>CM060451.1:104830771-106243119 GCA_030545235.1 Helianthus tuberosus | reverse complement strand
AGGCATATTTATGTGTATTAAATGATGAGATGATGTTTTGTTTGTGAAATCGAAATCTGTGTACATGAAGAATTGAATTGCATGATGTCAGGGGTAGAAATTAATTGTATGTGTGATTGAGTGTGTAAGGATGAAGGTAATTGATTTTCATGGCTACACAGTAACATCATAGTCACACAAGTCTTGTATGGAGCAAACACTTGAAATTGGAATTTTTTTAATATTGGGCCGAATGGGTTTTTTTGTAACGGGCACCCAAGTGGACCGCACAAAAGGATGGCCGCACATAATGCAGTGGGTCACAAACAGGGAAGTGAACCGCACTGCTTAAGCGGGCCACCCACCTCGAGTTGGACCGCACACTCATTAATGGGCCTGTGTAGTTGGGGCCGAGTTGTTTATAATGAATTATGTGGGACTTGGGGGTACACCATTGTGGGTGTCCGAGACGAGACGAAATTAAATGAAAGGTTAACTGTTACATGTCTTGTAAAGTATGGGACTTGTAATGTGAACGTGTAAATGAACCAACTACCACTATGATGATAATGAACGGGTATGTTGCATGAATTACTATTGTGACTTGTATAATGATTGCGCAATCTGTGTACGCTACAAGTGTAGTATGACTAGAAAATACGTGTGTCTATGTGCATATGAAACTGACTATTATTGGTAACCACACTAGATTTGGTTGATCAATTTGGAACGGGTATGTGTAACGTAACATACCGAGCAAGCTAGGTGTAGTTCATTCCTCTTGAGCATATGTGCCGGTGGGTGGGACAGTCATTGGGTATCCCTGAGAGGGGATAGGTTTTTGGGTTTTTGGGTAAATCAATTGGGTATTCCTGAGAGGAATACGTGCTTGTGGTAAAATCGGGAATGTTGGATAATATACTCATCCTATCACCCTTAAGTCCCATCTTGTTTGTGTACCTGAGAGGTAACGGAGTATTAGTTGGTAGCGCTATCTAAGTGTTGCACACCCCTACCCCGTACCTGAGAGGACGGGTGTGAACTAATGACTCAGTAATGCCCAATGCTTTGATAGGATCAATGGGGAACGGGCAAAATAAATCTGGAGCCGTTCTTGTATTCGAGGTATTATCAACATTGTAATCATGAACGGAACTAAACACTTGGTAACTAACGTGTTAGTAAAACTATGAACTCACCAGCATTGTCTGATACACGTGTTGCATGCTCGCAGGTTATTGAATACTGTGGGATGTGAACTTGCTGTCTGGGAGGCTGGAGTGGTCATAGGCCAAGATACATGAAAACCACAAGACAAGTCTAATGGTTTTCGTACATGTGGTTATGAAACACTTAACAGATGATTTATGCTTCGCTGTATACAATGAATTACATTTAACATTTGTAACACTTTATGTTAATGAATGAAAGTTTTGATTTAAATATATAGTTATGAGGTTCAATGTGATTGGTGGCTAGATCCTGGTACGTCACACGTCCTGCGGTGTTTTCCGCGAAGTGGTATTTTGGGGGTGTGACAAAAAACTGTGAGTATACTCGATCCTTTTTTCCATTGTTAATCACTTTGGGTGCAACATATACTTTATATATAAACACGCAACACTTGATTCTTGTTTATTGAAATCACACCCTATCCACTATTAAACATGAAAACATGTGATACTTGATAATCTCATATGCTATGTATACATATGTGTCTATATGCTCATTAGCTTTGCTAGCCTACCTTAACAATTATAGCACTATAGGATTAACGCACCACCCTTGAGTCTTGGGGTATTGTTAAGTAAAACATGTTAACCCCCTCTTCGTTTGGACGATGTTGGGGAAGGCAAGATTGCGTTGGAAACTTTGGTTTGACATATAGTAACACTAGTTCTGCATATTAGGTAACTTGTATATGTTATTCATGTTGGATATGAGCACGTTAAAACATTTTATTTTTATGCTATGTATTAAACTTGTATACTCACCAACATTGTTGTTGATCATTATTTTAATACATGCTGTAGGTTGATAGACGAAGAGATCAATAAACAAGCTAGGGTGAACCTAGAATCTCATCTTAGAAATAAACAATGTTTCGAATTATGTTTGACATAATTTGGTTATGTTTGAATCATGTATGACCTTTTGGCATTATATGAAATTTGATTCTAATTATATTGTCACAATTAGTGTTATGATGCTTTGAACGATTTGTTTTCGTCTCACTTCAATGTTTCTGCCATCGGTTGGGGTGTGACAGATTGATATCACGTCATAACTATAGGGAATTATGAAAAGCAGAATGCTTTTACCTAGTCTATAGGTTAGGAACATTATCCTTATGTGTTCTTTAAATACTACTTGCCTTCTATCTTGCTTGCTTTCTATCGATTCTCTTGGACTTTAAATATACATGCCTTTCCTAAGGCTAACACAATACACATTTGGAGGCTTGGTGGAAGGCACTCTTTTATCACAACCGAAACGCCTCACCAAAATAGGGGTGATTCCCACATTTGGTGATGACTTTCATTCAGCTATACTTGTTATCTTACACGAAATTTACCCTCAAGTTAGGAATGATATCCAAATCTTAGAAGGAAATTGTCCATTTCATATTCTAGTGGACCCTTATCATTTAATAAGTACCAACCACACTAGGTACGATGTTACCAAGTTAGAGATGAAACTCACATCTTGATAACTAGTCCCACTCTTCGATTTTCAATCTTGCCAAAGTTCGATTTTTCAATCGACTAGGGAACGTGTAGTAACTGGAAGGGTTTATTGTTTATGCAAGTTATACATAAATGTACATAGTTTTAAAAATACTACAATAACTTTATCTAGTATAATTTCATCTATAGTCAAGCTATTGATAGGGTCTAAGAAGAGTATGATGTAGTCAAGGCTTACCTCTATCCTAGAGGATAGAGATATTGCTTTCTAGTGAGATCCGTGGCTCCAAAAACATAACCAAGACATAGGATTCCAGAAACACACAACTACCAAAGAAAAAGTAGAAATAAAAAAGATAGAAATGCACACATAAATAAAGAAGTATTTCTTAGTAAAATTACGACATTGGGAAATGGTGAAAACCTATAAAATCGCCATATAACTCCTCAAAGAAACTGAATGTTAATATCCTAAGACAAGAACCTAAAACAAAACTAGGACAACCCTCATGAAAGTCCTTAACCTTAATCATACGTCTTACAGAGTAAATAGTTTTAAAAATAAGAGATCTAAATCTAAATGGAACATAATAAATATTGGTTACTATTAAGGTAAGAGGGGTGGGTGTGGCAAGGGTTTGCGTGGACTGTTTTTGCCACAAGGGGATGTGCCGCCAACATGTTTTTGCCACGCTGTGAAGAGGAGGAGTAGAGGGAGTAATGGTGGGCCTCACCCCCTTTCAACCAATCATGCATTAGTTTTTTATAAAAAGTTTTGGGTGAAACCACCACTTATGTTTTTTGGGCAAGAGTGGGTGTATGAGAGGGGAATTGACATGACACATCATGATTGGGTGGGTGATAATTTCCCCCATCTCATGAGGGGTGTCACCGCTTGGAGGCGTGACTGACCAGGATCAAGCCACCAATCATATCAAACATAATAAGTATTAAATGTAATTTAAACCAGACGATATGAAAGTTGTTCAAACAAAACATGTTAAGTGTATAGCGGAAGCATAAAATGTAAACCCCAACGTAAGTAATAATGTTCAAATGTTAAATGTTTTATCATAAGTTCCACAATCCGTGCCCACAACGACGCATCTCCCGTGCAAGCTCCAAGAGTACCTATGGTCCTGCAAGGCATGTAATAGAGAGTCAACAACTAGTTGAGCGAGTTCACAGTTGGTTATTCAGTTATAGTGTTCGTATTGTAATTCGTAAGCTCGTTTAGTAAGTCATGTAATGGTATCGCGGCCCTCCAGGCATGTTTGCGAAGTTTAGGTGGGGGTTTCCATGTTTTTCTAGACTAGGTATATTTGTATCGCGGCCCACCCGGCATGTTTGCGAAGATTAAAGTGATAGTTTCGCGGCCATTCTAGGCATGTTTGCGAAGATTGTTCTATTATCGCGGCCATTCCCGGCGTGTTTGCGAAGAGAGAGTAAATGTATCACTAGTCTAGCAGTATCTACTAAATAACCTTCCCCTCCCGAGGAATAATTCCATTAATCATGTAAGTATAAGAAACATTCAACCCCTTCCCAACCCCGGGAATCCCATGCCTTGGTAAGAGTGAGAACTCACCTTGGGTTTGCTCGGTATGCTAGGTTATGTACTCAATTAATCAATCACGTCCTATAGTACGCACGTATACATAATCAGTTTGTGTTCACATATAAACACACAGTGATAAACAAGTAGCACATAGCACGTATTTGAGATCAGACACAAGATGGTTACAGTTAACAGCAGTTAACTAACCCGGTAACTTCTAAACAGAATTAAAGTAGGTTACTGTGCTGATTACACATTTGGTGAAACACATATCGGTGAAACACAAATCGGTGAAACACATATATTGACGAAACACATTCTGTTTCTATCGTTCAGGGTCTCGGTGAAACACATTCTGTTTCACCTTCACCTGTGTTTCGTCTAAGATGTCTGTTTCATCGAAGGTCAGTTACGTGGAAATCAGTGACATCAGTTACGCAATAACACAGAAACCCTAATCATGCTATCGACCGTCATCAACAAATCATCAATCATGCAGAAATCATTCGTTCACAGAATTCATCATCGCATCATCATAACATAAGCATCACAGTTCGTAACAGCGTCTAGCATGAACCCTAGGTTATGTGTACACGAATCAATTAACATAAAACATCACCACCCAACCCCATACCCCCCCTCTCTTCAACGGTTGCAAGGGGTAGGGACACCCCTTGCTTTCTTTGAATATTTTTAATTGGCTATTGTTGACCAATGGGTAGCACTTTATATGTTGGGCAATAGTAAACTTGATCTATAAATATGTTCAAGAGATAACCCAATCTCTTTCATCAACACTCACCACCAACAAAAGCTTTCCTTCCTCCTCCATCACCTACGACAGCCAACAACCATCACCATACCCCACCTTCAAATCATTTCTCATACATTCCACAAGCATCCATAGGTGTTAGAAGGTATACAACGAAGCTCGGTGCGTTCGGAAGTGGAAGGACCTTCTCTATTCGCTTTTAACCATCACTTTTCTACACTCAAACTCCCCTAGCCTTGAGCTAGTGGTAAGAAATTAGATCCGTTCATTCTTTATGTTATTTAAGTGGGTTAATAGATGTTTGATGATGAAATCTATGAACACTAAAGAACATGAACAAAGTCTTGCATATAAACTAACTTGTAATGAAATATTGATGAAACATGATGAAGTGATGATAAACTGAATGTGTCTTGATCATGTTACTGATGTTACTGCTGATCTACGTGTAATATTGATGTGTTGACGTGTTGTGATCAATAAACATGTTAACGGAATCAATCGAACACAAGTTAAAAAGATAAAAGCTGATACAGTAGGCTGTTTGGTTTTTTACAGCCAACTTCAGTTGGCTGTAACTAGACCGTAACTTAACGAAAAATGTATTTCTGAAGTCTAGATTTATGTATTATGAAATACGGTTCTAATGGCACTAGAATCGTATTTTTGGGACTTCGTTTACTATTTTAAAGTGTCATTTGTATACAGCAGCTAGAGCTGCATTTTTACTGCTGAAAATATGCATTCTGTTTTCTGTCATAACTTGAGTTCTGTGTAGAGTTAGATCATGAAATTGGTACTGTAGATGCACACTAATGTCGTAGTAATTGTCCCACTGGAATTTCGTCAATCCGACTTACAATGAATTTTTAATGAATTATCCGTGGACTGCAGTCAGAAAAAGATAAATCTGAGTGCAGTCCGGAAAATGATTTTTAATAAAATATCGGTGATGAATTGGATCCCGATATTTTTACACAATAATGTCTGGATCATTTAACCCCTTCTGTAAAAAGTTGGAAATTTTTGGAACAAGTTAACTATTTTAATAAAATGCCCGAAAACAGCCCAGTTTTGAATACTTAAGCTGAAACGACATAAGTTGTAATTTGCGTGTCTAAACGTCGAGTATGCTATCGGTGAATGATCTAACATGATTATGTGTCAATAAAAGTGTTATGTGCAATATCGTATGTTTATTTATGAGTGGGAATAGATGGGAAGCTTATATGGGCATAAACCGTTAAAGTGATGCATGTTATGTGATAGATAAGTGTAGGAACTTTGTACTCTATTTGAAAACCACTAAATGACTAACTGGTAATCGTATGTTTATTTATGAGTGGAAATAGATGTAAATTCCTCGTCCTGTTGGGACGTATTAGACTTACTGGACTAGAACTCTATCAGCGAAGTCCCTCCCTTTTTGTATCGACTTAATCGCCGAGGCTATGGTGAGCGGGTCATTAGTTAATAGAGCTATTAGGTTTAACAAACCTCACACCGTGCCAGTTGGACGGGTGTGTACTAATGGACTATGGCACGTCGGTGGTGATAGAACACCGACGCTAGGGCACAGTTGATTTTTGTTAGTAGTCGATATGATAAACGAGTCTGGTAGTTTAAAATAATGAACACCGACGCTAGGGCACAGTTGATTTTTGTTAGTAGTCGATATGATAAACGAGTCTGGTAGTTTAAAATAATGGGGTAGCTCCCCACGGCCGGAGTACCGGGCTGGATAGCCAGGGAAGGTGAACATGGGATGGCTAACTAATAAACGTTTTCGAACTATGGGGTGACCCCCACGGCTAGATAGCTGATTAAGATTAAACTACGTTTTTGGAAACAACTCTAAAATGGACAACCAACCGTGAACTCACTCAACTTTGTTGTTGACTCGTTGCTACATGCTTTGCAGGTCGTTAGATGCTTATGGAGCTTGCACGAGGAGGAGGATGTTATGGGATGCGGACTGTTATGTCCCATGCTTATTAATTAAACGTTATAAACTTATTAAACCTATGCTTTGGACTTTAAACTTATAAACTATGGAACTTATGTTTTGGTTTCACGTTTTATGCTTCCGCTGTTTAAATCTGAACTTGGTTAACTTAAAGTCGGTTTACTTTCCTTTGGTCACCAATCGTATTGTGGTTGGTTTTATTTACTTAGTTGTGTTGTTCAATATGATTGGTGGCTCGATCCTGGTCATGTCACGCCTCCAAGCGGTGATACTCCGCAGGGTGGATTTTGGGGGTGTGACAGTTATCTTCGTTTTATGATGATAATTATCAATTAGGGGATACCCCCCTCGAGTTTTAGGGGGCCCTGATCCTCGTTTTGATCGTTTTAAAAATTATGGGTTGTGCCATACTATTTGGGGGTCTCAATTAGGGTTTCCTAATGTGCATTATTAAAATAAGAAATAATAATTTTGGCAAGGGTTGTTACATTTGTATACTTATACTCTCGTATAACCATTTCAGCGTGACCTCGAGACTTTATCACTTCACTCTC
Organism: Helianthus tuberosus; assembly: GCA_030545235.1. Classification (NCBI taxonomy): domain Eukaryota; kingdom Viridiplantae; phylum Streptophyta; class Magnoliopsida; order Asterales; family Asteraceae; genus Helianthus; species Helianthus tuberosus. Next base: position 106,235,603 of record CM060451.1, on the reverse strand, counting down.
GGTTTTGTGGAACCCTACGCAAAACTGTGACACCCGAGGAAAATCCACGGTTACCCTGAGCTACCACTTACTCATTCTAAGACTGCTTATCAAATTTCGGGACGAAATTTTTTTCAAGTTGGGGATGATGTGATAACCCGAACTTTCAAAGTCAAGGTCGCCTAATCTAGTGTCCATCGGGTTGGTATTATCTTTTTCACGTTTCAGTCTATGTTATAGTTGGATGCATCAAATGCTAAGGTGATTAAATATGCTTGGCTATTTATGTCGTGAAGGAATGTTTGTGTGAGCGTATAGTGAATGTTTGTTATGTTAAACTATTGGATCTGATCTTCGGTGTTTATAGATATACGAGCTACCTTTACATGCGGTCATTGTTCATATAAGCCTAGTCGCACAACACACCCAAGTCGCACACTTGGGTTAAGGGCCGAACACCCCTTCTATGTTTACTTGTTCTCGGCCCAGCCTCAATAAGCCCAATCGAAGCCCAAACACCCCTAACTAATATCGCATGCACATGGGTATTCCCATCATTCCGAAAACACACACACACGGCTTCAAACCCTAATCCTCTCAAGTTTGGTGGCAGTATTCTTCCTCCCTCTCTTCCTTGTTCTAACAGTTGTCCCCGCACCAACATTCGGTTAGTATATCCATCTTTATTTGCTTTCATTCTTTAGGGGTTAAGTTAAGAATATAATATATGTGTTGGTTGATATCTCGAACCCACTGATTGTGCTTGGTCAAATTAAAGTGGTCCATTGAATTCGCAAATTCCAAATAACCAAGTTGATATATCAGTAGTCTTTAAAGGTCCAATAGTATTGAAGGTAAATGACCTAATAAAGTTGATAACCTTGACTAAAAAGTGGCGGCCCATGTGTTTGATCTAATAAAACAATAAAGATATTTTAATAATGTTGTCAGTAAGGATATTATGTGTATTAAATGATGAGATGATGTTTTGTTTGTTGAAATCGAAATCTGTGTACATGAAGAATTGAATTGGCATGATGTCAGGGGTAGAAATTAATTGTATTGTTGATTGAGTGTGTAAGGATGAAGGTAATTGATTTTCATGGCTACACAGTAACATCATAGTCACACAAGTCTTGTATGGAGCAAACACTTGAAATTGGAATTTTTTTAATATTGGGCCGAATGGGTTTTTTTGTAACGGGCACCCCAAGTGGGCCGCACAAAAGGATGGGCCGCACATAATGCAGTGGGTCACAAACAGGGAAGTGAACCGCACTGCTTAAGCGGGCCACCCACTTGAGTTGGACCGCACACTCATTAATGGGCCTGTGTAGTTGGGCCGAGTTTTTATAAATGAATTATGTGGACTTGGGGTACACCATTGGGTGTGTGACCGAGACGAAATAAAATGAAAGGTTAACTGTTACATGTCTTGTAAAGTATGGACTTGTAATGTGAACGTGTAAATGAACCAACTACCCACTATGATGATAATGAACGGGTATGTTGCATGAATTACTATTGTGACTTGTATAATGATTTGCGCAATCTGTGTACGCTACAAGTGTAGTATGTGTAGAAAATACGTGTTCTATGTGCATATGAAACTGACTATTATTGGTAACCACACTAGGATTTGGTTGATCAATTTGGAACGGGTAGTGTAACGTAACATACCGAGCAAGCTAAGGTGAGTTCATTCCTCTTGAGCATATGTGCCGGTGGGTGGGACAGTCATTGGGTATCCCTGAGAGGGATAGGTTTTTGGGTTTTTGGGTAAATCAATTGGGTATTCCTGAGAGGAATACGTCTTGTGGGTAAAATCGGGAATGTTGGATAATATACTCATCCTATCACCCTTAAGTCCCATCTTGTTTGTTACCTGAGAGGTAACGGAGTATTAGTTGGTAGCGCTATCTAGGTTTGACACCCCTACCCCGTACCTGAGAGGACGGGTGTGAACTAATGACTCAGTAATGCCCAATGCTTTGATAGGATCATTGGGGAACGGGCAAAATAAATCTGGAGCCGTCTTGTATTCGAGGTATTATCAACATTGTAATCAATGAACGGAACTAAACACTTGGTAACTAACGTTTTAGTAAAACTATGAACTCACCAGCATTGTCTGATACACGTGTGTGCATGCTCGCAGGTTATTGATACGTGTGGATGTGGAACTTGCTGTCTGGGAGGCTGGAGTGGTCATAGGCCGAGATACATGAAACCACAAGACAAGTCTAATGGTTTTCGTACATGTGGTTTATGAAACACTTAACAGATGATTTATGCTTCCGCTGTATACAATGAATTACATTTAACATTTTGTAACACTTTATGTTAATGAATGAAAGTTTTGATTTAAATATAGTTATGAGTTCAATGTGATTGGTGGCTAGATCCTGGTACGTCACACGTCCTGCGGTGTTTCCGCAAGTGGTATTTTGGGGGTGTGACAAAAACTGTGAGTATACTCGATCCTTTTTTCCATTTTAATCACTTTGGGTGCAACATATACATTATATATAAACACGCAACACTTGATACTTGTTTATTGAAATCACACCCTATCCACAATTAAACATGAAAACATGTGATACTTGTTAATCTCATATGCTATGTATACATTGTGTCTATATGCTCATTAGCTTTGCTAGCCTACCTTAACAATTATAGCACTATAGGATTAACGCACCACCCTTGAGTCTTGGGGTATTGTTAAGTAAAACATGTTAACCCCCTCTTCGTTTGGACGATGTTGGGAAGGGAAGATTGCGTTGGAAACTTTGGTTTGACATATAGTAACACTAGTTCTGCATATTAGTAACTTGTATATGTTATTCATGTTGGATATGAGCACGTTAAAACATTTTATTTTTATGCTATGTATTAAACTTGTATACTCACCAACATTGTTGTTGATCATTATTTTAATACATGCTATAGGTTGATAGACGAAGAGATCAATAAACAAGCTAGGGTGAACCTAGAAACTCATCTTAGAAATAAACAATGTTTCGAATTATGTTTGACATAATTTGGTTATGTTTGAATCATGTATGACCTTTTGGCATTATATGAAATTTGATCTAATTATATTGTCACAATTAGTGTTATGATGCTTTGAACGATTTGTTTTCGTCTCACTTCAATGTTTCTGCCATCGGTTGGGGTGTGACAGATTGATATCAACGTCATAACTATAGGGAATTATGAAAAGCGGGAATGCTTTTACCTAGTCTATAGTTTAGGAACATTATCCTTATGTGTTCTTTAAAACTACTTGCCTTCTATCTTGCTTGCTTCTTATCTATTCTCTTTGTACTTTAAATATACATGCCTTTCCTAAGGCTAACACAATACACATTTGGAGGCTTGGTGAAGGCACTCTTATATCACAACCGAAACGCCTCACCAAAATAGGGGTGATTCCCACATTTGGTGATGACTTTCATTCAGCTATACTTGTTATCTTACACGAAATTTACCCTCAAGTTAGGAATGATATCCAAATCTTGAAGGAAATTTCCATTTCATATTCTAGTGGACCCTTATCATTTGATAAGTACCAACCACACTAGGGTACGATGTTACCAAGTTAGAGATGAAACTCACATCTTGATAACTAGTCCCACTCTTCGATTTTCAATCTTGCCAAAGTTTCGATTTTTCAATCGACTAGGGAACGTGTAGTAACTGGAAGGGTTTATTGTTATGCAAGTTATACATAAATGTACATAGTTTTAAAAATACTACAATAACTTTATCTAGTATAATTTCATCTATAGTCAAGCTATTGATAGGGTCTAAGAAGAGTATGATGTAGTCAAGGCTTACCTCTATCCTAGAGGATAGAGATATTGCTTCTAGTGAGATCCGTGGCTCCAAAAACCATAACCAAGACATAGGATTCCAGAAAACACACAACTACCAAAGAAAAAGTAGAAATAAAAAAGATAGAAATGCACACATAAATAAAGAAGTATTTCTTAGTAAAATTACGACATTGGGAAATGGTGAAAACCTATAAAATCGCCATATAACTCCTCAAAGAAACTGAATGTTAATATCCTAAGACAAGAACCTAAAACAAAACTAGGACAACCTCATGAAAGTCCTTAACCTTAATCATACGTCTTTACAGAGTAAATAGTTTTAAAAATAAGAGATCTAAATCTAAATGGAACATAATAAATATTGGTTACTATTAAGGTAAGAGGGGTGGGTGTGGCAAGGGTTTGCGTGGACTGTTTTTGCCACAAGGGGATGTGCCGCCAACATGTTTTTGCCGCGCGGTGAAGAGGAGTGAGAGGGGGTAATGGTGGGCCTCACTCCCTTTCAACCAATCATGCATTATTTTTTTATAAAAAGTTTGGGTGAAACCACCACTTATGTTTTTTGGGCAAGAGTGGTGTATGAGAGGGGAATTGACATGACACATCATGATTGGGTGGGTGATAATTTCCCCCATCTCATGAGGGGTGTCACCGCTTGGAGGCGTGACTGACCAGGATCAAGCCACCAATCATATCAAACATAATAAGTATTAAATGTAATTTAAACCAGACGATATGAAAGGTGTTCAAACAAAACATGTTAAGTGTATAGCGGAAGCATAAAATGTAAACCCAACGTAAGTAATAAGTTCAAATATTTAAATGTTTTATCATAAGTTCCACAATCCGTGCCCACAACGACCGCATCTCCCGTGCAAGCTCCAAGAGTACCTATGGTCCTGCAAGGCATGTAATAGAGAGTCAACAACTAGTTGAGCGAGTTCACAGTTGGTTATTCAGTTATAGTGTTCGTATTGTAATTCGTAAGCTCGTTTAGTAATCATGTAATGGTATCGCGGCCCTCCAGGCATGTTTGCGAAGTTTAGTGGGGGTTTCCCATGTTTTCTAGACTAGGTATATTTGTATCGCGGCCCACCCGGCATGTTTGCGAAGATTAAAGTATAGTTCGCGGCCATTCTAGGCATGTTTGCGAAGATTGTTCTATTATCGCGGCCAATCCCGGCGTGTTTGCGAAGAGAGAGTAAATGTATCACTAGTCTAGCAGTATCTACTAATAACCTTCCCCTCCCGAGGAATAATTCCATTAATCATGTAAGTATAAGAAACATTCAACCCATTCCCAACCCCGGGAATCCCATGCCTTGGTAAGAGTGAGAACTCACCTTGGGTTTGCTCGGTATGCTAGGTTATGTACTCAATTAATCAATCACGTCCTATAGTACGCACGTATACATAATCAGTTTGTGTTCACATATAAACACACAGTGATAAACAAGTAGCACATAGCACGTATTTGAGATCAGACACAAGATGGTTACACTTAACAGTAGTTAACTAACCCGGTTAACTTCTAAACAGAATTAAAGTAGGTTACTGTGCTGATTACACATTTGGTGAAACACATATCGGTGAAACACAAATCGGTGAAACACATATATTGACGAAACACATTCTGTTTCATCGTTCAGGGTCTCGGTGAAACACATTCTGTTTCACCGTCACCTGTGTTTCGTCTAAGATGTCTGTTTCATCGAAGGTCAGTTACGTGGAAATCAGTGACATCAGTTACGCAATAACACAGAAACCCTAATCATGCTATCAGCCGTCATCAACAAATCATCAATCATGCAGAAATCATTCGTTCACAGAATTCATCATCGCATCATCATAACATAAGCATCACAGTTCTTAACGTCTAGCATGAACCCTAGGTTATGTGTACACGAATCAATTAACATAAAACATCACCACCCAACCCCATACCCCCCCCCTCTCTTCAACGGTTGCAAGGGGTAGGACACCCTTGCTTTCTTTTGAATATTTTAATTGCTAATTGTTGGACAATGGGTAGCACTTTATATGTTGGGCAATAGTAAACTTGATCTATAAATATGTTCAAGAGATAACCAATCTCTTTCATCAACACTCACCACCAACAAAAGCTTTCCTTCCTCCTCCATCACCTACGACAGCCAACAACCATCACCATACCCCCACCTTCAAATCATTTCTCATACATTCCACAAGCATCCATAGGTGTTAGAAGGTATACAACGAAGCTCGGTGCGTTCGGAAGTGGAAGGACCTTCTCTATTCGCTTTTAACCATCACTTTTCTACACTCAAACTCCCCTAGCCTTGAGCTAGTGGTAAGAAATTAGATCCGTTCATTCTTTATGTTATTTAAGTGGTTAATAGATGTTTGATGATGAAAATCTATGAACACTAAAGAACCATGAACAAAGTCTTGCATATAAACTAACTTGTAATGAAATATTGATGAAACATGATGAAGTGATGATAAACTGAAGTTGTCTTGATTATGTTACTGATTTACTTGCTGATCTACTTGTAATATTGATGTTTGACGTTGTTGTGATCAATAAACATGTTAACGGAATCAATCGAACACAAGTTAAAAAGATAAAAGCTGATACAGTAGGCTGTTTGGTTTTTACAGCCAACTTCAGTTGGCTGTAACTAGACCGTAACTTAACGAAAAATGTATTTTCTGAAGTCTAGATTTATGTATTATGAAATACGGTTCTAATGGCACTAGAATCGTAATTTTTGGACTTCGTTTACTATTTTAAAGTGTCATTTTGTAACAGCAGCTAGAGCTGCATTTTTACTGCTGAAAATATGCATTCTGTTTTCTGTCATAACTTGAGTTCTGTGTAGAGTTAGATCATGAAATTGGTACTGTAGATGCACACTAATGTCGTAGTAATTGTCCCACTGGAATTTCGTCAATCCGACTTACAATGAATTTTTAATGAATTATCCGTGGACTGCAGTCAGAAAAAGATAAATCTGAGTGCAGTCCGGAAAATGATTTTTAATAAAATATCGGTGATGAATTGGATCCCGATATTTTTACACAATAATATCTGGATCATTTAACCCCTTCTGTAAAAAGTTGGAAATTTTTGGAACAAGTTAACTATTTTAATAAAATGCCCGAAAACAGCCCAGTTTTGAATACTTAAGCTGAAACGACATAAGTTGTAATTTGCGTGTCTAAACGTCGAGTATGCTATCGGTGAATGATCTAACATGATTATGTGTCAATAAAAGTGTTATGTGCAATATCGTATGTTTATTTATGAGTGGGAATAGATGGGAAGCTTATATGGGCATAAACCGTTAAAGTGATGCATGTTATGTGATAGATAAGTGTAGGAACTTTGTACTCTATTTGAAAACCACTAAATGACTAACTGGTAATCGTATGTTTATTTATGAGTGGGAATAGATGTAAATTCCTCGTCCTGTTGGGACGTATTAGACTTACTGGACTAGAACTCTATCAGCGAAGTCCCTCCCTTTTTGTATCGACTTAATCGCCGAGGCTATGGTGAGCGGGTCATTAGTTAATAGAGCTATTAGGTTTAACAAACCTCACACCGTGCCAGTTGGACGGGTGTGTACTAATGGACTATGGCACGTCGGTGGTGATAGAACACCGACGCTAGGGCACAGTTGATTTTTGTTAGTAGTCGATATGATAAACGAGTCTGGTAGTTTAGAATAATGAACACCGACGCTAGGGCACAGTTGATTTTTGTTAGTAGTCGATATGATAAACGAGTCTGGTAGTTTAAAATAATGGGGTAGCTCCCCACGGCCGGAGTACCGGGCTGGATAGCCAGGGAAGGTGAACATGGGATGACTAACTAATAAACGTTTTCGAACTATGGGGTGACCCCCACGGCTAGATAGCTGATTAAGATTAAACTACGTTTTTGGAAACAACTCTAAAATGGACAACCAACCGTGAACTCACTCAACTTTGTTGTTGACTCGTTGCTACATGCTTTGCAGGTCGTTAGATGCTTATGGAGCTTGCACGAGGAGGAGGATGTTATGGGATGCGGACTGTTATGTCCCATGCTTATTAATTAAACGTTATAAACTTATTAAACCTATGCTTTGGACTTTAAACTTATAAACTATGGAACTTATGTTTTGGTTTCACGTTTTATGCTTCCGCTGTTTAAATCTGAACTTGGTTAACTTAAAGTCGGTTTACTTTCCTTTGGTCACCAATCGTATTGTGGTTGGTTTTATTTACTTAGTTGTGTTGTTCAATATGATTGGTGGCTCGATCCTGGTCATGTCACGCCTCCAAGCGGTGATACTCCGCAGGGTGGATTTTGGGGGTGTGACAGTTATCTTCGTTTTATGATGATAATTATCAATTAGGGGATACCCCCCTCGAGTTTTAGGGGGCCCTGATCCTCGTTTTGATCGTTTTAAAAATTATGGGTTGTGCCATACTATTTGGGGGTCTCAATTAGGGTTTCCTAATGTGCATTATTAAAATAAGAAATAATAATTTTGGCAAGGGTTGTTACATTTGTATACTTATACTCTCGTATAACCATTTCAGCGTGACCTCGAGACTTTATCACTTCACTCTCGGTTTTGTGGAACCCTACGCAAAACTGTGACACCCGAGGAAAATCCACGGTTACCCCGAGCTACCACTTACTCATTCTAAGACTGCTTATCAAATTTCGGGACGAAATTTTTTTCAAGTTGGGGATGATGTGATAACCCGAACTTTCAAAGTCAAGGTCGCCTAATCTAGTGTCCATCGGGTTGGTATTATCTTTTTCACGTTTCAGTCTATGTTATAGTTGGATGCATCAAATGCTAAGGTGATTAAATATGCTTGGCTATTTATGTCGTGAAGGAATGTTTGTGTGAGCGTATAGTGAATGTTTGTTATGTTAAACTATTGGATCTGATCTTCGGTGTTTATAGATATACGAGCTACCTTTACATGCGGTCATTGTTCATATAAGCCTAGTCGCACAACACACCCAAGTCGCACACTTGGGTTAAGGGCCGAACACCCCTTCTATGTTTACTTGTTCTCGGCCCAGCCTCAATAAGCCCAATCGAAGCCCAAACACCCCTAACTAATATCGCATGCACATGGGTATTCCCATCATTCCGAAAACACACACACACGGCTTCAAACCCTAATCCTCTCAAGTTTGGTGGCAGTATTCTTCCTCCCTCTCTTCCTTGTTCTAACAGTTGTCCCCGCACCAACATTCGGTTAGTATATCCATCTTTATTTGCTTTCATTCTTTAGGGGTTAAGTTAAGAATATAATATATGTGTTGGTTGATATCTCGAACCCACTGATTGTGCTTGGTCAAATTAAAGTGGTCCATTGAATTCGCAAATTCCAAATAACCAAGTTGATATATCAGTAGTCTTTAAAGGTCCAATAGTATTGAAGGTAAATGACCTAATAAAGTTGATAACCTTGACTAAAAAGTGGCGGCCCATGTGTTTGATCTAATAAAACAATAAAGATATTTTAATAATGTTGTCAGTAAGGATATTATGTGTATTAAATGATGAGATGATGTTTTGTTTGTTGAAATCGAAATCTGTGTACATGAAGAATTGAATTGGCATGATGTCAGGGGTAGAAATTAATTGTATTGTTGATTGAGTGTGTAAGGATGAAGGTAATTGATTTTCATGGCTACACAGTAACATCATAGTCACACAAGTCTTGTATGGAGCAAACACTTGAAATTGGAATTTTTTTAATATTGGGCCGAATGGGTTTTTTTGTAACGGGCACCCCAAGTGGGCCGCACAAAAGGATGGGCCGCACATAATGCAGTGGGTCACAAACAGGGAAGTGAACCGCACTGCTTAAGCGGGCCACCCACTTGAGTTGGACCGCACACTCATTAATGGGCCTGTGTAGTTGGGCCGAGTTTTTATAAATGAATTATGTGGACTTGGGGTACACCATTGGGTGTGTGACCGAGACGAAATAAAATGAAAGGTTAACTGTTACATGTCTTGTAAAGTATGGACTTGTAATGTGAACGTGTAAATGAACCAACTACCCACTATGATGATAATGAACGGGTATGTTGCATGAATTACTATTGTGACTTGTATAATGATTTGCGCAATCTGTGTACGCTACAAGTGTAGTATGTGTAGAAAATACGTGTTCTATGTGCATATGAAACTGACTATTATTGGTAACCACACTAGGATTTGGTTGATCAATTTGGAACGGGTAGTGTAACGTAACATACCGAGCAAGCTAAGGTGAGTTCATTCCTCTTGAGCATATGTGCCGGTGGGTGGGACAGTCATTGGGTATCCCTGAGAGGGATAGGTTTTTGGGTTTTTGGGTAAATCAATTGGGTATTCCTGAGAGGAATACGTCTTGTGGGTAAAATCGGGAATGTTGGATAATATACTCATCCTATCACCCTTAAGTCCCATCTTGTTTGTTACCTGAGAGGTAACGAAGTATTAGTTGGTAGCGCTATCTAGGTTTGACACCCCTACCCCGTACCTGAGAGGACGGGTGTGAACTAATGACTCAGTCATGCCCAATGCTTTGATAGGATCATTGGGGAACGGGCAAAATAAATCTGGAGCCGTCTTGTATTCGAGGTATTATCAACATTGTAATCAATGAACGGAACTAAACACTTGGTAACTAACGTTTTAGTAAAACTATGAACTCACCAGCATTGTCTGATACACGTGTGTGCATGCTCGCAGGTTATTGATACGTGTGGATGTGGAACTTGCTGTCTGGGAGGCTGGAGTGGTCATAGGCCGAGATACATGAAACCACAAGACAAGTCTAATGGTTTTCGTACATGTGGTTTATGAAACACTTAACAGATGATTTATGCTTCCGCTGTATACAATGAATTACATTTAACATTTTGTAACACTTTATGTTAATGAATGAAAGTTTTGATTTAAATATAGTTATGAGTTCAATGTGATTGGTGGCTAGATCCTGGTACGTCACACGTCCTGCGGTGTTTCCGCAAGTGGTATTTTGGGGGTGTGACAAAAACTGTGAGTATACTCGATCCTTTTTTCCATTTTAATCACTTTGGGTGCAACATATACATTATATATAAACACGCAACACTTGATACTTGTTTATTGAAATCACACCCTATCCACAATTAAACATGAAAACATGTGATACTTGTTAATCTCATATGCTATGTATACATTGTGTCTATATGCTCATTAGCTTTGCTAGCCTACCTTAACAATTATAGCACTATAGGATTAACGCACCACCCTTGAGTCTTGGGGTATTGTTAAGTAAAACATGTTAACCCCCTCTTCGTTTGGACGATGTTGGGAAGGGAAGATTGCGTTGGAAACTTTGGTTTGACATATAGTAACACTAGTTCTGCATATTAGTAACTTGTATATGTTATTCATGTTGGATATGAGCACGTTAAAACATTTTATTTTTATGCTATGTATTAAACTTGTATACTCACCAACATTGTTGTTGATCATTATTTTAATACATGCTGTAGGTTGATAGACGAAGAGATCAATAAACAAGCTAGGGTGAACCTAGAAACTCATCTTAGAAATAAACAATGTTTCGAATTATGTTTGACATAATTTGGTTATGTTTGAATCATGTATGACCTTTTGGCATTATATGAAATTTGATCTAATTATATTGTCACAATTAGTGTTATGATGCTTTGAACGATTTGTTTTCGTCTCACTTCAATGTTTCTGCCATCGGTTGGGGTGTGACAGATTGATATCAACGTCATAACTATAGGGAATTATGAAAAGCAGGAATGCTTTTACCTAGTCTATAGTTTAGGAACATTATCCTTATGTGTTCTTTAAAACTACTTGCCTTCTATCTTGCTTGCTTCTTATCTATTCTCTTTGGACTTTAAATATACATGCCTTTCCTAAGGCTAACACAATACACATTTGGAGGCTTGGTGAAGGCACTCTTATATCACAACCGAAACGCCTCACCAAAATAGGGGTGATTCCCACATTTGGTGATGACTTTCATTCAGCTATACTTGTTATCTTACACGAAATTTACCCTCAAGTTAGGAATGATATCCAAATCTTGAAGGAAATTTCCATTTCATATTCTAGTGGACCCTTATCATTTGATAAGTACCAACCACACTAGGGTACGATGTTACCAAGTTAGAGATGAAACTCACATCTTGATAACTAGTCCCACTCTTCGATTTTCAATCTTGCCAAAGTTTCGATTTTTCAATCGACTAGGGAACGTGTAGTAACTGGAAGGGTTTATTGTTATGCAAGTTATACATAAATGTACATAGTTTTAAAAATACTACAATAACTTTATCTAGTATAATTTCATCTATAGTCAAGCTATTGATAGGGTCTAAGAAGAGTATGATGTAGTCAAGGCTTACCTCTATCCTAGAGGATAGAGATATTGCTTCTAGTGAGATCCGTGGCTCCAAAAACCATAACCAAGACATAGGATTCCAGAAAACACACAACTACCAAAGAAAAAGTAGAAATAAAAAAGATAGAAATGCACACATAAATAAAGAAGTATTTCTTAGTAAAATTACGACATTGGGAAATGGTGAAAACCTATAAAATCGCCATATAACTCCTCAAAGAAACTGAATGTTAATATCCTAAGACAAGAACCTAAAACAAAACTAGGACAACCTCATGAAAGTCCTTAACCTTAATCATACGTCTTTACAGAGTAAATAGTTTTAAAAATAAGAGATCTAAATCTAAATGGAACATAATAAATATTGGTTACTATTAAGGTAAGAGGGGTGGGTGTGGCAAGGGTTTGCGTGGACTGTTTTTGCCACAAGGGGATGTGCCGCCAACATGTTTTTGCCGCGCGGTGAAGAGGAGTGAGAGGGGGTAATGGTGGGCCTCACTCCCTTTCAACCAATCATGCATTATTTTTTTATAAAAAGTTTGGGTGAAACCACCACTTATGTTTTTTGGGCAAGAGTGGTGTATGAGAGGGGAATTGACATGACACATCATGATTGGGTGGGTGATAATTTCCCCCATCTCATGAGGGGTGTCACCGCTTGGAGGCGTGACTGACCAGGATCAAGCCACCAATCATATCAAACATAATAAGTATTAAATGTAATTTAAACCAGACGATATGAAAGGTGTTCAAACAAAACATGTTAAGTGTATAGCGGAAGCATAAAATGTAAACCCAACGTAAGTAATAAGTTCAAATGTTTAAATGTTTTATCATAAGTTCCACAATCCGTGCCCACAACGACCGCATCTCCCGTGCAAGCTCCAAGAGTACCTATGGTCCTGCAAGGCATGTAATAGAGAGTCAACAACTAGTTGAGCGAGTTCACAGTTGGTTATTCAGTTATAGTGTTCGTATTGTAATTCGTAAGCTCGTTTAGTAATCATGTAATGTATGTAATGGTATCGCGGCCCTCCAAGCATGTTTGCGAAGTTTAGTGGGGGTTTCCCATGTTTTCTAGACTAGGTATATTTGTATCGCGGCCCACCCGGCATGTTTGCGAAGATTAAAGTATAGTTCGCGGCCATTCTAGGCATGTTTGCGAAGATTGTTCTATTATCGCGGCCAATCCCGGCGTGTTTGCGAAGAGAGAGTAAATGTATCACTAGTCTAGCAGTATCTACTAATAACCTTCCCCTCCCGAGGAATAATTCCATTAATCATGTAAGTATAAGAAACATTCAACCCATTCCCAACCCCGGGAATCCCATGCCTTGGTAAGAGTGAGAACTCACCTTGGGTTTGCTCGGTATGCTAGGTTATGTACTCAATTAATCAATCACGTCCTATAGTACGCACGTATACATAATCAGGTTGTGTTCACATATAAACACACAGTGATAAACAAGTAGCACATAGCACGTATTTGAGATCAGACACAAGATGGTTACACTTAACAGCAGTTAACTAACCCGGTTAACTTCTAAACAGAATTAAAGTAGGTTACTGTGCTGATTACACATTTGGTGAAACACATATCGGTGAAACACAAATCGGTGAAACACATATATTGACGAAACACATTCTGTTTCATCGTTCAGGGTCTCGGTGAAACACATTCTGTTTCACCGTCACCTGTGTTTCGTCTAAGATGTCTGTTTCATCGAAGGTCAGTTACGTGGAAATCAGTGACATCAGTTACGCAATAACACAGAAACCCTAATCATGCTATCAGCCGTCATCAACAAATCATCAATCATGCAGAAATCATTCGTTCACAGAATTCATCATCGCATCATCATAACATAAGCATCACAGTTCTTAACGTCTAGCATGAACCCTAGGTTATGTGTACACAAATCAATTAACATAAAACATCACATCATCGAGCCTTATCAAGATGCTAACGTGCATTCAGAACCAGATCACATTAACAACATCTAAAACCGAGTATTCGATCGTATTAAGTTTCACATAGAGTTACGCATCTGATTAACCATGTATATCGAAATCAAGAACATCATGCACATATATTCATAACCGTTTCATAAAAATATAAATTAGCAACCCTAATCATCGACTTACATAATACACATCACATGGATGAGCGATTAATCAAGAAGTTACGAGGTACTAACCGAAACAACAATGAAATTGATAACAGGTCTCTGGTTGTTCCTAGATTGTCGACACAGTGCTTCTAGGTTTTTCTGGTTTGCAAAAAGTGTCGATGAATAACCCTAGTACCACTTATATACACGAAATAACGTTCTGGGCCTGAACTGGGCTTCGGTGAAACTGGGCTCGGCGAAACAGACCTGTTTCGTCGAGTGGTTGATGAAACAGATTCCTGTTTCATCGAGTAGATTAACTGGTGAAACATTTCTTGTTTCGTCGAGTGTGCATAGTGAATTAATCTAAGTGTTTCATCAAGTAACATCAAGCAATCAAACTTCAAAAATTTGGATGACATCAACTCTTGAAATACTTCTTGAACTTTTAAACACCGCCAGATCCATCAATTTCCTATAATACATGTATTTTGAAAACATCAACAAAAGTTGAGCGAATTCATGTGTTTTTGTATGTGTGAACGAATAATCTTGTAAACATTTGTATGTATGCCTTTGTAAACCGGTATGAAAGCGTCTATGAACAGATCAATTAATGATTTCCAAGGTCATTAATATGTGTGCAATGGTGCAGGAAGGCTCAAACCTTTGCGGTTTTCGTATCGGGCCACCCGACGGGAACGACATAGTCACCACATGGGCCAACTCCCGGTCCCATGGGTGGGGCTCGCAACACCCAAATAGATCTATCACTCATGCCCCTCGGTCCTTATACAAGGATTAATGGTCTTAAGTGTTGTACCCACCACTCACATGATCTAACAGTTCATTCCTTAGCTAACCATACCATTTGTAAACCTTTGAAACATTGAAACATGTATTTCACCCCCGAAGTTATAAAACTGAAAATAGTTAAAAGAAAAGGGGGACATGAACTCAAAAATTTTCGTTCTTCTGTCTAGTAACTCAAAGCTCCTTTCCACTGGTCGTACAACTACCTACACACGTTCTATGTTTTATTAGACGGATTGGTCGTGTAACGACTCTTAGTCTTAGGTATTATGACTTATTTTGGAATTGGTATTCTTTGAGTTATATGTTGGGTACATATTATATAGTTCCAAAGTATATAATTAATAGTTAAAATAATAATATTTTAACTTAAATTATATTTATCAATTACTTGGAATATTTGTTAAGATAATACATTTTTGACTTATTTCGTTTTGTAATTCCTTCAGGAATATTTCCCAAGTATGTGTATAATTATACTTGTGTATTTTTATACTTGTGTATTTTGTCAAGTATTGGTGGCGTATTCCGGTGTGTATTTGTACGTATGAGAATACGTATTTTCTGGTATTTATCAAGTATTTTTATACTTAATTTTGTATTTAATTTTCTGGAATATTATTTTTAGACAACTAAAAATCACCAAACTTATATTCTCAAAATATATATATATTTTAAGAGAATTTTTATAGGAAAATATCTATAACTTTACTTGGCAAACATAATATATTTTCATATAAACCTAAAAAATAAAATATTTTTAAGATTAACTTAGAAAATATATATATTTCTAATTTTCACCCAAAATAATATATTCTTAACTTGTTTAAGAATATATATATTTTTCTTCACCCAAAAATAATATATATCTTCAAGTTGTTTAAGAAAATATATATTTTTCTCCACTAAAAAATAATATATTTTCTATTTGACAAAATATGATATATTTTGTATCACTTGTAAAATCCACATTTTCCGTTTCTTTGGTTTCCAAAATACCGCTTAACACATTTGTCGAAATATGAATTTATTTCAGGAATATATATATATATTTATAGTCCATAGTCCTTGTCCGGTTTGTCCAACATTCGGGTATAAATTATATATTTATTTTCTTGGAATTTTTGGTAATATTTTGTATTACGATTTTGGTATTTTGGTGTGTTATATTATTTTCAAGTTCCTAAAATAATATAACTAATACACATTATATAAAAGTAGCACACAATTTGTGACCTCTAAATATATATTTTCCTAAATATATACGTAGTCATTTTTATTTATCAAAAATCAACCTCCAATATTTATAATTTTTGTAGTAAAAATTATGGCAAGTTTTTATATGAAAACCATGATCAAAATTTACTTGTAAACACTTGTTTAAAAATATTTTTCTAAATGTTTAATTTCTACAAAAATTTTGCCATAGTTTCCCCTTAAAAATGGAGGTTTCCATGCTCATAAGCATATCATTTTCTTTTTAAAAATTCGTCATCAATCATCAACGATTTAAACAAGACTTACGAAGAGCCAAAAATGTGCATTTTACACCATGACATGAACTTGAAAGTTTGTAAAAAATTTGTGGTAATCTCATATGTGTTTAGTAAGTTTAGTTACCTCTAAAAACATGGTTTATAGTTTATAAAATTCATTCTTGTAAATTTTAGTTCTTTACAACTTGTATGAAGATTTTCTAAAAATAATTCTTCTTGTATTTTTCTTGTTACCAACACCCTTCTAACTTTGTTTTAACACTTAAAACATGTTTACTTTCTTTAAAAAACCAAGTTCATGGTATTCTTGTAATAAACTTTGTTTTCTTGAAAATATTATCTCTGAAATCTTTTATTTTCAAGACTTATAATTTGTAAACATAATCATCATACACTAAAACAAGCTTATATTCAAGTTCATGATTAATATATAGGATGATCATTATGATTTCTCAAGATCCATCCTTATACTTGCTAGATCATGTGTTTAATCATCATCTAGCAAGCTTCTTATGATGATCAACATCATAATCACAAGAAATCAACAAACAAGTTTCATACATACACTAAAACAACTTAGATTTTTATGTTATTAAGCTTTATGTTCAAGATCATCTTCATATTTCTTTGAGATATTTAAGATTAACAAGTTACATAACCTTTTAACCACTAAAATTAGAAGTAATAACAAGTTGTGAGGAGCTTACTACTAGCTCTATGGCTAGGGAAGAAACAAAGATGAAGATGATGATGAATGAGGTGGATAAAAGCTCTACGTGAAGATCCTTCAAACTCCAAAGCTTCCAAGCTTCTTAGATAGGTTCCTTGCACCTTTGAGAGTCCTTAGATTGTGTGAGAATTGAATGAAAATGGATGTTGGTGTGTGTGGGTTTGGGGCCGTAAACAAGAAGGAGAAGAAGGAGAGAATGAGTTGTTTTGGAGAAGTGAAAGTGATGAGTAGTGAGGACTTGTGGGTTTTTAAAACAATCTTCCAACATTTGATAATGTTTCTAATCTTCTATACATATCAATTATTATAATGCAAAGAAATCAACAAGTGGGGGTCCACTTGTGACCGTCTTTTAAGGATCTTGGTTGAAATGTAATGGAATTAGTTAGTGTTATATGTGTTTAGTGTTTATAGGATGTCTTATGATGTTCGGTGACCATAACTACCTTCGTAACACTAAAACAATGCTTCTAGTGAAAATTTGGTGTTTCGGGTAGTGTCCGGTTGTTCGGTTGGTTATCGGTTTGTTAAGGTACTAAATTGCGCAGTTTAGTGTGCTTTATGTAGTCTTTTAGGACAGTTTTGATTCCCGACACTTAGGAAGGTATTCTGGACAATTAAACCATAATTCTGCATTATATTTTGTTATTAAAATGCTGATTTTTGCTGAATTGTGCAGAATTCTACAGTTTTTGTGAGTTTTAGGCACTTTCCGGCACTTAAACTATCACTAGGAAGGCAGTTTTATGATCCCTACGTTCCTACACACTATTCTAGTGTAACTCTTGGTTTTGGGCTCATTCTGTGTCTTAATATCATGTCTGTCTGAGTACTGAACTCCCGTCAGTACTTCTAGTTTGTCTGATAACTGTGCTAACTTTGTTCTGTGCACTAATTGTATCACACTGTGTTGCATGCAATAATGATAAATAATCTTGCAACATGTAATGCACTTGTATGTATATGACAGTAATCAGAAAATCATTCATGTTATTAATTTAATCAGGCACAATTATTAAAGCACAAATTACTGCTTAACATTGTACGGATACACGGAAAATTGCCATTTGTCACATTCTCCCCCCGTTAAGAAAATTTCGTTCCGAAATTTAAGCTGCGTTATCGGTTGCAGGGGAGTTGGGAAATAGATGCAGATGCTTTGACTTCATTTGATCCTCACGCTCCCAAGTAAACTCTGGGCCGTGATGTGAATTCCAACGAACCTTGACAAGCTTAATGTGACTTCTCCGAGTCTTGTAGACTTTCTAGTCCGTAACCTCAACGGGTTCGTCGGTAAATTGGAGACTGTCGTTGATATGCACCTCATCCGCACGGATGATAACTGTTTCTTGAGTTGGGCTTTTCTTCAGGTTTGACACATGGAATGTATCATGTACACCGTTCAGTTCTTCTGGTAATTCTAGTTTGTACGCTACGGTACCAACCCTTTCCAAAATCTTGAATAGCCCAATGTACCGTGGATTCAACTTACCACGTTTTCCGAATCGTGCTACACTTTTACAGGGTGAGACCTTCAACAAAACCCTGTCTTCTACCTCGAATTCCAAAGGTTTCCGTCTTTGATCAGCGTAGCTCTTTTGTCGGTCACGAGCCGCCTTGATATGCTCTCGGATCTGCATGATCTTGTCGGTTGTTTCTTGACCCAGTTCGGGACCAATTAACTGTTTATCTCCAGCGTCTGCCCAACACAACTGTGAGCGGCACTTACGGCCATAAAGAGCTTCGAACGGTGCGGCTTGAATGCTCGTATGGTAGCTGTTATTATAGGAAAACTCAACTAGTGGTAGGTGAGTATCCCAACTCTCACCTAAATCCATCACACATGCGCGAAGCATATCTTCTAGTGTTTGTATGGTTCGTTCACTCTGACCGTCTGTTTGCGGGTGAAAGGCCGTGCTTAGATCTAACTGAGATCCAAAGGCCTCCTAAAAGGATTGCCAAATCCTTGATACAAATCGTCCATCTCTGTCTGAGATTATCGAGATAGGCACTCCATGACGTGCTACTATCTCCTTAAGGTACAACTCAGCCAACTTTCCAATTCTATCTTTCTCTCGAATTGGTAGGAAGTCTGCAGACTTTGTCAATTGATCCATTATTACCCATATCATATTGTGCCCTCTAGGAGTCCTTGGTAATTTCGTTATGAAGTCCATCGAAATTTGCTCCCACTTCCATACAGGTATTTCAGGTTATTGCAAGAGACCGGAAGGTTTCTGATACTCGGCCTTGACTGTCACACCCCAACCGATGGCGGAATCATCGGGGCATGGTACTGAGCGAAATAGATTGTCCAGAAGTTTCCATAACAATTATCATTACTATTCAATTTATATAACATGTCCCATACCATGCCTCAAACAGTAAACGAATTATTACAGATAAAAATCTAGGCAAATATTCTGTTCCGACAACTCAGCTTTTAAAATAGAGCAATTGTTTATCTGCTTCTAGACACCCTTGATCCATTTACTACAGACAACTATTTGTTGGGCTCTAAAGCTTTATTCTAGCTTCAACATCCTAACATGTGTGCATCTTAAGCACCTGTCACATACGTTAAAATAAAAGTTAATACATATAATGTAAAGGTGAGCATACAAGTTTGATAATAGCATATAGAGTTCAAATTCATTTACGCATAACCAGCACGTACACATAGTGAAATGAAGCACGTTAGTTATCGACATAGATCCATCGATACCAATGACTGCGGGTTGACTGCCCGAGGCAGTTCGCAATACATGATTACCACCGTAATCCATGCAAGTAATTGTCCTTAACAACCCCCGTGTGAACGGGTGCTGAGTCCAAACTATAGTACTATCGTTGCTAAGGCAGGTAGACAGCATTCCATGTGTAAACATAACAAACAAGCATTCATAAGCCACATATAACATGCATTAACGGTTAGCGTTCAAATAGTATTGAGTAGTGTGATTGAAGTGGTTTGAATAATTGTAACACCCAAAAGTGCTTAAAGCAAAAAGGGATCGAGTATACTCACAGCGGTTGATGGATTGAAGGGAGCGCTTAGCGAGTAAGATTAGCCTGAGTAGATTAGATTGTATAACGATAAGTGACGTTTTATTCGTCAAATGGTGCAAAATGAAATTGAGTCGGATAGTGGTTCGATCGGATGGTAATCCGATCGGACAGCAATCCGTGCGGATGACAATCCGTTCGGATGGTCATCCGGTCGGACAGCTTGTCCGGTTGGATGACTATTTGAGTGGATTGTTTCTTCCTATAAGAAGGATGTGTTTGCGTACGATGGTTTAACTTTTGAAGTTTTCGTTGTAGTATTTTGAAAACACAGAAGTATCTCTATCCATCAAGTCGGTCGATCGGATGACTGGTCGTGCGGATGGCAATTCGTTCGGATGGTCATCCGGTCGGACGGTGACTTAATAATGATGTTACTTATTGAGAGCAAGTTCACAACAGAAGTGTCATTCGATCGGATGCCCATCCGATCAGGTGGCAACTCTATTATTGAACATGTTGAAAATTGTTTAAGTCTTTAAAGTCTTAGTATTTCATGATTCGAAGAGTAATCCAGTCAGATGGTCGTCCGATCGGATTTCAATTCGTTCGATACTCAAACTTCAGATAATGTTGTGTGGGTCCCAAGTGTGATCCGTTCGGATGAAAATCCGTTCGGATAACCTATCCGTTCGGACAGCAGTCCGATTGGACAACATACCGTTCCGATTGTTCCGTTTGTCTTACACTTGGTGGTTTTTGGTCGTTTCTCGTTTTATCGAGACGTTGTGACAACGTGTTAACCAATAGGACTCCGTTTCGTCCCAAGTGACCAGACCGACCAGGAATCACCCTCGTTCGGCCGGTTATCGGCTCAGGACGGTTGTTCTATTGGTTTTGAGTGTAATGAGTGTAAAAGGGTTGAAAGAAAGTTAGAAACCATCCTTCGATCCCTTTTCACCATTCTTGTGTCGAGATCTTTACAAGATCTTTGTATGTTTGCGTGGAAATCGGTTAGATCTCGGTGGATTGAAGTCAAAACATGAAGTTCTTGAAGAACACATGATGACGTCACCCTAGAACACCCGAAATCTAGTGATTTCATGGTTAAAAGTTAAGATTTAAAATATAGAAAGGTGTAGGAGTGCGTGTAGATCAAGAACGTACAAGATATAGGGCGAGATCTTACCTGGATTGAGAGAAATCGAAGAAAAGGTGGGGAGCATGAACAGTTCGGACAAAGGACTTCCAAAAGTGGAAAGGATGACAATGACAGGGGTATTTATAGGATTCCAAAAGAGGAAAGGGTTATCCGATCGGATGGCGTACCGCCCGGATAACGATCCGGTCGGATGACTTCCTGGTCAGATGACGCCTGACCTGTGGCGTAGTGGCTATCTGGTCGGATGGCTATCCGGCCGGATGGCACTTAGTTCGTTTGTTTGACGCGACGATTTTTGATGTTTCGATTTCAATTGCGAGCGGCTCATCACGATAGGGTTTCCTAGTCAAATTACTTTTAGTCCCAACTACTAATTATCATAGTTCGATTTTCGATTCGGATTCGAGTTTCGATTGAGTTCGGTTGATTTCCACAACATATATATAACACAAATAACACATATGGTACACACGCACGTATGATAACCAAATTTAGTCGAGTTGCGGTTCGTATCACGATTCGATGTCGAGTAGCATAGCTTGATTATCGATTAGTTAACTTTATCGCATTGTAACTTCCTATAATTCAAAGTCGTAAGTCGATTAGATAGCGATTAACACACATCGGTTTTAGCAATTAACAACACTTACTCCACATAATACAATTAAAATAAGGAAATTACTATAAGTCAAATTCATACAATCGGTCGTTGACTTTGACCTTGACTTTGACTTTGACTTTGACTTATGGAAACACGGGGTGTTACAGCCTCCCCTTGTTTAGGGAATTTCATCCCGAAATTAAGCTGGAAGCTGTACAACACCGTGAATCACGTTTGAGAACTTTCTGTTCGGACCAGTTTTGATTCCGAAACGATTGCGAACCGAACATGTGACGTGCGGAATCCGTACACGAACGTGACCGAACACACGAGAACGTAATATAATCGGTGATTCTATTGATTGATATGAAATCGTACAAAGCACCTGAATCACGATGTCACTTTCTCTCTCTAGCTTCTCTCTCTAACCTTCAAAGCTCCAAGTCTCAAATGTGACAAAAAGTTCTAAACCTAACACCTTAGGTTCCTATTTATAGGCCAAGGCAATAAGGAATCTTTCCTTATTTACAAATATGCTACCTTGCCTTTCTAAACTAGATATTACAATAAAAGCCTAGAAATAAACTATTTCTGCTACGGTCTTGAGATGACGGATAGACATACTGCACTAACAGATCTCTAGACTTTCTTTTTAAACAACCACGGGTACTTCGCCTTCATGTCGCTTTCGAGTTCCCAAGTGAACTCTGCGCCTCGTTTGCCTTCCCATCGGATTTTCACAATAGGAATGCGAGAGCGTCTGAGCTGCTTGGTTTGGCGATCCATGATTTCGACAGGCTTCTCCACGAAGTGTAATGTTTTGTTTACTTGCAGGTCATCGAGAGAGACATGTAAGTCGTGGTCGGCTAGGCACTTTCGGAGGTTTGACACATGGAAAGTCGGGTGGACGTTACTAAGTTCCTCCGGTAGTTCGAGCCTGTAGGCGACTTTTCCGATCCTTTCCAGAATCGGACCACACCCTTCCAAGGTGAAACCTTTAGGAGTACGTAGTCGCCAACGTCAAATTCAAGGGGCTTGCGTCGTTTATTGGCGTAACTTTTCTGTCGATTCCAAGCTTTCACTAGGTTGTCCCGGATTTGGAAAATTTTGTCTGTCGTTTCTTGCAGTAGCTCAGGACCGGTTAGTTGCGAGTGACCGATCTCGTGCCACACAATAGGCGATCGACATCTCCTTCCGTATAAAGCCTCGAATGGTGCCATTTGTATGCTGGAATGATAACTGTTGTTGTACGAGAATTTGACTAACGGCAGGTATTTATCCCAATTACCTCCGAAGTCTATGACACACGAACAGAGCATGTCTTCAAGAGTACGAATCGTTCTTTCAGTCTGACCATCGGTTTGAGGGTGGAAAGTGGTACTTAGATTGGGCGTTGTACCAAGAGCTTTTTGAAACGTTTCGCACAATTGTGAGGTAAACCGAGCATCACGATCAGAGATGATGTCACGAGGCGTCCCATGATTACAAATGATCTCGTCGGTGTATATTCGGGCTAATCGCTCCACCTTGTAGTCTTCTCGTATCGGCAGAAAGTGAGCTGATTTAGTCAAACGGTCAACAACCACCCATATGCTGTCGTGACCTGATGACGTGTGCGGAAGCTTCGTTATGAAATCCATAGCTATACTTTCCCACTTCCACATAGGAATTGGTGGTTGTTCGAGTAAGCCAGAGGGTCTTTGATGTTCAGCCTTGACTCTCGCATAAGTTAGGCATTTTGCAACGTAGAGGGCAATATCCCTTTTCATACCGGGCCACTAGTACCTGTAGCGAAGATCCTGGTACATTTTGTCAGCACCGGGTTGAATAGAATAATAGGATTTGTGGGCTTCGTCCATCAGGATCTGTCGTAAATTGGTCCGTTTAGGGATCCAGATTCGGTCTAGAAAATGGAATATCCCATTGGATTTGCTCACAAGCTGGGCTCCATCGTGGTAGATTCGTTCCCTCTTCAGCATGCGTTCGTTAAAACACGCATGCTGGGCTTCCCGAATAAGGGTTTCGAGGTCGTGTTGGGCTTGAACATTACGAGTGCTAAGCAAATAACTCCGTCTGCTGAGTGCGTCGGCAACAACATTCGCCTTGCCTGGGTGATAACGGATCTCAAAGTCTTAATCGTTGAGAAGTTCTACCCATCGGCGTTGACGCATATTAAGTTCCTTCTGATTAAAGATATGTTGTAGGCTCCTATGATCGGTGAAGATCGTACACTTGGTACCATACAGGTAGTGTCGCCAAATCTTTAATGCAAAAACAACTGCGCCTAGCTCGAGATCATGGGTTGTATAGTTCTTCTTGTGGATTTTGAGCTGACGAGACGCGTAGGCTATAACCTTGTTCCGTTGCATGAGGACACAACCGAGACCAAGGTTGGAAGCATCACAGTAGACAATGAAATCGTTGTTTCCATTGGGCAATGTGAGAACAGGAGCATTGCAAAGCTTATGCTTAAGGGTTTGAAAGGCAGTCTCTTGTTTGGTTCCCCAGATAAAAGGCTGATCTTTATGCGTGAGAGTGGTAAGCGGCACAGCAATCTTTGAGAATCCTTCGATAAATCGTCGATAATAGCCCGCTAGTCCGAGGAAAGAACGAACTTCGGACGGATTCTTTGGTGTAATCCAACTCTTAACGGCTTCAATCTTCGCAGGATCGACGTGAATACCTTGACTATTAACGACGTGACCCAGAAACTGAACTTCCTCCAACCAAAATTCGCACTTGGAGAACTTGGCATAGAGTTGATTCCCCTGGAGTAGCTCGAGAACCAAACGTAGATGTTGCGCGTGTTCGGTTTTCGATTTGGAATAGATCAAGACATCGTCGATGAACACGATGACAAAACGGTCGAGATATGGTTTACACACGCGATTCATAAGATCCATGAAGACCGCGGGTGCGTTGGTTAGACCAAAGGACATAACAATGAATTCGTAGTGACCGTATCGGGTGTGAAACGCGGTTTTGGGTATATCCTCCTCTTGTATGCGTAGTTGATGATAGCCTGAACGTAGATCAATCTTCGAGAAACACGTAGCACCTTGTAGCTGATCAAACAAGTCGTCAATACGGGGTAGGGGATAGCGGTTCTTGATAGTTAACTTATTCAATTCCCGATAGTCGATGCACATCCGGAACGACCCATCCTTCTTTTTGACGAAAAGGACTGGAGCACCCCATGGAGAGGTGCTCGGGCGAATGAAGCCTTTCTCAAGTAATTCCTGGAGTTTGTTTGATAGTTCACGAATTTCGGATGGCGCTAGTCGATAAGGAGCTTTGGCAACAGGATTTGCTCTAGGAATGAGGTCGATACGAAAGTCGATATCACGGCTTGGAGGCAAACCTGGAAGATCATCAGGAAACACATGAGGAAATTCACAAACCACAGGAACGTCTTTCACTTCCTTCTTCTCTTTCTTTTCCTCCTCCGCTACTACAATGTTCGCCAAGTAAGCTTTGTATTCCTTGCGGAGATACTTGCTAGCTTGGACACATGACATGAGCTTGAGCCCTTTCGAGGCAGTTTCACTGTATACACACAATAAATCACCATTCGTGAGCGAGAATCGAATCATCTTATCAAAACACACAAGTTCAGCATGGTTTTCGTGTAGAAAGTCCATGCCTACTATGACGTCGAAACTTCCGAGTTGCATCGGAATGAGGTCGACTGGGAAGATGTGATTGTTGAGCTCAAGAGTACAATCACGGATAACAGAATTGACGGCGGTTCTTCCAGTGGCGACTTCTACATCGAACGTCGAAGAGAGTTTGGAGCGTTTACGATTAAGGAGCTTCTCGAATTTGAACGACACAAAGCAATTATCGGCTTCAGTATCAAACAAACATGATGCATAAATACCATTCACAAGGAATGTACCATTAACCACTTTGTTGTCGGCTTGGGCTTGGCGCACGTTGATGTTGAAAGTTCTGGTGCGTGCGGCCTGTTGTTGTTGTTGCTGCTGCTGTTGTTGCTGGTGTTGCTGCTGTTGTTGAGGTTGTTGCTGCTGGGGCTCTTGTTTCACAACCCTGTTTGGGCACATGTTGGCGAAATGGTTAGGATCGCCACATGCGAATTAGGCTCTGGCTTTGACAGCGGGTGCCTGAGGAGCTTGTTGACCCTGTGGAGCGGTGAGTAGAGCTTGATGAGCAGGAGCTTGTCGAATACGGCAGTTGGCAGTAAAATGACCGTACACATTGCAATGAGCACAAAAACGGCAAGCAATGGCAGTCGGGTGATGGTAGGTACAGGTAGGGCAGAGCGGATGTGGCCCAGTGTATGCACGCTTAGCAAGAGGTGCATTGGCCACAGGCGCTGCCACTTGGCGCTGTTGAGCTAGCACAGCTTGAACTGGTGCAGCAGTGATCGCATAGTTCTTGTTGCTGGAGCTGTTCTTTCTCTTGTTCTTCCTTTTGTTGCTCGAGGAGGTGGGTTCGGTAGTTGGTGTGGTGGTGGTAGCTTGATGCAGATGCTTCGAAGTCTTATCCCAGACGCCAGCCTTAACCCGCTTGTCGTTGATTTCGGCGGCCAGTAGATAAGTTTCCTTGATCGTCGTAGTCTTAGCCGCTTGCACGAAATCAGCAACGCAGTCGGGCAGGGCCCGAATGTACTTGTTGATTGCCATGTCTGGAGTCTTGACTTGGTCGGGACAGATAATGCTGAGCTGTTTGAAACGAGCAGTGAGACCAGCATTGTCACCATCCTTTTGCTGTATGTGCCAAAATTCATCTTCTAGCTTTTGACGTTCGTGAGGAGGGCAGAATTCCTGTAGCATAACTTCCTTGAGCTCGTCCCACGACAGACCGTAGGCTGCATCGTTCCCTCGCTTGTTCCTCTCGGTCGTCCACCAGTCTAGTGCACGGGACTGGAAAACGTCGGTAGCATTCAGAGTACGGAGGTCATCAGGGCAACCACTCTGTTTCAGAGTAACCTCAATGGAATCAAACTAGTGGAATAATGCAGTAGGACCTCCCTCGCCAGTGAATTCTTTTGTCCCACACGACTTAAATTGCTTGAAATTGAAGGTCTTCGCGGTAGCTTTAGGAGCTTCGGTTCTCGATTCCTCATATGATTTGCTGGCATTCTCGTAGACATCACTCACGGCCTTTGCCACACTCTTAGCGATGATGGCAGCAAGACGTTTGTCTCTCTTTTCTTGCCGAGAAAGTGAGGGATGACGGGATCCAGACGACATTGTCTGCAACAGACATCATCACAGGACTCAACACAAAATATTCGAATCTCACCTCACACGTCTACTACTACTAAAGCTCAGGAACACACATATTATCATAACATATAGATACATAACCACGTAGAACACAAAATCACATAAACACATAAGCACGTAGAGCACATAACCACATAACACCTAAGCATGTAACGCACAGAAGCAAGGGAGCACATACGCAAATAATTACTAGAGGCAGTTAGAAAACAGAAACCTATTATTCAAAGTCTGCGATTGTTCGGGAATAGCGTAGTATAAGCATATATCGTAGCGTAAAGTCATCCAAAATTCCGCGATTTGTTAACGTTTTGAGGTAGAAAAGCAGTGCGAGTCGTATGTGTCGATCGAAGTGAAAGCGAAATCGAGTAAATTCCAAAAATTTAAACACATAAACAGGTAAACACACATATAAACTCATAAAATCGACGAATTATCAGAGTCAACAGTTGCGGGCTCAAAATTGATGCACGTAAAAATCGAGAGATAGACTGTCTGCGGCTAGTAGACTTCGACTAACCAAAGCAATTCAACTATCCGCAAGGACTTGTCGTCTATGTTTGACTTTCAGGACTGTGTCCTTGCCTCGATTCTTGGGTGTTTGGCACACATCCCGTTAGTCGTGTCGTGACTTCAGGTTGTTGGAGTCCGTTGAGACTTTGGTGAGAGTTTTGTAAAATGTGCTGAACAAGTCGTCAAGGTTAGGGTTTCACCCCTGGCTCAACAACTTCGTCCCTGTTTTTGATTAAGTAGAGGAGATTATTCATCAAAATATGGATTTCACTCCTGATTTGGTATAATTCCCCCGTTGAACAAGCGTTCGTTATTGAAAAAGAAAGAAGAAATCATTGATAAGTTGATAAAACAGCATTGACTCAAGCAATTTAGTCGGGATTTTGTGGTTTTCACACCTAATCTCGACTTTATCGCCTATTTATAGCTGTTAATTCGAGTGTAGCGATAGTGTAGCGTGAGCGAGAATAGCGAGGAAATAAGCTCGTACATAATCCTTACCGGATATGCACAAGTCGGTCTATTGGTTCCTAACTATAGACTAGGTTTCTAAGACATCGACCTGGACTAGATCGAGTCTTGCCTAATTTCCTATAGTTATGGCTCTGATACCAATCTGTCACACCCCAACCGATGGCGGAATCATCGGGGCATGGCATTGAGCGAAACAGATTGTCCAGAAGTTTCCATAACAATTATCATTACTATTCAATTTATATAACATGTCCCATACCATGCCTCAAACAGTAAACAAATTATTACAGATAAAAATCTAGGCAAATATTCTGTTCCGACAACTCAGCTTTTAAAATAGAGCAATTCTTTATCTGCTTCTAGAGACACTTGATCCATTTACTACAGACAACTATTTGTTGGGCTCTAAAGCTTTATTCTAGCTTCAACATCCTAACATGTGTGCATCCTAAGCACCTGTCACATACGTTAAAATAAAAGTCAATACATATAATGTAAAGGTGAGCATATAAGTTTGATAATAGCATATAGAGTTCGAATTCGTTTACGCATAACCAGCACGTACACATAGTGAAATGAAGCACGTTAGTTATCGACATAGATCCATCGATACCAATGAATGCGGGTTGACTGCCCGAGGCAGTTCGCAATACATGATTACCACCATAATCCATGCAAGTAATTGTCCTTAACAACCCCTGTGTGAACGGGTGCTGAGTCCAAACTATAGTACTATCGTTGCTAAGGCAGGTAGACAGCATTCCATGTGTAAACATAATAAACAAGCATTCATAAGCCACGTATAACATGCATTAACAGTTAGTGTTCAAATAGTATTGAGTAGTGTGATTGATGTGGTTTGAATAGTTGTAACGTATGTAACACCCAAAAGTGCTTAAAGCAA
Source organism: Helianthus tuberosus (assembly GCA_030545235.1). Taxonomy (NCBI): domain Eukaryota; kingdom Viridiplantae; phylum Streptophyta; class Magnoliopsida; order Asterales; family Asteraceae; genus Helianthus; species Helianthus tuberosus. The sequence goes on along the minus strand of CM060451.1, from coordinate 106,206,308 downwards.
AAAGGGATCGAGTATACTCACAGCGGTTGATGGATTGAAGGGAGCGCTTAGCGAGTAAGATTAGCCTGAGTAGATTAGATTGTATAACGATAAGTGACGTTTTATGCGTTAAATGGTGCAAAATTAAATTGGGTCGGATAGTGGTTCGATCGGATGGTAATCCGATCGGACAACATTCCGTGTGGATGACAATCCGTTCGGATGGTCATCCCGTCGAACAGCTTGTCCGGTTGGATGACTATTCGAGTGGATTGTTTCTTCCTATAAGAAGGATGTGTTTGTGTACGATGGTTTGACTTTTGAAGTTTTCGTTGTAGTATTTTGAAAACACGGAAGTATCTCTATCCATCAAGTCCGTCGATCGGATGACTGGTCGTGCGGATGGCAATTCGTTCGGATGGTCATCCGGTCGGACGACGACTTAATGATGAGGTTACTTATTGAGAGCAAGTTCACAACAGAAGTGTGATTCGATCGGATGTCCATCCGATCGGGTGGCAACTCTATTATTGAACATGTTGAAAATTGTTTAAGTCTTTAAAGTCTTAGTATCTCATGATCCGAAGAGTAATCCAGTCAGATGGTCGTCCGATCGGATTGCAATTCGTTCGATAATCAAACTTCAGATAATGTTGTTCAAGTGTGGGTCCCAAGTGTGATCCGTTCGGATGACAATCCATTCGGATAACCTATCCGTTCGGACAGCAGTCCGATCGGACAACATTCTGTTCTGATTGTTCCGTTTGTCTTACACTTGGTGGTTTTTGGTCGTTTGTCATTTTATCGAGACGTTGTGACAACGTGTTAACCAATAGGACTCCGTTTCGTCCCAAGTGACCAGACCGACCAGGAATCACCCTCGTTCGGCCGGTTATCGGCTCAGGACGGTTGTTCTATCGGTTTTGAGTGTAATGAGTGTAAAAGAGTTGAAAGAAAGTTAGAAACCATCCTTCAATCCTTTTTCACCATTCTTGTGTCGAGATCTTTACAAGATCTTTGTATGTTTGCGTGGAAATCGGTTAGATCTCGGTTGTTCTTGGTGGATTGAAGTCAAAACATGAAGTTCTTGTAGAACACATGATGACGTCACCCTAGAACACCCGAAATGTATTGATTTCATGGTTAAAAGTTAAGATTTAAAAGATAGAAAGGTGTAGGAGTGCGTGTAGATCAAGAACGTACAAGATTTAGGGCGAGATCTTACCTGGATTGAGAGAAATCGAAGAAAAGGTGGGGAGCACGAACAGTTCGGACAAAGGACTTCCAAAAGTGGAAAGGATGACAATGACAGGGGTATTTATAGGATTCCAAAAGAGGAAAGGGTTATCCGATCGGATGGCGTACCGCCCGGATGACGATCCGGTAGGATGACATCCTGGTCGGATGACGCCTGACCTGTGGCGTAGTGGCTATCCAGTCGGATGGCTATCCGGCCGGATGGCACTTGGTTCGTTTGTTTGATGCGACGATTTTTGATGTTTCGATTTCGATTGCGAGCGGCTCGTCACGATAGTGTTTCCTAGTCAAATTACTTTTAGTCCCAACTACTAATTATCATAGTTCGATTTTCGATTCGGATTCGAGGTTCGATTGAGTTCGGTTGATTTCCATAGCATATATATATATATAACACATAAGGCACACACACACGTATGATAACCAAATTAAGTCGAGTTGCGGTTCGTATCATGATTCGATGTCGTGTAGCATAGCTTGATTATCGATTAGTTAACTTTATCGCATTGTTACTTCCTATAACTCACAGTCGTAAGTCGATTAGATAGCAATTAACACACATCGGTTTTAGCAATTAACAACACTTACTCCACATAATACAATTAAAATAAGGAAATTACTATAAGTCAAATTCGTACAATCAGTCGTTGACTTTGACCTTGACTTTGACTTTGACTTATGGAAACACGGGGTGTTACATTGACCTTGGAACAAGTTCGGCATTTTCCAACATAAACAGCTATGTCGCTCTTGAGTCTTGGCCACCAATAATATTATTTCAACTCTTGGTACATTTTATCCGATCCTGGGTGGATCGAGTACCTCGACTTGTGAGCTTCGTCAAAGATAACCTCTCGAATACCGCCATAGAGCGGAACCCAAATGCGTCCCATGAAGTATAAGGTTCCTTCCTCATTTGGCACCAACTTCTTATCCATGCCTCGGAGATATTCAGCCATAAGATTTTCCTTCTTAAGGGCCCTCTTGTTGTGCGTCATGTATGCGTGTAGTGAGATTCGTCCGAATAGTCATTTCTAAAGCTCGAACCCTTAGGGTCTTAACCCTTTCCTTTCGACTCAATGCATCTGCTACCACGTTTGCCTTTTCCAGGATGATACTTGATCTCACAGTCGTAATCATTCAGCAACTCAACCCATCGTCGCTGACGCATATTTAACTCCTTTTGATCGAATATGTGTTGTAGGCTCTTGTGATCTGTGAAGATAGTACCTCGAGTACCATATAGATAGTGTCGCCAAATCTTCAAGGCAAATACCACCACGCCTAGCTCAAGGTTGTGGGTGGTATAATTCTTCTCATGTACTTTCAGTTGTCATGATGCATAAGCGATGACTTTTTGGCGTTGCATGATGTCACACCCTGAGTTTTGCGGAAGCGTATGCGTGTGACTAAATCGGTTCTCATTGCATTCGATTATAACAAACAACTACATGATCAAAATGATGTTCATCCATTCATAAAGTTCAAAATATTACAAACACCAGTCATTTAAGTTTCAAACAACATAACCTCCGATTACGTTACAACCCAACAAAAGTGGATGACATCTAAACTGGAAATTTACATCTCGAAACAACACTAGCGCCCAAGATCCAACTTGTTTCCTGAAATACATGTAATTTTGAAAACATCAAAAAACGTTGAGCAAGTTCATGCGTTCTGTATGAGTATTGATAAACTTGTAAACATTTGAGAGACTCCTTTGAAAACAGGTATGGAAAGCGTCTATGAACAGATCAATTAATGGTTTGCAAGGACATTAATGTATGTGAAGTCATAGGGAGTACTCAATCCGAGTAGACAATTATCGGTGTCGAATCCCCTCGACTGTGTCGAATCCCCTCGACTGTGTCAAACCACCTTGACTGTATCAAATCACCTTGACTGTGTCAAATCCCCTTGACCGTTGTCGAATCACCTCGACTGGGACACCAAAGCACTCGAAGTGGTCACATAAGACCATGAGTGGGGCTCGGCCGTACCCTTTTATAGAAAAAACTTTTATTACCAAAAATTCACCAATATATATTCTTAAAATATACGTATTTTAAGAAAAAAACTTTTATAGAAAATCATACATATTTCTTCCTTGGCAAGAATAATTATATTTTCATATAAACCTAAAAAATAATATATTTTCAAGATTATCTTAGAAAATGTTTATAAATCCATTTTTTCCCCCAAAAATAATATATTTTTGGTTTGTTTAAGAAAATATTTATTTTCTTCAAAATAATATACCTTCTAATAATTCAAGAAAACATATATATCTTTTCTCTATGCAAAAATAATGTATTTTCTGTTTGACAAAAATATGATATATTTTTGTAACACTTGTAAAAATTATAATTTCCGTTTCTTTGGTTTCCAAAATACCATTTAACTTATTTGTCAAAATATATATGAACTTAATTCCGGAATATATATATATATATATATGTAATCCATATTCCTTGTTCGGGTTGTCCAATATTCGGGTATAAATTATGTATTTGTTTTCTTGGAATTTTGGTAATATTTTGTATTACAATTTTTGGTATTTTGGTAAGTTATATTATTTCAAATCCTAAAATAATATAACTAATACACATAATATACAAGTAATCACACAAATTGTGACATCTAAATATATATTTTCCTAAATATATACTTAGTCACTTTTATTTATCAAAACCAACCTCCAATATTTGTAATTATTGTAACAAAAATTATGGCAAATTTTACATTAAAAACCATGGTTAAAATTTACTTATAAACACTTGTTTAAAAATATTTTTCTATGTGTTTAAATTCTACAAAAAATTTGCCATAGTTTCCCCTTAAAAATGGAGGTTTTCATGCTTTCAAAGCATATCATTTTCTTTTAAAATCATCACCAATCAACAATAATTCAACCAACACTTACCATGAGCCAAAATCCTGCAATTTACACTACATCATGAACTTGAAATTTTGTAAAAGTTTGTAGTAACTTAATATGTTGTTAAGAAAGTTTAGTTACCCTTAAAAATATGGTTATTTGTTTATGAATCTCATTCTTGTAAATTTAGTCTTTCACAACTTTCAAGATGATTTTCTAAAAATGATTTTTCTTGTATTCTTCTTGTTAACAACATGTTTCTAGCTTGGATTTATCACTTAAAACATGATTAGTTTCTTTAAAAATCATGATTATGTAAATCTTGTAAATAACTTTGGTTTCTTGAGAAAATTATTTTTGTAATCATCAATTTACAAGACTTATAACATGTATCCATTATCAACATACTCTAAAACAACTTTATTTTCAAGTTCATGATGAACATAAAGGATGACCATTTTGTCTTTCACAAGATTCATCCTCTCACTTGCTAGATCATGTGTTTAATCACAATCTAGCAAGCTTCTTATGATGATCAACATCTTAATCACAAGAAATCAATCATCAAGATTCACACATACAATAAAACAACATAGATTCTTATGATTTTAAGCTTTATGTGAAAGTTCATTTTCTTGCTTCTGTATGATCTTTATGATTAACCACTTACATAATCTTTTAACCATCAAAATGAGAAGTAAAATCAAGTTATTAGAGGCTTACTACTAGCACAAGGGCTAGGGAAGAACAAGTTGAAAGATGATGAAGATTTGAAGTGGTTAATAGCTCCTAGAGATGGTCCTTCAACTTCCTTTGCTTCCCACCTTAGAATACTTGGAAGGTTTTTAGAAAAATTGATGGTGAGTTTAGGGGTGTTGGTCGTAGCTTCTTGAGAGGGGAAGAAGAAGTTTTATTGGTTGGAATGGTGATGAAGAATACAAATCATGAACTTGTGGACTTTAATAGAAAATTCCCAGTATTATTTTACCTAGGGGTTATTATGTTCAAAAAGCATTAGGCATATCCATTAAACAAGTGAATAAAATCATGGGGTGGGTCCCCATGTTCCTAACCGTAAAGGGGGGGGGGGGGTATATGGTTGTGTTTCAATTTTTGGTTACTTCCATCTAGGTAGGCTTTAAGTGTTTAATTTAGGGATTTAAGTGTTTAGTGTTTATATGATGTGTTATGATGTTCGGTGACCATAACTAGCTTCAATACACTAAACCAATGCTTCTAGTGAAAATTTGATGTTTCGGGTAGTGTCCGGTTATTCGGTTGGTTACCGGTTCGTTAAGGTGCTAAATTGCGCAGTTTAGTGTGCTTTATGTTGTCCTTTATGACATTTTTGATTCCCGGCACTTAGGAAGGTATTCTAGACCATTAAACCATATTTCTGCATTATATTTAGTTGTTAAAATGCTGAAAATTGATGAATTTGGTTATTTTCTGCAGAATTCTGCAGTTTTAGTGTGTTTCTGGCACTTCCCGGTACCTAAATCATCACTAGGTAAGCAGTTTTATTATCCATACTTTCCTACACACTATTCTAGTATAACTCTTGGTTTCGGGCTCATTCTGTGTCTTAACATCACGTCTATAAAAGAACTGAACTCCCGTCAGTACTTCTACTTTGTCTGATAACTGTGCTAACTTTGTTTGATGCACTAATTGTACCATGCTGTGTTGCATGTAGTAATGATAAAAATCTTGCAACATGAAATGCCATTGTATGTATATGACTGTAATCAGAAAATCATTCGTCTTGTTAATTCAATCACACACAGTCATTAAAGCACAGTTTACTGTTTATTATTGTACGGAATTTAGGGCAAAGTGCCAGTTGTCACATTCTCCCCCCGTTAAAAGAATTTCGTCCCGAAATTAAAGCTTTGTCATCGGTCGTAGGGGAGTTGTGAATCAAATGTGGATACTTAGACTTAATTTGGTCTTCATGTTCCCAAGTAAATTCTGGGCCATGACGTGAATTCCAACGAATTTTAACAAGTTTAAAATGACTTCCCCGTGTTTTGTGGACTTCCAGTCCGTAACCTTAAAAGGTTCTTTAGTAAATTGGAGTTTTTCATTGATGTGAATCTTGTTTGCGGGAATAACGACTGTTTCTTGAGTAGGACTCTTCCTGAGGTTAGACACGTGAAACGTGTCGTGAACACTGCTAAGTTCCTTTGGGAGTCTTAGTTTGTATGTAACCATTCCAAACCTTTCCAGGATCTCGAAAGGTCTAAAATACCGTGGGTTCAACTTCCCACACTTTTCCAAATCGTACTATGCCTTTCCAAGGTGAGACTTTCATTAAAGCCATATCTCTAAACTCAATTTCCAACGGTTTCTGCCACTTGTCGGCGTAGCTTTTCTGTATACCATGTGCTTGACTTAATACGAACACGTATCTGAACGATCTTGACGGTAGTTTCCTGAACCAACTCAATAAATTGTTTATCTTCGGTCTCCACCCAACACAACGGGGACCGACACTTACGTCCATATAACGCTTCAAACGGGGCGGCCTGAATGCTGGTGTGATAGCTATTATTGTAGGAAAACTCCACTAAAGGAAAGTGAGTATCCCATCTTCCACCAAAGTCCGTCACACAAGCACGTAACATGTCTACCACAGTTTGTATCGTTTGTTCACTCTGGTCGTCCGTTTGAGGGTGAATTGCAGTGCTGAGGTTCAACTGTGACCCAAACGCCTTCTGAAATATCTGCCATATCCTTGGCACAAAATGACCATCTCGGTCGGATAAGTTAGAGACAGGCACTCCATGACGTGCCACATTCGCCTCGAGATATATCTCAGCTAACTTCTTCGTGCTATCTTCCTCATGGACCTGTAGGAAATGCATGGATTTTGTGAGTCGATCAACAAGTTCAAAAATCATAACATGCCCTCCTTGGGTTCTCGGTAGCTTTGTAATGAAACCCATTGAGATTCGTTCCCACATCCACATGGGAATCTCAGGCTGTTGCAGCAGCCCTGATGGTTTTTGGTATTCTGTCTTAACTTTGGCACAAGTAAGATAGTTACCCACATATGTAGCTATATCGGCTTCCATCTCGGTCCACCCATACTAATCCTTCAAGTCTTGGTACATTTTGTCGGATCCAGGATGGATCGAGTACCTTGACCTATGAGCCTTGTCCCAAAATAAGCATACGTAAATTTTCGGGAAACGGAACCCAAAGTGGTTCCGTGAAGTATAATGTTCCGTTTAACTTAGGCAATAATTGCACTCCCATTCCACGTAATGCTTCAGCTTGTAGGTTCTCTGGCTCGAGCGCCCCTTGCTCAGCTTCACGAATCCGAGTAGAGGGATTCGTCTGTATGGTCATCTCTAAGGCTCGCACCCTTAGAGGCTTTGCGCGATCCTTGTGGCTCAAGGTGTCTGCTACAACACTCGCCTTGTCTAGGTGATACTGAATCTCATAGTCGTAATCATTCAGTAGCTCATTCCATCTTGTTATCTCATGTTTAAGTCTTTCTGATCAAAGGTGTGCTGCAAGTAATGACGCCAAATCTTCAACGCTCAATCCACCGCACCTAGTTCTAGGTTGTGCGTGGTGTAGTTCTTATTTTGATCCTTCGATCGACATGACGGGTACGCGATGACTTTGTCTCGTTGCATCATCACGCAACCGAGACCTTGTCAAGAAGTGTCACAATAATTCACAATCCATCGGTACTGTCAGGTAAAGGCAAGATGGGTACCGTCTAGGTTAGGGTTGTTAGCGGTTGAGCAATCTTTGAAAAGTCCCCTATGAATCGTCTGTAATAGCCTGCTTGTAACACCCCGTGTTTCTGAAGTCAAAGTCAAAGTCAAGATTGAAGTCAAAGGAAGACAAGATTTCTAATTGCGATCTGTCTCTCCTTGCTCAATTCCTGTTTTGACTTATTTGACTTGTAATTAGTCTATTTTATTTTCGCTTTAGTTGTATTATGTGGAGTATCTTTTAATAATCGCATGATAATCGCTATTTATCGCATGTTTAATCGCTTTATCGCTATCGCAATCGCACTCGCAACTCGAATTACGCATTTTGGTTATTGTTATACATGTGTGTATGCCTTACGTGTTACTTATGCATGTTTATTTATGTTATGTTGTGGTAATCAATCGAATCGCAATCGAAACTCAAACGCACTCGAACCCAATCGCAATCGAAATGGTATGATAATTGGTAGAGAAGATACAGTGCAAGATATGAAGTAGTTGGGATTAAAAGTAATTTGACTAGGAAAATCTATCGCATCGCAACGCTCGCAATCGAAATCAAAACGGCAAAACTCGTCGCGCCGAGCACTCGAACCAGGTGCCAGCCGGCCGGATTGCCATCCAACCGGGCTGCCACCCGAGCGAAGTGCCATCCGACCGAGGAGCCACTCGGCCGGGCTGTCACCCGGGCGAGATGCCATCTGACCGACCAGCCCTTTCCACTTTGGGAATCCTATAAATACCCCTTGTCACTTTCAAACTTTCTACTTTTGGCAAGTGACGTCCGACCTGCTCGTTTTCCTCACTTTTCTTCAGATTTCTCATGATTCCGGTAAGATCTCGTCCTAATTCTTGTACTTCCTTGATCTACACGCACTCCTACACCTCTCTATCTTTTGAATCTTAACTTTTAACCGTGAAATCATCAAGATTCAAGGTGTTCTAGGATGACGTCATCATGTGTTCTTGAAGAACTTCATGTTTTGGCCTCGATCCACCAAGAACAACTTAGATCTAACCAATTTCCACATAAACAAACAAAGATCTTTCATAGATCTAAACATATTCACAAGAAAAAGGATTGAAAGATGGTTTTCCAACGTTCTTTTAACTCTTTTACACTCAATGCACCCAAAACCGATAGAATCGAAACTTGTGCCGGCTTACTACTCATTATTGTGGTTCTGTTGATTCAAGATCCGTATTCTATCCACGAGACTATCGATTCCGGGTTAAACGTGGAACATCGTCTCGAACCGTCCACTGATCGGGTTTGGGTGATTCTTGTCCGATCAGGAGCACCAAGTATTGACGAGGTTTCTGTTGCTTAACACGTTATCAAAATATCTCGATAAAACGAAAAACTATCAAAAACAACCAAGTGTAAGACGAACAGGTTAACCAGGACGGATGACCGTCCGAACAGACTGCTGTCCGAACGGACAGCCACCCGACCGACCGACCGGCCACCCGTACGGCTTACAACTTGGCCCCACTTTTAGTTTTCAAATTAAGCTTCAGGAGTTTTGGAACACCGAACGGATTGCAGTCCGATCGAGTCACCACCCGGTCGACCGACCATCCGAATATGTGATGTTTCGAAGCTTCAACACTTAAACAATTTTCAACATGTTCAATGCACCAAGGATGCCACCCGACCGAACGACCGTCCGATCGAGTGACACCCTACTGTGAACTTGTTGTTACTGAAGTGCCCAACCAAACGGGTCGCCGACCGATCGAACGACCGTCCGATCGACCGACCTGAAAGGTAGAGAGACTTCAATGTTTTCAAAATGCTACAACGAAAACTTCAAAAGTCAAGCCATCATACACAAACACATCCTTCTCAAAGGAAGGAACAACCTACTCGAACAGTCATCCGACCGGATGACGGTCCGAGCGGACTACCACCCGCACGACTGGCCGTCCGATCGGATTTCCATCCGACCGAACTGCTGTCCGACTCGCTTGTACCTTGTTCCGTTTTACGCAACGCTTATCGTTATAATATCAATCTGTTCAGGCTAACCCTACAATATAGCGCTCCCTTCAATCCATCAATCGCTGTGAGTATACTCGATCCCTTTTTGCTTTACGCACTTTTGGGTGTTACATACGTTACTTATTCGAAATCACATCGAACACACTATGCAATACTTTAAACGCTATCCCTCACTGCATGTTATACGTGACTAAATGAATGCTTGTTGTTATGTTTACACATGGAATGATGTCTACATGCCTTAAGGACGATAGTACTATAGTTTGGACTCAGCACCCGTTCACTCGGGGGTTGTTAAGGACAATTATTTGCATGGATTACAGTGGTGACCATGTATTACGAACTACCTTGGGCAGTCAACCCGCAGTCATTGGTATCGATAGGTTCATGTCGATAACTAACATGCCTCATTTCACTCTGTGTACGTGCTGGTTATGCGTAACGCTTTCGAACTCTATATGCTATTATCAAACTTGTATGCTCACCTTTACACTATGTGTATTGACTTTATTTTAACGTTTGTGACAGGTGCCTAGGATGCTTATCTGCTAGGAAATCGAGGCTAGAATAAGGTCTTAGAGGCCAACAAATAGTTGTCTGTACAAATGAAATCTGAGTTGTCGGAACAGAACTATTTGCCTAGATTTGTCTGTAATAATTGTATTATCTTTTAAGACATGGTATGGGACATGTTACTTTAAATTAACTGGTAATGATAATTGTTATGGAAACTTCTGGACAATCTGTTTCGCTCAGTGCCATGCCCTGATGTTTCCACCATCGGTTGGGGTGCCCCGATGCATACACAGGCCCCCACCCGGCTTGCCCAACATGTTCTTATCATCACCCGGTGGGTCTCGCCTGTCATTTCTGTGCTGACTGCAACATGTACGGCCACTTCACTGCGAACTGCCGTACTCGTCCCCGTCAATCCCCAACTCAAGCCACTGCTCATCAAGCTCTGCTCCCAGCCCCGCAAGGCCAACAAGCAGCTCAGGCACCCGCGATCAACGCCCGAGTCTGCTTCGCATGTGGTGATCCCAACCACTTTGCAAACATGTGCCCGAACAGGGTGGTGAAACAGGAGCCCCAGCAGCAACAACACCAGCAGCAACAAGCCGCACGCGCCATAACTTTCAACATCAACATGCGCCAAGCCCAGGCTGACAACAACATGGTCAATGGTACGTTCCTTGTGAATGGTATTTATGCTTCATGTTTGTTTGATACTGGAGCCGATAATTGCTTTGTGTCGTTTGAATTTGAGAAACTCCTTAGTCGTAAGCGCTCCCATCTCCCCTCGACGTTCGATGTTGAAGTTACTACTGGAAGAACTGTCGCCGTTAATTTTGTTCTTTGTGATTGTACTCTCGAGCTCAACAATCACATCTTCCTAATCAACCTTATTCCGATGCAACTCGGAAGTTTTCACGTCATAGTAGGCATGGACTTTCTTCGCGAAAACCATGTTGAAGTTGTGTGTTTCGATAAGATGGTTCGATTCTCGCTCGCAAATGGTGATTTATTGTGTGTTTTTGGAGAAACTTCTTCGAAAGGCCTCAAGCTCTTGTCATGTGTCCAAGCTAGCAAGTATCTCTGCAAGGAATACAGAGCTTTCTTGGCTAACATTGTAGTAGCGGAGAAGGAAAAGAAAGGAAAGACAGAAGTGAAAGACGTTCCTGTGGTTCGCGAATTTCCTAATGTGTTCCCTGACGATTTCCCAGGTTTACCGCCAAGTCGTGATATCGACTTTCGTATCGACCTCATTCCTTGAGCCAACCATATTGCCAAAGCTCCTTACCGACTCGCACCGTCCGTAATGCGTGAACTCTCAAACCAACTCCAGGAATTACTTGAGAAAGGCTTCATTCGCCCGAGCACCTCTCCTTGGGGCGCGCCAGTCCTCTTTGTTAAAAAGAAGGATGGGTCGTTCAGGATGTGCATCGACTATTGGGAATTGAATAAGTTAACTATCAAGAACCGCTATCCCCTGCCTCGCATTAATGATTTGTTTGATCAGCTACAAGGTGCTACGTGTTTCTCGAAGATCGACCTATGCTCAGGCTATCACCAACTACGCATACAAGAGGAGGATATACCTGAAACCGCGTTTCGCACTCGATACGGCCACTACGAATTCGTTGTTATGCCTTTTGGTTTAACCAACGCACCCTTGGTTTTCATGGACTGATGAATCACGTGTGTAAACCATATCTCGACCGTTCCGTCATCGTGTTCATCGATGATGTCTTGATCTATTCCAAGGCGAAAGCCGAACACACACAGCATCTACGTTTGGTTCTCGAGCTACTCCAGGGGAATCGACTCTATGCCAAGTTCTCCAAGTGTGAATTTTGGCTGGAGGAGGTTCAGTTTCTGGGTCACATTGTCAATAGTCAAGGTATTCACGTCGATCCAGCGAAGATTGAAGTCGTTAAGAGTTGGATTACACCTAAGAACCCGTCCGAAGTCCGTTCTTTTCTCGGACTAGCGGGCTATTATCGATGATTTATTGAAGGAATCTCAAAGATAGATGTGCCACTTACCGCTCTCACGCATAAAGACAAGCCTTTTGTTTGGGGAACCGAACAAGAGTCTGCTTTCCAAACTCTCAAGCTCATGTTTTGCAATGCTCCTGTTCTCACATTGCCCGACGGAAACGACGACTTCATTGTCTATTGTGATGCTTCCAACCTTGGTCTTGGTTGTGTCCTTATGCAACGAGACAAGGTTATAGCTTACGCATCTCGTCAGCTCAAAATCCATGAGAAGAACTATACAACCCATGATCTCGAGCTAGGTGCAGTTGTTTTTGCGTTAAAGATTTGGCGACACTACCTGTATGGTACAAAGTGTACGATCTTCACCGATCATAGGAGCCTACAACATATCTTTGATCAGAAAGAACTTAATATGCATCAACGCCGATGGGTAGAACTTCTCAACGATTACGACTGTGAGATTCGTTATCACCCAGGCAAAGCAAATGTTGTTGTCGACGCTCTCAGCAGACGGAGTTATCTGCTCAGCATTCGTAACGTCCAAGCCCAATACGACCTCGAAACCCTCATCCGCGAAGCTCAGCATGCCTGTTTTAATGAACACACTCTGAAGAAGGAATGAATCTATCACGATGGAGCTCAACTTGTGAATAAGCCGAATGGGATATTCCACTATCTGGACCGAATTTGGATCCCTAAACGGACCGAATTGCGAAAGATTTTAATGGACAAAGCCCACAAATCCCGGTATTCTATTCATCCCGGTGGCGACAAAATGTGCCAGGACCTTCGCTACAAGTACTGGTGGCCGGGCATGAAAAGGGATATTGCTCTCTACGTTGGGAAGTGCCTGACTTGTGCAAAGGTCAAGACTGAACACCAAAGACCCTCTGGCTTACTCGAACAACCTCCAATCCCTATATGGAAGTGGGAGAGTATAGCTATGGACTTCATAACAAAGCTTCCGCACACGTCATCAGGTCACGACGGCATTTGGGTTGTTGTTGATAGTTTGACCAAATCTGCTCACTTTTTGCCAATACGAGAAGACTACAAGGTAGAACGATTAGCCCGAATCTACACCAACAAGATCATTTGTCGACATGGGACGCCTTGCAACATCATCTCTGACCGTGATGCTCGGTTTACCTCGCGACTGTGGGAAACGTTTCAAACGGCTCTTGGTACATCGCTTAATCTAAGTACCGCTTTCCACCCTCAAACCGACGGACAGACTGAAACAACGATCCGTACTCTTAAAGACATGCTCCGTTCGTGTGTCATAGACTTCGGTGGTAATTGGGATACATACCTGCCGTTAGTCGAATTCTCGTACAACAACAATTATCATTCCAGCATTCAAATGGCACCATTCGAGGCTTTATACGGAAGAAGATGTCGATCGCCTATTGTGTGGCACGAGATCGGTCACTCGCAATTAACCGGTCCTGAGCTATTGGAAGAAACGACCGACAAAGTCCTCCAAATTCGAGACAACTTGTTGAAAGCTCGAAGTCGACAGAAAAGTTATGCCGATAGACGACGCAAGCCCCTTGAATTTGACGTTGGCGACTACGTACTCCTAAAGGTATCACCTTGGAAGGGTGTGGTCAGATTCGGAAAGAAAGGGAAACTAGCGCCTCAATATGTTGGACCTTTTAAGATTCTGGAAAGGATCGGAAAAGTCGCCTACAGACTCAAACTACCGGAGGAACTTAGTAACGTCCACCCGACTTTCCATGTGTCAAACCTCCGAAAGTGCCTGACTGAGCATGATTTAATTGTACCTCTCGATGATCTTCAAGTAAACGAAACACTACACTTCGTGGAGAAACCTGTAGAAATCATGGATCGACAAACCAAGCAACTCAGATGCTCGCGCATTCCTATTGTGAAAATCCGATGGGAAGGCAAACGAGGCGCATAGTTCACTTGGGAACTCGAAAGCGACATGAAGGCGAAGTACCCGCAGTTGTTTGTTACGGCTTCGGACTAATTTCGGGACGAAATTCCCTCAACTAGGGGAGGCTGTAACACCCCGTGTTTCTGAAGTCAAAGTCAAAGTCAAGACTGAAGTCAAAGGAAGATAAGATTGCTAATTACGACCTGTCTCTCCTTGCTCAATTCATGTTTTGACTTCTTTGACTTGTAATTAGTCTATTTTATTTTCGCTTTAGTTGTATTATGTGGAGTATGTATTAATAATCGCATGATAATCGTTATTTATCGCATGTTTAATCGCTTTATCGCTATCGCAATCGCACTCGCAACTCGAATTACGCATTTTGGTTATTGTTATATGTGTGTGTATGCCTTACGTGTTACTTGTGCATGTTTATTTATGTTATGTTGTGGTAATCAATCGAATCGAAATCGAAACTCAAACGCAATCGAACCCAATCGCAATCGAAATGGTATAATAATTGGTAGAGAAGAGACAGTGCAAGATATGAAGTAGTTGAAAATAAAAGTAATTTGACTAGGAAAATATATCGCAACGCTCGCAATCGCAATTGAAACGGCAAAACTCGTCGCGCCGAGCACTCGAACGAGGTGCCAGCCGGCCGGATTGCCATTCGACCGGGCTGCCACCCGAGCGAAGTTCCATCCGACCGAGGAGCCACTCGGCCGGGCTGTGTAACACCTCGAAAATTCATGTCCTATAATGTGTAGACACGTGTCATATGTTTGAACGTGTGAAAGAATGTTATAGAAGGACTAAAGTTGACAGTCATGGAAAGTATGTGAATATACGGGTTTTAAATGTCAACAGTGAATAAATATATCATACATTAACCCTACATGATGTTTATAGCATCAAACGAATAAATCATGGATCATGCGAAGCTAAAAGTGAGAGAATACAAACTACAGGGGTTAAATGTGTCAACATGTTTAAGTTATACCTCTGAGTGACCTTTTGACAAACCCGAAGCTTTGTAACTGTTAATTAAGCTCACTAGAATGCGCGATATAAATTTCATAAAGTTTCGTTATCGTATGAGAAAGTTATGATCAAATTCGTGTGCGAGGGGTTAAAGCGTTAACATTGAAAGTTATGACTTTTCGGGTTAACCGGAAGTGTCCAGGGACTTGGCAAAATGGGTATAAGTCCTAAAGCCCTTGTGGGTAAATAATAAGTGGTCAAATTGCAAGTAATTAGCTCAATTGACCTTTCGGAAGGGCCAAGTGGTGAGATGCAACAATCTGAAAACGTTTTTGTCTGATCAGGGAGCCCAAGCGGGCCGCGTAAGATCAGCAACACCCTTACGTGGGCCGCGTAAACCGCCCAGATACAGAAACTTCGAACAGACTCCTGTATTCGTGGGTATTCGACCTTTAATCGATCTTTTCTCATCTTGGACGACCCCTAGGCACCCCCTAAGCACTAGGGAGACTTGTGGGCAGCTTGTGGCCAGTGCTAGACTTGCTTGTCAACATCTTATGGTGAATTGATCACTATATAAAGGATCTTAGTTACAACCATTGTTCCTCACACCTTCATTTGCACTTCTGATCATTCTTGGAGCTCTCAATCAGGCTCAAGTCTTCACATTTCGTGCATAGGACCTTGGTAAGTTTGCTAAACCTTCCTTAATTAAGTTTTAGCTTAGTTATAGCTTAAAAGTCAAACCGTCGTAATTAACGGTTGACTTTAAGATTAATCACTAATGGTCCAGTGATTAGTCGAATCAGAAGTACTTATAAGTTGGTAATTATGTGGGTAATAAACCCTCAAAAGGGTTCCCCCTGATTCCCACTCTAACTAGGTCAAATGTCGGGTCAAACTTGTATTTAAAAAGTCAACAGAATGTGTAAATTACAATTTATGCATAATTAGCAATGTAGAACACATACAACCTATTTGATCATTAATATAAGTTGGTAATTAGTGTAAGGACATGTCTAAACATGTTCAACCCGACAATTTCCTGTTTAGACCCGGTTCGGAACCGAAAGTCGCATAGTTTGACTTATACTTTGACTTTCAGTTCTGACCCGTTATGGTATGTTTTAGAAATTCCTTAGAGCTTTATTTGGACCAGGTTACATGCTAGTATAACCCTCTGTGATTATACACCTCGGATCATTAGTTATCCAATTAATATGCATGATTCCGTTAATTGCTCATATGTTGACCATTATGCCCTTTTCACCTTAAAACGTGATTTTTGGAAATGTAAAAGAGTAGAAACCTTAATTAATGATATATAAACTTGCATACAAAATTTGACATCAGTTTGAGGTGTAGATTGAGAGTTATGCTCATTAGCGTAATTTGAAGCTTATTTAGCGATTAAACGACATAATTAGCGTATAGCCTATTTAAACCTACTTTTTGGTATCAAACTTATTACCCACTGATGTAATATATTATTTTGGGATTTTTGAAGATTTTTAATAAATTTTAGGCTGAGCATAACTTGTAGTCGTAGGCTTAATCCGGTAATTGTCTGTTTTGCCCTTACGGGCCATAAAATGAGTTTTACATATCTAAACGACTCCAAACCTTTTGCTACTGATCACATATGATAAATAAATTATTTTAAGCCTTCTGGAATAATAAAAATATCAGCTTTATGTATCAAACCCGGAAATGGCTTCTAGTCGCCTAATTAAGCGTTTTTAACGCATAGTATGTACTAAAAATATTTTAAACATACCAAGGGTGATACCTACTGATATTTGAGGCAAATTATAATATTTTAACAGTAAGCAAAATTTATTTAACTCAGACTTCAGTTTTGAGCTTCTTGGCTTATGTGAAATTACCAAAATACCCCTACGGGGCATAGTTTGGTTAAAATTGATAAATTTCACATATATACTTTAACCTACTGATATATCTTAGCAAATTGAGTATATTTGCTGATTACATTAGGCCTGTAACTCAGGTTGACACTTAAACCCTTTTACAACCTTTAAAATGACCAAACTACCCCTACGAGGCCTAGTTTGTGATTAAATTCATTTCGGGCATAATAAAAGACATCTTACTGATGTCACAACATATATGAAGCATATTAACTTAGGAAACCTGTAAATGACTCATATGAATACCCGTTACGCTTATTACGCGTTCGGTTCGGTTTATGTAACTAGTTTACATAAACTAGCCTAAACGGGTCAAACCTTAACGGTTTTATCTCAAAATCCAGAATGTGTATGAAATACCCATATTAAACAAGTCTCTGAACTTGTCAGGTCTAAATCACATTCTATCCGGTCTTCGCTTAATCGTGCGTACGAACCGTGTCTTTGAAACTAACCGGTCTAAGCTTAAGCTTAATTAAAGACCCGTTAGGATTCTAATAGGTTATTATAAACCTTCGTTCCAGATTAGGAGGACCAGTAAAAGCTACTTGCAATTTGCTTATTGTGATTTATACTTTGCTCAGGTAAATACTTTTAACTTATTTTCCCTATACGGGCTTGGGTTACGGTATATAGAATACCGCTTGATCGGGCATCAAATCTTCCATCGTTGGGTGGTTAATTGAATAATTTGATCGGCTAATGACCATGTCCCGGATATCCTTGGCATCATTTTACGAAATGGCCACGACTTAAGCGCGGGGTGTAGGCGTACACCCGTCAGTGCACAAAAGAATATTGTGGTGTGTCTATTGATCTTTAACCCGGACATGATCCGGGCTACTGAACGCACAAGGAACATGTAATTCGTTCACAAGATTATATATTTAAATAATTCTCCCAAGTTAAATAAAATGTTTATGCCACGTGCATCCAAACCAATTTTCAATCATTTTCCAAAATGAGTCAGTTGATTGTATTTACCAGTGTAAACTGACGTATTTTCCCTAAAAGGTTAAATGCAGGTACTAAGCGTAATTGGCTGGGATTTCTCCTTAGCATCACTAGAAGTCTCGCAAGCTTAAGATGCCTAAAGTCTGTTGAACTATTGTTTCCATTTTGTTTCCGATCTGTCTGTGGATAAACTTCCGAATATTGTGACATTTGATATTACAATATTAAATTCGGTTGTATTATATCTTTTAAATTGCTTCGGCTGTGCATATTAAATATTGTGTTGTTTGACTATTATGTTGCCAACCACGTCACGATGAGTGAGTTAAACACTAGCCTTTGTGTTTAATCTCAGTTACACAATTGCACATATCTAAACTTTCGAGTCTAGACAAATAACTTAGGACAAATTCTACCTTGTTTGGTTTTTGTTTTGTCCTTTAATTTATATATATTGATGTTGTTATCTCATGCTATGTTGACAGGATTTAACAAAATGCCGCCAAGCTTCTTCAGAAGAAGAGGACGTGGGAAGGGGCCAATCACTACCCCCAATGACAACGAGGCAGGACCTTCCAATGTGCGAGCTCCTTCGACCACAGAGAGTGACGATCCCCGGCAAAACCGAAGGAACCTCTTCGAGCCGGCAAGACGGTCGGTTTCGCATAGCTCAACACCTCCTGTCCATAACCCTTATGGGCCACAACCGGAGTACGAGCCCAGCAACCCTCAACCTTCATACATACCGTTACAGCGATCCTTATCGCATCATTCTTTTGGTGACCCTACACCAGTTTTCAGGGGCCGGTTCAACCCGGCCAATTATATACAAGAACCAGTGGGTTTCAACCCATTGGGACCGGAGGACCATTTTTCCGGAGATCACGCGGATGATATGGACGAGGATACGGACCCCGTCGAGCCAGTCAGTGGTACACCAAACCACCCGATAGAGATCTCTGACGGATCTTCCTTCTACGGATCACCCTATGTTGGACAAGATAGCTTTCAAGCTATGTTTACCAGGCACGAATGGTACTATACACCTCCTCACCATTCACCGCCTCAGCAGCAGCAACAGCAACAACAGGATCCCTCTGTGGATTCACGGTTTGTGGCAGTTACGCCACCGCCTCCACCGCCGCCAGTTCAGCCAGCACCTCCTCAACCGCCGAGGTGTAGGAGATCTGGACCGCGTATGTCTACACGGGGAGGAGATTTCCATTTCAGCTCTCCTCGGCAATCAAGTGGCAGCCATTACCCGCTACATCAAGAAGATCCACAAATGGGTGGACCTTCACACCCAGTTGCACCGCAACCACCGCCAATAGGTTTTGATAACCCAATTCCGGCATACACGGGTTCCATGGCGTATAACCCGTTTGAACAGCCAGTGCACACCAACTACAACTACGCCAAAGCCGACCCATACATGGTAGCGGCAAACTACAACACCCAAGGATCCTATGGAGATCCATGGGGAGTAGGGTACCCAACTCATGGGTACCAGATACCTGCAAGACCTATTATCAGGCAACAATCGCAACCACCAAGGTTCTCCCCACCAGAGCGTGAAGAAATTCTGCAAAGGTTGGACCATGTAGAGCGAGAGTTTCACAAGGAACGAAGGGAGCGACAAACTTTCTTCCAAGGATTAACGAGCCTAATTAAAGGGAAGAGCAAGAAGGACCACTAAATCCTTCCATTTGTTGTTGAGCCCCTGCGTGGGCCAGTCTTACTGTATAAACCCCTGCGTGGGTATGCTTGTTTGTTTTGACCCCTGCGTGGGTCTATCTTTCTGTAAACCCCTACGAGGGTATGTTATTTGTGTAAGTCCCTGCGTGGACTATTATGTTATTAAGCCCCTGCGTGGGTATGTGTGTTATTAAGCCCCTGCGTGGGTAAGTACTTGTTTAAACCCCTGCGTGGGTAAGTTGTTTGTTGAAAAGTCCCGTTTAGGGCAACATGTAATCTTTGATAATTAATGGAATGTTATGTTTATAAATTTCATCTTGCTATTATATGCATAAATATTATAAATGAAATAAATAAATCAAAAATCATTCCTTTTTAATAAATATCTGCCTATGTAAATTTTAAATAAGGATCTTAAAGAGTGAAACCTAGCCTTTGGGTCATTATAAGGCCGGGCCAAGATGGTAAGACCTGTTCAAAAGATTCAAATCCCTGTTAACATCTGAAAACATGTTAACACTCCTGGCAGGTGTGATTCATTTAAAATCACACACGTTATTACTATATAAGGATCTTTCAAAGATTCCAAACCCAACTAAATGAACTCTGAATCAAGGGTTAAATCACCAATTAAGATGATCATATTTTGACCATACGTGGTAATATAGCGCCTACGGGCCTGCTCATTTCCATATGGGCCAAAAGACAGTGGTAGCGATTACTCCCTGTCAAATAAAGGTAATGAACTAGGTTCAAACCTTCATGTTTTGATTCTCTGAAATCATAGCTTATAAATTTATAAATGTCCATGTGACTAGGCCTTTTGTGCCATGAATAAAATTGTTATTGTTTTATAATTAGGATAAATTATTATAGAAATCCTAAATAAATATGATTAATAAATTAACCAAATATGGTCTCTGTTTACCATGGTTAATGAATTACCCTAAGGGGAAATTCCATAATAAACTCCCAAATAAACTATTGTCCTTGTTTTCTGTAACAGTTCAATTAAAATGGCTAACTCAGACGAGATAAATAGTCATCCAGTGGAGAACATTGATAACGCCAGGATTAATTTAACGGGTGCTGAATTAAAAGCGTTGGTCGACGACGCAGTTACAAAGGCATTGGAAAGGCAGTACGAAGAGTATAGTGGGACTCGTAGTAGAACCTTATCTACACAGCCTTCAAAGCCACCGTCCAAAAAGGACGAACCGAAGAAAGATGATGATCGACACTCCTCGAACCACCACAGTGCTCCATCTCAGCAGGTCGTACTAAACCAAGGACCCCGTGACAAGGGTTGCTCTTATAAATATTTCGTTTCCTGCAAACCCCGGGATTTCACTGGGGAGAAATGAGCCATTGACTGTATGACGTGGTTGGATGAAATGGACACGCTTGTGGATATCAGCGGATGTGCTGAGAGGGATGTAGTCAAGTATGTGTCGCAATCTTTCAAGGGCGAAGCTTTAGCCTGGTGGAGATCTCTGATTCAAGCCACCGGAAAAATCCCATTGTACAATATGTCGTGGGATCAATTTGTTGCCCTTATCAGGGAAAATTACTGCCCTCAGCATGAGGTGGAGAAGATAGAGTCTGATTTTCTATCATTGGTGATGACAAACCTTGACTGTCAAGCTTACCTAACGAGCTTCAACACAATGTCCCGGTTGGTTCCTTATCTGGTGACCCCGGAACCAAAAAGAATAGCTCGATTTATCGGTGGTTTAGCCCCGGAAATCAAGGCAAGCGTGAAGGCTTCTCGGCCAGCTACTTTTAGATCTGTAGCTGACATATCCTTGTCCCTCACTTTGGATGTGGTCAGGCAAAGATCGCTGAGGAATAAGGAGGCTGAGAAGAGGAAACGTGAAGATGATAGTTCACGGAGATCGAACTAGAAGCACCGTGGGAACGGTGACAACAAGAAAGGATCGGAGTCAAAGAAAGATGGGCATCATTCTAGTGAGAAGCCCAAATGCAAAATTTGCAAGAAACAACACTTTGGAAAGTGCAGACTTGAGTCGAACTCACAGACTCAGTCAAAAACCTATGCTTGTGGTATATGCAAGTCCACGGATCACAAAACCTTGGATTGCAAGAAGATGAAAGACGTAACGTGCTATCGTTGCAATGAAAAGGGGCACATTAAAACCAACTGCCCTAAATATGCCAAGAAGCCTGAAGAGGCTAAGAAGACAAATGCTAGAGTCTTCAGAATGGACGCAAAGGAAGCGGTTCTAGACGACAACGTTATTACAGGTACTTTCCTTGTAAATGATGTCTATGCAAGAGTACTATTTGATTCAGGCGCTGATAAGTCGTTCGTAGATCATAAATTTTGCAAATTGCTGAATTTACCTGTCAAAACCTTGAGTATAAATTATGAGGTAGAGTAAGCAGATGGCACCTTAGAAGCCGTCTCGACTGTGTTAGATGGATGTGTTTTATCCATTAAGAACCACTCTTTTCCTCTGTCTCTGCTTCCCTTTAAGTTGGCCGGTTTTGACATAGTTCTGGGTATGGACTGGTTATCTCATAACCAGGCCCAAATTGTCTGTAACAAGAAACAAGTGGTAATAAAGACTCCGTCTGGTGAATCACTTACCATTCGAGGAGATACCCAGTATGGGCTGCCTGAGCAAGCGACTATGCTCAAGGCTTCAAAATGTTTAAAGAAGGGTTGTGTCATCTACATGGCACAAGTGATTATCGATGAACCTAAACCGAAGATAGAAGATATCCCCGTCATTTCTGAATACCCAGAAGTTTTTCCGGAAGAACTACCTGGTTTGCCACCAGATAGACAAGTGGAATTCAGGATTGACATCATCCCCGGAGTAGCACCTGTTGCTAGAGCACCTTATAGGTTGGCACCAACGGAGATGAAAGAATTGAGGACACAGCTAGACGAATTGCTAGCTAAGGGTTTCATTAAACCTAGTTCGTCTCCTTGGGGAGCGCCAGTCCTGTTTGTCAAGAAGAAGGATGGATCGATGCGTATGTGCATCGATTACCATGAGCTTAACAAGGTCACAATAAAGAATAGATATCCTTTGCCCAGGATCGACGATTTGTTCGATCAGTTGCAAGGGGCAAGTTACTTCTCGAAGATTGACTTGAGGTCAGGTTACATCAACTGAAGGTTAGAGATGAAGACGTACACAAAACAACATTTAGGACTCGTTATGGTCATTACGAGTTCCTAGTGATGCCTTTTGGGCTCACTAATGCACCTGCCGCGTTCATGGATCTCATGAATCGCGTTTGCAAGCCGTACTCAGATAAATTCGTCATCGTTTTCATCGACGACATTCTTATCTATTCGAAGAATCAAGCTGACCATGAGAAACACCTTCGTTGTATTCTCAAGCTCCTGCATCAGGAGAAACTCTATGCCAAATTCTGCAAGTGTGAATTTTGGCTTCGTGAAGTCCAATTTCTTGGACATGTGGTGAGTGAGCGTGGTATCCAAGTGGACCCCGCTAAAGTTGAAGCTATTATGAACTGGCAAGAGTCAAAGACGCCTACAGAGATTCGTAGCTTCCTGGGATTGGCAGGATATTACCGGCGTTTCATTGAAAAATTTTCAAGGATTGCTGCACCCCTAACTTCCTTGACTAAGAAGAAAGTAAAATTCGTTTGGGGCCCTAAGCAGCAAGAGTCCTTTGATATCCTAAAGCAAAAGTTGAGCAACGCCCCAGTACTGGCATTGCCAGATGGAATAGAAGATTTTGTGGTTTACTGCGATGCATCGCACACTGGCATGGGGTGTGTGCTTATGCAGAAAGGCAAGGTTATTGCCTATGCATCATGACAGTTAAAGGTGCATGAAAAGAATTACACCACCCACGACTTGGAGTTGGGTGCCGTTGTATTCGCACTAAAACTGTGGAGGCATTATCTATATGGAATCAAGTGTGTGATCTATTCTGATCACAAGAGCCACCAGCATCTGTTTAATAAAAAAGATTTAAACATGAGGCAACGCCGTTGGATGGAAACTTTAAACGATTATGATTGTGAAATCAGATACCATCCCGGCAAGGCGAATGTAGTCGCCGATGCCTTGAGTCGAAAGGAGAGGGTGAAACCCATCCGAATCAATGCCAAGCGCATGGAGATAAAGAACAGTTTGACTGAAAGGTTGTTAGCTGCACAGAAGGAAGCTGTGTTGGAAGCTAACTATCCTAACGAAAAACTAGGGGTAACTGAGGAGCAGTTAACTCTTAGCAAGGACGGAATTCTAAGATTAAATGGACGAATATGGGTTCCAATTTATGGAGGACTTCGAGATGTCATCCTCCAGGAAGCCCATAGTTCTAAATACTCCGTTCATCCTGGAGCTAATAAGATGTACCAGGATCTAAGGGCAAATTATTGGTGGATAGGCTTGAAAAAGTCTGTAGCTGCCTATGTAGCTAAGTGCTTGACTTGTGCGCAAGTCAAAGCAGAACATCAAAAGCCGTCAGGCTTGCTACAACAGCCTGAACTTCCTACGTGGAAGTGGGAAATGGTAACTATGGATTTTATTACCAAGTTACCTAAGACAAGGAAAGGAAATGATACAATATGGGTTATCGTTGATAGACTGACTAAGTCAGCACATTTCTTACCCATCAATGAGACTTATAGCTCCGACATGTTAGCCCAGTTGTACGTTGATAAGATTGTAGCCTTACATGGCATACATGTGTCTATTATCTCTGACCGAGATACTAGATACACGTCACATTTTTGGAAAAGCTTCCAACAATCTTTGGGCACGCGTTTGAATTTTAGTACGGCTTACCATCCTCAGACAGACGGTCAAAGTGAGCGTACTATTCAAACGTTAGAAGACATGCTACGTGCATGTGCGATTGATTTGGGTGGTAGTTGGGATAAGAACCTACCACTAATTGAGTTCTCATACAACAATAGCTACCACACCAGCATAAAGGCTGCGCCTTTTGAGGCATTATATGGTAGAAAGTGTAGAACGCCTATTTGTTGGGCGGAAGTTGGAGATGTCCAGTTATCAGGACCAGAGATAGTGTTCGAAACAACGGACAAGATTGTCCAGATTCATGACCGTCTCAAAGCTGCCCGGGATAGGCAGAAGAGTTACGCAGATCCAAAGCGTAAAGCTTTTCACTTCGAAGTAGGTGACAAGGTATTACTAAAAGTATCACCCTGGAAGGGAGTGATGCGATTTGGTAAGAAAGGCAAGCTAAGCCCGAGATACATAGGACCTTTTGAGGTTATCGAACGTGTCGGGTCAGTTGCCTATAAATTAAACTTACCTGAAGAGCTCAGTGGAATTCACAATGTGTTCCACATCTGCAATCTGAAAAAGTGTTTCGCTAACGAATCACTGGTAATACCACATACAGATGTGCATATAGATGAGAGCTTGAAGTTTGTTGAAAAACCTGTGTCGATTGAAGATCGACAGGTTAAGAAGCTTCGAAGGAAGCATGTACCTATTGTAAAGGTCAAATGGGATGCTCGTAGAGGACCCGAATATACTCGGCCGGGCTGTGTAACACCTCGAAAATTCACGTCCTATAATGTGTAGACACGTGTCATTTGTTTGAACGTGTGAAAGAATGTTATAGAAGGACTAAAGTTGACAGTCATGGAAAGTATGTGAATATACGGGTTCTAAATGTCAACAGTGAATAAATATATCGTACATTAACCCTACATGATGTTTATAGCATCAAACGAATAAATCATGGATCATGCGAAGCTAAAAGTGAGAGAATACAAACTACAGGGGTTAAATGTGTCAACATGTTTAAGTTATACCTCTGAGTGACCTTTTGACAAACCCGAAGCTTTATAACTGTTAATTAAGCTCACTAGAATGCGCGATATAAATTTCATAAAGTTTCGTTATCGTATGAGAAAGTTATGATCAAATTCGTGTGCGAGGGGTTAAAGCGTTAACATTGAAAGTTATGACTTTTCGGGTTAACCGGAAGTGTCCAGGGACTTGGCAAAATGGGTATAAGTCCTAAAGCCCTTGTGGGTAAATAATAAGTGGTCAAATTGTAAGTAATTAGCTCAATTGACCTTTCGGAAGGGCCACGAGGTGAGATGCAACAACCTGAAAACGTTTTTGTCTGATCAGGGAGCCCAAGCGGGCCGCGTAAGATCAGCAACACCCTTACGCGGGCCGCGTAAACCGTCCAGATACAGAAACTTCGAACAGACTCCTGTATTCGCGGGTATTCGACCTTTAATCAATCTTTTCTCATCTTGGACGACCCCTAGGCACCCCCTAAGCACTAGGGACACTTGTGGGCAGCTTGTGGTCAGTGCTAGACTTGCTTGTCAACATCTTATGGTGAATTGATCACTATATAAAGGATCTTAGTTGCAACCATTGTTCCTCACACCTTCATTTTCACTTCTGATCATTCTTGGAGCTCCCAAGCAGGCTCAAGTCTTCACATTTCGTGCATAGGACCTTGGTAAGTTTGCTAAACCTTCCTTAATTAAGTTTTAGCTTAGTTATAGCTTAAAAGTCAAACCGTCGTAATTAACGGTTGACTTTAAGATTAATCACTAATGGTCCAGTGATTAGTCGAATCAAAAGTAGTTATAAGTTGGTAATTATGTGGGTAATAAACCCTCAAAAGGGTTCCCCCTGATTCCCACTCTAACTAGGTCAAATGTCGGGTCAAACTTGTATTTAAAAAGTCAACAGAATGTGTAAATTACAATTTATGCATAATTAGCAATGTAGAACACATACAACCTGTTTGATCATTAATATAACTTGGTAATTAGTGTAAGGACATGTCTAAACATGTTCAACCCGACAATTTCCTGTTTAGACCCGGTTCGGAACCGAAAGTCGCATAGTTTGACTTATACTTTGACTTTCAGTTCTGACCCATTATGGTATGTTTTAGAAATGCCTTAGAGCTTTATTTGGACCAGGTTACATGCTAGTATAACCCTTTGTGATTATTAGTTATCCAATTAATATGCATGATTCCGTTAATTGCTCATATGTTGACCATTATGCCATTTTCACATTAAAACGTGATTTTTGGAAATGTAAAAAAGTAGAAACCTTAATTACTGATATATAAACTTGCATACAAAATTTGACATCAGTTTGAGGTGTAGATTGAGAGTTATGCTCATTAGCGTAATTTGAAGCTTATTTAGCGATTAAACGACATAATTAGCGTATAGACTATTTAAACCTACTTTTTGGTATCAAACTTATTACCCACTGATGTAATATATTATTTTGGGATTTTTGAAGATTTTTAATAAATTTTAGGCTGAGCATAACTTGTAGTCGTAGGCTTAATCCGGTAATTGTCGGTTTTGCCCTTACGGGCCATAAAATGAGTTTTACATATCTAAACGACTCCAAACCTTTTGCTACTGATCACATATGATAAATAAATTATTTTAAGCCTTCTGGAATAATAAAAATATCAGCATTATGTATCAAACCCGGAAATGGCTTCTAATCGCCTAATTAAGCGTTTTTAACGCATAGTATGTACTAAAAATATTTTAAACATACCAAGGGTGATACCTACTGATATTTGAGGCAAATTATAATATTTTAACAGTAAGCAAAAGTTGTTTAACTCAGACTTCAGTTTTGAGCTTCTCGGCTTATGTGAAATTACCAAAATACCCCTACAGGGCATAGTTTGGTTAAAATTGATAAATTTCACATATATACTTTAACCTACTGATATATCTTAGCAAATTGAGTATATTTTCTGATTACATCAGGCCTGTAACTTAGGTTGACACTTAAACCCTTTTACAACCTTTAAAATGACCAAACTACCCCTACGGGGCCTAGTTTGTGATTAAATTCATTTCGGGCATAATAAAAGACATCTTACTGATGTCACAACATATATGAAGCATATTAACTTAGGAAACCTGTAAATGACTCATATGAATACCCGTTACGCTTATTACGCGTTCAGTTCGGTTTATGTAACTAGTTTACATAAACTAGCCTAAACGGGTCAAACCTTAACGGTTTTATCTCAAAATCCAGAATGTGTATGAAATACCCATATTAAACAAGTCTCTGAACTTGTCGGGTCTAAATCACATTCTATCCGGTCTTCGCTTAATCGTGCGTACGAACCGTGTCTTTGAAACTAACCGGTCTAAGCTTAAGCTTAATTAAAGACCCGTTAGGATTCTAATAGGTTATTATAAACCTTCGTTCCAGATTAGGAGGACCAGTAAAAGCTACTTGCAATTTGCTTATTGTGATTTATACTTTGCTCAGGTAAATGCTTTTAACTTATTTTCCCTATACGGGCTTGGGTTACGGTATATAGAATACCGCTTGATCGGGCATCAAATCTTCCATCGTTGGGTGGTTAATTGAATAATTTGATCGGCTCGTTTAAACAGTCTTGTTACTTAAAGCCTTTGGGGGGTTACTGACCATGTCCCGGATATCCTTGGCATCATTTTACGAAATGGCCACGACTTAAGCGCGGGGTGTAGGCGTACACCCGTCAGTGCACAAAAGAATATTGTGGTGTGTCTATTGATCTTTAACCCGGACATGATCCGGGCTACTGAATGCACAAGGAACATCTAATTTGTTCACAAGATTATATATTTAAATAATTCTCCCAAGTTAAATAAAATGTTTATGCCACGTGCATCCAAACCAATTTTCAATCATTTTCCAAAATGAGTCAGTTGATTGTATTTACCAGTGTAAACTGACGTATTTTCCCAAAAAGGTTAAATGCAGGTACTAAGCGTAATTGGCTGGGATTTCTCCTTAGCATCACTAGAAGTCTCGCAAGCTTAAGATGCCTAAAGTCTGTTGAACTATTGTTTCCATTTTGTTTCCGATCCGTCTGTGGATAAACTTCCGAATATTGTGACATTTGATATTACAATATTAAATTCGGTTGTATTATATCTTTTAAATTGCCTCCGCTGTGCATATTAAATATTGTGTTGTTTGACTATTATGTTGCCAACCACGTCACGATACTCCCCACCGGGCCCACCGGTGACACGTGGAAATCGGGTTGTGACAGGCTGTCACCCAGGCGAGATGCCATCCGACCGACCAGCCCTTTTCCACTTTGGGAATCCTATAAATACCCTTTGTCACTTTCAAACTTTCTACTTTTGGCAAGTGACGTCCGACCAGCTCGTTTTCCTCACTTTTCTTCAGATTTCTCGCGATTCCAGTAAGATCTCGTCCTAAATCTTGCACTTCCTTGATCTACACGCACTCCTACACCTTTCTATCTTTTGAATCTTAACTTTTAACCGTGAAATCGTCAAGATTCAAGGTGTTCTAGGATGGCGTTATCATGTGTTCTTGAAGAACTTCATGTTTTGGCCTCGATCCGCCAAGAACAACTTAGATCTAACCGATTTCCACATAAACAAACAAAGATCTTTCATAGATCTAAACATATTCACAAGAAAAAGGATTGAAAGATGGTTTTCCAACTTTCTTTCAACTCGTTTACACTCAATGCACCCAAAACCGATAGAATCAGAACTTGTGCCGGCTTACTACTCATTATTGTGGTTCTGTTGATTCAAGATCCATACTCTATCCACGAGACTATCGATTCCGGGTTAAACGTGGAACATCGTCTCGAACCATCCACTGATCGGGTTTGGTGATTCCTGTCCGATCAGGAACACCAAGTATTGACGAGGTTTCTGTTGCTTAACACGTTATCAAAATATCTCGATAAAATGACAAACTATCAAAAACAACCAAGTGTAAGACGAATAGGTTAACCAGGACGGATGACCGTCCGAACAGACTGCTGTCCGAACGGACAACCACCCGACCGACCGACCACCCGTACGGCTTACACCTTGGCCCCACTTTTAGTTTTCAAATTAAGCTTCAGCAGTTTTGGAACACCGAACGGATTGCAGTCCGATCGAGTCACCACCCGGTCGACCGACCATCCGAATATGTGATGTTTCGAAGCTTCAACAGTTAAACAATTTTCAACATGTTCAATGCACCAAGGATGCCACCCGACCGAACGACCGTCCGATCGAGTGACACCCTGCTGTGAACTTGTTCTTACTGAAGTGCCCAACCAAACGGGTCGCGAACCGATCAACCGACCGTCCGATCGACCAACCGTCCGATCGATCGACCGACCTGAAAGGTAGAGATACTTCAATGTTTTCAAAATGCTACAACAAAAACTTCAAAAGTCAAGCCTTCATACACAAACACATCCTTCTCAAAGGAAGGAAGAACCCACTCGAACAGTCATCCGACCGGATGACCATCCGAGCGGACTACCACCCGCACGACTGGCCGTCAGATCGGATTTCCATCCGACCGAACTGCTGTCCGACTCGCTTGTACCTTGTTCCGTTTTACGCAACGCTTATCGTTATACTATCAATCTGTTCAGGCTAACCCTACTCTGTAGCGCTCCCTTCAATCCATCAATCGCTGTGAGTATGCTCGATCCCTTTTTGCTTTACGCACTTTTGGGTGTTACATACGTTACTTATTCGAAATCACATCGAACACACTACGCAATACTTTAAACGCTAACCGTTACTGCATGTTATACGTGACTAAATGAATGCTTGTTGTTATGTTTACACATGGAATGCTGTCTACCTGCCTTAACGACGATAGTACTATAGTTTGGACTCAGCACCCGTTCACTCGGGGGTTGTTAAGGACAATTATTTGCATGGATTACAGTGGTGACCATGTATTACGAACTGCCTTGGGCAGTCAACCCACGGTCATTGGTATCGATAGGTTCATGTCGATAACTAACATGCCTCATTTCACTCTGTGTATGTGCTGGTTATGCGTAACGCTTTCGAACTCTATATGCTATTATCAAACTTGTATGCTCACCTTTACACTATGTGTATTGACTTTATTTTAACGTATGTGACAGGTGCCTAGGATGCTTATCTGCTAGGAAATCGAGGCTAGAATAAGGTCTTAGAGGCCAACAAATAGTTGTCTGTACAAATGAAATATGAGTTGTCGGAACAGAACTATTTGCCTAGATTTGTCTGTAATAATTGTATTATCTTTTAAGAAATGGTATGGGACATGTTACTTTAAATTAACTGGTAATGATAATTTTTATGGAAACTTCTGGAACAATCTGTTTCACTCAGTGCCATGCCCCGATGTTTCCGCCATCGGTTGGTGTGTGACACTGCTAACCCCAGAAATTGTCGTATCGTAGTTGGCGTCCTCGGGGCTTCCCATTTCTTGATTGCTTCCTTCTTAGCAGGGTCGTTGTGAATTCCATTCTCATTTACCATGTGACTTAGGAATTGCACCTTGCGAGATCAAAATTCGCACTTCGACAGCTTCGCATACAACTACTCCTTCTTCAAGGGTTCTAGGGGAGCTTGCAGGTGTTGCTCATGTTCCTCCTGGGTTCGCGAGTAAATAAGGATGTCATCAATGATCATATCCCCAAACTTATCCAGATATGGCCTGCACACCCTATTCATGTGGTCCATGAATACTGCTGGTGTGTTTGTTAAGCCAAACGGCATGACAAGGAACTCGAAATGTCCATATCGAGTCCTAAAGGCCGTTTTAGGGATACTTTCTTCTTGTATTCGCAGTTGATGATGCCCCGACCTCAAGTCGATCTTCGAGTAGTAACTAGAACCTTGTAAATGGGTTGAACAAGTCATCAATTCTTGGCAAAGGAAACCGGCTCTTGATATTCAATTCTCTGAAGTCGATGCACAAACGGAAACTGCCAACTTTTTTCTTAACGAATAACACTGGAGCTTCCCAAGGCGAGAAGCTTGGTCTGATGAATCCTTCGTTCTAGCAGTTTTTGTAGCCGAGTCGTTAGTCCTTGTATCTCGAACGAGGCTATTTGGTAAGGTGCCTTCGCCACAGGTGCCACTCCTGGCACTAGGTTTATCCTAAACCCCACTCGTCGCTGTGGAGGTTGTCACACCCCAAAAACGTCGCAGCGGAATATTAAACGTAGTGGAGACGGAAGTTGGTGCCCATTTATACCTTGTCGGATGATGCACTCTTTTGTTGGACATTTTGACATATTTTAAAACATAATATTAAACATTACATTTCTAAAAGTCACGACATAACCACATAAGTTTAGTTGTTTTGATCCTTGCGAATCTCATTACAAACGTCCCAGAATGTTTAAAAGATGTCCAACATATTTAAACGAAACAACTTGCATCATCATATACAAGATACACCATGATTTCCCGAAGCCGAGCCTAGGTACCTGTAGAACACGTTAAAATCAAGTGTCAACACAAAGGAAGGTGAGTTCACTTATTTGTTTACTAACAAATTTTATTTCAAGGAAAACTTTCTGATTAGGTGTTCATTTGAAAACATCCATGTAGTTTTAGAAAGTCCATTCTACTCCTTTGATAAAATCCATGGGCCTTCCATCGGGTCATTACTCCGACAATAGTAATACTGCCCAGGTTTTGTATATTAAATTATTGTGTCAACTTTCAGACTCGTATGTTAGCTAGACTATACGAACTATATATTAACCATGCAGGGATAATCAAAACTAGATAATGAACAGAATATTAATTCGTCATTTGACATTGACACGGGGCGACCGGTCACGACGGGGTTGTCAACCCGATAGATCTACCAACAATTCCTCGCGTGCAATACTTAAACTGATTAAACGACATCATGGGCGTAGGGTTCTTTCTCAAAGAACAATATGATGTCTGCCTCACGTACAATATATATATCCTACTAATATGACAATTTAATACACGATGTTGTACGAATCTCCTGAAATCCCCGACGAAATGTAAGCCTATGCTGATACTTACTCACTTGAGACCAAGCAATATTCGTACCAACTACACGGTCATTTTTCCCCCAAACACCGTGCAAAATCTCGTTTCCACCTGAAACATATTTATTCTTCAAAACCATTTCATCCCGAAATATATATATAATTTCCCAAAAATCCATATATTTCAATGAAAATATATAATTTATATCAAAAGGTATGTTTTATTTCGAAAACATTATTAAACCCTTTTATTGGCGTGTTCTACCCCCAAAATATATATAAAGCAGTAAAAAGAGGGGTTTAGTGACACTCACCTTTGGGTGCGTATTTTTAATACCCCAATCCCAGAAATTGATTATATACGTCCTAATATGGGAACAATTCTAAATCAATATACATTTAATCACAAAAATCCTAACTTTCTCTGTTTCTTAGAATTATCACATAACTTTGAGATTTTCTCGAAAAGTTGTCATTTTTTATTATGTTGGCGTGTTAATATATATATATATATATAAAGAAGTAGCATTACAAGAACAATTAAAAAGAAATGATTATGCATTTTGTAAAACAGCAATCTATACACCATAAGCATATGGAGTTTATGATAAAAAGAAAAAGATACGGAAAAGTACAACATACAATAGAAATTATAGAAAACATTATAATACAGATAAATATGTCAAAAAACCACAATCACGAAAATGTAGATGTTATACTTGTGGAGAAACAACACATTTAGCTAATAATTGTCCAAACAAAAGAAAAAATATGGAAAAAGCTAATTTAGTAGCGCAATTACAAGATTATGAAATAGAAGCTCTAAGAACAGATGATGAATCTGATAATGAATCAGTATATAGCATTTATAGTGAAGAAGAAAATCCAACGGCAAAAGTAACATATACATATATGAATATAGAAGAAAGTTGTGAACATGATTGGAAACAAAATAAAGGAAACAATCACATAAGATGTTGTCATTGTGGATACTATCCTAGTATAGAAAAAAGATCACAATGTAATAAATGTTTTAAAGAAATTTGTTTTAAATGTCTTAAAGAAATTTATGATAAAGATATAGCTACAACATCAAAAGTGAAAAAAAATTCTAAAAATAATGAAGATGAAAGAATAGATAAATTAAAAGTAATAATAGAATTACATAGTTTAAAAATAAAAGACTTAGAACACAAAGTTGAAGAATTAGAAAGATTAATTAAAATAGAAGAAATAAGTAAAATGGCTCTACAAAAACCAGATGATCAAACTTACATATAAACACAAGGATCAACAAACATGATAAATATACAATGTCGTTTATGGTTAGATAATAATAAATATTTAGATTTAACAGCATTAGTTGATACAGGAGCTACAAAGAGCTTAATCTCATATAGTTTAGCACCTATAGAATATCATAAAAAATTATCATATGAACTAAGTACAAGAACAATAGAAGATAGGTTAATATCTATTACACATTGTTTAGAACCAGTAGGAATACAATTCTTAGATTTTGCAAACAATTATAGTATAAAATATGAAATGCCACAAATAAATATTAATCCACCAGAGATAAAATCAAAAGATTTTGTAATAGGATTAAATTTTATATTAGGATTAAATGGTGCAGTTACAATTACAAGAAATTTTATAACATTAAGTAAACAATTATATACAATACCAACTCTAAGGTATATGAATACAACACAAATTGTTCAAAAAAGATGGGATAAAGGGAATTTAGATTTTTTAAAAACACAAAACAAAAAACAGTTTATAGAAAATGAATTGTTAAAACTTTTAATAGATTTTCTAAGTCATGAAATAGAGAAAGGACAAGACATTACAAAAAGTGTAAATCATCCTATGATATTACATTTAGAAAAAATAGGATATATTGGAGAAGATATAACAAAATCAAATGTAAAATATATTTGTAAATTTAAATTAAAAAATCCTGATATAGTAATTAGGACAGCTAATATAGAATACAGCCCATTAGATAAAGAAGAGTTTAAAAAACAAATTCCTGAAATGGTAAATCAAGGATTAATTAGAAAATCAGAAAGTCCTCACAGATCCACAACGTTTTTAGTAAGAAATCATAGTGAAATAAAAAGAGGGAAAGCTAGAATAGTTTATAATTATAAAAGATTAAATGATAATACAATAGATGATGGGTATAATATCCCTAACAAAGACAGTTTGCTAAATCTTATACAAAATAAAAAATTATTTTCAAAATTTGATTTAAAATCAGGATATAATCAGTTAAAATTGGAAGAAAGTTTTAAACCTTGGACAGCTTTTACATGTTCAGAAGGGCAATACGAATGGAATGTCCTTAGTTTTGGACTAAAGAATGCACCTTCGATTTTTCAAAGATTTATGGATAGTATATTTTTAAATTCGATTTCTATCTAGTATACATTGATGATATTTTAGTTGCAAGTAATATAGTGCAGGAACATGAGAAACACCTTCAACAGGTTTTTGAAGAAATAAAGAAAAATGGTATAGTAGTTTCAAAAAGAAAAATGGAACTTTTTAAAAGAAAATTTTCCTTTTTAGGATTAGAAATTGGAAATGGAAAAATAGAATTACAACCACATATTTCTACAAAGATTTTAAATTTTCCAGAAAAAATTGAAAGCTTAAAACAAATACAAGCCTTTTTGGGCCTAGTAAATTATGCTAGAAAATTTATACCAAACTTGTCAAAATTGGTTGGACCATTATATGGTAAAACCACTAAAAATGGTCAAAGGTATTTTGACCAAGAAGATATTAAACTAGTTAAAGAAATTAAAAACGCAGTTAAAAATATTAAACCATTAGAATTACTATTAGTCACAGATTATATAATTATTGAAACAGATGGATGCAAAGAAGGATGGGGAGCAGTCCTTCTATGTAAACCAAACAAATACAGTCTCAAGGAAGAAGAGAAAATTTGCGCTTATGCAAGTGGTAATTTTCAAAACAAAACAAACTGGACTACAATTGATTTTGAAATACAGGCATTAATTTATGCATTAGAAAAATTTAAGATTTTTCTTAATAAAGAATTTACAGTAAGAACTGACTGTGAAGCAATAGTTAAGTTTGTAAAAACTGAACAAAGTAAAAAAGTAAATAGAACCAGATGGGTTAATCTACAAAATACTATACAAGGAAATGGGTATTTTATAAATTTTGAACATATTAAAGGAAAAAATAATGGGATAGCTGATATGTTATCTCGAAATATAAACAAATGGTTTGTTTTAGATGGACAGGAAGAAAATAAGGAGAAATTAAAGCTTATACACCCAAAGCAGGGGAATTCTTCTTCAGATGAAGAACAAATCCAACAGTCATATCTACATTCAGCAGAAAAGATATACAGTTCTCCTCACACCTCATTACCACAGATAATGACAGGACAGTTTTATAAACAAATGCAATCAAAGGCAGCTGGCAAACGCCCTTTGTACACAAATTTCTCACCCAAACCAGTGATTGAGTTTGGAACATATGCTCTACAGATTTGCAAAGAAGTTGACAAAAAGTTTCGTCCTATTATGGGAATGAAACTAACAGATAAACAACAATGTTTATTAGACAATTTATGGCATATTCAAACCATGCCACATGCTTCATCATTCAAAGTACAGGTTTTAAATGCTTTAAGCATTTACTTTCAGGAACAAAGTTCAAAAACACCTGAAAGACAGTTTAAACAAAAACCAAATTTCACACATTATGTTATATTCAGGGGTACAAAAAATTGGAATTTTTAACAAATGGGAAACAGTTACACAACACATAACTTGTGTAGGGGGGGCACTTTGGAAAGGTGACACAAGTTTTGCTGAAGCTCTTCAAGCAGCAAGAAATAATTTTGGAGTACAAAGTTTTTACATAGAACCTGAAGAGGTTAAGAGTTTTGCTGATTTGGCTAAAACAGATCTTGAGCATTATATAAAAGCTCAGCAAGAAATTATTTCTACAATAAAAACACAGCTCGAAGAAAAAACAAGAAATGCACAAGACATACAATTAAAATTTGAAAATAGCATGTTAAAACAAAAAAAAATGTGTTTGCTTGAATAAAAAAAATGCACACTTATTACAAAAGATCGAGAAAAAAGAAAACAAAAATAAAACAGATGTATACAGGACTTTTGAGTGTTTCAGGACAAGGATTCTTGATACACCTTGGCAGCAATGTCTAAAGCCAGTTACAGAAAGATTCCCAGAATTTGAGAATCTTGTTTCACAAAAAGTTTGTGCAGAGTTTCCTTTAATTCTGTATAATCTACAACAACAGCTGGTAGACATGGCATTCAAATTTGACAGTGAACAACAAGGGTTTACAGTGGTGGAAAGAACAAATGAAGAAGGAGACGGAACAGGTCTTCTATTGCTTCAAATACACCATCCTACAAAATTGACAGATGAGCAAATAATTCAATTTTATCATCATGGTATGATTGATTATTTGGAAATAAAGTTAAACAGAAGAACAGATGATCTTCTCAATCAACTTGGGGAAAAGATCGTATTAACAACAGGAAATATAGCAGCACGAAGCATAAAACCAACCATCGGCTGCAAAATAATTTCCTCATTTCCATTTGCAGACTCACACACATACAGGCCAGCAAGAAAAAGAATATTTATTGAACACAACAAAGGTAGCAACTGGCTGCAAAACTCAATGATAAGAACCGCTATAAATTTTGCATCTTTACCATGGTTAGACAACACAGCTAAAGAACCTACCAAAGATTTTCAACAGTTTGTCAAAGAACATCAGAAGACCCCAGAAATTCCAGACCATTTTTCTTGGGAAAATTTCAAATTGATAGGTGAAGGACATTACATACAAGTCTACACAAAAATAAATTAGAGTATGTTATTACCCTTTGCAGGGGAAGGAGATACTCTACAGTTACAACATATTGTTAATCTGGAAGATTTTCAAGACAATGAGCAAGACAATGAACAAGACTGTTCAAGTCCACAGTCGATAGACAGCACACACAGAGATTTCTAGAAGATGACGATAGAAGAAAAAAGACAAAAATTATGGCGTAGGCAGTGACGTTTTACAAGCTCAATTATATACAGAAAGTGGTCGACAGAAGGCAAAAATTTTCAACACCTATTTTGGATTTTAGCTCTATTTTTATTCGTTTGCTTTTATTTTTAGAATAGTGTTAGGACCTGTTTTGACACCATACGATTGCGAACCGACCGTTCGACGTGCGGAATCCGTGAACAATCGAGACCGAAACACACAAGATGTAATATAAACGTGATTCTATTTATAAATCTGAAACGTACAAAGAACCTTGAATCACTTGGAGTACTTTCTCTCTCTAGACTCTCTCTCTAGAATCTAAGCTCTCCAAATATCAAATGTGCAAAAATCTCAAATGATTTAGCTTGAATGGTATTTATAGTGGAGGAGATTTAGCTTGAAATGACATGCCAATTTCAAGGGAAATCTTGATTTAGCTTGAAATGTCAAGTGACATTTTCAAGGGAAATCACCACTTTC
The DNA here is from genome assembly GCA_030545235.1 of Helianthus tuberosus. Classification (NCBI taxonomy): domain Eukaryota; kingdom Viridiplantae; phylum Streptophyta; class Magnoliopsida; order Asterales; family Asteraceae; genus Helianthus; species Helianthus tuberosus. The sequence continues at coordinate 106,168,133 of CM060451.1, read as the reverse complement.
AAGCTAAATTACATTATGCACTGATAAACCTATTCTATCCTATTACATGATACAAGACGAAGTCAATAGACATAGTGCACTAACAGACTCCCCCTTGGATATTGACGAAGTCTTCAGTGACTATTCTTGCAATATGACACATCTTCAGTCTTGATCATTCTGCCTTCTCTTTCAAGTTGTAACAATATAAGCATCTTTCAATCTTTATCTTCTCCATCAGCTTCAGGCTCCCCCTTTCATCAAGCTTCCGTGCTTTGGGATCAACACCTAGCTTTCCATCTACAAGCTTCTCTTTGCTTCAAGCTTGTCTTCAGACTCCCCCTTAGACTTAGCTTCCGGGATCGTAGTCTGGACTATCATCTGCAATTTCTCAAACATTTATGAGTAACAGTATTTTGAATTCTCAATCAAATTCTCTAATCCACTCCCCCTATCAACAAACTTCATAGATTTGGCAATATTAAAGAATCCAACTCCCTCACAGTTTATCATCCAAGTCCAACTTAATGACCTTGGAGATATCACAAACTGATTTTGATTTTTGATTTTAAAACTTCAAGTTTCAAATTAATGAACTTGATTTATTTTTCAGAAACACAATCAGCTTACTTAGATTTTGAAACTCAGCACTCAGACATCAGTTGTCGAAAATAAAGCAAAATCAAAATCTTTTTGTATTTTCTGAAAATATAAAGCATTAAAGAAATATGTACAAACATATTTACAGACAATATTTTTGTTTGAGTATGCGTCAGAGGATCATATCAGTTTATGACAAGTCACAAGTACCGTTGAGCTTAATTTCACTTTAAGAATTAAACAATTCACTTAGATTGTCGATATACTTGTCCACTTAAATTTTCATACAAATTTCAACTGATTCAGGATACGAATTATTTATTTTAAGAACTTAAACCCATTCATGTGTCCCACCTCTTGAATATACTCCCGCATCCAGATCCCAATATTCAGTCTTACAGGCAATTATAACACAAATGATATCTGTAAGGGGTTAATAAATTATGAAGAATCATGAGAGCTCAGGTCAGAACCATCGTTCAGCAGAGAGATCATGACTCAACTTGTAGGTGTGTCCCCTTTAGAGGATCTTTTTTACAACAGCATTGCTAAGCAATTTTATTGTCTTATCATATATGCTGAGGGTGATGCTGTGTTTCAAGCATTTGCGGAAAGTATTATTCGAGGACTAGGTCAGAACTTCCATTCAGCAGAAGTCCCGGAATAATACCCCAGACATCATTGAGTATAAAAACTTGTATATCAGAATACAAGACCTTTCAAACGAGATTTCAGGGGTTACCTATATATCCAAGTAGTATTCCCCACGAAATAAGTAAGTGTGAAATTTATGTTTATATCCCGAAAAAGTTTACTAAATGTATAAAAATCTACCGACGCATCCACAGTGAGATCGTTTAACACATTTAAACTTTCCATTTCTTTAGCATACTGTAACTGTCTACTGATGTACTATCATTTCCTCTTTTTTACGCAAAACTCAAATTTTTGAATTTTATCATGTTTTTGACTTTTTCAAATTTTCAAATGTTTTTGTATTTTCTAATGACAAATTCTCCCCCTAAAATGCAAAATCATATAAAGAAAATTTGACAACCAACACTGATAGCTTTGTCTCGCCATCCATTTTCTGCTTCACATGCTCTGATTTGCAGAAAATATAACGTACCCCCATGATTTACAACCCATTGATCTTAACAGTTTGAAAACCGTTTTTTCAATCTGATGAAGGTAATCATGTTTGTTCAGCCGTGAGGGTTTCGGCGTATTCAATCAACACATATTTTTGTATTTTTTTAATATTTGACAAAAATTAAAAACAAACCTATTTTTGGTTTTACAAATTTTTCAATTTTTAGGGTTTTTGAAATATTGTTTATTTATTTACAGAAAACATATAAACTCCCTGTTCAATCAGAACAGGATCCAGCAGCAGCCTCTCCTTGTTGTGCCAGGCTGCTCCAACCTCCATTCTCACAATCTTTGAATTCCATGAGCACCTGCACAAACAAATTACTCAATTACTTGAACAATTTAGCCCAGGTCTGTTGAACCTTAGGCATTTCAACACAATAATTTTCATTCAATGCTGGAAATTCTTTGTCATTTTTCACAAAAACTTTCTCAATTTTAACTTCAACTTTCTCATCTTTTACCAAATCAACATGTTTCTTAACACTCCATGTTTGACCTTTTGGTGTTCCTCGTTTGTAAAAATGTGAAACTTTTTGAACATTTTGATTTTGAACAACAACTCTCGGTTTCCAAAACTCTTGAGGTTTTGTCATATCAACAGTTGTTTTCCAACTTTGTGTTGTTCTAAATCTGGGTGTGTGAGAATTCCAGATCTGTCTAGAATCGAACTTATTCTGGTCTGATTTCCAGTTTTGATTCGAAGCAAACTTGTTTGTGTTGTACCTCCAAGTTTGTTTTGAGTCAAATCTGGTTGACCTTTGTCTCACATTCTTAAATTTTTGTTTCTCAGCATCAATCTTCTTTTGATCAACATCCACAGGTTTTAGATTAGGACACTTGCGTGCAAGATGTCCTTTTTGATCACATTTGAAACATGTTCTCATGGACACATCTTTGACCTGTGGTTGTTGCTTTCTCTTTTTAGCAAAGAATTCATCATTAGACTGTCTCATTTTGAGTTCTTTTTCTTTTTCTAAACTGCCTCCTTGAACAAAACTCAATTTTGCCTGAAAATTTGGCATTTCATTTTTCTTTCGATTCTGTTTCTTCTTATAACCCAACCCAGCCTTCATGTTCTTCTTTTTGAAACCAGGTTTGTTATACGAACCTTTATGACTTTTACCAACAAACTTTGAAATCTCAGACTTCTCAATCTCAACCATTTTGAAAACTTTATCAACCTTTTTTGAAATCACATTCTGAATCGGGAATACAACATCTAAGAACAATTTGTCTGATCCAATCATGGTATAAACCAATCCCTTTGAATCATCATTCAAATTTTTCTCGAATTTTGTGTTTTTCAGATATCCATCATGAAGATTTCCTTCATCTTCATCCTGTGATTCAGATTTACCTGTATCAACTGACTCTTCTTTCAACACACTTTCAACGACTTTACCTACCACCTCTGAATCATGAAAATCATCAGATTTGGAATAGGTTATGTCAATGTTGTCTGGCAATTGGTCTACCATGTTGAAAGCTTTTTCAACCTTTTCCTCATCATAAAATGCAAATTTTTCCGGTGGTGGAACTTGATGAAACTCTGAGCCAATGCCTTTCTTGTTCTGTTCAGACTCACCATCACCCGGTTTTATATTGAAAATTCTTTCAAGCACATATGACGACACGTGATAACTTTTTAACTTGTTGTTATCCTGTTCTAAATCAGCAATCTGTCGCTTCAACTTAGCAACATCCTCAATATAGGAATTAACAACATCTTGTTTTATCGCATACATTCGTTTAAGCTCTTTAGTTGTTTCAGAAAGATAATTCATTCTTGATTGAGCATATTTCATTTCGTCTTTCACTTTATCATATGACTCTTTTGTAATATGATATGATAATTTCATTGAGTCATATTCCTTTTTCATTTCTTGACAAGCAATTTCTTTTTGTTCACATTCATTTGTCATTTTCAAAACATTTTCTTTCAAAACTTCATTTTCTTTCTATAATTTGTTACATTTTTCTGAAAGTTTTTCATCATTTTCTTTAAAAACCTTTTTTTTCTAACATCTCTTTGCATTTTTCTTTGAAAATGTTTTCTATTTTTGTGAATTCAAGATCTCTTGTTCTGAATTGCTCATCTTTTTCAGTACAAGCTCTGCACGGTTCCATGCATTTCTTGCACTGATCAATCAGTTTCAAGTTTTCAGAATCAGAATTTACCTCAGTGATTGGCACTTCGGTGTTTTCAGCAACCTCTGTCTGCTCATCAACATCCTGCATTTCTTCAACACCGACTTCATCACCAACATTATCAGCTTCCTCATTCTCATTCTTTTCTTCTTTCTTCACCTCTTCTTCAATCTGCTGTTCTTCAGTAACAGCTTTTTCAACCTCTTCATTCACAACAACGTCTTCTCTTTTGATTTCCTTCACAGCTTCAGCTTCAACAGTTTCTGTTTTAAACTCTTCAGCATCTTTCTTCAGATTGTTCACCATTTCTTCAACATTCTTCTTCATCCTCTCCTCATCCCTTTTTCTCAGACATGATAACATAGCATATCTGATCTCCTTTTCAAATTTCTTAACGTATGTGTCATCTTTCAATACATTTCTATAATATTCAGCTCTCAACAGGACTTTGAGAAGAACATCATCGAAAATTATGTCTTTCTTGGGAACAACCGGTTCTCCTTCTCTGTTATAATAGCATTCTCTCTTTTTATCCCATCTTTTGCTACCGACAGCCATCTCATACTCCTCCTGCATGTCATCCATTCTGTTGTAGACCACGTTTCTTTCTCTGTAGGTCTTCTCACTCAAGATCTCTTCTCGAGTTTTCTCTTTGATCTCAACTTTTTCTTCACTGATTTCAGCAGTATCTTTGTCTTTGTTTTCATCTTGAATCTCAGCAACAAAAACAAACTTTCTTTCTTCTGTCATAGCTCTCCCTTGAGCTGTTTTACGAACATTCTCTAAACGATCTTCTTCTGGACAAACTGTGCTCCAGTCAAATCCTTCATCAGGATAGATTACTGCATATGCTCTTGATTTTTCTCTCGGCTTATCTTCAATCAACTTTGGTTCTTCTCTGCTTCGATGGTAAATCGCCTTTCGATAATAATCATCGTTGAAAGGACGTTCACTTCCTTCAGCAACTTCAGAGCTTCTGCATTCTCTTTTGAAATGACCCTTTTGCTTGCATTTGAAGCAGGTCACTTTGGATTTGTCGAATCCAAGCTTTGTTGAAGCACCTCCAAGCGTTTGTTTCCCGGTAATCTCCATATACCTCTGAGCTCTTCGGATACAACTAGCTAAACACCAACGGATGTCAATGAGCTCCATCTCTTCCGGATCAATCTGGTCATAGTCTTCTTTGGTCAATTCAGAATTTCCAATTTTTCCAGCTACTAGACCTTCATATGACTCCAGAACAGATGCAAGGAAACGCATTTGCTGCTTTGCTGCATTTATGCTCATTGCAGGAGAATTCTTCAGTTTAAGAGCAATGTTGCACAGAATTTCTTTAGAATCATCAGAATTTGTCTTTGAAGATGAATGATATCCAGAATGATGACTTGTTGACATTGTTGATGGTTCTTTCATCTTTTCACCACTAAATGCTGTTTTTGGTGAACCAACGCCTTTATCAGAAAGCACACTGCTTTTGTAATACAAGCCAACGTTCTGTTGATGTGAAGAATCAGTCATCTTGTTTTGCTTTTGTAGCTCCAGATCATGACTTTCAATCTTTTCAAACAAAGCATCAAGAGTAATTGTATCATACAAAGCATCATTTTTCAAAATAAAAAAAAACGTTTGCCACTGATCAGCTCGTGGTAACGCTTCAATCACTTTGTCTATCAATTCCTCTCTTGTTTTATTTATCTCTAATCGTTCCAATTCAATTTTAAGATGACAGAATCTCTCAATCATTTGCCTCACCGACTCTCCTTTTATGTTATCAAACAGATCAAATTCTTTCTTTAATAAAGCGATTTTGTTCTTTTTAATCTGTTTACCCCCTTCAGCTTTAACACGTAAAGCTTCCCAGACAGACTTAGATGACCCATCATGAGTTAGTAAAGCAAAAATATCATTTCTGATTGCTGACTGGATCAATGCTATCATTCTCTGTTCAGCTCCGTATTCAGCTTTATCTTCTCTGGAAAACTTCTTGAATACTAGATCTTCGCCTTTATCGTCTTTTGGTTTTTCATACCCATACTCCAAGCAAAACCAACTTTCATGAGCATACGCCTTTGCCCAGTTGATGAAACGTTCTTTCCACCAGGTATAATCTTCAATGCTATCCAGAGTTGGTGGCTTTGAGTGAGTTCCGTAAAAGTTATCATGCTTGATGTTTTCGTTGATCGCCTTCGTGATTGTTTTTGGTGTAATATTTGAAACCTCAAACGATTCAGTTGTGAACGCGTTGTAAAACGTATTGAAAAATTCATCACCCATGATGTAAACCTGAATAGACAAACAAACAAACACAATCAGTATACACAATATCAAATATCCTGAAACAGACTAACACTCGGTTGACGTGAAATGATCTTGACACTAAATTCCACTTTTCAAGCGAAATAGGACTCTCAAGCGAAATCACTAGTTAAATCTCAAGCGAAATCTCAAGATAATGTTTTGAAGCGAAATCAAATCTATTTTGTTTCAAGCGAAATCAAGACTCTGATGTTTCAAGCGAAATCAAGACTCTGATGTTTCAAGCGAAATCAATATTATGCTGTTTCAAGCGAAATCTGATCTAAAATTATATTCAAGCGAAATCTTCAGAATATTCAAGCGAAATCCAGTAGTTGTTCATTCAAGCGAAATCCAATAGTTGTTCGTTCAAGCGAAATCTGACTAATAAGGATTTTGCTTGAAATTCAAGCGAAATCGTGCTGATTGTTACGAAGTCAAGCGAAATCCTGCTGATTGTTACGAAGTCAAGCAAAATCCTGCTGATTGTTACGAAATCGGACACAAAACTTGAAAATCTCCTAAACGACAAGGAATTTGAATCTGAAACTTGGCAGGATTGTATATCAACTATTTTCGCACAATATTCTAAAAAATCAGCTGATTCGGACCATAAAATCCCGTTCAATTTGTCAAGAAACCGTAGAAAACGTGAAAGAATAAGTAGATGATGAAGAAATGATGCAATTCAGATCTGAAAACGCTGTAATCTGGTACGAATCTTGTTGTTTGATCAACGCAATCAAGCTCCTGCTCTGATACCACTTGTTAGGACCTGTTTTGACACCATACGATTGCGAACCGACCGTTCGACGTGCGGAATCCATGAACAATCGAGACCGAAACACACAAGATGTAATATAAACGTGATTCTATTTATAAATCTGAAACGTACAAAGAACCTTGAATCACTTGGAGTACTTTCTCTCTCTAGACTCTCTCTCTAGAATCTAAGCTCTCCAAATATCAAATGTGCAAAAATCTCAAATGATTTAGCTTGAATGGTATTTATAGTGGAGGAGATTTAGCTTGAAATGACATGCCAATTTCAAGGGAAATCTTGATTTAGCTTGAAATGTCAAGTGACATTTTCAAGGGAAATCACCACTTTCAAGCTAAATTACATTATGCACTGATAAACCTATTCTATCCTATTACATGATACAAGACGAAATCAATAGACATAGTGCACTAACAAATAGACTTTTTGACTATTATGTTTTAGAATAGATTCTTGTCTCTTATCTTGGCCTATATATTTGGCAATTGTAAATTGTTGTAAGCACGAACAACCATTACTAGCAATAATAATATTACTTAAATGGCACACTAAACTCTCTCCACATCTCTTTAGCTCAATTCCCTTAACATCCCAAATTTTCTCCAGTTCTTCATATTATATTCCAACACACACATAAAAAAAAGGCTTTTTCTTCGGCAACTTCTACTTCGCTGTTCATACTCTCATTCATCATCATCCGCTGTGCATATTATTATCCTCTATAAGTTTTGAATTTCCTTTTATTTTAGTTTTATTTTCAGTAATACCACCACCTCTCTGACATACCACCACCTCTCTGATATATTGTCAGAGAGGTGGTGGTATTACTGAAAATAAAACTAAAATAAAAGGAAATTCAAAACTTACAGAGGATAATAATATGCACAGCGGATGATGATGAATGAGAGTATGAACAGCGAAGTAGAAGTTGCCAAAGAAAATGCCTTTTGTTTTTTTAAAGCGAAGTAGAAGTTGCCGAAGAAAATGCCTTTTTTTTATATGTGTGTGTTGGAATATAATATGAAGAACTGGAGAAAATTTGGGATGTTAAGGGAATTGAGCTAAAGAGATGTGGAGAGAGTTTAGTGTGCCATTGAAGTAATAATATTATTGCTAGTAATGGTTGTTCGTGCTTACAACAATTTACAATTGCCAAATATATAGGCCAAGATAAGAGACAAGAATCTTTTCTAAAACATAATAGTCAAAAAGTCTATTCTAAAAATAAAAGCAAACGAATAAAAATAGAGCTAAAATCCAAAATAGGTGTTGAAAATTTTTGCCTTCTGTCGACCACTTTCTGTATATAATTGAGCTTGTAAAACGTCACTGCCTACGCCATAATTTTTGTCTTTTTTCTTCTATCGTCATCTCTTTCGTCATCTTCTAGAAATCTCTGTGTGTGCTGTCTATCGACTGTGGACTTGAACAGTCTTGTTCATTGTCTTGCTCATTGTCTTGAAAATCTTCCAGATTAACAATATGTTGTAACTGTAGAGTATCTCCTTCCCCTGCAAAGGGTAATAACATACTCCAATTTATTTTTGTGTAGACTTGTATGTAATGTCCTTCACCTATCAATTTGAAATTTTCCCAAGAAAAATGGTCTGGAATTTCTGGGGTCTTCTGATGTTCTTTGACAAACTGTTGAAAATCTTTGGTAGGTTCTTTAGCTGTGTTGTCTAACCATGGTAAAGATGCAAAATTTATAGCGGTTCTTATCATTGAGTTTTGCAGCCAGTTGCTACCTTTGTTGTGTTCAATAAATATTCTTTTTCTTGCTGGCCTGTATATGTGTGAGTCTGCAAATGGAAATGAGGAAATTATTTTGCAGCCAATGGTTGGTTTTATGCTTCGTGCTGCTATATTTCCTGCTGTTAATACGATCTTTTCCCCAAGTTGATTGAGAAGATCTTCTGTTCTTCTGTTTAACTTTATTTCCAAATAATCAATCATACCATGATGATAAAATTGAATTATTTGCTCATCTGTCAATTTTGTAGGATGGTGTATTTGAAGCAATAGAAGACCTGTTCCGTCTCCTTCTTCATTTGTTCTTTCCACCACTGTAAACCCTTGTTGTTCACTGTCAAATTTGAATGCCATGTCTACCAGCTGTTGTTGTAGATTATACAGAATTAAAGGGAACTCTGCACAAACTTTTTGTGAAACAAGATTCTCAAATTCTGAGAATCTTTCTGTAACTGGATTTAGACATTGCTGCCAAGGTGTATCAAGAATCCTTGTCCTGAAACACTAAAAAGTCCTGTATACATCTGTTTTATTTTTGTTTTCTTTTTTCTCGATCTTTTGTAATAACTGTGCATTTTTTGATTCAAGCAAACACATTTTTTGTTTTAACAGGCTATTTTCAATTTTTAAATGTATGTCTTGTGCATTTCTTGCTTTTTCTTCGAGCTGTGTTTTTAATGTAGAAATAATTTCTTGCTGAGCTTTTATATAATGCTCAGGATCTGTTTTAGCCAAATCAGCAAAACTCTTAACCTCTTCAGGTTCTATGTAAAAACTTTGTACTCCAAAATTATTTCTTGCTACTTGAAGAGCTTCAGCAAAACTTGTGTAACCTTTCCAAAGTGCTCCCCCTACACAAGTTATGTGTTGTGTAACTGTTTCCCATTTGTTAAAAATTCCAATTTTTGTACCCCTGAATATAACATAATGTGTGAAATTTGGTTTTTGTTTAAACTGTCTTTCAGGTGTTTTTGAACTTTGTTCCTGAAAGTAAATGCTTAAAGCATTTAAAACCTGTACTTTGAATGATGAAGCTTGTGGCATGGTTTGAATATGCCATAAATTGTGTAATAAACATTGCTGTTTATCTGTTAGTTTCATTCCCATAATAGGACGAAACTTTTTGTCAACTTCTTTACATATCTGTAGAGCATATGTTCCAAACTCAATCACTGGTTTGGGTGAGAAATTTGTGTACAAAGGGCGTTTGCCAGCTGCCTTTGATTGCTGTTGTTTATAAAACTGTCCTGTCATTATCTGTGGTAATGAGGTGTGAGGAGAGCTGTATATCTTTTCTGCTGAATGTAGATATGACTGTTGGATTTGTTCTTCATCTGAAGAAGAATTCCCCTACTTTGGGTGTATAAGCTTTAATTTCTCCTTATATTTCTTCCTGTCCATCTAAAACAAACCATTTGTTTATATTTCGAGATAACATATCAGCTATCCCATTATTTTTTCCTTTAATATGTTCAAAATTTATAAAATACCCATTTCCTTGTATAGTATTTTGTAGATTAACCCATCTGGTTCTATTTACTTTTTTACTTTGTTCATTTTTTACAAACTTAACTATTGCTTCACAGTCAGTTCTTACAGTAAATTCTTTATTAAGAAAAATCTTAAATTTTTCTAATGCATAAATTAATGCCTGTATTTCAAAATCAATTGTAGTCCAGTTTGTTTTGTTTTGAAAATTACCACTTGCATAAGCGCAAATTTTCTCTTCTTCCTTGAGACTGTATTTATTTGGTTTACATAGAAGGACTGCTCCCCATCCTTCTTTGCATCCATCTGTTTCAATAATTGTATAATCTGTGACTAATGGTAATTCTAATGGTTTAATATTTTTAACTGCTTTTTTAATTTCTTTAACTAGTTTAATATCTTCTTGGTCAAAATACCTTTGACCATTTTTAGTGGTTTTTCCATATAATGGTCCAACCAATTTTGACAAGTTTGGTATAAATTTTCTAGCATAATTTACTAGGCCCAAAAAGGCTTATATTTGTTTTAAGCTTTCAAATTTTTCTGGAAAATTTAAAATCTTTGTAGAAATATGTGGTTGTAATTCTATTTTTCCATTTCCAATTTCTAATCCTAAAAAGGAAATTTTTCTTTTAAAAAGTTCCATTTTTCTTTTTGAAACTACTATACCATTTTTCTTTATTTCTTCAAAAACCTGTTGTAGGTGTTTCTCATGTTCCTGCACTGTATTACTTGCAACTAAAATATCATCAATGTATACTACACAGAAATTGAATTTTAAAAATATACTATCCATAAATCTTTGAAAAATCGAAGGTGCATTCTTTAGTTCAAAACTAAGGACATTCCATTCATATTGCCCTTCTGAACATGTAAAAGCTGTCCAAGGTTTAAAACTTTCTTCCAATTTTAACTGATTATATCCTGATTTTAAATCAAATTTTGAAAATACTTTTTTTTTTTGTATAAGATTTAGCAAACTGTCTTTGTTAGGGATATTATACACATCATCTATTGTATTATCATTTAATCTTTTATAATTATAAACTATTCTAGCTTTCCCTCTTTTTATTTCACTATGATTTCTTACTAAAAATGTTGTAGATCTGTGAGAACTTTCTGATTTTCTAATTAATCCTTGATTTACCATTTCAGGAATTTGTTTTTTAAACTCTTCTTTATCTAATGGGCTGTTTTCTATATTAGCTGTCCTAATTACTATATCAGGATTTTTTAATTTAAATTTACAAATATATTTTACATTTGATTTTGTTATATCTTCTCCAATATATCCTATTTTTTCTAAATGTAATATCATAGGATGATTTACACTTTTTGTAATGTCTTGTCCTTTCTCTATTTCATGACTTAGAAAATCTATTAAAAGTTTTAACGATTCATTTTCTATAAACTGTTTTTTGTTTTGTGTTTTTAAAAAATCTAAATTCCCTTTATCCCCTCTTTTTTGAACAATTTGTGTTGTATTCATATACCTTAGAGTTGATATTGTATATAATTGTTTACTTAATGTTATAAAATTCCTTGTAATTGTAACTGCACCATTTAATCCTAATATAAAATTTAATCCTATTACAAAATCTTTTGACTTTATCTCTGGTGGATTAATATTTATTTGTGGCATTTCATATTTTATACTATAATTGTTTGCAAAATCTAAGAATTGTATTCCTACTGGTTCTAAACAATGTGTAATAGATATTAACCTATCTTCTATTATTCTTGTACTTAGTTCATATGATAATTTTTTATGATATTCTATAGGTGCTAAACTATATGAGATTAAGCTCTTTGTAGCTCCTGTATCAACTAATACTGTTAAATCTAAATATTTATTATTATCTAACCATAAACGACATTGTATATTTATCATGTTTGTTGATCCTTGTGTTTGTATGTAAGTTTGATCATTTGGTTTTTGTAGAGCCATTTTACTTATTTCTTCTATTTAAATTAATCTTTCTAATTCTTCAACTTTGTGTTCTAAGTCTTTTATTTTTAAACTATGTAATTCTATTATTACTTTTAATTTATCTATTCTTTCATCTTCATTATTTTTAGAATTTGTTTTCACTTTTGATGTTGTAGCTATATCTTTATCATAAATTTCTTTTAGACATTTAAAACAAATTTCTTTAAAACATTTATTACATTGTGATCTTTTTTCTATACTAGGATAGTATCCACAATGACAACATCTTATGTGATTGTTTCCTTTATTTTGTTTCCAATCATGTTCACAACTTTCTTCTATATTCATATATGTATATGTTACTTTTGCCGTTGGATTTTCTTCTTCACTATAAATGCTATATACTGATTCATTATCAGATTCATCATCTGTTCTTAGAGCTTCTATTTCATAATCTTGTAATTGCGCTACTAAATTAGCTCTTTCCATATTTTTTTTCTTTTGTTTGGACAATTATTAGCTAAATGTGTTGTTTCTCCACAAGTATAACATCTACATTTTCGTGATTGTGGTTTTTTGACATATTTATCTGTATTATAATGTTTTCTATAATTTCTATTGTATGTTGTAATTTTCCGTATCTTTTTCTTTTTATCATAAACTCCATATGCTTATGGTGTATAGATTGTTGTTTTACAAAATGCATAAGCATTTCTTTTTAATTGTTCTTGTAATGCTACTTCTTTACATATATATATATATATGGAGAAGATCATGCGAGAACCACCTCTTATTGCGAGAACTGCGAGAACCAATGTGAACACCACCAAAAATGCCTAAAAATAGCTAAAAATCACACAAAAAATTTTGTTTTTGAATTTTTTAAAAAAAAATCGCTACTTTTCGAAGCCAAAAAAAAATAAAAAAATTTTTTGGCTTCGAAAAGTAGCGATTTTAACATAGAAAATATTAAAAAATTCAAAAAAAAAATTTAGATTTTTTTAGATTTTTTTTAGATTTTTTTAGGTTTTTTGGGGGTTTAGTTTTTAGCATTTTAGCTTGGGGGGGGGTAAGGTTTTTGGGGGGTGGGGGAGGGGGGTTTAGGTTTTTTTTGGGGGGGGGGGGGGTGGGGGTTAGGTTTTTTTTAGGTTTTTTTAGCTATTTTAGGTTGTGTTCACATTGGTTCTCGCGGTTCTCACAATAAAGATGGTTCTCGCATGAGCTCCTCCCTATATATATATATATATATATATATATATATATATATATTAACACGCCAACATAATAAAAAATGACAACTTTTCGAGAAAATCTCAGTTATGTGATAATTCTAAGAAACAGAGAAAGTTAGGATTTTTGTGATTAAATGTATATTGATTTAGAATTGTTCCCATATTAGGACGTATATAATCAATTTCTGGGATTGCGGTATTAAAAATACGCACCCAAAGGTGAGTGTCACTAAACCCCTCTTTTTACTGCTTTATATATATTTTGGGGGTAGAACACGCCAATAAAAGGGTTTAATAATGTTTTCGAAATAAAACATACCTTTTGATATAAATTAAATATTTTCATTGAAATATATGGATTTTTGGGAAATTATATATATATTTCGGGATGAAATGGTTTTGAAGAATAAATATGTTTCAGGTGGAAACGAGATTTTGCACGGTGTTTGGGGGAAAAACGACCGTGTAGTTGGTACGAATATTGCTTGGTCTCAAGTGAGTAAGTATCAGCATAGGCTTACATTTCGTCGGGGATTTCAGGAGATTCGTACAACATCGTGTATTAAATTGTCATATTAGTAGGATATATATATTGTACGTGAGGCAGACATCATATTGTTCTTCGAGAAAGAACGCCCATGATGTCGTTTAATCAGTTTAAGTATTGCACGCGAGGAATTGTTGGTAGATCTATCGGGTTGACAACCCCGTCGTGACCGGTCGCCCCGTGTCAATGTCAAATGACGAATTAATATTCTGTTCATTGTCTAGTTTTGATTATCCCTGCATGGTTAATATATAGTTCGTATAGTCTAGCTAACATACGAGTCTGAAAGTTGACACAATATTTTAATATACAAAACCTGGGCAGTATTACTATTGTCGGAGTAATGACCCGATGGAAGGCCCATGGATTTTATCAAAGGAGTAGAATGGACTTTCTAAAACTACATGGATGTTTTCAAATGAACACCTAATCAGAAAGTTTTCCTTGCAATAAAATTTGTTAGTAAACGAATAAGTGAACTCACCTTCCTTTGTGTTGACACTTGATTTTAACGTGTTCTACAGGTACCTAGGCTCGGCTTCGGGAAATCATGGCGTATCTTGTATATGATGATGCAAGTTGTTTCGTTTAAATATGTTGGACATCTTTTAAACTTTCTGGGACGTTTGTAATGAGATTCGCAAGGATCAAAACAACTAAACTTATGTGGTTATGTCGTGACTTTTAAAAATGTAATGTTTAATATTATGTTTTAAAATATGTCAAAATGTCCAACAAAAGAGTGCATCATCCGACAAGGTATAAATGGGCACCAACTTCCGTCTCCACTACGTTTAATATTCCGCTGCGACGTTTTTGGGGTGTGACAACCTCCACAGCGACGAGTGGGGTTTAGGATAAACCTAGTGCCAGGAGTGGCACCTGTGGCGAAGGCACCTTACCAAATAGCTCTTTCCATATTTTTTCATAATCTTGTAATTGCTCTACTAAATTAGCTCTTTCCATATTTTTTTCTTTTGTTTGGACAATTATTAGCTAAATGTGTTGTTTCTCCAAAAGTATAACATCTACATTTTCGTGATTGTGGTTTTTTGACATATTTATCTGTATTATAATGTTTTCTATAATTTCTATTGTATGTTGTACTTTTCCGTATCTTTTTCTTTTTATCATAAACTCCATATGCCTGTGGTGTATAGATTGTTGTTTTACAAAATGCATAAGCATTTCTTTTTAATTGTTCTTGTAATGCTACTTCTTTACATTTTTCTTCTAGTTTACCAAATGTATAAGTTATCCTTGGTCCTATTTCTAAATTCTGTTGTGTACCATAGTTTGTTTTCCATGCATCATGTATAGATTTTCCTAAATCTCCTGGTAATTTTATAAAGTATTTATCACATAAATTATCATCCATGGCTTTTCCTGTTTGTGATAATAATCTTGTAAAATCTAATGTGAATTCATTTATATATTTCATATTTGCTAGACTTAATTGTTCTAAATTTCTAATAGCTGTATCTTGTATTAAAGAATTATTTTTTGCTGGATCGACTCCTAATATGAGGGTTCTGATTTGTGATGTAAAATTATAAGGATTATCTCCTAATGCTTTAAGATTATTTATTTCTTCTGGATTTTGTGTTTTCTTACTTTGCCATATTCCTAATGCTATTGGTCCTAATGTAGTTTCTAAATATGAAAACATATCCATACTATCTTTTTTATTTGTTTCCCATAATCTTACTACATTTTGTTCCCATGTTAAAACTTCATCTATCCATAACTGTGGTGTTTGTTGTTCTAATAATAACATATTTCCACTGTATATTTTTCCTATAGGCAATCTTCTTCCTTTTCCTATAGAATTAGACTCTTGTTGATAATTAACTGTTGGTTGTGTCCATGGTTCTCTACCATGACTTTCGTGTGTACCACTATATCCTTCTCCCCATTCTATTTTTGGTCTTTTTAGAGGATTAAAAGGATGAAACATTTGTGTATCCATAAAACTTTGTTCTTGTTTATAAAAATCTGATAACATAGCTTTTCCTTTCTTAATATCTTCTACTAATGGTAAATTATAATATTCTTGTAATTTTTTATAACTTTCTTCATAATCTAATCCTAATTCTGTTATACATTCCATAATCATATCATCTACTTCTTCTTGTATGTTTATTTCTGTAAATTTTCTATTTATAATTTGTTCTATAGTTTTATTTGTTTCTTCTACTTTAAAACAATCTATAGATTCTTCTTCATAATCTAATAGTGTATAATCCATTGTTTCTTCTTGTTCAAATTTTAAGAAATTTATATCTATTTCATCTTCTTCATTATCTGTATCATATGTAGAAAGTGTTTCTTCTTTTTCTATATTCATAAAATGATATTCTTCATCATTATTTTCCTCTGTTTGTTTTTCTTTAAAATCAGTATACCTTAACTTTTGTTTTCCATCAGTTTCTTCATATATATAACTTTTCTTTGGTATTAAAACTGTATTTTCTTCTTTTTCCTGTAAGTCTTCTAAATCCCATTCTAATCCTGTTAATTGTTCTGGATCTATTTTTATAGGTTCTATCATTTTTATAGACTTTGATGCAATGATTTTTACTATTCCCTCTATATTTACTTTGTATTTCATTCCTGAACTGTTACTAGCTTTTCCTAGTACTCCTATGCTTACTACTAAGTTATTTTCTTCATATTCTTCATAACCTTTTGTTTGTAAAGCTATTTTTATATTTTGTAAATCTTTAACATCTTTTAAAATATCTGGTGTACAATAAAATATTGCTATGTTTTGACTTAAATCTACCTCCATTCCTGAAATTATGGCTTTTTTCATGTCTGATTTCCAACTTTTATCAAGTATTAGAGCTAATAATTTTGTTCCTAAATTTTTTCTTCCTAATGCTTTAATTCCTATTATTATTAATCCTGTGTGTATAAAGTGTTTATTTTGTTTTTTAATTTTTTCAATAGTGTCTGGTGACAAAAGATCTAAGGTTACTGTATTATCTACTACCCTTAAACTTTCTTCTCTACTACTTCTTATAAGTGTTGTGTTTATGTTTAATCTTCCTGTTTGATATAATATTCTTGGATTTAATATGTCTAATTGATGTTGGTTATATAATTCCAAGTTTTTGTCTAAATCTATTTCTTCTTCTAATTGTATTATTTGTCTATTACTATTAGATCCTGATCCTCTTTTAATCAATCTGTTTAAAAAATTGTCTGATGTTATACTATCATTTATACTACTTGCAGAATTTCTAGCTTCCTGTATAGTTCTACTTCTTCCTAAATAAGTATTATTATTATTCATTTTCTTGGTTGCCAATGTGTATATGGAATAGGTTTCTTCTCTATTTTAAGTTTTTGTACAGCTTCTGTGATTTTTTCAACTTCTAGAGGTATATTATTTATACTTTTTCCTACTAATATATTGGATTGATTTTTTATATAATCTAGGTTTTGTGATAATTTTTTAATTTCTACTGTTAAATTTTCTATTATTTGTTTATTCTTTATAGCTTCTTGTTGTAGACTAATACTCAGATTTATAAATAGATCTACTAAAGTATTTAACTGTGAGTTATTTGTATGTAAAGTATGTTCACAAAGGTCTTTAATATTACAAACTAAAGTAAAATTATCTGTTATGACAGGTTTTCGGTGAGCTTTTTCAGAAAATTCTAAGTTTAAGAATTCTAAACGTTTGATTATTTGAGAAGTACCAATGATTAATGAATTCCAACTCTCTTTAGCTTTTATCCCTTATTCCAAATTTCTCTTAAATATTTTCTTATATTCCAACTATTTAAAAACAATAATATACAAACTAATCTATTAAACGATTTGATCTGTATATTTGTTCTTTTAACTTAGCTCGTTCATATATAAACCATAATAATCGATAATAATTTATATAATCTAAATAATCTGCTGAATCTAAAGCAAAAATAATTCTATCATATCTTTTTAATTTATTTAAAAGATGTCAAATATAAAAACTAGTCATAATTTAACCCTTTCTTTTATGATGTTATCAAAGCAACTATCTTTCCCACAATCTTCACCTAAGAGAGTTTCCCAAAAATATTGGCTTAACATGCCATCAAAGGGAATTGTCTTAGTCTATTAGATTTTAAGAAAGTCTTTGCTCTGATACCAATATATCAGAGAGGTGGTGGTATTACTGAAAATAAAACTAAAATAAAAGGAAATTCAAAACTTACAGAGGATAATAATATGCATATATATATATATATACATATATATATATACATATATATATATATATGAGTCCATATATATATCTTTATGATTTTGCTTTTTGAACGGTTTTATTGGTGACCATTATTGTGTAAATCCGTTAACTCTTCCGTTTATACGTAATATATCTTATGATTTGTGCGTCGTAACATATATACATAAACGTTCATATAATCTAACACCGAAACATGCGAAGCATTACTAACTTAACTATTTTGTCATTTTTAAAGCAAATATAGATAAAACATCTCATATATACTAAATTTCATGCTCGACAAACAAGTTACACACATTTAACGCATATTTACCATTTCTACCGCACAAAACGTACATGCATACATGCATAGTCTAATTTTCCCATTATCAAATTAACACTTAACATATAATCACATTTACATGTTCAAATCACTTAATACATTTTATCACATAAGATTCACTCAAAATTCACCCATACTCATGTTCATTGAAAAATGCATATTTTAGCGATTCGGTAACGTTTTCGGGCGTCGGAAGTCACGTATGACCAACCAAACACCAAGTAAACTTAAAATTAGTTAAAATACTTATTTTTAAACTAAAAATATCTGTTTATTTACTGATCTAATTCAGTTTTACAGAAATCACCCGAAAAGCCGATTTTTGACCGTTTTAACGCATAGTTTTGCGTTAAACGTTACCGTAACCATCCCAACTCGAAATGACTTGATATTTTAACACAATACATACTATTTACTGATTAAAATAGTGGTTATAATCATATTAGTGCAGTTTTTATATAAGTCACATAAATCATGCGATTTCACGTATTTTACAACTTTTTATGCACCAAGTACCATATGCAAAGCTAGTAAACATCATGACAAAGAAATATACCATTAAACACTTCAAAATAACTTTATTTTAGTGTTTATATTCTGATAAAAATGGATTTTTATCATATCATGTTCAAATCATCTTTTTGAGTTCATATATCATCATGCATGTTTACATTTGTGCATCTAATGCACTTTTACAATTTAATCATCATCATTTATGTTCCAATCTTATTCTAGAACATATTAACATCATGTTTTTAAAATATAACACATATCATTTTAAAACATTCTTGTATGACAACTAATACTTACTTTAATCATCTTATTTTTCAAGAAATCAAATAATCAAGAAATCTTTCATCAAAAATTCGAAATGCAATATACACATACACAAACATCATTTTCGGCCATATATACATACATGCACACACTCATTTTCATTTTATTCAAAACTCATTTGTTTGTTAGTTTCAAGTTTATGTTTAGATTTCAAGAATCAAGAGAAACTTCTTACTAACTTCATTATCAATATGAATCAAGAACAATGTTTAAAGAAATATTTTATACCTTCAAGTTTTCAAAGTGGGTTTTTGAGAAAAGATGGTGATACGAGGCTTGTTCTTGCTTGAATCTTGCTTGAAATCACTTCCAAACCTTCTTACAAGCTTGAAATCACCTTGGAATGGACATAATTCTCCAAGATTTGGATTTGAAAATGAAAGTGATAGTGCAATAGGGGTGTTCAGCCGAGCTTGATATGAGGAAGAGAGAGAGTGAATTTTGAATTGGGTTTCTTGGAAATATGATGGAGTATGGAAGCATGTAATCACCACCACCTTTCTTCCTAGTGTTTACAAGTGTCAATTTACAAAGTTCAAGAGAATGTGGGCAGCCCACATTGCCGCCACACATCTCCTTTCTCACGAAATATATACATACATACATACATACATACATACATATATTATATGCATACTAGTCCAAAGACAGATATATCTTACTGAATACCGAGTATTTTATCTAGCGTTTTAATCCCGTTTTAGTGCGTTTTAAATTATTTTTATTGTTCTATAAAAATAATCACTTAAAATTATTACTGAAATAATTACCAGTTTCCTTGATTGGCTGCGTTGACGATATTTTGTTTAATTCGCGCAGTACGCGCTCAAACTTGAAAAATAGAGTTTCTTAGCGTTTTAAATTATTTTTCCGCACGGATATGATTAAAATTATTATTCTAATTATAACAGACTATTTTTAGGATTTTAACACTGATCGGGTGGTCACCGACGTTCGTTTCGCATTTTAAACGTTACACGATAAGCCTTAGTTTTAGCATTGCCAACATAATTTTTATACACATCTAAATTTATCAACACATCAAATATCATATATTAACACCACATTTAGTCACAAATAGTCATGTTACATGTCTACTATACAGATTACTAATGTCCAGTACGGCCTGAGAGGCCGGGTGTCACAGTCTCCCCCTGTTTAAGGAATTTCGTCCCCGAAATTCTACTCCTTACAGGTTTCGTTTTCGCACTCGATGGGAAGAGGTGAGGATATTTCTGTTGCATTTGGTCATGTCGCTCCCAGGTGAACTCAGGTCCACGCTTAGAATTCCAACGGACTTTGACCAATTCAACATTGCTCCTTCTGAGTTTTTGGGTTTTCCGATCCAGAACCTCCACTGGTTCTTCGATAAATCTCAGTTTATCGTCCACTCGAACCTCTCCAGGGGCTATAATTAGTTTCTCATCAGACAGACACTTTTTCAGGTTGGAGACATGAAATACATCATGGACTCCAATCAACTCCTGTGGCAACTTGAGTCTATACGCCACCGGTCCAACTCGAGAGACGACTTCGAAGGGACCTATATAGCGTGGGCTCAACTTTCCCCCTTTTCCAAACCTCACAACGCCCTTCCATGGTGATACCTTCAGCATAACTCTATCACCAACTTGAAACTCCAGCGGTTTCCTCCGGTTATCTGCATAACTCTTCCGTCGATCCGTGGCAGCTTTCAGCCTATTCTTGATCTGGACAACCTTGTCCGTAGTCTCCTGAATGATCTCGGGTCCGGTCAAATGCTTCTCGCAGACTTCAGCCCAACAAAGCGGTGATCAACACTTTCTTCCATACAGGGCTTCAAACGGAGCTGCTTTTATGCTGGCATGGTAACTATTGTTGTAAGAAAACTCTGCCAAGGGAAAATGAGTATCCCAACTTCCGCCGAAATCAATCGCACACGCTCTCAGCACATCCTCTAATGTCTGAATGGTCCTTTCGCTCTGACCATCCGTTTGAGGATGATATGCAGTACTCATATCCAATCGAGAACCAAGCTTTCTGGAGAGATCGCCAAAATCTGGAGTCAAATCGTCCGTATCTATCCGAAATGATTGACACAGGTACTCCATGTCGGGCTACGATCTCGTTAAGGTACAGCTGCGATATCTTCTCAGTATTGTCTGTTTCCTTAAGTGACAGGAAATGAGCAGACTTTGTCAATCGATCCACAATTACCCAGATCATATTGTGTCCACGCGACGTACGGGGTAACTTGGTGATAAAGTCCATCGTAAGATGTTCCCATTTCCACTTAGGAATCTCTGGTTGCTGCAGAAGCCCAGACGGCTTCTGGTGCTTAGCTTTGACCCTAGAGCACGTCAGACATTTGCTCACGTAGGCCGCAATCTCTCTCTTCATCTTTGGCCACCAGTAAAACTCCTTAATGTCCTGATACATCTTGGTTGAACCTGGGTGAATGGAATACTTGGATTTATGAGCTTCGTCCATAACCAATTCACGGAGGTTACCTTTAAGCGGAACCCAGACTCGGTTCATGAAGTACATTACTTTGTCTGCTTTCGATATCAGTTTACATTCTAAGCCCTTCAAACCTTCACTTCTCAGATCATCATCCTTCAAAGCTTCCCGCTATGTATCACGAATTTGATCGGTCAAACTCGTTTGTATGGTCAAACCCAAAGCACGCACACGTAGAGGCTTTTCTCGTTCCTTCCTACTGAGCGCATCTGCAACAACGTTTGCTTTCCCTGGGTGATAACGGATATCACATTCATAATCGTTGAGTAACTCCACCCAACGGCGTTGTCACATATTGAGCTCCTTCTGATCGAAGATGTGATGGAGGCTCTTATGGTCCGTGTAAATCGTACACTTCATGCCATACAAGTAGTGTCTCCAAATCTTCAATGCAAACACAACAGCTCCAAATCATGTGTTGTGTAATTCTTCTCGTGCACTTTCAACTGTCTGGATGCATAGGCTATCACTTTGGCTCTTTGCATTAAAACGCATCCAAGGCCCAAACGTGAAGCATCGCAATAAACAATGAAATCATTACTTCCCTCAGGAAGGGAAAGAATAGGTGCACTGCAGAGCTTTTCCTTCAACGACTGAAAAGCTTCCTCCTGCTTTTTCGTCCAGTCAAACTTCCTCTCCTTCTGGGTTAATAGCGTCAATGGCTGCGCTATTCTGGAGAAATTCTCAAAGAACCTCCTGTAATACCCAGCAAGCCCTAAGAATTGTCGCACTTCTGACGGAGTCTTTGGCGCTTCCCAATTCTTAATCGCTTCAATCTTGGATGGATCTACATGTATACCCTTCTCATTTATGACATGTCCGAGAAAATGAACTTCTCGTATCTAAAACTCACACTTAGAGAACTTGGCATACAGTTTCTCTTCCTTTAACAACTCCAAAATCAACCTCAAATGATGCTCATGGTCTTCTTTGGTTCGTGAATAAATAAGTATATCGTCGATGAATACTATCACGAATTTGTCCAAGCAAGGTTTGCATACCCTGTTCATGAGATCCATGAACACAGCTGGCGCATTAGTTAAACCAAAGGGCATAACTAGAAACTCATAATGGCCGTATCGTGTTCGAAAGGCTGTCTTGGGAGTGTCTTCGTCAGCAATCTTCAACTGATGATAGCCTGAACGCAGATCTATCTTTGAGTAATAGCTGGATCCCTGAAGCTGGTCAAACAGATCATCAATCCTTGGCAATGGATACCGATCCTTGATAGTTAACTTGTTCAGCTCCCTGTAATCTATACACATCCTGAAGGATCCATCCTTCTTCTTCACGAACAGAACAGGCGCACCCCAAGGCGAATAACTCGGTCAAATGAAACCTTTGTCTAGTAGCTCTTGAAGCTGGTTTGACATCTCTTTCATTTCCGATAGTGCCAATCTATAGGGAGATTTCGCAATTGGTGCAGCACCAGGTACCAAATCGATTCGGAACTCGATCTGTCTCGCAGGGGGTAATCCAGGTAAGTCTTCAGGAAAAACTTCTGGATAATCACGAACAATAGGAATCTCCTCGATCTTCCTACATTCGGCCTTTGTATCGATTACGTTAAATAGGAACACAGGATACCATTTTCGCAACAACTTGAGCATTTTCATACTACAGACAACACTCGACACATGACCCGATCGATCTCCATTGATAATTATCGCTTTGCCACTACCAGGACGAGGTATTCGCACTTGCTTCCTTGAGCAGACAATCTCCGCTTTATTCTTGGACAGCCAATCCATTCCTACAACTACATCGAAACTTCCCAACTCCACTGGTAGTAAATCAATACTAAATTTATGATCGCCTAACAGAATACTACAGTCACGTACGACTTCGCTAGTCTCTATCAATTTACCATTTGGTAGTTCTATCGAGTACTTCTTATTTAGCTTACTTGTAGGTGAACACAGGAATGGTTCAAAGTTTTTCGAAACAAAACTCAAGTCAGCTCCAGTATCAAAAAGTACGAACACGGAATAGTTATTGATCATAAACATACCAGTGACTACAGCAGGATCATCACGTACTTTCCCAGCGTTTAGCTCGAACGCTCTACCTCTGGCAATCTGACCTCCTGTCTTGGGACAATCCTTCTTGATATATCCTTGTGCTCCACACTGGAAACATCCTTCGAGTCTTGATCCTTCCACAGTACTCCTAGCATAGCATTCACGGGTAATATGCCCAGTTCGTCCGTATCGGTTGCATTTCTTCTGTCCATCTTCACGAGCCTTTCTCTCGGATCCGCTTCGGCTATCTCTGGCGCCATCATTTCTAGTACCACTAGTGCTTGCTGCATATGCCTTCTTAGAACTGTGCTTCCTGTTGTGCTTCTCTTCAGTTTCCTTCCTCGAGCTCTCGGACTTGCGCTTCTTTGTAACTTCTGCCTTGGACTCAGAATACCCCGAACGTTAAGATTTCACATCTACATTGGCCTTGCCCAACGACTTCCCGGTTTCCTCCTTTTTATCAAGACTGCTTTTGCGAGCAGCGTCATCGGCTAATGATTTTGCCAATGTAGCAGCCTCTAAATAGGTGGCAGGTTTTGCGGATGTAACCATACTGCGAATTCGTGGAGACAATCCCCAGATATATCTCTCTACCTTTACATATTCAGGAGTAACCATTCGTGGAACTAACCTTGCCAAGTCGTTAAAATGAGAAGTGTAAACTCTGACATCCAGACCTTCCATGGTTAGATTCCAGAAGTCTGTCTCGATTTTCTGAATTTCACTGCGCGGGCAGTATTCCTTCAAGAGCATCTCCTTAAGTTCATTCCAGGTCAGACCGTAGGCAGCGTCTTCACCCAAAATTTGAACTTGCGAGTTCCACCAGGACAGCGCTTCATCAAGAAAAGAGTAAGAAGCATATCTCACTAGTTGATTAGCAGCACTACCACTGATTGCCATGACAGATTCCATCTTCTCAATCCATCGAGTGATATCTAAGGGTCCTTCAGTACCAGTAAATGATTGTGGGTTACAGCCCTAAAATGTTTTATACGTACATCCGTGCACTGTTCAAAAATGTTAATAGAAATCAGGAATTCGTTCCAATGATAATATAACACATGAACTACTAAACTTTCCGATCACATTTTACCTGGAGAATTTCCATTATGTGCCCCACCAAAACCTTGCCCACGAGCACCACGTCCCTGACCATTGTTAGCATTGAGCTGTTCCATGGCCGTATTAATGTGTTGGCCTATGAGTTGAGCCAACTCTTCCGGTGTGGTAGGTAATCCGATACCCTGTCTTGCTTTTGGTGGCATTTCGTCAAAATTCACCCATACTCATGTTCATTGAAAAATGCATATTTTAGCGATTCGGTAACATTTTCGGGCGTCGGAAGTCACGTATGACCAACCAAACACCAAGTAAACATAAAATTAGTTAAAATACTTATTTTTAAACTAAAAATATCAGTTTATTTACTGATCTAATTCAGTTTTACAGAAATCACCCGAAAAGCCGATTTTTGACCGTTTTAACGCATAGTTTTGCGTTAAACGTTACCGTAACCATCCCAACTCGAAATGACTTGATATTTTAACACAATACATACTATTTACTGATTAAAATAGTGGTTATAATCAGATTAGTGCAGTTTTTATATAAGTCACATAAATCATGCGATTTCACGTATTTTACAACTTTTTATGCACCAAGTACCATATGCAAAGCTAGTAAACATCATGACAAAGAAATATACCATTAAACACTTCAAAATAACTTTATTTTAGTGTTTATATTCTGATAAAAATGGATTTTTATCATATCATGTTCAAATCATCTTTTTGAGTTCATATATCATCATGCATGTTTACATTTGTGCATCTAATGCACTTTTACAATTTAATCATCATCATTTATGTTCCAATCTTATTCTAGAACATATTAACATCATGTTTTTAAAATATAACACATATCATTTTAAAACATTCTTGTATGACAACTAATACTTACTTTAATCATCTTATTTTTCAAGAAATCAAATAATCAAGAAATCTTTCATCAAAAATTCGAAATGCAATATACACATACACAAACATCATTTTCGGCCATATATACATACATGCACACACTCATTTTCATTTTATTCAAAACTCATTTGTTTGTTAGTTTCAAGTTTATGTTTAGATTTCAAAAATCAAGAGAAACTTCTTACTAACTTCATTATCAATATGAATCAAGAACAATGTTTAAAGAAATATTTTATACCTTCAAGTTTTCAAAGTGGGTTTTTGAGAAAAGATGGTGATACGAGGCTTGTTCTTGCTTGAATCTTGCTTGAAATCACTTCCAAACCTTCTTACAAGCTTGAAATCACCTTGGAATGGACATGATTCTCCAAGATTTGGATTTGAAAATGAAAGTGATAGTGTAATAGGGGTGTTTGGCCGAGCTTGGTATGAGGAAGAGAGAGAGTGAATTTTGAATTGGGTTTCTTGGAAATATGATGGAGTATGGAAGCATGTAATCACCACCACCTTTCTTCCTAGTGTTTACAAGTGTCAATTTGCAAAGGTCAAGAGAATGTGGGCAGCCCACATTGCCGCCACACATCTCCTTTCTCACGAAATATATACATACATACATACATACATATATTATATGCATACTTGTCCAAAGACAGGTATCTTACTGAATACCGGGTATTTTATCTAGCGTTTTAATCCCGTTTTAGTGCGTTTTAAATTATTTTTATTTTTCTATAAAAATAATAACTTAAAATTATTACTGAAATAATTACCAGTTGCCTTGATTGCTGCATTGACGGTATTTTGTTTAATTCGCGCAGTACGCGCTCAAACTTGAAAAATAGAGTTTCTTAGCGTTTTAAATTATTTTTCCACACGGATATGATTAAAATTATTATTCTAATTATAACAGACTATTTTTCGGATTTTAACACTGATCGGGTGGTCACCGACGTTCGTTTCGCATTTTAAACGTTACGCGATAAGCGTTAGTTTTATCGTTGCCAACATAATTTTTATACACATCTAAATTTATCAACACGTCAAATATCATTTATTAACATCACGTTTAGTCACAAATAGTCATGTTACATGTCTACTATACAGATTACTAATGTCCGATACGGCCTGAGAGGCTGGGTGTCACAGAGGTAAACCAGGCAAGTCTTCGGGAAAGACTTCTTGAAATTCCTTCACAACGGGGATGTCTTCTAGCTTTGGCTCCTTAGTCTCTTTTTTTGACAATATGAGCAAGGGAGGCTATGCAACCCTATTCAGAGGCGCTTCAGTGTCTCTATGACCAATGTGGGATGTCGCAATCCACCGCCTTATGGGCCCAACGTCCTTGCATCAACTGCATGAAGGCCGTGGACTAAGTGTTTCATCATTCGCAAGAGGGATGCAAATGATTTTCTCATGAAAAACGACTTAGGCTCCATCTTTGGATAGCCAATCCATGCTGACTACAACATCATGACTTCCCAAGTTAACAGGTAATAGAAGGTTCCCGCTCTCTAAGTTCCAAAATACAATCCTTAATCACCTCATTTACTTTAACTAACCTTCCCTTTGCCAATTCTAAAGAATACGGAACGTCTATCCTACTTAAAACTAGGCCAAGTAGGTTCTTAAGTTCTAAGGATACAAGGTTAAAGTCGGGGCAAGTGTAAATCAACATGAATGCATATAGTTGGCTAGTAGGGAACGTACCCGTAACCGCATTTGGATCCTGGCGTGCTTCACGTGCTCCGATCGTGAAGACTCTTCCTTTGTTGGTTCATCCTAGGGCAATCTTTCCTAAAGTGCCCCACGTCACAACATTTGAAACAACCTGGAACTCTACCATTATCGTTTCCGTTTTGGTTGCAGTCATCATTTCCCCTTTGTTTGGGATATTTCTCCCAACAGGCATCCTTGATGTGTCCTTCTTTTCCACATCTGTCGCATTTAGGCCTTAGACATCGACCTTCATGGTGAAACTTGCATTTGTCACATCTCGGCTTAGTCCCCAAATAAACCTTGCCACTGGCCTTATTAGTGGCTCCATAAGCTTCCATGCCATGAGGCGGGTTCACTTCCCTTCTTTTGTTTGCATTAGAGTTGTTATAACTGACTTGGGTGCCTTTCTTCTGGTTCGAAAACTTTCTTTTATTGTCGCCCATTGACTCCACATGAGTCTCTTTCTTGTTTGTCTCAGATCCCGGAAACTTTCCCATACGAAGAGCTTCTTCAGTAAGTGTAACACTCAAATCGATAGCCTCCGTGATGGTTGGAGGCTTTGCGGCAGTAACAATGCTTAGGATTTGAGGCGCAAGTCCCCAAATGAACCACTCGATTCTCTTGAATTCCGGCTCGACAAGATAGGGAACGACCCTAGATAAATCATGGAATCGCTGAATATATTCTGCTACTTTCGGTCCATCCATTTTTAATTTCCAGAATTCCGTTTCCAATTTCTGAATCTCTGCTCGAGAACAATACTTTTTGCTCATTAACTCCTTCAGTTCATCCCACGTTAATGCATATGCAATAGCTTCACCCAATGTCTGCACCTGGTGGTTCCACCACGAGAGCGCTCTGTCAAGAAACAGCCCAGAAATGTACGTAACTCTTTTTCCGGAGCACATATGCTCATTCTTAATAGGGAGTCCGTTTTCTCCACCCAGCGTACGAAGGCGACAGCACCCCCAGTGCCATCAAAATTTAGGGGCTTGCAGCCCAAGAATTGTTTATAGGTACAGCCGATTGGGGGGTTATTCCCAGAGGTACCACCGCTATGTTCGGAGTGGAGGGCCTCGTGCTGAGCGATGGCTTGTGAGATGCGCTCTTGTAGTTCGGCTTCTGTCCTTGGTAACGTATTAGTGTCTGTGTCACCTCTTGGCGGCATTTTCTTCTGGAAAAAAAGGTATGGGGTAAGTTAGACAACATCCAATAATTGTCTATGAGGTATATATCACCACAAACAAACATGTAATCACCCTACATCACATGCATATATAATCAACAATGTATAAGTAAGAAAACAACCACTGAGCTTTCATATATGCTTGACAACTTGACTTATTGTTTTTAACAGAGGAAAACAAAATGAACTCGAGGTTACATCACCTTGGTCATACAAGTTCCATAATATGAAAGTAGTAGTTATTTTCCTTTTACATTGTTTTCTTAGGTCTTCAGTTTTACAGAAACGGGTATACTTCCCAAGAGAGGGGTGTTGTACATATAGGGGTTATAGAGAGTATAAAGTTACTAAATCTTTCCCGAGTGTTAGCCATCTTCACTTGCTTAGATATCGGTTCCCAAACGACTCGTATACAGGTAGAAGTGTCAGACACGAAGTAGGCAAAGACAGATTTCCTACTTTGTAGAGTGCTATAGCAACTATCTAGGTATTGTTCTATTAGATGAAGGTGTGAACACTTAGAAATTTTTGGATGGATGGTGATCATTAGCTTGACCCGCAGAGTCCACCAGGATTCCCTATGCACTACAAGTTGTTATTACGTGGGCCCCCGTAATAATAAATTGTCTTGCATGGTCACCCCAATTTTCCCTCGTTCAAAGTAGATGATCAACCAAAGAGGGGACACTACTGTCCTTATACCTCCGACATGGAAAGGACCATTTTGGTGGTCCACGCGCTAACATCCGTTATCGTTACGCGCGAATAGGCACGATGCTTAGACGTAATAGGAATAAGGAGAATTCCTAGTAGTTGGAGGGGCACCTTCAAGATGATTATCTCAACTTCCTTGACTGGACGAGAGTATCGTCAATCTTGTTTCACAATAGCCACAGGGACCTCGTCCTGCTAATAAGGTTGTTATTCCAAGGTTGCCTCCTCCGCCTCGCTATCACTACCGTAGTCAGGCACCTTTACATTCGAGAGCGAAGAACAACCATCTTCTACGAAAACCAGCTCAGGATCTCATTTGGTAATCACTCCAGCCATGAGCTTCGCAATAAACGCGAGGTTGATAGTCTCATCGTGCGAGTCAAGAACAATAATAGGATTCGTAGTCGAAGGTATCTCGTTCACGTCAATAATTATTCCGTACACTTATACGCATATATATTAATGAATAAATATGTTACTTAGTATAAACAGGAAAATAGATGCATCATGTCACTTATAACTCTCGTTTGTCCTTTCAGAGGGGGGGTCATTTTGTCTTTGGCAAGTCTATCTCACGTAGACTATGCCTCAATTGGCACTTTAATTTGGGGTATTCTTCTCCCTACTAATGTCCTTGCCTTGTCTTTTCTTTGAAAAACGTTTGATTCATGGATCTTGGCGCTTTCGTAAATGCAATGAAAAACCTTTTTGTAAAAATGTTTTCGTGAGAGAGTCCTAGTGATTGTAGTCTAGACTCGAGTAGGAATCCTAGTTCACTACAATCGAAGCTCTGATACCAAACTGTCACACCCTGACTTTTGCGAAAGCGTATGCGTGTGACTAGATCGGTTCTCATTGCATTCGATTATAACAAACAACTACATGATCAAAATAATGTTTATCCATTCATAAAGTTCAAAATATTACAAACACCAGTCATTTAAGTTTCAAACAACATAAACTCCGACTAAGTTACAACCCAACAAAAGTGGATGACATCTAAACTTGAAATTTACATCTTGAAACAACACCAGCGCCCAAGATCCAACTTGTTTCCTGATATACGTTAAATTATACATGTTTTTATACCCCAAAACACTTCCGTTTTAAGCATTTTTGACCGAAAACCCAATGTTTATGTGCCAAATTCGGTACTTTTATATTTTCAACTTTTAAACATAGCATAAAGGAAAATTCTGATGAAAACGGACAAATTCTGATGCATTTCTGATAAAAATTGTTGGTGCAGTTGTCTGTCGACTACATCTTAGTTCGAGTCTTAGGTTAGGGCTCATTGTATGAGAAAACAGGAGATTGTATGTGTTTAGTGTTTTAGGTTCGCTCATATGGTCATAAGCTTGGAGATCCGCTTATTTGAACATTATTGAGGAGATCCGCTTATGTGTCAATAATGTAGGTCCGCTTATATGGACATGTCCATATAAGCGAACCACCCAATGTAGGTCCGCTTATATGGACAGTCCATATAAGCGAACCACCCTGGTCTATATATAGGTGACATATGAGCGGAACTAAAAAAAAGTTAGATGGTGTTACGGCGAAGCCCTGCCATTTTGTCTCCAGAGCTTGTATATTGTTAGCATATCAATAAAAGAGACGTTAATTAGTGAAATCAAGCTAAACAAAGACAGAACCAATGAATTCCGCCTCTGATTCAGTCTGAGCACTCTTCTGATCGACTCGTCAGGTCGCATAACGTTCCTACAAGTGGTATCAGAGCTCAGGAGGAAGAGTTCTTAACGTTTAGCTCGTTTTCGCTGAAGTATTCTGTTTTCTACACCTTCTTTCTTCACCAGAACGAGATTTACTGGACAAAATTAGCTAAAAATTTCACAGATTGTGTATTATAAGTCATTAACAAACCCTGGAAAGTTTTGGACCAAAATACGGACTAAAAATGACCTAAAACTGTTCGTGAATAGGTTCCGCTTTTATGTCACTATAGAGGTTCGCTTGTTAGGTCCGCTTTTAAGATCAGTTTTGTTGTAGTTCCGCTCAAGAGGTCCGCTCATAGGGACTTGTTTGTTGAAGGTTCGCTTTAGAGATCCGCTTTTAGGGACATATTGTGTATAGGTCCGCTTCAAATTGCGTGTAAGGTCCGCTTCAGTGAACAACAAATAGGTCCGCTCGGTTGAACATCACATAGGTTCGCTCTTTTGAACACAAGTAGGTCCGCTTCAGTGGAAAATAATCAGTTCCGCTCTTGTGAACAACTCTGGTTCGCTTTTCTGTCACATCAGAGATCCGCTTTTGTGAATATTACAGGTACTTCGCTCTTGAGGACTTGACTAGTTTCGCTCTTGAGTACATTGATTAGTGTGAAATACATTAAATGAGATCATGTGAAAAAAACATTGGATTTGAGATTGTCAGTTGGTCACGTTTGGCTTTGTTCGAGAATTGCATGTGAATTCAATAGAGTTGTCGGCCATTAATGTTCATGTGAATTGAGATTAGGATCAAATAGTTTGAACATCATCGACCCATGTGCTTTGACTAAAGGATTTGTCAGGAAGCATATATTGATCGGTCCAATGAGATAATTGTATCAAGAGTTGTTGTCGGCACTTTAATTCATTACATATTTCTTCCGGCCAAATCAATTGTTCATTGTTTCGAACGGCCCAAGTATAGTGTTGGTTGATTAAAGTTCAAGGCCCAAGTTTTAAATTGGCCCAAGGCACACAATACATTACATCGACCCAATTAGCTTTTGAGATTATTCAAGTTCAAATATTGATCAATCAAATATTGATCAATATCAAGTTCAATCGGGATTTTTTACAAGTTGATTCGAAGCGAATTGGTGTCCAACTTGTTTGAAACTTGTGTTTTTGTGAACTCTCGAAATCGAAACATGGATTTTGAAGAAGTATTGGCATATTATCATTATGAATCTCAATAGTATATTCCTATAAAGCAAGAAGGAGAAACAGTCTCAGCAAAAGAAGTTGTTGAAAAAGGTCCGGTTTTTGATCATTCGTCTGATGAGGAGGGTGACAAGTATGAAGAAGAAATCCAAAAACTTGAAAATCTTAAACAACAACTTCCATCTGATCAACGTAGTGGAAAGTTATTTTATGCCGATAAAATTGAAAGATTGAAAGAAAAACAAAATGCAAAAAGAGAGAATCAAAAAGCAGTTGTTGTTAAAGAGGAGATCAGAGCTGAGAAAGAACTAAAAACAACAACAACAGAAAAGCAAATCAAACCTAGTGAGAAAAGACAGGTTAAACAAGTTCCAGCTGTCAAGGTTGAGAAAGTAGAAGCTGAAAAACCTGTATCTGTGAATCCTGAACCAGAGCTAAAGAAAGAGGTTGCAGAAGACGCACCTATCTTTGATCATTCATTAGAAGAAGAGAGTAAGGATGAAAGTGTTCATGAGGAAAAGAAACAGGTTGAAAATATTTCAGCTTTAAAGGTTGAGACAAAAGCTGATGATAAAAAGATTCTTGTTTTGCTGAAAAATTGTGAGAAGTTGACATCTGAAAATGACAAACTCTTGAAGGAGGTTGAGAGTTTGTCATTAGAAAACAAAAATCTTAAAAAATCAGAAAATGTTTTGAAAAATCAAATATACAATTTGGAAAATGAAAAAGTAAAAATTGAGAAAGATTTTCAAAGTCAAATAAAAATTTTAGAAGATGAGAGAGATTTATTTGGTAAAAACAATCTTGAAAAACAAATTGCAATCAATTCTCATCTTGAAAAGATTATTCGACTTGAAAAGGAAGTTGAGTGTGCTCAAAAGAAAATCAAGGAATGGGAACAAAAGTTGAAGGTGTTTGTGAATACTTCAACTATTTCTTGTCCAAAACCTATTAATTCAGTTGCAAAAGTGACGATGTCACAAACTTTGACAATGTCAAAGTTGAAGATTGTGATGAGAAATCTGATGATGAAAAAGATAAAAGTGAAAAACAAAAATTGGTTTTGAAATTAAAAGAAAAATTTCAAGAAACTGTTCTGCAATCGACTGAAAAAGGTGAATACTCTAAGCAAAAACCTTTGAAGAAGAAAGTGGAACAGAAACAAAAAATTAAAAATGAGAAAAATGTTCAAAAAGATAATAAAAGCTCATCAGATCGATCATCCAATCAAAATAAAAAATCACAAAAATTGAAAAATGAAAATTCTAAAATTGTTGGCAATAAGTGGTGCAGGTCGGACCACAGTGCTCAAAAGTCAAATCCAGCAAACAAGAGGAGCAATGATTATCACCAAGCCAAACAGTGCTATGATGTGAATGTTTGGACTGAAAATGGTGATTGGTACGATAACAGAGTGTGTTACCGATGTGATTATCAAGGACACATTGCTGTTAACTGCCAAAGTTGGAGTTATGAGACGAGGAGATGCTTTAATTGTAACATCAGAGGTCACATTGCCAGAGATTGCCCAAGGAGATCAAATGAAAGATTGAGGGTTAATTCTCAGAAAATGGCAAAGAAATTAGTCAATGTCAAGCCCAAAGAACAGAAGGTTCAAGAATCTAAAGTTCAAGAAACGAAAGTGAAGCTTTCTCAGGGGCAGAAAGACAGACTGAGGAAGAAGAGAAAGAAGGCTAGAGAGTATCTAGAGAAGATTTTGTCCTCGGGTTCATCTATTAAAAATAAGAGTTCTGATGAATCGAATTCCTCAATGGCAAAGTCAAGCAAGACGAATTCATCAGATACAAATTTGACGACGAAAGAAGATAAGAAAAAGAAGAAAATGGTCGGCGATGAATCTGATGTGTCAAAGTCAGACAAGCCACCATCAGGCAATGAATCTGACAGGTCAAAGTCAGACAAGCCATGTGCAGGCAATGATTCTGGTTCGTCAAAGCCAGAAGTGCCTGTTGTTGAGGTAAAATCTGAGAATTCAGGTTTAACAATGGATGATGAAAATTTTCCACCATTGTTGAACAAGAATTCAAAATCACCCAAGGACCGTCAGGCTTGGGTGAATCTGTTTAAATGAAAAACCTGACTTGCCGGAGTTCTCAGGTTGGTAAGCGTAGAACATGAATCGGCACATTTCTTGAGAAATTTCACTCTGGTGATTTTTCTCCTTACAAGTGGTAAATCAGGGACATTAAGTTGTACTTGATTTTCTACAAGTGATATTTGAGGTTTGATCTTAAAAATGTTAGTTTTTACAAGTGGTTGAAGAGAACAAAGTGATGAAAGATCACCGAATTTGTGAAAAGACACACAAAACTTATTTTCCAGAAAAACCATTTGATTAAAACAAACTTAAGTGTTTTGAAATCATAATGGGAAAATGTTTTGTTGTCAGGGGGAGTTCTGATTGTTTATGCCAGGTGGATGGAGAATTGAAGTGATTCTCATCATGTTGTCACGTTTCTTGTACAGCTTGTTTTCAAATTTTCCCAGAAAATCAAAATTGAAACATATTTTGATTTTAGGGGGAGTAAAAATTAAAAAAAAATTTGAAAATTTGAAAATGTCAAAAACATTGAAAAATTTAAAAATGAGTTTTGCTGAAACAAGAGGAAATGATAGAAAATCAGTGGACTATCACAGCATGCTAAAGAAATGTACAGTCTAAATGTGATAAACGGTCTCACTAAAGATGTGACGATAGGCTCAGCTAGACTAGTAGATTTGCGATAACGATACAAACTTAAATGAAAAAGCCTAGTTCTAGTGGGAAACATGGTTGAAAGCATAGTACTTAGTTTT
This sequence comes from Helianthus tuberosus, assembly GCA_030545235.1. Lineage (NCBI taxonomy): Eukaryota > Viridiplantae > Streptophyta > Magnoliopsida > Asterales > Asteraceae > Helianthus > Helianthus tuberosus. The sequence goes on along the minus strand of CM060451.1, from coordinate 106,133,004 downwards.
GTCCTTCTTGACTGTGTGCCTACTCGGTAATCGCTGATTGTCGAAAGACATAAAACTGGTTAAGTTCGTGAACTTTCACAACTTTGCTAAAAAATCGCTGTGATTGTGCATTTTATTTTGCAAATATTTAAACTTGTTTTATTTCTTTATTTTGTTTAAGCATCGGACATCCTCTGCGTATACGTGAGTATCGACCTGGATGTTGTTGCCTAAACGTTCTGCTTTATTTTCTTTGGTGTTTCCTTTAAGCTTTGGATCACCTCTGCGTATACGGGAGTATCGACCTGGTGGTTAAAGCCTAAACAACTTCAACTTGTTTTATTTTTTCTTATTTTGTTTAAACATTGGACTTTCTCTGCGTATACGGAAGTATCGACCTGATTGTTAATGTTTAAACATTCTGCTTTATTTTAGCACAAATCACAGTTGATAAAAGTTTAAAGGCATTACTTGAGTTAGTGTATTGCATGATGAGGGGATATGCTGAGATCATGGGGTCCATAAGAATTTAGTGTTATATTAATATACCTTAACGTATCGGTAAGCATTTCGAAAGTTTTTAGATTGAGTTTAAGTGGACAACAATATCGTCAATCAACGTGAATCGTTTTGAGCTTAAAACGATTAAGAACTTAACGGTGCTTGTGATTTGTCTAAAAACTGATCTGATCCTCTTTCGCAAACTCACAAAAATATGTTTGTACATATTTCATTTCTGCATTTAATTTCTGTTATTGCGTTTGTGTTTCATAGTTTGAAAAATCCAAAAAGATTTTTGACAACTGATGTTGAAAAGCTGATATTCAAAATCTCAAAGGCTAAACAAGATGAACAGTTGGGTTGGTTAAATGATTCTTAAATGTTTAGTTGATTCATTAAGTTGAATCACAACATTGTTTTATTTGTAATAGAATGTTTGAGATGTGTAGGTTTCTGATCCTGTTGCTACGAAAGCCAGGAGATTAATCAGAACCTGAGAAGAGCTTAAACTTTAAAAACCAAGATTTGATTTCAATGGTGATAACAAATTCCAGACGGCGATCCCAGCTTGATGATAGGGGGAGTCTGACGAGAGTTAGAGCCAGAGAAAGATCCGGGTTCATGATTCCAGGAAGAGTTCCTGAAGAAGACCGATCAAGATTGAAGAGTTGTTAGGTTGAAGACTCTCACTGAAGATTCCGTCAACATTCAAGGGGGAGTCTGTTGGTGCAGTTGTCTGTCGACTACATCTTAGTTCGAGTCTTAGGTTTGGGCTCATTGTATGAGAAAACAGGAGATTGTATGTGTTTAGTGTTTTAGGTTCGCTCATATGGTCATAATCTTGGAGATCCGCTTATTTGAACATTATTGAGGAGATCCACTTATGTGTCAATAATGTAGGTCCGCTTATATGGACATGTCCATATAAGCGAACCACCCTGGCCTATATATAGGTGACATATGAGCGGAACTAAAAAAAGTTAGATGGTGTTACGGCGAAGCCCTGCCATTTTGTCTCCAGAGCTTGTATATTGTTAGCATATCAATAAAAGAGACGTTAATTAGTGAAATCAAGCTAAACAAAGACTGAACCAATGAATTCCGCCTCTGATTCAGTCTGAGCACTCTTCTGATCGACTCGTCAGGTCGCATAACGTTCCTACAAAAATGGGAAAAATCTGATGAACTGCCAGGTGTGGCACGACCGTGCCACCGACGGCACTACCATGCCGTTGCTCCAAATTCGGAAGCATTGCCAGTGCGACTAGGAGTGCCGACTGTTTCTCGGACCGCACTACCGTGCCACCCGAGGCATGACCGTGCCATTGCCAAAACAAGCCTTCTGACCAACATTTCTGATGAACGGCACTACCGTGCCACCAGCGGCACTACCGTGCCGATCTGCTGACCCAAGCAACTTGTCCACTTGGCTGACTTGGGATCGCTGAAACTGACGTCACTCGACAAGCACCTGTTGCACGACCGTGCCAAATCCGCACGACTGTGCCGATCAAAATTTCTTCTATAAATAGCAGCATTCGCTACTGGTCAAATGTTGGGTTTTTCTCCATGTTTCTGGGCGATTTCTGGGTTACAAAGCAGTCCTGATCAGACCCATTTGAAGCTTAAAGATCGAATGGAAGCATAACCGATCCAACCAATCAATTCCTTTCTTGTTTATGGTTCGATTCCTTGTTCTTGAACATGTATTCTGATCATTTTGCAAGTTATGAGCTGATGTTAGTTTATGTTTAATGTAGTTTATGTAATAGTAGTTATAAACTTGTTTCTTGAATAATCTTTATGTTGTAATCTTGTTTGTATGAAACTTAAATACTTTTTCATGTTTGAATCTTCATGATTATATAACCAACGTTTCATTGATGTTGAGTTCCTGATTATGTTTGATTATCTTAAATAATGAATCTGTGGTTAGTGGGATGGTAACTATTTCTTGATTAATCACTTGTTTGTAAACTTGTTTACACCATGAAACTCGAGAGGGGTATTGGTTTTATCTAAGATATATCTTATTTTGATTAGGAATACTTTCTTGCACGTAAGGGTGCTAACGAATTATATGGTGTTGATTACATGTTCTTGCATGCGGTTTATGATCCTTGTTTAGTAGTTTTGGTCTGAAATTGCTGACATGGTAGATTTGTGTTCAAGACTTGTAAAGGTGAAATATGTTATTATATGATCTACTTAAATGCTTATCATCGTGGCTGTATTGTGACCATCGGTATTGCTTTCTTAGATAAGTGAGGTTAGAAAACTCCTAGCGGATGACTAATCTATCTTTAAAGGTTCACATGAATGAATATCAATAGCTCGCTAAAGAATGATTTTAGGTGGTCAACGTGTGTTTATCGCGTTAACTTTCCGAAGAAGCATCATGTTAGAAAACTCCTAGCGGATGACTAACTGTCTCGAAATTGGAAAATTGATTAAGTGCTTTTGTGACATATCTGATAGATAACATGTTTAGGTTGTTTGTGAAACAAGATAATAGCATATTTATGTTTTAGTTGTAATTTAGATAACTTAGTTAAACAACCATTCACCTATCTTTTTATCTGGTAAATTAATGACAAAGATTTAGTACATTATAACGCTCGTGTTCCATGGATCGATATCTGGCTCTTACCAATACTTTGCTACATATATGACGGGATACACTTGTCCTTTGTTGTGTGTGTTTTGATGTTAAGGTATAAACCATTTTTATAAATATAAAACGCACTTCGTTACATGTGAAGATACTGTAAATAAATATGTATGTAAACATGAACGTCAAGTTTTTGGCGACGCTGCCGGGGAATTTACGACGAAATTAAAGGAACAATCCGAGTCATTATTTTATCAATGTATAAACTGTCAATAACTGTTAATACTTGTAAATTTCTGTATTTATTTATTTTCTTTTTTGCTAACTTTTCTTTTTCTGTTATAAACTAGTGAATACCTAGCCTGGTACGCCCACTAGGACTCACTACTAACCTGTTAATATTTAATCTTTTGACTAACCTTTCTTTTCTGTATTACTAACCAACTAACCAACTAACATCACTAACTTTTTACTAACTCTTTAACTAACATTTATTTCCGTCTATTTATTTAATTCAGTTAACGTGTTCGGGATCGAACCATTTTTCCTTTATTATTTCAATTCAGTAATTTCATTTCTGTACTTCGGTTATTTATTTATTTCAGTTCAGTATTTCTAATTCAGTATTTTATTTATTTACGTTCAGTTATTCATTTATTTATTTATTTCTGTCCGTTTATTTAACTGTTTAGTCATTTAATTATTGTACTCATTTGTTTATTTAATTACTCCATAAAAATAAAATATACCTATCTGATAAAATCATCAGATTTTCTGATGAATTCCAATGAATTCAACAAATTTTCTGATGGATTCTGATAAACCCATTAGATGTTCTAAAAACAACAGTTTACAATTCTGATGAATTTACCAGATTTTCTGGTAATTCTGATGGATTTATCATAAATTCTGTTGGAAAGAAAAATATCAACAGATTTTTATCAGAATTTTATCAAATATATCAGATTTTCTGATATATAAAAAAACAGCTTTCGGATGTAAATAAGTTAAGAATCCAGTAAATATTTAATTAGATTTGTTTCGTTACTCATATGTTTGTATATTCTGTATTATCATTATTATTACTTATTTCTTATATTATTATTATGTTCTTTTTTCTGTATAATGCCTTCCTTTTCACGTACATGCTAATGTCCACGCCCCCTGCGCCTGCTAACGCTGAGCTAGCCAACGAACCAGAAAATAACCTAAGAAGAAGTAGGCGGCTTCGCGAAAGATCACTTGTTGTTGCACAAAGGATTGCGGCCGCAATCGACGAACCAGTGATACTTTCTGACAGCGAGAGTTTAGAGGACGACACAGGAAGCATTATGGCAGAGGACGACCAGCCTTTAAATGAGACCGGCCGTCCAGGAGGAGAGGGCTTGCTACCGAGCATTGCCCGACCTACGATAGAAGCACCGAGTTTTGAAATTAAATCTAGTATAATTAACATGTTGCAAAATTCTGTGCAGTTTGATGGGAAGGATCATGAAGATCCGGGTCAACACATCGCTTCATTTCTCGAGGTGTGCTCGACTTTCAAAATTCAAGACGTTTCTGAAGACGCAATCCGTTTGCGGCTCTTTCCATTTTCTTTTTGAGACAAAGCCCGATCTTGGCTTTTGTCACTTCCATCAGGTTCCATCACAACTTGGAACGAAATGGCGGATCTTTTTATGCAAAAATATTTCCCGCCGGAAAAGACAGCTAAGCTTAAGAATCGTATTATGACATTCAAACAGGATGAAGGAGAATCTCTGCACGCAGCTTGGGAGAGGTTCAAAGATCTTTTGATCGATGTTCCACATCACGGGTTTTCCAAAAGGCAACTTGTGTTGAACTTCTACCAAGGACTCAGCTACAACTCACAAGAACGTTTAGATGTTTATGCAGGAGGCGATCTTGGAACAAAAACCCCCCAACGAAGCCTATGCAATCATAGAGAAAGCTACCTTGAAGTTAAGTTCGCGTCACAATGGAGTACGAAGTAAAGCTTTATCTATTCGTGGAGTTCATCAAGTAAATACATATACGGCTTTTGCAGCACAGATTGGAGCTTTGGCAGCAAGGTTTGATCAAGCTCAGAATGTTTCAAAAGTACAATCATCATGTGAACTGTATGAAGTGTCACACGAGCCAGGTACATGTGAGCAGGGTGTTATGTTCACATGCCATGAAGAGGTGGACTATTTGGGCAATCAAATTAGGCCCCAGAATAACCCCTATAGCAACACGTACAATCCGGGATGGAGAAATCATCCAAACTTTGGGTGGAAAGCCAATTCCAATAACCAAAACCCACTCGGATATGCTCAACGCGCTCCCGCACCACAGCAGCCTCAGGGGCAATCCTTTCAGCCCTAGGGACAATGTTTTCAGCCATCAGGGCAAACCTTTCAACCATGTTACAATAATTTAGGTTCAGGAAGCAGTTCCTAGCCACAAACCTCTCAAACCAACTCAAAACTAGAAGAGATGATGGCGCAGCTGTTAAACAACTCCAACAATGCCAACCAAATATTTGAAAAGCGGTACCAGCAGCATGAGGAGCGTTTCATGGCACAAGAAGGGGAAATGCGGAGCCAGAAGGCTTCAATACAAACCATAGAGAATCAAGTCGACCAATTGGCCAAGATGTTGTCTGAAAGGCCACAAGGTAGTCTTCCAGGTAACACAGAACCAAACCCGAGAGGGAACGTTAATGCAGTAATGACGAGGAGTGGTAAAACCATGGGACCTAACAAATCGGACTCACCACCGATCACTGATACGGTCCAAACTGACGCTTCAGACGAGATGCACGCTAGGTGAGTCCCAACAAGTACATCACAGTTTCAGGAGCCAGTTAAAAATTTCATTCCTCCAGTTCCATATCCGAGCAGACTGAAGAAACAAAAGAACGATGAACAACATGGTAAGTTTTTAGAAATGTTTAAACAATTACACATAAACATACCATTTAATGAAGCGTTGGCTCAAATGCCTAAATATGCAAGGTTCTTAAAAGACATCCTCACAAACAAGCAGAAGCTCGAAAGCTTGTCTTGTGTGTTGATGAATGAAAACTGTTCAGCCCTTCTCCAAAACCGTCTACCTGAAAAGATGGGAGATCCGGGCAGTTTTACTCTTCCCTGTCTCATTGGCAGCATGTCTGTCAGTCACGCATTAGCCGATTTAGGAGCTAGCATAAACCTTATGCCATATAAAGTTTTTGCTAAATTAGATCTGGGTGAACCTTCACCCACTAGAATGAGCATTCGACTTGCAGATCGTTCGATCAAGTATCCTCGTGGATTCGTTGAAAACATACTTGTTAAAATTGATAATTTTGTTTTTCCCATGGATTTTGTTATTTTAGACATGGACGAAGATTCAAAAGTGCCACTAATACTTGGACGCCCGTTCCTCAATACTAGGAGGACGATCGTTGATGTGGCAGCTGGCCAAATCACGCTCCGAGTAAATGATGAGCACGTGACTTTTGATATTAAAAGATCAATGTAGCATCCGCAAAGTCACGATGACATGCTTTACTATGTCGACATTATCGATACTTGTGTAAACTCTCATTTCAAAGGCACTATAGAAGAAATTGATACAGACACACGTCTTTTGTGTGAGAACCAAAATGGCATTTCGCAGAAAGGCCACGAAACTGAGCAATCGGTTTTCCAAATCGGTGATGATGGTTCTAAAAGTCTAGATCAATTTGTGGAGATCGACCCTGAAAATGAAGAAAAGTCCAAACCTTCTGTTGAAGACCCACCGTCGTTGGAGTTAAAAGAACTATCACCGCATCTCGAATATGCATTTCTAGACGAGGAATGTCGCTTGCCACTCATCATTTCAGCATCTTTATCAAGAGAAGAAAAGAGACAGCTTCTAGAACTTCTAACGCTCCACAAGAAAGCCATGGCGTGGAAGATCATGGATATCAAAGGCATTAATCCTTCTTTTTGTACGCATAAGATTCTCAAGGAAGACAATTACAAGCCTACTGCATAACATCAAAGGAGATTGAATCCAAACATGCAAGACGTGGTGAAGAAAGAAGTAATTAAGTTGTTAGATGCAGGGCTGATTTATCCTATATCTGATTCTGTTTGGGTAAGTCCAGTGCAAGTAGTACCCAAGAAAGGTGGTATTACTGTAGTTCCAAACGATAAGAATGAACTTATTCCTACCTGTACCGTCACTGGATGGCGAGTTTGCATCGATTATCACAAACTCAATGATGCCACCCGTAAGGACCACTTCCCGCTTCCATTCATCGACCAGATGTTGGAACGTCTGTCGGGGAAGTCATTTTTCTGTTTTCTAGATGGATTCTCTGGATATTTTCAAATTCCTATCGCTCCTGAAGATCAGGAAAAGACTACTTTCACATGTCCTTTCGGCACATTCGCCTACCGGCGTATGCCTTTTGGGCTGTGTAATGCACCAGCCACATTTCAGCGCTGCATGGTAGCCATTTTTCATGACATGATTGAAGACTCCATGGAAGTATTCATGGATAATTTCTCTGTTTTCGGGAGTTCTTTCGATCAGTGTCTTGGAAACCTGAAAAGAATGTTAATGAGATGTGAGGAAACTAATCTTGTGCTTAACTGGGAGAAGTGCCACTTCATGGTGAAAGAAGCGGTAGTTCTCGGACACAAAATCTCTGAAGCAGGGTTGGAAGTCGATCCAGCAAAAGTGGATATCATTTCTAAACTTCCTCCCCCAACCTCGGTCAGAACGATTAGAAGTTTCCTGGGTCATGCAGGGTTCTATAGGCAATTCATAAAAGACTTTTCAAAAATCGCAAGACCTATAACCCGTTTATTAGAAAAAGATGCTCCATTTGTATTCTCCGACGAATGCATGAAAGCTTTCAAGCAACTGAAACAAAGGCTTATCGAAGCCCCTATTTTAGTTGCACCAGATTGGGTGTTGCCATTTGAGATAATGTGCGACGCCAGTGATTTTGCAATAGGAGCAGTCTTAGGACAGCGAAGGGAGAAGCATTTTCATCCTATTTACTATGCCAGCAAAACTCTACATGATGCTCAGGAAAATTACACGACTACAGAGAAGGAGCTTTTGGCAGTAGTATATGCTTTCGACAAATTCAGGTCGTACCTTGTGTTGTCCAAAACAATTGTGTATACGGATCATGCAGCAATTAAATACCTTTTTAGCAAACAGGACGTAAAACCGCGTCTTATCAGATGGATCTTGCTATTACAAGAATTTGACATAGAGATCCAAGATAAAAAAAAAGGAGCTCTAAATGTTGCAGCAGACCATCTCTCGAGACTTGAGCATGGAAGTTCTGATAATTCGTTGGAGGAACCAATAAACGACAATTTCCCACACGAATTTCTTCTAAGTATCGAGATGAATGAGGAGTCACCTTGGTTCACCGACTTTGCAAACTACCTCGCATGTGGAATCCTTATAAAAGGATTGTCATATCAACAAAAGAGGAAGTTCTTTGCAGATTTGAAGTACTACATTTGGGACGAACCATACTTGTTTAGAATCAGAGCCGATCAGGTGATCCTAAGATGTGTATTTAGAGAAGAGGGAGCTAGCATTCTGCGCCACTGTCACGAAGGGCCAACCGGAGCTCATCATGGAGCGAACTACACTGCAAAGAAAGTGTTAGACACCGGGTTTTACTGGCCCGCAATCTTTCGTGATGCGCATGAATCGGTTAGAGCATGTGATGCTTGCCAGAGGGCAACAAATATCTCCGCACGTAATGAAATGCCTCAACATCCAATGCAAGTCTGTAAAGTCTTTGATATATGGGGTATCGACTTCATGGGACAATTTCCAGCCTCACGAGGTAGCAAATACATCCTAGTTGCTATAGACTATGTCTCAAAATGGGCCGAAGCTCAAGCTTTGCCTACAAACGATGCTAGGGTAGTCGTGAGGTTCTTAAAAAGTTTATTTGCTCGATTTGGTGCTCCAAAAGCACTAATCAGTGACCGTGGAATGCATTTTTGTAATGCGCAGTTAGAACGAGCCTTGTCCCGTTATGGTGTTCATCATAGATTGGCTACGCCATATCATCCTCAAACGAGCGGGCAAGTTGAGGTCACAAATCGTGGTTTAAAAAGAATCCTTGAGCGGTCCATTAATAACAACCGCAAGGATTGGTCAGACAAGTTAGATGACGCTTTGTGGGCTTTTAGAACGACATTCAAGACGCCTATCGGGACTACTCCTTTTAGGTTGGTTTATGGAAAAGCTTGTCATCTACCTGTCGAGCTAGAACACAGGGCATATTAGGCCTTGAAGACGGCAAATATGGATTTAAAAAGCGGAGGTGAAGCCCGTTATCTGCAAATCCACAAGCTCGAGGAACTAAGAAACCATGCCTATGAAAGTTCTAGCAGGTACAAAGAACGAGTCAAGAGGCTCGAGTCCACAAGCTCGAGGACAAAAGATTGAGAGAACATAAAGATTTCCGCATTGGGGATCTTGTTTTGTTGTACTCCTCGCGACTGCGTTTATTCCCCGGGAAATTAAGATCTCGATGGACGGGTCCTTATACGATCAAAGAAGTATTTCCATACGGAGCCGTCATCATCGAAAATTTAAGCGGGGAAACATTTAAAGTCAACGGTCATCGTTTGAAACGTTACACCAACGGCCGGTTGACCCGGTGGAGGAAATTCTCGGACTCCACGTCCCGCGCAGTTAAAACAAGTGTGGGGAGAATGAGTCTAGCTATCGACTCGCTGACAAATTTAGCAAGCGTGTTTTCACACGCTAAAGGAAATTTTTTACATATTAATTTTGAAAGTTATTTCATAGTTCGTTAATTTTTTGGTTTAAAAAAAATACGTACATACAAGCATGATACATAATTTTTGGAAATTTGAAGCTACTTTATTGTTAGAATATATGAAATAGTGCAAAAATGGAAAATTTTGGTGAAAATTCGGAGTTAAAAGCTTACTGTGAAAAGTTACACAAAAAGGCCCAGGTGTTGCACGGTCAAGCCAAATCGGCACGGTAGTGCAACCCTTAGTCAAAACTGACCAGAAGCTCGTACACAGGGCAGTCATCGGATCGCACTACTGTGCGACCGTTGCACTACCATGTTACCCGATAACACAGGGCGAACCAGGACAGCGGTCCGGAATGGCACGATCGTGCCAAATCCGGATGACCGTGCGCCTCGAAAATTGAACAGTAATAACTAGGGTATTTAAGCGATTCTGCAGTAAAAACATAACACTTTTACGAAACCCTAGTCGCCGCATGGGAGTTCCAGGTCGCCTACACCCACAAATCACCTAATTTTTGCCTAGATTTCGCTTCAGTCATCTTCCAAGGTATGTTTCCTACTTGTTTTGTAGATTAAACTTAGTTTCTGATGTAGATCTGATGCTTGAACCAAGAAATTTTGGGGTTTTCTTCATAAATGTCAAATAAACCCTAGTTCTTGGGTGATTAGTGTTAAATCGGTAGTTCTGGTACTTGATTCATAGTTTATTCACTGATTACAAGTCAAATCTGGAAAGATAGAAGTTAAAATCATTGAATTAACCCATTTTCTGATGAGATATAAAGTCGCACGGTCACGTCGCTTAAACGGCATGACAGTGACAGTTAAAAATCAAGTTCAGGTCACTGATTTAAAGTTGGGATGCCGAGTCGCACGGCAGTGCCGATTTGGCACGGTGGTGCGACACGAGTACCCGGAAACAACCTGTTTACCGATCACAGAATGGCACGGCAGTGCCACCAGTGGCATGCCCGTGCGACTGCGGAAACAGAAACAGAAGCTCGTAAACAGCTTGTTCCGGGGCCGGCGATGAAATTTTTATATTCTGCTCTTATTTTGTTGTATTCCTGTGTGCAGATGAATCAAAGATTCCTCCAATTCAGTGAGAACAAAGCGAAAGAACAACCCTGTATTGCCAGATTAGAAGCATTATGCAATAGACGGGGACAAATCGATGAACCAAGAAGGATCAACTGGGAGACCATAACAACTCTGAACCAAGAAGAAAGGCTATCCAACATGATGTCGCATCCGATGTCAAGGTTGTTCAACATTGCACGACCCGTTTATCTTGAACTAACATTGGAATTCTTTGCTTCATACACTTATGAAAAACCAAGAAGCGAGAATCCAAACTTTAAAAAACAGAGAAACAATACAGTTCATGTTGGAAAAAAGTGGCATAAGTGGACAGTTGCTAGACTTGGAAGAAGATTGGGCATATACTCATCTGAAGACATAAATTCAGAACTTTTCACCAATATCTACAAGTTTGATATTGATCAGCAACGAGCCAACTTTTGGGCACAAGTGGCGATCGGACCACCTTATGAAGCTAGAAAAGCTAAAGCTTCACGACTACGAGACCCGCTTCTGAGAGTCCTTCATCAGGTCATGAGTCACACCATATGTGGACGCATGGACAGTACATGGAACTGTCCCACTCCAGATCTTCTTTTCAAATATTCCTTAGTGACTGAAGTGCATGTAAACCTCGCAGCTAGAATGGCTGAATTCTTTGTAAACAGCGCGGGGAGAACTACAAGCAGTGAAATCCATGGTGGGGAATATGTGACTCAGTTAGCATATAATTTGGGTATTTTGACAGATGAGGTAGTCAACGGTCTCACGATGGTTCACGCAGGAGGAGATGTGGATATGAGGTCCTTGAGAGCGATGGGTTTGGTAGTAGATACAGATAATGGCCCGAGACTGAGAGGTCTAAATGGGGAAATATGGGATCCACTACCACTACCACCACAGAATGAAGACGTCAACATGGAAGAGATCGAGCCACCACCACATGATCAGCCACAACATGATCAGCCACAACATGAGGAGCACGAGCACCAGCATCAGTATCATCACCAACAAAACTGGCCTCCAGGTATACCTTCCTACCCTGAGTTGTACCAACAGTTCCAGCATATGCAGGTTACTCAAGACGATATAAGAGCCGACCAGTTTGCAATGCGGGCATCTCAACAGACCATGCGGGAGGAAATGTATGCAGGATTTTCCTACATCTTTGGAGGTCTACAAGATGTATATCTAGGCCACTTCGGCAACCCTCCACAGTTTCCATTTGGAGACACAGGTACCTATGGGGCAGGTTCATCTGGAACACGCCACCATGATGGTGATGATGACGAGGAGTAGGAGGAAGTAGGGTGAAACAATTCAGAAACTTATGTTTATGTTATTTATTTTAGTACTTTGTTTGGGATATTTTTACTTTATATATGTCTTAAGTACTTTAGTATGTTTTGTTTGAATAACGGATCTGGTTGAATTATCTAACATTTTGAACATTGGTAATGTTGGCTATTTTAGCGAGTGACATAATTGGCAGATTTGTAAAAGAAATGCACACAGAGTTGAGACGACTTCAAACAAAAAGTCTACTCAAACAAGTCAACTCCAACTCTGAGGGAGTACCTCTTTCCCTTTTCACATTATTAGTTTAGCTCTTCATAATCGCTTAACTAATATGTATTTCACATTGGGGACAATGTGAAGTTCAAGTGTGGGGAGGGGTTAAAAGGTTTTAAACTAAGTTTGTCCTTAATTGTTCTCATTTCTGTATATATTTTCGAAAAATAAAACAAAAATGGTCAATTTGTGTTCTTTAGGAAGCATCAAATTTGATAAAAATCGACAAGCCAAATTCATGCTCGAAAAAGATAACTAAAGAGCGTGATGAAACAAAATGAAAGACTTGCATGCTTATTTTTATATTTATACCCATTCCTTCCGTTTACGTGAGCTTATATTTTTGAGCCTTTACAACTTTCTTGTTAAATGCTTCTTTGTTTTTGCGGAAAAATGAGTGAGCCGGATGTTTTTTATGTAATTTAGAACTTGTCATTTGTATACTTTTTGAAACCATGAATATGTGAAATTACACAGAAATGATAGAGGCAATTAGGATAACCCCTTTGTCAGCCTTTTTCTTTGTTTATATCCCGCACCCAACAATATCCATTAGTTCGCCATGTTGAGCCTATTTTCCGTATTTTTCTTAAACTCTACCCAAATTTAAAGCCTACTTACGCAAAAATTTAACCTTTTCTCTTTCACCCTTATTTTCGTTAAAAATTTGGCCATAAGCTTTCTTGTCTATAAAGTTTCACTGTTTCTTGTTGAAAAAAAAACAACCTTTTGTCAAGACTCTCTAGGGAAATTAAAGAAAAACTATCAAGAAAGAAATAGAGAGTTGACATACAAAAAGAATAAACGCCGAACACCTACACAATAGTTTAGCAGCGTGTTCAGAATCCTAGAAAATAAAGCACCAAGTTTTTGGCCAAGTTTTAACCATTTAGCCACTTTCAATTATCCATTCCATACCCTAAACCTTAGCCTATCATTACAACCCATCAAAGACCTCTTGATTTATGTTTTTCACATGTTAATTGGTGGAGATTAGATCTTTTGACAAGCTTATGATATTGCATAATTCATTGACTAGGCATCGAGTGTTTAACATACACATTATATGTATGATTCAGAAATTTAACCGAGTGTGTGTGAACATTGTGAGAAATGTAAGGATTTGCATGCTAAAGTCATTCGAAAGTTGAATTATTGTTTTATAATTTTCCTTTCGAACATCTAACAAAGCTTGTTTGTTTTAAATCTTTGATGATGACTTTTTGAAAACCAATTTGACCACCAAACAAATTAGTAAACTTTGTAAATATTCAGATTTGATTTCGTATTTCATGATAAGTTTGCTTGAGGACAAGCAAAGTACAAGTGTGGGGATGTTTGATATACGTTAAATTATACATGTTTTTATACCCCAAAACACTTCCGTTTTAAGCATTTTTTACCGAAAACACAACGTTTTGGTGCCAAATTCGGTACTTTTATATTTTCAGGTCTTAAACATAGCATAAAGGAGAATTCTGATGAAAACGGACAAATTCTGATGCATTTCTGATAAAAATGGCAAAAATCTGATGAACTGCCAGGTGTGGCACAACTGTGCCACCGGCGGCACTACCGTGCCGTTGCTCCAATCTCGGAAGCACTGCCAGTGCGACTAGGAGTGTCGACTGTTTCTCGGGCTGCACTACCGTGCCACCCGAGGCATGACCGTGCCATTGCCAAAACAAGCCTTCTGACCACATTTCTGATGAACGGCACTACCGTGCCGATCTGCTGACCCAAGCAACTTGTCCACTAGTCCACTTGGCTGACTCGGGATCGCTGAAACTGACGTCACCCGACAAGCACCTGCCGCACGACCGTGCCAAATCCGCATGACCGTGCCGATCAGAATTTCTTCTATAAATAGCAGCATTCGCTACTGGTTCAAATGTTAGGTTTTTCTCCATGTTTCTGGGCAATTTCTGGGTTACGAAGCAGTCCTGATCAGACCCATTTGAAGCTTAAAGATCGAATGGAAGCTTAACCGATCCAACCTATCAATTCCTTGCTTATTTATGGTTCGATTCCTTGTTCTTGAACATGTATTCTGGTCATTTTGCAAGTTATGAGCTGATGTTAGTTTATGTTTAATGTAGTTTATGTAATAGTAGTTATAAACTAGTTTCTTGAATAATCTTTATGTTGTAATCTTGTTTGTATGAAACTTAAGTACTTTTTCATGTTTGAATCTTCATGATTATATAACGAACGTTTCATTGATGTTGAGTTCCTGATTTTGTTTGATTATCTTAAATAATGAATCTGTGGTTAGTGGGATGGTAACTATTTCTTGATTAATCACTTGTTTGTAAACTTGTTTACACCATGAAACTCGAGAGGGGTATTGGTTTTATCTAAGATATATCTTATTTGATTAGGAATACTTTCTTGCACGTAAGGGTGCTAACGAATTATATGGTGTTGATTACATGTTCTTGCATGCGGTTTATGATCCTTGTTTAGTAGTTTTGGTCTGAAATTGCTGACATGGTAGATTTGTGTTCAAGACTTGTAAAGGTGAAATATGTTATTATATGATCTACTTAAATGCTTATCATCGTGGCTGTATTGAGACCATCGGTATTGCTTTCTTTGATAAGTGAGGTTAGAAAACTCCTAGCGGATGACTAATCTATCTTTAAAGGTTCACATGAATGAATATCAATAGCTCGCTAAAGAATGATTTTAGGTGGTTAACGTGTGTTTATCGCGTTAACTTTCCGAAGAAGTATCATGTTAGAAAACTCCTAGCGGATGACTAATTGTCTCGAAATTGGAAAATTGATTAAGTGCTTTTGTGACATATCTGATAGATAACATGTTTAGGTTGTTTGTGAAACAAGATAATAGCATATTTATGTTTTAGTTGTAATTTAGATAACTTAGTTAAACAACCATTCACCTATCTTTTTATTTGGTAAATTAATGACAAAGATTTAGTACATTATAACGCCCGTGTTCCATGGATCGATATCTGGCTCTTACCAATACTTTGCTACATATATGACGGGATACACTTGTCCTTTGTTGTGTGTGTTTTGATGTTAAGGTATAAACCATTTTTATAAATATAAAACGCACTTCGTTACATGTGAAGATACTGTAAATAAATATGTATGTAAACATGAACGTCATTTCCTAAAATACATGTAATTTTGAAAACATCAACAAAAGTTGAGCGAGTTCATGCGTTTTGTTTGACTATTGATAAACTAGTAAACATTTGAGAGACTCCTTTGAAAACAGGTATTAAAAAAGCGTCTATGAACAGATCAATTAATGTTTTGCAAGGACCATTAATATATGTGAAGACATAGGGAGTACTCAATCCGAGTAGACAATTATCGGTGTCGAATCCCCTCGACTGTGTCGAATCCCCTTGACTGTGTCAAATCACCTTAACTGTTTCAAATCCCCTTGACTGTATCAAATCACCATGACTGTGTCAAATCCCCTTGACCGTTGTCGAATCACCTCGACTGGGACACTAAAGCACTCTAAGTGGTCACATAAGGACCATGAGTGGGGCTCGACTGTACCCGTTAGATCTAACCTTTGTCCATGATTCTTATGAGAGTTATTGCCATTTCAGTTTCAGCCTATGCTCACATGATCTAATAGTTCATTTCATAGCCAAGTCATATCATTGAAACATATGTAACATGTATTTCACCCCCCGAGAGTTATACATCTGAAAACAGTTTAGAAAAAAAATGGGGACATGAACTCACAAGTTTGCATCATGTTATCTCGTATGCTCAAAGGTTCTATGAGTCGTACAACAACCTACACACGTGCCATGTTTTATTAGACGGTTAGGTCGTGTAACGACTCTTTGTCTTAGTTGTTCATTAAGACTTATTTTGGAAGTCTTGGTATACTTTTAGTTACATCTTTGATGTACATTATATAATTTCAAAGTATATCACTATTAGTTAAAATAATAATATCTTAACTTAAATTATATTCATCCATTTATTTGGAATATTTTCAAAATAATATATGTTTGCCTTAGTTCGTTTTGTAATTCTTTTCATGGGTATTTCCCAAGTATAGGTATAATTATCCTTGTGTATTTTGCCAAGTATTTGTGGTGTATTCCGGTGTGTATTTGTACGTACGAGAATACGTATTTCCTTGTATTCATTAAGTATTTTATACTTAATCTTGTATTTAATTTTCCGGAATATTATTTTTAACCAATAAAAATTCACCAATATATATTCTTAAAATATACGTATTTTAAGAAAAACTTTTATAGAAAATCATCCATATTTCTTCCTTGGCAAAAATAATTATTTTTTCATATAAACATAAAAAATAATATATTTTCAAGATTATCTTAGAAAATGTTTATAAATCCATTTTCACCCAAAAATAATATATTTTTGGTTTGTTTAAGAAAATATTTATTTTCTTCAAAATAATATATCTTCTAATAATTCAAGAAAACATATATATCTTTTCTCTATGCAAAAATAATGTATTTTCTATTTGACAAAAATATGATATATTTTTGTAACACTTGTAAAATTTATTATTTCCGTTTCTTTGGTTTCCAAAATACCATTTAACTTATTTGTCAAAATATATATGAACTTAATTCCGGAATATATATATGTAATCCATATTCCTTGTTCGGTTTGTCCAATATTCGGGTATAAATTATGTATTTGTTTTCTTGTAATTTTGGTAATATTTTGTATTACAATTTTTGGTATTTTGGTAAGTTATATTATTTCAAGTCCTAAAATAATATAACTAATACACATAATATACAAGTAATCACATAAATTGTGACATCTAAATATATATTTTCCTAAATGTATACTTAGTCACTTTTATTTATCAAAACCAACTTCCAATATTTGTAGTTATTGTAACAAAAATTATGGCAAATTTTACATGAAAAACCATGGCTAAAATTTACTTATAAACACCTGTTTAAAAATATTTTTCTAAGTGTTTAAATTCTACAAAAGTTTTGTCATAGTTTCCCCTTAAAAATGGAGGTTTCCATGCTTTCAAAGCATATCATTTTCTTTTAAAATCATCACCAATCAACAATAATTCAACCAACACTTACCATGAGCCAAAATCATGCAATTTACACTATATCATGAACTTGAAATTTTGTAAAAGTTTGTAGTAACTTAATATGTTGTTAAGTATGTTTAGTTACCCTTAAAAATATGGTTATTTGTTTATGAGTCTCATTCTTGTAAAATTTAGTCTTTCACAACTTACAAGATGATTTTCTAAAAATGATTTTTCTTGTATTCTTCTTGTTAACAACATGTTTCTAGCTTTGATTTATCACTTAAAACATGATTATTTTCTTTAAAAATCATGATTATGTAAATCTTGTAAATAACTTTGGTTTCTTGAGAAAATTATTTTTGTAATAATCCATTTACAAGACTTATAACATGTATCCATCATCATCATACTCTAAAACAACTTTATTTTGAAGTTCATGATGAACATAAAGGATGACCATTTTGTCTTTCACAAGATTCATCCTCTCACTTGCTAGATCATGTGTTTAATCACAATCTAGCAAGATTCTTATGATGATCAACATCTTAATCACAAGAAATCAATCATCAAGATTTACACATACACTAAAACAATATAGATTCTTATGATTTTAAGCTTTATGTGAAAGTTCATCTTCTTTCTTCTTTATGATTAACCACTTACCTAATCTTGTAACCATCAAAATGAGAATTAAAATCAAGTTATTAGAGGCTTACTACTAGCACAAGGGCTAGGGAAGAACAAGTTGGAAGATGATGAAGATTTGAAGTGGTTAATAGCTCCTAGAGATGGTCCTTCAACTTCCTTTGCTTCCCACCTTAGAATACTTGGAAGGTTGCTAGAAAAATTGATGGTGAGTTTAGGGGTGTTGGCCGTAGCTTCTTGAGAGGGGAAGAAGATGTTTTGTTGGTTGGAATGGTGATGAAGAATATGAATCATGAACTTGTGGTCTTTAATAGAAAATTCCCAACATTATTTTACCTAAGGGTTATTATGTTCCAAAAGCATTAGGCATATCCATTAAACAAGTGAATAAAATCATGGGGTGGGTCCCCATGTTCCTAACCGTAAAGGGGGGGGGGGTATATGGTTGTGTTTCAATTTTTGGTTACTTCCATCTAGTTAGGCTTTAAGTGTTTAATTTAGGGATTTAAGTGTTTAGTGTTTATATGAGGTGTTATGATGTTCGGTGACCATAACTAGCTTCAAAACACTAAAACAATGCTTCTAGTGAAAATTTGATGTTTCGGGTAGTGTCCGGTTGTTCGGTTTGTTACCGGTTCGCTAAGGTGCTAAATTACGCAGTTTAGTGTGCTTTATGTTGTCTTTTATGACAGTTTTGATTCCCGGCACTTAGGAAGGTATTATAGACCATTAACCCACATTTCTGCATTATATTTAGTTGTTAAAATGCTGAAAATTGCTGAATTTGGTTATTTTCTGCAGAATTCTGCAGTTTTAGTGTGTTTCTGGCACTGTCCGGTACCTGAATCATCACTAGGTAAGCAGTTTTATGATCCCTACTTTTCTACACACGATTCTAGTATAACTCTTGGTTTCAGGCTCATTCTGTGTCTTAACATCACGTCTGTCTAAGTACTGAACTCCCGTCAGTACTTCTAGTTTGTCTGATAATTGTGCTAACTTTGTTTCGTGCACTAATTATACCATGTTGTGTTACATTTAGTAATGATAAAAATCTTGCAACATGAAATACCATTGTATGTATATGACTGTAATCAGAAAATCATTCGTCTTGTTAATTCAATCACACACAGTCATTAAAGCACAATATATTGCTTATTATTGTACGGAATTCATGGAAAAGTGCCAGTTGTCACACATGGCACGCAACCCAATCCTTGACGTGAAGCGTCGCAATATACCACGAAGTCTTCGGTGCCTTCGGGTAGGGATAGTATCGGTGCATCGCATAGCTTGTTCTTGAGCAATTGAGAGGCTTCTTCCTGCTTGTCTCCCTAGTCATACTTCTTGTCTTTCTGAGTAAGGGAAGTTAGCGGTTGAGCTATTTTGGAGAAATTCTCGATGAACCTGCGGTAATAGCCCGTTAATCCCAAGAATTGTCGAATTTCAGTCGGTGTTTTGGGAGTTTCCCAGTTCTTTGTCGCTTCAATCTTTGCGGGGTCCACATGGATACCATTCTCGTTCACCACATGACCAAGGAACTATACCTCGCGAATCCAAAATTCGCATTTTGAAAACTTTGCGTAGAGCTTCTCTTTCTTCAGTAGTTCCAGAATGGCTCTGAGATGTTGCTCGTGCTCTTGCTTCGTTCGCGAATAAATCAGAATATCATCGATAAATACAATAACAAATTTATCGAGATATGGCTTGCATACACGATTCATCAAATCCATAAATATTGCTGGCGCGTTAGTCAATTCGAACGGCATCACAAGGAACTCGTAGTGCCCGTATCGAGTCCTGAACGCAGTCTTTGGTATGCTCTCCTCTTGAATCCTTAATTGATGATAGCCAGACCGAAGGTCAGTCTTGGAGTAATAGCTCGATCCTTGCAATTGATCGAACAAGTCGTCAATCCTCGGTAATGGATACCGATTCTTGATAGTTAACTTGTTCAATTCCCGGTAGTCGATACACATCCGAAAGCTACCATCCTTTTTCTTAACGAATAACACCAGAGCTCTGTAGGATCGAATTCGGACCTAAACGAGTCGCGTAGAAGAGTTTATCTCAGTTTAAACGGCGGAAACAGACAAACCAAGTACAATTCAGTAAGAATTCAATTTAATATGTCGATATTATTGATCTGGACAATGTTTACAACCTGTCGACACTTCGGCAGCACTTCGTGGCTCACCAGAAGACAATACCTCTAACTATATGTCTGATTCCGCTTAAATGACCTATTTATATGTGTGTTGATTTCGCTTATACATACATGTCATAAAAGCGAAATCACACTTTGACACAAAAGCGAACCTGCCCTATGACCTATAAGCGAACCATATACTTGACACATGAGCGGACCTACCACAATTGATATATGATAAACGTAAACAGCCACTTCTCATCATAACTTCTTTTGTCTCTTGTGAGATGATGTGATAATGACATCACTAATATGATGTCATTATCCAATATGATGACATCATCTTCTTTCGGATCCACACCGAGACTGAGACTCGATATAAGACGAAGTTGACAGATGAATGCACTAACAGACTCCCCTTCAGATGTTGACGAGTCTTAAGTGTCGAGTCTTCTCAGTCTTCAGTCTATATCAGCTTCAGGCTCCCCCCTTCATCAAGCTTCCGTGCTTTGGGATCGACACCGAGCTTTCCATCTACAAGCTTCTCTTTGCTTCAAACTTGTCTTCAGACTCCCCCTTAGACTCTGCTCTCGGGATCGTAGTCTGGACTATCTGCAATTTCTCAAACATTTATAAATACAATGTTTTCATATTATCAATCAACTTCTCTAATCCACTTCCCCTATCAACAAACTGTATAGATTTGGCAGTGTTAAAGAATCCAACTCCCTCACAGTTTATCAGCCAAGTTCAAATTAATGACCTTGGAGATATCACAAACTGTTTTTGAAATTTTTAATTTTAATTCAAGTTTCAAATTAATGAACTTGTTTTATTTTCAGAAACACAATCAGCTTACTTAGATTTTGAAACTCAGCACTCAGACATCAGTTGTCGAAAATAAAACAGAAATCAAAATCTTTTTGACTTTTCTGAAAATATAAAGCAGTAAAGAAATATGTACAAACATATTTACAGACAATATTTTTGTTTGAGTATGCGACAGAGGATCATATCAGTTTTTGACAAGTCACAAGTACCGTTGAGCTTAAAATCACATTATGCATTAAACAATTCACTTAGATTGTCGATATACTGATCCACTTAAATTTTCACACAAATTTCAACTGATTCAGGATACGAATTAGGTATTTTAGGAACTTAAACTCATTCATGTGTCCCACCTCTTGAATATACTCCCGTATCCAGAATCCCAATAATCAGTCTTACAGGTGAGTATACTACAATGATATCTGTATATAAATTAGGTATGCGAGGGCCGAGGGATCTCAGGTCGATACTTCCGTATACGCAGAGAGATATCAGCTTCGACTTTACGGTATGTCCCCTTTAGAGGATCTTTTAGCTTACAACAGCAGCGACTATCAATTTTATTGTTTCATCGGCATGCTGAGGGTTTAATGCTATGTTTCAAGCATTTACAGAAAGTATTATCCAAGGACTAGGTCAGAACTACCATTCAGCAGAAGTCCCGGAATAATACCCCAGACATCATTGAGTATAAAGACCTAATATATCAGATTATGAGACCTTTCAAACGAGATTTCAGGGGTTACCTATATATCCAAGTAGTGTTCCCCACGAAATAAGCAAGTTTGAATTTAGGTTTATATCCCGAAAAAGTTTACTAAATGTATAAAAACCTACCGACACATCCACGGTGAGATCGTTTAACACATTTAAACTTTCCAATTCTTTAGCGTACTGTAACTGTCTACTGATGTACTATCATTTCCTCTTTTTACGCAAACACTCAAATTTTTGAATTTTATCATGTTTTTTACTTTTTCAAATTTTCAAATGTTTTTGTATTTTTTAACAATATTACTCCCCCTAAAATGCAAAATCATATAAAGAAAATTTGACAACCAACACTGATAGCTTTGTCTCGCCATCCATTTTCTGCTAAAAGTGTACTGATTTGCAGAAAATCTAACATACCCCCATGATTTACAACACATTGATCTTAACAATTTGAAAACCGTTTTTCAATCTGATGAAAGTAATCATGTTTGTTCAGCCGTGAGGGTTTCGGCGTATTCAATCAAAAACTCTCCCTTACAACAAACTATTTTCCCCTAATGATTTCAAAACACTTAAGTTTGTTTTAATCAGAATGGTTTTTCCGGAAAAATTAGTTTGTTTTTCCATCACTTGTGAGTTCGGGGTTATCTCATCACCTTGTTCTCTTTAAAACCTTTTTGTACAGATTTTAACAATATAAGATCAAACACCACAATCACTTGTAGAAAATCAAGTACAACTTAATGTCCTTGATTTACCACATGTAAGTCGAAATATCACAGTTACCATCCTGTGAATTTCTCAAGAATGATGTCGATACCTGCTTCACACTTACCAACCTGGAAGCTCCGGCAAGTCAGGAATTCAACCAACAGATTTTGACACCCAAGCCTGACCAGCCTTAGGCGCATTTTGAGCTTTTCTCTTTTCTTCATAAAACTCTTTCACTCCTTTTTCCTTACCATCAGCCATCTTACTAAAAATATGTTCAACATTGCTATTAAACATTTTTCTAGTTTCAACACCTTTTGAGTTTAGGTTTGCGGCTTGTAATGGTGGAAAGTTCTCATCATTCATTAACAGAACTGTTTCTTCCCTTTTTACCTCAACTTGTGACTCCTCTGATTTTGTGGAATCAGATTCATTGCCCGAACTTGGCTTGTCTGACTTGGAAGAGCCAGATTCATCGCCAATAACTTTCTTCTTTTTCTTCCTTTCTGTCCTCAGATTTGTATCTGAAGAATTCGATTTGCTTGACTTTGCCGTCGAGTGAAACAATTCATCAGAACTTTTATTCGAACCAACTGGTGAACCCGAAGACAAAATCTTCTCCAAATACTCTCTCGCCTTCTTCCTCTTTTTCCTCAGTCTGTCTTTTTGCCCCTGCGAAAGCTTTACTTTCTTATCTTCCACTTTCTGTTCTTTGGGCTTGACAGTGACTGGTTTCTTTATCTTTCTCTGAGATTCAACCCTCGATCTTCCCATAGATCTCCTTGGGCAATCTCTAGCAATGTGTCCTCTGATTTGACAATTATAGCATCTTCTTGTCTCATAACTCCAATTCTGGCAATTAACATCAATATGTCCTCTCACACCACATGTGTAACACACTCTGTTATCGTGCCATCCACTTCTATCTGTCCAAACCTTAAGATCATAACATTGTTTGGCTTGGTTATAGTCATTTCTCCTTCTCAATGCTGGATTTGGCTTTTGAGCACTGTGGTCAAACCTGCACCACTTATTACCAACATTTTGTGAGTTTTCAATTTTAGATTTTTGTGATTTTTGATAATGATTGGATGACTTATCTGATGAGCTTTTATTTTCAATTTTAAAATTTTTAAAATTTTTATCTTTTTGTTTCTGTTCTGCATTCTTCTTAACAGGTTTTTGCTTTGAGCATTCACCTATTTCAGTAGATTGCAAAACAGTATTTTGAAAATTTTCTTGTAAATCTAAAAATATTGTTCTTTTCTTTTCTTTTTCATCATCAGATATTTCATCACAATCTTCAATTTTGACTTTGTCAAAATTTGTGACGTTGTCACTTATTGGAACAGAATTGATCGGTTTTGGACAAACATATGATGCAGAAGTCACAAAACTTTTCAACTTGTTTTCTAAATCAGCAATTTTCTTTCTATTACCTTCGGCTTCATGCTCAAGTCGAATGATTTTATCAAGATGAGAATTTATCGCACATTGTTTTTCGAGATTATTTTTACCAAAAATATCTCTCTCATCTTCTAAAATCTTTATCTGACTTTTGAAATCATTTTCTAATTGTTTAAAATGTTTATTTTCTGATGACAAACTCTCTATATTCTCCAAAAGTTTGTCATTTTCAGATCTCAATTTTTCACAGTTCAAGCGCAACTCCAGAATCTGTTCATCATCAGTTTTCTTCCCATCTTTCAAAGCTTTGTTTTCCAATGTCAAATTCTCCGCATCACTCAAGAATTTGGCATTGTCTGCTCCAAGTTTATCACATTTTGAGCACTTTTCATTCATCTTTTCCGTATTGGCTTCTTTCTTTGTTTCCATCCTGTATGTTCCTGCACAAAAAATTTTAACAAAATCAAGAGGATTCATATTTTCATCAATAAAACAACCTCTCTTAATATCATATTTCATGACATTTTTCGCAGCAAGACATACAGAAAATCTTTTTCTCATTTCGATGATCACTTCCAAATTTATCTTTTCTAAATCCTTCTTCATCTCATACATCAACTCTTCTTTTCTTTTTTCTTTATCAAACTTATGTAATCTAAGCTTATTGATGAATTCTCTAAATGAAAACTCTGAGAAATTTTCTTTCTTTTTTAGTTCACTCAAAAATTCATCCCATTCTATTGGTAATGCTTCAGCAAATTTTAAAATTTTTCCAGCAGTTGAAACCCTTATCTCATATCTATCTAACCTATCAATCAAATCATCAAACCGTTTATCCAACTTTTCCAAAGATTCATTTTTCATGCAGAAAAAATTTTTGAATCTTTTATTCCAAATGTCCTTCTTATCTCTCTTATCAAACCAAGATCCAGAAGTCCAATCATTTAAATCTTTAAGATTCTCGTTTTCCTGTTCATCAAACACTTTAGCCATGATTTGAAATTCTTGAATAACCTGGAATCACAAACAAACAAGCACAATCAGTTTAAACTAACTGTATACGTAAAAGTGTGAGATCAAAATTGATCTATGACTCGTGTCGAAGATTCGTAGATTTGTTTCAATGTCGTTGAAGTGAAATCACTGAATGACAAGACTTGATCAGAACCAAATGGAACAAAAATTCGTGTTAAATGAATGATCTTAATCGGATGAACTAAGTAACATGGGCTTTGAATGGACACAACTTTGTACTTCAACTTTAGATGGAATTCTCGAGTGATTTAGGCCGTGCACAATACTTTGACTAATAAGCCTCTTTAATCTGTCTGTACCTTTAAATCCACTAAGCCAACAAAAACAATTAACTGTAACCGATGTATTCACATGATCACATATTCCAACCAACTGACAACCTTGTTTAATTTTTTTTTTTTAATTGGACCTCAAGACTCACTAAACCACAATATGATTGGGCCGCAACAATGATGAACTTTGGGCATATAACAAAACCAGCCAACAACTACTTTATCAAAATCACTCTATTGGACCTCCAAGATTATAACCGACAATTCATGTGTTGATATTTTGATCAATTTAAATTGCAAACAGTAGCCGACAACTTCAATGAAGATTACTTGAACCAAGACTTATCACATGCAAGCTGACACCATTTTAATCTTGCCGACAACTTTCAATACACAACAACAATTTCCGATAACATGAATGAAACGGTGCACGTAATTCGATGTACACAAAATTCTAAGTGTCACAATAAGCGATACCCTAGTTGTCACAAAAGCGGAACCTCAAGTGACACAAGAGCGGAATCTCAAATGTCACAAAAGCGATACCTAGTGGTCACAAAAGCGGAATTAACTGTTCACATAAGCGGACCTTACTGCTGATGTCATTTTTGAACGTGACCGTAAAAGCGAAACCTCAAAAATTCGATGTTTTAGGTCGATTCAAGCTTTGAAACTTTCAAGGATTTACTTATACATGATTACGAACACACTGTGTAAATTTAAAGCGATTCCGACCGTAAAAATTTTTGTTTTTCGAAAAAGAAAGGTGTAGAAACAGATTTTTCGGCTGAATTGTAGAAAACTCTTCTTCACTGGCTCTGATACCACTTGTAGGATCGAATTCGGACCTAAACGAGTCGCGTAGAAGAGTTTATCTCAGTTTGAACGGCGGAAACAGACAAACCAAGTACAATTCAGTAAGAATTCAATTTAATATGTCGATATTGTTGATCTGGACAATGTTTACAACCTGTCGACACTTCGGCAGCACTTCGTGGCTCACCGGAAGACAATACCTCTAACTATATGTCTGATTCCGCTTAAATGACCTATTTATATGTGTGTTGATTTCGCTTATACATACATGTCATAAAAGCGAAATCACACTTTGACACAAAAGCGAACCTGCCCTATGACCTATAAGCGAACCATATACTTGACACATGAGCGGACCTACCACAATTGATATATGATAAACGTAAACAGCCACTTCTCATCATAACTTCTTTTGTCTCTTGTGAGATGATGTGATAATGACATCACTAATATGATGTCATTATCCAATATGATGACATCATCTTCTTTCGGATCCACACCGAGACTGAGACTCGATATAAGACGAAGTTGACAGATGAATGCACTAACAAGCTCCCCAATGCGAGAAGCTCGGCCTTATATATCCCTTATCTAGCAATTTCTAAAGCTGCGTGGATAACTCTTGCATCTCGGATGGTGCAAGTCGATATGGTGCCTTTGCTACAGGCGCGGCAAGTCAATGTTGAATTCGACTTGTCTCTGCGAAGGTAATCCTGGCATATCTTCGGGGAAGACCTCAGGATAATCCCTCACCACTGGGATGTCTTCAAGCTTTGGCTCTTCAACTTTCTTATCCACTACATGAGCTAGGAAGGCAACGCATCCTTTTCGTAGACACTTCTGTGCTTTCATACAATTGATAATCCGCAAGGGCGTATCCTACTTCTCTCCATGAATCACGATCGTCTCCTCATTCGCCAACGGAATGCGAATGGTCTTTTCATGACAAACTATCTCCGCACGGTTGTTCGATAACTAATCCATCTCGACCACGACATCAAAGCTTCCCAAATCCACCGATAGAAGATCAATAGAAAATTTGCGCTCTCCAAGCTCCAAAGTACAACCCTTAATCACTTCGTTCGCCTCTACTAACTTTCCATTAGCCAGTTCTGTCGAATAAGGGACGTCTAGCTTACTTGTAACTAAACCAAGTGTATTCTCAAAGTCTATGGATACAAAGCTAAAATCGGCACCAGTATCAAATAGCACAGATGCATAACGTTGATTAATAGGGAACGTACCAGTAACCACATTTGGTTCATGGCGTGCTTCCCTGGCTCCAATGGTAAACACCCTTCCTCGAGCTTGATTGTTCTTAGGGAAATCCTTCTTGAAGTGCCCCAAGTCACTGCAGTTAAAACAGCCTTGGCCATGCCCATTATCATTCCCATTTCCGCCCTGGTTGTTGTTGTCATTGTTTCCTCCACGATTTCCATTACCCGTTTGATTTCCATTTCCATTTTTGTTCCCATTTCCTCCTTGATTGTTATTCCCTCCTTGGTTTCTGTTTCCATATCCATTCCCACCACGGTTACCATTACCATTACCACCTTGATTTCCATTACCCCGCCCTGCGCCATACCAGCATGCTTCCTTCACATGCCCAATCCTTCCACAGTTGCCACACTTCCTATATCTGCACTGGCCGGTATGATGATACTGACAAATGTTGCACTTGGGCAGGTTGCCCATATACCCTTTTCCTTTGGGTTAAGTGTTGTTCGCGCCAGTCTGGGCCTTAGCTGGCTGATTGGTCTCCCTTCGTTTGTTGGCATTGTTGTTTACTCGGGTGCTCTTCTTAAAATTTGTGAACTTCCTCTTATTATCACCCGAGGACTCCACATGAGTCTCCTTCTTTTTCGTCTCAGAGATAGAAAACTTCCCCAAACGAACTGCCTCCTCAGTAAGCGCCAGACTTAGATCAATAGCCTCAGCAATAGTTAGAGGCTTGGAAGCTGTAACCATACTTAAGATCTGAGGTGCCAATCCCTAAATAAAACGCTCAATCCTTTTGAATTATGGCTCCACCAAGTAAGGAACAACCCTTGACAAATTATGGAAGCGCTGGATATACTCGGCTATTTTCGGACCATCCATTTTTAGGTTCCAGAACTCTGTCTCCAGTTTCTGAATCTCAGCTTGCAAGCAGTATTTCTTGCACATTAACTCCTTAAGCTTATCCCATGTTAACGCCTATGCAGCAGTTTCACCTAGTGTTTGGACTTGGAGGTTCTACCATGAAAGCGCTCCATCTAGAAATAACCCAGAAATATATGTAACCCTCTGTTCAGGAGCACACTTGCTCATCCTCAGCACGGAGTCGATTTTCTCTACCCAGCGAACAAACGCAACAGCACCTCCAGTACCATCGAAGTTAAGAGGCTTGCAATCTAGAAATTGCTTGTAAGTACAGCCTGTAACACAAGCAACACAATTAACAGTAAGCATTGGCAAAGCACAATTGGAAATATCCAAACGAGTTGTAATGTGTCTTAGGTGACTTAACATTACCGGTTGGGGGGTTATTTCTGGAGGTACCGCCGCTATGCTCTGAGTGGATGGCCTCGTGCTGGGCAATAGCTTGTGAGATGCGTTCTTGCAGCTCTGCTTCAGTCCTTGGCAGCGTGTTGTTGTTATTGACATTTCGTCGGGGCGACATTGTTCTTCTAGTAAGAATATCAGGCAGGTTAGGCCTTGTTCATTAAATAATTGTCTAGGAGGCGTACATAAATATATATATATATATAATATAAATATTTGTCACAACAAGCAATCACATAATAATACAATCATCACATGATCAGATAAGTCAACAATGTATTTAATGAGAACACGACTATTGAGCTTTTCATAAATATTCCACCATAAGATACATTGTTTTTAAGTAGTAGCATAGCAAAAGAGACACGAGGTCACACTACCCCTGTCAAACAAGTTTGTCATATACAAAAGTAACAATCAAAAAGTGGTCTTCATGTCTTCATAGTCTTGGGCTCAATTGTGGCATTCTCATCAAAAGTAGGGTACCTGCAGAAAACCAAAAATCTAGGATGCTGATGGTGGTGGAGGAGGAGGGAAAAAGATCAAACTGCGAACGTGAGCGAGCTCCTCCTCGAGCTCATGAACTCGGCGAATAAGATAGCTGATGTGCTGCTCAACTATGAGGAAATGGGTATCAAAGCCTGGAATGGATGTGGGAGCAGCCAGTGGAGGAACAAAAGAACTCGATGATGAGGGTGGGGGAACAGAAGTAGGATGCAATGGAAATGGTGATCGTCTAGCACCCTCACCAAACTCTAGCTCGAGGACTCTACGGCTCAGTATCTCGAACTTTAGCTGTAGGGACAGAAGTAACTCATCACGTGTGTAACCAGCGTGGTGCGAGGGGTGATATGGATCAGAAATAGGCATGGTGTAAGGTGGGAACCATCTAAATGGCTCATCGAGTGAAGCTGGTGTAACAGGCGTGAACTGCGGGATGGATGGGAAGTCAACTGATGCAAAAGGGTCAAAGCTCGGCGGCTGACCAGAAGTGCCTTCCCCTGGACGAGGATCTGGAATCTCCTGTAGAAAAACAATAGGGAGATCGGTACGATGCTTATCTGAAACGAAATGAGGGGGGACAACATCAACATGTGGAGGCTGTGGAACAGGTGGAACAACGGGTGAAAGATCGAGTGGAGCAGAAACAGGCTTAGTAATAAGCGGTGCGACAAAAGTTAAACCAAAAGGAACTGGATCTGGGTCATGAACATGATCTGGGACATGAGGGGGTGTGGGGGGCCGAATAGGAGATGATGGAGCGGCAGACATCGCATCATCGTCATCAGTAGCATAAAGGTGGAGTCCTGCAGCCTGCAGGGCCGAAGAGGTTACAGACTCAAAGGAGTCTGCAACAGAATGTACACTGGAATCCGAAGAGATTTCAATAACTGGCACAACTGGAGGAGGTACGTCCAACACAACAACGCCATCCACCTCCCCGTCACCCTACTCCCCTGTAGGGTGATCGCCCACAAAAAGATCCGCGTCGTCATCGAAGAGATCGTCAAAAGGCCAATCCTCTGGTGGAATGGAAACGAGGGGGACAGCATCGAGTATAGGAGCAACAAGATGCTCACCATCGGGGTGACCGATGATGAGATGATCATGGACATGAATAGGGAATGCAAAAACATCATCAATAAGAATACCATCAGCATCCGGGATATCATCCCCAAAATCCGGCAGCGCAAATGGCTTAAAATCATCGTCGTCATCGGACAACATCTCTGGATCACTCTTCGTATCGGACGTGAAAACCTCCGGGTCGTGTGCTATCTCATCGTCGGATATGATGGCCATTGGATCATGCTCATCTGACAACCCACTCTCGGAAGATGACATAAGTACCTGTAACATAATAATCATGGCATATGCACATATGTTAACTACTATCACTCGGTGTATGTAAGCAAAGACAGGCATCACTTTAACATGTATTCACGTCATTCCTACGTGAGACTTTTCTAAGTTAACAAGTCTACCCCATGCACTCTAAACCACCGACTATGTCCTTGTTCGTGTTTCTTGTCTTTCCTTTGTAAAATGTTTGTTCCATGGATCTTGGCATTTTGTAGATGCAATGAAAAATATTTTGTAAAAATATTTTCGTGAGAGAGTCCTAAAGATTGTAGTCTAGACGCGAGAAGGAATCCTAGGTCACTACAATCGAAGCTCTGATACCAAACTGTCACACCCTGAATTTTGCGGATGCGTATGATGTGTGAATTGCTTAATATCATTGCATTCAATTATAACAAACAACTATATGATTAAATATGATGTTCATCCATTAATACGTTTCAAACATTACAAACCCAAATTGTTTAGTACCAACCATCAAACTTCAAGTTTAGCTTACAAACCATTCAAATAGAAACAAGTTCCTTAGAGGACTTTTACACAAACGATAAATAAAAACCAAGGATTTGACTCGTATGTCTTATCTAAGATAAGACATCCAAGTCAAACCCTTCAAAAGTTTGGATGACATCAACTCTTGAAATACTTCTTGAACTTTTAAACACCGCCAGATCCATCAATTTCCTGAAATACATGTAGTTTGAAAACATCAACAAAAGTTGAGCGAGTTCAAGTGTTTTTGTATGTGTGCATGAATAATCTTGTAAACATTTGTATGTATGCCTTTGTAAACCGGTATGAAAGCGTCTATGAACAGATCAATTAATGATTTTCAAGGTCATTAATATGTGTGCAAAAGTGTAGGAAGGCTCAAACCTTTGCGGATTTCGTACCGGGCCACCCGACGGGAATGACATAGTCACCACATGGGCTAACTCCCAGTCCCATGGGTGGGGCTCGCAACACCCAAATAGATCTATCACTCATGCCCCTCGGTCCTTATACAAGGATTAATGGTCTTAAGTGTTGTACCCACCACTCACATGATCTAACAGTTCATTCCTTAGCTAACCATACCATTTGTAAACCTTTGAAACATTGAAACATGTATTTCACCCCCGAAGTTATAAAAGTGAAAACAGTTAAAAGAAAAAGGGGACATGAAATCACGGATTTGCGTTCTTCTGTCTAGTAACTCAAAGCTCCTTTCCACTGGTCGTACAACTACCTACACACGTGCTATGTTTTATTAGATGGCTAGGCCGTGTAACGACTCTTAGGCTTAGGTATTATGACTTACTTTGGAATTGGTATTCTTTGAGTTATATGTTGGGTACATATTATATAGTTCCAAAGTATATAATTATTAGTTAAAATAATAATATTTTAACTTAAATTATATTTATCAATTATTTGGAATATTTGTTAAGATAATATATTTTTGACTTATTTCGTTTTGTAATTCCTTCAGGAATATTTCCCAAGTATGGGTATAATTATACATGTGTATTTTTTTACTTGTGTATTTTGCCAAGTATTGGTGGCGTATTCCGGTGTGTATTTGTACGTATGAGAATACTCAATCACTGTGAAATATAATTTAAAACATTCAGGTTTTGTAAAAACAGTTTGCAAAAAGGTTTACAAAAAGGAGATTACTCACATTGCTACTTTAGACTTTTTCCTGTGGTTTCCTGGTTATAATCTAATAAATTAAACAATGCACACGCGTTAGTATAATAACCCAATATTTACATTAGTTATACCCTCCCCGAGACAGAACTCCAACGACTACGTCGGGCAGAACCTCGGCAGCCGTTACGGAGAGCTAGATCAATCGGGCAGCGTATCTAATACGTAACCGGGGGTTTAAAATACTTACAAAGAGAGGCAAAGCTTTGCTACTTTAGTGGGTATAATGCCCGATATTATGCCTATACTTTAGAAATTTGAGAGAGAATTCGAGTGTGACCGAATTGCGAACTGAGGCCGATCAAATCTATTTATCGGGTCTGATTCTGGCTTTCTCGCGGCCCGCTTAAGAAACCGAAGGGGTCTTCGCAGCCCGCGACGTAGGTCGGGTAGGCCCTAGCCTGGTCTGGTCACAAGCATACACTCGACATGAAGCTGCCACGTGGCAGCACCGGGTGAGGCTGCGTAGCAAAGTTGTCGTGCCCCGCGTAAGCCGAAGAGAGAGTCTTCGTGGCCCGCAAGCGACACCAGGATTTTGAATTTTATTTAAATTAAATAATATTAAAGGTATTTAAGGTCAAATCTCGTATACGGGGTGTATTTTAAGGCGTATAGGGATATTCTAATTATTTTAGGGATGTCGGAAATATTTTAGGAGAGTTGTTATATCCTCCCCACCTTGTTTTAGAACTCGTCCTCGAGGTCTACTGGAATAGGTGTGGATATTTCCTCTACATCTCTGATTCAAGCTCCCAAGTGTACTCTGGTCCTCTCTTGGAATCCCATTTTACTTTGACTAGAACTAATCTCTTGTGTTTAAGATTCTTGACGTTCCTGTCTTCAATTTGTAGAGTCTTTTCTACGAACTTGAGCTTTTCATTTACTTTTATGTCTTTAAGAGGTACCACTAATGTTTCATCGGCTAAACATTTTTTGAGATTACATACATGAAATACATCATGTATTCCTGCCATTTCCTTTGGCAGTTGTAGCTGATAAGCTACTGGTCCTATTCTTTTAATAATCTCAAAGGGTCCAACATACATGGGGCTTAGCTTTCCTCTTTTGATGAATCTCACCACTCTTTTCCAAGGAGAAACTTTTAATAATATCTTGTCTCCTACTTGAAATTCCAATGGCTTTCGCCTGTTATCAACGTAACTCTTTTGTCGATCGCGTGCTGCTTTTAGTCATTCCTTGACTTGAATAATCTTGTATGTTGTCTCTTGTACTATTTCTAGTCCAGATAATTATTTTTCTCCAATTTCTGCCCATCAGACGGGGGTTCGGCACTTTCGTCCATAAAGTGCTTCGAATGGTGCAACATTTATACTGGTATGATAGCTGTTGTTGAAGGAGAATTCTATTAATGGTAGATGATCGTCCCAATTTCCTCCGAAATCAATTACATAGGCTCTAAGCATATCTTCCATTGTCTTAATTGTCCTTTTGCTTTGTCCATCCGCTTGAGGATGATAGGTTGTGCTTAGATTTAGCTTGGTTCCCATTGCTTTTTGGAAACTTGTCCAAAAATGAGAAGTAAAACGCATATCTCAATCAGAAACAATTGATAAAGGAATTCCATGTAATGAAACTATTTCATTTACATACAACTTGGCTAGTTGTTCCATATTGAAAGTTTCCTTCATTGGTAAGAAATGAGCAGATTTAGTTAATCTATCTACAATCACCCAGATTGTATCATTACCTTTTCGTGTCTTGGTTAATTTGGTGTAACAAACCTGAGGGTTTCTGGTGTTCAACTTTAACTTGTGAACAAGTTAGACACTTGGCAACATAAGTTGTTATATCCTTTTTCATTCCTATCCACCAGAAATTCTTTCTTAAGTCTTGATACATTTTATCATTTCCAGGATGTATCGTATATTTAAACTTATGAGCTTCTTCTAATATTCTGTGACGTAGGTTTCCTAGTTTAGGTATCCAAATTCTTTCCTTATGGAATCTCCAAATTCCATCTGGTCCTTGTTCTAATTCCTTAATCATTCCTTTTAATTTTTCAGTATCATCCTTGATTACTGATTCTTGTGCTTCTCTAATTTGTTCGTTTAAATCTATCTGCAGATTTAATTTAAGAGAACGTACTCTTTTTGGCTTTTCGTGATATTTTTGACTTAAAGCATCAGCTACTACGTTAGCTTTTCCTGCATGATACTGGATATTACAATCGTAATCACTGAGAATTTCCATCCAGCGTCTTTGTCTCATATTCAATTCCTTTTGCCCCAAAACATATCTTAAACTCTTATGATCGGTGAAAATGGTAAACTTACTACCGTAAAGGTAATGTCTCTAAATTTTCAGGGCAAAAATTATAGCTCCTAATTTTAAATCATGGGTTGTATAATTTTCTTCATGATTCTTAAGTTGTCTAGAGGCATAGGCTATAACCTTTTGATGTTGCATTAACATACATCCATAACCTAACTTAGAAGCATCACAATAAACTACAAAATCTTCAGTTCCTTCTGGTAATGCTAATATGGGTGCGTTGGTTAATCTTTTCTTAAGGATTCTAAAGGCTTCTTCTTGTTTTGGTCACCATTCAAACTTAACAGACTTACAGGTTAGTTTCGTTAAGGGAATGGCTATTCTAGAAAAATCTCGGATAAATCTTTTATAATAACTGCCTAGTCCTGGAAAACTTCTAACCTCTGTTGGTGATTCAGGGATTTTCCATTTAGTAATCGCCTCAATCTTTGAGGGATCCACATGAATTCCTTCATGATTGACTAAATATCCAAGAAACTATACTTCTTCTAACCAAAATTCGCATTTCGAAATTTAGCATAAAGCTTTTCTTTTCTCAGCAAATTTAGAAGTGCATTCAGATGCGCTGCATGTTCCTCTTTACTTTTAGAATAAATAAGAATATCATCTATAAAGACAATTATGAATTTATCCAAATATGGCTTACATTTCGGTTCATCATGTCCATAAATGCGGCTGGGACATTGGTTAAACCAAATGGCATGACAGTAAATTCATAATGTCCATACCTTGTTCTGAAAGCGGTCTTAGGAATGTCCTATTCCTGTACCTTTAATTGATGATATCCTGAACGTAAGTCGATTTTAGAAAAGAATCGAGCTCCTTGTAACTGATCAAACAAATCATCGATTCTCCGTAATGGGTACCGATTTTTAATTGTGAATTTATTCAATTCACGGTAATCAATGCACATTCGCATTGACCCGTCTTTCTTTTTGACGAATAAGATCGGTGCTCCCCAAGGTGATGAACTTGGCTGTATGAATCCTTTTTCCAAAAGTTCATCTAGTTGTTTCTTTAGCTCTTGCATTTATGCGGGTGCCAAACGATAAGGTGATTTGGCAATTGGTGCTGTTCCTGGTAACAGATGAATTCTGAACTCGACTTCTCTGTCCGGCGGTAGTCCTGGTAGTTCTTCTGGAAATACATCTGAAAATTGAGATACTACAGGGATATCTTTTAATTCCTTTCCTTTAGTGTGAATGATTATGGAAATCATATACACTAGTGATCTTTTCCTAGCATAACTTGTTGTTTTCATCACAGAGATGAATTTTGTGGGTCTAGTTGGCTTATATCCTTTAATTGTGATCTTTTCACCTTTTGGTGAATCTACTTGAATTGACTTTTGATCACATAAAATACTGGCTTTATTGGCTATTAACCAATTCATTGGGTAAAGGTTTGCAATAAACTTTTGATTTAAAAATTCTATTCTTGCTCCGTGCAAGATTTCCGTAATCTTAATGGATTCTCCATTTGCTGTTTCTACTAAACATTCTTGTTGGAGTTTAGTTAATGGCAGATTGAGAAATTTGCAAAATGAAGTATTAATAAAACTTTGGTTCGCACCAGAGTCAAATAATACTTTGGCAAAAACATCATTAACTAAAAACGTACCGGCAAACATGTCCGGAATCATTTTGGCTTCTTCTGCAGTCAGAACAAATGCTCTAGCATTCTTAGCAGTCCTGTTGTTCGTGGCTGGAGCTAGTTTCGGACAATTTGGCTTGATATGTCATTTTTCTCCACAGTTGAAGCACACTCCATTGTTGGGTTTCTTCCTACAATCTTCTTTTTTGTGTCCTGGTATCTTGTAGTAATTACAGTAGGTGGAGCATCTTCCGAAATGCTTCTTCTTACAGGCTTTACAGAAGGGTGTAGAGGTAGAACCTATATTTTTCCCACGGTTGGAATTACCGCAGCGAAATTCCTGGGTAAGCTTTTGAGCTAGGTTCTTTCTTTGGTTTTCTTCTTGGGTACGCACTAATTCATCAGTCAAGGTGTTTGCTAGTTCTACTGCTTCTTCTATGGTTTCTGGTCTAGCTCCCTTGACTACATGCCTAATTTCGCTGATTAATCCCCAGATATAACGGGAGATTAACACTGGTTCTGGTGATGCTAGGGTTGCCACTATTATAGCATATTCAAAGAATGTAGTAGTGTAACCCTTGTTATCTATCGCATTCATTCTAAGGTTTAAGAATTTATTGGCTATTTGTTCCTTTTCATTGGGAGGACAAAATTTCTTTTCCACCACATTCTTAAACTAGTTCCATTCCATACTATAGACCCTGTCACTTCCCCTAGACTGGAGAATTGTGTTCTACCATTCTAGAGCTGCATTTTTAGAAAAATTGGAGGCAAACATGATCTTATCTTCTTCTGCGCACTTGCTTATTTTTAAGACTGCCTCAGTCTTTTCTATCCAGCGTAGAGCTGCAATGGCCCCTTCATTGCCAGAGAATTCTATTGGTTTGCAGGACCATAATTCTTTGTAAGAACAACCATAAGACATGGTTCTTCTTCTTTTTGGAATTGGCATTTGAAGAATTGGTCCATTGTGCACGCTGTGACTAAGTTTAGTATGGGTTCGCTTACTCCCATTATAACTTTTATTATTATTTTCCGCTTCCCTAACATTTTGGATGATAGCTGGCATAACATCTCTAATTCCTTGGGTTACAATGTGTCGAATTTCACTGTTATTTATTTGATTTTCATTATTCTGGTTTTCCTGATTTGCTGTGCTGGCCATCTGGATTATAAAAATTTACCAAGTATTAATATCGCAAGACAATATCTAATGCAAACAATCACACAACAAGCATATTGATCCAAAATCGTCGGACATTGCGACATTTACTCTATTTTATATATTTATGCGTCTAATACAAACCACAACTGGAAATTTAAAATACAATACTAGTATGCATCAATAACTATAAGGTTGTCTATACCATAATATATATATATATATATATTTATTTATTGTTGTTATTATTATTATTATTAATATTATTATTATTATTACTACTACAATTACTTAGTGGGGATCCATCCAGTATTGCATGTTACGCTCGTCATACTTCCAGACGAGTCTCTCCCCTATCTGTTTCATTCTCTCACTTCCTTCTAATATCTCCTCACCAAAGGTTCGGAGTTCCTGTATGTTCTCATTGCTCTTGGGTGGTGAGGGTGCTGGTATGGGGTCAGGGTATTGTGGCATCGGTTCCTCCTGAGGGTATGGGTTCTCTAGAATCTCCCTGATATATATTGGTCATTATCATAATATGGGTCTAAAGGATCCAAGTCGGGATAGGGTCCTACTAGGTCTTGCATGGGCTCCTCTATTGGGTAACATTGTTGGTAATCCCTGTGGTCGTCAAACCATGGGTCATAGTCTGGAGGATGGGGTGCCGAGATCCTAGGAATCTCAGCTGGGTCAAAAGCAGGTATTTGTGGCTGGTCTGCTGGGTTTAGTTCGATTTCAATGGGTTGTGTGGGAAATAGTGGTAACGGTTGAGGTGCTATGAGTTGTTCTAGATTAGGGTCGGCAGCGGTAGTAGCTAATATGTGGAAATTAGCTAGTCTCCTATTGAGTATATCCTAGGTTTGAATATTCATTTCTCTATTGGTCGCTGCTATGGCCCGCTGTTGTTGCAATTTTCTCATCCTTTTTCTACATGCATGGGCTCCTCTGCTGAACCATCCGCTCTTCTTAGGAGGGAATGACTCCTCAGATTGTGCTTTGAATACGAAAATTCCTTCTTCGGTATCAGCCGAATACCCCGAGGGGGTAGGCTGTGAAGAGGTGCCTTCGTCCCTAGGTGAACTGGACAGTTGACGGTAAGCGTCCGAAGGTCCTTGGTCACTTATACTGTAAACTAACAAATTGTCAAATAACACAAAATAATAATCTACACGTATGCACATAGTCTCATTGATTATTTCCTAACAAAATTGATAATTTAAATGTCAGCATAACACCTCTTTGGCTAAAATTAGTGGCTGTAGCTCTGATACCACCTTCTGTCGCAACCCCCGACCCCTGCCCCAGGAGTAGGGCTGGCAATTGGGTACCTGTTAAGACACGATTAGACCTGTTTGACTGAAAAATACACCCTTTGACTTTTTTTATTTTTAAAATAATTAAAATTACAATGTTAGGATCTATCATTTATTCATCTTTGTACCTAAAACATAAAACTGTTTTATAAACATGAGGTAGAAAGTAGTTAAAGGAGTCGTAATCATGTTTGAAACTTATGTTGTGCGCGCCATCAGAAACCTATGAAACCTGTTATTTGCCAGCCTTAGCTGGGAGGCGGGCGGCCACGGCCTACTCAGAGATGGTGGTATCGGTGTTTATCATTATTTGGCAGCGGAATTTACATCAGGACCGTAGTTAGAAAATATTTTATCAGAGTAAAATACCACATTTTCATAATATTAAACACATGGGAAATTCCCAAGTTTTTATTACATCATGTTTATAGGGGTAAACCCTATTTTATTGAATAAAAAATCTTTCTTTATTTAGGTAACTATTGTAGCCACATTTTCCAAGCCTTCAGTGCTCTCCAGCTGGCTTCTATTTTGGCTTTCACATTTTGTTACCTAAAACGCGTTTTAAAAAATTTGTCAGTGGGAAATACTGGTGAGTGAATCCCAATTTAATAAAACGGATTTTATCCTTGTACAGTATTGAGGGCAATTAGCAATTACATTTGTTTATTATTCTACCTTAATTACCACCCACGTTACTGTCGACCCAACTTGTGGTCATGTTACTACTCACAGTGTAGTAACAATTTTTTGTATACAAAACCCCAACATACCGACGATAATTGTAGAATTACAAATACTCAATCACTGTGAAATATAATTTAAAACATTGAGGTTTTGTAAAAACAGTTTGCAAAAAGGTTTACAAAAAGGAGATTACTCACATTGCTACTTTAGACTTTTTCCCGTGGTTTCCTGGTTATAATCTAATAAATTAAACAATGCACACGCGTTAGTATAATAACGCAATATTTACATTAGTTATACCCTCCCTGAGACAGAACTCCAACGACTACGTCGGGCAGAACCTCGACAGCCGTTACGGAGCGCTAGATCAATCGGGCAACGTATCTAATACGTAACCGGGGGTTAAAATACTTACAACGAGGCAAATCTTTGCTACTTTAGTGGGTATAATGCCCGATATTATGCCTGTACTTCAGAAATTTGAGAGAGAATTCGAGTGTGAGCGAATTGTGAACTGAGGCCGATCGAATCTATTTATAGGGTCTGATTCTGGCTTTCTCGCGGCCCGCTTAAGAAACAGAAGGGGTCTTCGCGGCTCGCGACGTAGGTCGGGTAGGCCCTAGCATGGTCTGGTCACACGCATAGACTCGACACGAAGCTGCCACATGGCAGCACCGGATGAGGCTGCGTAGCCAAGTTGTCACGCCCCGCGTAAGCCGAAGAGAGAGTCTTCGCGGCCCGCGAGCGACACCAGGATTTTGAATTTTATTTAAATTAAATAAAATTAAAGGTATTTAAGGTCAAATCTCGTATACGGGGTGTATTTTAAGGTGTATAGGGATATTCTAATTATTTTAGGGATGTTGAAAATATTTTAGGAGAGTTGTTATAATGTTATGGAGTCTCCTGTAAGTATGTATTTTTATCTAAGCATGCAGAATTTGTCAGCAGCTCGGGTGAAGAGATTCGGGTAGGGCTGGAAAATCGTGTCTTAGCGGGGTTAACATGTCTATGACGACGCGAACAACACAAGCTCCAAACATGAATATGACTCGTTTAACTATTTTATATCTAGTGTTTATAACTCATTTGTATGTTTTAATTACCAAGAAGGAGAAATGATGGATCATAACCTTTTAATTTTAATTAAAGCCTTGTTGGTAGAAGATGAAATCCTAATACCCAAACCTCCTTGCGATTTAGGAGCCGAGACTTTCCGCCATGCTACCCAACTTATCTTATTCTTATCGAAACAACTTCCCCATAAAAATCTTACATGCCATTTTACCATTAAAGCCTTGTTGGTAGAAGATAAATTCCCAATACCCAAACCTCCTTGCGATTTAGAAGCCAAGACTTTCCGCCACGCTACCCAACTTATCTTAATCTTGTCGAAACAACCTCCCCATAAGAATGTTCGCCTAATTCTTTCAAGATGTTTCAATACTTGAACGGGAGCGGGAGCATTAAATAAGGATAAAAATTAAGTTGGAAGATTACTCAAGAGAGCTTTCGCAAGAGTCACTCTCCCTTCAAATGAGAGTATTCGGGTATTAACCAGCTATGATTCTCTCCATTTACTGCATATAATTTGTATTCAATGTTGTTAATTTAGTCAATAAGTCTTGTGTAACCTTTGCTTATTTTCCTCCTTGATTTATGCTTTGTACTCCTATATAGGATATTGTAATTCTGTACATTGAAATCATCAAACAATAATATTAAAACCTTTACAGCAACTTCCTCTTCTCCATATGGTATCAAGAGCATTCTTGCTCCTCTGAGCTCCGATCCTGACCTGCCCCTTCCTTTCTTTTTTTCTTTTTCGCCCAGCCACCACAGCAGCAACGCTGCTCTCTGTCTTCTCTGATTACACAGCAATAGCCCCCTCTTCTTCTTTCATCTCCCCATGGCGAACCCTACCATTGTTGACATCACAACCAACTCCCACTTCCCTACTAAACTTACTGCCCACAACTTTCCTGTTTGGCGGAAACAGGTCATGTCCACCCTAACCGGACTTGACCTCGATAAGTTTGTCGATGGCTCCATTGAAGCACCACCAAAGTTTGTTGACGGAAAAGCAAATCCTAACCATCGTCCTTGGTTCAGACAGGACCAGATTCTACTCGGAGCCTTGCTTGGAAGCTGCTCCGAAACGATTCAACCCATGGTTTCCTCTGCTGCGACAGCCCACGAGCTCTTCAAAAGATTGACAGAGAGCTTCGCTAGCGTTTCCAGATCCCGAATCATCTCTCTAAAATCAAAGCTTGCAAGAACCACCAAAGGTACGAAATCAATGACTGAGTACCTTCATGAAATGCGAACAATTGCTGACGACCTTGCTCTTGCCCAAGAACCAATCAAGGATGAAGATCTGATTGTTCACATTCTTACCCAGTTAGGTGACGAGTATAAACATGCCTCTGCAGCTCTTCGATTCAGAGATACTCCTCTGACCTTCACTGATTTGTTTAACAAATTGGTAGACTATGAGAGAACACTACAAGAAACATCACCCCCAACCCTAATTGCCACTATAAACCAAACGCAGAGGCAGGGAATCAGGTTCTCAAATAGGCCTGGTCAAGGAGACAGAAATCAACATAAGCCCAATCAGTTTGGGTCCAGAAACAACAAATATCCAACCAATAGTGGTTCTTCGAACAATTCTCGTGGTAACCGTAACCTGTTTTTTTGTCATTATTGTAATATTCCAGGTCATGACACAAAGGATTGTCGCAAGCTTGGACGTTTCTTACGCGAGCACAATGTATCTCCCCAAGGGAACTCGCCTCCGGTGGTCAACAACACCTCGCCCTACCCTACGGCTCCTAACCATTCTTGGATGTGGGACACTGGTGCATCCAATAATACTGCAAACAACCAAAATGCTTTTCCCGTTCTTTCTGAATATGGAGGCCCTGATGAGATTGTTCTAGGTGACGGTAAATCTCTTCCCATTACTCATATTGGTCAAACGACGTTACCCACAAACTCTCGACCTCTTCTTTTAAATGATGTTTTAATTGTTCCACATTTGCGTAACAGTCTTATTTCTGTTGCAAAAGTTTGTCGAACTAATCGTGTTTCTGTTGAATTCTTTCCATATCATTTCTTGGTCAAGGATCTACGCACGGGGGCGCATCTCATGCGGGGAGTGAACGTCAATGATGTTTACTATGGACCATCCGTCTCGTCTCCTCAAGTCAATTCCACAACAACAGGATCCCTACTCATGTGG
The DNA here is from genome assembly GCA_030545235.1 of Helianthus tuberosus. Lineage (NCBI taxonomy): Eukaryota > Viridiplantae > Streptophyta > Magnoliopsida > Asterales > Asteraceae > Helianthus > Helianthus tuberosus. The sequence continues at coordinate 106,090,458 of CM060451.1, read as the reverse complement.
CACCACATACTTGGACACCCATCGCTTCAAGTATTCAAGTCTTTACTCTCTAGAATAGGACTTTCATGTAATAAGGTGACACGTGAGTCGTTTCATTGTCAATCATGTTCTTTAAATAAAAGTCACAAACTTCCTTTTGGCCAAAATTCGTTTGTCGCAAACAAACCGTTACAACTAATTTACTCGGACGTATGGGGACCTGTCAAAACCTCCATTGACGGTTTCAAGTATTATGTCATTTTTGTGGACTACTACTCGAAGTATATTTGGTTATACCCAATCAAACGTAAATCTGATGTCTCAACTCTTTTCCCTCAATTCAAATCTTTAATTGAAAACTTTTTAAAAACACCCATAGTTGCTTTATTTACTGACAATGGAGGTGAATATGTAGGTCTCTCATCCTATCTCACCTCTCAAGGCATCTCCCACTATACCACACCACCCCACACGCCGGAACAAAACGGTGTTGCCGAACGTCGTCACCGCCATGTTGTTGAAACCGGCCTTTCACTACTACATCATGCTCAACTACCACAACATTTTTGGTCTCATGCTTTTCAAACCGCTACCCATCTCATAAATCGCTTGCCTACATCCATCCTCAAAAACAAATCACCATATGAAATGTTGTTCAACACCACTCCCACTTATTCCAACCTAAAACCATTTGGTTGCCTTTGCTACCCTTGGCTTCGACCCTATACCACATCCAAGCTACAACCTCGGTCAACATCATGCATCTTTCTTGGCTACTCTTCCTCTAAATCCGCATACAAGTGCTTTGATCCAGCCACAAACAAACTATACCACTCTCGCCATGTTGAATTCATCAAACATATACTTCCATCCCATACCAATACCTCCCCCACACCTCCTGTAACTTATGACCTCTTTCTTTCTAACGCACCCAACTCCACACCCAATTCCACACATACACCTACCTCCTCTTCCCACATCCCCCTCTCGGCTCCAACCCTCAATGCCGAGACCACCTTCACAGCTGAACCCACTTCCTCCACAGACCCCCCTCCACCCGAACCCACACCTTCTGCCACAGCACTACCACCTCAAACAAGTCCCACACCTCCTGCCCCGAACTCTCCTACCTCACCAACCACGGTTATCACTGATACTTCCACCACACAATCCGAACCCACACCCACGCCGACTGAATTCACACCCAATAACTCCACATCCATCCCGTCTCCAAACTCCCCAACCCCTGATCCCGTCACACCTACACCACCTCCTACCCGTCGTCAACCCAAACCAAATCCCAAATATTATAATCCCAACTTTGTCAACTCCACAACACTCCACCCGCTTCCCTCTTCTATCGAGCCCTCTACTCACGTTCAAGCCATGAAAGATCCAAAATGGCGACAAGCAATGGACCTTGAATACAACGCTCTCCTTCAAAACCAGACATGGGAGCTTGTACCACACACTACCCAACATCCAATTGGTTGCAAATGGGTATTCCGCATTAAACGAAACCCCGATGGAACGATTGAAAAATATAAAGCGCGCCTAGTCGCCAAAGGGTTTCATTAACAACACGGTACGGACTATTTTGATACTTTTAGTCCTGTCACAAAACCCGTCACCATTCGTACTGTTTTATCCATTGCGATCTCTCGAGGGTGGTCCTTACGCCAATTAGATGTCAACAATGCATTTCTTCATGGCACCTTACATGAAGATGTATACATGATTCAACCACCCGGCTTTGCCAATTCGGACCTCCCCAATCACATCTGCAAACTCAAGAAATCCCTCTATGGCCTCAAACAAGCCCCACGGGCATGGTACAATGAACTCACTTCATTTCTTCACCACTTTGGTTTTAAGAAATGCCTCTCTGATGCCTCTCTCTTTGTATACAATCAAAACGGTACCACTGCCTACTTACTTGTCTACGTTGATGACATTGTCCTAACCGGAAACAACAATTCATTTTTGGATACCTTTGTTCGAGCACTAGGACATAAGTTTTCTATCAAAGATCTTGGTCCGCTTCATCATTTCTTGGGCATTGAAGTCATTCCCACTTCTCATGGTCTATTCCTTTCCCAACATCGACATATCCAAGACATTCTCACCTCATTCAAAATGGACGGTTCCAAAGAAGTCCTCACACCCCTTAGCACCTCAGATCCTCTCACCTCATCCGACTCATCACCATTAGTCGACTCCACTCCATATCGCCAACTTGTTGGCACCTTGCAATACCTTGCATTCACCCGACCCGACATCTCCTTTGCTGTTAATAAACTATCCCAATTCATGCATTCTCCAAAACAGTCACATTGGCAAGCTCACAAAAGGGTTCTCCGCTATTTAAAAGGAACGGTGCATTATGGATTGTTCTTAAAACGCCATTCACCACTACACTTACAAGCCTTCTCCGACTCAGACTGGGGTGGTATACACGATGGGGGACGGTCTACAACCGCTTACTTACTATACCTTGGACCCAACCTCATCTCATGGCGGTCATCACGACAAAAAACCGTCTCTCGCTCTTCTACCGAAGCTGAATACAAAGCCCTTGCAAATGCCGCTGCAGAAGTCTCGTGGGTCAAGAACCTACTTGCTGAACTAGGGATTAAGCAACCAATGACTCCCACCTTGTTTTGTGACAATACTGGAGCCACCTACATATGTGCGAATCCGGTCTATCATTCTCGCATGAAACATGTCGCATTGGACTATCACTTTGTTCGGGAGCAAGTCAACGCCGGCCAACTAAAAGTTCTACATATTAGCTCAAAGGACCAACTTGCGGATGTTCTTACTAAACCGCTTGCAAAGTCTCCGTTTCTATCGTTCCGCTCCAAGATTGGCGTCTCCAATGGATCCTCCATCTTGCGGGGGCGTATTAACCAGCCATGATTCTCTCCATTTACTGCATATAATTTGTATTCAATGTTGTTAATTTAGTCAATAAGTCTTGTGTAACCTTTGCTTATTTTCCTCCTTGATTTATGCTTTGTACTCCTATATAGGAGATTGTAATTCTGTACATTGAAATCATCAAACAATAATATTAAAACCTTTACAGCAACTTCCTCTTCTCCATATCGGGCTTTCCAAGTTGTTAGATTCTTCTCAAACCTTTCCATTACGGGTTTCCAATGTTTGGCCAACGCCATGTAAGCCCCAACCGGGAGGCCTAGATAGGTAAACATGAGTTGCCCTCGATCTCCACGTTGTCAACACCAATGCCAAAAAGTTGACTTTTGAAAAAGTTCACTTTTAGCCCCGATGACAAGTGGAAACATCTCAATAGATGACCGATGTTGTGGATATTGGCTTCAGGCCATTTGCCTGCGAAGAGCACGTTGTCCGCGTATAGCCAATGAGAAACCGTTGGACTTTCACGTGGTGTTTTTATGCCATGGAAAATACCATCATAACATGCACTTACCATGGCCACATGTAAAGCTTCCATGGCCAAGATAAACAATAGGGGATAATGGGTCACCTTGGCTTACATCCTTTTTCTATGTTGAATTCAAGTGTTGGTGACCCGTTAACTAGGATGGACGAGCGAGCAGAGGAGAGACTACTTCTGATCCATTTCCTCCAAAGGGCCATTTGCATGAGTATGAAATCTAGGAAGTCCAATATATTCAATGAGTCGAACACCTTTCCGAAATCGACTTTCAATAGCATAGCTTTCTTCTTCGATTTTTTTACCCACAAGATAACATCATTGATTATCAAAAGACTGTCCGTTATGTATATTGTTCTCTTTGACTTTAATTAGCTTACAATGAAAGTGCATATATAAGGAAAGAAGTTTATCGAGGATCACAAATAAAATAAGAAACACTCTCTCTTTATGTTCTCACAAGTAAAATTACTAATACAAAACCTTTAAACTTCTTCGTTGTGAAATGAACATGAATATCATGCAGCATGTTCTCTAGTTTTAAATTATCATTTTTAATAAAATCATACACCTTAGTTACATCGAAAACCATGTCAAACTCCTTTTTCTATACTCAACTTGCAACTGTTTAACGTGTGATATAATAAGAATTAAGTTATAAAATAATCTCCCACTTGCTTAATATATAAAAAAGTACTTGATAAATAAACTAGATCTAAACTGAAGAATTATTCTGATTCCAAATTGGGTCTTTCTCCTCAAATCATGAACTGAAAAAAGATCAAGAAATTCATCTTCTTGTATGCATATGAGATCCTCAATACATTAACTTAAAGAACCCATGAGTGTAAGTTGAGTTGTACGTGTGGGAGTACTAATTGTACCTTTGAACTATGGGTGTCCAAGAAAGTGGGAGTGTTGAGGATCTAGGAACAAAGAATAAGTACAGAAGATTGGATTCTGAGTTGACTGACGATGGTGATGATGATCTAGAGGTTGTACAGTACAAGCAGACACAGCACGAAAGGAGCAAGAGAACAAGAAAATATGTCTTTGCTTGTGCGGTTTTTGCATCTCTCAATAATGTCCTTCTTGGCTATGGTAAATACAATCCTGAATGCTTTCTTTTGTAAATTCAATACCTAAGTATGGTGTACATCATTTTAAGGCTATGGTATAACACGTATTTGCATCTAAGCAACTAGGGTTTTGTAACTCTCTTATTATAACAATCAGGTACGGACCTAGGTGTGGGCGACGGGGTCGTCCGTACCCCGTGATTTTTTTTCCTTTTTAGTATATATGTGATTCCTTCAGACTGACCTCAAGAAATTTTGATATCGAAGGCCGAAAAATTTCGACACGAATATGCAAAAGAGATATGTAGTTGATATATACTATGTGATAAACACTTGGCCCAAAATTTTTAACCTCCATTAAAAAAAATCTAGCTAGAGATTGATTTGCTAAAACCATCAATGTTAACAACCATTATTTCTTCATCTGAATCCCGTATTTTATGTGTAAGGATGTAAATGAGTCAAGTCAATCATGATCTACTTGAGATTGATTTGCTAAAAGCTCGAATCGAGCCGAGCTCTTGGGTTTAAAATGCGGGATGCGCACGATGCGCTGATGAGATCACATCAAGTGATGCGATGCACTGCGATTACATGATGTGAGGTTGATGCGCCCTAAGGCGTATAATGCGCTCGCGTAATGTGCGTATTTTTCTAAGATCGACCATTATTGAGTAAAATTGCACAAGGAGCTTGTAGAATGTGCTTAACAAGCTTGTACAATGAGCTGATGAAGTAGTTCCTACATAGATTACTTGTACCTTTTGAATAGACTACTTGTACACTTAAAAGTTCAAGGTTTATTTTGGTTAGAGTAAACTCCCATTTTGGTCCCTGTGATTTTGACAGTTTTGCCATTTTAGTCCAAATCTCAAACCTTTTAAATTTGGGTCCCTGTGGTTTGTATTTTGTTGTCATTTTAGTCCAAATCTCAAAAAATCTCATTTTTTACTGTTCCAACATATCTTTTTTGTCTTTTTGTGCAGGGGTAGTTTTGTCCAATTACTTTTCATTAAAACATTTTCTTAATTAAAAAACCCAAATAAATCATCTTCATCTACCTTCTTTCTCCGCATCTCCCCGTACAAACATTCAAACAAACCCATTACACACATCTCTCTCTAATCTCTCCTTCACCTCCTTTCTGAAAAACCATCACCATCATCGTTCACATCCCCATCAATAGCATCGCCGCCATCAAAACCCACCTCCGTCAATATTTATTTTCTCCAGCAAAAAAAAGTCCATCCCTACAATGAACTCAACTGATTTCTGTTATTGTAAAGATGAAACAATATTCCAGTGTACTTAAGCTCTTAAACAAATGAGATTGATGGATGTTCCTCTTAGTATCCCTACAATGAACATATCCATTATTGTTGCCTGAATCAAGTTGCTTATGGTTTTGCCTTACTAGCAACCCTTTTCAAGCAATGTTATTCACCCACTTTGGCCACCTATAGCATTCTCATAAATGGGCTTGTTCTTGCTGATTGGGTTTTTGAAGCGGTTGAGTTATTCAAGAAACTACTTCGAGATACTTTGTGAACATTAATTCTTTTGACGGAGGTGGGTTTTTGTGTCGGTGGGGATGGGTGTTTCAGAGAGAGAGAGAGAGAGTCCGGGAGTGAGTCGAATCGGTCGGGTAGTTGTGGTTCGGGTGAGAGGATGCATGGTGGTTCAGGGTGGATTCTGGTGGTGAGATATGGGAGGAGAGGATTGTGGTGAGATCTGGGAGGAGAGATGAAATGGTGGTTGTGAAGAGGTAAGGGTGGGATCTGATGGTGGTGTGGATTTGGTAAGAGTAAAATCTATTTTCATAAAAACTTTAAATAAAATAAAAAGGAAATGACCATTTTGCCTATAGGAAAATGACAAAATATTGTGATTTATTTTAAGAAATATAAACTGATTTCATTTTTGGACCAAAATAGCAATAAAAGTGAAACAACAGGGACCCAGATTTAAAAAGTTTGAGATTTTAACTAAAATGAAAAAACTGCCCAAACCACAGGGACCAAAATGGCAGTTTACTCTTTTGGTTATATTGAACTTTTTATGGTACTCGAGCTATTTTGTTGTATTTATTTATTTTAATATCTAAATTTTTAGTGTTAAAAGTTATAAGTTAAAATATTATCTATAAACCTTTTTTAAATAACAAATGTCTCGCATATGTTATGTCGCGCATCGCGTTTCGGCTTTTGGGATCAAAACGCATCAGAGCGCATCACGCTTATAAAACCAAGGCCCAGGCTTAAACAAGCTCGAGCTCAAGAAAAAAAATAAACTCGTTTAGTAAGTAAACATGAGCTCAAACTCCATTTATCAACTTGAGTAGGTTCACATGCCCAAGCGAGTATGTTATCTATATAATTTTTATTTAATTTATTAAGTATATATTAATATAATAAAAAATAAACTATAATAAAATAAATAATTATAATGATATAATATAACTATAATATAATAATAATATTAATCTAAATCTAATCTAAATCTTTTAATATTACAATGCTGGGAATAGAGTTTTTGGTCACGTATCAAAACATTATTGTTAAGTTAACACATCTAATCGTGATGAAATTACTAAAACTGTTACACACATCAAAATCAAATAACTACTCTATAGTTCTAAGTATAGTTATTTACAATTTTGTCATGGCATCCTTTTTTTCCTTTGATTTGCATGTTTTTGTTTAATTTATTAAGTATATATTAATATAATAAATAATAAATAAATCATATATAATAAACTATGATAAAACCCCTAAATAATTAATATTATGTTAAATATAAAAATTGTAATTATAATTTTTTTTTAATAATTAAAGATGTATATATAATTTTTAATAAATAACAAACAAGACGAGATCAATGTTTAGAAATAAGAATTGAAAGAAACAGAGCTCGAATTTGAGTTCTCATAAGTTAAGTAAGCTGAGCTCAAGTTCGGGCTCAACTCTATTCTTCCCCTGGTAAATTCATTTATCTTGACAATTTCTTGATTTGCAGATGTTGGTGTCATGAGTGGAGCAATCATATTCATCCAAGAAGACCTAAAAATCACCGAATTCCAACAAGAATTTCTCATTGGTAGCTTAAGTGTCATTTCCATATTGGGCAGTTTAGCCGGCGGTAGAGTCTCCGACGCCGTTGGCCGGAAATGGTCCATGGGTCTGGCTGCAATCATCTTCCAGATAGGTGCAGCTATAATGACCTTAGCCCCTAATTTCGAGTTTATATTGATCGGTCGACTCCTCGCCGGAGTTGGCATTGGTTTTGGAGTCATGGTCGCTCCGGTCTACATCGCTGAGATATCACCGACGGTTTCCCGAGGGACATTCACCTCATTCCCGGAAATATTCATCAATCTCGGGATTTTACTCGGCTACGTGTCGAACTACGCATTTTCGGGCCTTTCGTCCCACACGAATTGGCGAATTATGCTCGCGGTCGGAATCCTTCCATCCGTGTTCATAGCGTTTGCGATATTCGTAATCCCGGAATCACCGAGGTGGCTTGTGATGCAGAAGCGAGTTGATGAAGCGAGAGTAGTGTTAATGAAAACAAACGAGGTGTCGTCGGAGGCGGAGGAGAGGTTGTCGGAGATACTAGCGTCCGCGGAAAACGGAAACCGAGATACCGCCGTGTGGCGGGAACTGCTAAACCCGACTCCCATGGTCGGGCGAATGCTAGTCACGGGAATCGGAATCCAATCTTTCCAACAGATAACGGGAATCGATGCGACCGTGTACTATAGTCCCGAGATTCTTCAAACCGCGGGACTTGAAAACAAGTCGCGACTTTTAGCCGCGACAGTAGCTGTGGGTATCTCGAAAACCGCCTTTATCATGATTGCGATCTTAGTCATCGATAAAGTCGGGAGGAAACCGTTACTATACGCGAGCACCATCGGGATGACATTCTGTTTGTGCGGTTTAGGACTCACTCTTTGGTTGTTTGAAAAAGATTCGGTCGGGGTGGCGTTGGTGATTCTGCTTGTGTGCGGTAATGTGGCTTTCTTTTCGGTCAGGATTGGGCCGATTTGTGGCGTTTTGACATCGGAGATATTCCCGCTAAGGCTAAGGGCGCAAGCGTTTGCTTTAGGATTCGTGGGGAATAGGGTTTGTAGTGGAATTGTTGCGATGTCTTTTTTAACCGTTTCTCGTGCTATTTCGATGTCCGGGACATTCTTCATTTTCGGTATTGTCTCGGCTTTGTCGGTTGTTTTCGTATACAAAATCGTGCCTGAGACGAAAGGAAAATCATTGGAGCAGATCGAGTTGTTGTTTCGAAAGGAACACTACTGGCAAGAAGAGGAAGTAGAGCTATCAGATACTCAAAAATTAGTGCAGGATCATGAGAATTCGACTTTCACTCTGTGAATTTGTAACTTTTAGTTATTGGCATTGTGTTTTTTATAAAATTTTAGTGGTTGAATAACTACATGCTAATTTTTCAAGATTGGGCTTAATGTCCGGGCAAGGTAGTGTCGGCCCATAGAAGCGGGCCATGTTCCTACCTGGCCCAATGCTTATGAGAGTGACTTTTTATCAAGTGAGGCAACAAGCAATTTAACCAAAGATTCTTTAATAAGGATGTCAAATGTTTTTTGATCAATAACAAAAGGATTTAAAATTTGAAATACAAAATTCAAATTAGTAAGTAATGCATGAAGGCAAATGTGAAAATGTTGTATTTAGTGGACTTAACTAGCTAAATACTAGAAGAAGGCTGTGTCGGACGGTATTTTCAAAGGTTTGCAATGTACATCTACAGGTCCGGTATTATCTCATCTTATTTATGCTGATGATGTTGTTTTTCTTGGGGAATGGTCGCATGAAAACACTCTTAATTTGCAGAATTTTAAGATGTTTTCATTTGGTTTCGGGGTTGAAAGTGAATCTTGCTAAGTGCTCACTGTTTGGGGTCGGGGTTGGTGATGTAGAGGTGCAACAGTTGGCGGATATTCTGGGTTGTAAAAGAGGATCTTTGCCTTTTAAACACTTGGGTTTGGTGGTGGGGGCCAATATGAATCTTATTCGTAATTGGAAACCCGTTATTGATGTTTTTAAAAACAGAATGTCGCATTGGAAAGCAAAGAACCTTTCTTATAGTGGTAGAATCACACTACTCAAATCGGTTCTGAACTCGTTTCCGACTTATTTCTTTTCCTTATATAAAGCGCCGGCAAAAGTTATTGAGATATTGGAAAGATTGAGGAGGGTTTTCTTTTGGGGAGGAGTTGGTGAAAACTCTTATATGAGTTGGATGGCGTGGGAAAAGGTTATGGCTCCAGTTGAATATGGGGGATTAGGTTTCGGATCACTTAGAGATGCTAATCTTGCAATGTTGTCGAAGTGGTGGTGGAGGTTTAAAACGGATAAAGAAAGTTTATGGAGAAGAGTTGTGTGGGTTGTACATCATAATAGTAGATTTTGGTCATCGATTCCGGCGAAAGTTTCATTGGCTGGTCCTTGGAAACAAATAGTCGGTATACGTGAACCTCTTAATCATGTAGGTATTAATATTATGGATTCTATTTGGTGCAAAGTGGGTTGCGGCTCCAAGTCAGCCTTCTGGATTTATTTTTGGATCGGGTGTCAGCCGCTTTATTTAAGCTTTCCTCTTCTATTCGCTTTAGAAAAAGAAAAATTATGTTCAGTTTCAGATCGGGTGTCTTGGGGGACTGATCGAGTCACTTTGTCATGGTGTTGGAGCCGGTTATCATTGTCCGAGAGCGAGGAATCTGAGTTGCTGGAATTAATTCTTCTGCTGAGTGATTTTGCTGTCGGCGAGGGGCCGGATAAGTGGGTATGGAACCATGATCCTTCTGAATCATTCTCGGTAGCAAGTATCAAAGGTATAGCGGCGGTGGCATTCAGGTCCGTTCCGGCCTACATCTTTCCTTGGAATAAATTCCTCCCTAAGAAAGTAGGGGTTGTTTCTTGGCGGGCGGTTTCGGAACGTCTACCTACTAGAGTGGCCTTGGCATATAGGAATATCAATATTGGTGATACCAGGTGTTTATTTTGTGGTGATTATGAAGAGTCCAGCGATCATATATTCGCATCTTGCCACTTTGCTCAAACTATTTGGAGTGTCTTGTCGCAGTGGTGTAAGATTCCACCAGTGGTAGCCTTTAGTCTGAGAGATATACTGGATGCTCACTTATATATGCCAGGTAATAAAAAAGAAAAAGATTGTGTTTAATGCCATTGTCCAGGTTGTTATTTGGAGTTTATGGAGGATGCGTAATGAGGTTCTATTCGGTCAGGCCGAGCCTAGTATTTCGAAGGTAGTGGAGGAGTCCAAGTCGATGGCTTATCATTGGATTAAGAATCGCTCGAGGTCGTCGCATTGGTCTTAGAATGAATGGCGGGATTTTTCCATTGTTTTGTAATGTATCTTAGTGTCTCGTTATGTACTTGTAGTTTTTTCTGGTGCTGACCGATTGGTCATCTTGGTGTTGGGGTATGTAAATATGGTGTCTAGCTTCTGGCTAGTTGAATTAATAAAATTTCGTTGGCCGTTCAAAAAAAAATAACAAAATACATATTTAATTGTCATTGATGAAAAAATTTGTGCAAGTTCCACATTTAATTGTCAGGAAATGGATATGAATTTATTAGAAACTTTTTAAAGTTACAATTAAAACGATTTGACATTTTTTATAACTATGAGTTAATCTATGATAAGGTGTCGTTGGGTGTAAGGAACACTACAGTTTTATTAGCATCATCATAAGGGGGACGGGGCGCCCCGTTATCAACCATCCACCACGCGTTGTATAGCGTGGAATACCGTCGCCGCCGGTGTTGATCACGCGTGGATCCTAAAACGCGTGGACATTTCCACTAAAAACCATCACTAGTGATGGAATAATGCTCAGTGACATGGTGGAAATTGATTGGATGTTGTGAGTGGTGAGTGACGGGCGCCCCTACCCTGCTAAGAGTGTATGGTGGAATATGCATTTACTAGTATCGGTTAATAAACAAGAGGGGGTACGCTGTATGAAATACCATATTTGTAAGACCCTTTTTAAAAGACTGAATTTAATAATATATCACATGCATTTCATACAAAAATTACGAGTTTACAAAAACTTTTATGGTTTTTAGATCTAACTTGATCATATCATACAAGTCATCATCCTACTAGATAACTTTTAAAAACATAGTTTCAAGTGTCTACATATTACTAAAACAAAATAGACAAAACGCGGAAGCTTCATTTGGCGTGTTCGGTTCTTGATAATTGCTTGATCGTCATCCGGATTAGGCCCATCATCACCTACGGTCAAAACCATGAAAATAATTAGTTTTGAAGCTCAAAAATCGAGTAAAAACAAGTTCCATGTGCAAACATGTCAAAAAAAACGAAATTCCACACTTCAGGGTGGTCGCGCCGCGCGACGGGGACGAGGGCCAGCTGTCGCGGCCCACCACCACCGTGGCGTCGCGCGACGGTGACCCTGTTTCACCGTGGCGTGGCGCTAACATGTATTTTCGACATAATGTTGATTTGTTGGAGCTGCAATTCAGCCCAGCACCATTTTTTACATACCCTAACTTTAAATCAACATAACTTTTGACTCGGGCGTCCGTTTTATCCGATTATTTTTTCCACGCGTCCGTAATCGAATTACGGACCCGTTTATCAACACATTACACCCAAATTTTCAGTTTAAGATAAGTTGGCCTTTATTTTGGCTATTTATTTATTCGACTCGTTTGTCTACATGTTTCAACAACTTGTTTCATTGTCATCTCATGTCTACAACCGATTTACTAAATTTCGGTTTTACCCACTATAGCGTTTTGCTCCCTTAAAAAGGAACACCTACGCAATAATCATCATGCTTGTTTTCAAGGATTTAAACATGCTTTTAGACACTATTTGACATGCATAAATTCAACTTGCTTTGACCCGTTTGGATGTCGAATGGAGACCACCATTTCAAAACATTCCAAACTCTATTTCTAACACAATATTTGACCTGTTTTGATTGCCTATGGCACTTCACCACTTCCGTGACTTAACGGATTTCCTTGTTTACCAAATTCTAATGTAGCAAGCTAGATCTAATATTTAAACATAATGTAACGAAACCATAAGTCGCGCACCTTTAAAGTGCACCCTTCAAGCGTGTATCACCTCCGGCTTGTCCACTTGACGATCCGGATTCTTTACCTAAATATTTCCATTCACAACCAATTTAGAACTCTTTTATAATCAATAACGGACAATTCATTATGATATTCAAATCTGCGTTTTTGTCCGATTTTTTACATTTTACTCCTCACTTAGGCGTTTCAACAAACACCTAGCGGGTCAGATTCTTACATAATCATTACTAGGTACTTGATATGTTATTTTCATCTACATTCACTTCGATTAGGTGATTTGCACAAAATTTCAACATCAATAATACTGAATTTAACACATGAATTCAGTTTTCACTAGAATAGTATTCACAATCCTAGTGTTTATCTAGTCTCTATAAACCCAATAATCACCTACAATGGTGATTATAATCTCTAGAATTATCATACTAAATTTCAACAAGGATTCATCTAGGGTTTTATCCCTAAACATCATGTTACTTCTAATTTCATCCATGCAACATATATTCAAGCTCAATTTTTTATTTTCTCAATTAACCTAAAACTGAACAAAAATAAAAATACCAAAATTTTGCATACCTTTTGATTCCTGCAACGAGGTGATCACTAATTCGTGTTTGAAACTTGATTTAGAGCTAATTATGGTCTTCAATTGTGAGTTTTTGTGAGAATTAGGGTTTGAAGGGGAAACCCCTGATCGCCCCCTTGTTCTGATCGACCCAGACACGCACACATGTGTGTGTTTGGTGTGTTAATTGTTATTTTACCATTCAAGTTTCATTATTTACAAGTTTGGTCCCTTAGCTTTTATTTAACTTGTAATCTAGATGTTTTAACCTTATTGTATGCCTCTACAAGGCTCGTAACTAACTGGGTTGTAATTTCCTAGTTAGCTGGTTCTTGTTTGATTAAGACTTTATAATTCTGATTTAAAGTTTTATAAATTCTAGGTTGTTACAAGTCCACCCCCCTTAAAAGGGTTTCGTCCCCGAAACCTGATTACGTACCGAATAACGTAGGGTAGAGTCGTTGCATCTCCTCCTCGGATTCCCATGTGGTATCCGAACCCTTCCGGTGTTCCCATTTGACCTTTACTTGATTGATTTCATTGTTCCTTAAGATTTTCACCTTACGATCCAAAACCGCAATCGGCTTCACCGCATAGTTAAGACTATCATCCACCTCGATGTCATCGTAGTGGGTATAAGTTGGTTCGTCCGCTAGACATTTCTGAAGACGTGACACATGGAATGTGCTATGAATTCCGCTTAATTCCCCCGGTAGTTCAAGGCGGTATGCTACCTTTCCTACTCGTTCGACAATCGTAAACGGCCCAATAAATCTCGGGCTTAATTTTCCTCTCTTTCTAAACCGGATAACCCCCTTCTATGTGGATACCTTAAGCACGACCTTGTCGCCAACATGAAACTCGATTGGTCTCCTTCTTTTGTCCACATACGACTTTTGTGTATCTTGAGCCGCTTTTAAGTGTGCCCGAACCAACTCAATCTTTTCATTAGTGGCTCGAACTATGTCTTTATGAGCGAGTTCACGTGGCCCCACTTCGCCCCAACACACTTGGGTCCGGCTTTTCCTACCGTAAAGCATTTCGTACGGTGCCATCCCGATACTAGCATGGTAGCTGTATTGTTCTTTCGCTCTGTCCATCCATCTGAGGATGGTACATGCCCGTAGCATATCTTCCAATGTTTGATTATACATGCCCGTAGCATATCTTCCAATGTTTGTATTGTTCTTTCGCTCTGTCCATCCATCTGAGGATGGTACGCAGTGCTAATGAACAATATTGTTCCCATTTGCTCTTGGAAATCTCGCCAAAAGCTTGAAGTGAATCGGGTATCCCTATCGGACACGATGGATACCGGTACTCCGTGACGTGCCACTATCTCATTAGTGTAAACCTCCGACATCTTTTCTGACGTATAAGTCTCACGTATCGAGATAAAGTGAGCACTCTTTGTTAGTCTGTCAACAACTACCCATATAGCATCAAAACCACGGTTTGTCTTTGGTAGTTTGGTTAATAGGTCCATTGTAATACGTTCCCATTTCCAAACCGGAATTTCCAACGGTTGTAGTTCACCGCATGGTTTGTGGTGCTCCGCCTTAACTTGTAGACATGTCAAGCATTTCTCCACGTATTTCACTACATCTCTTTTCATTTCGGGCCACCAATAGTTTTGTTTCAAGTCGTTATACATCTTGGTCGCTCCCGGATGGATGGAATAACGGGATATGTGAGCTTCATCGAGTAGAAGCTTTTTAACTCCACATGTGTTAGGAACCCAAATTCTATTGAAACGTGTTTTCAAACCGTGATAGCCTTCTTCGAGATCCTTAAATTGGACAACAATTCTTTCCTTTTTCCAGTTTTCCACCTTCACTGCTTCAACTTGTGCTTCTCGGATTCGTTCTAGTAAGCCCAAGGTCACAATAAGCTGCATTGATTGTACTCGTATCGGGGCATAATCTGCTCAACGCATCTGCCACTACATTGGCTTTCCCGGGGTGATAGTGTATTTCGCAATCGTAGTCCTTGACCGTTTCCAACCATCGCTTCTGACTCATGTTTAATTCCTTCTGATCGAAGAAATATTTCAAACTTTTATGGTCGGTAAAGATGGTACATTTTACCCCGTACAGGTAATGTCTCCATATTTTTAAGTGCCAGCTCCAAGTCATGAGTCGGGTATTTCTTTTCATTGATCTTCAGTTGCCTCGAGGCATATGCTATGACCTTGCCTCGTTGCATTAAAACACATCTGAGCCTCGAATGCGACGCATCCGAATAAACCACCATGTCGTTAGCTCATTCCGGTAATGTTAACACCGGAGCATGAGTTAACTTTCCCTTGAGTGTTTGGAAGGCTTTCTCTTGTTCGATGCCCCACACAAATCTTTCCTCCTTGCGAGTCAACTTGGTCAATGGTAAGGCAATTTTGGAGAAATCTTGTATGAATCTCCAATAATATCCCGCGAGCCCTAAAAAGCTTTGGATTTCTAAGGGATTCCTTGGAGTGTTCCATTTTGACACGGCTTCTACTTTTGACGGATCCACTAGTATCCCGTCGGCACTAATGATATGCCCGAGAAACTGCACCTCTCGTAACCAGAAGGCGCACTTTAAGAATTTTGCATACAGCTTTTCTCGTCTGAGTGTCTCTAACACTTCTTGCAAATGGTAAACATGCTCAGCTTCATTCTTCGAATACACTAAAATGTCATCGATAAATACGAGTACCGACTTATCCAGCATAGGTTTACAAACCCGGTTCATGAGGTCCATGAAAGCCGCGGGTGCATTAGTCAACCCAAAGGGCATTACGAGGAACTCATAATGCCCGTACCGCGTACGAAAGGCCGTCTTCGGTACGTCTTCCTCCTTGACTTTCAACTGGTGATAACCCGATCTGAGATCAATCTTTGAGAACCAACTCGTTCCTTGTAGCTGGTCAAACAAGTCATCAATTCTTGGAAGTGGGTATCGATTTTTCACCGTGAGTTTATTTAACTCTCGGTAATCGATACACATGCGCATACTGCCGTCCTTCTTTTTCACAAATAGAACTGGTGTGCCCCACGGGGATACACTCGGTTGGATAAACCCTTTGTCGAGCAATTCTTGGATCTGAGACATCAATTCTTTTAACTCCGACGGTGCGAGCCGATACGGCGTCTTAGCCATAGGTTTTGCGCCCAGAATCAATTCGATTCCGAACTCTACCTTCCGTTCTGGTGGTATTCCCGGTAAATCTTCCGGGAACACATCTTCATAATCGCGTACCACCGGTACGTCTCCGATTTTGAGGGATTCTTTCTTCGACTCACTTGCGTATACCATATATGCCTTGCATCCATGTTTCATATGCCTGTGAGCTTCTAGCATTGTGCATACCACCGGGTTACCCCCTTTTCTCCGTATATCGTAACGTGCTTTCCGCTAGGAGACGTCAGTTTTATTTCCTTTCGGAAACATGCCACCTTTGCGTGGTATCTGGATAACCAATCCATACCCACGATCACTTGAAATTCTCCCATCGACATCGGGATCAGGTCTATTGTGTATTCTTCATCATCAATGCTCAATTTGCAATTTTCACATACATCACATACAATAAAACTCTTGTTATTACCTATTTCTACTTCTAAAGGCATAGGTAATTTTGTTAAAACAAATTAAGGATGTCGAATAAACCCATATGAAATAAAGGATTTATTCACACCCGTATCAAATAATACACGTGCAGGAATCGATTTTACAACAAATATACCTGAAACCACTTCGGGTTCAACTTTTGCTTCTGCGGCAGTCAAGTGGAAAGATCTAGCATTTGCCTTCGGGGCTTCACCTTCTAAGACCAAGGTGGGAAGCGTCACAATAGACAATGAAGTCGTCGTTTCCGTCGGGTAGAGTGAGAACAGGAGCATTGCAAAGCAAGTGCTTGAGGGTTTGGAAGGCAGACTCTTGTTTAGTTCCCCAAACAAAAGGCTTGTCTTTATGCGTAAGAGCGATAATCGGCACAGCGATCTTTGAGAATCCTTCGATAAAACGTCAATAATAGCCCGCCAATCCGAGGAAAGAACGAACTTCAAAAGGGTTCTTAGGTGTAATCCAAGTCTTGACTGCTTCAATCTTCACGGGATCGACATGAATACCTTGATTATTAACAATGTGACCCAGAAACTGAACCTCTTCCAGCGAAAATTCACACTTGGGGAACTTGGCATAGAGTCGATTCCCCTGGAGTAGCTCGAGAACCAAACGTAGATGTTGCATGTGTTTGGCTTTCGACTTGGAATAGATCAAGACATCGTCGATGAACACGATGACGAAACGGTCGAGATATGGTTTACACACGCGATTCATCAGATCCATGAAAACCGCGGGTGCGTTGGTTAAACCGAAAGGCATAACAATGAATTCATAATGGCCATATCGGGTACGAAACGCGGTTTTGGGTATATCCTCCTCTTGAATGCGTAGTTGGTGATAGCCTGAGCGTAGGTCGATCTTCGAGAAACATGTAGCACCTTGTAGCTCATCAAACAAATCATCAATGCGAGGCAGGGGATAGCGGTTCTTGATGGTTAGCTTATTCAATTCCCAGTAGTCGATGCACATCCTGAACAACCCATCCTTCTTTTTGAGGAAAAGGACCGGCGCGCCCCAAGGAGAGGTTCTTGGGCGAATGAAGCCTTACTCAAGTAATTCTTGAAGCTGACTCGAGAGTTCATGCATTTCGGACGGTGCGAGTCGGTATGGAGATTTGGCAACAGGGTTGGCTCCAAGAATGAGGTCAATATGAAAGTCGATATCACGACTTGGCGGTAGGCCAGGAAGGTCGTCAGGGAACACATTAGGAAATTCACGAACCACAGGAACGTCTTTCACTTCTGTCTTTCCTTTCTTTTCCTTCTCCGCTACTACAATGTTAGCCAAGAAAGCTCTGTATTCCTTGCGGAGATACTTGCTAGCTTGGACACATGACATGAGTTTGAGACCTTTCGAAGCAGTTTCACCATAGACACACAATAAATCACCATTCGCGAGCGAGAATCGAATCATCTTATCGAAGCACACAACTTCATCATGGTTTTCGCGAGGGAAGTCCATGCCTACTATAACGTCAAAACTTCCAAGTTGCATAGGGATAAGGTCGATTGAGAAGATGTGATTGTTGAGCTCAAGAGTACAATCACGAAGAACAGAATTAACGGCGACAGTTCTTCCGGTGGTGACTTCAACATCGATCGTCGAGGGGAGATGGGAGCGCTTACGACTAAGAAGCTTCTCGAATTCAAATGACCCGAAGCAGTTATCGGCTCCAGTATCAAACAAACATGAAGCATAAATACCATTCACAAGGAACGTACCATTGACCACGTTGTTGTCAGCCTGGGCTTGGTGCACATTGATGTTGAAAGTTCTGGCGCGTGCGACTTGTTGCTGCTGCTGAGGTTGTTGTTGCTGGTGAGGCTGCTGCTGCTGGGGCTCTTGTTTCACAACCCTGTTCGGACACATGTTCGCAAAGTGGTTGGGATCACCACATGCGAAGCAGACTCGGGCGTTGACCGCGGGTGCTTGAGCCGCTTGTTGGCCTTGTGGGGCTGGGAGTAGAGCTTGATGAGTGGTGGCTTGAGCTGGTGCTTAACAGGGACCAGTACGGCAGTTAGTAGTGATGTGGCCGTACATATTGCAGTGAGCGCAGAAACGGCAGGCGAGACCCACCGGGTGAGGATAGGTGCACGTTGGGCAGGCAGGGTGGGGGCCTGTGTATGCGCGCTTGGCAGACGGTGCATAGATTGCTGGAGCTGAGCAGTGCGGAGACTGCTGCTGAGCCGGTACGGCTTGAAGTGGAGCAGCATTGGTAGTGGCAGCACAGTTCTTGTTGCTGGAGCTGCTGTTGTTGTTCTTCTTCTTGCGGCGTGAGGACTTTGACGATTGAGCGGCGACGATTTCAGCGGTTGGTGCGGTGGTGACTTGGTGTAGGTTCTTTGGTGTTTTATCCCAGAAACCAGCTTTCACCTGCTTGTCGTTGATTTCAGTGGCAAGCAAGTAAGTTTCTTCGATCGTTGCTGTCTTTGCGGCATGCACAAAATCCGCAACACAGTCGGGTAGAGCTCGGATGTACTTCTTGATTGCCATGTCGGGCGTCTTCACTTGATCGGGACAGATGATGTTGAGCTGCTTAAAGCGAGCAGTCAGGGCAACGTTGTCACCTTCTTTCTTCTTAATGTGCCAGAATTCATCCTCCAGCTTTTGGCGTTCATGGGGAGGGCAGAATTCATCCATCATGATGGCCTTCAACTCTTCCCACGTCAACTCATTGGCTGCATCATTTCCACGTTTGTTTCTCTCGACCGTCCACCAGTCTAATGCGCGGGACTGGAAGACGCTGGTAGCGTTCAGAGTGCGGAGATTTTACGGACATCCACTCTGGCGCAGAGTGACTTCAACGGAATCGAACCATTGAAACATAGCCGTTGGGCCATCTTCTCCAGTGAATTCCTTTGGACCGCAAGCCTTGAACTGCTTGAAGCTGAAAGCAGTCTTGGTAGCAACTTTAGGAGCCTCGGTTCTGGATTCCTCAGATGATTTGCTAACATTCTCATAAATTTCACTCACGGTCTGAGGCACAACCTTGGCCCCTTGTTTAGCGAGGATGGCAGCAAGGCGTTTGTCCCTCTGTTCCTGGTGAGAAAGTCGTGGGTGACGGGGTCCAGATGATGATCCAGTGGACATTGTCTGCAACAGACATCGTCATAGGTCTCAGACACGTTATAATCGAATCTCACCTCACACGTCTACTACTTACTAAAACTCAGGAAGACGTACAATCACGTAAACACATAGGCACATAATCACAGATTCACATAAGCACAGAAGCGTATAAGCACGTAAGGCACAGAACACAGAAGCACATAAGCACGTAACTTGTCTAGATGCACACCAAGGCATATAGAGACACGTAGAGCATTCTGACCGCATCTATCATCTAAGGCCTATGCGTGTTCGAGAATAGCGATCGCGAATAGCATAGTAAGTAGGGTAGCATAATCAGTTAACTTAGCAAACATTAGGGCGTAAGGTCGTTTCTCATAATAGTAGAGATTTGTCACCATTTTGAGATAGATATGCGATGCGGGTCGTGCGTGTTTATCAAAGCGTTAGTGAAAATCGAGTAAATCTCCAAAAATTAAAACACATAAGCAGGTAAAGACACTTATAAACACATAAAATCGACGAACCATCAGAGTCAGCAGTTGCGGGCTCAGAATTGAAACATATAAAAATCGAGGATAGATTGTCTTAGGCTGATAGACATTGACTACCCAAAGTGGCTCAACTATTCACAAGGACCTTCTGAGCACACTCTGACCTTCGGGACTGTGCTTTCACCTCGAATCTGGGCGAGTGACACACATCCTTCCAGTTTCAGCATGACGTCAGGTCGTTGGAGTCTGTCGAGACTTTGGTGAGAGTTTTGGAAAGCCAAGAAAAATGTTGGAACAAATCATCAAGGTTCGGGTTTCACCCCTGACTTAACAACTTTGTTCCCGTTTTAAAAAAATAAAAGAGAATTATGCGTCAAAGTGTGGATTTCACTCCTGGTTCAACGCAAATTCTCGTGTTTATAGATAAAAATGTGGGTTGAGTCAAGCAATTGAGTCGAGAGTTTGCGGCTTTCACACCTAATCTCGACTTAATCGCTCATTCATTTTTGAAAATTCAAGTGAAGTGATAGTGTAGTGTAGGCGAGAATAGCGAAAAATAGCAGGTACGCTCACACATAATCCTTACTGGACATGCACGAGTCGGTCTGTTGGTTCCTAACTATAGACTAGGCCTCTAAGACATCGACCCGGACTAGGTCGAGTCTTTCCTAATTCCCTATAGTTATGGCTCTGATACCAATCTGTCACACCCCAACCGATGGCGGAAACATTGGGGCGTGGCACTGAGCGAAACAGATTGTCCAGAAGTTTCCATAACAACTAAATTTACCAAATATTTAAAGCAACACGTCCCATACCATGTCATAAATGAAAATAAAATTATTACAGAAAAGATCTAGTCAAATTGTTCTGTTCTGACAACTCAGATTTTTATTACAGACAATTGTTTATTGTTGACCTAGGTCTTTCCTAGCCTCGATTTCACAGCAAAATAAGTAAATAAGCATCCTAAGCACCTGTCACATACGTTAAAGTAAAAGTCAATACACAAAGTGTAAAGGTGAGCATACAAGTTTGATAATAGCATATAGAGTTCGAAAGCGTTACACATAACCAGCACGTACACAGAGTGAAATGAGGCATGTTAGTTATCGACATGAACCTATCGATACCAATGACTGCGGATTGACTGCCCAAGGCAATTCGCGATACATACTCACCACTGTGAGCCATGTAGGTAATTGTCCTTAACAACCCCCGAGTGAACGGGTGCTGAGTCCAAACTAATAGTACTATCGTTGCTAAGGCAGGTAGTTAGCATTCCATGTGTAAACATAACAAATAAGCATTCATTAAGTCACGTATACATGCGATAACGGTTAGCGTTTAAAGTATTGCGTAGTGTGTTCGATGTGATTTTGTATAAGTAACGTATGTAACACCCAAAAGGGCGTAAAGCAAAAAAGGGATCGAGTATACTCACAGCGACTGATGGATTGAAGGGAGCGCTAGAGACTAGGGTTAGCCTGAACAGATTGATAGCATAACGATAAGCGACGAGTAAAACGGTGCAGAGTGCAGGTGGGTAGGACAGCAGTTCGATCGGATGGTAATCCGATCGGACAGCCGGTCGTGCGAGTGGTAGTCCGTTTGGACGGTCGTCCAGTCGGATGTCCGTTCGAGTGGATTGTTACTTCCTTTGGGAAGAATGTGTTTGTGTATGATGGCTTGACTTTTTAAGTTTTCGTTGTGGCATTTAGAAAACATAGAAGTATCTCTACCTTTCAGGTCGATCGATCGAACGACCGTTCGATCGGGCGACAATCCGATAGGTTGGGCACTTCAGCGAGAACAAGTTCACAGCAGGTTGTCACTCGATCGGACGATTGTTCGATCGGGTAGCATCCCTTGTGCATTGAACATGTTGAAAATTGTTTAAGTGTTTGAAGTCAGAACATCACATGGTCGAGTGGTAGTCCGATCGAATGGTAACCCGATCGGTCAGCCTTTCGTTCAATGTTCATCCTTCAAGGTTTTGAAAACAAAAGTTAAGTGTGGGACCAAGGTGTAGATCGAACAGGTGACAACTCGTTCGGACGGCATTCCGTCCTGGTCGTTTCGTTCGTCTTACACTTGGTTGTTTTGAGAGTTTGTCGTTTTATCGTGATGTTTTGATAACGTGTTAAGCAACAGGAACCTTGTCAATACTTGGTGCCCCTGATTGGACAGGAATCACCCAAACCCGGTCAGTTGACAGTTCGAGACGGTGTTCCATGTTTAACCCGGAATCGGTAGTCTCGTGAATAGAATCCAGATCTTGAACCAACACAACCACAAGAATGAGTAGTAAGTCGGCACAAGCTCCGATTCTATCGCATTGAGTGTAAAAGAGTTGAAAGAAAGTTGGAAAACCATCTTTCAATCCTTTTCATTGTGAATATGTTTAGATCTATGAAAGATCTTTGTTTGTTCATGTGGAAATCGGTTAGATCTAAGTTGTTCTTGGTGGATTGGGGCCAAAACATGAAGTTCTTCAAGAACACATGATGACGTCATCCTAGAACACTTTGAATCTTGATGATTTCACGGTTAAAGGTTAAGATTCAAAAGATAGAAAGGTGTAGGAGTGCGTGTAGATTAAGGAAGTACAAGATTTAGGACGAGATCTTACCGAAATTGTGAGAAATCTGAAGAAAAGTGGGGAAGATGAGCTGGTCGGATGAGAGTTGCCAAAAGTAGTAAGTGTGATGGTGACATGGGTTATTTATAGGGTTACCCAAAGTGGAAAGGAGCTGGTCGATCGGGTGGCAGCCCGGTCTATCGGCTGGTCACCTGATCGATCAGGAGCTTGGTTCGAGCGTTTGATGCGACGAGTTTTGCCATTTCGATTGCGATTGCGAGCGTTGCGATGCAATAAAGTTTCCAAGTCAAATTACGTTTAATCCCAACTACTATATCAACATACAATCATCCTTATTTCGTATTCGTTTAGCGTTTGCGATTCGGTTGTGATTGAGTTTGATTGCGTTTCGATCGATTACCACACATAACATAAATAAACATGCACAAGTAACACATAAGGCACACACACGTATAACAAAAACCAAAATGCGTAATTCGAGTTGCGAGCGCGATTGCGATAGCGATAAAGCGATTAATTCATGCGATAAATAGCGATTACCATGCGATTATTAATAAATACTCCACATAATACAACTAAAGCGAAAATAAAATAGGCTAATTACAAGTCAAAGAAGTCAAAACAGGATTTGAGCAAGGAGAGACAGATCGCAATTAGCAATCTTTTCTTCCTTTGACTTCAATCTTGACTTTGACTTTGACTTTCGAAACATGGGGTGTTACAATAGGAATCATAATTGAAATGTTTGGAGTTGGTTGGGTTATCGGATAAACACAATGGGGTTGTTAATATGGGATAAACTCGATGGTTTGTGGAGATAAGTGATTTAAAAAAAGCATTAAAACGAGGTAATTACGAGTTCCGGTCGCCGGAATTCTCCGGGGAAGAAGGTCCAAAAGTCATTATAAAAGAGTATTTTAACTGTACTAGGTTTGATAAATAAATCACCATGATCCGATTTCTTGGAGCCAAACAATATAGTTTTGAACTTCAGTATATATATGTAACTGTATATCTCCATTTGTTGGACTCTGTACGCACAAGACACATATTAAATTGATGTGGCTAGTACGTTATGATCCAAGTCGAGTCATACCCAATACAAGCTAGACAAACACTTATAATATTTATTTATGATATGATCAAACAAATAAATATTAACAATTACAATATTTAGAAATTGGTTTTCTAAATAATTACACTTGAGAAACCAATAAATTATATGGATAATTTATTTTGAGAGAATATTTTATTTTGTTATTTAATGGGTTAAATAACATTTTAAAAGTTGTATAAAGTCTTGTAAATATGTAGTGTTATATTTATAAAACTTATAAATATAAACCAAGACTTCAATTTTATAAAATAATTTTTTTTATAAAATAACAAGGTGGGCCGCCCCCCATATTTCTTCCCAAGACATAAATTTTGGTCCAATGATGATACATGCATTTGCATGTGTAAGAAGGGTTTTCATTGGGTGATGTGGGTGACCATGTCTCACACAAGTTTATATTGTTTTGTATGACAAAATTCAAAAATGTATGAACTTGGAAGACTTGAGTATTTTCTCTCTAAAAAGTTCAGAAAACTTAAGGTTGTTCCAAGTTTTCAAGTTTATTTCAAGTGTGTTAAATCCTAGCTACAATCAAGGTGTTTGTTGGAAGCTTGGGGTATAGAAGCTTGAGGTCTTCTACTCTTGAAGGCAACCGTTCAAGAAATATCATCCTTTTCATCATCCTATTACTCCAAGAAGGTAGTATTCTAAACATCCTTTGGTTGTGTTTGATAGTATGCATGTTCATATATGGATCCAGGTTTTGGGATTTTGCATATAAATGAAATTTATATCTTAAAAGTAACATGTTTTAAATAATATTTCTGCTGCGTTTTGATTTTATTCGGATGAAATCACTTTGATAAACATGTGAAAATCCCATCAATGGTATCAGAGCCGCTTATATGAGTGCATGCTTCAATAGATTAAAAATTTCGGGTTTGAATAAAACCCTATGGCCGAAAATTTTAATATGGTTATCCCTTTGTTTTTCAAGATTATTTTCTTACATGCGTAAGGGAATCCTGAAAAATTATTTCATATGGATGATTTGTTTGTTTGGACAAAACTTACCTTTTCGGTTTTTTGTACATAACCGAAAATGGTCATAAATGGGAACCATTTTTTATGCTTCTTGATTTAATATATATATATATATATATATATATATATATATATATATATATATGTGGGTATATATTTTGGTGCATATAACCTAGCCATGACCTTGTGTTGAATGTTTGTGTTGTGATTTATTTTATTAATTATTCAATGGTTGTAATAATTATTATTTTGATTTTCCATTTGTAAGATATGTAATTTATTTATTTTATTTGGCATGTAAAATAAATAGATTATGTTCATTTTATTTTACTAGAAAAAATGTATTAGGATATATTTTGTAAAAGAAGATGCACACAAAAAAAAATGTTGTTTTGGTTTGGCCATATTCGGTCCAAAGAACTTCATAGTTCTCAACGGGATTTTAACCCGATAACCAAAACACATTTTTTAAAGTCCAAAGGAGTTTGGAGCTGAATATAAAAGACATTTAGAAGCTCAAAGAATGTGGAGAAATCACAACACAAGAAGCAGACTTGAAGCATTTGGATGTGGGATCAAGTGGGAGTTCAACAACACATCGCTTGTGTCATTTTTCACCCCTTAGGAAGGACCTTTTGGCACACTTGTTTCGGCTAACAAGTGTTGTCAAATTAGTTGGCTATGGTTATGCACCTATTGTTATGTATGATGTGCTTGTTTGGTTGCTTATTTTGTTGTTTAGATGATATGTAGATATGCATGACTTAATAAACTAATAATCAACAACAAGCGCAAAATTGATTCTTTACAAAATCATTAAAATGGTTAATAAAGGGTTTTATTAAAAATTGATGATTTTATAATAAAATGGGTTTTATTAAAAAGAACCTTGAAAAACTTGTTTTCACTAAAGTACCAAGGATTTGAATGCATGCAAATGAATGATACATAATATTTTCTAAACTAGAATTTTGAAATATTAAAAACCTTTTTTTATAAAACAAGTCAAACACCATCCTTTTATACAACACTCGAAACACTTGGGAACTCTTATTGTGGGATAAAGGTCACCTAACCACATTCGAGGGAACTTGTATGTTCGAAGTGGGTTTACCATGTTTGTGGGATAAAGGTCACCTAACCACTTATGTGTATAAACTCACACGTGTGTGTAAGTTGGAAGACTTGATTTGGAAACCATGTGCTTAGGGTCACCGAAGCATGGCGGACAAAGGTGTTGATGGGATTAAACATGCCAACTAAACATTAAGATGTTTAACCGATCACATATGGCTACAAATTGCAAAGAGTTGCAACTGTCAAACGTTGACTACCTTGTTAATTTAAATAGAGGGATAAATGTCACCTAACCAATATTTAAATGTAACGTTGGATTCTAGATTTTAATTATTAATTGTCTTTAAGACACAAAAGGGTATTAATGATTAAAATATAATAATATCGAAAATACTAAATTGAACTTGTTAAATTTTGTAGATGGCCGCTAACAATGCAAACCCGATTAACCAAACCGTCCGAAACCTATCACTAAGAACCATTCTTGAAAAGGATCGTCGCAACCATAACAACTTCATGGATTGGTTTCGAAACTTGAGAATCGTTCTCAAGCAAGAGAAGATATCCTATGTGTTGGACGATCCTATTCCCAATGAACCTAACGTGGAAGATGTGGAAGCCTACAATGATTGGGTTAAGTATACCGAGGACTCCATGCAAGCCTCATGCCTCATGTTGGGAACTATGATTCCCGAAATTCAAAAGGATTTTGAACATCACGGGGCATACGACATGATTACCCAGTTAAAGGAAATGTTCCTACAACAAGCAAGGGTAGAACGCTTCGAAACTGTTCGGGCGCTTCATGTATGTCGAATGGAGGAAACCCAATCGGTATCATCTTATGTTCTCAAGATGAAAAGCCATATTGATCGCCTCGAAAGGCTAAATTGTCCCGTCTCTAAAGAGTTGGCTAGGGATTTGATCCTCAACTCTTTTACAAAGAAATTTGAGAGCTTTGTAATGAATTACAACATGAATGGATGGGACAAGAGCATTGGTGAACTTCATGCAATGCTCAAAACGGCCGAAGCAGGAATGGGCAAAAAGGCTTTACCCGTCCTAGCTATCAATGAAGGAGGCAACAAGAAGAGGCCCCACCCCGACTCTAAAGCAAACTCTGCTAAAAGAAAGGGACACGTCATGGGAAAGGGAAAGGGAAAAGCGAAAGCAGAACCCACCAAACCGAAAGAGAAAAAGCAAAAGGTTGCTACGAATGACCCATGTTTTGGATGTGGTGAGATGGGACACTGGAAGAGAAATTGTCCAACCTATCTCAACGAGTTGAAAAACAAGAGGGATGCAGGGCAAACCTCAGGTACTATCTTTATGATACATGTTGAGCTTAATGTTATTTCTTCTAACACATGGGTACTAGATACCGGATGTGGAACTCATATTTGCAATTTGTTGCAGGGGTTCAAAAGAAATAAACATTATAAGAAAGGAGATGTTAGTCTCTTCATGGGCAACGGAGCAAAGGTTGAAGTCGAAGCTCTAGGAGACTACGTTTTAGAGCTTCAAAGTGGTTTGGAAGTTATTTTGAAGAATCTTTTGTATGCTCCTAGTTTGACTAGGAACATAATTTCAGTTTCCCTTTTAAAACAATCTGGTTTCAATTTTGAATTTGTTAACTATGACATTTATGTTTCTAAGAATGATGTGTTTTATTTTAAAGCTATGTCTTTAAAAGGTATTTATGAATTAGATCATGATAACACATCATATGATAGCTCAATGTACCAAGTAACCAACAAGAAACTCAAAATGCATTTGATTGATTCCTATCTTTGGCATTGTCGCCTTGGACATATAAATAAGAATCGCATGCAAACACTTCAGAGAAATGGTCTTTTGAAAACGAATGAAGATGATTCATTTGATGTATGCGAATCTTGTTTACAAGGCAAAATGACCAAGACACCCTTTAGTGGAACATTTGAAAGGGCTAAAGACTTATTAGGTATCATCCATTCAGATGTATGTGGTCCTTTTAAGCCAATGACTAGGAATGGTGAAAGATACTTCATTACCTTTACCGACGACTATAGTCGTTATGGTTATGTGTACTTACTAAGACACAAGGATGAAGCATTTGAAATGTTCAAAGACTTCAAAAGTGAAGTAGAAAATCAACTCAAGAAAACAATCAAAGTCCTTCGCACCGATAGAGGAGGTGAATACCTTAGTGTTGTTTTTCAAGATCGTCATAGGAGTTATGGAATTATCTCACAACTTACTCCACCTGGAACACCACAACACAATGGTGTGTCCGAAAGGAGAAATCAAACTCTATTAGATATGGTTCGATCTATGATGGCTAGAAGCACATTACCTCTATCATTTTGGGGTTATGCTTTGCTCTCCGCAGTTCGTATACTAAATATGGCCCCAACCAAGAAAGTGGAAAAGACACCTTTTGAAATATGGCATGGAAACCCTCCATCATTATCATTCTTAAGGGTTTGGGGTTGTGAAGCTTATGTTAAGCAATACAACCCAAATAAATTGGAAGTCCGATCTACTAAGTGTATCTTTGCAGGAAATCCGAAAGATGATATAGGATATTATTTCTACGACCCAACCGAGCAAAAGGTATTTGCTGCTCGAAAGGGTAAGTTCTTAGAAGCTAAGTTCCTTATGGAAGGAACTAGTGGTAGAATAGTGGAACTTGAGGAGGATCAAGAACCACAAGACGATACACATTTGGTTGATACTAGCACTCAACAAGAGGTTGTTGAAAACGATCAAGAGGTTGATCAGAACACACAAAATGTTCGCAGACACTACACCAAAATAGAGATACAGTCACACAGAAAAAGTGTGACTATATGTCTTTCGCCTCACATATTTTTTTCAGGTCAAGTGTGACCAAAGCTCGAGTCATCGTAGGTATTATACGGCCACACACACTTTTTAGTGGCAGTAGAACTTAAAAGTGTGGCTAAAGGGTAGCAACATTTTTGGTTAACATCTAATATTTCCTCCATTAAGTGTGGCTAAAGGGTAGCAACGGTCACATGTATTTACTTGAAGTGTGACCTTTACTACTAAATAGTCATATAAATTACCCAAAAATTTTGTTTTAGCCACATCAATTAAAAAAAAAGTGTGGCAAAAAAGGTTGTTGTAATCAAGTATTTTGCCCATTAAGTGTGGCTAATGGGTAGCAACGGCCACATGAATTATTGTGAGTGTGGTCGTTTCTATTATATAGTCACCTAAACATATTATAAGTGTGGTTGTTTCTATTATACAGACACACAAACAAAAAACAAAGTGATTATGCTGTGGCTAATGGTTATTTATAGCCACACGAAATCTTGTAATTTTAGATGTGACTATTGTTTAACCTTGATCACGCATATTTTTTTTCTTATGGTGATTTCTATCATCTTGTCACACAAATAAGAAACAAAGTGACTATGGTGTGGCTATTGTCTAACCTATGGTCACGCATTTTGTTTTTCCCATGACATTTGCTATAATTTCGTCACACAAACAAAAAACAATGTCGCGAATTATGGCCGATTCTATTATATAGTTACATTAATTTATTGTAAGTGTGGCTAAACACGTTTACTAGACACACAACATTTTTGTAATGTTAAGTGTGGCTATTGTCTAACCTTTAGTCACACATATTTGTTTTTCCCATGACTTTTGCTATGATTTTGTCACATATAAAAACAGTGTCATGAAAGTGTGGCTAATGGTTATATATAGCCACATGAAATTGTGTAATTTTAAGTGTGTCTATTATCTAACATTTTGTCAGACATAATTTGTTTTTCGTGACATTTGTTACGATTCCACCACATAAAAAAACTAACGAAAGTGTGGCAAACAATTATGTATAGCCACATGAAAATTTATAATTTAAGTGTGACGTATTGTCTAACATTTAGTCACACATATTTATTGTGGTTTTATATGGCCATTTTAATATAATTAGCCATTTTATTTTCAATTTTTTTTATAAAACTAGTACAGCAATGTCACACCCCGATATTTCCACGTATTACCGGTGGGGAGTATCGTGACGTAGTTGATATCATTATAGTCAAACCACACAATATTTAAATGCACAACGGAAGCAAAAGATAGATTTATATTAACCGAATAAATTGTAATATTAAGTATCACAAAATATTCCAAACAGATCCACAGGCGGATCAAATAAAAAGAAACATAGTTCAACAGACTGATGCATCTGAGCTTGCGAGACTCTTATTGATGCTAAGGAGAAAGCCAGCCTATTTCGAGTAGTACCTGCACTTAATCTTTTTGGGAAAATACGTCAATTTACACTGGTAAATACAATTAACTGACTCATTTCAAAAATGATTAAAAATTGATTTGAATGCACGTGGCACAAACATTTTATAACTTGGGATAATTATTTATATATAAACTTGTAAAAGAATTACATGTTTCTTATGCGTTCAGTAGCCCGGTTCGTGCCGGGTTAAAGATCAATAGACACACCACATTATTTATTTAGGCACTAACGGGTGTACGCCTACACCCCGTGCTTAGGTCGTGGCCATTTCGTAAAATGATGCCAAGGATATCCGGGACATGGTCATTAACCCCCCAAAGGCTTTAAGCAAACAAAACAATTTAAACGGGTCATTTCAATAAATTAACCACTATACGATTAAAGATTTAATGCCGACCAAGCGGTATTTTATATACCGTACCCCAAGCCCGTATAGGGAAAATAAGTTAAAAGTATTTACCTGAGCAAAGTATAATTCACAATCAGCAAGTGCGTGTAGCTTTTACTGGGCTCCTAATCTGGAACGAAGGTTTTAATAACCTATTAGATTCCTAACAGGTCTTAATTAAGCCTAAGCTTAGACCGGTTAGTTTTTAACGAAGGTATACGGTTCGAACGCATGATTAAGCGAAGACCGGAATAGAATGTGATTTAGACCCGACAAGTTCGAAGACTTGTATAATATGGGTAAACTAAACACATTCTGTATTTTGAGATAGAAATGATAAGGTTTGACCCATTTCGGTTAAGTTATGCAAACTAGTTACATAAACCGAACCGAACGCGAATAACGCATAACGGGAAACCGAATGAGTCACTAACAGGTTTCCTAAGTTAATATGCCTTAAATATGTCGTGATATCAGTAGGATATCTTCCATTATGCCCAAAACGAGTTTAATCTCAATCTAAGCCCTGTAGGGGTATTTTGGTCATTTTAAAGATTATAAAAGAGATTAAATATAATTCTGAGATTCGGGTCTGAATTAATCAGTAAAACAACTTAATTTAATAGGCTATATCAGTTGGTGATAAGTCTTATATGACAAAATGGTTTTAAACCCATACTATGTGTTTAATACGCGTAAAAAGCCGTTTTAAGCGATTTCCGGGTCATAACTGGAAATCTGGTTTTCTGATCAGTTTATAAAGTCCAACATACTTCATTTATCATATAAAATCAGTAGCCAAAGGTTTGGTGTCTAAATGTTATGTAAAACTCATTTTATAAGCAAAAGGGTATAATCGGTATTTACCGAATCAAGGCAATAACCTTCGGTTATGATCAGGTTAAAAATAATTAAAAATCTTCAAAAATCCCAAAATATTATATTTCATCAGTGGGTAAAAGGTTTGGTGTCAAAAATTGGGTTTAGGTAGGCTTTATGCTAATTGCGCCGTTTAATTAACAAAAAGCTTTTTAAGTGCGCTATTGAGCATAACTCCTTAATCTAGACCTCTAACTGATATGAAACTTTAGGGACATGTTTATAAATCAGTAACAAAGATTATTGTCCTCTCACATTTGCAAAATTCTCGTTTTATGGTCAAAAGGGCATTATGGTCAACATTAAGCAATTAACGGAAACGTGCAAACGAATCGGACAATCAACGAACCAATCATAGAGGGTTATACTACCATGTAACCCGGTCCTAATGAAGCTCTAAGGCATTTCTAAACCCATCTAAATCGGGTCAGAACTGAAGTCAAAGAAAAAGTCAAACTTTTGCGACTTTCGGTTCCGAACCGAGCCTAAACAGAAAATTGTCGGATCGAACAAGCTTAGACCAGTTCTTATACTAATTACCAAGTTATATGAGTGATAAAATAAGTTGCACGCCTTCTACATTTTTAATTATGCGTTAAATCGAAAATTATGTTTATGTTGACTTTTTATAACAAACTTTGACCCGACAATTGATCTAGTTAGAGTGGGAATCAGATGGTGCCCTTTTAAGGGTTTAATGCCCACATAATTACCAACTTATAACAACTTTCAATTTGGCTAAACATCAGACCATTAGTGATTAATCGATAAGTGAAACCTTAATTACGACGGTTTGACTTTTAAGCTAATAACTAAGTAAAACACGATTAAGGAAGGTTAAGGATACGTACCAAGGTCTAATGCACGATTAGTGATGCTTAGGGAAGGCTCTTGTGCTCTAGAAATGATCAGAAGTGAAGAGTGAATGAATGATCAAAAATGAACAATGTGGGTCTTTATATAGTGATCTTGATTGCTCAAGATCATGCCAAACAACTCTAGGATTGGTCCCTGATCAATAACAAGTGTTCCTAGTGCCTAAGAACTAGTTTGTGCTGCACATGGTAGTGAAAAATATCCATTTAAGTCGGTTAACTTGTTCATAACAGGCACCTGTCATGTTTCTGTCGCTGGGGATGCCTTACGGACCGTAAGGCAGGACCTTTACGGTCCGTAACCGATGTCCAGAAGACAAAAAAATTTGAATTATTAGGCTTTGATCATGCAACCTTTATATTACGAATTTGGGCCATGAATTATCAGTATGGGACCTTTAGATCGTGCTTGAACAGTTACGACCGCCTTACCGTGTTGTATAGTTGTCTTGGACTTTATCGAAAAGGTCACGAATGAAGGTTTGTCGTATACAATCTCATAGGATCCCCTCTTTACCATTTGAATCAATTATTACTAGTATTAACCGGATTTTGAATGTATATCAGATGTTTATAATAGAGATTAGGGTCTTGGGATTCATAACTAGGTCGCTCAGAGGTACTTAATTAACATGTCAACACTTTTAGATCCTACCATACATCTTTAACTAGATCCGGGTTTATAACACTTCTGTCTTACATGACATGTGTCGTTATTTTATTGGAGACCAATTTTCGAGGTGTTACAAGCAATAACCATGAGAAAACCTAAAAACCAAATAATATTAATTAACAATAATAAACCAAAATCCATACATAAGTTTTCAATTTCGATACTAATTAAAAACATGAACTTCTAATCAAAACCTATATACAAAAGTTGCAAACGGAATGCCTCCATACATTTAAACAATTATAACCTAATTCATACTTCAAGCCAGCCTAAAATCAATCAGTCATCAACAGCAACTTCATAACACGTTTCGATTCACTCATTTACACTCCATAAAATCACCATAACATACTTTGAAACATATATACACACACACAATCATGTTATCATAACCTAATATGATACTTCATGTCAATCCAATATCAATCCATCATCAACAGCAGACAGAACATATTGTCATACTTTGTTACTATAACTCACGATGGCTTAATGCCTATCTTGTTGAAATGAGACCAAAAACTCTTGGGACGAACTAATAAGACTAGCCTCAGCATTCTCTAATCTCTAGCAGACAGAACATATTGTCATTCCTCATGCCAAAAACACACAATGAACTGGATGAACGAAAACAATCTCCAAAATACTCAAGACTATATATATCGCTTATGAAATTGATGCGAAATAAATACAATAAGGAAAAAATGAGTTTGATTTAAACTGTAAATATAACGAACATACTAGATTAAGAAACAATACACAAAAAAGAAAAAAAAAAGACGAGAGAAATGCAACTACGAGAGAATTAGGCCAGTTAACTACAGAAACACCAAGATAAAAAAAAGCCTCCAAAACTGAAAATCACCATTAACAGAACAGAATTTAACCATAAAAACTTCAAAAACATCATAAAAACCCAACGTTGATTGAAACTTGAAACAAAGTAGCAAAAAAAACTAAACCCTAATCTTGAAATTCTAATCGAAAATCCATTATCTCACTAATCCTTCTATAAGGTCTAGTTTCATGAAATTCCCAAAAAAAATAGCATTATTCTTAATCAATAAACCAAAAGCACTAAACAAACACACTTCATTTCACTAACACACCTCATGTAAACACTCTACAAACACAACAACATCATATAATTAACTAATTAAGTATCAAACTATACCTCGGAGTCACTAACATGATGTCGCTCAACCGAAACAGACCGCCTCCTCCTCAAATCACCATTCAAAACATCCTTAGCATCACCATCATTCCGCCTAGAAACCTCCCACACCTCTTAGAACACAAATTCACACTATCGCCACCACAAGAAACAATAACCGGATTACCACCATTACATCTTAAAACGGACCTTGAATAAATGGTTTATTATGTTGAATTGATTTATGCTTCCTTTTCTCTTCTGATGCGGATCTGGACTTACCTGTTCATTTAGATTTTGTTCTAGGGCATCAAATAAATGCTTTATTATGTTGAATTTTGGGTGAAAATGGGAACCGGGGATTTGGGTCTCTGGTGAAATAGAGATTGAAGATAGACTGCGTATAGTCACGTATAAAATAGTTAAAAGTGTGATGATAGACTGCGTATAGTCACGTTTTTTTCCCAGAATTGATAACATTAAGCCACATATAAAAAGTTTTGGTCACACAAATTCGTAACTGGGCGCATAGGTTTTTTCATGATCATAGTTGATAATATTTAGCCACGCATAAAAACTTATAAGTCACTAATAAACTACTCTTTGGTCACACACATTCGTATGTGGCCACATAAGTTATGTTTTAGTCATATCATTAAAAACCTATTGTAGAAGTTAGTAACATTTGGCCACATTTTTCTACTGTGGCTAGTAATTGTCACATTTTTAATTGAAAGTGTGGCTAAAGATTTCTAAAAGATGTGTTTCGTCACATGAATCAAACAAATAATGTGGAAATAGGTCACATTTGGTCACATTTTTCGAGTTGTGGCCAGTAAATGTCACATTTTCTTTTTAAAATGTGGCTAAAGGTTTTGAAATGTTATACAATGGTCACATTAATAATAAAAGGTGTGACTAAAGGTTTTGAGCTGCTATACAATGGTCACATTAATAACAAAATGTATGGCTAAAAGTGTTTCAAAATATTATAAATGTCTTTTAGCCACACATTAATTCAAATGTGTGGCTGGCCGGTTTTGGAAAAAATGTGGCTAAAGCCCAGTTTTGACGTTGTGAGATCTGGTAAAATTAGTAGTCCACCTGAAAGATATGGATTTTTCATGGATGGATGCTACATGGTAGATTCAGATGAACCAACCACATACCAAGATGCAATGTCAAAATCATATTGTGACAAATGGCTTGAAGCCATGAACATAGAGATGCAATCCATGTATGACAACCAAGTTTGGGAATTGGTTGTGCCACCACTTAACTCTAAAGTAGTTGGAAGTAAGTGGGTTTTCAAGAAGAAAACTGATATGCATGGTAACTTGGATACTTATAAAGCAAGACTTGTAGCAAAAGGTTTCACTCAAACTCAAGGGATTGATTATGACGAGACCTTCTTGCCTATGGCGATGCTAAAGTCAATAAGGATATTATTTGCCATAGCTGCATATTATGACTATGAGATCTGGCAATTGGATGTCAAAACGGCTTTTCTTAATGGATATCTTGATGAAGATGTCTATATGGTTCAGCCTGAAGGTTTTGTCGATCCAAAACATCCTGACAAAGTATGCAAGTTAAAGAAATCAATCTATGGATTGAAACAAGCATCTAGAAGTTGGAATCACCGTTTTGATGAAGAAATTAAGAATTTTGGATTCATCAAGAACGGCGATGAAGCTTGTGTGTATAAGGCTAGTGGGAGCATCATCACTTTCTTAGTACTGTATTTCGATGACATTCTACTATTTGGAAATGACATTCCGACCATGGAAGGTGTAAAAACCTGGCTTGGAAGTTGTTTTTCCATTAAGGATCTTGGTGAAGTCGCCTACATTTTGGGAATAAAGATCTATAGGGATAGATCAAGGTGCTTGATAGGTTTAAACCAAAGTGCATACATTGACAAAGTCTTGAATAGGTTCCAGATGGAGAACTCTAAGAGAGGTTTTGTACCTATTCAAAAGGGGACAATATTGAATACATCTCAATGTCCAAGCTCAAAGGATGAGCAAGAGAAAATGAAAGGAATCCCATATGCGTCAGCTATAGGATCCATCATGTATGAAATGATATGCACCAGACCGGACGTCTCATGCTCCTTGAGCTTGACGAGTAGATACCAGTAAAATCTAGGTAACAGTCATTGGATGGTTGTTAAAAGTATATTGAAATACCTTAGGAGGACTAAGGATATGTTCTTAATATATGGATCTGGTGAAGAGAAACTCGTTGTAAAGGGTTACACGGATGCGAGTTTCCAAACCGATCGAAGTGATTCTCGATCACAATCGGGGTATGTCTTCATTTTAAATGGAGGAGCAGTCTCTTGGAAGAGCTCAAAACAAGACGTGGTAGCATTGTCCACTAGAGAATCAGAATACATCACCGCTTCATTGGTAGCCCAAGAAGCTGCATGGTTGAAGAAATTCATAGCCGACCTAGGGGTGGTCCCTACCATTCAAGACCCCCTAGAGATCTTTTGTGATAAC
Source organism: Helianthus tuberosus (assembly GCA_030545235.1). NCBI lineage: Eukaryota > Viridiplantae > Streptophyta > Magnoliopsida > Asterales > Asteraceae > Helianthus > Helianthus tuberosus. The sequence goes on along the minus strand of CM060451.1, from coordinate 106,053,576 downwards.
TAGGGTGCGATTGCTCAAATCAAGGAACCTCGTGCGCACCAAAAGACTAGACATATCGAGCGGAGATTCAACTACATAAGGGATGAAGTTGAAAAAGGAAAGATATGTATCCGCCAAGTTCACACCGATCAAAACATTGCGGATCCACTCACGAAGCTCCTTGACCGGGCAAAACATGAGGTGTGCCTTAGGACTTTGATATTCTAGTGATTGGATTTGATCAATTTTGTATTTGGATATTGAAACAATTGTTAGTTTAACTCTTTTATGGTATTTTGAGTTACGTTTCATATTTGCATATTTAAATCTGTGAATAAGTTAATTATTCTAAATGTCCGTAGTCGATCATAATTGTGGGAACAAATATGAATGTAAGACTATTATGAACTCGGATTGGTGGATATTCATTTAGTATGAATATAGAGCAAAGTGTTGCTGCCGAAGTTCATAGATATTTATGGGATACAAATATTGGACTAACTCGCTCTCAAATATTACTGCATGGAATCATTTGTGATTGATCATACATAAATTTGAGTAAAGGCGAATATCATAGTATCCTCTAACCTGAGATACATATTGGGTCTTGATATTTACTGAATATTATACCTTGACTTATTTCTTCACTGTCAGTAATATGACAGTACACAAGGCTAAGCTCAGGTGTGATACAATGTGATTGTGAGAGACGTATGTAGTCAAGAAGGGATTTGTTCCTCTTATTCGTTGAGAGTAAGATGTCTAAGGCCTGCTAAAGTTAAATCAACAGAGAGTGATCACTCTATGTCTCTGGATTTAACATGACATCTGTAACGAAATGATAGATTCACCAAAATCACATTCAAGTAAGGGACTTGAAAGGGATGATGTTATTGAATGACACATATAGTCATACGTATTAGGGGTAGTAAACCATAGTTAGGCGTTATTTACTGCTTGCATCAATCTTCTATGTATCTTGTGCAAGTGGGCGAGATTGTTGGACTCTGTATGCCCAAGACACATATTAAATTGATGTGGCTAGTACGTTATAATCCAAGTCGAGTCATACCCAATACAAGCTAGACAAACACTTATAATATTTATTTATGATATGATCAAACAAATAAATATTAACACTTACAATATTTAGAAATTGGTTTTCTAAATAATTACACTTGAGAAACCAATAAATTATATGGATAATCTATTTTGAGAGAATATTTTATTTTGTTATTTAGTGGGTTAAATAACATTTTAAAAGTTGTATAAAGTCTTGTAAATATGTAGTGTTATATTTATAAAACTTATAAATATAAACCAAGACTTAAATTTTATAAAAGAAATTTTTTTTTATAAAATAACAAGGTGGGCCGCCCCCCATATGTCTTCCCAAGACATAAATTTTGGTCCAATGATGATACATGCATTTGCATGTGTAAGAAGGGTTTTCATTAGGTGATGTGGGTGGCCATGTCTCACACAAGTTTATATTGTTTTGTATGACAAAATTCAAAAATGTATGAACTTGGAAGACTTGAGTATTTTCTCTCTAAAAATTTCGGCCAACATAAGGTTGTTCCAAGTTTTCAAGTTTATTTCAAGTGTGTTAAATCCTAGCTACAATCAAGGTGTTTGTTGGAAGCTTGGGGTATACAAGCTTGAGGTCTTCTACTCTTGAAGGCAACCGTTCAAGAAATTTCATCCTTTTCATCATCCTATTACTCCAAGAAGGTAGTACTCTAAACATCCTTTGGTTGTGTTTGATAGTATGCATGTTCATATATGGATCCGGGTTTTGGGATTTTTCATATAAATGAAATTTATATCTTAAAAGTAACATGTTTTAAATAATATTTCCACTGTGTTTTGATTTTATTCGGATGAAATCACTTTGATAAACATGTGAAAATCCCATCACCATTTTGTTGACAAGGTCATGTTATTGATTTATCTTATCCCAGGGCTGGCCAGGCTTGGCCCGTCTCAGATAAGATCAGTCATGTATCAACAGCAGTACGCTAAAACTTAAAACCATCTTTCAACTATTCATGTACAGTTGGCTGGACAAGTTTCACAAAAAAAACCAACCCAACCCATTATAGCCCAAACTAAAATGTTGATTATGTTTAATAGGTAGCTGAAACAGTTGGATATTCCTTGCTATTTCATTTCTCGGTCAAGCGGTGAAAGAGTGCCCCCTTAGTTATGTGAATATACCCCTTAGTTATGTGAATATCTTTAACCTCGACTTCCTGTTCAATCTTTACGCACCATCATGTCCCAAACCTGCATGTTCAATGCTTGTGTAAGAACATAAGTTGTATATGCATTTGTTCAATAAATGTTTAACAATGAGAAACATACAATTAATGTCGTAGAATAAAACTGCATCTTCATGTCTTGTCTTCCCATCTGCAAGCTCCTGCAGAGACACCTTTTGAGAAGATCTCGGTGCCCCGAAACGTGACTTTAGCTCTCTGTACAGTTTGCTGCAGAAAATATTTCGTCTATTTAATCCATGGATCAACCTACTGGATGTTGAAAATATTTTTGTCAATTTAATCCACCAACCATACCTATTGCAGAGTATGACAATCGGATTATCCACCCCCATTGTTTGAGAACTAGAAGCAGCTCTTCCAAGTTCTTCTTCGTCTTGCGTAGGTTGCGGTTCAAAATCAGGTACATCACGTTGCTGCACAACATCAGGTTGTTGGCGATGCAAGCTTTCTTCAAGAATAGTAAATGCATAGGAGCCAGCTTGAACCCACGCTGGATTCCCATTAACATCAGGAACCTCAGCTGCATCTGTAGCTGCATCTGTAGTCACTTGAATATCTTCATTACCATCCGTTTCAATATTGAACCCCACATCATCGTCTTGTATTTCAGAGATTTCATAATGACCCCCCGCATCATGATGTGTATCTTCACGATCATGCATTTCAGTATTACCCTCGATCCTGTTATCCTCATCATTACGTATGACGATTTGTTCTTCAACCTGTATAGATGGATTCCCATCAACATCAGGATCCACAGCTGCATCACCACTAGTCACTTGAATGTTCCTCATCGTCGTCCTCGTCCTCCTACTCCTCCTTGGTGCTGCATCTGCAACTACATCACTTCTCACTCGAATGTTCCTCCTCGTCCTCCTACTCCTCCTTAGTGAATTCCCATCAACATCAAGAACGTCAGCTGCATGTGCACCTACATCACCACTAGTCACTTGAATAGCTTCATTACCAAGCATTTCAATATTGATATAATGATCCCCCGCATCATCATGTGTATCATCAATATCATGCATTTTAGTATGATCCCCGGTCCTGTTATCCTCGTCATTACGTATGATGATTTGTTCTTCAACCTGTATTCTCTTCCTTGACGGATTCCCATTAACATCAGGAACCTCAACTGCATCTGCAACTGCATCACTAGTCACTTGAATATCTTCATTACCATCTGTTTCAATATTGAACCCCACATCATCGTCTTGTATTTCAGAGATTTCATAATGACCCCCCGCATCATGATGTGTATCTTCACAATCATGCATTTCAGTATTACCCTCGATCCTGTTATCCTCGTCATTACGTATGACAATTTGTTCTTCAACCTGTATAGATGGATTCCCATCAACATCAGGATCCACAGCTGCAACTGCAGCTGCATCACTACTGTGTTCCTCCTCGTCGTCCTCCTCCTCCTCTTCCTCCTCCTCGGTGCTTCATCTCCACCTACATAACTACTCACTCGAATGTTCCTCCTCGTCCTACTACTCCTCCTCAGTGGATTCCTATCAACATCAAGAACCTCAGCTGCATGTGCAACTACATCACCACTAGTCACTTGAATATCTTCATTACCAACCGTTTCAATATTGAACCCCACATCATCGTCTTGTATTGCAGGCATTTCATTATGACGCCCCGCATCAACTTGTGGATCTTCATTATCATGCATTTCCATATCACCCTCGATCCTGTTATACTCGTCATTAAGTTGTTAAAAAAGCAAGGAAATGACAGTTTATAGTTTATCATGTAAATATACAGTTAACTTGTAATATTTACAACCATCAGAGCTAGATAATTCACCTGTCAGGCTGTTGGTAGCGAGATGCCCTAGTCTGGTGTAAATTCAAGTGATCACCAAGGGTGATATCCTCTTCAGCAGCTGAGAATACAAAAAAAAAAACCAAAACAAAACAAAATCGTCAGGGAACATTTGATGGATCATAAACTACGCGTGAATTATTTTAGACAAATTTGTACACCTTGGTGTGCATTATCGTCGATGCCGGATAAATCTGTGGGATAATCACCAAAATAGCCATTGAATAGTCAACTTTTCAAAAATTGCCAACTGAAACGGCTCTACAAGCCTTTTCACGAGTTCCGACACGGCTTAAAAGATCTTTCCTCAACAACCACTCATCTTTTGACACGTGGCGACACCTTTATCTCTCCTCTTTTTTTGTCATAAATGCAGTTTCTCAAAGACGTTTCTCTCTCCTTTTTTATCTTTATACACTTTCTCTCTGTAGAAACTATTTTCAAAGAAAATGAAAACTTTAACACACCCATCATTAGAAAACAAAGAAAGAAGAGTCCACACACAAAACCCATTTCAGATTTTCCGTCAACGATGCCGGAGCACATGACAGCGATTGATTACGTCATGGAGGCCGCCTCTGGTCCTCATTTTTCTGGCTTGCATCTCGACGATCGATTCCTTTCTTCTTCATTTACCGATTCAATCAAGAAAACCAACTGTTGTGAAGTAAAGAGACTGAAGATGATCAAGAAAACAAATCAAAGAGACTGAAGATGATCAAGAAAACAAATCAAAGCAAAGCAAAGATTTTATGAAGAGAAACCAACTGTTGTGTATCACTGGTTGACAGGGTTTGGCGTACAAACAATAATGTATGATGTACAATTCGTATGATTTTTTTGGTTGAATTTCTTGATTTAAATTTGCATTCTTTTTTTTGTTCCAACCTTTATACTAATCTGGTAGTATATATTGGTTCAGAGATTCTGATATCAGTTTTGAAGAGGAAAGAGAAGAAGTCTTTTCAAATAGGAGAGAAAGAGAGAGAGGAGAAAGAAGAAGAGAAGAGAGATGGTGCGTCTATTCACTGTACTCTACATTTATGAAAAAAAAAGAGGAGAGATAAAGGTGTCGCCACGTGTCAAAAGGTGAGTGGTTGTTGAGGAAAGATCTTTTAAGCCGTGTCGGAACTCGTGAAAAGGCTCGTGGAGCCGTTTTAGTTGGCCATTTTTGAAAAGTTGACCATTCAATGGCTATTTTGGTGATTATCCCTAAATATGTTCTGTCAAGCGCGGATGAATCTAAGTTGTCAAGCGCCTGTAAACAAATGACACACACAACTTTGAATTTTTAGCTTTTAGCATTGAAAAGAATAGCTACTTTTATCAGTTTGTTACACAAATTTACCATGTCCACATCCCTTTTGTGCATCATCCCCATTAGCGTGTCCGAGTTGGAAAATAGCAGCAAAGACAATAACTTAGATAAAAAAAACATGAAATCAAAGTATATTGATTCTATAAATGAAACCACACAGCATATATAAAACTAATAGACGCGATATATTATGGTAAATTATGTCATTAACATAAACGGGATTAGACACGCGAATTTAAAATGTAAAACTACAACATATGGAATGGTATTAAAGGCTTACTCAAATTACGCCTGTGACTTGCCCTTAGGATCTGGCCTAGATTTGTTATTCGATGCTTTTTTAAGTGGCGCCTGTTTCTTGCCCTTAGGATCTGGCCTAGATTTGTTATTCGATGCTTTTTTAAGTGGCACCTAGAAAAATGATTAACCAGATTATCACTAATCATGAACTTAGAGAAAGGAATTTGGATAAGAGTGCACCTCGTCCTCAAGATCGCTGGCCTCCTCTGTAAAGAACACAATTAATTGTGATTAGTGAGGGTAATCGGTTTTGCAGCAATATATAACTCAAGTAATCGGGTTTTGAGTGTCACCTTCGAGAATGTTTAACTCAAGTAATCGGGTTTTGAGTTTCCCTTGATATGCAATCGCGAGTCCATCTGATATTACGAAAAACCAATTTCAATCCCAAATATTGAAGTTTGTAATTGGTATCAAAACAGAGAATCGGAAATAAACTTGGCAAATCACCCAAATCTTAAAACATAAACATAGATGCAAATCTTAAATCATAAACACAGATGATTGAACTTCTAATTGATCAGAATTCCCAACAAATATGTCTAATTCGATGAAATACATAAACAAGGATTAACGGAAATTACGGAAGAGGATTCCAACATTTCGCAAATTCACTGTAATTGGCAGATTCCGAATGTGGTCACTGCAGCGGAGTAGAAGTTAAATAAATTAGACAACCGGAAAACAAAATTAACGCCAACAAATGAACAATAAATGGATTCATGTTTTAATAGACAAACAAACCATAGGTGCTCGCTGTTAATGTTGCTGAGATCCTTCATGTCGATCTCTTCACCTAATGTTGCTGCCCTCCTTATTATCATCATCACAAAACGAAAATCACCGATTATGAGTTTACATTCGTGAGAAATCTAGAAGATAATGACCAAAACCAGTTCCTAATGCTTACAAACTTGTCGAATTACACAAGAAATTAAACCTATGAAAACATAGACTACAATACGTTAACTAGAATTGTGTTTAATAGCAACTAACCAGAACCGACATGAATGAATTTTGACATTATGTTACAATTACAGACAAAAACACGTCGATTAGACTCTTTACATACAAGTAATAAGTAGCTCTGTTTTCATTTTCGAAGTTGTTAATGGCGGAAGTTGGCTTGTGTATTAATCAATTATAACACGAAAATTAAAACCTATGGAAGACGCAGATCCAGAAACTAAAATACATTAACTACAACTGTGGTTGATAATAGATGATCAGAAACCGACATGAATGAATTTGAACATAAATATTAAATCGGAGATTATGTTGAAATTGAATTTACTGACATTCACACGCAAAACACGTACCATATTTGTCCGAGAGAAGGTTCGCGGTTTTTCTGGCGATGAAACTCAAGGTCGTTCATGGCGTCTGCGTGTGTTAATGGCGGACGTTAAAAGTTTGTTATGCAACAAAAAACCCCTATTAAATGATTTTATGGTGGGACACACATACCTTTATACATTTATCTTTTTTTAAGTTTATTTTTAAAATTAACTAATACATGTTATATATTTTTATTCTGTTTGTATTAAAAAGAGTGAGTATGCGTATCATTTTATGCCCATGTACTTTATAGTTATCTTTACATATTGTGATATTGAAATCAAACTTTCCAATGATTATAGGAAGCTAAGGGAGTTAAAGGAATGAATAATACGCAATTTTGTAGTTGTAACAATAACTTTTAAAGTAATAATGATAACAATTGTAAATAAAATAACATTAATACATGTTATATCTTTAAAGAATTGAATCTTGGAGTGTTTTGACATTAGATATGAACTTAGGGAGTGATTGATAATTTGTATTTTAGTACGATCAGGTGTTAAAATATTTAAAGAATCTAATATCAATTGAAGATTGCCACATGGAAATATCTTTACAACTTTTTAAAAGCGGTCTAAAATCATTATTAACTAGATCCAATCTACACCACTCCTAGAATTGAATTAAGAACTAAATAGTAAAGATACTATAGCATCAATCAATTTAGTTAAGAAGTAAATATACAAGGGCGATGATAAAACAAGAACCAAGAAATTGAATGGATAAATATAGAATATGTAGAGACAAAATGTCAAATGCTGTTTACTACAAACAAAAGGGACGACACACGACAAAATGGAAACAATTTTCAACCAGAAAAACTAAAGCTGAACTGCTTTCCCCTCTTGCCTTCTTTTTATTTTATTAAAACAAAAAAGTAAAACAAAAGTAACTAAAGTTGAACAACTTCCTGCAACCCAGGTACGCATGCTTGGGTTCACTATTTAGTGTTCAGTGCTTTGGTCTCTTTGGTCAATTCACTTTTTGTATTTTACAAAAGTAATCTTATTTCCTTGTTTAGTTGGCTCAAATATTGCTTACAAGTTAGTATTAAGGACTCCGCGTTGCGGCTGGGGCATAGACCGCGTCAAGTAGCACTAATGCTACACAACTACAAGCGACCAGAAACACCGTAAAAACAAAATAAACGAAAAGCATAAGTAAAATCGTTGAACCACGCATGCCCGTTGTGGCATGTTAATACGATGAAATTAGACTGAAATGTATAAATATTAAATAGAAAAGAATAACTTAGTCGATCTAAGACCATGTGCGTTGCGACGAACCTGTCAAACAGGGAAAAAGAGACGCGTTGTGACGGTCCTGTCAAACGGGAAAAAATAGTCGAAAAAACGTTGAAACCCACACGTACGTTACGAGGGCGAAACGGCTAGGTGGCTGGTCGAAAGGCGATGGAACTATTTCCTGGTTTCTTTCTCCTTGTCATCTCGCTCTTAATCGCCCATTATCTTCATATGAAAGCAAGCTGTAAATGTGGGGGAACTCGAATGTAAACAGGGGACACGTGTGTAGATGATGGGACGCGTGTAATGTTGTTTAACCTAGTGTCAAACAAAAAGTACAACAAATAAACCAAACAATACAAACAACCCAAGCATAAAACAACAACTAAGCAAAAAGTGTAACAAGTATTGCACAAACATATTCCAAATTAATAGTATATAAATTAATCTTTAAAGGTGGTCTAAAATCATTATAAACTATTGAAATTTTCTAGCGCTTCGCGGTGGGAATTCAGTCGGTATTAATTTGGTTACCCAATCGAAAGAGAAAACATTACAACGATCGAAAACATTAAAAATGTATCGAAACCGGTACCGATGTTAGTTGATATTGGTTTGGTTCCTTTGTATTTAATGTTTATTTTAGTTCATTGCGATATTTTTTCCGAAAACGGATATTGTACCGATATAGTACCAAACCAAATCGAAACCGATTGGACAACATCTCGCTTTTGCTTTTGATAAATACCTTACCGAACTAAACCAAACAACCTTGGTACCAGTTCGCATTCATCCCTATGGTTTCCTGTTTGATAACGAATATTTTGATAATATGTTAACAGTTATATAAGAAAAAAATATGTTTAACATCAATTAGTGTAATAAAACAATAAAATAATGAAATCGTAGAAAAACAATATTAAAAAAAGAAAATTAAACTACTGTTCATCTCAAGTTTATATTAATATAGATAACTAGGTAATTTTCCCGCGCGTTGCCGCGATACGTAGGGGTGTTCAAAAAAATCCGAATCCGAATCCGAAATATCCGAAATTCCGAATCCGAATTATCCGAAATTTTGGATATCCGAAAATTCGGATATCCGAATCTCGGATATCCGAAAATTCGGATTCGGATAGCAATATTGAAAAATTTCGGATATTTCGGATATCCGATATCCGAAATATTAATTTAGTTCTTTTTAATCATTTTATAAAAATAAATATATATACATGCTTTCTTTCATTGAGAAACCCTAACCCCATTCTCTGCCATTCACGTATTCTATTCAGCCCCCACCTCACTTCGTCACTCTCATGCCTCCGGCCGGCAACCTTTGACCGGCGACCTGCAAACGGCAACCATCATTCTTTCAAACGTCGATCTGCAACTTTCGTTCCTATGGATCTGCTATCTACTCAATCTTATTAATCGGCATCTTTGTTTCAACATCTATCTATGTTTCAATATCTATTCTTTAATATTCTTTTAACTCCATTTGGTTTACATTCCCATTTCTTAATCGTACAACCTTTTATCTCCAACCCCTTTGTTAATTGTTCAATTTCTTTAGGTTTTTTATTTCTTTTATTCTTGTTACAGACACGTTAATTCTTTTTTATATTCATGTTAATATTAGTTGTTTAATCATTCATCTTTATTGATATTTGGGAAACATGTTTGAATTTGTAGAGATGTTTAAAACAAGGAAAATAATGCCCAGTTTTCTAAAATTTCGGATATCCGTTTTGATATCCGACTCCGTATCCGAAATTTCGGATATCCGAACTTCGGATATAGAAATTAGCTATCCGAAATTTCGGATATCCGAAATTCGGATATCCGAATTTTCGGATATCCGGTTTTGAACACCCCTAGCGATACGTTACCACAGACGTTCAATGGGTATTTGTTTGGTTCGTTATAGTACCGACATGATAATTCACTCGGTAGAAATCAACATGCATTTGTATCGATCGAAAACAGTAAAAACGATCATTGTACCTACACTGATATTGTTTGAACTATATCAACCAGTTAAGATTGTCAGGGTCCGTATCGGTACGGATATTCATTTATCTTCGTAGACAGAGTTGTACAAACAAAAAGTTACTGAAATCATAAACCATAAAAATGCATACATGTACTGCTACCAATGTTGTTTGGTCAGTCTTGGTTCGGTTTGGTACTATAGCAACACAATATCTATTTTTAATAAATTTTATATCGTAAAGTGAAAAAAAACACACTGAGGTAAATTTAAAAAAAGAGTGATGTGCACAACTTATTAGAAAAAAAATCAAATTATATGATGAGTAAAATATTATTATAAAAAATCTAAACAACTACTAAAAAATATTGAATTACTATTGATGGTAACTCTCAAATAATATATAAAAATCAAATTATATGATAAATGAAATATTATTATAAAAAATAAAACAAATACTTAAAGATATGTATAATAATCAAATAATTTAAAGTATAAATATAAATAATATTATAATAATAGTTGAGTACTGTTCATGAGAAGTTTAAATTGATATGTATAATAATAACAACAACAATAGTAGTAGTTACAATTGGAACATAGTGGTAACAATTGAATAGATTAGGGTGAGGGGGCACTCCCCTAAGAGGGGAGTCCCCTCTCTTATGCACCACCAACCAACTAGTGCCACGTCAACTCCCCTCTTAAACTCCCCTAACACCCCATTTTGATGGCGGCACTCCCCTATTAGGGGACTTGGTTTTTTTTTTTATTTGTTTTAATTATGCATGTTTATAAAAAAAATTATTAATAAAAATTAAATAAAATTTAACAAAAGACATTTCAAAGTAGAAAATAAAAATAAAAATTAAATTCAAACTAGAAAATAAAAATTACATTCAAACTAGAAAATAAAAATTACATTAAAACTAGAAAATAATAATTTTAGAAATCGATTGGCCACCCGTACTTGTTAGCGATGTCGCGTTTTCGGGCGAGGATGAGCGGCAACATATTTGGCGGAGCATCGTCGTGCGGCTTGATGAATATTTCCATATCTCGATCGTAATTGTAGTTTTTCATCGTCTCGCGTTGTTACGCTATGAGCTCGAGAGCCTGCGCCTCTCTTTTCCTCCTCAATTCAACCGCCTCCAATTCAATCGCGTTTTTCTTTTCTTTCATGGCGGTGTACTCTTTGAATTGTGCCGCCAACTCGGCCGAGCTTCCCTCGGACGATGTCGCTTGACGCTTGTCTCGCCGTTGTGCTCTTTGTGGCGAGGGGTCTTCGTTCATATCGGGTATGGAAGGGTCCACCTCAACGGGCTTTCTTTTATGTCCCAAACCTTCCCCTTCCTCACCCAACAATGGGACTTGGGCCCATTTGTCGTGTTTTCGAAGGACCTCCCAAGCCTCGATATGTTGAAAACCGTTCGGAAATCTATCTTTAAATTCTCTTAAAGCGACTTTCATCACGTCGAGATCCTTGACTCCGCTTCCTCGTGTGCGATCCTACATATTATAAAATAATAAGTGTTAAAAAAATATGAACTTAGTAAAGAAAATTAAAAAATATACAATGTTAAAAAAATATAATTTTTACCGCTTGTTGGTATAGGCCGTTGAAAAAGTTTATTTTCGTCTGCATCGGGCCCCATTTAGACCGTACTTGATGCACGGTCCGGTTACTTCCGCCGACGGTGGCGTTAAAATGATTTAAAATATTACGCCAAAAACTATCGCGGTTTTGTTGATTGCCCTTCTTTTTGTTGGTAGAGCAATGTACATACGCCTTCGCCAACGCCTCTTCTTGGACCTTTGTCCATTTTTCGCTCGTCATTTTTCCCTTTTTATCCCGAGCGTCATCTTATTCGTTGCCCAAATCTTCATCCGCATTATATTCATCGTCCTCGTCGCCCAAATTTTGAGTTTCGGGCACTACCTCATCGTCCTCGTCGTCCCAAACAGGTAGAGGACGTTCAACATTTTCTTGGACCGATGGAAGTTGTGGGGAACGAAAACCATATGGGTCGAAGGCGGGGGAGTGAGGAGGAGCATCCATTGATAACAAATTTTGAAAACCATAGCCGAAATTGGGTTGAAGGTTGGTTGCTTGGGTGTTGTAAAAGGAGGGCTGTGAAGGTTGTTGGAAAAAAAACGGGGGTTGTGGAGTATATCCGAAAGGGGGTTGTGATTGTGCACTTGCACCGCTCGAACCACCACGAGACGGTTGCTTGCCTCGTCCCTTAGTTTTTTTCTTGGCTTCGCGGGGTTGGTTCTCCATTGCTCGGTTTGAGAAGTGGGTGTGGTTTGATGAGAGTGTAAAAAATTTTTGAAGTGGGTGTGGTTTGAGAGTATAAAAAAAAGTAAGGTTGTGGTGTGGTTTGATGAGAGTGTAAATAAGTGGGTGTGGTTATTTATATTTGTATAAAAAATGAATTTTTTTTTTGTTTATGACCGTTCAAAGTGTCGTTGCTCGATTATTGTGCCAAATTCAAACCGGTGGACATGTGCCGAAACCACCCCCCGAATCGGCTCCCCGCACCGATGGCGGCGGTGTTCCCGATCGGGGAAGGTGGTCACCGAGGGGGTCCCCGCTGTACGCCCCGGATACCCTTACAAAATGGAATGAACCTGAGTACCTGACGTTGCTTAATCTAGACCTTCCTGCCACACGTGTTTTTGGAGGTATTCCACAAGAATTTTCGGTTTAGACAATCATGACGTACCTACTTTGGTTAACACCTGCATTGCCTATTAGGGTTTGGTCATTATTCATGATACATTTTGCTATTACTCCATCTTAGTTAAAGTTGCATGATGGAAGTCCGGTTAGGACACTGTTGTAGGGTAAATTGACGGTTGCGGTTCTAGAACGTAATGGTGAATTTACAGGTACATGCAATGTTTTAAAAACCGGTTTTTAAATCATACCGGGTTAAAGTTAAAAATGGTTCAACCGGTTGAACCGGGTTATACCGAACGGTTCAACCGGGTTAAAAATAGTCTTTCCCTGTCAACATTCATACTATACCATATGATGTCCGGTGGATTCTCCGACTTCACCACTTTTCTTGGGTCTCCCCTAACCCCACCCACTATGATACTCTAGTACATTCATTATGATTTTGGCAAAATTAAGTTGACATTTCTTGTGTCCTCTCTATTATTTTGGGAATTTTTACACACAAATATGAAAGATTTATTAAAGTACCAATTTGGGTTTCTTGATTCAACTCAAATTCTCCATTTTTCCTAGGGAATTTGTTCGTACACACACTCAGTGTGAAAGATCTCATCTTGTTTTAGTTTTGCATCTGGGATTCTTGATTCATATCTGTGTTTTGGTAAAGATTCTTGAAAACCCACTTTGTGTTTATTAATTTAACTCATCATTGTCTCCTATTTTGGTTGATGATTTCATTGATTTTGAACATTTTGCATATGGGTTTCTTTGTTCCACCTAGGGCTGTAAACGAACCGAACGTTCAACGAAAAGTTCACGAACCGTTCGGCGGGAAGTTCGTTCGTGTTCGTTCGTTTAGCTTAGCGGACGAACATGAACAAAAATTTTCGTCCGATAAGCTTAGCGGACGAACATGAACAAAGGTCTCGTTCGTTCATTTATGTTCGTGAACGTTCGATAATGTGTCCGCGAACGTTCGTTTGATTACGTTCGTTTATGTTCGTTCGTTTACGTTCGTCCATGTTTGTTTGTTTATATTATTCATTAAACAATAATTTTTTTTATATATTCTATTTAAATTATATTATCTTTTCTTTTTATATTTGTCATATTCATATATATATGTATTAAAAGACAATAATTTTTTTTTATATATTCTATTTAAATTATATTATCTTTTCTTTTTATATTTGTCATATTCATATATATGTATTAAAAGACAATATATAATATATAATTACATTAATATTTGTTTGTTTTGTGTTCATGAACCGTTCGTTTATGTTCATAAACTGTTCATTTATGTTCATGAACAATTCGTTTGTTAACGTCCGTGAACTAGTTCGTTTGTGTCCGTTAAGGATCTTAACGAACGAACACAAACGGACATGAACAAATTCATATCCTTAATGAACGAACACGAACAAGAAAACTCGTTCGGTCCTCTGTCCGCGAACCGTCCGTTTGTCCGGTAAAACCTTAGCGGACGAACATGAACATAGTCCCGTCCGGTCCGGTCCGGTCCGTTTACAGCCCTAGTTCCACCTATTCAGCTTATGATTTTCTCACATTTTCCAGATAATTTCACTAAAATGGAAGTTTTTTAATTTAGGTCTCGTAATTTCACCCAATGTTACCCAATTTACCGGTACCGGTATAGCGGCATAAACCGGTATTACCGGATTTACCGGCGGTTCAAATCATGCGCCGCTCACCCAATTTACCGGACTGAATCGTACCGGCCAACACTCCGGCAACCGGTTGAACCGGTATTACCGGCCGGTATAAACCGGTTTTTAAAACACTGGGTACATGTGTGCTATTGGAATCCTATTATGTAAATTATTGTTTTTCTTTCTATTCGGAACGTTGTAGGATTTGTGTCAATCTTTAATGACGGTTTCATTTTGCTCCCACAATCATTGTTGTTAACTTGCGGGCAACTGAATCTTATTAATTTAGGTAATGTCTCCCTAAATGGTTTAAGATGTGTATCATTCCAAGTGATTGTTCCATTTCATCCTTACTCCTATTGATATGTGATTATGTATTTCTATGCTAGATCTCTAACCATTTGAAATTCTTATATTGACCTCTGATCAATCTGAATTTTATGGAAAATTATTATTTTTCGTTAGCCTCCGACTAATGATAAAGTGTTTTTCTTTTTCATTGTGTATTTAAGAATACCACACGTTGGTAAGAAAATCTAAAGGAATTTTTTTTTTAGGAATCAAACAAATTTAGATTTAGAAATAATAAGATTTGCATCCACTAAAAGTTTAAGACATGCATGCAAGTTACATTCACCTCGAAGTTTAATGCCACAAATAATGATGCTTTATGTTTTAACGTTGCCGAAGGCTTAGATATGTAGGAACCGTTTGCGTAATTAAGTAAAATAAAACAAATTTTGTTCAATGATTACAATACAAGAAATAAAGAAAGATGGAAAAATAAAGTACTTTTACAACTTAAATAAACAAATACAAGAAAAGAAGAAGCAGAAAAAATTCTGATGGTTGAGGAACGTGTTCAAAACGCTTCCCTTAAAACAAATTCTGAGTCTTCCAGGAGCACTCGTTTTGTTTTCCAGAGTACAACAGTCAAAGCAGCGTGTACTGCCGGAGCTGGCACAGGAACCCGAAGTCTACCTTGAAAGATTGTAACGCCCTAACACGTTTTAACCCAAGATTCGCAGCGGAAAACACATAATTAAAATTTCTTTAATGATATTCTTTCTTTCACTTAAATACATTAATCCCTTTCTATAATTTGATTAACAACTAACATACATATATCGAATTAAGTGACCACATACACACCCACGTACAATCCATGTCTTGACTCGATCTTCAACCGCATACAATTCTTGATGAACATCCATAACCCTGTACAACCTGCAGTCACCACATTCAATCTCATCATTAGTAATCGGTGTCATAATACAAAAATATTAACACATGCATAATAAAGCGTCCACATATCATGCTTTCTCTTATACTAGCTCCTTCATCCATCCATTCGATCACTCGCATCGGATTGCAGAGTCAACCTTTACTTCCATTGTTAACCTGCCTATGCTTCACATTAATTCTCAATAGAAAAACGGTTAGTATCATTAGCTTCCTTTCATATGGACGTGTCCTCAAATACGCATAACTCGTCTTATTCATTCAAGCATATAATTGAATACCTCTCTCTCAAGCATGTATTCATTTTCGATTCACACCCATACTTACAATTTACATCCTACATATATAACTCCTTAATTCATCTTTATGCATAATTCATTATGTAAGTTCCATTTCTTACCCAAACTTAATCGAATCTCTTTCTTAACCACTTCCGACTCATTTCCACTAAAACTTAACTTAGTAATAACAACGATTCATATCTCCTTATATTACATTCAATAATTACCATATATCATAAATACATTACCAAACAAAAGGGTAAGTTTGGAGTTCACTTACCTCGTGCGTCCGAGTTCAAGCATAGCTTCCATGTTTATCCTTGGCCCATCGCCTTCCATGCTTGTGTCCATGTTGACATAACTCCTATCCGTACATGTCATCACATTCATCATAACATGATTAGCATACATGAGCATACATACCTTTTAATGAAGGTTTCTTGCCATATCATCTTATCAAATTAATTTCCCACTTGTAATCCATTCAAAACACATTCCTTATACAAATCTATTGTCTAATACATCATCAACACATTCTACAAACATTTATTCATTATTAGCATACAATCCAACTTATCATTTTCTCCTAAGCATTTCATCAAACACTTGGTGCGCATATCACTCTCTAAGCATAATGTACAAGTGCCTTAAGCATGTTCTTCCCTATTTCATCTTATGAACATCACATTCAAGCAAAATCTCATAATCATAATTTCCACATCAAGTTTATCTATCTCAGTCTACCATATAACACCCCACACATCACAAGATCACATTATAACATCTACAAGTTCATCATGATCATCATCTTCACACTCATGCAATGGGTTTCATTCTAAATCACCAAATTACTTGAAATTATTCATAACACAAGTTCTATTTGGTGTTTCTAACACATCTACATGCTTAATTTCATACAATTTCATGGATTGATCATAACCCACTTCAAACAAGATTATCAAATCTAAGTTTTAAGACATACCTTATGATCCCCTTGTGAAGGTGATCGTTAATTCATGTTCGGTTGTGAATTTGGGCTTCGTTTAGCCTTTCAATTTGGAGAATTTATGAAGTTTAGGGTTTTGGCTCCATGGGAGCCTTCCCTGCTCGATGATGAACACACACACACGATGCGTGTGTTTGTGTGTGTGTTGTTTTCTTTTTAATAAAACAACTTTCAAGTTGTTTACTTTGGTCCCTCATGTTTCGTTTTATTTAAATAAGGCTACAACCCTTCGTTTAATACCAACGATACTAATATTCAACTAGGTTAATTATTCCTAGTTAATATTCATTTACGGGTTCACTTTTACCCCTAACAGTATTTTTACCCGTTCCTTTGTATTAACCGGGTTTAAATAACCAAACCCATTTTTGGGGTGTTACAAAGATGCAAGAAAAAGATCAGTAGTAGGGAGAGAGTTGCTTTCATAAACTGTTATGTTGCTGGTGTCTTCTGCAGCTGGGTATGATGCTGTATTTATACAGCCCCTGATTCGAAACAGCCAAAAACGAATTAAAGGAGACGATTAAATTGAATTAAACGTCTTCAATGCACTTTACTTCGTCATTTAATTCTCAATCAAAACCGTTGACTCGTTAGTTTCAAATGCTGAACTGTAACTGCAATGTCATTAAATGCTGGAATTTTCTGTGCGCGCGCTCAAGCCACACTGGTGCGCGTGCGCCCTTTTGGCTCAAGCTCATACGTGCGCGCAGGTTTGCACGCTCATGCGCGCGTGCACCATTTTGGCTCATTTATGTGCGCCAGCCACCAGTTAACCTCTACGAGCACGCCACACAGTCGCGCCGTATTGTCTCACTTTGGTGTGCCCGCGCGCGCCACTTAAGTGCCCCATGCGTCAGGGCGCGCCAACCTGCCATGTGGACTCGCGCACCGCTGCCACGTCACCCTCCAAGGTCTACCAGTCACCTGGTCCTTGCAGCCAATGTGCTTCACCACGCGCACGCGGTCAAAAATACAAAGGCGGCTCGCGGCGATGCGAGCGTGCAAA
Source organism: Helianthus tuberosus (assembly GCA_030545235.1). Lineage (NCBI taxonomy): Eukaryota > Viridiplantae > Streptophyta > Magnoliopsida > Asterales > Asteraceae > Helianthus > Helianthus tuberosus. The sequence continues at coordinate 106,035,386 of CM060451.1, read as the reverse complement.
GTGCGCCATCAAAGCGCCACATTGCGCCTCATCGCCCACGCCACGTGCGCGTGTGCGGGTGCCAGTTAGGGTGCTCCACACCCTTCGCGAGTACACTTAGTGTGTGCTTCCATGAAACATTAAGGATGGAGAGTTCCCACTTAAATACCTATTTAAGTTTCATCTCTCCTCATTTGTGGGACAAGGTGCCACTTTCCCAAAATAGGAAAAAATCATTTTCCTATATTTATGAAAAATGTTATTTTCACAAAATTTCCAACAAGATCATAATATATTCAAAGAGTAGGAGTTGGCTACAAAGTCTACCTTTCCTACAAAGTGTAGGAAGCAATCTTATTGTGACATGTAGCATCTAGTGTTATTTTACTAAAGGGCATTAAGGTAATTGAATAATTACAACAATTTATGAAAGATTTTATATCATAACAATAAAATGTTATTTTTATGGAAATTTATGTCTATTAACTATTCAAAATTGGCAGTTACATCATTCGTATCCAGGATTAATGCATTCGAAGTTCGAAACATAAAACAAATTCATCATTTCTTAACATTGTGTTTTATCAGTTTACGGTTTCTTCACACCGTGTTATATCAATTTTCACAATTAAACACCCCCCCATATATTTCGAAACATAAAACACATTCATTATTTCTTGACGTTGTGTTTTATCAGTTTCTGATTTCTTCACATTGCGTTATAACAGTTTTCACAATTAATCACACACATCACTCATAAAACACAATAGTGTCTGAAATGCACAATATAAACACACCAGTGAAATACACAATATAAAACACGCAGACACTATATAAAACACACTAGTGTCTGAATTACTTGAATCGTAATTTTTTAGATATGTAGCAATATTATACTCATATTAAAGATAAAAAACGTTTATTATTATGGTATAATTTAACAAATTATGTATAAAAAAGTTATTGACGTTTTAAAAAAATGGGGGAAAGTTGCATGTGAGTTGCATTTGATTACTAAATTTAAGGCATACAAAATTTACTTTTATACCCCTAATTCAATAAATCAATCAATTTAATTAAAACAAATATTACAATTTTATCACTCATTTAATCTCATCCATCAATTACCTAATCTAATGGTCATAATCACTTCTTACACTTTTTAGACAAAACACACTTTGTATAGGAACCCCACCCTATATTCAAATTCATCCTCATTGAATTTATTTATTTATGAAGAAAGTGACACCATCTTCAACAGGGGCGGACCCGGTCGGGTCCCCGGACCCCAATCTTTTTTAAAAACTTAGTAGATCCAGTATATTAGTTTTTTTAAAGACCCCATAAAAATATTTAGTTGGACCCCATAGTATCAAAAGCAAAGTTGTTGTGGTTAGTAATCCCTTGTTTACTAACAAAGAGTTTATAGGTTCAAACCTGATACAAGCTGTTAATAAAAACAACAAATACACTATTAAAATGTTAAAATGACCAGCATATTCTGTGAATATGTAATTGTGCTGAAATTAAACCACCATTATTATTATTATTATTATTATTATTATTATTATTATTATTATTATTATTATTATTAAACATAGGATGTAAATTGTGTGATACACTATCAAGAAGCAAGCATAACTTCAATGTTATATAAACACTTCAACTCTTTTGATTTACTCAATTACTGCCTTTGTGCTTAGACATGTGTTGTTTTGTTATTTATTTATCTCTTTTTAAAGGTTCCAAGCACAATAAATAATCCTGATCCGACCCAAACGACGACCGACCCAAAAATTCTATCGTTTGGGTGTAAAAAATGCGAGTATCGAAAAAACTGGACCCCATTGAAAAAAATCTTGTGTCCGCCACTGGTCCTCAACCCATGTTATTGATTGCTTCACTTTCCGCGCATTCTCAATTCAAAGCTTCTAACTAGAAAGTTATGATTATTCTTCACTTCTTTACGTACGTACTTTCGTTGTATAATCCTAGCGTATGTAACTTGCAATGATAAACGATATGAAAGAAAAGTTAGAGAAATAAAGAAATTAATTTATATACCATACCATCAAATTTCCATATATAAAACCACTAGGCTAAACTCTCATAATTTTATACGTGACGATAACGTCTTTCATAACCAAAGAATTGTAATGTGAAGAATGTACCCCTATTTCTACCAAAATCTTGGTTGAATGTAATGAAATTCAATATGTAAAGTTATCACTTAAGCTTCCACACATGTATGATGTAATTTATCGACGAAATACGATTTTTCTACATTCACGTCACCATATAGCCTTGTTGCACTTTTAAAGAGTGAATCTAAATCTCTTTTTCTTTTGGAATAACACTAACATGTCATGTGATTAAGATACTATATTTTCATATGAAACCTATGGCGAGTAAGGCGTGGGACTTGGGAGATACCAAATACACCCAAATACGATTCTCTTTGAATTTGGGTTGTGATTATCTAAATTTCCGTATATAGATTTATATCCTGAACATATTAGATCCGAACATTTATAATGGAATATTACTGAAATTTCTAATTGGTCTCTATGTATCGAAACCGTCATTATGGACATTCGAACTGAATGTAAGTTACTATTTCAAGAAACATCTGAGCCTTGAGTCTGTTTTATTACTTTTATTCTTTTTGGAATTAGATCCCTATATATTCTAGAATTTAAGGTCATAGGGTATACTTTAACACTTCTTAACTCTATATAAGCGTCACATCACCCGTCTTTACACTTTTTACTCCACCTCATCCTAAAGAAATAGTTTAACCTTGTTAATTCTACCTCACTCATCATTTTTTAATTATTTTAATATTAAATATTTAAATTAAACACAAAATAAATAATAATAATAATACCATTTCATTAACTTCTTAGCTAAAATAAACATTGATAATAAATAACATTAATTTCTTAATCTTTTTGACTAAGTTAACATGTTAACCAAGGGAGGTTTTAACACCCTTTAACATGAGAAGGGAATGATTTGAAAAACATGTTAACTTGTCATGTCATCTTTAACACCAATGAAGTTAGAGTACACCCCAAGGCCTAAGGGTACATGGTATGGTTTGGGGGAGTGGTTTCGGTGACTCCTTTCACCGATCGGGGAACCAACCCCACTTGTTTGAGTCACCGATTGTTTGAATGTTTTCGGCGTATAGTCACCGATGCGGGAAGATGAGGGAAGGAGGAGGGAGAGGGGTTTAATGGTGGGTCCCAACCCCTTTCAACCTATTACAATTTTTTTTTTTAAATTATTTACCACTCTCTAGGTGTTTGACCCATATCCTCTGATTGAGTGCAAAATAGGGAGTGAAATGGGGACTTGACATGGTATGCTATTATTGGGTAGATAATAACTCAAACACCTTAGAGTGATTAAACCATACCCTCCACCCTAAGTTACAAAATATATGTTTACTTATGAACTAAAATTTCATAAAATTTTCTTTGTATATATAAAAAAAGTAAACCATCATTCTAAAAAAAAACCTAAATAATAAAAGCTGATGGTAACGATAACAGCTGAGATATCAATAATATCGAGGAGAATTTTAAAATTTCATAGTTGGTACAATTTTAAAAGTCTTATACGTAGGATATCCGTGACCGGATAAGGTCTCTTGTTAAGTTACAATTGGTTGTCATTTAACAATTTCATAAATAAGTAAGAACATGCGTAGTGGTAAGGGTGAATAATGCCCCTATCATTGGGTGTTTTCCGCAATATGGCAATACAATCAGCAAGGGGTATTATTGGGCGTTTTTCTAAAATGGGTGTAGTGGGGATGTGGGCATTATGTTAAAAGGGTGTAGAGAATTAAATAAAAAGAGTTAAATGCCATTTTAGTCCCTGTGGTTTGAGCCATTTTGCCAGTTTATTCCAAAGGTTTGATTTTTAACCTGTGGGTCCAAAAAGGTTTCACAGTTGCCATTTTAGTCCACTGGGTTAACTTCATCCATTTTTTCTGTTAACGAGAAGGCCAATTCGGTCATTTTATATGGCTGAATTGCCCTTTTAGTTAACAGAATTACATACAAAATGACCGAATTGGCCTTCTTGTTAACAGAAAAAATGGATAAAGTTAACCAAGTAGACTAAAATGGCAACTGTGAAACCTTTTTGGACCCACAGGTTAAAAATGAAACCTTTGAACTAAACTGGCAAAATGGCTCAAACCACAGGGACTAAAATGTCATTTAACTCAAATAAAAATAAAAAACCCAACAAAAGAACCTATTGGCAAAAAAAGGAAGATTTTGGCCATTCAAAATTGCACAAAGCGTGATTTGAAAAACGACTGTGTTTTTTTTTTTTTTTTGAACAATAACGCCCAACAATGCCTAGGGGGTGGGGGTGGCCGTGTTTGGGGATGAAAAACGCCAAAATTTACACCATTACGCATGGTCTAATGCATAAGTGGCCTCTCTGTTCAATTAACGTGCATTTTTGGATGGTTATCGTTTATAAATTTATCTATGGTGAAACAACAAAGCTAGCATTTTTATTTATATATTTCTTTATTTTTACTAAATATTTTAACAACTTTTTTTTTACTTTATAGAACCATTAAAGATCCTTAAAATAAATTTTAACTCTAAATTTTAGAGTGACTATTATAAATGCATTGGGGTTTTATTGTTTTCTTAAATGGACCTGAGGGACAAAATTCCAAACGCAAATTGTTTTTCATCAACACTTGTATCAAATGCAACGCCTTTGTTCTTAAAAGTCTTCAAATTAGATTCAAATTACATTGATGTCCTTTTCAAAGATTTTTATACAGTAGTACATATAAAAATATCAAGGTTTTGTAACTCCAATTGGTTGTATTATGAACTCAAAATATCATGGTCGTTCTAAGGTTTTTGGAGGCTTTAAGCGAACTACAAAGTCGGGACTCTTGTGAGACTTGAACCTAAACAAAGTATCAATCGGCAATAGCAAATCACAAAATAAAGTCGTAAATTGCGAATATCAAATCGCAAAGTTGCTTTTTTATGGGTACTCAATTGCAAATCGCATCATCGCAGGCAATTGATTACCCCTAATTTCTCCCGTAGTCGCTGTTAACGTCAGTTGCAGTTGCGAAGTCTATACACTTTACTTGTTTGGATCATTATGTCTTTACCTATGTGTTTGTTCATTTAGACTAAATACACATGTAATTTATGAAGAGAAAAAAATATTGAAGGCCCTTGACCTTTGCCTAAAATGCTAAGCCTATTGAAATCTTAGGTGTATGTTTTTGACTCTTTCAACTCTATACTTTTGCAAAATTGTTATTGGTACAGGTTATCTGCAACATGAATAGTATTTTTTTTTTTTTTTTTTTTTTGACCGGCTAATTGTTAGTGAGTTAGTTACACCAAAGGGGATTCGAACTCCCCACCTCCATGTTAGAATTTTATCCACCAAAGTTAGCAACATGAATAGTATTCCTTATGCATACTTGCTAATTTCACGGACAGAATTATTTTTAAGGGACGAGTTGAAATAGCTGTATTGTATAGCGGAATATAACACTAATTTCTAGGACGGAATTTAATTTTAAGAGAGATAGAATTGTAGGATTAGGATCAAATACAAAGGCTCCTAAATGTAAGAAGGGTACAAAGACTCCTAAAAAAACCCACTACAATTAGGAGCATTTTAGGTTAGGTTTTGGGTGGTGATGTAGTGGGTTTAATTTTAGGTTATTGTACACTTGTCACTCTATAAGTCCTTCTTACACTTCTTACAATTAAGAGCATTTGTAGAATAACTTGACCCTAGAATTGTAATATGTTGGTGCATATGTCTGTTGACTTCGTCTTATGTCTTGAATCAAGTCTTGTAATAGAATAAATAGTCCAGAAAGCACGAAACTGCCAGAAAGCATGAGTTCGTGAGGACTGACCAGTCCCTATGAAAATGTTTCATGAGGAGTGGCACTCCTATAAATAGAGGTCTTGAGTCTTTAATTTAAAAAACTTTTGGATTCCAGGAGCGAAGCTCTGCCGAAGTGTCACCAAGCTTGTAAAACGTTGTGAAATCAATACAAGTGATAGTTAAAGTGATTCTTAGTGCATATCAAGCTGATTCACCATCAATACGTCTGATTCCGCCTCTCGTATTGATCGAAAACTCTTCTGAACGACTCGTTTAGGTCGAATCTCGATCCTACAAGTGGTATCAGAGCACAGGAGGAAGAGTTCTTACCGATTCAGCTTGTTTTCATCCGAAAATCTCACTTCTACTCACTTTCTTCACATTTTTTCAAAATTAACCGAGATTTTACAGTTAAAATGGCCTGATTTTTACAGATAACAAGCGAAATACTGTTTTAATCAATCCTTGAACAAATTAGACCCTAATTCAGCTTAAAACTTGATCAATTTGACAAAATTCCGTTCGATCGGTCGACAATATCATCACTTCGCACGAAGTGGACCTCCACTTCGCACGGTTTGAAATCAGGTCGCAACAAGGATCTTGTTGGTGCATATTTCTGTCGACTTCGTCTTATATCGAGTCTTGTAATTGTTTAGATCGACCAGGGCACGAAATACGAGAATAGTATGAAATTTGTGTGATATTTCCATTTCGCACGAAATGGAAATAGTCCATTTCGCACGAAATGAAGATGATCCAATTCGCACGAAATGCCATTTCGTGTGAGTGGTTTCGTGCGAAATGGTAGGCCTATAAATATGTGCCTTGGTGATTTCATTTGTATCGATCTGATTCCGGTGCCGAAGTGTCTCCAGGGTGTAAAATGTTGTGTTATCAATATACTAGACAGTTTAAAGTGATTCTTGTGCAAATCAGCTGAAACAACATCGATACGACTGAATTCCGCCTTTCGTATTGACGAGAACTTTTCTGAACCACTCGTTTTGGTCGTGCAAACGATTCTACAAGTGGTATCAGAGCTCAGGAGGAAGAGTTCTTACCATTTCAGCTGAAAATTCTGATTTCTACACCTTCTTTTCAAAATTAAACATGATTTCACGGTCAAAATGTTTTGATTTTCAAATATAATGTGCGAAACACTGTTCTAACAAATCCTTGAAAGAATCAGACCTAAAAACGGACTAAAACTTGATCAATTTGACAAAAACATGGCCGATTGGATGACATCAGCACCATTTCACACGGAATAGCTTCCGTTTCATCCATTTCGCACGGATTGGAAGATTTTAGCTTCATTTCACACGAAACAGTAGTTCATTTCGCACCAAATTGTCATTTCGCTTGAAACAATACACTTGTTCTCCATTTCGTACGAAATCATCCATTTCGCATCAGATTACCCATTTCGCTTGAAAAGGCCAATTCGCATCAAAGTTCATTTCGTTTTGGTTTTCATTTCGTGTGGATCTCCATTTCGTTTGAAAGTCAAAGTTTGTGAAATTTTTAAAACTGAAACATGGAAGAAGAGTTTTACAATGCCTTTGCTACTCCGATTACTATTGTACAGAACACAATGTTAGAAAATAAAACAGGTACCATGCAAAAACCGCCAAAGCTCAAGAATATTGAGGAGTATAAAGGATGGGAGGAGAGATTCGAAAATTGGGTTCAAGCAAATTACTTGGATGCTTGGGAATGTGTTGAAACAAAATATGTTAGACCGATGAATGATGATGAAGAGGTTATTGCTATTAAAGATCTAAGTGTTGAGGAGAAAAAGAAATACAAAGATGAAAAGATGATGACTAGTCTATTGCATCAAGCTGTTAAAGAAGATATCTTGGTTTTACTGCAACACAATGGAAGTGCATATTCAATTTGGAAAGCATTAAAATCGAAGTTTGTTGGAAGTAAAGAAATGATCAAGAACAAAAAATCACTTTTGAAAAAAGAGCTCGATCTATTTCGTGGTTTAAGAACTGAAAACACCAAGCAAATCATAGAAAGATATTGCAATCTGATAGTTAACATGAAAAGATTGAGCATCACAAAAGATAATGAAGAATTGATTGAAAAATTGGCTGATGCGTTGCCACATGATGTTTGGGGCACGTACCTTATGATGTTGAGAAATAAGAAAGATTTTGGCAGTCTAACACTAGGTAAGTTTATTGAAAAACTTGAAGCTCAAGAGATGGAACAACGGAAGATCTCAAGAATGAAGGATTTTGACGGTGAACAAGATATTGGTCTATATTACAAAGGAGGTATCAGTGATAAGACCAACATGTCACCAAAGATTGAAACTGCATTCAATACTAAAAGTTCGCCTGGAGGGTCATCTCAGGGATTAAACAGCAAAACAGGATTTTATTCATATCCATCATTTGATCCAAACTTTTCAGCAAACAAAAATGGCAAGATGTTACAATGCAACATTGTATTAAACCTTGAGAATGGTCAAAATTTCTCGGAAGAGGTTGCAAAAGGTCACATGTCTTTGTTGGTGACTGTGTTAGAATCATATGAGAGTTTAGTTGCAGGTAGGATCGGAAATCCAATGTTGACAAAAGAGGATTACGATCAGATTGATGCTGAGGAGATGGAATTAATGGATATAAAGTGGTGTTTGGCGAGTGTGTTGAGAAGAGCTGAGAAATTCAAACAGATCACAGGAAGAGATGATTTCCGTGATGCTAATGTTTCTACTTTAGATTTTGATAAATCTAAAGTTACTTATTTTCGTTGTAGGGAAAAAGGACATTTCAAGCGAGAATGCACAAACCGCGAAGCAAGTGGAGCTTAAAATCCTTTCAACAACAATGATTATTATCGGAAAGCAATTTATCATCAAGTTGCTCAACAGCCACATCAACAACAATCGTCACAAACTGCACATGCTAGGAAGGAAATTGAAGAATCAAAGAAAGCTTATTGTGTCAATTAGGATAATGAAGGATCATCAAAAGGATTCAGCTGGGACAAATATATTTCAGCTGACAATAAAGCATGTTTGATAAATCAAGATGATGAAAGACTACCAAAAGGTTTTAGTTGGGATGACTATGATCCTAACAAAACTTCAGATCATAAAGCTTTTGTTGCTCGAGTTGTTGAAGATAGTGATAATGATGATTATTATGCAAACAGAATGAAAGAGCACTTAAGAATGCTAGAAGGGAGTGATGACAGTGATGATAGGAAAGTTCGAGTGAAAAAGAAGAAAGTTAAAAAACAAATTAATAGTGATGATGAAGAAGTTCGTGTGATAAGGAAAAAGGTAAAATAAGTTCCAGCTTTCACGGTTGAAGCAGAAACTGATGCACGAAAGATTCTTGTGAAATGTGAAACCTGTGAAACAGTGAAGAAACAAAACAGTACTTTGATTCATAACATGAACAGATTAAAAGAATCCTATGATGTTCTAAACAAAGCTATGAATCAATACAATCAATCAAGCAGTGAACAAGCAACAGCTATGAAGACACTTCAAGGAGCTTTCATGACAAAGCAGAAAATCGTCAATAATTACATTGAGAAATGTGTTGTGCTGGAACAGAAACTGGAAACCCAGAGGATAGAAACCGAAAGGGTAAACAGGTTGTTAAAAAGTTACTCATGTACTTCTTATGTTATTGACAGGATTTATCCAACAGTTGAAGGCATGAAGGCGTTTGAAGAAGATGATACTAAAGAAAAGAATTCTGGTAAGAAACATAGTGCCAGTTATAAAAAGTGTCCGCCTCCGCTTGAAAATGGATATTCTCCACGAAATCCTAATTCGGAGAGAGTCATAAAGGCAACCAATTTACAATGGGAATCTGAATCTTCAGATAACTTGCCAGATAACATTGATGTCATTTTCACTTCGTCTGATACTGATCACGAGTCCGAGTTAATAAAGAAAGTGGTCGATCAAGTGTTAGATAAAGATGAAACCGAGGAGTCAAAGTTGGAGTCAAATTCAGAGTCAAAGTCTGAAACGTCAAGCCCAACAGTTAAAAAGGGCAAACGGGTTTATAATAAAGAATTTCTGCTATCAAAAAATAATTTGAATGAAGAAACATTCAAAGTGGCTTATACTTTGAATGATTCTGACAAATTATTTTCTGATGAAGAATTTCCAATAAGAGGTGTTAAACCTGAAATGATAAAAAAAGGTTTTCAAACTAACATAAATTAATATTTCTGAAATAAAAGATGTAATTTTTTCTGAAAAACCTAAAAAATACACCTCAAGAGTTCAACAGAAATTAAACAAGAAAAAAGGGTTACAGTTCTGGTTTAGGTTATCGAAAGAAACCAAACCATAACAGTAATTTCAAAAAGAAAGGTCTTGGTTTTATTCCACAAGAAAATCATAAAAATGAAAAAACTTATAAACCAAAAATTGTTTTTGTTTCAGGAACATCTTCTGAAGAGGAAAAAGAGCATTTGTTCAGGAAACAGACGAACAAAGAATTCCTTTCTAAAAAGCAAGAAGAAATGAAGAAGGAAGTTGCTCAGAAGAAGGAGACAAGAACCTATTTTCAATGCAAAACAGTTAGTCATATTGCCAGGAATTGTCCTAAGGCAATCCAAACAAAACAAGGGGTCTCTGAAAAATTGAAAGAAAAGATGGTTGAGAATGAATCACCAACCAAACAATTTAAAGTTTTCAAAAATTCAAAGTTTGAGGTTGGTGAAAGTTCAAAAAGTTTTTACAAAAGAACAGTGAATCTTGATAACCACAAATGGGTTGTTAAGAAATCAGATGATAGTTCTAGCAATAATTCTGATTCATCAAAATCAGAGGAGCTATTTTCTGGCAATGAATCTGATTCGTCAAAGTCAGAGGAACCACAAGTTGATTTAAAAAGGGAAAATTCAGTGTCGCCATTGGATGATGTAAATTTTCCACCATTGCGGGCTGAAAATTTAAAATCAAAATTGGAAAAGTTAAGATTTCAAATTAGTTCTTTTCTGAAAAGAAAGAATTTGAAGTTGAAAAAGCCTTTAGTCCCAAAGTTCAAAATATTTTTGGAAAAATGGTTGATGGGAAGGTCAAAGGGGTAAAGGAATTTTATGAGAAGAAAACGAAGAAACCAGATGAAGATGGGTCATACAAGGTTAGTAACTGGGATAGTACCTATCTTGATTAAACTCTGGACTTGCCGGAGCTCCCAAGTTGGTAATCGTGGAGCAGGAATCGGCATCATTCTTGAAAATCTTTCTTGAGAAATTCACATCTGTGATATTTCGACTTACAAGAAGTTAATCAAGGACATTAAGTTGTACTTGAATTAATTGTCTTACAAATGTTTAATTGATAGAACCTACAAGTGTAAAAATTTTTTACAAAGTGTTTGTGAAAACAAGGTGATGAATGAAAACCCCTGTTCTACAAATGGTTTCAACAAAACTAATTTTCCGGAAAAACCATTTTTATTAAAACAAACTTTAGTGTTTTGAAATCATTATGGGAAAATAGTTTGTTGTCAGGGGGAGTTCTGATTGTTTATGCCAGAAGGATGGCGAATTGAAGCGATTCATGTTAGTTTGTCAAATTTACTTGTACAGTGTACTGCATTTACTTTCAAATTTTCCAGAAAATCAAAAATTGAAACATATTTTTGATTTTAGGGGGAGTAAAAAAAATTGTAAATTTGAAAAAGTCAAAAACATTGAAAATTTTTAAATTGAGTTTTTGTGTAAAAAGAGGAAATGATAGTACATCAGTGGACTATCACTGCACGCTAAAGAATTGGAAAGTCAAATGTGATAAACAGTCTCACTGTGGATGTGCCAGTAGGTTTTTGCACATTCAGTAGATTGTTTACGAGATATAAACCTAAAAGTCTATACTTATTTATATTGTGGGGAACATCTCTCGGATATATGGGTAATCCCCGAAATCTTGTTTGAAGGGCTTTCTATTTCTGACATACTAGGTCTTTGTGCGTGGTGATATCTGGGGTATTATACCTGGACTTCTGATTTTGCGGGAGCAATAGCCTAGTCCTCGTATAATACTTTGCATTGCTTTAATCTTAAAGCCCGCCCCCAGCATAAAAATGATGAAACATTGAAAAATGCTAATCATGTGCTGTTGAAGAAAAGATTCTCCAAAGGGAACCCACCGAAAGTCGAACCATCATCTCTCTGATTTTGCGGAAGCAATAGCCTGAGCTCTCATGGTCTCGCATTTACCCCTTACAGATATCATTAGTGTACATTCACCTGTAAGACTGAATATAGGAGTCTGGATACGGGAGTATATTCTGAAGTGGGACACGCGAATATGTGACAACCCGAACATCCAAGGTTAGTAACGATTAACCTCGTGAGCTTGTTTTCCCGTTATAGTTCCGTTAAATTTAAAGTATGCTATTTTTATTAAACACTCGTAACCTTAATAATGTTGCTAAACGTAAAACATGGTAGTATATGTTGTGTATCTAAGGGTGTAGTGGGCCGCACCGTTAAGTAGGCTACACATACACACCGCAGCCACCCTCAAGTAACCTCGGCCCACATGTGTCCCTCGGCCCACACGAGTTCGGCCCGAACTATCCTTTTTAAGCCCACCCTTCAAGAGTTTTAGATATTACTAAGAAGTAATACGTGAATTAGAACTTGCAAGCATTGAAACCCTAGGAGTCCTTGAACTCGACGGCAACATCTCTTTCGCGAAACTCATCCTTCGAGTCCGTCTTGTATCTTGATCCCCTCGGTTAGTGATAATATTATTTGTGTTGAATATATTGGTTGTATGTGAGTGCGTGCAATGTGCTAATATTGTATATGTGCATCAAAAGAAAGTATGATTATGCTTATTAGATGAATTTACATTACAACGAATCTGATATTGATTGGCTAGCTTTGTTCACGTTCACGCATGGTAGGATTGCATGATTATTGGGGTATTGTCAAGATCGACTGATATGGTTAAGATTAAAGGATGTTGTGATGTTTCGTCCATTAGGGTCGTTAATTTAGATGTAGTAAGATATACGTTAATTATTGATCTAAATCATATAATATTAGTGTCATAACGATAATTGTTGATGTGGTTTAGTTTGAATAATTGGTATTGTTGTTGTTGATTATAAGTGGGTTGCATGTGCTCTCATAATAGTCTGAATATGGGGGATAAGGTGATCAGAACTTGTCTTCTTTTATTCACATGGGCATTCATTAAAGGATTGAAAGGTGTGCACCTTGGGAGCAGATAAGGGTCCGCATGTGTTGACTGACATCATCTGAATGATGTATACCTGATTGTTTTTTTTAAGGGTACAGACATAATGTGTTCGCATATAACATTCACTTTTGAATATAGAGTGGGCCGGTTGTATGCTCGTTAATTATATTGGACCTTATGTTGTTAGGGCCGGGTATGGGGTACGGGTAACATAGGAAATGCACAGTTGGGCCGGGTAGTTTAATACTAACAATATGAATGCTGTTGAATATTGCTTGGCCTATGTGTTCGTATGTAATTCAATTAGATAAACTGGTTTAGTATAATTGGGTTAATGGGTTATAATAATAATACATATTGTGGATTGGGCCTCGTTCAGCAACTGGGCTAGGCGAACGAAGTGAAAGCAATAAGTTTATGTTGGTTCGTATACGGTTTGGATACAAGACTGTTATAACCAAAAGATTATAGAGCATTATGAATTGTTGTCATTATATATATATGTTCAATTGAACGAAGATTGGGCTGTTACTATGTGTTATTGTGATATATGATCCTGTAACGTGAGACTACTTATGGCACGAATGCTCGTTGTAACTTATGTGATAATACGTGCCATACTTGTTTACCACTTGTGGAATTTGTACAAAGAATATGTGGTTTATGCGTAAGCGAGACTAACTGTCATTGAAACCATATTAGGGTGTGGGTGTCCAACGATAAACAAGTAAATTAATCTTACCGAGCAAACCCAAGGTGAGTTCACTACATTCGAGCATGGGTCCCAGTGGTTGGGGACAGTCAGTGGGTATCCCGTGGAGGGATAAGTCTTTTGGGTAAAAACGGGTATATTGGTTAATATTCTCACCTATCATTCTTGTAAGTCCCTTATGTTGTTACCTGGAGGGTAACGGGTATTAGTTGGTAGCGCTACTTAGGTTTGGCACCCTCACACCGCTCCTAGAGAGGACGTATGTGAACTAATGACCCAGTCGGGCCCAGTACTGGATAGGAGTACGTGGGAAAGGGCAGTCATGTACTTCAGGAGCCGTCTTGTTCGGAATTGAGATATTAACAATATTACTTGCATTGGTTATTGAACTGTTTTACATTCAACTGGTAACAAACGTTTTCTTAAACTGTGGACTCGTCAGCTTTGTCTGATACACTTGTTACATGCTCGCAGGTCGTTAGGTGATTGAAACAGGAGCTTGCTGGCTGGAGAGCAAGAGTGGTCATGGTCATACCAACGGGATTATTTGTCAAATACTTATTTATTATGATTGAATTCGTATTTACCTTATGATACTTTAATACTTCCGCTGAACTTGTGATTTTGAATAACTTATGATTGGAATTGTTATTACTTAATTGATGGAACTTTATTACAACTTGTGATTCAATGTAATTAGTGGCTCATTGCTAGTAGTCACACGCCTAACAGGGACACTCCCTAGGTGGTAATTTGAGGGTGTGACAGTTTGGTATCAGAGCCACTGGTTATAGTGAACTTGGTTTTAAAACGTTTTTATAAAACCAGACTATACCCGAACAGATCCGAAATCGACCATGACACTCAGCTCCAGACTGCAAGGTTTGTTTCTCGTTTACTATTGCATAGTATATCTAGTGTTTGCTTATGAGTAACATCACATGTGAATGCACACTTAGCACTGCAGTATGAACTTCTATGTTACCAACCCATGTTACGTGTTTTAAGAGTGCGACCCTTCTTGAACTTTCATGATCTATGTTGTGGCGTCATCTGTCTTATTGCTCGAATTCGGGGAACCTTTTAGCGCGAGTTAAGAGGCACTGAGATAAGCATGAAAATTGCCTTATTATTATGGGTGCACACATAATAATAATGTGGGGTGCATGTGAGTCCCAGTGAGGCTTAACGAGTGTGAGAGGGGTTCCGCTCTGTTAATTGATGTTATGTTAGAACTCAGCAGTCAATAGGAGTCATAACAGTGATTGTCTCCTACTTGAACATGATCTTTTCACCCCTTTCTGAATCCTTACGAATCTCGATGCTATCGAGTATCACCTGATCACACATCTGAACGCCTAGCGAACTGTGTAGAATGTTAGGTGCTAATATGAACGTCCCTGAGTTGGATGGCTCAGCATCAAATGGTTGGACTATACTTTCCTCACTTATCTTTGTTTGCTGGAACTTAGCGTGTTGATGCCTTAGATCCCGAAGTGCGATCACTTCTGCAACACTCTCGCGACATACCGTGTATTACTCAGTCAACTTGCAAGAACGATGGACAAGAGGGTAAACGTAGTACCTTACCGACTTCAGCATTTGAACGAACCTAGTTACCGGCAACGAACAACAGCGATTTGACTCCAATCGAATCCTTAACCCCAGCCAGCGACTCATGGGAGTCGACTCTTACGAACCAATGGGGACAAAATCGATGACGAATGACTGTGGAGCGGACTGTGTAACCGCTCGCACCACGAGTGGTGCCTTAGGACGTGGCACGGAATGTGAAAAGGTGGACCTTGTTGGTGAAAGGACGCAGGACACCGTTACAAGCAACAATATTAGAGGCAATAGTCGCGGCAACATCAAGGTACTCGTGATCGTAGCTTACAGTATGGAAACGAAGGTGGCCTTGACAAGGATTGACTGTGTTAAGTCAAGGTGACGACAACAGAGGGAACGACGGCAGTACTGGAAATTTTCGTGACGAAAACAACATTGGAAATGAAGCTCATGAAAGGACATTTAGTATTGGCATAGGCTATACCAGGCGTAATAGCAACACGATAGCTTGGATGGGTAGCTATTCGCTTCATCTCTGTTCTGTTTAACCCTGATGCTTCTTGAAACCGAACCTGTTGTGGAGTCGGCTAATGTAAGTCAATTGAAGCCTTATATGTTCGCTGGGATGCAAATTCGACCTTGGGGGACAGGTGTTCGATATCGACCTTCCTTCCACTACCCTTAATGGTTGCAATACAGTAGTTAGTGTGGATTGGTTATCCATACATCGCGCAGACATACCCTGTGAGAAGAAAACTTGGCGTACCCCCTCCCTAGTGGAGAATCGTCATTTGTTCCAAAATATCAGAGTTGTTTAAAGGTTAGCATCAATTCTGCAATGAAAGCCCAGAAGTGTCTACGGAGGGATTACCTCGCCATAGCTAACAACGGTTACTAATGATAAGGCTAAGGAAGAGAGGGTCGAGGATCCACCAGTTGTTTATGTTTTCTCCCGATGAACTACTTGAAGAACTTCCAGGATTACTTCCACAAATGTTAGGCAGAATCTCAGTTTGATCTCACGTCAGATGCAGCTCCGGATACTCGTACTCTGACCGTCTTGCACCGGGAGGGTTGCAAAAGCTGTCTAATCAACTACGGGGACTGTTGAATAGGAGTTTTGGAGGACCTAGTTACACCCATGAAGACAAGCTTTTCCGTACGTGTACTGGTTATCAAGAACTTAACAAGATGACAGTCGAGAACCGTTTGCCACGACCATATATTGACAACCTGACGACCAGTTGCGGGGGTCGAGCTTCCAGTCGAGGATTGAATAACAAACGAGCTACTGTCAGAAGGTAGTCTAAGGGGAGAATGTGCCTGCAACAGCATACCAACCGCAGTGCGGCCATTTCGACGTTGTATTCCAAGACCTTCGAGCTAATCATCACACCAGCAGCTGTATGAATCACATGAATCGACCATGCTTATTGACGACATGTTGAATCATTTTCAGGAGAAAGGAACATGATGGGTAGCTTTGTATCTTATTTGAGAGCTCCTGAAGGAGGAGCCACACTGCGTGAAGTTTTGATAAATGTAACTTCTGGATGCGAGGGATACCTTTTTGGTCATATAATCAACGAAGTGGAAATACACGTGGATCCCGCTAAGACCCGTTTTGGTTAGAAATGGATCGACACCAAAGATCCCTTCGAGGATACAGCAATTTCTTGGTCTCACTAGATGCTATCGCAGATTCATCACAGGATTTTCAAAGATCGCGCAGCTTAAATCTCTTTAGCACAACAGGGTGCTGTGTAGTGGGAGACAAAACAGGAGGACGTCTTTTCAGATTTCGAATCCCAACTCTGCAATACACTGAGCATCGTCTCTACCCGAGGGTGCGGGTGATTTAGTGGTATATCATGATGGTTCGAATCAGAGTCCTAGTTACACGCCGATGCAACACGAGAAGGTGATAGCTTACGTAATAGACTTACAGGAAGAACTGCACGAGTCACGACCTGCGGTGGAAGCCGTAGTCTTTGGATTTAAATTGGAGGCATTACTTGGACGGTACTGAATGCACCACTTAGACCGATCACAAGGGCCTCCCGTGTACCTTGGCTTCGGAGGAACTAAATCAGGTAATGACATCGCTAGATGGAACCTTTGAATGATTTCGACTGTGAAACCTGGAGGTGCACGAGCTTCGCTATCGACTTTAACCTACCTAATCGGACACGCTCTATTCAAACTGGAGAACAGCAGGAAGAGAATTTTCAAGTTAAACCCATGTGGGGCATGGAGAAGCAACCCTTGGCAAGACGGACGGTACTCGCTACTTCATGGAACAAATATGGATTCTACTGTACAGCAATCCAAAGGAACTTGTGTTGAGCGAAGCGCACCAGCCTCGGTATACTGGTCATTTGGATTTGATGGAATATGTTAGGATTGGGGGATCTCAATCTGGCAACTGGGCTTGAAGGCCTACACAACGAAGCATGTGAATGATGCTTGGCTTGTGGGAAAGCCAAGGTGAAGCATTAGCAACCAGAAACACCTATTTGGAAATGAGAACAGACTGCCATGGATTCTGTCTACTTACAGCTTGAAACGGAAACAACACCACCTGGGTAATCGTTGATTGTCTCACGTTATTGGCACACCTTCCTGCAATCAAGGAAACTGACGAGTCTTCACAGCTTGTGGATATTCCTCTGAGAGAGGCGGCTATCTGGGCACGAGTTGCCAACCCCTGTATCTCTGATTTTGAGCTATACTTGATTTATGGCAGGCAATACGCAACACCCTTGGCTCACTTCTAGGCATGAACATTACTTATCACTGTAGGACAACCGGGCAGGGTAACGAACCATCCTGACACACGAAGACATGCGGCGAGCACGTGCGTGATTGACTATAGTAAACATTTGGGAAGGACACTTATCTTTGGGTGAGCTTTACTGCAGCTGTTACCATTTTTGCATACATAACAGCGATTATGTCGGATCCGAGGTTCGAACTCGTGACCTCTGGTCTATGTGCAAGCACACAACACCACTGGACTACTTCCTTGTTGGACTAAGGTGGGTGACAACCTAATCACAGATCCAGAGTTTGTACTCGAACCTCTTGGGAAGATTGTTCAGATCAAATATTGTTTGGCGGCAATGCGTGACCGTCAGGAAAGCTGATATGCTTAGAAAACCCTGGAAGATCGCTGAAGGCGATCGTATCATGTTGAAAGTCCCACCCTAGGAGGGTGTGGTACGCTTGGGAAGCATGGCGAGCTTAACTTACGTCACGTTGGGCCATTCAACAGTCTGAGAAGAATCAGTAACGTGACCTACAAACTCGAGTTACCTGATGAATTGGGTAACGTGCACGATGGAATTTATGTCTCAAATTTAAAGAAATGTTTATCCGATAAGACACTTGTGATACCTTTAATAGCGTATAAGGTTAACGACAAGTTGTAGTTGTCGTGTAACCTATTGAAATCATGGACCAGGAAGTTAAGGTTCGTTAACCTAGCAAAATTCCAATCGTGAGAACTTGTTGGAACTCAAGATGTGGACCGGAGTTCACGTGGGAACGTAAAGATCAGATGAAGCCCTATTATCCTTGATTGTTCAACGGTTGAATCAACTTTTGATGTCATTGGCAAATTTCGGGACGAAATTTCTTTCAAGTTGGGGATGATGTGGTTCCCGGGGAAAACCCACAGTCATCCTGATTCACTCATCACTTCATCTCCCTCTCTGACCACTTATCAACGTTTACCAAATTTCGGGACAAAATTTCTTTCAAGTTGGGGATGATGTGACAACCCGAACATCCAAGGTTAGTAATGATTAACCTTGTGATCTTGTTTTCCCGTTATAGTTCTGTTAAATTTAAAGTATGCTATTTTTATTAAACACTCGTAACCTTAATAATGTTGCTAAACGTAAAACATGGTAGTATATGTTGTGTATCTAAGGGTGTAGTGGGCCGCACCGTTAAGTGGGCTACACATACACACCGCAGCCACCCTCAAGTAACCTCGGCCCACATGTGTCCCTCGGCCCACACGAGTTCGGCCCAAACTATCCTTTTTAAGCCCACCCTTCAAGAGTTTTGGATATTACTAAGAAGTAATACGTGAATTAGAACTTGCAAGCATTGAAACCCTAGGAGTCCTTGAACTCGACGGCAACATCTCTTTCGTGAAACTCATCCTTCGAGTCCGTCTTGTATCTTGATCCCCTCGGTTAGTGACAATATTATTTGTGTTGAATATATTGGTTGTATGTGAGTACGTGCAATGTGCTAATATTGTATATGTGCATCAAAAGAAAGTATGATTATGCTTATTAGATGAATTTACATTACAACGAATCTGATATTGATTGGCTAGCTTTGTTCACGTTCACGCATGGTAGGATTGCATGATTATTGGGGTATTGTCAAGATCGACTAATATGGTTAAGAGTAAAGGATGTTGTGATGTTTCGTCCATTAGGGTCGTTAATTTAGATGTAGTAAGATATACGTTAATTATTTATCTAAATCATATAATATTAGTGTCATAATGATAATTGTTGATGTGGTTTAGTTTGAATAATTGGTATTGTTGTTGTTGATTATAAGTGGGTTGCATGTGCTCTCATAATAGTCTGAATATGGGGGATAAGGTGATCAGAACTTGTCTTCTTTTATTCACATGGGCATTCATTAAAGGATTGAACGGTGTGCACCTTGGGAGTAGATAAGGGTCCGCATGTGTTGACTGACATCATCTGAATGATGTATACCTGATTGTTTTTTAAGGGTACAGACATAATGTGTTCGCATATAACATTCACTTTTGAATATAGAGTGGGCCGGTTGTATGCCCGTTAATTATATTGGGCCTTATGTTGTTAGGGTCGGGTATGGGGTACGGGTAACATAGGAAATGCACAGTTGGGCCGGGTAGTTTAATACTAACAATATGAATGCTGTTGAATATTGCTTGGCCTATGTGTTCGTATGTAATTCAATTAGATAAACTGGTTTAGTATAATTGGGTTAATGGGTTATAATAATAATAATACATATTGTGGATTGGGCCTCGTTCAGCAACTGGGCTAGGCGAACGAAGTGAAAGCAATAAGTTTATGTTGGGTCGTATACGGTTTGGATACAAGACTGTTATAACCAAAAGATTATAGAGCATTACGAATTGTTGTCATTATATATATATGTTCAATTGAACGAAGATTGGGCTGTTACTATGTGTTATTGTGATATATGATCCTGTAACGTGAGACTACTTATGGCACGAATGCTCGTTGTAACTTATGTGATAATACGTGCCATACTTGTTTACCACTTGTGGAATGTGTACAAAGAATATGTGATTTATGCGTAAGCGAGACTAACTGTCATTGAAACCATATTAGGGTGTGGGTGTCCAACGATAAACAAGTAAATTAATCTTACCGAGCAAACCCAAGGTGAGTTCACTACATTTGAGCATGCGTCCCAGTGGTTGGGGACAGTCAGTGGGTATCCCGTGGAGGGATAAGCCTTTTGGGTAAAAACGGGTATATTGGTTAATATTCTCACCTATCATTCTTGTAAGTCCCTTATGTTGTTACCTGGAGGGTAACGGGTATTAGTTGGTAGCGCTACTTTGGTTTGGCACCCTCACACTGCTCCTAGAGAGGATGGATGTGAACTAATGACCCACTCGGGCCCAGTACTGGATAGGAGTACGTGGGAAAGGGCAGTCATGTACTTCAGGAGCCGTCTTGTTCGGAATTGAGATATTAACAATATTACTTGCATTGGTTATTGAACTGTTTTACATTCAACTGGTAACAAACGTTTTCTTAAATTGTGGACTCGCCAGCTTTGTCTGATACCCTTGTTACATGCTCGCAGGTCGTTAGGTGATTGAAACAGGAGCTTGCTGGCTGGAGAGCAAGAGTGGTCATGGTCATACCAACGGGATTATTTGTCAAATACTTATTTATTATGATTGAATTCGTATTTACCTTATGATACTTTAATGCTTCCGCTGAACTTGTGATTTTGAATAACTTATGATTGGAATTGTTATTACTTAATTGATGGAACTTTATTACAACTTGTGATTCAATGTAATTAGTGGCTCATTGCTAGTAGTCACACGCCTAACAGGGACACTCCCTATGTGGTAATTTGAGGGTGTGAGTTTAAGTTCTTAAAACATTAATCTTGTATCTCGATTCAATTGAACTTTGTGTGAAAATTTAAGTGGATCAGTATAGTGACAATCTAAGTGAATCGTTTAGAACTGAAAGTGTTTAAAGCTCAACGGTGTTAGTGGTTTGTCAAAAACTGATATGATCCTCTTACGCAAACTCACAAAAATATTGTGTGTAAATATTTCTTTACTGCTTTTCTTTAAATACAAAAATCCAAAAAGATTGTATTTTAGTACAAAATTTCAGAAAAATCAAAAAGATTTTCGACAACTGATATTGGAAAGCTGATTTTCAAAATTCCAAGTGCTAAACATGATGAACACTGGGTTGGGAGAGTTTGATGAAATGGAAAATGATTTTGAAATGTTATAAATGGTTCATTAATTTGAATCAAACTATTGAATATTTCAAATTCAAAAAGATTATCAAATGTCAAAATGTGTTTATCTTACAAGTGGTAGAGGATTGTACAGGATAATAGCTATGGGAGAGCTAGGTTCCGATACCTGAGGTTTTTCCGCATAAAACTTGAGAAGTGTTTAGAGCCAAGTTTTCGATCCAAAACTTGTGAGAGAACTATTCCAGATCGCGATCCCAGCTGATTGAAAGGGAGAGTCTGAAGACAATAAAGCCATGATTGATCCAAGAGGGAGTCTGAAGATGTCAGAGTCAGATTCAGATCCTGGAATGCTGATGAACTTAAGGAATTAAGAGACCTGATCAAGAGAGGATAGAGCCAGGTTGTGTTTTTAGAAGAGAAAGAGAGAGAGAGAGAGAGAGAAAGAGATTGAGGATGCTTACAATGGAGAATACTTTGGAAGAAAGCATGAAGACTGATAAAGATTGAAGACTCGACATGCTGAAGACTAGTACTGAAGACTCGTCGACATCCAAGGGGGAGTCTGTTGGTGCATATGTCTGTCGACTTCGTCTTATATCGAGTCTTGTAATTGTTTAGATAGACCAGGGCATGAAATACGAGAAAAGTATGAAATTTGTGTGATAGGGCCATTTCGCACGAAATGGAAATAGTCCATTTCGCACGAAATGAAGATGATCCAATTCGCACGAAATGGATTAATCCATTTCGTACGAAATGCCATTTCGTGTAAGTGGTTTTGTGCGTAATGGTAGGCCTATAAATATGTGCCTTGGTGATTTCATTTGTATCGATCTGATTCCGGTGCCGAAGTGCTGCCGAAGTGTCTCCAGGGTGTAAAACGTTGTGTTATCAATATACTAGACAGTTTAAAGTGATTCTTGTGCAAATCAGCTGAAACAACATCGATACGACTGAATTCCGCCTTTCGTATTGACGAGAACTTTTCTGAACGACTCGTTTTGGTCGTGCAAATGATTCTACAGATCTTCACTTCGCACCAAATATCATCACTTCGCGTGGGTTGAGTTTGTGTTACATCAGTTCGCACGAAGTCAACTTGATTGATTTCCACTTGGCACCGATCCATTAATTGTTAGAAAGTATCAGCCCAATAGAATTGTGTTGTGTATTAAATTTGTCGGCCATAAACTCAAGAAATTGCATGAGATCAGACTTATAGTGTGGCCCAATCAAATTAAGTTGATAGTTAAGATTGTCGGACACTTTTACAATCATTAAATCATTGATAATTGCATGTGATATCATCCTGAAAGTCAAGAGGTCAAAAAGTCTTTTATACATTGCAAATCACGTGAACACTTTAGTTGAATTGCCAGGTCCATATCATCGGCCCAATCATTAAGTAGTGTTGTCACGTGATTATCTCAGCCCAAGGTTTGCATAGTTCGAAGCTTATCGGCCCAATCAAAAAGTGTAATCAAAAGTATTGTCAGTTTTTATCACGTGAACATCTTGGCCCAAGAGAATAAGCTTCAGCCCACTATCATATGTTTGGTCCAATTAAAAGTTTTTGAGTAAAATGATTTCGGCCATTAGATAGTCTTTTGTTTGTTTGTAATAATTGATTGTTTGCATGAAAAAGGAGTTAACTGTTGTAGGAACACTAATCATTCTATTGTGTTTTTGTGTCTGAGGTCAAGTATCGGATACCCGCTCGATCAAGTAGCCACCCGATCCTAGGAACATTGTCACCCGATCGGATAGCATCTCACCCAATCGGACAATCGTTTGAAATTCAGTCATTGTGAATTTTTAAAACCAAAACATGGAAAACGAATTCTACAACGCATTTGCACTCCGATCAGTATGGCTCAGAACGTGAACTTAGAAAATGAAATGGGCACCATGCAAAAACTGCCTAAGCTCATGAATATCGAGGAGTATAACGGATGGGAGGAACGTTTTGAAAAGTGGGTACAAGCGATGTTAGTGTAGTATGTCTATCGCCTCCGTCATCTCAAGACCGTAGCAGAAATAGTTTAATTCTAGGCTTATATTGTAATATCTAGTTAAGAAAGGCAAGGTGGCAATATTGTAATTAATGAGTTTTCTCATTAAAGCCTTGGCCTATAAATAGTAGCTTTAGGGTTAGAGTTTAGAACTTTTGCTACTTTTGTCATTTGGAGCTTTGGAGAGCTAGGATCTAGAGAGAGAAAGCCTAGAGAGAGAAAGTTCCGTGTACGTGATTCAGGTGCTGTACGATTTCAGATCTGTTAATAGAATCACGGTTATTATTACGTCACGTGTGTTCGGTCACGCACGTTCACGGATTCCGCACGTCGAACGTGTCGATACGCAATCGTTCGGAGTCGAAAACCGGTCCTAACAAGCGAATCATTTAGATGCATGGGAATGTGTTGAACAATGATATGTTAGACCGATTAATGACGACGGAGAGATTGTTGCTATTAAAGATCTAACCGATGGTGAGAAAAAGAAATACAAAAGTGAAAAGATGATGATCAGTATATTGCAACAAGCTATTAAAGAAGACATCTTGATTTTATTGCAACACAACGGAAGTGCACACTCAATGTGGAAAGCACTAAAAACAAAGTTTGTTGGAAGTCAAGACATGATCAAGAACAAAAAATCACTTTTGAAGAAAGAATTTGATATATTTCGTGGATTAAAAACTGAAAACACCAAGCAGATTATAGAAAGATATTGCAATTTGGTGGTTAACATGAAGCGATTGGATATCAAGAAAGATAGAGAAGAATGGGTTGAAAAATTGGCTGATGCATTGCCACAAGATGTTTGGGGCACATATCTTATGATGCTGAAGAATAATGATGATTTTGCAAATCTATCGTTGAGCAAATTTATTGAAAAACTCGAAGTTCAAGAGATGGAACAACGGAAGATGACGAAAATGAAGGACTTTAATGGTGAACAAGACATTGGTTTGTACTACAAAGGGAGTACTAGTGATAAAACCAACATTGCACGAAAGATCGAAACTGCTTTTAATGCAAAAAGTTCTTCTGGAGGGTCATCTCAAGAATCAAACAACAATAATAGATTCTGGTCATATCCATCAGTTGATCCAAGTTATTCAGCAACCAATAATGGCAAAGTACTACAATGCAACATTGCATTAAATCTTGAGAATGGTCAAAACTTCTCGGAAGAGGTTGCTAAAGGTCATATGTCTTTGTTGGTGACTGTTTTAGAGTCTTATGAAAGTTTGGTGGCCGGGAGGATTGGTAATCCAATGTTGACCAAAGAGGATTACGATCAGATTGATGTTGAGGAGATGGAATTAATGGATATAAAATGGTGTATGGCTAGTGTGTTGAGAAGAGCTGAAAAGTTTAAACAGATCACTGGAAGAGATGATTTTCGTGATGCTGGAACTTCACCTTTAGGCTTTGATAAATCTAAAGTTACTTGTTTTCGTTGTAGGGAGAAAGGGCATTTTAAGCGAGAATGCACAAATCGCGAAGCAAGTGGAACTCAAAATCCATTTGGAAACAATGATTATCATCGAAAGGCGATTTATCATCAAGTTGCTCCGCATCAACAACAATCGTCACAAACTGCACATGCTAGGAAGGGGATCGTAGAGCCATCAATGAGAGCTTGTTATGGTCTGATAGATCAAGATGATGAAAGGCTTCCAGAAGGCTTTAGTTGGGATAAGTATCATCCTAACAGAACTTCAGAAAAGGTAGCATTTGTTGCTCAAATTTTTGAAGATTCAACTGCTGAAGAAGAATTAGCGTATGCTTATTACGAATCTCAGTAATACAGTCCTAAAAAGAACGAAGAAGAACAAATTTCAATAAGAAAGGCTTCAGAAAGAGCACCAATCTTTGGTCACTCATCAGATGAAGAGAGTGATGATGACATAGAAGAAATTCGAAAACTTGAAAATTATCAAAGAAAATTTTCATCTGATAAGGATAATGTGTATTTTGCAGGTAACATGGAAGAAGTCAAACGTGAAGAAAGTGTTCAGGTGATAAAGAAGCAGGTTAAACAAAATTTTCACACTTCTCCAGCTATCATGGTTGAGAAAGAAGCAGATACTGAAAAGATGCCTGAAAAATGTGAAAATTGTGATACTGTGAAAAGGCACAACAACAAATTGATTCATAACATGAACAGACTAAAAGAATCTTATGATGTTTTAAACAAAGCTATGAATCAATATAACAAGTCAAGCAGTGAACAAGCGATAACTATGAAGACACTCAATGGAACGTTCATGACAAAGCAGAAAATCATCAATGAGTACATTGAAAAATGTGCTGAACTTGAACAAAAATTGGAAACCCAGAGGATAGAAACTGAGAGGGTAAACAGGTTATTGAGAAGTTACTCATGTGCTTCTTATGTGATTGACAGGATTTATCCTATAGTAGAAGGCATGAAAGCGTTTGAAGAGGAGAAACCTGAAGTAAAGGATACTGGTAAGAAACATAGTACCGATTATACCAAGTGTCCACCTCCGCTTGAAAAAGGATATTCTCCACGAAATCCTAATATTGATGTCACATTCACATCGTCTGACACTGCTCATGAGTCTGAGTTAATAAAGAAGGTGGTCGATCAGGTGTTGGATAAGGATGAGGAGTCAGAGTCAAAGTCTGAATCTAAGAGTTCAAAGTCAAAGTCAAAGTCTGAAACTTCAAGTCCAACAGTTGAAAAGGACAAAAGGGTTTACAATGAAGATTTTCTGATGTCACAAAATAATTTGAATGATGAAACATTCAAAGTAGCATATACTTTGAATGATTCTGACAAATTATATTCTGATGAAGAATTTCCAATAAGAGGTGTTAAAACTGAAATGATTAACAAGGTTTTCAAATTAAGAGAAATTAATATTTCTGAAATAAAAGATGTAAATCTTACTGAAAAACCTAAAAAATACACCTCAAGAGTTCAACAAAGGTTAAACAAGAAAAAACGTTACAGTTCTGGTTCGGGTTATCGAAAGAAACCAAACCATAACAGTAATTTCAAAAAGAAAGGATTAGGTTTTATTTCACCAGAAAATCATGAAAAATATGTTAAAGATTTTAAATCAAAAGTTGTTTTTGTTTTAGGAGCAACATCATCAGAAGAAGAAAAGAGCTCATTCTGGAAACAGACGAACAAAGTATTCCTTGCTAAGAAGCAAGAAGGAATGAAGAATGAAGCTGCTCAGAAGAAGGAGACAAGAACCTGTTATCAATGCAAAAAAGTTGGTCATATTGCCTTGAATTGTCCAATGGCAACCAACATAAAACAGGAAGTTTCTTCGAAACTCAAGGAAAAAGTTGTTGATAAAAATGAACCACCAACTAAAAAATTCAAAGTGTTTAAAAATTCCACATTTGAAGTTGGTGAGAGTTCAAAAAGTTTTTACAAAAGAAATGTGAATCTTAACAATCAAAAGTGGATTGTTAAGAAATCAGAAACACTTTCTGGCGATGAATCTGATTTGTCAAAGTCAGAGGAGCCACAAGTTGAGCTAAAAAGCGAAAATTCAGTACCGCCAATGGATGATGTTAACTTTCCACCATTGCGGACTGAAAATTTTAAACAAAAAGTTGGAAAAATAGAGATTTCGAATCAATTCTATTCTATTCTGAAAAGAAAGAATTTGATGTCGAAAAAGCCTTTAACCCTAGAGTTCTAAATATTTTTGGAAAAATGGTTGATGGGAAGGTCAAAGGGGTAAATGAATTTTATGAAAAGAAGAAGAAAGTAAAGAAACCGAGTGATGATGACTCGGAATCTCCCAAGGACCGTCAGGCTTGGGAGAATCTCTATATCTGAAAAACCTGACTTGCCGGAGCTTCCAAGTTGGTAATCGTGGAGCATGAATCGGCATTTTTTCTTGAGTAATTCAAAACTGTCATATTTTGATTTACAAGTGGTATTGTTGATAAGTACTTACAAGTGGTTAATCAAGGTCATTAAGTTGAACTTGATTTAACTTTCATACAAGTGGTTGAAAGAACAAAATGATGAATCAAACCCCGATCTTACAAGTAGTATCAACAAAACTAATTTTCCAGAAAAACCATTTGATTAAAACAAACTTAAGTGTTTTGAAATCATAGTGGGAAAATAGTTTGTTGTCAGGGGGAGTTCTGATTGTTTATGCCAATTGGACGACGAATTGAAGCAATTCACATCAGTTTGTCAATTTACTTTGTACAGTTTATTGCGTTTACTTTCAATTTTTCCCGTAAAATCAAAAATTGAAACATATTTTGGATTTTAGGGGGAGTAAAAAATTTAGAAATTTTGAAAATTTGAAAAAGTCAAAAACATGATAAAATCTATAAAAACCAAAAACATTCGTAAAGTTAAAATGAGTTTTGTTGTGA
Organism: Helianthus tuberosus; assembly: GCA_030545235.1. NCBI lineage: Eukaryota > Viridiplantae > Streptophyta > Magnoliopsida > Asterales > Asteraceae > Helianthus > Helianthus tuberosus. Next base: position 106,007,116 of record CM060451.1, on the reverse strand, counting down.
AAAAGAGAAAATGATAGTACATCAGTAGACAATCACAGTACGCTAAAGAATTGGAAAGTTAAAATGTGATAAACGGTCTCACTGATGATATGCCAGTAGGTTTTCGCACGCTTAGTAGATTGTTTTCAAGATATAAACCTAAATATCATTACTTACTTAGTTCGTGGGGAACATCTCTCGGATATATGGGTAACCCCCGAAATCTTGTTTGAAGGGCTTTCTATTTCTGACATACTAGGTCTTTGTGCGTGATGATATCTGGGGTATTATACCAGGACTTCTGATTTTGCGGGAGCAATAGCCTAGTCCTCGTATAATGCTCTGCACTGCTTTATTCTTAAAGCTCACCCTCAGCATAAAAATGATGAAACATTGAAAAATGCTAATCATGTGCTGTTGAAAAGAAGATCCCCAAGGGGGACACACCTAAAATCGAACCATCATCTCTCTGATTTTGCGGAAGCAATAGCCTGAGCTCTCATGGTCTCACATTTAACCCCTTACAGATATCATTAGTGTACATTCACCTGTAAGACTGAATATAGGGGTCTGGATACGGGAGTATATTCTGAGGTGGGACACGCGAATAAGTTTAAGTCCTTAAAACACTAATTTCGTATCTCGAAACAATTGAACTTTGTGTGAAAATTTAAGTGGATCAGTATACTGACAATCTAAGTGAATCGTTTAGAACTTAAAGTGTTTAAAGCTCAACGGTACTAGTGATTTGTCAAAAACTGATATGATCTTCTTATACAAAAACTCATAAAATATTGTCTGTAAATATTTCCTTACTGCTTTTCATTAGTGTGTTTTAGCATAAAATTTTGAAAATGCAAAAAGATTTTATTTCATATTATTTTCGACAACTGATGTTGAAAAGCTTATTTTCAAAATTCCAAGTGCTAAACATGATGGACAACAGGGTTGGGAAAGTTTGTTTTGAAAAGAGAAATGATTTTGAAGTGATTAAATGGTTCATTAACTTGAAACCAAATTTGAATGTTTCGAATACAAGTGGTAAAGCATAGATTAAAATTGTTATAAATAAAAACCTTATGTTTTGAGTAGAGTTTGTGCAGATAGAGAATTCCAGACTGCGATCCCAGCTTGTCGAAAGGGGGAGTCTGAAGATTTAAGAGCCAGATACAGATCAACATCCAAAGGGAAATATAGCTGCTGATGCTATAAGAGAGAGATAGAAGAAGATAGAGATTGATGAGGATGCTTACAGAGAAAATCATTTTGGAAAGAGCGTGAAGACTGATCAAGACTGAAGACTTGACATACTGAAGACTGAAGACTCGTCAACATCCAAGGGGGAGTTTGTTGGTGCATATGTCTGTTGACTTCGTCTTATGGCTTGAATCAAGTCTTGTAATAGAATAAATAGTCCAGAAAGCACGAAACTGCCAGAAAGCATGAGTTCGTAAGGACTGGCCAGTCCCTATGAAAATGTTTCATGAGGAGTGGCACTCCTATAAATAGAGGTCTTGAGTCTTTCATTTAAAAAACTTTTGGATTCCAGCAGCGAAGCTCTGCCGAAGTGTCACCAAGCTTGTAAAACATTGTGAAATCAATACAAGTGATAGTTAAAGTGATTCTTAGTGCATATCAAGCTGATTCACCATCAATACATCTGATTCCGCCTCTCGTATTGATCAAAATCTCTTCTGAATGACTCGTTTTGGTCGAATCTCGATCCTACATAATATACGAAACTGTTAAACCCTAATATAATAAATGTCAAAAGTGGTGCGACATATTACTATGTCGGATATTCAGTGTCAATTAATTAATGTATAATAATAATAATAATAATAATGTGAATGACTCATACAGAGGAAAGTTGGTAAAACCCACTTGTGGGGTGATTTTGTAGAACCGATCGAAAAAAAAAGAATTAAATTTTTTTTTTAGGGGAGTGGGGATGGTCCGTGATGGAGCCCCCATCACGAGTGATGAAGACTTGCACACCGCCGCCACCCACAAAAATAACGCGTGGAATTATACACGCGTGGAAAGGATCACGCGTTGTAAAATTGTTGATTGTTTGTGTATGAGTTGTACGTTGTGTATTAATACTTGTACGTTGGAATCCCATCACTAGTGATGACCACCGCCACTAAAGAATGCTTGTGAGTGATAGAATAATGGTTGCTGACATGACGGAACATGAATGGATGTTTGTGAGTGATGGAATTTCATCACTTGTGACCACCCTCACTCCCCTTAGGGGGTAAGGGTGGTCCGTTGTAAACCTCCCATCACGAGTTATAGCAAGTGATACACCACTGCCACTCCTTCTCATCACTCGTTGATTTGATAACACGTCATCCATATCACACGTGATGGAATAAAGGGAACATGCAATTTAGTTTTTTTTTTCTTTTTTAATGATTTTGATAATGTGTGGTGAGTGATAGACATTTCCACTAAAAACCATCACTAGTGATTGAATAAAGCTCGATGACATGGCAGAAATTGATTGGATATTGTAAGTGAGTGAATAGTGATGCGTGATGAATGATGACCTCCCCTACCCCCCTTATATTATAACTAGTCACTTACCCGCGCGATGCGGCGGGAGTGGCGATTTACAATATGATATTCGTTTACCGTTAGTTTATCCGTCGTCTCGTGATATATTGTATAGTACTTAAGTTAGTTTTATTATTCGTGATATGATGACACTGGTATTTTTCTGTTAGTTTATCGATTCTTTGGTGATATACTCGGATAAATTTTTATAGCTGTAGATTCGGCGTGATCTTCTACAAGAAGAGTACAAAACAAGGAAGTAGATGTAATTAAAAACAAGAAGTGTTCAAAACAGTCAAGTAGCTGGACAAAACAATAAAAACAAAATGCGGGGAGTCTCTTGTATCTCTTCTTGTTTTACCAATACATCCGTTCGCTTATGACTTTCTTGTATCTTCTCCTCTACTGTACCAGATTTCGACACATAAGAAAATGTTAGACGCCTACAGGTGCTTTAAAATAGTAATTAAAAGGTAATTTCTGGAAGCAAATAAGGCACAAAATCTACTAACTTACCTTCTTTTTGATACGGATGCGATTAATTAATCACGCAACACTTCCTGGTAGACAACATTTGATGTGTAAACTCCGCGTTGTTTGAATTCTTTGGCGAGATGTACCAACACCTTCGTACTTTGTCTTGAAATCCCTCTTGATAACGTGACATAAAGTTGTCCATGTGAAAATACAGAATCCGGTAGATAAATACCAACGTTCGAAATTGTTTGACCTTGAGCTTTATTAATCGTCATGGAAAAGCTAAGTCGAATTGGAAATTGTTTTCTTTTCAGCTTGAATGGGAACATGTCATCTTCAGAAAGGGTTAGAGGGATTCTTGGCAAAAAAAAACTCTTTTTCCGGCATGTTGACCGACTGCAATTTCCGCATCAATAACATTTCGCATGAAACCCTTACATATCAACCGCGTGCCATTACACAGGCCATGTGATGGATCGATATTACGTAACAATATTATTGGGCATCCAATTTTTAAACGAAGCTTATGAGGCGGAAAACCACTAACATTTAGCGAGTTTAAGAACTTGACCGGATAGAAGTTGCGCTGATCGTCTTCAGCTTCATCAAAACGGTAATAAACTTTTTCCTCCCCTTGAAAAATTTCAATCATTTGATTATTAATCTCGTCAACACTATCATTTTTAGTGGACAATATTGCTCTAGAGATTATATAATCTGAAGAATATACATTATCTTCAATTGATGGAAAGATGGCATGGATCAATTCTTTTATAGCGTTTTCTCTGTTGTTGCACTGAATTGTCATGTCATCGGGAATGCGGATATAGTTTCCTTCGATTGGTTCTTCAGTTCCATCACCGACTCTTAAAAGAAATTTAGAAAACCATGGATCTTTCAGCGCTCTCATATTTATGGTCAACCGCATCTTCTTAGTCAAAGACCAAAGAGGTGACATTCGTACGCTGGAGTCTACAATCTGTGCTCAAGTGCCACGTTTAATAACCGGCAACACCTGTCTGAAGTCACCTCCCATAACCATTATCTTTCCACCAAATGGGAGACTAACACCTATAATGTCTTGGAATGTACGATCGACTACCTCTATCGCCTGTCGTTTAGCCATCGACGCTTCATCCCATATGATTATTTTGGCAGACCGAATTAGTTTAGCGGCCCCACTCTGTTTTTCGATATTGCACATTGAATTATTTTCAAGATTAAGAGGAATCTTGAATCTCGAGTGAGCGGTTCTACCTCCTGGCATATTATTAGCCGCTGCACCTAATGAAGCTGTTGCGAGAGCAATAAGACCACGTGACCGAATTTCAGCAAGCAAGGTAATGTACAAAAATGTTTTTCCAGTTCCACCTGGACCATCAATAAAGAACACGCCTGGAAGATCATTATCAACATGCATCATGATCTCATCAAACACGTTTTTTTTGGTCCGGATTAAGTGAATCTTTTGCACTCAAGTGTTCAGGTTCCAAAACAATCCCATACTCTTCTTGTAACTCACAATAACCTGCATCTTGTAAGTTAACATCGTCTGTTATCTTAGGAAGGTCGAATTCATTGAAATTTTTACCCATGGATTGTACCAAGACACTAATTTTGGTAAGAACCATATTTTGAACTCGTTCTATACTTTGACAGTGTAACCGATGATCTTCAGACAGTGAATCAAAGTGGTCATTCCATAACTTTCGAATATCTCCAGGTTGGCAAAAAATCATTATGGTCGCAAATAACCTTCTAAGAGCATTGGGAAACTGAAACGTAGAGGCTTCTTCGAGACATTGTGATAGATATTCATCGTCTTCTATTAAGCCTAACTCAAGAGCTGCTTCACGAAATGTCGCACACCGTTGACCATTAACTGTGCAAAGATGTTCAAAAGAAGTAGGCCCTCTGACATTTGACAAAAGTAGGTGTAAGTAGTACCTTTCTCCTTCGGCTGGATTAGCGGAAACGATACGACCTCTTTGTTTTTTACCGAAACGACGACTCCAACGGCGTGTGCTTCCATTCCACGTAAAGTGTTTTGGAAAATCTTTATACAAATGTACCCTTGCTGTTTCATCGTTTCTATTTATCTCAAAAAATGTTGTTAGCATGGTTCTCTTATCCCTTTCCCTATCAACAATATTAGGCATTAAGTCATCATCTCTAAATCTAACCATCTGATTATTTGGGAGATGAAGTTGTAAGGCTAGAACAGCAGGAATGATTTGAGAAAGAGAGAAGGAAAAAATGCGCCACATAGCCTCTGGGGGCGATATGTAACGTGCATCTTGAAATCTTTTTATCTCATTAATAACAACCCCTGGGTCACTTTGATCGACTTGAATAACCTGTTTGTCATGTCCTTTATAAATATATTTGAAAAGATATTTCACAGATTTTATACTTGAGCAAACTTCCACATTCATGTGGCAGTTAAACATCATCAAAAGCTTTGGGTTATATGGGACCACCCATCTATTATCAAGTGTTTGTCCTTGTAGGTCCACTTCTATCCCGGTATCTCTCCTTCGATACAACGGATACGAATCTTCTCCTTGTGTCGTCTGTTCGTTAAATTGTCTAGGATAGCGAAAACGACAAATTTTAGGATCACCCTGCATACAAGGACTGCTTGATCGTAAATTGCCGCAAGGACCGTGAATCATGTGCTTGACAACAATCTCATGCAATCTGGGATGTGTTAGTTTGTTAGGAATTTCAGCACACACAACCTTATCATAATGGTCTGCGTTATTGATCTTGTGTTGCGGGTACATGATTAGGATAAAATGTGCATGCGGCAAACCCCGCTTTTGAAATTCAATGACATAGACGTATGCCTTAACTTCCCCGAGGACATGTTTCTTGAAGAGTTGATCCTTAAGATCTTCTAATTTAGCCCGGAACACTCTTGAAACAAGGTCTGGACGATCTTGTGCAGTTTGACCAACATGTAAATTATCACATATCTCAGGCCACTTAGGATTACATGTCATTGTAAGGAATACATCAGGCTTGCCGTCATCTTGAACAAACATCATCGCATCTAGAAACCGACGTCGCATGTCGCGAGGCCCCCCGATGAAAGATGCAGGCAACACAATTTTTTCCCGACTCTGTTTGCATGAACCTCACCAGTATTGACGCAATCCACAATACCTTGGTACAATTCGGCCCGAATCTTAGCCTGGTTTCTCTCACAAAATTCTAAGCGTGACGTCTCAATTTTGATGTAAACATCAACCACAAACTGCTGTAGCAGCCTACCACCGAACAAAAGCACATTATCGGTAGATCGAATCTGGAACTTGTAACAGTAGTACTCTCGCATAGCCACGATTGTTCTACCACTTCGTGTGTTAGCCTCTGAACGATGAAGATGTATTAAAAACAAACAGTTAATAAAAACAAAACGCATTACGCTATTTTTATGATCTTCACTTAAAAAGGATAACAAATTGTTGGTACCTTCCATTTCTCCTTCGATGTTGTCATTGTTGCGAACCTCATTGATTGATACTCCGTGACGTGGTATGTTAGCATGCCAACCCGACTCACCATTAGGAAAAAATAGAGGATACGACAATGGATCGTAACAACTGAAGTACGGCTGAATAGTTTGTCTATATTCAGACCTACCGTACACAACAATACTTCGTTTATACGAAGTGATATTGTCATTACCTTCAACCCAAATACCAGCAACCTATATAATTGTGAACTATAAGTAAGTAAAATAAGCAATACTATTAAATAATTGCAATTAATATAATATTATATATACCTCCGATGTCGTTGGTCGGTTGTACACCCTTTGGTCAAGTTCAACCGAAGTATTCAAAGTGACTCTATAGCTGTCCAGAGGTCCTAGTTCCGCAAGTCTTCTAAATGTATCGACATATGGGTTTGTAGAAAGAACGCGTGTTAAAATCTGAGTAATACGCCGATCAAGATTTGGCCATCGGAGTCTGTGATCTAACTCAGTATCAGGATCGTAAAAATACAACTGCAAGTACCTAGGGGTCCCATCCCTCAGAACTAATTGGTCGATTCTGTGATATATTCCTTTATGTGCACGAAAAGTATATACGCCGTCTCTCATATTGTTCAATGTATCATCCAATGTCACACCCATCGAGGCAAAAGAAAAATTGGTGTTATAAGCACGGATGTTTTGCCTAAACATATCTCCAATTTCATCTTGAGACGTGAAAAGTCGGTACAATTCCTCTGGAATTTCTAAGTTTGCTAACACAGTTTTCCCACTCATACAAAAAAAGGTATCAAATTCAAATTGAAATCGTTTTGCTCCATAATTAGGACATGCACCTCGTTCCTTTAAAACACGATGCTCTCCAGGTACACCATTGTAAACAAAATTATAAGGATCATCTTCTACGCTCCCATCTTGGAAGGAAGGTTGATCAACTACTTCAGCAAATTGGGGTAATAAAGTACGCGGATGAATTCGAATACCTAAAAAAATTGGTGTATTAAGTAATGAAGGTTGTAAAAGATGTCAAGTTCGAAAAAGAAATCATTGTTAAATAAATAGAAACCTCGTGATGTTCTATGCCTGACTACGTCAATTAGAGATGGGAATGTGGTTGTCGGCGTAACATCATCTATCGGGGTTTGGTTGACTTGACTGCCATTTGAAATACGCATTCCATTATCATTTCGTGTATTAGAAGATCCTTTATTGTACTCCTTGCGTTTTATAGTAGAAACACTTGAGGCGTTCTCATTTGTTGTTTGTGTAAATTGAGTAATATTAGTTTGTAAACTTCTTAACGGTGTCCTTTCTGTTGACCTATTACTCATTAAAGATATTGATGAAGCACTTTGGGAGGCATCACCACTCCCAAAGTTAGATACTTTGTTATTTTCTTTGCGTGCAGCATATTATCTTTTTTGATACTCTTTTCGTTTTTCAGCTGTAGTAGATGCACTCGAGCTAGAAGCATGATTACGAGGGTTTGGTTGTCCATTAGTCATTGTAAATTGATAAAATGACAAATACCTTGCAAATTAAATAAAAGAGAGTTATCATAGATGATGAAATTCTCAAATGATTACAACATTCCAACACATAACTTAGAGAAAAACAAACTGAATGATAACATTGAAATACATAATGATAACATTAAAATACATGACTTAAACCGAATATCGTGACTTAGAGAAAAAAAAACACAAAGCCTTAAAACATTGACATACATAATGATAACATTAAGTGAAAGCCAATCTAAATACTTGGTGAAACAATGGTCTCCACAAACACCGCACCCTTAAAACCTCGAAACCAAGAAACGGGATAAAAACATTCGAATGGCTTCATATCCATTTCAATTGTAAACAACTTCCCTAATTTAGTCATCACAAACCAATTACCATTTGTCACATAATGTGTTATATCGCACCACAATGACAATGATATCGGGGGGATCGGAGGACATGATAAGACCTTAATCCAGTAATCCCCTTGTAGTGTCCATAGGTCGATTGTCATCTCAAACATGCCAGTGCTAGCAAACATGTGAAGCTCATTTTTTACATTAACTAAAACACCTTGAACCATTCCTATAGAAGGAACGGGTGGAAAGCTTATCACCTTGAACTGCTCCGAATTAACATCAAAACAAATCACCATTTTCGTACCTCCAAGCCAACATTCGCAAACAGTGAAATATAGAGTACCACCACAAAATGTGCCAGCTGACCAATTGAAATGAGGGCTTAGGTACTCTTGTCTTGTTATGAAAGGAATATTTCTCCAAGAGTCTACTTCCCTCGAATAAACATAGACACCAAGTACACCACTCCTACGCTTTATATGCAAGACCTTGTAATCATTGTCAGCGTCAACGTACAAACCAACGGCATCAAGGTTATTTATATAGAATCCATGAGAATCAGGAGTTGACAAACGCTCGAAAGCAGTAGTTGTTGGATTCCAAAGAAGCAGCTCGTATGTATGATTCAAGCAAACACACAACAATCCATTCAAATGTGAAAGTATTGAGACATCATTATTTTGGTGATGGAATGGAAATGTAACTATGGAGCTTGGCCCATAGTCATTGGATTTAGAGATGATCGGACGAACAGAGCACGTTAGGTCGTCAATTAGTAGAACTCTCTGGTTAGATGAAACTAATGAGCGAGAACAATGTATCCTTACGAAATCTTGTGTTGACAGTAACGCATACCATTGCTTACATACACTCTTAGAACGACCTACATCCTTTGTTGGCACCCTCGTTAATATCTCAAACACGATTGTATGAATAGGAAGGTCAGCCATGGTTATACCTTCGTTTAACACATATAATGATTATTTAGTTGTCCAATCTAAGAAGATTATAGTTTGGTGAAAAATAGGTGTAACCATTACATGTAAATCAAGTAATATAACATACTTGTAATAACAAAGTAAAGTATACTTCTACAATTACATCAATATGAGGGAAACAAAAAGCAAAACACGAAACACCAAGAGAGACTTTAATAATCAACAACTAAACATATAACAACACCAAATGTTTCTAACTTAAACACAAACTTGGATAACGATCCATAATTTAAATATCCCGTGCCTCGACCATATCCGGTTCGTACGTAATCATACTCAACTCCGTAGACTTCAAAATATTAACTGAAATAACAAATAAAATATAACTTTTATTAAACTACATGAGCCATTAAATCTAACTAATTATTAGAATGTTCATGTGTAAAGCATAACATACTATCTGGTAGATGAACCAACTTGAGACGTGATACATATATGATAGACCTTTGTTGCACGGCTCGAATGGAACGTATAACATCGGAAGGCTTCAGGGCAGACAAAAACAATTGTATTGTGTGACCACTGTATATTACGATTTTGGGTTAAAGTTCTTCTAATAATAATATTTTCTTACATATAATGTAAATATTATGTTTGTAATATGTTAATAATAAATAATAACTTACGTCTTATCTTGAAGAGAAAGTTCAAAACAACATCGATCACGTTTGCCTTCTATTATTCTCCCAACCACATCTAAAACCAAATCAGTCAAATCGTATAGACCATATATAAAGTTTTATATATTTAATAAAAATTATAGATAGAGAATTTATATGTACCAACAATATCCATTTGAGGTCTCCTGTCATGCTTCAATTCTATAATGGAAGGGACCAATGGATATAAAGAAGCACCCCTTGGAATCATAAGCATAAGTGAAGAAAGCTTTGTATATTCGTTGATGACAATTTTTTTCTCGGACCAAACTAACACGTAATTCCGGTACTTTGGGTACTCATGATAGTTGAGATTCTCAATTTGGAAATGATTCAAGGAAAAAAAACCACCGATCAATGACGCGTCATTATATATGTGTATCAAATGTTGTGGGACGAACGCAACAATTTTTTGTCTCTAAAATGAAAAGAAATTTAGTGGTGGAAAAACGCTTACTCGTATAACAGAAAGTAAATTAAAATAATGTTCTTACGTGTTGATCAAGAAATATAACCACTAATCTCTTTTCATCGACGTCATGCCAAATAAACTCCACCTTAACAAAGATTATATTATACCATGCTCTATCATTTCTCAATGATGAAAATTCTTCAACGGAAAAATGATCAGACATATCCTATTAAGTGTTCAATGTTAGTTAACTAAAAAAATAAAAACTCCAGAAATTAAATTTAAACTAAAACATGATTAAAATTAAACAACAATAAATTTAAATTTAAACTAATACATAATTAAAAGTTACGTAATTAAGATTCAAACTAATTCGAGAAAAAAAAACTACAGTCATCATAAAAGTTGTTCTAAGGTTCCCAAACCATTTCTTCATCCAATGGTGGTTCGTAAACCGCCCCAGGGTCAGTTTCGTACCCTTCAGCCCAGGTCGGTAGTTCTTGTATTTGACTGTGGTTTTCCACATAAGGGGGTTTGAAAGTGGAGCATGCATAGGCAGTATAGGAGTGTTTGGCACCGGAGGATGGCACCCCTCAATTTGTAGTCCACCAAATTGTAGTTGATAGAAGGTATAGTCATACGCCCAATTCAACTCTTCATCCGTCCAACCAAATGGATCATCATGTTCAGGGTTTGCCACTAGAGGTGGGGTTGAAACCGGAGGTGGAGTTGACACCGGAGGTGGGTTTGCCACCGGACGAAAAGGGTTTCTAACTTCAGGGTTTGAAGTTAGAGGGTTTGAATCAGGAAGGTTTAAATGGCGACGGGATGATCGTCCATGGTTTGTTGATCCTAGTGGTTCAACGGGAATTGGATAACCACCACCCATACCTCTCAATTGATATGTGTTTGGAGTGATTTGTAAACTGAAAAATACAATTTTGATGGATATAAAGATCAATTTTAAAGGAAATAAATATAGTTTGGTTAAATATAAAAAAAGGATTGTGTAAACTGAAACATACAATTTTTATTGGATATAAAGATCAATTTTCTTACCATGTTAAAAATTAACATCAAAGTAAACTCAAACATAAGGATTCTGTAAACTGAAAAATGCAATTTTTATTGTAACAATTTTAACATCAAAGTTAACTAAAATGTTTACTGGATTTATATTATTCTTTTTACCAAAAGAAATGGCAGTTCGGATCATCAGTTAATTATCGTTTTTTAAACTCATTATTCGATTGGGAACCCAAAACAACCAAATATGAACGGGACGGGACCAATTTGTAATGCGATACTCGTTATTTGTTAGTTTTTATCAACAAAATATGAACGGGACATGTATAGTAAATTTGATATTTTAACTCGTGTAACAAAGTTTCGTCAAACAATAGTATACAAAAACCTACTAAAAAAACAAATCGATAATACTTGAATTTAGAGTATCCAAAAATAAACCTTACGATTACTGTGTATACTTGTGTATCTAAAAACTAAACCTTACGATTACTGATGCTTAATGTATCACAACGAAAATAGCCTTGAAGTTCATGCAAGTACGTTTTTGTAGGATAACTTTACACAACGAAAATAGTAACTATATTTCATAAATGCACTACATAACTTATTATGGTTTGTGTACTAAAATCATATTGCAAAGTTACAAAGTCATTTATTAATCCTGAAATTATAAAAAAAAAAACTGTTCTTAAATGAAGAAATCACAAAGTATTATGGTACATACCTAGTCAAGAATCATTCACATCTAGAATTTATACCAAATGCAAAATAAGAGAAATATCATAGGAAGTAAAACACCAAACTATGAAAAAAAACATAAAAAAAAAAGAAAAACAAAGAAGCTTAAACTCTTCTATTTTACAACAAAATATATTCAATATTCAACATTAAGTGTATAAGGCCACGGTTAAACAATACAGAAGCAAAATGCATAGAAATAATACATGTAAACTAAAATAATACATGTTACAAAACAAATACAGAAGCAATAAAGTTTATACTTAACATTTATTTTACAACACATGTAAACAAAAATAATACATGTTACAAAACAATACAGAAGCAAAATGCATAGAAACAATACATGTAAACTAAAATAATGCGACAGTTAAAAGTGAAAAAAAGTAACCAAGAAATTTGAGTAAACTTACAACAATGCAAGAGCCTGATGTAAAAAGCCGAAAAAATGTAAGACCTTGATGTGAAGAGCCGAGAAACAACGCAAGACCCAAACTGTAACACTCATTCTTATAATTCAAGGTTTAACGTATCATTTACGAAAAACAGTCATGTAATTAAGATTACATATGCATTGGAAATTATGGGTTTATTAAAACTTTTTACAATTTAAAAAGTATACAACATATCATGTGTACGTTCGTCGTTTAACATAATAACGATAAATAGTGCGGAAGCTTATTTCGTGATCGTGTTCGGTTCTTGCTCGTCGCTTGATCTTCATCCGTGCACTCTTGGCATTCACCTATGATCAAAACCAACTTAAAAGTTAGTTTTGATAGTCAAATATTAAGTTCAAACAAGTACAGGGGTTAAAAATGACAAAAATTAACAATTTTCGGAGTTAGGGGGCTAGATGTGACGCCAAGGGCCTAGGTGTCACGCCTAGCCCTGTTTTTCACAGCCTGTGCCTTCAGCTGATGCTGTACATACCCAACACGATCTGATTTCACGGAAACGGCCATAACTTCTTCGTTATTGATCCGTTTTACCCGATTCTTTTTCCTACGCGTCCGTAATTTAATCCTCCGTCTTATGGAGTTAAAATCCTACATCCAACATAAGAAATTTTGAGACTTCTAAGCCTTCGACTCGTTACCTTTTTACCAAATTTTAACCCGTTTATGCATTTTATCAAACAAACGTATTTATTTGATTCCTATATCTCATACACTTCTTCAAATTAATGTTACCTACTATATTAGGTTCTAATCATAGGTTTATTACACAATTTAAACCCGTTTTCGCTCGTATGCTTATTTTGACCCGTTAAGGGTATTTAAGCACTTTAAATCTTGAAATCACTTTCATTCATTTCTAGCATCTTATTCCTACATTTCTTATCGAGTAATCTTCAACTACAACTCTTTGTGTGTTGGATTTCAATGTGTATATCTATATGTTCCGAGTTTTATCCTTCGGATTGTTATTTTATAGCAAGACTAAAATAGAGCTATTTGACTAACGTATTACATCTTTCAACTTCTACACTTATTCTAAGTATTTATTTAATCATGAAACTCGTTTCCAAACAACCTTTAAGGGTTGTTTGTTCAATTTAACCTACAAGGGCATTTTGGTCAATTTGGTCCTTCTTTTATGACAAAGGACTTCAGATACTTGTTTGACCCAAAAATTCGATCTTTTAACTATAACCTTGTTTAGAAGCCATTATGTTTCTAAAACACTACAATTATAACTTGAATTATTCGGTTTATCTTTAAGATAACCAAATATCCAATTTGACCTTGTTTAACTCTTAGAAAACCTCAAGCTCTACATGATGAATTGAATCATTATACATACCTGGCTCGGATCAATATATTGACCCGTTTCAATACCTTGACTTAGTAGCCGCTAAGCAATAGTGATGTGCGTATCCATTTGATATTTATTCCTATAAACATATAACTCGACAAACCATTAGTCGATATTGTCAAAGGGTGATAATTTCACCTTTTGACCCGTTTATTTACCTAGTGATCTTCGTCACTTCCACTAAATGCCAATTTCATGTATTATGCTAATTTAAAGTCTACTAATGAAAATACGAAATCAAGCATAATGTAACGGAACCGTAGTTACGCACCTTTTAAGCATCCTTTCCAAACGCGTATTTCCACCGGCTTGTCCATTTGACGATCCGGATTCCTCGCCTAAAGAGTTCAATTCACAATCCGTTTAGAACCCTTTTTATAAGTCTTAACGCATAATTTCTTAACATATTCAAATCTGCGTTTTACCAACCTTTACATTTTAACCTTCATTTAGGCGTTTTATCAAACACCTAGCGGGTCAGATTTCTACATAATCTAAACCAAGTTCATGACTTGAGTTTATCACCCCAATTAACTTCAATTAGACTATATACACATATTTTAACATCAACAATTCAGAGATTTCCTCATAATTTCAGTTTACACTAGAACAACACCCAATCTCCTAGTGTTTATTAAATTCTACATAACCCACTAATCACCTACAATGGTGTTCATGGATTTTACTAAAACTTTACATGATTTCAACTTATATTTGTCTAGGGTTTGTCCCTAGACACTATAGTGTTCCTAAATCATCATAAAACACACATGCAACCATAAAATTCAGGTTCTCCCAATTTCATGAGAATTTCAAGTTGAGAGTTTTCATCAAACTTTACATACCTTGTAATCCTCTTGTGATGAGGATCAAAATTCTATGTTCAGATTTCGATTTTGGGCTGAATTGAACCTTCAATTGATCAATTTTTGTGAGAGTTAGGGTTTGGTGAAGAACCCTTGACGCCCTCCTGCTTCTTGTACGACCAGACACACTCAAAGTGTGTTTGGTGTGTTTTAATTTTTGTTTTTATAAAATTAAGTTTCAAGTTTAGCAACATAGGCCCCTCATCTTTTGTTTGACATATAGTTTTGGTTGTTTTAACCCTATTTCAAGTTATTTCTAGACTTGTAGTTAACTAGGTTATAATTTTCCTAGTTATTCATCTTGTTCAAAACCCGTTTTATTTTAAGTCCCGTTAAATCTCGGGCCTTTTTATATATTTTGCTTTCTCAAAGTATTTCCCATCCTTTTAATAAATATTAGATTTATTTATTTAAATCCTAATATTCACCGGGTTAATTTTACCACTAACGGTATTTTACCCGTTTTTACTATTAACGAGGTTTGATTACCAAACCCGTTATCGGGGTGTTACAAGTCTACCCTCCTTAAAGAGGTTTCGTCCCCGAAACCTTTTCTTTCATAATTTATCGAGTTTAACTCCATGCATATGCTCTCGATAATCAATTGAGCATTGCTCATATTTTAATCGATTGTTAGTATTACCAAAAAATTTATGGTAATACCTTTTTGGTTATAAAACATCTACGTGCCTCATTCGACATAATGCAACTTGAAATAACGTAATTTCGTTATTTCTACTAGTTTAGTTAATTTAGCGATATCCATATTATCGAACCCTTTTGTGCATCCGTTACCTTGACCCGTTTAAAGGTCTTTAGTGAAATCTTTTACTTTTAACAACAATTTCTTTTGTTTTCCAAGTTCATTTATTCGGTTCAGTTATACCGAATCCACCGATTATAAGAAACCAAATTTATGTAAATGACCTTAACCGGTCCCACTAACTAGACTTATTAGTCCAGTTACTCTTTACCGCTCGCTTGGTTATAATGTGATTCCACTTCACATTGTATTTCCTTGACCGTGATCGTGTCACGTCATGTTTAATTTATATCAACGTTTCTTTATCATACTTCTTCTTTTCGAATGTATTGTCTCGCACCTATTGATGTTAAGACCCATACTCTTTGATATTAACCATTTTCTAATCTCCCTCGTAGGGGAAGGTTCAAATGAAAACCACTAGTTATTGTGAAAACTCGAAAACTAATTAAAAAAAGCCAAAAAAACATACCAAAATTTTATTTATTTATTTATTTTTTTTGCAACCCAATTTTCGCAACTTTTTCTATATAAAAAAAAATTTTAAAAAAAAAAATTTTTTTTTTGTGTAGTGCACATGTGTAATACTACATATGTGTATGTGTACTACACATGTGTATTATTACACATGTGTACTACAAAAATTTTTTTTTTTTTTTTTGAAAAAAAGTTTTTTTTTTATATATAAAAACAGCGATTTTTATAAAAAAATTGAAAAAAAAAATTTTGTGTGTTTTTTAGGCTTTTTTTAGTTAGTTTTCGAGTTTTCACAATAAAAGTGGTTTTCATTTGAACCATCCCCCTCCCTCATAATATCCATATTTGTTAAAACATTGTTTCTTACTAAAACTAAATTTTAGTTTAACGTTTCCTTTTTCTCCTTGTCATTTCTGCCCGCTTATATGTTTTAGTGAAATCCCTCACTTTTGTCAACCAGGCCTTTCACGATCTCTTCGCTTTTAACTCACTCAGTTAAGTTAGCGAAACCCCTTGCTTTTATACTACCTTTACCTTCCGTTATTATTTTACGCAGGGAGTTTAACCATTTTCCTCGCTTCACGTTATTGACCCGTAGGTTCTTTCACTTAGCCTCGTAGGCTATTTCTTTAGATTTTTCACCTTTTTAAGGCGAGACCCTTATGATCCCTTTGCTTCAATTCATGTCCCGTGGATCATTTTGGCCCCGTAGACCTTTACACTAATTAATATCCCGTAGGTTATGATGATCCCGTAGATCATCTTTTATTCTAGTCTTTATTCATTGTGTATACGTTTATATACGCATATGGCGTTAAGGCACCCCTTTTTTTATGTTTATAATTATTCACCTTTACTTTTTGGATTTCATTTGACCTTGACCGTAGTCTAAGGCTACATTGTTTTCTTTCGAATCATCTTTCCGACTTCTCGACTTCTAACGTCAATTTACACGTCGGTTTTCTATACACTTACCGTTACCCGGTTCTTACCTGTACTTCTTTACGTCCCATTACCCGGGTTCTTTTATTTAAATGTTTTTAACGCCTATAACTCCTTTACATAGGTTTATTAATATTTCGCACTTTTATTTATCCGATTCGCGCTTACTTACCTTAGCAAGTGTCATCATTTATTAAATTTGTTTGACTTGTTCGTGTGAACATTCGTCACTTATGAATGCCAAACTTCAGTCTTTGTTTGACCCGTTCAGCTTTGAAATAGCTGAGCGTAGTTATTAACATTTCTGTTTGCAAATTCTCATTGTCTTTTATTCATGACTCATATTCCGAGTCTTTTGACTTTCTATCTCGCGTTCCCGTCTCTTGGTTTACGCATTCTTTCCAAATCCTACCCATTCATCGGGTATCTTTACCGTAATCATTTTCAAGTAACCATTCTTATATGGTTTTAGACGTTATTTTAATTTATTTGGCCGTCTTAGCGAGATCCATCGCTTTTATTCAATCAAGTCCTTTATTCTTTATTCGATTCGTTTGACTTGTCCATGTGAATTTCATCACTTGTGACAGTCAAACTTTTATCCCTATGCCTTAGCATTCCTATTGGTCGGTCTGTGACGGGTGGTCCGTAGAACAACCCTTAAATGAGCTAAATACGTGCATATCCCATATTTTACACGGTAATGTATCATGAATGTGATAACTACGAGTGTTCGTGTGTTTTGCAGGTAAATCGCTTAATTCGGTTAAAGTGAAACGCGTAGGCTACGGTTGGAAATTAAATGGCATTGTGATTTTGTGGTGCAAAGAATTAAAAGGCAACGTCATTGAAGAGGACGATATACACACATCGAAGGGTTTGGTTTTTCGGTCAACATACATCATCATCATATACACCAACATCACATCAATATTAGCATACTTGTGTTAGAGGCATTAATTGAAGGACATCATCATATCACACGCAGACAAGGGGCAAAACGTGTACAGGAGCCATCTTAGAGGTTTGAGGTGAACATTAAATATGCATCACATCATGTGGCTTTAGGGTTTTGACAACATAATCATCATCCTAAAAATCAACATAATCATCATCAAAGTCAACATGGGTGGAAGACTTTTTGGCACAAGTCACGTGAACCTTTGCAACATCAAAAGGAAAAGAATAAAGAAAAATATCAAATCATCACATGGTGATAGTTTGGTAGCCGGCATCTTCTAGACATCGTGGGCCGCATATGATTGGTCATTATTGGGCGGCACATCAAAGAAAAACAGAGAACCATAATCCACGTGAACATGGGCTGGGCCGACTTCTTTTGGAGGGCCGCCACACACATCACGAGCACATGTGGGTTTGAGTTGGGCGGCACATGCTGGACAAATGGGAGGTAGCCACCATAGAGGACACGGATACAAAGAG
This sequence comes from Helianthus tuberosus, assembly GCA_030545235.1. Classification (NCBI taxonomy): domain Eukaryota; kingdom Viridiplantae; phylum Streptophyta; class Magnoliopsida; order Asterales; family Asteraceae; genus Helianthus; species Helianthus tuberosus. The sequence goes on along the minus strand of CM060451.1, from coordinate 105,988,587 downwards.
TCACAATTGTTTTATCTAGCCGACATCATCATTTAATTAAAATCATCATCACATCAATTTATCAATCTTGACATCATCCATTCACGTGACTTATGGAGGGAATCATTATTGGCAACAATATCATCATTCCATGGCAGAAGTCACGTGGACTTCCCTTTTCTTGGATTGGGCCGATAGAAGACACACGAATACAAGGCACACGTGAAGAGCAGATTATTGGCAGCAGCATTGGTGAGGCACAAAGAAAGGAGGTTACCGTAAATTACGGTCCTACCGTAATTTACGGTGGACCTGAATTCCACCTGGAGGCTGCCGTAAACCAGAAGACTTGTACCGTAGCATTTTTATGTGCACCGTAACTTACGGTAGAGCCGTAAGTTACGATGGAGGCGACGCGAAAAAGTGTAACCGCTCATTAAAAACAATTTTATTGTGTCTTTTGGGATATTCTCATCATTGGTCGGTTTTGGAGCATCCTAGGGGCGATTTTGGCTGTTGGTACTTGGTTGCAAACAATTTCTAACATTTGTTTTGTGTTTTCGATTTGGATGAACATTGAAACTTTTGTTATGATGTTGATTCGAGCCATGTGTGGCTAAACACTTTATGATCGTCCTAGATTGAAGGTTTGTTTGAGACATTTTGTATTTGATTTCCTAATTTCTAGAATAGCAATCCTTATCTTTATGGTTGGTTTGTTATGGTGTGTGATTGTTTGTTAGTAACTTGTTAATTCTTATGATTTTCTAGTTTGAAACCATACGTTCTTGGTGCCGTTGGCAATCAAGATTTCATGGGTAAAATTAGGATTGGGTAAGGGTTGATTGATCATCGGGTAACAACCTCACGTTCTAGGAATCTGAGTACTTAGTTCCCTTTCATCACTGCAAGTAATCACGCATGAGCTATGTCTATGTAGTTCTTTCTAGTGGAATGATAATATGAATGTCGAAACAAACCGGAAATCTAGGATGGTCATTTGTCTCTAATTTGCTTACAACCAAACTTTTCTCTTGCAATTTACTTAGTTTAATTTAGTCTAAAACCAATTCACTCACATAAACTCTTGAATTTTATTTCTCTTGCAATTAGATTAATTTAGTTAAAATTAGATAAACTTTCAAATAACACACATTCCACAAACTCCCTGTGTTCGATACCCACTTGCCACTATCTATATAGTTGTTATTGGGATTAAATTTGTGTGTACCACGACAGTCACGTCAAATTTTGGCGCCGTTGCCGGGGAGTAGTGTGCAACGTGTGTCAGTTTGTTAGTTTTGCTTTGTTATTTTCGGGTTTACACTGGTGTGTTTAGTGTGCAGGTTCTACAGGTGCATGCATACTAGAGGCTCTCACAAAGCTTCACCATTGTCATTTGATCCGGAGATTGAAAGAACGCTAAGGCAAAACAGAGTTTTACTACGAGAAAACAGAATCATTGGTTCACCCACTTCACCCATTACACCAAGAAATATCATGGAAGAAACACAAGTACCACCTACAACGGGTCAAACGACCTCATCTTTCATACCTACTTCCACACAACCATCACCAAACACCACTATTCCAAACATCACCACAATGCCTACTCCACTTCATGATACTACACCAACCAACACCACACAACCGATCACTACTCAAGTCGAACCTAGTCTTACCTTTAGCCCATCTACTACGATACCACCACTCACTTACTTCTTCCCAGTTTCAGGTCAATCATCTTCAACCTATACAGCACCACAAGGTTCAACTGTTGTCCATACTACCTCTACATTTAGACCATCAAACCAGTCGGGTTTTCAATACTCGACCATTCCATTTGGGCAAACTTCGGGTATAGGGGGAGATGGATATGAGGAAGGATATGAAGATTTTGAGGGCTATGATGAAGACGGGTATGCTTATGGGGATTATGGTGATCAAGGAGAGTTAGGTTATGTGCAAGGTCAATCTCAAGGAATGGCAAGAGTAGGTGGGATGCCACAACAACAACTCATACCGCAACATATTCGGCCAAGGCCACAAGGGCCACCAATGCAACGCCCTATTCCATTGCAACAAGTTCGGCCACAAAATGTACAACCACAATTTCAAAGGCCGATTCAATACCCACCGATGCCCCAACAACAATTTCAACAACCAATCGCACCACAAGGGCCTATACCAAGACCAATGGGTCCTATTCGTCCAAGGGGTCGATTGGGTGTTCCAAGAAGGCATCTTAGGGAACAAGCACGAGGAATAGAAGCACATTTCAGGCCGATAATTACTCAAAACCCTTCACCGGTGGTTATCCCTCACAACAATCAAGGGAGAACCTTTGAAGTAAGAACAAATTCTTTACAAAGTTTGCCGAAGTATAAAGGGCTAGCAACGGAGGAACCGTATTTCCATTTAGAGGCCTATGACTCCATTTGCAATACTCTTGGAAGTCAAGGTTTTTCAGCTGATGATGTCAAGTTGGTCCTATTTCAGTTTTCTTTGGAGGACAAGGCAAAGAAGTGGTTCTACACTTTGCCTTCAGCATCTATTTATACTTGGGCGGAGATGCAACAAATTTTCTTAGACGAATTCTATACCGCCCAAAAGACCAACGATGCTAGAAAGGGGTTGAGGAGCTTCCAACAACAACATGGTGAGATGTTCCACGAGGCATTTGAAAGATTCAATATGATGATTAAAAATTGCCCTCACCATGGAATTGAATTGTGGGAGTTGATGAATGCCTTCCACGAGGGGTTGAGTGCCGAAGATGCTCGTGATTTAATGTCCATTACCGGTGGAACTTTTGGCACAAATTATGAAAATGATGATTGGGAGTTCTTAGAAAATATGGCAATTACATCAAAGAGAAAGGCTCAAGCATCGAGGAGAGCCCGACCGGCCATTGCCCGACCTCAAGTGCACGCAATAGATGATGGTAATGTTCAAACTACTAACCAAATTTATGATGTTTGTGCTTTGTGTAATGAAATAGGTCATGCGGCTGAAAATTGCCAAGGGATGGTGGAAGGGCAATATGAAGAGGTTCATGCGGTTCAAGGTCAAGGTCAAGGAGGGAGTGGTAGAAACTACAACAACATGAATTCTAATACATACCACCCCGGGTTGAGGAACCACCCAAATTTTCGCTATGGGAACCCTTCAAATCAAGCTAACCCGAATTTCCAAGGAAACCAAGGATTTCAAAGGCAATATCAAACGGGTCAAAGCTCTTCGGGTGGAAATGAGATGATGGAGATGTTGAAGGCGATGCAAAGTGAAATGCAACGAATGAACCAACGTGATGAGGTTCGGATGCAAAAGGATGAGGTTCGTGATAAAAGCATCCGATCGTTGACCACTCAAATGGGTCAACTTGCGAGTGACGTGGCGATATTGAAGAAAGCAAAAGGTCAATTACCAAGTGACACGGTGATAAATCCTAAGAACATAAAAAGCATTAACATCAATGTGGTAAGCACCGTTCCAAATACTAAATTTAATGAAACATTGCTAACTTCTTCGTATCAAGTGAATGCAGGTTTGGAAAAAGATGCCGAAGTCGAGAATGATAAAGAGTATGATGCGCCAATCGTGCCTATCCGTGTGGGAAAATTAAAAATCCCTCATGCATTGTTGGACTACGGGGCAAGCATGAGTGTGCTACCAAGCGATCTATATGATATGTACGACTTTGGTCCACTTGAAAGTATAGACACCATGGTGAGCTTGGCGGATGGAAGTTGGAGGCGTCCACGGGGAATGGTTAGGAATGTTAAGATTCAGTTGGGAGAGTTTGAATACCCGGTGGATTTCCTAGTTTTGGACTATGCTTCTACTAATATGGCATCACAACAAAGGGTAATTTTAGGTCGACCGTTTCTATACACAGCAAATGCTCAAATTAATTGTAGAGACGAGATTATTACCATGACCGAAAAGAACCGTAGGTTGTACTTTGATGTTCAAACTAGATGGATTAGTTATGAGTCCATTGAGAGGAAGGGTGGTGAGTCTAGTGATTGTATGAAAAATGTGTTACAACGAATGAGAAAAAAGCACCCACCGGACCGTGAAGAAACATATGTGGGTGCGAGCAAGAGTGTATTTGATTACCCACCGAGTCAAAACAAGATGGATGCATTTTGCTCAATGGCACAAGGAAGTAATGGAGATGGCAGGAACCGCTTCTTTGAACCACCATAAATGGGGGTGGTACGGTCTGGCTGAAGACCTGAAAACTTAGCGCTGCTCGGGAGGCAACCCGAGGTTTTTCACTGATCTTGTTATTTCTTTAGTTTTTTTTTATGTTTCAGGGCCATGGCAACACTCAAGTGTGGAGAAGATGTGCGGATATTTGTGTAAAGGTGGTGAAAGGAAATTGGATCATTTACAATATCTGTTGTGCCAAACTTTACCAGGTCAATGTACTTTTTCCTTAAACTTGTCATGTTCTTTAGCTTTGAAATATTGTTAGTTTATTAGTTTGCTTTTGTTTATAAAAAAAAAAATCCAAAAAGAAATTTGGGGTTTGAGAGTTTAAGCAAAGGCTGATGTTGTGGGTTAAAAGCGATCCTTCCCTCAAAACCATACATTGGGACAATGTATCCCAAGTGTGGGGATGAGGGGAATTTTTTGAGAATTTTAAAAATTTTTGTGAAGCCAAGCGAAAATTGTCAAAATTTGAAAACTTGATATTGTTCCACTTGACACATCGACACCCATTTCTAGTCTTTTCTTGGTGAGGATTTGAGCCACACATGATTGTTATTGATATTTCATTGTTTGAGTGGCGGTGTGTTTATTGTCTTAATAGAACTTGTGTACGAATTCTTGTTAAATCCTAGAGTTAACATGCTTTTGAAAATGATAGGGGACTTTTAGGTAGCCTCGTCTAGACGTGTGAGAGTGTGGGATTGGTGGGTTGGACCTCATACTTTATATATATGAGCTTGGTATTGTAAGGGGTGGGGGTTTGGTCTTTAGAAAGCCATGTTTGAGCCTTATACCATTCGGTTGTGACCCAAACCTACTTCCTACAAAATTTTACCTATTGAGATGACCCGGTTTAGGAGATTTAGTATGTAGTATTGATGTTCTTGTATATATTGTTAAGTTTGATGTGTTATGAAAAAAAAATGAAAAAAAAAATGAAAAAAAAAGAGAAAAAAAAAAGAGAAAGAGAAAAATATGAAAAAAAAAAGTATTTAGTTGCAATAGTAGTTGAGAATGTTGAAGAAGTTTTGTATATATTTGATGGTTGCTTTGTTTAGTGGTAGAAATAAAAACCGGGTCAAATCAATTAGCTCTCGCATATATATTCCACCACTTTCCTACCTTTGCACCTAGCCCCGTTACAACCCGTAAGTCTTTTTGATTTATAAGCATGCTAGATATTTGTTAGGAGGAGACTTGATTTGTATACAAGCTTATTGTCACACACACACACACGCATTGAGTGGTTTAGCATTATGTGCTAATATTTCTTGTCACCGAGAGTTTTTGTGAGGGGTGTGTCTTGTGGTATGATTGAAGGTTAGTAAAAGGACGATACATTTTAGCTTGGTTTGCATGTTGATCGCTTGTGGTTTTGAAATAGTTTTTGAATCGGTTGCTTGGGACAAGCAACGGGTAAGTGTGGGGATGTGACGGGTGGTCCGTAGAACAACCCTTAAATGAGCTAAATACGTGCATATCCCATATTTTACACGGTAATGTATTATGAATGTGATAACTACGAGTGTTCGTGTGTTTTGCAGGTAAATCGCTTAATTCGGTTAAAGTGAAACGCGTAGGCTACGGTTGGAAATTAAATGGCATTGTGATTTTGTGGTGCAAAGAATTAAAAGGCAACGTCATTGAAGAGGACGATATACACACATCGAAGGGTTTGGTTTTTCGGTCAACATACATCATCATCATATACACCAACATCACATCAATATTAGCATACTTGTGTTAGAGGCATTAATTGAAGGACATCATCATATCACACGCAGACAAGGGGCAAAACGTGTACAGGAGCCATCTTAGAGGTTTGAGGTGAACATTAAATATGCATCACATCACGTGGCTTTAGGGTTTTGACAACATAATCATCATCCTAAAAATCAACATAATCATCATCAAAGTCAACATGGGTGGAAGACTTTTTGGCACAAGTCACGTGAACCTTTGCAACATCAAAAGGAAAAGAATAAAGAAAAATATCAAATCATCACATGGTGATAGTTTGGTAGCCGGCATCTTCTAGACATAGTGGGCCGCATGTGATTGGTCATTATTGGGCGGCACATCAAAGAAAAACAGAGAACCATAATCCACGTGAACATGGGCTGGGCCGACTTCTTTTGGAGGGCCGCCACACACATCACGAGCACATGTGGGTTTGAGTTGGGCGGCACATGCTGGACAAATGGGAGGTAGCCACCATAGAGGACACGGATACAAAGAGTCACAATTGTTTTATCTAGCCGACATCATCATTTAATTAAAATCATCATCACATTAATTTATCACTCTTGACATCATCCATTCACGTGACTTATGGAGGGAATCATTATTGGCAACAATATCATCATTCCATGGCAGAAGTCACGTGGACTTCCCTTTTCTTGGATTGGGCCGATAGAAGACACACGAATACAAGGCACACATGAAGAGCAGATTATTGGCAGCAGCATTGGTGAGGCACAAAGAAAGGAGGTTACCGTAAATTACGGTCCTACCGTAATTTACGGTGGACCTGAATTCCACCTGGAGGCTGCCGTAAACCAGAAGACTTGTACCGTAGCATTTTTATGTGCACCGTAACTTACGGTAGAGCCGTAAGTTACGGTGGAGGCGACGCGAAAAAGTGTAACCGCTCATTAAAAACAGTTTTATTGTGTCTTTTGGGATATTCTCATCATTGGTCGGTTTTGGAGCATCCTAGGGGCGATTTTGGCTGTTGGTACTTGGTTGCAAACAATTTCTAACATTTGTTTTGTGTTTTCGATTTGGATGAACATTGAAACTTTTGTTATGATGTTGATTCGAGCCATGTGTGGCTAAACACTTTATGATCGTCCTAGATTGAAGGTTTGTTTGAGACATTTTGTATTTGATTTCCTAATTTCTAGAATAGCAATCCTTATCTTTATGGTTGGTTTGTTATGGTGTGTGATTGTTTGTTAGTAACTTGTTAATTCTTATGATTTTCTAGTTTGAAACCATACGTTCTTGGTGCCGTTGGCAATCGATATATCATGGGTAGAATTAGGATTGGGTAAGGGTTGATTGATCATCGGGTAACAACCTCACGTTCTAGGAATCTGAGTACTTAGTTCCCTTTCATCACTGCAAGTAATCACGCATGAGCTATGTCTATGTAGTTCTTTCTAGTGGAATGATAATATGAATGTCGAAACAAACCGAAAATCTAGGATGGTCATTTGTCTCTAATTTGCTTACAACCAAACTTTTCTCTTGCAATTTACTTAGTTTAATTTAGTCTAAAACCAATTCAGTCACATAAACTCTTGAATTTTATTTCTCTTGCAATTAGATTAATTTAGTTAAAATTAGATAAACTTTCAAATAACACACATTCCAAAAACTCCCTGTGTTCGATACCCACTTGCCACTATCTATATAGTTGTTATTGGGATTAAATTTGCGTGTACCACGACAGTCACGTCAGTCTGTATTCCCTTTTTACTTGATCCTTGTCCCTTCTCTCGGGCTCGTTATTCTTACGTAATACGCTTCCGTCATCCGACTTACGTTTACGTTTACTATCAAACATCTTACTTATTTGATTCATTTGGGTATCATTTAAGTTAGTCCCATTCACCCCACCCTTACTACATCGGACATAAATGTGTCCGCTATAAGAAGTTCATGGTATCATATGCAACTACTTACTTGGCCAGAGTTAGCGATTAACACATGACACGCATGACCTTTTTATAGTTTTCACATCACGCCCTATGTAAGTAATGCCTCTATTTGTTTCTCTTGGAAACAATATCCCGAATATATTTTCTATTCGGGTTTTTCCAAGTTGTTAATCTACATATGCAACTTTCAATTTCTACATATTTGTTGCATATTACTATTTGTGCAATTATATTTAAAATGTGCACCTGGTAATGCTTGCACTAGAATTTCTACCCTAGCCTTGTGCTAGTAGTAAGTCTCATTTCACCTTGTTTCATCTTGTTTCTTAGTTAAAATATGTAGTATGATGTTCAAGTTTAAATCACTAAAGAAACAAGAACACTAAGATGATGAATATGAAACTTGAACATAAAAGCTTATATGAAGATGAAATCTTGTTGGTTAAGGGTTGGGTTAAATCATACGTGATACTTGATCGTTGGTTTCTTGATAAACCCGTTGTTCGGACATTCGTTGATACGATTTAGTAACGTTTAAACTATAAAGAGACATGTTGAATTACATTTTCAGCCAACTTCAAATGGCTGTAAACAGACCATAATAAATCGAAAAACAGGGTTTCTGAAGTCTAAATTATGTATTTTCGAAAAACGAAGCAAATGGCACTGGAATCGTAATTTTTCAAAGTCGTTTACAATTTTTAAAGTTCTGTTTTTGGACAGCAGCTCAAGCTGCATTTTTACTGCTAAAAACATGTGTTATATTCTTCATCGTAACTTGAAACCTGAGTAGAACCAGCCCCTGAAATTTATACCGTAGATGACCACTGTTGTCGTAGTAATTCTCCCACTAGAATTTCGTCAATCGGACTCACGATAAATTTTTGGTGAATTAATTCGTAAACTGCAATTAGAAAGCGACAAATCTGATTGCAGTCCGGGAAATAAATTCTTATAAAATATTGGTAATGAACTGTACCCCGAAATTTTTACACAATAATATTTGGACCGTATAAGAAATTCTGTAAAAATTTGGGAATTTTTGGAATAAGATAACTATTTTATTAAAATGTCCGAAAACAGTCCAGTTTTATATATTAAAACTGAAACGACAAAAGTAGTATCTTGCATGTCAGAATGTCGGGTTGATTATTTGAGATCTAACGTGTTATATGTTAAAGAAAATGATATGCTACTTAGCATGGACACCTCCATTTACAAAGGAGACTATGGCGAAATTTTTCTGAAAATCCTAACACTTAGTGAATATTTTTTTTTTTTGACAAATGTTTGCTAGTGTGTTCTAAACTATGATTTTCGAATACAAACCTCGTCATAATTTTTGGTAACAAAAACACATACAACATACAAGATACATAACTCGGGTGCAAAGTGCAAAATACAAGAAACTTATATTCATTTTTGAAAAAATAATATAAGTAAGACACTTAGTTAAAAATATGAATTATTTTTAACACAAGAAAACATATACATAAAAGACAGTGACTTGTACTTGTACGATACAAGTCTAGTGACTAACGTTAAGAAAACATATATAGGTCACGACGTTAATTAAGCAAATCCAAGTTTACGACACAAGGAACACAAAGTTGTGAGTTCATGCTCCCCCTTTTCTTTAACTGTTTTTGGTTTTATAACTTCGGGGGTGAAATACATGTTACAACTGTTATAATATTTACAAATGGTATGATGGAGTACAAAAACATTCAAGTTAAACATTCTAGATCATGTCTCGAATAGGGTACCATAAGCACCATTAATCAACGTATACATTCAGACCGCAGAACAAAAGGTTAGATCTAATGGGTTTCAGGCAACCCCACTCTTGGCCTACTTCTACCAATGAGTGCTTCTGTGTCTCATTCAAAGTCGACAAAAATGCCTAGGTTTGGTGGCTTCCTATGTCGTGACACATGTTAGTGGCCTTGCAAACCACTAGCGATCTCACACATTCAAACAGTCATAGTACTCAGTTATAGATACATGTTATAAATACATTCAAACAGTCATAGTACTCAGTTACAGATACATGTTATAAATACATTCAAACAGTCATAGTACTCAGTTACAGATGCATGTTATAAATACATTCAAACAGTCATAGTACTCAGTTACAGATACGTTTTACGAGTTACAATCAAACATTCATACATTCTACAAGTTACATACTATGTTTTCATTCAAGTATTTAAACATTCAAAACAATCACTGCATGAATTCACACCAACATTATGTTGACGTTTTTCCAAAAAATCACATGTATTTCAGGTAACTAGGATGGATGTGCGCGCGGTTTTACTCATGCTCTTGGATGTCGCAATGTTTATCGTTAAATAAAGTTGTAACTTTTAAGACAATATGCTATCTCGTGTTGTAAGCACTTGACTTATGTTTTCAGTAATGTAATGTTTGAAGTTATTTTTGAGCATGTAGTATGTTTACCTTTCGTATGCAATGAGAACCTTTCATGATCACACCCCGTGCTTCCGCCGCAGAAAGGGGTGTGACAAAATCAAGCCTTGGTCTTCAACTCGTAGCGATGTCGAACCGAACGGGCCGCGTCCATATAATATGTATCAACAAGTTTAACCATGGATCTTTCAAGATCCATGCTTAAACTTGTTAGATCTAAGCTTCTAACAAGCTTAACATACTAGATCTAAACATACACACAAGATTCAACAACAACAAATAAAATTACTTGTTTTCTTCATGATTATGTTAGATCTTCGCATATTCATCCTTTAAAGTTTAGTTACTTAGATGCTGTGACTTGTACATAACATAAACATGAACTAGAATAGTGATTAGGAGGCTTACAACTAGCTCTAATGGCTAGGGAAGTGGCACAAGAAGGATGAAGATGAAGAATGATGAAATCAAGTGGTTAAAAGCTCCTCCAAGAGGTCCTTCAACTTCTAGCACTTGTAGTCTTCTTAGATAGCCTCTATACACCTTAGAACAAGCTTAGATTTGTTGTAGGATGAATAAAAAGGAAGGTATGTATGTATGGAAGTGTGGCTGTGAGCTAGAGGGAGTGGGAGGAAGAAGATAAGGTTTGTGAAGTGTGAAAATGATTTTATTTCAACAACTCATGGTCTTTTAAAACAAGTCTCCAACATTTTATTGTCCACAAGGTTATATGCTCAATATCTTGGAAGCAAGAACATATATTTTATTAGAAAGGGAAGTGGGGCCCTTTGGGGCCGGTTTTCATGAAGGGGGGGTATTTTCTCAAAGTTTGAAAGTTGGAGGTTTAAAGTGTAAACTAGAAGGTTTAACTTAGTTTAAGTGTTTTTATGATTTTTAAGGTGTTCTATCACCAATACTAGCTTAATATCATAAAAACAATGCTTCTAGTTAAAATTTGTTGTTTTGGGTAGTGTCCGGTTATTCGTTTTGTTAACGGTTCGTTAAAGTGCTAAATTGCGCAGTTTCACTAGGTATGAAACACCTTTTGTGTCAATTTTAATTCCCGACACTTTGTAAGTTATTCTGGACACTAAAACATCAATTCTGCATAATATTTTGGTGTTAAAATGTTGTTTTTAGCTGATTTTCTGCTGAATTCAGCATTTAAAGGGGGTTTCGGGTGTCTTTTAGTGCATATTTTAGTTTCCGAAAAGTGTTTATGTTAACCCTTGTACCCACACTTGGGTTTTAATGTATTTTTGATGTTGGACCTACATATAGGCCCTAAATCTATTCTCTAATTGTATTCTGCAGTCATGCTGACGCAACTTATCTTACCGGTGAGTTTACTAATCTTTTCGATACGACACCTAATGTAATGCACAATGCGATATTGGAGGTATAAAACATGCACGAATTCATATGTAAAGCAAGTATGCACTTAGTGTTAACGCTTAAGCACATAATTGCAAGAATAAATAATTAATAAAATAATACGGAAATTACCGGTTTTGGCCAGTTGTCACAGAAAAAGTGTGAAATCCTTTAGATCTGGAACCAATCTTGATTAAATGATGTTCCACAACAGGTTGCATAAGCAAAACGAGTGGAAAACACCTTCAAGAGGTCCAAATCAGATGATTTCGAGAAAAAGTTTAAGTGTGTGTGTGATTTTGATGTAGAAGAGATTAGAGATGAAGATTAGCGAAGATTTGAGGGAAAAAGCTTACAAATTGGCCTTGAATCGCGACAGAGTCTTGGGGAGCGGATGAGAGTGTCAAAGTCAGAGAATGGAGGTGTACGTCGGTATTTATAGAGAGAGGGCGAAGGTTAAGGCGGTGGCGAGTGGCATCTGTTCGGATGGCTCCATCCGGTCGGATGGTCATCCGGACGGATGGTCATCTGGGCGGATGTCCATTCAGACGGAAGGCCATTCGAACGGCCGTGTGCGCGTTTGTTAGTTTCCCAACTTTGGTTCGTTTGTTAAGCGTTGCGTTGCGTTTAATCGAGTTACGAGTGAGCGTGTAAGCGTTGCGTTGATAACCACATAACATTCAACAAATAATCACACAAATAACACACATAATATAATTAAATCCGCGTTTCGAGTTTGCGTTGAGTTTGCATTGCGATAGCGTTGCGATAGCGTTTAGTCTAAATAAGCGATGTAATCAAGCGACAGAATGTGTTTAAGTAGTAAGCATTTTTAAAATAGTGTTTACATGTAATAACCGCGTTTTGAATAAGTGTTGTAATAAGCGTTTAAAAAGTGCGTTGAAAACATGACTTAACCCTTTGCGTTAATCGAAGCCCAAGAGTACAAGCATTTGTGAAGAAATGACAGCGATAAGTAACAATCCGAAAAGTCGGGTTGTTTCAAATTGGAATCACCAAAATGGATCAGATTCAGATCTAGAATCTTTGAGACAGAGTGAAAAGACTCAGGGTTGTGCATTTGAATTTTGAAATAGAATTTGGGTTTTAGCCTTTTAGGGTTGTCGCCGAAGGAGAAAAAGATTCAGTGTCGTGCATTTAAATTTTGAAATGAATTTGGGTTTTAGGGTTACCGCCGAAGGAGAAGCGTGTTTTTTTATTTACTTATTACTTTATGTTTTGTGCTTTCAACCATTGTACCATATGCTTTTAAGACTTGTACATGTTGAAAAGGGGCAAATGACCATTTCTGCCCTTCGAATATACATTTTATTATAATAATAATAATTATTTTCTTTGCTTTTTAAGTTGGATAAGTTTGGTGTCAACTGGTACTAGTATCGAAAATATCGGTAAGGTTCGGTTTGTTATTGGTACATGAAGGTAAAAACCGATACCAACTTGGTACATAAAACACCAAAAGTTAGTAACGAATTGATTTTGAAAATCTTTTAGTTCAGGAAATTCGGTACTACTACCCGGTACCATTTGCTCATCCCTGATCACAGGTATATCGTACAACTTTTTTTTGTTGCTTTTCTTCGGCTTTTAATGTTTTTCTTTTAGTTTCAGGGGTAGGGATGAGTTCAGTGCCAACCGATACCAAATTAGTACCGGTATATGAAGATCAAAAACAGTAGCGAACCGATACCAGGAACGCCAAACGTCGGTACCGAATTGGTACTTAAGATCTTTCGGTTCCGGAAATTCGATACTGGTACCCAGTACCATTGGTTATCTCTGACCACGGGTTTCATACGAACAACATCATTACCATACAACTTTTTTGGTTGATTTTCTTTCTGTTATCTTTTAGTGTTTTTTCTATATTTTCTTTTTATTCTTGTAAGTGATTCCGCGCGGAATGTGCTCATAGTGATTTCAAAACACATGGAAACACAGACTAAATAACAAAAGAAGTTCGCCGCAACGCGGCGAGCTTGATAAACCTAGTTTTATAAAACAATAATTAACTTTGTTTCACACTTTATTCAATTGTTAGGTTAGTGGGGGTGGTATAAAACCCCTAGGGGTTTTATCACGCCACATCAGCGTCGCTTAGCCTCCATCTCACATAGGGGGCTTTAAACCCCCCTAACTTGTATGCAATGGGATAAAGCCCATTGCATATTAATAATGAAAAAAGAAAAAAAAAGGAACAACTGATTGGCTATAAAAAAGCGTGCAGCCCTAAATGCCCGCTAAGAGCATGGCGAAGAGGATGATGGCGCCCCACTTTGACGCCCAAGAAGTGGGTTAGGGGCGCGATGGGGTGCTAGCGATGATGATGTGGCAAGGGGCGGTATTCCACACCCCCTAGCCTTATAGATAATATGCATAAAATTCCAAAATTAAGAATTGACCAATCAAGTTTATTTACTATTCTCTCAAAGTTACTAATTATTTTATAGATAAAGATAATAATTGTGAGTTCCATGCATGAATGTATAGCCTTTTAATAGATATAGTAATATTATATTTTTATAATTAATTTTAAAAGTATTTTGTTTTTTACTTAGAACTTTTAAGATATGATCTTTATAATATTCTAAGTATGCCATTTTAACATACTTATTTTTACCTTCGTAGAGATATAAAATTTACAAAAAAACCAAGTTGTTAATAGTAATATACAAGTGATCGGAGTACAAATTACTTTATTTTTTATATATAAGTTACGTTGTTTACCTTTGCGTTTTTTTTTTTTTAACATATACTCGACAAAATGCACTTTACATCAATATCGCAGGTAAGCGAGCAACAAGCTGCGCCGCTACCCCTTTCTGGATAGCAAACCCTAGCCTATTAAAAACAAACCCCCGCCCCCCTGTTGATGAGCCACTGCTGTGGACAACCTGTTGGACCCTAGTCAGCAAACGGATAGCTTCTGGAGCCAGGGATCCAAAGGTGTCGAAGGCGAAGGGGACAAATGCATGTTGGTTATCAGCACATGCTTTAGCGTGTTTGTCCACCTTTTTAGATTCTGCTTTCTTTACCGCTTGTCCGGCTACAAACCCATTTTCCCTTAACCCAGCTAAGGGAGAGACTCCTGTGAGATCTACACAAGCATGTTTCCCTCCCGCCCAGCCAAAGACGAGCAGGTCCGCTGGTCTCAATGTAGATCTCCCTTCCATGGGGTCTGTAAGGAAATTCACAGGGGCCTCCTTCTTGGCAGAAATCCCCGCTCTCCTCAAGATGTCCCCCAAAACATCCCTCACCCAGTCATGCCGGTATTTGAAACCAGGGAGCTCCTTGCAATGAACAGCATGCTCCCCGTATTTATCCATCCAGGCTTTACGGCAGATTGGGCAGGTTTCGTCTTCTGGATACATAGGGATCATCAGCCGGTATTTGAGGATAGCCCTGTACTCAACAGCCGACATGCATTGCCCCAGCCCCTCGATCGGGATAACAGTCAAAAAGTCTTGCGCATGGGGGCCTTTCAAGCACTCAATCACCGCCTTCTGGCGGGGAGACAGATCAAGTGTTTCTCCCAGATTCCGAGCGATTTTCTCAAATAGAGCATTCGCCAAGGTTTTTTGTGGCTTTGGGGGGGCGGTGTCCATATTAGAGAAACCGCCAATGTCAAAGTCTGGAAGAGAGACACTTAAATACTGGAAGAGAAACCGCCTTTGCGTTATTTTAATAATA
The DNA here is from genome assembly GCA_030545235.1 of Helianthus tuberosus. NCBI lineage: Eukaryota > Viridiplantae > Streptophyta > Magnoliopsida > Asterales > Asteraceae > Helianthus > Helianthus tuberosus. The sequence goes on along the minus strand of CM060451.1, from coordinate 105,973,204 downwards.
ATGTTTTATAAAAGTTTGAATATACAATTGTGACATGCTTACTTTTATCTACGATTTGAGTAATGTTTATATGTATGGATTACATATGTGTTTGTTAACTTTTTTTTTCTTTACCGTGTAGAACCGAACTTATACCATCTGAACATCGATATTAGTACCATGTTTGCCTTATCGATATTGGAACTTTTCTTTCAAGCCTAATTCTTTGCTGAGGGATATCATGGAAAATGAAATAATGTATACGTACTATTTCCGTATAACAAAGTTAAGTTCATAATTATATATGAACTATGTGAAACATTTGGTGTGGTGGTTCCCGTGTTTGTTTGCTTCCGTCTAAACTCGAGTTCGAGTCACATGTACTTTTTTATCCACTTAGGAACAGCCTAGTGGTGTTGATGAATTAGATAAGGTTTAGAGTAGTAGAAGGTTATGTATTCAATTCTCATAGTATGCAAGTTTAGTCATTCAAAAAAATATATGAATTTCGAACAACCTGAGCTATTATTGTAATTACTATATCTATTAAAAAAGGCTATTTCGGTGGACACTGCCTTATAATTTTCCATTTAATTTTTAGAATTCATATGTATGATTTGAAAGTCCATGATTTTGCTGAATTTTGAGCCATATAACTAGTGAGATTAGCCATGCACTATCACGAGAATTCAATAAATATCTCTTCAGTTCGTTATGGTAATGACACTTATTATAGAAACCGAAAGAAAAAAAAAATCCAAATAGAGTTTATTAAAATTTATATGGAAGCGTAAGTAAAGTTAGATCATCAAATTATTTGAGATTAGATAAAAAAAAAAAAAGAAAATAGAAAAGGAAAGTAAACAATCGAAAAAAAGAACTATAGACTTACAATTTACCAATGAAAAATAACAAAAGCCCATGATCTATTGGTTTAGTGGTATGGTATACCTCCTTAAAACTGTGAGGTTATGGGCCCAAATACTTTTAAGTGTAAGATAAAGTTGAAATTAAGGTGTTGAAGAAATTACTTTTCAGAAAAAAGAAAAATACTAAAAATAAATAAGGGAAAAATTCATAGAATTTTAACAAAATATGGTTTTATATCATTAAATTAAAGTATAATATACATGCAAAGCAATTTTAAACTAAACTATTTTATAAAAACAATAATTAACTTTGTTTCACACTTTATTTGATGGTTATAGATAATATGCATAAAATCCCAAAATTAAGAATTAACCAATCAAATTTATTTACTATTCACCAAAGTTACTAATTGTATTATAGATAAAGATAATAATTGTGAGTTCCATGCATGCATGTATAGCCTTTTAATAGATATAGTAATATTATATTAGTATAATTACTTTAAATGTATTTTGTCTCTTATTTATAACTTTTAAGATATGATCTTTATAATACTCTGAATAAGCCATTTTGATGTACTTATTTTTATCTACGTAGAGATATAAAATTTACAAAAACCAATTTGTTAATTGTAATATACAAGTGATCGAAGTACAAATATACGAGTCAAAGGTTGCCTCGCAGTTTACTTTATTTATACTATATAATAAAAGAAACCAATGAAGGTACACTTTTCATTATTCTAGATCATCCTTAACTTTAGATAATTATTATTTAATTTAAATTATTAAATATTAATTAAATTAGTATAAATCTTATCAACACTAAATTATTGGCATAAACTTAACTTCAAATCGTAAAGTCTTATCTAACCTAAAAAGTATCGGATAGTGAATCGAATATCCGAAAACCAACTTTTTATTTAGTTATTTAGTTTTTTATTTTTTATTATTTTTTCATATTCGAAACCGGATATTTCAGATAGTTTCGGATATATTTTGGATATTTCGAATATTTTCGGATATTTTTCGGATATCCAAAAAAATAAAATTAAATTTTTGGATATTTCGGATATCCCAAATATCCGAAAAAATTTAACATTTTTTTATTATTTGCTATATAAAATTAGATTTATTCAACCCGTACAATACACAAAGTTTTTTTTTTTAAATATAACTTTTTTTATTATTTAGTATATAAAATTACATTTCTTCCCCGTGAATACACAACGTTTTTTTAAAATATAATTTTTTTATTGTTTGGTATATAAAATTATATTTATTCAACCCGCACACTAAACGAGGCTCTTAAAGATATATTTTTTATTATTTAATATATAAAATTATATTTACTCAACACGTGTAATAAATGGGGTTTTTAAAAATATATTGTTTTTTTATTTGGTATATAAAATTACATTTATTCAACCCTTATAATACTCGGGGTTCTAAACTAGTTTTTTATACTTAAGTTATGTTGTTTACCTTTGCATTATTTTAGTAATGATGTTTTATAAAAGTTTGAATATACAATTGTGACATGCTTATTTTTATCTACAATTTGATAAATGTTTTATATGTATGGGTTACATATGTGTTTTTTAACTTTTTTTCTTTACTGTGTAGAATCGAATCAATACCATCTGAACATCGTCTTATGGTTTTCTTGACGTGGTGTTATAAAATTCATTGAATATGAAGTTTTATGTGCAATAGAGTGTTTTCTAGTACCTTAAGCTATAATGAGTGCTACTGTGCTAGTACGGTAATGGTACCATGACAAATCGAACTGATACTAGCTGAACAACATATATACCAATATTCGTCTTTATGCCATATCATACCGAGTCAAACCAATACCAACCGAAACCCGCTGCGGAGCGCGGGTAATCCCACTAGTAACAACTAATGCATTTAAGCTTATCCAAGCTTCATATATATGGTTTTATAAGTTATAACCCTACTTGGTTATATTAGGAAACCGTAGAATAGTGCAAACCCAAGCCCATTAAGGAGTCATGTCTGCCCCTTCTTTGACTTAGGCTATTGGCTGCCCACTTGGGCCCATGCGTTTTAATTTTCCGCTAACGAAAATAGCTAGTTAAATCAAACTTTGAGAAACTTACAACCCGTTTGACATGTATTTTTATTAGCTAGTTTTTTTATATGGTTGTGTTGTAGTGTAATATGTGTCGAGGTTAAGCTCCCATGTAACGACACCGATACTAAAAAGATTAACATGAACCATTATGACACCCTAGACAAATCCTACATCGGTCGTGACCAGGAGATATTCTTGGTTCATAAGACATTCCCCGACTCTTATATCACTAACGCGTTTTTGGCTTAGTTGATTGTAGAGCACATGAAAATTCCACAGTTAAGCGTGCTCAGGTGGGAGTAGTACTAGGATGGATAACCTTCTGGGAAGTCTCCACCGGGGCAACCAAACAAAATCGTGAGTTCCTGCATGAGCAATCCATCGGAGGCAAAACGATCAATATTGGTGGTGAAAGGGGCTGGATGTTATATCCCACCTTTAAAATACAACGAAACGAAACATAGATTGATTTTCACTAACCCAGACATGCTATCAGTGGAAAAGACAAAGACGGACTACAATTTTTTTAGAAAACATAAAAAAGCCCAAGTTGTAACCAGATAGATAAGTATAACTTAATTGTTGTTAAATTTAAAATTGGAAAAAAAAAAAGTACAAAATCCAAAACGGAAATAAAAATTATGAAATCACGACAAAAATGTCTTCGTAGAAATTTATCCTATTACCTAAAACACATGTAAAATAATGGGCTTCAAAGATAGGTTTCCAAAAAAAAGTAAGTAAGTAACATGTCAAGTTTACCTAAAATTATCTAGTGAAAACTACACTTTGAAACAAATGGTATGTACAATCAAACCTAGTGACTGAATCAACTTAAAAACCAAAAGTTTGTATGTATGTTGTTCAATTATCCTAGGAAAATAAATGTTGGATGGGTTTGTTAGACTTATAGCGCAATAATCTACTACAGTTGGCTTGATCAAAGTTAATGATTGTACTATGTATCTAACGTTAGCTCCTAAAGTATCGTTTAAGACAATCAGTGTAAAGATAACAATATCACATAGGTAACTAAAAGTTTTAAGTAATATGTTTCACTCAAAAGTATAAGAAAAAATGGGCTATGTAACTCTCCTGGGTTAGGAAACAAAGCACACAAAAGCTTGTTGTAGCGGGATGTGGGAAAACCCAAAGAGTTATTATATTGAAATTTATGAATATTGTTTAATAAGTGTACTTGTATTTAAGACTAATTTGTGATTTTGAGAATTTTAGAATAAGTTGAGGATTTATAAGATTTTAAATAATTAATAAAAAAATTAATTAATTATTTTGTGAATTTAGGAAAAACAGGTTACGTAAAGTTTAAATTGTTCCCATCAGGGATGGCAAAAAAGCTCAAGCCCGACGGGTATACCCGAAATATACGGGCCGGGTATACCCGAAGCCCAATGCGTATAGGCTGGGTACGAGCTTAAAAATAGAAAAAATTCGGGTATGGGTACGGGTATGGGATTTAGTGATACCTGCCCGATACCCGGCCCATTTACCCGAATAATACCCTAAAGTATCAGAGCATTCACATCCTAACCATCAAATTATGTGAGGAGGGGTTTTTATATTATAAAGGGTATAAAAAGTGGTTGTGAGTAGAGGAGAGAGAAAATGTTACTGTTCATCTGTATATTTGGGGGGACACTGTTCACCCGTTATAATTTTTTAATATATTTTGAAAGTGGTTGTGAGTGGAAGTGAGAGAAAAATGTAATGATAATATTATTTAATTGAAAGGAGAGAGAAAAAGTATTTGTTTTTAATGGAAATATATTGATATAGGAGTTGTTTTTTAGTGGAATGTATGTATAATTTAATGGATTGGATGTGAATGCTCTCATATTATAGATTTCCATATATATAAACTTAGTGTATGTACTTATTACCTTCTTTATAGTCACATGTGGATATGTAGTTTAGTGAACATATAACTTATTTTTTAGCATGTATATTGGACATAGAAGCTATCACATTTTATTATGTGGATGTTTTTGTCGGAAATGAGAATAATAGATAGTGTAGGGGCTAGTGTGTAAAGTGGTGTCCTATATAAACACCATTCTTGTAACCCTAATTTCTTGAACAATACAATTTTCTCAATACAATTCAAACCCAATTCATAGATTATTCTCTATACCAAACAACATGGTATCAGAGCGGTGTTCCTGATCCTTGGAACAATCTGCTCATCAAAGAAATTCCAAATAAAAACCCAAAATCCAACCTCAAACTAGAAAAGCTCAAACCAAAATCAAACAAACCTGTTCAGCCCAAACACCACAAAACCAAGCCGACAACAAAAATAACTCCGGCGAAAAAAGGGCCTTCCGCTACTACCCAAAACTGAAAATCATCAGCAACCACTGGTCAGAATCAAACCGAACACAAACCCAATCGAGCCTTCTCCCGGCACCCTGATTCTTCCGGGAATCATCGAGCCTTCTTCTCTACTTCTTTCGGTTTGATAATAGCCGGAGGAGGAGAAGCCCCGCCGGAGAAGAGAGAGGCGCCGCTGCAGAACCTTCGCCATCTCGTCTTCATAATCGCCGACTGCCGTATGTCCACTGGCCAGTAACCTTCGTATACTTGATGCTGTCATCTCTCTCCGCAACCAAAGACAAGCCCTATGTCTTCTAGCAACCAAGATAGAGAGTGTGAAAGAAAAATGTATATGAGGTTAAAAAAAAAAAAGGAAGGATCGGTGGAAAAGAGAAAGAAAAGTTTTGTGGTGGGGCATGCTACTTTTGACCAAAGATAGGAGTTTAAAAAAAATAAAAAATAAGTTGTGATAAAAAAAGGAAGAAGACCGAACAAGGCGGAGAAGAAAAAAAAATGAAAAGGCTGGGTTCAAATCTTTGAACCCGCAAGAAAAGGTCGGGTTTCAAATCTATGAACCCGCAAGAAAAAAATGCTCCCGCACTTAGCTTGTGGGGGAGAACCAAAACCAAGACACCATGTCTATCGACGGTGTCTCCAAACCAAAACCAAGCCACCATGTCTGGCGACGGTGGCTCAAACCAAACCAAATGCCAAGACCCAAATGGCCAAGTTGATTTTTTTCAACTTGAGGGGAACCCAAAACCCAAATAGGCTGCCATGTCGAAAGGCGGTAGCTCAAATCAAGCCAAAAGTTATCATGTCTAAAGACGGTAACTCAATAGCTCAAACTACCATGTCAAGGAGACGGTAGCCAAACCAAAAACCAAACATAATCAAAACCCAAAATCAAAACCAATCCAAAGTTGAATCGTGGCAATCCCACCATTCAACTTGAGGGGGAGTGTTAGAAAGAAGAAAATAATCAGTCAAAGATTGGCCACTATTATTGACAAATTGAAAGATTGGCCACGATCTCCTCCTCAATTCCAGCAAACTTTCTCTCCAAGCTTTTTCCTTATTTATCACATTATAACAATTATAAATAGGTGTATTTCTTTCATTGTAAAATACAAAATCTATCAAAATGTAGTCTTCAATTTACAACATGGTATCAGAGCGGAGTTTCTGACCCGTGAAACAATCTGTTCATCATCTCCAAATCAATCTCAGCAAAACTCAAACCAAACCGGAAAAACTCAAATCAAACCAAAAACTCAAAGAACCGACGAAGATTCCTTCTTCATCCACGAAGCCTTTTTTGATTCCCACAAACCTTTGTTTTCTAGCAGCCAATTTTTTGGAGGTGAACAAGAAAAGTCAACTTTAATCATCATCATCACGTGTAGATCTTGGGAAGGACAAAAAAAGAATTATTTGTGGGTGACAAAAAAAGAAAAGAATCGTTTTTTTTTGGTGGCATAATAACAACAACAGTGCTGTTCAGGAGTTATAGTGGTGACGGCGGCCAAGAGTTGGAGTGCGGACAAATTAGGGTTAGGACAGACCCTAGTAGCGGATTTAATCAGCTCCCGTTTTTTTTGCAGCCTTCGTTTGATGCAATTCCTTTGTTAGCGGAAATAACCTTTTGAAATAACGATAGCGGATTTGTTTAATCCGGAAGCTAGCGAATTTATTCGGGGGTTAACTTAAATCTTGAACGCGAGTTCAAGTCACCGGTGAATTTAGATAAATTCGCCGGTGAGATAACTTCGCCATTAAGCGGTGGTTTGCGGGCGGACTTAAATCTTGAACGCGAGTTCAAGTCACCGGTGAATTTAGATAAATTCACCGGTGAGATAACTTTGTCTTTTTAGCGAAGTTATTTGGGTGCCAATTGAATACGCTCGTTTTTGGTTGTAGAGAGAAAAAAAAAAGGAAATCAATCATAGTAGGAACAGTGCTTGGATCTTCGATTCTGGTGCCACTGACACCATGAAGTTTGAATCATCAGATATACGATCAATGGCCAATCCTCAAAAAACTCAAATCCATACTGCAAACAATGGAATGATGCAAGTGAAAGGAGGAGGAACAATTGAAATTTCACCAACTATGAAGTTATCAAATTGTCTCTATGTTCCATCATTATCACACAAACTGCTCTCCATTAGCCACATTACCAAGGAGCTAAATTGTACTGTACTAATGCACCCGAATTTTTGCCTTTTACAGGATATCAGGACGGGTGTGATTATTGGACGTGGTACTGAGCGCCAAGGATTATACTATGTGGATGAAGTGGCTCAACAGGGTACTGTGATGTTGGCTCATGGGACTGATAACCGGGAAGCCTGGCTATGGCATAGACGTTTGGGACATCCATCCCATGGTTATTCGCACCTTTTGTTTCCAAAACTCTTCCCTTCAAATGGGAAAATAGAGTGTGAAACCTGTCTTCGCGCTAAAAGCCATCGACAATCGTTCAAACCTAGCAATACGAAAGTGGCCTCACCTTTCTCACTTATCCATTCCGATGTGTGGGGTCCTGCTCCTGTGATGGGGGGACAGGGTCTTCGGTACTTTATACTATTCGTGGATGATTGCACTCGCATGACATGGGTATATTTTTTAAAAAATAAAGCCGAAGTGTACGAAAAATTTGTCATGTTTTATGCTATGATTCAAACTCAATTTCAAACTCAAATTCAAATCCTTCGATCCGACAATGGGGGGGGGGGGGGAATTTGTCAATACATCTATGAAACAATTCTTTAAAACCAAAGGATTAATTCATCAAACCTCTTGTGCTCATACCCCCGAACAAAACGGTGTTTCCGAACGGAAAAACCGTATTATTCTTGAAATGACTCGTGCCCTTTTGATTGAATCTCAGGTTCCAAAATCCTTCTGGCCGGAGGCAGTTGCAACCTCCGTGTATCTGCTGAATCGGCTTCCCACAAAAGCTCTTAAATTTAAGACTCCCTTAGATTGTCTGTCTAAGTCTGCCAGTATTCCTCATCCTCTTACACTTGAACCTCGAATCTTCAGGTGTACCGCATTTGTTCATATACCCAAAACCAATCGAAAGAAGCTCGGCCCATGTGCTGAAAAATGTGTATTTGTCGGCTATGGGATCGATCAAATAGGTTACCGATGTTATAATCCAACAACTCGTCAAATGTTCACCACAATGAATGTTGACTTTCTTGAAACAAAATACTTTTATAACACCCAACTCAGTGGTCAGGGGGAGAATGACAGTATAGACACTCTGAGCTGGTTAATTCAAATTCCCTCATCTGAAGAAGTCACAACAGAAAACTATCACAGCACTGCGAGTCCTTCAAACACAGACACACAATCCGCGGAGCACAGTACCACTGAAGAAAGTCCATCCAACGTGATGCCTGAGGTAAGAAATACTGAGAACCCTGAATGTTCTACGTCTTATAACTATGAGACAACAGGGGAAAACATAGAACCAACAAATACAGAACATGTTGATCCAAATGTTGAACAGGTTGAAAATGAACCAGTAGTGGTTGAACATGTTGAACCACCAGGTGCAGCAGAGACAACCGGAAGATACTCTCTTCCTCCTAGAGCCAATAGAGGGGTTCCTCCAAAACGGTACTCCCCAGAGAGGGAGACCAGAAATTCAAGATATCCTGTAGCTAATATGGTCAACGGGAACTTATCTAACAGTGCGAAAGCGTTTGTTACTTCTCTATACACTGAACAAATACCTAATTCCGTAAAGGAAGCTCAAGGTAAGAAGAACTGGGAAGAAGCAATGGAAGTGGAGATGCGTGCTCTCATGAAAAACAACACATGGGAGAAGTGCGTTCTTCCTAAAGGAAAGAAAACAGTTGGATGCAGGTGGGTGTATTCGATTAAATATAAACCAGATGGTTCCATTGGGCGATACAAAGCTCGGCTTGTAGCCAAGGGTTACACTCAGACGTATGGGATCGATTACTCTGAGACTTTTTCTCCGGTTGCAAAAATGGATACCATTAGAGTTCTCTTCTCCGTAGCAGCCAATAAGGAGTGGCCTCTTCACCAGTTTGATGTTACAAATGCCTTTCTCCATGGAGACCTAACAGAAGAAGTCTACATGGAAGCACCTCCAGGTTTTTCAGGGGGTTTTAAAGAAGGGGAAGTTTGTCGGTTGAAAAAATCCCTTTATGGGCTAAAGCAGTCTCCTCGGGCATGGTTTGGGAAGTTCACTTTGGCCATGAAAGAGTATGGGTATCACCAAAGTAACGCTAATCATACTCTGTTCCTCAAGAGAAGAAATGGCCTTGTAACTTGCTTGATCATATATGTAGACGACATGATTATTACCGGAGATGATACAGAAGAAATAACACGGCTGAAAAGGAATCTGTTTTCAAAGTTTGAAATGAAAGACCTTGGGAATCTTAAGTATTTCCTCGGGATAGAAGTTCTCAGGTCTAAGCAGGGGATTTTCATCTGCCAAAAGAAGTATGTCCTTAATCTCCTAGCAGAAACTGGGTTGATTGATTGTAAACCAGCAGATACTCCAATGGTGGTGAATCACAATCTTCACATGGAACTCAATGGAGAACTTGCAGACAAAAAAAGGTATCAACGGCTTGTGGGCAAGTTAATTTATCTCTCTCACACTCGCCCTGATATAGCTTATGCTGTTGGAGTGGTGAGTCAGTTCATGCATCAACCTCAAGTTGCCCACATGGAAGCTGCTCAGAGAATTTTAAGATATCTCAAGGGAACGGCAGGCCATGGAGTGTTGTTCAAAACAAATGGACATTTAAATGTTGAACTCTACACTGACGCAGACTGGGCAGGGGATAAGGGAAACCGAAGATCAACATCAGGATATTTTTCCTTGGTTGGTGGGAACCTCGTTACCTGGAGGAGTAAGAAACAGAAAGTAGTCGCTCTATCGAGCGCATAAGCGGAATTTAGAGGTATAGCTCGAGGGTTAAGCGAAGTTCTGTGGATCAGGAAGCTGCTAGAAGACATTGGTTTTTCCCAAAAGGCTCCTAGTAAAGTCATGTGTGACAATACAGCTGCAATACAAATCTCAGAAAACCCAGTTCAACATGATCGAACAAAACACGTGGAGGTAGATCGACATTTCATCAAAGAAAAGTTGGAAGCAAGAATCATAGAACTCCCTCATGTTTCGTCAAAAGATCAACTCGCAGATATACTCACAAAGGCAGTCAACGAAAACGCGCTTAGTAGCTGTTTGAGCAAGTTGAGTATTGGTGACCCCACTACTCAACTTGAGGGGGAGTGTCGGAAATGAGAATAATAGATAGTGTAGGGGCTAGTGTGTAAAGTGGTGTCCTATATAAACACCATTCTTGTAACCCTAATTTCTTGAACAATACAATTTTCTCAATACAATTCAAACCCAATTCATAGATTATTCTCTATACCAAACAACAGTTTTATGCAATTAGGTGGTCCTGATACAAAAACTTAATTAAGTAATCGTTTTAATTTAGTTTAGTATTTGTGGTCTGAATATGATATGTAACTTATTAATCATATTTTCATTTGTTATAGTAATTAAAATAGTAAATTATATAAACAACAAAGTAAAAATTGCACATTTGTCCCAACGAGTATTTTTAAGAAATTAACGGGTATACCCGATACCCGCAGGTACGCCCGATACCCGACGGGTAATTGCCCAAAAAATACCCGACGGATAACGGGCCGGGTATGGGACAAAGAATTACAACCGGGTATGTGACAACCCTCACTAAACCAGGTATCCGTACGACTTAATTATTGATTAATTACTGCTGAATTACTGTGCTTGATTGAACTAGCTGATGAACTGCTACTTGATATCTGATACATGTACTTACTTGCATCATACTTTACTTATCGTCACTACATTATTTACATGCTGAACCCTAGTGACAACCATGATGCACAAAAAGCACAGTAGCACAATAGCGGATAACCTATTGAACATGCTGATAAAACCAGCATCAGGCAGACACTGCCTCTAAGGCCTGTAAGAGCCTGAAATATTTTGCTACACTAATGGTGAGTGTAGGGATACAAGGGTTGTAGAACTGCGTCTCTAGGGATAAGTTACAATGACTGGATGTGCCTAAAACGTACTTTAAGTACAAAACACAGCACCTTAATAAATAATCCAGCTTCTAGCTGACTAGTAAAGTGCCAAAACATGGGGAAAATACTACTAGACACTTTCCAAAGTGTCAGGAATAAGTTGAGTCACTAAAAGTAACAATAACGACACTTTAAAGCTTTGTTAACGCTTTAACGGATTACTATCCAACCGAACAACCGGACTTTACCCGGAATATGAAAATATTATTATTTTCCTTATTTATCTTTTTCTGAGCTAGTTAGGGTCCCCGTATACCCTAACACCCGTCATAACACGCTACACATTAGTAACGGGGTTAAACACTTAACTTAACTTAGTTTAACCTAACTAATACTTGGAAACAAACTAGACCCCCCCCCCCTTCTCTAACCGGCCCCAAACTAGGGGGACACCCCTTGTACTTGGCAAGATTTGCATAATCTTGTATGCTTAATATCTGGGGAACATATTATCCAAAGGTTAATATATACTAAGTTTGTCTATAAGTTACATGCTTACACCACTAATCACTTTCATCACACAACAACCACAACAAACTCTCTCTTTCTCTCTACCTAGCTCACGGCCAAGCACCCCTCTTTCAACCATCCATTTTCGAGTTTCGATCTTGCCATTTCAAGGTGATACAAGCTTCAAGGATCACGTATTAGGAGGCTTGGTGCACTCGGAGTTTGAAGGACCTCTTTCTTTGGCTTTTATCCACTCATTTTGCGCATAGATTCTTCCCTAGCCTTGAGCTAGAGGTATAATACTTAAAACTCATTTTTGAACTAATCTAAAGTGGTTAAAAGGATTTGTATCGGTTAAATCTCGTTAAAATGCAAAATGATGAACAAAAGTCTACTAAGAACACTTAAAATGGTGGTTAATAGCATATATGTTGTGTAAATGTTGTAGTATTCGAAATATGTGGTTATTTAGACCCGATCTACGATGTGGTAGCTCGGATCATCATTTAACCCGGTTTGGTAAGATCATGGATCTTAACAAAAGCTTGTTTTGGATAATACAAGGGTTAAAAGGTGAAACTCTACCACACATGAAACATGAACTTGTGTAAAAATATTTTATTTGTGTAAAAGTGTTTTAACTTGTACAATGGTGTTTAAGACTAGCGGATCTACGCATCTGCAAGTGGTATTTTCAAAGAACCACATATCAAAGAAAGCATGTATTTTAAAGGATGGATCTTACACTAACAAACATGATTTTTATAAACCACAAGTGTGTAAACACTTGTGAAATGAAAAGATCCGACAAAGAACTAGTTTTGTCAAATGTTACTAGAAGTTGTAAAGACGGATTTCTCTAAAAACGAGGTTTTACGAGATCAAAGTTACTTCATATAAAGATCCACAAAATATAATGGGATTTACACTATAGTTTCGGAAAAACTACAAGTTCATGCGATTATGCGATTTACATACTTATCGACTAGTTTGAAGTGTCAGAAATTGTTTGATTGAATAAGGAAGTTGTTGAATTGATTTTGTAAAAGAAAATGATACGCTTGAAAGCGTGGCCACCTCCAGTTACAGAGGAAACTCTGGCGAAATTTTTCTAAAAATATAACACTTAGAACTATTTACACTACAAGTGTTAGAATTATTTTTGACATGTTTTCGAAATATAAGTTTCGCCATGACTTTATTTACTAAATATTCGGAGGTGGGATTTTCACAAAATTTAACGTGATAAATATATATATATTTTTCACACACTGTTTATGATTATTTTGTGAAAATGCATAAATATTATTTTTAGAGTAAAAATAATATTTACGAACGTTAACGATTCCAAAATAATACGAACGCTTTCACCATGAATATATAAGTTACACCGGTAATTATATTACCACTCGATTGTTAAAACGTAACTTACGCGCTTACGCACTTATGGAAATATTTATGAACGCACATGTATTGAATCCCCCATCCTTGGGAAGGAAAATAACTACCAAGTTTATACAAAATGTAAACACGAAATAGTTATCTAACTATTTCCCAAAGACTTAAACTATAAAGCTAAGGCACGGCCGTCCGTCTAATAGAATTAGCACCTGTAGGTCGTCGCACAGCTGCGTGAGCAGGAGATACTTGGTAGAGACGCTTCACTGTGAGTTCATGTCCCCCTTTTCTCTTAACTGTTTTCAGTTTTTAACTGCGGGGGTGAAATACATGTTACTATGATTACGAATGTTTCTTACATGGTATGGTCAGCTACGGAAGGAACTGTTAGGTTATGTGATTGGGTAGGTGGAACCTTAAGAACATTAGTCCTCGTAGTACGATCGAGGGATACGAGTGATAGGCCTATTTGAGCATAACAAACACCACCCATGCGCCCGCAGGTTGGACCATGTGGTGACCTTGTCTTAACACCACCCATGCGCCCGCAGGTTGGACCATGTGGTGACCCCGTCTTAACACCACCCATGCGCCCGCAGGTTGGACCATGTGGTGACCTTGTCGTAACACCACCCATGCGCCCGCAGGTTGGACCATGTGGTGACTTTGTCCTATCCCCTCCCATGCGCCCGCAGGTTGGACCATGTGGATACACAATAACTGATATGTTTCCTTATTTGCTTTCATACCAGAGTTTACAAAACATTCATACTTGCAATGATTACAAAGGTTTATTCGCGCGCACATACTAAACACATGAACTCGCTCAACATTATTGTTGATTTTTCAACTTACATGTATTTCAGGAAATTAACGGATCTGGCACGGTATGGCACGTTTTCCCGCTGCACTAGTTACGAGATCATCCGGGTTTGGGGAATGTGACTCTTTCCTGGACAAGTCACAGTCCTTAAACTGTGTTTATGTCATGATTGATGTTTGGGATTGTGAAGACAATGTTGTTGTATTTGGTTTTCAAAACTTAATTAAATGGATGATCTTGCATGGTTTTACTTCATATAACTTTGTTATGGTTAAGCTATGGTATTAAGAAGTCACACCAAATTAACCACGCTTCCGCAAAGCCAGGGTGTGACAGCTTGGTATCAGAGCTCTGATCATAGCGAACTAGGATTCTTTCTCGAGTCTAGAATATGATCACTAGGGCTCTCACGAAAACATTTTACTGCATACCACTTAAGTCCAGATCCAAACTTTTTACAAACAAATGCAGCTTGGAGGGCTGAGGCTCGGTCTGGAGGATCGAGGCTCGGTCTAGGTGACCGAGGTAGTTGAGTACGTTGATTTATTATAGGCTCAGCTTGGAGGGCTGAGGCTCGGTCTGGAGGATCGAGGCTCGGTCTAGGTGACCGAGGTAGTTGAGTACGTTGATTTATTATAGGCTCAGCTTGGAGGGCTGAGGCTCGGTCTGGAGGATCGAGGCTCGGTCTAGGTGACCGAGGTAGTTGAACACGTTGATTTATATTAGGCTTAGCCTGGAGGGCTGAGGCTCGGTCTGGAGGATCGAGGCTTGGTCTAGGTGACCATGGTAGTTGGCTAGGAAGAGTAGGCTCAGTCATGAAGACTGAGGCTCGGTGTTGGAGACCGAGGCTCGATCTAAAGAGGTCGAGGTGGAGGATAGAGCAGTCTTAAAGACTGGGAGAAATTGGCTAGTGAGGCTAGGAGAATGATTTGAATGCTTACTTGGTGACTATGTGATTAACTGATTATATGATTGATTATTATACGTATATGTGTTTGTGTTACAAACGTCATGCTTTCATCAAGTACTAGAAAGATGGACACTACGAATCCCATGGCCATAGTATCAGACGACAGAGTTTCATCGAAGCACGAGGTGTACGTTTCCGATACTACCGGCACAGACAATGACGACTTTCAGCCCTTTTGCGCTGCCTGAAGTCGTAGCAGAGCCTACTGATGGCCATCTTGTTGGGAATTTGCCCCCTTGCCGCTTATCCTGTTGATGATATGCCCTCCCAACGTGGCCTCTGACGACGATAACGATCTACTGGAGGAGGACCCATTCGAGGGCAGGGCCCTATTGCTGCTGGTATTAGACTACTGCATGCGGACGCTCCTGTAGGGGAAACTCATGACCATTCCCCTATCCCAGACTCATTTGAGTTTCTGACATCCGCATCTTCGCACATACGGGGAATGCAGCACCACTCACACGACGCCGACCCTGATATGGCATCATCTGCTGCACCGGATCCCGCCCACAGCTTTGAGTTTGATCACGATATTGAGGTTGATCCTGCTTTTCCACCTGGTTTTTATCCAGACCATGACCTTGAGTTCATACACTTAGACCAGCCCTTGGAGGATCCTGTAACCCCCTGTGTTTGTTGATCCAGCTGATCTTGAGATGGAGTTTTTGATCCGGAGCCGGCCGTGGCCCCTGAGCCAGGCGCTGCTCCTGACCCCGCATTGGAGCATGACCCTGTTCATGCCAATGCACCTACTGTTGCTCCTTGATTGATCATCTGCTTGGACGAGAGAAAATTTGGGGTAACTGTGCAAGACAATTTATTATTACGGGGGCCCACGTAATAACGATTTGTAGTGCACAGGAATCCTGGTGGACTCTGCGGGTCAAGCTAATGATAACCAATGCAGCAGGAAATAACTTAAACACGAATGACCAAGGCGATGTAGCCTCGAGTTCATTCTATTACGAGCAACAAGCCAAATTGGCAAGCCTATGTGAAGGCTCAGAAATTTACTTCCCCACTCATACAGTGAGTATATATTTGCGTGTGAAATTGGGTGATTACATGATGGCTTATGTTGCTATATACACCTCCTAGACAATTGAAACGTTGTCTAACCCGCTTCACACCACTTCGACAAAAGGGAATGTTACCCAGACGTGACACAAACACCAGTACGTTGCCAAGGACAGAAGCCGAGCTGCAAGAACGCATCTCACAGATAAATGCACGACATGAAGCCCTCCGCTCTAAGTACAACGATGGCATTACTGGAAATAACCCTCCAACTGGCTGCACCTATAAACAGTTCCTGAACTGCAAGCCTTTGAACTTTGACAGAACAGGAGGCGCCGTTGCATTTGTTCGTTGGTCCGAAAAGACCGACTCCATTCTAAGAATGAGTAACTGTTCGCCCCAACAGAGTGTTACCTATATCTCGGGGATATTTCTAGATGGCACACTCTCTTAATGGAACCTCCAGGTTCAGACCCTTGGCACAGACGCTGCTTATGCACTGAGCTGGGACGAGCTCAAGAAAACGATTGAGAAGAAATGTTGTTTTAGGACTGGAATTTAGAAGCTTGAGGTGGAGTTCAGAAATTTGAAAATGGACGAACCTGAAATTCCTGAACTTGTCCAGCGATCGCACGACTTATCTAGGGTCGCCCCCCTACTTAGTCAAACCAGAGTTCAAAAGGATTGAACGATTCATTTGGACACTTGCACCCCAGATCAGGGGTATGGTTACTACCTCGAAGCCTCAACCATTGCAGAGGCTAATTTATTTATATCTTGAGATGTTATGATTTATTGATAGCATGAGATGTTATGTGTTGATATTGTTGAATGCATACGCGCATTTTATTTGCAATGACCTAACCTACGTGAAACATCTTTTAGAAAATGCCTCCAAAACGGGGTGTACGCATACCCACCAACGAGGCGGAACTTCAGGGAATCATTGCTGCAGTCATCGCACAATACGAGGACCATCGCTCCGAGCACAACGGAGGCACCTCAGGAAATAACCCACCCAACGGCTGCACTTACAAGCAGTTCTTAGGCTGCCAGCCCCTACATTTCGACGGCACTGGGGGTGCCGTAACCTTCGTACGCTGGATTGAGAAGACGAACACTGTTTTGCGTGCGAGCAAATGCGCCCCAAGAGATCAGGTCACGTACATTTCCGGGCTGTTCCGAGATGGGGCTCTGTCATGGTGGAAACTTCAGGTTCAGACAATGGGCGAGGCTACTGCGTATGCTTTATCATGGGACGAGCTGAAAGAACTAATGCATAAAAAGTACTGTTCGAGAACAGAAAGCCAGAAGGTAGAAACTGAGTTCTGGAACCTGAAGATGGAAGGTCCAAAAATAGCTGAGTATGTGGAGAAATTCCAAGTTCTATCGCGTATCGTTCCTTACATGGTTACACCAGAGTACAAGCGAATCGAGCGCTTCATTTGGGGTTTAGCTCCTCAAATCATAAGTATGGTAACCTCCTCCAAGCCTGCGACAATCACTGAGGCCATCAATCTAAGTATAGCCCTGACGGAAGAGGCAGTCAGGATGAACAAATTTTCAACCTCTGAGGAGAAGAAGGAGACTCATGTAGAGTCATCTGGGGACAACAAGAGGAAGTTGGCAAATTTCAAACAGGGTACCCAGTCGAGTAGCAACGACAAGGCCAAAAAGAGAAAAGAGTACACGGGTATCCTACCAAAGTGCGACAACTGTCGACGACCCCATAACGGGCGGTGTAGATATGGAAAATGTGGTAACTGTGGCAAGGTGGGACATGTTAAGGAAACGTGTCGGCAAGGTACTAAACATGGAAATAGAGGTCAAGATGGTAGCGGAAATCGCGGAGGAAATAACGACGACAACGACTATCAAGGCAGGGAAGTTGACGATTAAGACTGTGGCCAAGCATGTTTTAATTGCGGTGATGTGGGGCATTTCAGGAAGTATTGCCCTAAGAACACTCAGGCAAGTGGATGAAAGCTCAATAGCGTGGATAGAATCCAAGCGTGGATATCGGTACGTCTCATAATAGTTAATGTTATGCTCTATTTGACAGTATTGTCAAAATTTAGCTTCAGGAAATATAGTTGTTTTAGTAGTAAGTAACCTAGATACCCAGTTCTCGATAGAACAAGCCTAACGAAAGCTTCGATATGATAATTGGGATGGACTGGTTGTCGAACAACCCGGCGGAGATTGTCATCCGCGCCCCGACGACGAACGGAGAAATGATTGTGATTCATGGAGCAAGATACGCTCCTACGGATTATCAGGCAAAGAAGACACAAAAATTTTCGCACAAAGGATGTGATGCATTCTTGGATCATGTCGTGGAAAAAGAAGCCGAAGAACCGAAACTCAAAGATATCCCTGTGATTGGAAGATACCCCGAAGTCTTCTTCGAAGACTTGCCGGAATCGTCTCCTCAACGATTAGTCGAATCCCGCGTCGATCTAATTCCAGGCACTGCACCCGTAGTCGTTGCATCGTAGCGACTTACATTTTCGGAGATGCAAGGATTGACAGAGAAGTTTTAGAAATGGGTAGAGAAGGAAGATAGCAGACCAAAATTCCCTTTTGGGGTAACCCCATTTCTACCCGTCAAAAAGAAGGATGATGATTTTCAAACAAACATCAACTACCGGGAGCTGAACAAGCTGACGATCAAGAATAGGTATCCTCTGCCAAGAATTGATGATCTGTTTGACCAACTGCAAGGCTCAAGTTTTTATTCAAAGATCGATCTTCGATCTGGATATCATCAGTTAAGGATACAAGAAGAGAGCATCCCGAAGACAGCCTTCAGAACTCGTTATGGACACTACGAGTTCCTTGTTATGCCGTTTGGTTTGACAAACGCACCTGCAGTCTTTATGGATTTGATGAATAGAGTTTGCAAGCCGTACTTGGACAAGTTCGTGATTGTGTTTATCGACGACATCTTGATCTATTCAAAGACGAAGGCTGAACACGAGCAGCATCTTAGAGCCATTCTAGAACTGCTGAAGAAGGAACAACTGTATGCCAAATTCTCTAAGTGCGAGTTTTGGCTACGTGAAGTCCAATTCCTTGGGCACGTGGTAAATGGAGACGGAATCCACGTGGATCCAACCAAGATCGAGGCGATCAAAGATTGGGAAACACCTAAGACGCCAACCGAGATTCGACAATTCTTGGGTTTGGCTGGCTACTATCGAAGGTTCATCGAGGATTTTTCGAAAATCGCTCAACCATTGACGCTCCTCACCCAGAAGGATAAGAAGTTTGATTGGGGAATCAAACAGGAGGAAGCGTTTCAGGTATTAAAAGATAAGCTCTGCAATGCGCCAATCTTAGCTCTACCGGAAGGTACTAACGATTTTGTGGTATACTGCGACGCATCGCGACAAGGATTGGGTTGCGTGTTGATGCAACGCCAGAAGGTTATGGGTTACGCATCGCGTCAGTTGAAAGTGCACGAAAAGAACTATACCACACATGATTTGGAACTTGCCGCAGTGGTTTTTGCTTTAAAGATCTGGAGACACTACCTCTATGGTACAAAGTGTACAATCTTCACAGATCACAAGAGCCTACAACATATATTCAACCAGAAGGAGTTGAATATGAGGCAAAGACGATGGGTTGAGTTGCTGAACGACTACGACTGCGAGATAAAGTATCATCCAGGGAAGGCGAATGTTGTTGCCGATGCCCTAAGTCGTAAAGAGAGAATCAAGCCCATAAGGGTTAGGGCTTTGGAAATGATTATACGAACCGATCTTTCCTTGCGCATTCGGGCCGCGCAGAAGGAAGCTCTCAAGGAAAGGAATCTTGAAGAAGAATATCTCCGTGGGATGGAGAAGCTTTTGGTACCAAACGAGGAAGGAACATTATGTTTTGAGAAAAGGATTTGGGTTCCTCTGTTTGGTGATTTAAGGAAGGTTATTTTTGACGAAGCTCACAAATCACGGTACTCTATCCATCCTGGAGCGGATAAAATGTACCAAGATCTCAAAGATTATTATTGGTGGCCTAGGATGAAAGGCGATGTTGCTGTTTACGTGAGCAAATGTTTAACGTGCGCTAAGGTTAAAGCGGAATACCAGAAGCCTTCAGGGCTGCGGCAACAACCTGAGATTCCCAAGTGGAAATGGGAACAAATCTCCATGGATTTTATTACGAAATTGCCAAGAACGCCAAGAGGCCATGACACTATCTGGGTGATAGTGGATCGTTTAACAAAGTCAGCGCACTTCTTACCCATCAGGGAGAAGGATAACACTAGCAAATTGGCTGAAATTTACATGAGAGAGATCGTTGCGCGCCATGGAGTACCTCTCTCGATCATCTCTGATAGAGACGGAAGGTTTGTGTCAAGGATATGGCAATCCTTCCAAGAAGCTTTTGGCTCACAATTGAATCTGAGCACTGCGTTTCATCCGCAAACTGACGGCCAGAGCGAGCGAACGATACAGACTTTGGAAGACATGCTGAGGGCATGTGTTATGGATTTGGGCGGTAGCTGGGATAAACATTTACCTTTGGTCGAATTTTCATACAACAACAGCTACCACACCAGTATTGGTGTCGCGCCATTTGAAGCCCTTTACGGACGCAAGTTCCAATCACCCCTATGTTGGTCTGACGCAGGTGATAGGCAGCTTGCTGGTCCTGAAATCGTCCAAGAGACGACAGACAAGATTGCGCAAATTCTTAAACGCATCGAAGCAGCTCGCCACAGACAAAAGGCCTATGCGGATCCAAACCGGAAACATGTGGAGTTCCAAGTTGGAGAAATGGTGTTATTGAAAGTTTCACCCTGGAAGGGGGTGGCACGCTTTGGAAAGCGTGGGAAGTTAAATCCGCGCTACATTGGTCCTTTCAGAATTCTGGAAAGAATAGGACTAGTAGCATACAAGTTGGACCTACCTGCTGAACTGAATGGTGTTCACGATACATTTCATGTATCCAACCTGAAGAAAAGTCCAACTCAAGTTGACGTTGCCATTCCCATCGACGAGATTCATGCTGACGACACGCTCCACTTCGTTGAAGAACCTGTTGAGGTCACAGATTGGAAAGTTAACAAGACCCGCCGGAGCAGTGTCAAGCTCGTCAAAGTTCGTTGAAATGCCAGACATGGTCCTAAATACACCTGGGAACGTGAGGACCGGATGAAAGAAAAATACCCCCACTTATTTCCCAAGAACCCTGCATCTAGTAGCAGAACTTAAAATTTCGGGACGAAATTTATTTAACGGGGGGAGAATGTGACAACCCTCACTAAACCAGGTATCCGTACGACTTAATTATTGATTAATTACTGCTGAATTACTGTGCTTGATTGAACTAGCTGATGAACTGCTACTTGATATCTGATACATGTACTTACTTGCATCATACTTTACTTATCGTCACTACATTATTTACATGCTGAACCCTAGTGACAACCATGATGCACAAAAAGCACAGTAGCACAATAGCGGATAACCTATTGAACATGCTGATAAAACCAGCATCAGGCAGACACTGCCTCTAAGGCCTGTAAGAGCCTGAAATATTTTGCTACACTAATGGTGAGTGTAGGGATACAAGGGTTGTAGAACTGCGTCTCTAGGGATAAGTTACAATGACTGGATGTGCCTAAAACGTACTTTAAGTACAAAACACAGCACCTTAATAAATAATCCAGCTTCTAGCTGACTAGTAAAGTGCCAAAACATGGGGAAAATACTACTAGACACTTTCCAAAGTGTCAGGAATAAGTTGAGTCACTAAAAGTAACAATAACGACACTTTAAAGCTTTGTTAACGCTTTAACGGATTACTATCCAACCGAACAACCGGACTTTACCCGGAATATGAAAATATTATTATTTTCCTTATTTATCTTTTTCTGAGCCAGTTAGGGTCCCCGTATACCCTAACACCCGTCATAACACGCTACACATTAGTAACGGGGTTAAACACTTAACTTAACTTAGTTTAACCTAACTAATACTTGGAAACAAACTAGACCCCCCCCCCCCTTCTCTAACCGGCCCCAAACTAGGGGGACACCCCTTGTACTTGGCAAGATTTGCATAATCTTGTATGCTTAATATCTGGGGAACATATTATCCAAAGGTTAATATATACTAAGTTTGTCTATAAGTTACATGCTTACACCACTAATCACTTTCATCACACAACAACCACAACAAACTCTCTCTTTCTCTCTACCTAGCTCACGGCCAAGCACCCCTCTTTCAACCATCCATTTTCGAGTTTCGATCTTGCCATTTCAAGGTGATACAAGCTTCAAGGATCACGTATTAGGAGGCTTGGTGCACTCGGAGTTTGAAGGACCTCTTTCTTTGGCTTTTATCCACTCATTTTGCGCATAGATTCTTCCCTAGCCTTGAGCTAGAGGTATAATACTTAAAACTCATTTTTGAACTAATCTAAAGTGGTTAAAAGGATTTGTATCGGTTAAATCTCGTTAAAATGCAAAATGATGAACAAAAGTCTACTAAGAACACTTAAAATGGTGGTTAATAGCATATATGTTGTGTAAATGTTGTAGTATTCGAAATATGTGGTTATTTAGACCCGATCTACGATGTGGTAGCTCGGATCATCATTTAACCCGGTTTGGTAAGATCATGGATCTTAACAAAAGCTTGTTTTGGATAATACAAGGGTTAAAAGGTGAAACTCTACCACACATGAAACATGAACTTGTGTAAAAATATTTTATTTGTGTAAAAGTGTTTTAACTTGTACAATGGTGTTTAAGACTAGCGGATCTACGCATCTGCAAGTGGTATTTTCAAAGAACCACATATCAAAGAAAGCATGTATTTTAAAGGATGGATCTTACACTAACAAACATGATTTTTATAAACCACAAGTGTGTAAACACTTGTGAAATGAAAAGATCCGACAAAGAACTAGTTTTGTCAAATGTTACTAGAAGTTGTAAAGACGGATTTCTCTAAAAACGAGGTTTTACGAGATCAAAGTTACTTCATATAAAGATCCACAAAATATAATGGGATTTACACTATAGTTTCGGAAAAACTACAAGTTCATGCGATTATGCGATTTACATACTTATCGACTAGTTTGAAGTGTCAGAAATTGTTTGATTGAATAAGGAAGTTGTTGAATTGATTTTGTAAAAGAAAATGATACGCTTGAAAGCGTGGCCACCTCCAGTTACAGAGGAAACTCTGGCGAAATTTTTCTAAAAATATAACACTTAGAACTATTTACACTACAAGTGTTAGAATTATTTTTGACATGTTTTCGAAATATAAGTTTCGCCATGACTTTATTTACTAAATATTCGGAGGTGGGATTTTCACAAAATTTAACGTGATAAATATATATATATTTTTCACACACTGTTTATGATTATTTTGTGAAAATGCATAAATATTATTTTTAGAGTAAAAATAATATTTACGAACGTTAACGATTCCAAAATAATACGAACGCTTTCACCATGAATATATAAGTTACACCGGTAATTATATTACCACTCGATTGTTAAAACGTAACTTACGCGCTTACACACTTATGGAAATATTTATGAACGCACATGTATTGAATCCCCCATCCTTGGGAAGGAAAATAACTACCAAGTTTATACAAAATGTAAACACGAAATAGTTATCTAACTATTTCCCAAAGACTTAAACTATAAAGCTAAGGCACGGCCGTCCGTCTAATAGAATTAGCACCTGTAGGTCGTCGCACAGCTGCGTGAGCAGGAGATACTTGGTAGAGACGCTTCACTGTGAGTTCATGTCCCCCTTTTCTCTTAACTGTTTTCAGTTTTTAACTGCGGGGGTGAAATACATGTTACTATGATTACGAATGTTTCTTACATGGTATGGTCAGCTACGGAAGGAACTGTTAGGTTATGTGATTGGGTAGGTGGAACCTTAAGAACATTAGTCCTCGTAATACGATCGAGGGATACGAGTGATAGGCCTATTTGAGCATAACAAACACCACCCATGCGCCCGCAGGTTGGACCATGTGGTGACCTTGTCTTAACACCACCCATGCGCCCGCAGGTTGGACCATGTGGTGACCCCGTCTTAACACCACCCATGCGCCCGCAGGTTGGACCATGTGGTGACCTTGTCGTAACACCACCCATGCGCCCGCAGGTTGGACCATGTGGTGACTTTGTCCTATCCCCTCCCATGCGCCCGCAGGTTGGACCATGTGGATACACAATAACTGATATGTTTCCTTATTTGCTTTCATACCAGAGTTTACAAAACATTCATACTTGCAATGATTACAAAGGTTTATTCGCGCGCACATACTAAACACATGAACTCGCTCAACATTATTGTTGATTTTTCAACTTACATGTATTTCAGGAAATTAACGGATCTGGCACGGTATGGCACGTTTTCCCGCTGCACTAGTTACGAGATCATCCGGGTTTGGGGAATGTGACTCTTTCCTGGACAAGTCACAGTCCTTAAACTGTGTTTATGTCATGATTGATGTTTGGGATTGTGAAGACAATGTTGTTGTATTTGGTTTTCAAAACTTAATTAAATGGATGATCTTGCATGGTTTTACTTCATATAGCTTTGTTATGGTTAAGCTATGGTATTAAGAAGTCACACCAAATTAACCACGCTTCCGCAAAGCCAGGGTGTGACAGGGTATGGGCCTGGGATTACCAATACCCGGCCCAAACCCAACCCATTGTCATTCCTACCATCAGATTAATCAATCGAATAAATTATACAAAAGTGAAATAATATATTAATGTTGTAACTTATTAAAATTACTTATTTAAAATAACTTTTATAAAGTAAATTTAGATTTTTAAGTTTATATAAATGAAGAAGCTAAGATAGTAATTGTAAAACTTATAAAATTAATTAATAAAAATAATTTTATAAATTTAAAGTCTTCTTTTTTATTATAAAAATAATAAAAGAGCTTAAACCTTATAATCTTTAGGTTTAAAACTTCTTAACTTAATTTAATAAAATAAATGAAGTTAAGGCTTACAAAATCTTTGTGTAGTTTTTATAATGAAGTTAAGGTTTACAAAATCTCTTTTAAGTTTAAACTTATAAACGAAGTTAATCTAATAAATAGTTTATATTGTATGTTAAATTGGCGAAAAACAACTACCGAAGGTTTCGAACAGGGTCTTCTTGTGTTCAAAGGTTGTACACGCACACATGACATCAGTGAGTCACCTTCATACTTTCAAACATACACGGTTTTGTTTTGAATTAATATAATAACCTGAATAGTCTCCCCAAATTTCCCAATTTCAATCCCATAAACCCTAGATCCAATCAATCCCAAATTGAACACGATTTGCCCTCTGTTTATTGAAATTGACAAAGGGCCTTTGATTAAAAAAAAGCAACGAACAAAAAGCCTATGAATACTTACCTAAAGGAGCTCGGTTTGGACGGAATAAAGGTTTTTCTGGCAAGGTTAGGAGAAAGAGGAGGCAGAGAAATTGAATGCGAATTCGAACTGTGGCGAGTTGGAATGTGGTAAAGGGTTGGGTATTTAATTATTAATACAAAACAAAGGCGGTTAAGCGATAGGAATCATAATTGAAATGTTTGGAGTTGGTTGGGTTATCGGATAAACACAATGGGGTAGTTAATATGGGATAAACTCGATGGTTTGTGGAGATAAGTGATTTAGAAAAAGCATTAAAACGAGGTAATTACGAGTTCCGGTCGCCGGAATTCTCCGGGGAAGAAGGTCCAAAAGTCATTATAAAAGAGTATTTTAACTGTACTAGGTTTGATAAATAAATCACCATGATCTGATTTCTTGGAGCCAAACAATATAGTTTTGAACTTCAGTATATATATGTAACTCTATCTCCATTTTGTTGACAAGGTCATGTTATTGATTTGTCTTATCGCAGGGCTGGCCAGGCTTGGCCCGTCTCAGATAAGATCAGTCATGTATCAACAGCAGTACGCTAAAACTTAAAACCATCTTTCAACTATTCATGTACGGTTGGCTGGACAAGTTTCACAAAAAAACCATCCCAACCCATTATAGCCCAAACTAAAATGTTGATTATGTTTAATAGGTAGCTGAAACAGTTGGATATTCCTTGCTATTTCATTTCTGGGTCAAGCGGTGAAAGAGTGCCCCCTTAGTTATGTGAATATACCCCTTGGTTATGTGAATATCTTTAACCTCAAATTCCTATTCAATCTTTATCGCACCATCATGTCCCAAACCTGCATGTTCAATGCTTGTGTAAGAACATAAGTTGTATATGCATTTGTTCAATAAATGTTTAACAATGAGAAACACACAATTAATGTCGTAGAATAAAACTGCAGCTTCATGTCTTGTCTTCCTATCTGCAAGCTCCTGCAAAGACACCTTTTGAGAAGATCCTGGTGCCCCGAAACGTGACTTTAGCTCTCTGTACAGTTTGCTGCAGAAAATATTTTGTCTATTTAATCCATGGATTAACCTACTGGATGTTGAAAATATTTTTGTCGATTTAATCCACGAACCATACCTATTGCAGAGTATGACAATCGGATTATCCACCCCCATTGTTTGAGAACTTGAAGCAGCTTTTCCAAGTTCTTCTTCGTCTTGCGTAGGTTGCGGTTCAAAATCAGGTACATCACGTTGAAGCACATCAGGTTGTTGGTGATGCAAGCTTTCTTCAAGAATAGTAAATGCATAGGAGCTAGCATCAGCTTGAACCCACGCTGGATTCCCATTAACATCAGGAACCTCAGCTGCATCTGTAGCTGCATCTGCAACTGCATCACTAGTCACTTGAGTATCTTCATTACCATCCTTTTCAATATTGAACCCCACATCATCATCTTGTGTTGCAGGCATTTCATAATGATCCCCCGCATCATCATGTGTATCTTCATGATCATGCATTTCAGTAGGACCCTCGATCCTGTTATCCTCGTCATTACGTATGATGATTTGTTCTTCAACCTGTATAGATGGATTCCCATCAACATTAGGATCCACAGTTGCATCTGCAACTGCATCACCACTAGTCACTTGAATGTTCCTCCTCGTCGTCCTCCTCCTCTTCCTCCTCCTCGGTGCTTCATCTCCACCTACATAACTACTCACTCGAATGTTCCTCCTCATCCTACTACTCCTCCTCAGTGGATTCCCATCAACATCAAGAATGTCAGCTGCATGTGCAACTACATCACCACTAGTCACTTGAACATCTTCATTACCAACCGTTTCAATATTGAACCCCACATCATCGTCTTGTGTGAAAAAGTATTGTTATTTTTTCTCCAATTCTATGTGCAATATTGGTTTGTTATATATTTTCTAATATTCTTGTTTTTATTGTTTTGCATAATGATAATGAGCTGGACTATATATAATACTTTGTTGATGGGCTTAGAGAAGTTGCTACTGATGGACTGAATGGAGTTGACCTGCTGATGGGCTTAGGGCTTAATATCTCGTCATTTCAAAAGCTGCTGATATATAAACATACTAAACAGAGGTTCAAGATTTAGAGATAAGATTTGAGAGATTCCATCATTTTCTTTTGCAAGGGTTCACTCAATACTGTCTTCGTCTTTCCCTTCATCAAACACTGCAGAGTTTCCAAATTCTTTATCATCTTGTTTATTTGGTTTGTGCATCGAAGTTCATCATATATTTAGTTCATATTTACTGATCGTTTTAGATTAGTCTGTATTGGTGAAGAACTCACAAATTTTTGTGAGTTCTTCTAGGGTTCGGTTGTGTTCTTTGGTTTGGGTATAATCCTCTTAATAAAATTCTTCATCTCTTTTTTTTTTCGCTATTTCTTTCTTTTGTATGCACATCCGTGATTCTTGACATCTTGTATTGCAGGCATTTCATTATGACACCCCGCATCGTCTTGTGTATCTTCATTATCATGCATTTCGATGTCACCCTCGTTCCTGTTATACTCATCATTAAGTTGTTAAAAAAGCAAGGAAATGACAGTTTATAGTTTATCATGTAAATATACAGTTAACTTGCAATATCTACAACCATCAGAGCTAGATAATTCACCTGTCAGGCTGTTGGTAGAGAGATGCCCTAGTCTGGTGTAAATTCAAGTGATCACCAAGGGTGATATCCTCTTCAGCAGCTGAGAATACAAAAAAAAAAACAAAACAAAATCATCAGGGAACATTTGATGGATCATAAACTACGTGTGAATTATTTTAGACAAATTTGAACACCTTGGTGTGCATTATCGTCGATGCCTGATAAATTTGTTCTGTCAAGCGTGGATGAATCTAAGTTGTCAAGTGCCTGTAAACAAATGACACACAGAACTTTGAATTTTTAGCTTTTAGCGTTGAAAAGAATAGCTACTTTTATCAGTTTGTTACACAAATTTACCATGTCCACATCCCTTTTGTGCGTCATCCCCATTAGCGTGTCTGAGTTGGAAATAGCAGCAAAGATAATAACTTAGATAAAAAAAACATGAAATCAAAGTATATTGATTCTATAAATGAAACCACACAGCATATATAAAACTAATAGACGCGATATATTATGGTAAATTATGTCATTAACATAAATGGGATTAGACACGTGAATTTAAAATGTAAAACTACAACATATGGAATGGTATTAAAGGCTTACTCAAATTGCGCCTGTTTCTTGCCCTTGGGATCTGGCCTAGATTTGTTATTCGATGCTTTTTTAAATGGCACCTAGAAAAATGATTAACCAGATTATCACTAATCATGAACTTAGAGAAAGGAATTTGGATGAGAGTGCACCTTGAGATCGTTGGCCTCCTCTGTAAAGAACACAATTAATTGTGATTAGTGAGGGTAATCGGTTTTGAAGCAATATATAACTCAAGTAATCGGGTTTTGAGTGTCACCTTCGAGAATGTTTAACTCAAGTGATCGGGTTTTGAGTTTCCCTTGATATGCAATCGCGACTCCATCTGATATTACGAAAAACCAATTTCAATCCCAAATATTGAAGTTTGTAATCGGTATCAAAATAGAGAATCGGAAATAAACTTGGCAAATCACCCAAATCTTAAAACATAAACACAGATGCAAATCTTAAATCATAAACACAGATGATTGAACTTCTAATTGATCAGAATTCCCAACAAATATGTCTAATTCGATGAAATACATAAACAGGGATTAACAGAAATTACGGAAGAGGATTCCAACATTTCGCAAATTCACTGTAATTGGCAGATTCTGAATGTGGTCACTGCAGCGGAGTAGAAGTTAAATAAATTAGACAACCGGAAAACAGAATTAACGCCAACAAATGAACAATAAATGGATTCATGTTTTAATAGACAAACAAACCAGAGGTGCTCGATGTTAATGTTGCTGAGATCCTTCCTGTCGATCCTTCCTGTCGATCTCTTCACCTAATGTTGCCGCCCTCCTTATTACATCATCACAAAACGAAAATCACCGATTATGAGTTTACATTCGAGAGAAATCTAGAAGATAATGACCAAAACCAGTTCCTAATGCTTACAAACTTGTCGAATTACACAAGAAATTAAACCTATGAAAACAGAGACTACAATACGTTAACTAGAATTGTGTTTAATAGCAACAAACCAGAACCGACATGAATGAATTTTGACATTATGTTACAATTACATACGAAAACACGTCGATTAGACTCTTTACATACAAGTAATAAGTAGCTTTGTTTTCATTTTCGAAGTTGTTAATGGCGGAAGTTGGCTTGTGTATTAATCAATTATAACACGAAAGTTAAAACCTATGGAAGACGCATATCCAGAAACTAAAATACGTTAACTACAACTTCGGTTGATAATAGATGATCAGAAACCGACATGGATGAATATGAACATAAATATTAAATTGGAGATTATGTTGAAATTGAATTGACTGACATTCACACGCAAAACACGTACCATATTTGTCTGAGAGAAGGTTCGCGGTTTTTCTGGCGATGAAACTCAAGGTCGTTCATGGCGTCTTCATGTGTTAATGGCGGACGTTAAAATTTTGTTATGCAACAGAAAACCCCTATTAAATGATTTTATGGTGGGACACACATACCTTTATACATTTATCTTTTTTAAGTTTATTTTTAAAATTAACAAATATACGTTATATATTTTTATTATGTTTGTATTAAAAAGAGTGAGTATGCGTATCATTTTATGCTCATGTACTTTATAGTTATCTTTATTTTTTACATTTGTATTTAAAAAAATTATATATATATATTAGATATTTTTGGTATTATTTTCTTGCTTTGAACATATGAATTGTCATCAAATCAAGCGAAAATGGGGAGAGAGAAGGGAGAGACCTCCCGTCACCGGTTGTGGGAGAACTCCAACAAAGAGGAACAATGTAAGGAACCGATAGTGACGTTTTATGTGACGAACATGCATCCACATCTCACGAAGAATGAGTTGTGGATTGAGTGTCGCAACGTAGGTTACCTGGTGGATGCATACATAGCAAGGAAGAGAGATGCATAGGGAGGAATGTTTGGTTTCGTAAGATTCATAAGGATAAAATACGCGATGAGAATAGCGGCTGCCCTAGGCTGGTTGTGCCTCTACGGATGAGAATCAAGGCAAATGTAGTAAGCTATGACAAAGGGGGTAAGAGGCTCGAATGATTGAATGGAAAGCTAGGCGTAATAAACGAAACTTTCAAACCCTAATATAATAAACGTCAAAAGTGGTGCGACATATTACTATGTCGGATATTCAGTGTCAATTAATTAAGGTTAATAATAATAATAATAATAATAATAATAATAATAATAATAATAGATTACAATTGGAACATAGTGGTCACAATTGAATAGATTACAAAATGGAATGAAGCTGATAACATAAATCAATTAGTATTTGTGTGTGAAATTGTGAATGAATGAGGTGAAACAAGTGAACAACTAGTGGCGGATCCAGGGGTGTTTTGGGGGTTTCCGAAACCCTCTCGGTTTGGAAAAATATGAAAAAAAAATAGTGGAAATTTTATATGATTTAAAAAAGTAGCAAGAATTAGTGAAAATCTACCAAAAGAAACCCGATGAAATTTTTTTTTGGATTCGCCACTGTGAACAACTCTAGGAAAGTTTACCTCTTCTTTGTTGTATCAAGTGTGTGTATATATATATATTAATTTGACTTGGTTTTTGATATAAGAGAAATAATACCGGTTGTAAAAGGTGTGTATAATATCTAATCCATGTTAATTAGAAAACTTTAAAAAATGGTATTTAAAGTTTAATTCATAGTTGGATTCCCTGCCGCAACACGCGGTGGGGAAATCCTAGTTCAAACCCTCTATATGCCGGCCACACGTGTCTCCAAGATAACTTGTTACTTACCTGAACCGATTCGAAGATAACAAACTCAGCTTGTTCCTCAACCCTAGTGACCTGAATCGCATAAATATTGGAGAACACGTCTGAGTTTGGAGGGAAGAAATAGAGCAGATTTTGTTTTAGGGCATATAAAAGTATTATCAGACCAAAGAAAAGGAAAATTGTCTTAGGATTCTTGTAATGACATACAAATTATCACAATGTACCTAGCATAGAACTGACCTCTTGAGTTTGAATACGATCACTTTCTTCAGATGTGAAGTAGCTTCTAAATATTAAATATATGCTTCTAGATGAGTTCTGCCTCTAAATGACCACCTTCAAGTTTTGCAAGACTTCATTTAGTGAAGTTTTGTTCAAGTTGTTTGAATGCCATTAATACTTCACCGTCTCCTCGCCCCTATATATAGGAACCTATTAAAAATGGAATTCCTAATTTTATTTATATTTATATTTATATTTATATTTATATTTATATTTATATTTATATTTATATTTATATTTATATTTATATTTATATTTATATTTATATATAAAACACCACCTTCGTGACTATACTAGTCAACCTCACACATTTTTCATGGCTCGGTGGTTAGTTGCAAGCACGGAAATGTCATGTGTTCGTCTAATTAATTTTTTTGGAAAAACTTAATAAGCAATTTTACCTTTTGTTTTTACTATACCTTATACTCGTACTGTCAAACCAAACTGTACCTTATACCGGTACCGTTCGTCAAACCAAAACAGTACAAAACCGAATATCGGCACAAGTATCGATTTTATTTTTTTTGGTTTTCAGTTGATTTAAACACACGCTGATATCCTTTTAGGCATTTTGGCTTTTCTTTTGATTGCAATATCGAGTAAGGTACCAATACTATAACGACCTGGACCGATACCGACCGAATTACCATTGTAACGTGTGAGAGAATTATACTAGTTATTATTAATTATTATGTTAACTAAAAAGTAGGTTTAAGCTAGTTATTTTGTATATTAATTTATGTTTTCAAAAGGCAACTTTTAAATCAAATAACCAATTTGATTTGATTGTTTTAATGATTAATTTAGAAGAGTTTTCAGTCTGCTAAACCAATAGTAATAAAACTCTATGGACAACATTGTAAATTAAAAAAACTTTTTAAGATGCTTGTTACAACTTTAGAGGATATGATACAAGTGCTTTATGTAAGAGTTTCTAATTTACCTTCTTTTAATAAACTTTTCCTAATCAATATCAATATATTATCTAATGCAAATTAAATTATTTAATTCACCACATTAACTTTTATCTTATTTCTAATAAAGATTTGAATTTATAATTACTGTTTATATTTTATTATTATAAGCAAATATTATTTTCATTAAATATTATCTTATTAAAATACTTAAATATATAATTACTAAATATTTAGAAATAATAATAACTAGTGGTGAACCCCCGTGTTGCGGGGACGTGGGGTCAAAAGTTATGGCATCAAGTGACTTAAAGTCGACAATGTCAAACTGATACTTCATAAAGTTTCTAGGAAGCATGAGTCAAAAGGGATAACTTAGAAATTTGAGGGAAAGGAAATAAAACAAAAGCGTCATTGAATCATACATTTTTAAATACTCGGTGTTTACTCCATCTTAGTTAAGTTGCATGATGGACGTCCGGTTAGGACACTCTTGTAGGGTAAATTGACGGTTGTGGTTCTTTTTTTTTTTTTTAAACGGCCAACAAAGGATATATTATATTACTCAAAAGGTTAACAACAATTAACCCAAAATACATCCACCAAAATTTTACACCCTCATACAAATTAGATCAAACCTACACCAATCCTCCCAAGTGAGTGACAACGCCTTTGCCCGATGTTTCAACCATACAAAACTTAAGACTTTGATCTCTTCCACGACATTCTTCACTCCCGCCCTTTTGTTATTGAATACCGCATCATTACGTATACGCTATATGCACCATATTGCCGTCTGGACAACCGAGTACACGACCCTTTGCCATCTTCTAGAGCCACAACAATGTTTGTGGAATTCAAGCACATCCTTCGCACAAAAGAAAAATGGAGTGGTGATTCTGCACCACCTGAATAATTCATCCCAAATCTGTTGTACATACCTGCATGCCGCAAACAAATGGTCACCAGACTCCAGAACTTCTTCACACAGTGCACATTCCGAGCTCTGACGGTTGCGGTTCTAGAACGTAATGGTGAATTTACAGGTACATGTGTGCTATTGGAATCCTATTATGTAAATTATTGTTTTTCTTTCAATTCGGAACGTTGTAGGATTAGTGTCAATCTTTAATGATGGTTTCATTTTGCTCTCACAATCATTGTTGTTAACTTGCGGGCAACTGAATCTTATTAATTTAGGTAATGTCTCCCTAAATGGTTTAAGATGTGTATCGTTCCAAGTGATTGTTCCATTTCATCCGTACTCCTATTGATATGTGATTATGTATTTCTATGCTAGATCTCTAACCATTTGAAATTCTTATATTGACCTCTGATCAATCTGAATTTTATGGAAAATTATTATTTTTTGTTAGCCTCCGACTAATGATAAAGTGTTTTTCTTTTTCATTGTGTATTTAAGAATACCACACGTTGGTAAGAAAATCTAAAGGAATTTTTTTTTTTAGGAATCAAACAAATTTAGATTTAGAAATAATAAGATTTGCATCCACTAAAAGTTTAAGACATGCATGCAAGTTACATTCACCTCGAAGTTTAATGCCACAAATAATGATGCTTTATGTTTTAACGTTGCCGAAGGCTTAGATATGTAGGAACCGTTTGCGTAATTAAGTAAAATAAAACAAATTTTGTTCAATGATTACAATACAAGAAATAAAGAAAGATGGAAAAATAAAGTACCTTTACAACTTAAATAAACAAATACAAGAAAAGAAGAAGAAGCAGAAAAAATTCTGATGGTTGAGGAACGTGTTCAAAACGCTTCCCTTAAAAAAAATTCTGAGTCTTCCAGGAGCACTCGTTTTGTTTTCCAGAGTACAACAGTCGAAGCAGCGTGTACTGCCGGAGCTGGCACAGGAACCCGAAGTCTACCTTGAAAGATGCAAGAAAAAGATCAGTAGTAGGGAGAGAGTTGCTTTCATAAACTGTTATGTTGCTGGTGTCTTCTGCAGCTGGGTATGATGTTGTATTTATACAACCCCTGATTCGAAACAACCAAAAACGAATTAAAGGAGACGATTAAATTGAATTAAACGTCTTCAATGCACTTTACTTCGTCATTTAATTCTCAGTCAAAACCGTTGACTCGTCAGTTTCAAATGCTGAACTGTAACTGCACTGTCATTAAATGCTGGAATTTTCTGTGCGCGCGCTCAAGCCACACTGGTGCGCGTGCGCCCTTTTGGCTCAAGCTCATACGTGCGCGCAGGTCTGCACGCTCATGCGCGCGTGCACCATTTTGGCTCATTTATGTGCGCCAGCCACCAGTTAACCTCTACGAGCACGCCACACAGTCACGCCGTATTGTCTCACTTTGGTGTGCCCGCGCGCGCCACTTAAGTGCCCCATGCGTCAGGGCGCGCCAACCTGCCATGTGGACTCGCGCACCGCTGCCACGTCACCCTCCAAGGTCTACCAGCCACCTGGTCCTTGCAGCCAATGTGCTTCACCACGCGCACGCGGTCAAAAATACAAAGGCGGCTCGCGGCGATGCAAGCGTGCAAAGTGCGCCATCAAAGCGCCACATTGCGCCTCATCGCCCACGCCACGTGCGCGTGTGCGGGTGTGAGTTAGGGTGCTCCGCACCCTTCGCGAGTACACTTAGTGTGTGCTTCCATGAAACATTAAGGATGGAGAGTTCCCACTTAAATACCCATTTAAGTTTCATCTCTCCTCATTTGTGGGACAAGGTGCCACTTTCCCAAAATAAAAAAAAAATCATTTTCCTATATTTATGAAAAATGCTATTTTCACAAAATTTCCGACAAGATCATAATATATTCAAAGAGTAGGAATTGGCTACAAAATCTACCTTTCCTACAAAGTGTAGGAAACAATCTTATTGTGACATGTAGCATCTAGTGTTATTTTACTAAAGGGCATTAAGGTAATTGAATAATTACAACAATTTATGAAAGATTTTATATCATAACAATAAAATGTTATTTTTATGGAAATTTATGTCTATTAACTATTCAAAATTGGCAGTTGCATCATTCGTATCCACGATTAATGCATTCGAAGTTCGAAACATAAAACAAATTCATCATTTCTTAACATTGTGTTTTATCAGTTTACGGTTTCTTCACACCGTGTTATATCAATTTTCACAATTAAACACACCCTTCATATATTTCGAAACATAAAACACATTCATTATTTCTTGACGTTGTGTTTTATCAGTTTCTGATTTCTTCACATTGCGTTATAACAGTTTTCACAATTAAACACACACATCACTCATAAAACACAATAGTGTCTGAAATGCACAATATAAACACACCAGTGAAATACACAATATAAAACACGCAGACACTATATAAAACACACCAGTGTCCGAATTACTTGAATCGTAATTTTTTAGATATGTAGCAATATTATACTCATATTAAAGATAAAAAACGTTCATTATTATGGTATAATTTAACAAATTATGTATAAAAAAGTTATTGACGTTTTAAAAAAATGGGGGAAAGTTGCATGTGAGTTGCATTTGATTACTAAATTTAAGGCATACAAAATTTACTTTTATACCCCTAATTCAATAAATCAATCAATTTAATTAAAACAAATATTACAATTTTATCACTCATTTAATCTCATCCATCAATTACCTAATCTAATGGTCATAATCACTTCTTACACTTTTTAGACAAAACACACTTTGTAGAGGAACCCCACCCTATATTCAAATTCATCCTCATTGAATTTATTTATTTATGAAGAAAGTGACACCATCTTCAACAGGGGCGGACCCGGTCGGGTCCCCGGACCCCAATCTTTTTTAAAAACTTAGTAGATCCAGTATATTAGTTTTTTTAAAGACCCCATAAAAATATTTAGTTGGACCCCATAGTATCAAAAGCAAAGTTGTTGTGGTCAGTAATCCCTTGTTTACTAACAAAGAGTTTATAGGTTCAAACCTGATACAAGCTGTTAATAAAAACAACAAATACACTATTAAAATGTTAAAATGACCAGCATATTCTGTGAATATGTAATTGTGCTGAAATTAAACCACCATTATTATTATTATTATTATTATTATTATTATTATTATTATTATTATTATTATTAAACATAGGATGTAAATTGTGTGATACACTATCAAGAAGCAAGCATAACTTTAATGTTATATAAACACTTCAACTCTTTTGATTTACTCAATTACTGCCTTTGTGCTTAGACATGTGTTTGTTTTGTTATTTATTTATCTCTTTTTAAAGGTTCCAAGCACAATAAATAATCCTGATCCGACCCAAACGACGACCGACCCAAAAATTCTATCGTTTGGGTGTAAAAAATGCGAGTATCGAAAAAACTGGACCCCATTGAAAAAAATCTTGTGTCCGCCACTGGTCCTCAACCCATGTTATTGATTGCTTCACTTTCCGCGCATTCTCAATTCAAAGCTTCTAACTAGAAAGTTATGATTATTCTTCACTTCTTTACGTACGTACTTTCGTTGTATAATCCTAGCGTATGTAACTTGCAATGATAAACGATATGAAAGAAAAGTTAGAGAAATAAAGAAATTAATTTATATACCATACCATCAAATTTCCATATATAAAACCACTAGGCTAAACTCTCATAATTTTATACGTGACGATAACGTCTTTCATAACCAAAGAATTGTAATGTGAAGAATGTACCCCTATTTCTACCAAAATCTTGGTTGAATGTAATGAAATTCAATATGTAAAGTTATCACTTAAGCTTCCACACATGTATGATGTAATTTATCGACGAAATACGATTTTTCTACATTCACGTCACCATATAGCCTTGTTGCACTTTTAAAGAGTGAATCTAAATCTCTTTTTCTTTTGGAATAACACTAACATGTCATGTGATTAAGATACTATATTTTCATATGAAACCTATGGCGAGTAAGGCGTGGGACTTGGGAGATACCAAATACACCCAAATACGATTCTCTTTGAATTTGGGTTGTGATTATCTAAATTTCCGTATATAGATTTATATCCTGAACATATGAGATCCGAACATTTATAATGGAATATTACTGAAATTTCTAATTGGTCTCTATGTATCGAAACCGTCATTATGGACATTCGAACCGAATTTAAGTTACTATTTCAAGAAACATCTGAGCCTTGAGTCTGTTTTATTACTTTTATTCTTTTTGGAATTAGATCCCTATATATTCTAGAATTTAAGGTCATAGGGTATACTTTAACACTTCTTAACTCTATATAAGCGCCACATCACCCGTCTTTACACTTTTTACTCCACCTCATCCTAAAGAAATAGTTTAGCCTTGTTAATTCTACCTCACTCATCATTTTTTAATTATTTTAATATTAAATATTTAAATTAAACACAAAATAAATAATAATAATACCATTTCATTAACTTCTTAGCTAAAATAAACATTGATAATAAATAACATTAATTTCTTAATCTTTTTGACTAAGTTAACATGTTAACCAAGGGAGGTTTTAACACCCTTTAACATGAGGAGGGAATGGTTTGAAAAACATGTTAACTTGTCATGTCATTTTTAACACCAATGAAGTTAGAGTACACCCCAAGGCCTAAGGGTACATGGTATGGTTTGGGGGAGTGGTTTCGGTGACTCCTTTCACCGATCGGGGAACCAACCCCACTTGTTTGAGTCACCGATTGTTTGAATGTTTTCGG
The DNA here is from genome assembly GCA_030545235.1 of Helianthus tuberosus. Taxonomy (NCBI): domain Eukaryota; kingdom Viridiplantae; phylum Streptophyta; class Magnoliopsida; order Asterales; family Asteraceae; genus Helianthus; species Helianthus tuberosus. The sequence goes on along the minus strand of CM060451.1, from coordinate 105,934,896 downwards.
CGTATAGTCACCGATGCGGGAAGATGAGGGAAGGAGGAGGGAGAGGGGTTTAATGGTGGGTCCCAACCCCTTTCAACCTATTACAATTTTTTTTTTAAATTATTTACCACTCTCTAGGTGTTTGACCCATATCCTCTGATTGAGTGCAAAATATGGAGTGAAATGGGGACTTGACATGGTATGCTATTATTGGGTAGATAATAACTCAAACACCTTAGAGTGATTGAACCATACCCTCCACCCTAAGTTACAAAATATATGTTTACTTATGAACTAAAATTTCATAAAATTTTCTTTGTATATATAAAAAAAGTAAACCATCATTCTAAAAAAAACCTAAATAATAAAAGCTGATGGTAACGATAACAGCTGAGATATCAATAATATCGAGGAGAATTTTAAAATTTCATGGTTGGTACAATTTTAAAAGTCTTATACGTAGGATATCCGTGACCGGATAAGGTCTCTTGTTAAGTTACAATTGGTTGTCATTTAACAATTTCATAAATAAGTAAGAACATGCGTAGTGGTAAGGGTGAATAATGCTCTTATCATTGGGTGTTTTCCGCAATATGGCAATACAATCAGCAAGGGGTATTATTGGGCGTTTTCTAAAATGGGTGTAGTGGGGATGTGGGCATTATGTTAAAAGGGTGTAGAGAATTAAATAAAAATAAAAAACCCAACAAAAGAACCTATTGGCAAAAAAAGGAAGATTTTGGCCATTCGAAATTGCACAAAGCGTGATTTGAAAAACGACTGTGTTTTTTTTTTTTTTTTTTGAACAATAACGCCCAACAATGCCTAGGGGGTGGGGGTGGCCGTGTTTGGGGATGAAAAACGCCAAAATTTACACCATTACGCATGGTCTAATGCATAAGTGGCCTCTCTGTTCAATTAACGTGCATTTTTGGATGGTTATCGTTTATAAATTTATCTATGGTGAAACAACAAAGCTAGCATTTTTATTTATATATTTCTTTATTTTTACTAAATATTTTAACAACTTTTTTTTTTTACTTTATAGAACCATTAAAGATCCTTAAAATAAATTTTATCTCTAAATTTTAGAGTGACTATTATAAATGCATTGGGGTTTTATTGTTTTCTTAAATGGACCTGAGGGACAAAATTCCAAACGCAAATTGTTTTTCATCAACACTTGTATCAAATGCAACGCCTTTGTTCTTAAAAGTCTTCAAATTAGATTCAAATTACATTGATGTCCTTTTCAAAGATTTTTATACAGTAGTACATATAAAAATATCAAGGTTTTGTAACTCCAATTGGTTGTATTATGAACTCAAAATATCATGGTAGTTCTAATGTTTTTGGAGGCTTTAAGCGAACTACAAAGTCGGGACTCTTGTGAGACTTGAACCTAAACAAAGTATCAATCGGCAATAGCAAATCACAAAATAAAGTCGTAAATTGCGAATATCAAGTCGCAAAGTTGCTTTTTTATGGGTACTCAATTGCAAATCGCATCATCGCAGGCAATTGATTACCCCTAATTTCTCCCGTAGTCGCTGTTAACGTCAGTTGCAGTTGCGAAGTCTATACACTTTACTTGTTTGGATCATTATGTCTTTACCTATGTGTTTGTTCATTTAGACTAAATACACATGTAATTTATGAAGAGAAAAAAATATTGAAGGCCCTTGACCTTTGCCTAAAATGCTAAGCCTATTGAAATCTTAGGTGTGTGTTTTTGACTCTTTCAACTCTATACTTTTGCAAAATTGTTATTGGTACAGGTTATCTGCAACATGAATAGTATTCCTTATGCATACTTGCTAATTTCATGGACGGAATTATTTTTAAGGGACGAGTTGAAATAGCCGTATTGTATAGCGGAATATAACACTAATTTCAAGGACGGAATTTAATTTTAAGGGAGATAGAATTGTAGGATTAGGATCAAATACAAAGGCTCCTAATTGTAAGAAGGGTACAAAGGCTCCTAAAAAAACCCACTACAATTAGGAGCATTTTAGGTTAGGTTTTGGGTGGTGATGTAGTGGGTTTAATTTTAGGTTATTGTACACTTGTCACTCTATAAGTCCTTCTTACACTTCTTACAATTAGGAGCATTTGTAGAATAACTTGACCCTAGAATTGTAATATGTTGGTGCATATGTCTGTTGACTTCGTCTTATGTCTTGAATCAAGTCTTGTAATAGAATAAATAGTCCAGAAAGCACGAAACTGCCAGAAAGCATGAGTTCGTGAGGACTGGTCAGTCCCTATGAAAATGTTTCATGAGGAGTGGCACTCCTATAAATAGAGGTCTTGAGTCTTTCATTTAAAAAACTTTTGGATTCCAGGAGCGAAGCTCTGCCGAAGTGTCACCAAGCTTGTAAAACGTTGTGAAATCAATACAAGTGATAGTTAAAGTGATTCTTAGTGCATATCAAGCTGATTCACCATCAATACGTCTGATTCCGCCTCTCGTATTGATCGAAAACTCTTCTGAACGACTCGTTTAGGTCGAATCTCGATCCTACAAGTGGTATCAGAGCACAGGAGGAAGAGTTCTTACCGATTCAGCTTGTTTTCATCCGAAAATCTCACTTCTACTCACTTTCTTCACATTTTTCAAAATTAACCGAGATTTTACAGTTAAAATGGCCTGATTTTTACAGATAACAAGCGAAATACTGTTTTAATCAATCCTTGAACAAATTAGACCCTAATTCAGCTTAAAACTTGATCAATTTGACAAAAGTCCGTCCGATCGGTCGACAATATCATCACTTCGCACGAAGTGGACCTCCACTTCGCACGGTTTGAAATCAGGTCGCAACAAGGATCTTGTTGGTGCATATTTCTGTCGACTTCGTCTTATATCGAGTGTTGTAATTGTTTAGATCGACCAGGGTACGAAATACGAGAATAGTATGAAATTTGTGTGATATTTCCATTTCGCACGAAATGGAAATAGTCCATTTCGCACGAAATGAAGATGATCCAATTCGCACGAAATGGATTAATCCATTTTGTACGAAATGCCATTTCGTGTGAGTGGTTTCGTGCGAAATGGTAGGCCTATAAATATGTGCCTTGGTGATTTCATTTGTATCGATCTGATTCCGGTGCCGAAGTGCTGCCGAAGTGTCTCCAGGGTGTAAAATGTTGTGTTATCAATATACTAGACAGTTTAAAGTGATTCTTGTGCAAATCAGCTGAAACAACATCGATACGACTGAATTCCGCCTTTCGTATTGACGAGAACTTTTCTGAACGACTCGTTTTGGTCGTGCAAACGATTCTACAAGTGGTATCAGAGCTCAGGAGGAAGAGTTCTTACCATTTCAGCTGAAAATTCTGATTTCTACTCCTTCTTTTCAAAATTAAACATGATTTCACGGTCAAAAGGTTTTGATTTTCAAATATAATGTGCGAAACACTGTTCTAACAAATCCTTGAAAGAATCAGACCTAAAAACGGACTAAAACTTGATCAATTTGACAAAACATGGCCGATTGGATGACATCAACACCATTTCGCACGGAATAGCTTCCGTTTCATCCATTTCGCATGAAATAACGTTCATTTCGCACGGAATAGCTTAGATTGGACCATTTCGCACGGATTGGAAGATTTTAGCTTCATTTCACACGAAACAGTAGTTCATTTCGCACCAAATTGTCATTTCGCTTGAAACAGTACACTTGTTTTCCATTTCGTACGAAATCATCCATTTCGCATCAGATTACCCATTTCGTTTGAAAAGGCCAATTCGCATCAAAGTTCATTTCGTTTTGGTTTTCATTTCGTGTGGATCTCCATTTCATTTGAAAGTCAAAGTTTGTGAAATTTTTAAAACTGAAACATGGAAGAAGAGTTTTACAATGCCTTTGCTACTCCGATTACTATTGCACAGAACACAATGTTAGAAAATAAAACAGGTACCATGCAAAAACCGCCAAAGCTCAAGAATATTGAGGAGTATAAAGGATGGGAGGAGAGATTCGAAAATTGGGTTCAAGCAAATTACTTGGATGCTTGGGAATGTGTTGAAACAAAATATGTTAGACCGATGAATGATGATGAAGAGGTTATTGCTATTAAAGATCTAAGTGTTGAGGAGAAAAAGAAATACAAAGATGAAAAGATGATGACTAGTCTATTGCATCAAGCTGTTAAAGAAGATATCTTGGTTTTACTGCAACACAATGGAAGTGCATATTCAATTTGGAAAGCATTAAAATCGAAGTTTGTTGGAAGTAAAGAAATGATCAAGAACAAAAAATCACTTTTGAAAAAAAGAGTTCGATCTATTTCGTGGTTTAAGAACTGAAAACACCAAGCAAATCATAGAAAGATATTGCAATCTGATAGTTAACATGAAAAGATTGAGCATCACAAAAGATAATGAAGAATTGATTGAAAAATTGGCTGATGCGTTGCCACATGATGTTTGGGGCACGTACCTTATGATGTTGAGAAATAAGAAAGATTTTGGCAGTCTAACACTGGGTAAGTTTATTGAAAAACTTGAAGCTCAAGAGATGGAACAACGGAAGTTCTCAAGAATGAAGGATTTTGACGGTGAACAAGATATTGGTCTATATTACAAAGGAGGTATCAGTGATAAGACCAACATGTCACCAAAGATTGAAACTGCATTCAATACTAAAAGTTCGCCTGGAGGGTCGTCTCAGGGATTAAACAGCAAAACAGGATTTTATTCATATCCATCATTTGATCCAAACTTTTCAGCAAACAAAAATGGCAAGATGTTACAATGCAACATTGTATTAAACCTTGAGAATGGTCAAAATTTCTCGGAAGAGGTTGCAAAAGGTCACATGTCTTTGTTGGTGACTGTGTTAGAATCATATGAGAGTTTAGTTGCAGGTAGGATCGGAAATCCAATGTTGACAAAAGAGGATTACGATCAGATTGATGCTGAGGAGATGGAATTAATGGATATAAAGTGGTGTTTGGCGAGTGTGTTGAGAAGAGCTGAGAAATTCAAACAGATCACAGGAAGAGATGATTTCCGTGATGCTAATGTTTCTACTTTAGATTTTGATTAATCTAAAGTTACTTGTTTTCGTTGTAGGGAAAAAGGACATTTCAAGCGAGAATGCACAAACCGCGAAGCAAGTGGAGCTTAAAATCCTTTCAACACCAATGATTATTATCGGAAAGCAATTTATCATCAAGTTGCTCAACAGCCACATCAACAACAATCGTCACAAACTGCACATGCTAGGAAGGAAATTGAAGAATCAAAGAAAGCTTATTATGTCAATTAGGATAATGAAGGATCATCAAAAGGATTCAGCTGGGACAAATATATTTCAGCTGACAATAAAGCATGTTTGATAAATCAAGATGATGAAAGACTACCAAAAGGTTTTAGTTGGGATGACTATGATCCAAACAAAACTTCAGATCATAAAGCTTTTGTTGCTCGAGTTGTTGAAGATAGTGATAATGATGATTATTATGCAAACAGAATGAAAGAGCACTTAAGAATGCTAGAAGAGAGTGATGACAGTGATGATAGGAAAGTTCGAGTGAAAAAGAAGAAAGTTAAAAAACAAATTAATAGTGATGATGAAGAAGTTCGTGTGATAAGGAAAAAGGTAAAATAAGTTCCAGCTTTCACGGTTGAAGTAGAAACTGATGCACGAAAGATTCTTGTGAAATGTGAAACCTGTGAAACAGTGAAGAAACAAAACAGTACTTTGATTCATAACATGAACAGATTAAAAGAATCCTATGATGTTCTAAACAAAGCTATGAATCAATACAATCAATCAAGCAGTGAACAAGCAACAGCTATGAAGACACTTCAAGGAGCTTTCATGACAAAGCAGAAAATCGTCAATAATTACATTGAGAAATGTGCTGTGCTGGAATAGAAACTGGAAACCCAGAGGATAGAAACCGAAAGGGTAAACAGGTTGTAAAAAAGTTACTCATGTACTTCTTATGTTATTGACAGGATTTATCCAACAGTTGAAGGCATGAAGGCGTTTGAAGAAGAGGATACTAAAGAAAAGAATTCTGGTAAGAAACATAGTGCCAGTTATAAAAAGTGTCCGCCTCCGCTTGAAAATGGATATTCTCCACGAAATCCTAATTCGGAGAGAGTCATAAAGGCAATCAATTTACAATGGGAATCTGAATCTTCAGATAACTTGCCAGATAACATTGATGTCACTTTCACTTCGTCTAATACTGATCATGAGTCCGAGTTAATAAAGAAAGTGGTCGATCAAGTGTTAGATAAAGATGAAACCGAGGAGTCAAATTCAGAGTCAAAGTCTGAAACGTCAAGCCCAACAGTCAAAAAGGGCAAACGGGTTTATAATAAAGAATTTATGCTATCAAAAAATAATTTGAATGAAGAAACATTCAAAGTGGCTTATACTTTGAATGATTCTGACAAATTATTTTCTGATGAAGAATTTCCAATAAGAGGTGTTAAACCTGAAATGATAAAAAAGGTTTTCAAACTAACAGAAATTAATATTTCTGAAATAAAAGATGTAAATTTTTCTGAAAAATCTAAAAAATACACCTCAAGAGTTCAACAGAAATTAAACAAGAAAAAGGGTTATAGTTCTGGTTTAGGTTATCGAAAGAAACCAAACCATAACAGTAATTTCAAAAAGAAAGGTCTTGGTTTTATTCCACAAGAAAATCATAAAAATGAAAAAACTTATAAACCAAAAATTGTTTTTGTTTCAGGAACATCTTCTGAAGAGGAAAAAGAGCATTTGTTCAGGAAACAGACGAACAAAGAATTCCTTGCTAAAAAGCAAGAAGAAATGAAGAAGGAAGTTGCTCAGAAGAAGGAGACAAGAACCTATTTTCAATGCAAAACAGTTAGTCATATTGCCAGGAATTGTCCTAAGGCAATCCAAACAAAACAAGGGGTCTCTGAAAAATTGAAAGAAAAGATGGTTGAGAATGAATCACCAACCAAACAATTTAAAGTTTTCAAAAATTCAAAGTTTGAGGTTGGTGAAAGTTCAAAAATTTTTTACAAAAGAAAAGTGAATCTTGATAACCACAAATGGGTTGTTAAGAAATCAGATGATAGTTCTAGCAATAATTCTGATTCATCAAAATCAGAGGAGCTATTTTCTGGCGATGAATCTGATTCGTCAAAGTCAGAGGAACCACAAGTTGATTTAAAAAGGGAAAATTCAGTGTCGCCATTGGATTATGTAAATTTTCCACCATTGCGGGCTGAAAATTTAAAATCAAAATTGGAAAAGTTGAGATTTCAAATTAGTTCTTTTCTGAAAAGAAAGAATTTGATGTTGAAAAAGCCTTTAGTCCCAAAGTTCAAAATATTTTTGGAAAAATGGTTGATGGGAAGGTCAAAGGGGTAAAGGAATTTTATGAGAAGAAAACGAAGAAACCAGATGAAGATGGGTCATACAAGGTTAGTAACTGGGATAGTACCTATCATGATTAAACTCTGGACTTGTCGGAGCTCCCAAGTTGGTAATCGTGGAGCAGGAATCGGCATCATTCTTGAAAATCTTTCTTGAGAAATTCACATCTGTGATATTTCGACTTACAAGAAGTTAATCAAGGACATTAAGTTGTACTTGAATTAATTGTCTTACAAATGTTTAATTGATAGAACCTACAAGTGTAAATTTTTTTTACAAAGTGTTTGTGAAAACAAGGTGATGAATGAAAACCCCTGTTCTACAAGTGGTTTCAACAAAACTAATTTTCTGGAAAAACCATTTTGATTAAAACAAACTTTAGTGTTTTGAAATCATTATGGGAAAATAGTTTGTTGTCAGGGGGAGTTCTGATTGTTTATGCCAGAAGGATGGCAAATTGAAGCGATTCATGTCAGTTTGTCAAATTTACTTGTACAGTGTACTGCATTTACTTTCAAATTTTCCAGAAAATCAAAAATTGAAACATATTTTTGATTTTAGGGGGAGTAAAAAAAATTGTAAATTTGAAAATGTCAAAAACATTGAAAATTTTTAAATTGAGTTTTTGTGTAAAAAGAGGAAATGATAGTACATCAGTGGACTATCACTGCACGCTAAAGAATTGGAAAGTCAAATATGATAAACGGTCTCACTGTGGATGTGCCAGTAGGTTTTTGCACATTCAGTAGATTGTTTACGAGATATAAACCTAAAAGTCTATACTTATTTATATTGTGGGGAATATCTCTCGGATATATGGGTAATCCCCGAAATCTTGTTTGAAGGGCTTTCTATTTCTGACATACTAGGTCTTTGTGCGTGGTGATATCTGGGGTATTATACCTGGACTTCTGATTTTGCGGGAGCAATAGCCTAGTCCTTGTATAATACTTTGCATTGCTTTAATCTGAAAGCCCGCCCCCAGCATAAAAATGATGAAACATTGAAAAATGCTAATCATGTGCTGTTGAAGAAAAGATTCTCCAAAGGGAACCCACCGAAAGTCGAACCATCATCTCTCTGATTTTGCGGAAGCAATAGCCTGAGCTCTCATGGTCTCGCATTTACCCCTTACAGATATCATTAGTGTACATTCACCTGTAAGACTGAATATAGGAGTCTGGATACGGGAGTATATTCTGAGGTGGGACACGCGAATATGTGACAACCCGAACATCCAAGGTTAGTAACGATTAACCTCGTGATCTTGTTTTCCCGTTATAGTTCCGTTAAATTTAAAGTATGCTATTTTTATTAAACACTCGTAACCTTAATAATGTTGCTAAACGTAAAACATGGTAGTATATGTTGTGTATCTAAGGGTGTAGTGGGCCGCACCGTTAAGTGGGCTACACATACACACCGCAACCACCCTCAAGTAACCTCGGCCCACATGTGTCCCTCGGCCCACACGAGTTCGGCCCGAACTATCCTTTTTAAGCCCATCCTTCAAGAGTTTTGGATATTACTAAGAAGTAATACTTGAATTAGAACTTGCAAGCATTGAAACCCTAGGAGTCCTTGAACTCGGCGACAACAACTCTTTCGCGAAACTCATCCTTCGAGTCCGTCTTGTATCTTGATCCCTTCGGTTAGTGACAATATTATTTGTGTTGAATATATTGGTTGTATGTGAGTACGTGCAATGTGCTAATATTGTATATGTGCATCAAAAGAAAGTATGATTATGCTTATTAGATGAATTCACATTACAACGAATCTGATATTGATTGGCTAACTTTGTTCACGTTCACGCATGGTAGGATTGCATGATTATTGGGGTATTGTTAAGATCGACTGATATGGTTAAGATTAAAGGATGTTGTGATGCTTCGTCCATTAGGGTCGTTAATTTAGATGTAGTAAGATATACGTTAATTATTGATCTAAATCATATAATATTAGTGTCATAACGATAATTGTTGATGTGGTTTAGTTTGAATAATTGGTATTGTTGTTGTTGATTATAAGTGGGTTGCATGTGCTCTCATAATAGTCTGAATATGGGGGATAAGGTGATCAGAACTTGTCTTCTTTTATTCACATGGGCATTCATTAAAGGATTGAAAGGTGTGCACCTTGGGAGCAGATAAGGGTCTGCATGTGTTGACTGACATCATCTGAATGATGTATACCTGATTGTTTTTTTTAAGGGTACAGACATAATGTGTTCACATATAACATTCACATTTGAATATAGAGTGGGCCGGTTGTATGCCCGTTAATTATATTGGGCCTTATGTTGTTAGGGCCGGGTATGGGGTACGGGTAACATAGGAAATGCACAGTTGGGCCGGGTAGTTTAATACTAACAATATGAATGCTGTTGAATATTGCTTGGCCTATGTGTTCGTATGTAATTCAATTAGATAAACTGGTTTAGTATAATTGGGTTAATGGGTTATAATAATAATACATATTGTGGATTGGGCCTCGTTCAGCAACTGGGCTAGGCGAACGAAGTGAAAGCAATAAGTTTATGTTGGGTCGTATACGGTTTGGATACAAGACTGTTATAACCAAAAGATTATAGAGCATTACGAATTGTTGTCATTATATATATATGTTCAATTGAACGAAGATTGGGCTGTTACTATGTATTATTGTGATATATGATCCTGTAACGTGAGACTACTTATGGCACGAATGCTCGTTGTAACTTATGTGATAATACGTGCCATACTTGTTTACCACTTGTGGAATTTGTACAAAGAATATGTGATTTATGCGTAAGCGAGACTAACTGTCATTGAAACCATATTAGGGTGTGGGTGTCCAACGATAAACAAGTAAATTAATCTTACCGAGCAAACCCAAGGTGAGTTCACTACATTCGAGCATGCGTCCCAGTGGTTGGGGACAGTCAGTGGGTATCCCGTGGAGGGATAAGTCTTTTGGGTAAAAACGGGTATATTGGTTAATATTCTCACCTATCATTCTTGTAAGTCCCTTATGTTGTTACCTGGAGGGTAACGGGTATTAGTTGGTAGCGCTACTTAGGTTTGGCACCCTCAGACCGCTCCTAGAGAGGACAGATGTGAACTAATGACCCAGTCGGGCCCAGTACTGGATAGGAGTATGTGGGAAAGAGCAGTCATGTACTTTAGGAGCCGTCTTGTTCGGAATTGAGATATTAACAATATTACTTGCATTGGTTATTGAACTGTTTTACATTCAATTGGTAACAAACGTTTTCTTAAACTGTGGACTCGCCAGCTTTGTTTGATACACTTGTTACATGCTCGCAGGTCGTTAGGTGATTGAAACAGGAGCTTGCTGGCTGGAGATCAAGAGTGGTCATGGTCATACCAACGGGATTATTTGTCAAATACTTATTTATTATGATTGAATTCGTATTTACCTTATGATACTTTAATGCTTCCGTTGAACTTGTGATTTTGAATAACTTATGATTGGAATTGTTATTACTTAATTGATGGAACTTTATTACAACTTGTGATTCAATGTAATTAGTGGCTCATTGCTAGTAGTCACACGCCTAACAGGGACACTCCCTAGGTGGTAATTTGAGGGTGTGACAGTTTGGTATCAGAGCCACTGGTTATAGTGAACTTGGTTTTAAAACGTTTTTATAAAACCAGACTATAACCGAACAGATCCGAAATCGACCATGACACTCAGCTCCAGACTGCAAGGTTTGTTTCTCGTTTACTATTGCATAGTATATCTAGTGTTTGCTTATGAGTAACATCACACGTGAATGCACACTTAGCACTGCAGTATGAACTTCTATGTTACCAACCCATGTTACGTGTTTTAAGAGTGCGACCCTTCTTGAACTTTCATGATCTATGTTGTGGCGTCATTTGTCTTATTGCTCAAATTCGGGGAACCTTTTAGCGCGAGTTAAGAGGCACTGAGATAAGCATGCAAATTGCCTTATTATTATGGGTGCACACATAATAATAATGTGGGGTGCATGTGAGTCCCAGTGAGGCTTAACGAGTGTGAGAGGGGTTCCGCTCTGTTAATTGATGTTATGTTAGAACTCAGCAGTCCATAGGAGTCATAACAGTGATTGTCTCCTACTCGAACATGATCTTTTCACCCCTTTCTGAATCCTTACGAATCTCGATGCTATCGAGTATCACCTGATCACACATCTGAACGCCTAGCGAACTGTGTAGAATGTTAGGTGCTAGTATGAACGTCCCTGAGTTGGATGGCTCAACATCAAATGGTTGGACTATACTTTCCTCACTTATCTTTGTTTGCTGGAACTTAGCGTGTTGATGCCTTAGATCCCGAAGTGCGATCACTTCTGCAACACTCTCGCGACATACCGTGTATTACTCAGTCAACTTGCAAGAACGATGGACAAGAGGGTAAACGTAGTACCTTACCGACTTCAGCATTTGAACGAACCTAGTTACCGGCAACGAACAACAGCGATTTGACTCCAATCGAATCCTTAACCCCAGCCAGCGACTCATGGGAGTCGACTCTTACGAACCAATGGGGACAAAATCGATGACGAATGACTGTGGAGCGGACTGTGTAACCGCTCGCACCACGAGTGGTGCCTTAGGACGTGGCACGGAATGTGAAAAGGTGGACCTTGTTGGTGAAAGGACGCAGGACACCGTTACAAGCAACAATATTAGAGGCAACAGTCGCGGCAACATCAAGGTACTCGTGATCGTAGCTTACAGTATGGAAACGAAGGTGGCCTTGACAAGGATTGACTGTGTTAAGTCAAGGTGACGACAACAGAGGGAACGACGGCAGTACTGGAAATTCTCGTGACGAAAACAACATTGGAAATGAAGCTCATGAAAGGACATTTAGTATTGGCATAGGCTATACCAGGCGTAATAGCAACACGATAGCTTGGATGGGTAGCTATTCGCTTCATCTCTGTTTTGTTTAACCCTGATGCTTCTTGAAACCGAACCTGTTGTGGCGTCGGCTAATGCAAGTCAATTGAAGCCTTATATGTTCGCTGGGATGCAAATTCGACCTTGGGGGACAGGTGTTCGATATCGACCTTCCTTCCACTACCCTTAATGGTTGCAATACAGTAGTTAGTGTGGATTGGTTATCCATACATCGCGCAGACATACCCTGTGAGAAGAAAACTTGGCGTACCCCCTCCCTAGTGGAGAATCGTCATTTGTTCCAAAATATCAGAGTTGTTTAAAGGTTAGCATCAATTCTACAATGAAAGCCCAGAAGTGTCTACGGAGGGATTACCTCGCCATAGCTAACAACGGTTACTAATGATAAGGCTAAAGAAGAGAGGGTCGAGGATCCACCAGTTGTTTATGTTTTCTCCCGATGAACTACTTGAAGAACTTCCAGGATTACTTCCACAACTGTTAGGCATAATCTCAGTTTGATCTCACGTCAGATGCAGCTCCGGATACTCGTACTCTGACCGTCTTGCACCGGGAGGGTTGGAAGAGCTGTCTAATCAACTACGGGGACTGTTGAATAGGAGTTTTGGCGGACCTAGTTTTTCGCTTTGGGGAGCCCCAGTTACACCCATGAAGACAAGCTTTTCCGTACGTGTACTGGTTATCAAGAACTTAACAAGATGACAGTCGAGAACCGTTTGCCACGACCATATATTGACAACCTGACGACCAGTTGCGGGGGTCGAGCTTCCAGTCGAGGATTGAATAACAAACGAGCTACTGTCAGAAGGTAGTCTAAGGGGAGAATGTGCCTGCAACGGCATACCAACCGCAGTGCGGCCATTTCGACGTTGTATTCCAAGACCTTCGAGCTAATCATCACACCAGCAGCTGTATGAATCACATGAATCGACCATGCTTATTGACGACATGTTGAATCATTTTCAGGAGAAAGGAACATCATGGGCAGCTTTGTATCTTATTTGAGAGCTCCTGAAGGAGGAGCCACACTGCGTGAAGTTTTGATAAATGTAACTTCTGGATGCGAGGGATACCTTTTTGGTCATATAATCAACGAAGTGGGAATACACGTGGATCCCGCTAAGACCCGTTTTGGTTAGAAATGGATCGACACCAAAGATCCCTTCGAGGATACAACAATTTCTTGGTCTCACTAGATGCTATCGCAGATTCATCACAAGATTTTCGAAGATCGCGCAGCTTAAATCTCTTTAGCACAACATGGTGCTGTGTAGTGGGAGACAAAACAGGAGGACGTCTTTTCAGATTTCGAATCCCAACTCTGCAATACACTGAGCATCGTCTCTACCCGAGGGTGCGGGTGATTTAGTGGTATATCATGATGGTTCGAATCAGAGTCCCAGTTACACGCCGATGCAACACGAGAAGGTGATAGCTTACGTAATAGACTTACAGGAAGAACTGCACGAGTCACGACCTGCGGTGGAAGCCGTAGTCTTTGGATTTAAATTGGAGGCATTACTTGGACGGTACTGAATGCACCACTTAGATCGATCACAAGGGCCTCCCGTGTACCTTGGCTTCGGAGGAACTAAATCAGGTAATGACATCGCTAGATGGAACCTTTGAATGATTTCGACTGTGAAACCTGGAAGTGCACGAGCTTCGCTATCGACTTTAACCTACCTGATCGGACAAGCTCTATTCAAACTGGAGAACAGCAGGAAGAGAATTTTCAAGTTAAACCCATGCGGGGCATGGAGAAGCAACCCTTGGCAAGACGGACGGTACTCGCTACTTCATGGAACAAATATGGATTCTACGGTACAGCAATCCAAAGGAACTTGTGTTGAGCGAAGTGCACCAGCCTTGGTATACTGGTCATTTGGATTTGATGGAATATGTTAGGATTGGGGGATCTCGATCTGGAAACTGGGCTTGAAGGCCTACACAACGAAGCATGTGAATGATGCTTGGCTTGTGGGAAAGCCAAGGTGAAGCATTAGCAACCAGAAACACCTATTTGGAAATGAGAACAGACTGCCATGGATTCTGTCTACTTACAGCTCGAAACGGAAACAATACCACCTGGGTGATCGTTGATTGTCTCACGTTATCGGCACACCTTCTTGCAATCAGGGAAAGTGACGAGTCTTCACAGCTTGTGGATATTCCTCTGAGAGAGGCGGCTATCTGGGCACGAGGTGCCAACCCCTGTATCTCTGATTTTGAGCTATACTTGATTTATGGCAGGCAATACGTAACACCCTTGGCTCACTTCTAGGCATGAGCATTACTTATCACTGTAGGACAACCGGGCAGGGTAACGAACAATCCTGACACACGAAGACATGCGGCGAGCACGTGCGTGATTGACTATAGTAAACATTTGGGAAGGACACTTATCTTTGGGTGAGCTTTACTGCAGCTGTTACCATTTTTGCATACATAACAACGATTATGTCGGATCCGAGGTTCGAACTCGTGACCTCTGGTCTATGTGCAAGCACACAACACCACTGGACTACTTCCTTGTTGGACTAAGGTGGGTGACAACCTAATCACAGATCCAGAGTTTGTACTCGAACCTCTTGGGAAGATTGTTCAGATCAAATATCGTTTGGCGGCAATGCGTGACCGTCAGGAACGCTGATAAGCTTAGAAAACCCTGGAAGATCGCTGAAGGCGATCGTATCATGTTGAAAGTCCCACCCAGGGAGGGTGTGGTACACTTGGGAAGCATGGCGAGCTTAACTTACGTCATGTTGGGCCATTCAACAGTCTGAGAAGAATCAGTAACGTGACCTACAAACTCGAGTTACCTGATGAATTGGGCAACGTGCACGATGGCATTTATGTCTTGAATTTAAAGAAATGTTTATCCGATAAGACACTTGTGATACCTTTAATAGCGTCTAAGGTTAACGACAAGTTGTAGTTGTCGTGTAACCTATTGAAATCATGGACCAGGAAGTTAAGGTTCGTTAACCTAGTAAAATTCCAATCGTGAGAACTTGTTGGAACTCAAGATGTGGACCGGAGTTCACGTGGGAACGTAAAGATCAGATGAAGCCCTATTATCCTTGATTGTTCAACGGTTGAATCAACTTTTGATGTCATTGGCAAATTTCGGGACGAAATTTCTTTCAAGTTGGGGATGATGTGGTACCCGGGGAAAACCCACAGTCATCCTGATTCACTCATCACTTCATCTCCCTCTCTGACCACTTATCAACGTTTATCAAATTTCGGGACGAAATTTCTTTAAAGTTGGGGATGATGTGACAACCCGAACATCCAAGGTTAGTAACGATTAACCTCGTGATCTTGTTTTCCCGTTATAGTTCCGTTAAATTTAAAGTATGCTATTTTTATTAAACACTCGTAACCTTAATAATGTTGCTAAACGTAAAACATGGTAGTATATGTTGTGTATCTAAGGGTGTAGTGGGCCGCACCGTTAAGTGGGCTACACATACACACCGCAGCCACCCTCAAGTAACCTCGGCCCACACGAGTTCGGCCCGAACTATCCTTTTTAAGCCCACCCTTCAAGAGTTTTGGATATTACTAAGAAGTAATACGTGAATTAGAACTTGCAAGCATTGAAACCCTAGGAGTCCTTGAACTCGACGGTAACATCTCTTTCGCGAAACTCATCCTTCGAGTCCGTCTTGTATCTTGATCCCCTCGGTTAGTGACAATATTATTTGTGTTGAATATATTGGTTGTATGTGAGTACGTGCAATGTGCTAATATTGTATATGTGCATCAAAAGAAAGTATGATTATGCTTATTAGATGAATTTACATTACAACGAATCTGATATTGATTGGCTAGCTTTGTTCACGTTCACGCATGGTAGGATTGCATGATTATTGGGGTATTGTCAAGATCGACTGATATGGTTAAGATTAAAGGATGTTGTGATGTTTCGTCCATTAGGGTCGTTAATTTAGATGTAGTAAGATAACGTTAATTATTGATCTAAATCATATAATATTAGTGTCATAATGATAATTGTTGATGTGGTTTAGTTTGAATAATTGGTATTGTTGATTATAAGTGGGTTGCATGTGCTCTCATAATAGTCTGAATATGGGGGGATAAGGTGATCAGAACTTGTCTTCTTTTATTCACATGGGCATTCAATAAAGGATTGAAAGGTGTGCACCTTGGGAGCAGATAAGGGTCCGCATGTGTTGACTGACATCATCTGAATGATGTATACCTGATTGTTTTTTTTAAGGGTACAGACATAATGTGTTCACATATAACATTCACATTTGAATATAGAGTGGGCCGGTTGTATGCCCGTTAATTATATTGGGCCTTATGTTGTTAGAGCCGGGTATGGGGTACGGGTAACATAGGAAATGCACAGTTGGGCCGGGTAGTTTAATACTAACAATATGAATGCTGTTGAATATTGCTTGGACTATGTGTTCGTATGTAATTCAATTAGATAAACTGGTTTAGTATAATTGGGTTAATGGGTTATAATAATAATACATATTGTGGATTGGGCCTCGTTCAGCAACTGGGCTAGGCGAACGAAGTGAAAGCAATAAGTTTATGTTGGGTCGTATACGGTTTGGATACAAGACTGTTATAAGCAAAAGATTATAGAGCATTATGAATTGTTGTCATTATATATATATGTTCAATTGAACGAAGATTGGGCTGTTACTATGTGTTATTGTGATATATGATCCTGTAACGTGAGACTACTTATGGCACGAATGCTCGTTGTAACTTATGTGATAATACGTGCCATACTTGTTTACCACTTGTGGAATTTGTACAAAGAATATGTGATTTATGCGTAAGCGAGACTAACTGTCATTGAAACCATATTAGGGTGTGGGTGTCCAACGATAAACAAGTAAATTAATCTTACCGAGAAAACCCAAGGTGAGTTCACTACATTCGAGCATGCGTCCCAGTGGTTGGGGACAGTTAGTGGGTATCCCGTGGAGGGATAAGTCTTTTGGGTAAAAACAGGTATATTAGTTAATATTCTCACCTATCATTCTTGTAAGTCCCTTATGTTGTTACCTGGAGGGTAACGGGTATTAGTTGGTAGCGCTACTTAGGTTTGGCACCCTCACACCGCTCCTAGAGAGGACGGATGTGAACTAATGACCCAGTCGGGCGCAGTACTGGATAGGAGTACGTGGGAAAGGGCAGTCATGTACTTCAGGAGCCGTCTTGTTCGGAATTGAGATATTAACAATATTACTTGCATTGGTTATTGAACTGTTTTACATTCAACTGGTAACAAACGTTTTCTTAAACTGTGGACTCGCCAGCTTTGTCTGATACACTTGTTACATGCTCGCAGGTTGTTAGGTGATTGAAACAGGAGCTTGCTGGCTGGAGAGCAAGAGTGGTCATGGTCATACCAACGGGATTATTTGTCAAATACTTATTTATTATGATTGAATTCGTATTTACCTTATGATACTTTAATGATTCCGCTGAACTTGTGATTTTGAATAACCTATGATTGGAATTGTTATTACTGAATTGATGGAACTTTATTACAACTTGTGATTCAATGTAATTAGTGGCTCATTGCTAGTAGTCACACGCCTAACAGGGACACTCCCTAGGTGGTAATTTGAGGGTGTGAGTTTAAGTTCTTAAAACATTAATCTTGTATCTCGATTCAATTGAACTTTGTGTGAAAATTTAAGTGGATCAGTATACTGGCAATCTAAGTGAATCGTTTAGAACTGAAAGTGTTTAAAGCTCAGCGGTGTTAGTGGTTTGTCAAAAACTGATATGATCCTCTTACGCAAACTCACAAAAATATTGTGTGTAAATATTTCTTTATTGCTTTTCTTTAAATACAAAAATCCAAAAATATTGTATTTTAGTACAAAATTTCAGAAAAATCAAAAAGATTTTCGACAACTGATATTGGAAAGCTGATTTTCAAAATTCCAAGTGCTAAACATGATGAACACTGGGTTGGGAGAGTTTGATGAAACGGAAAATGATTTTGAAATTTTATAAATGGTTCATTAATTTGAATCAAACTATTGAATATTTCAAATTCAAAAAGATTATCAAATGACAAAATGTGTTTATCTTACAAGTGGTAGAGGATTGTACAGGATAATAGCTATGGGAGAGCTAGGTTCCGATACCTGAGGTTTTTCCGCATAAAACTTGAGAAGTGTTTATAGCCAAGTTTTCGATCCAAAACTTGTGAGAGAACTATTCCAGACCGCGATCCCAGCTGATTGAAAGGGAGAGTCTGAAGACATTAAAGCCATGATTGATCCAAGAGGGAGTCTGAAGATGTCAGAGTCAGATTCAGATCCTGGAATGCTGATGAACTTAAGGAATTAAGAGACCTGATCAAGACAGGATAGAGCCAGGTTGTGTTTTTAGAAGAGAGAGAGAGAGAGAGAGAGAGAAAGAGATTGAGGATGCTTACAATGGAGAATACTTTGGAAGAAAGCATGAAGACTGATAAAGATTGAAGACTCGACATGCTGAAGACTAGTACTGAAGACTCGTCGACATCCAAGGGGGAGTCTGTTGGTGCATATGTCTGTTGACTTCGTCTTATATCGAGTCTTGTAATTGTTTAGATAGACCAGGGCACGAAATACGAGAAAAGTATGAAATTTGTATGATAGGACCATTTCGCACGAAATGGATTAATCCATTTCGTACGAAATGCCATTTCGTGTGAGTGGTTTTGTGCGTAATGGTAGGCCTATAAATATGTGCCTTGGTGATTTCATTTGTATCGATCTGATTCCGGTGCCGAAGTGCTACCGAAGTGTCTCCATGGTGTAAAACGTTGTGTTATCAATATACTAGACAGTTTAAAGTGATTCTTGTGCAAATCAGCTGAAACAACATCGATACGACTGAATTCCGCCTTTCGTATTGACGAGAACTTTTCTGAACGACTCGTTTTGGTCGTGCAAACGATTCTACAGATCTTCACTTCGCACCAAATATCATCACTTCGCGTAGGTTGAGTTTGTGTTACATCAGTTCTCACGAAACAAAGTCAGTTCGCACGAAGTCAACTTGTAACACCTCGGAATTTCATGCCCAATAAATTAAAGACACGTGTCATGTTATGCAAACGTGTTATAAATACGGATCCAGATAAAGATGTACGGTAGGATTTAAAAACGTCGACATGTTAATTTATACCTCTGAGCGACCTATTAATAAATCCCTAACCAGGATATATTTTATCAACATCTGAATTTTTGTTATAAATCTGGAATCCTAAATAACAAATAAGTGGTTGCAAACTAAAACAAGGATTCAACATCAATTTCTTGGTAATTCCGTTAATAAAAACCTTCCACAAAGTGCCAAGATGTGTAATTACATGCCATGACATGCAATGGCTGGAAACATGGTCCCTATATTGACTAAAGTGCATGAGATTCGGAGTTGAAAAGGGTGCATGGTCATAGCTTGAATAAAAAACAAACTTTTGTTCTCTGGCGATAGCTTGCGCACCGCAACACCGGAAGTCTTACGGTGCGTAAGCAGTCTTGCGCACCGCAACAACCAGAACATTACGGTGCGCAAGGTATGTATCTGGGCGATTTTACTGGCAGATGCCTGTCCAAACGGTTGCACCGCCTTATTTAGTTGGTATTCGAATTCAGGGACTCCTATATCCGGTTTTTAGCATTATAGGACACCTGGGGACATCTTGTAACCTTCCTAGACTTATGTGTGAAGATCTTAAGCTCTTGGATGCACTATATAAGAAGATGAACTTGCTACATTTTGGACATTTATTTGCAACTTCTTCCAAGTGAGTTTCTGGAGCTCTCTGATCAGCAAGCCATCTCCCTAGTGGTCCCTAATCATAATTAGGACAATTGTAAGTAGCCTTAACCCTTTCTAATCTAGTTTAGCTTAGTTAATTAACTAAAAGTCAAACCATCGTAATTAAGGTTTGACTTCGTGATTAATTAAAATGTGCTTAGTCTAATCACGAATTAAAAGTACCTTTAAGTAGGTATTTATGTGGGTAATAAAACCTTAAAAGGGTATTTTCAGATTCCCACTCTAACTATGTTAATTGTCGAGTCAAAGCTTGCTTTAAAAAGTCAACAGAATGATTATTAGCAAATTAAAGCATAATTAGCAATGTAGGATACTTGCAACCTATTTGATCATTAATATAACTTGGTAATTAATACAAGAACATGTTCCAACATGTTCAACTCGACAATTTTCAGTTTAGGTTCGGTTTGGAACCGAAAGTCACATAGTTTGACTTTTACTTTGACTTTCAGTTCTGACCCGTTTAAGCATTGTTTAGAAATGCCTTAGAGCCTTAATTGGACCAGGTTTCATATTAGTGTAACCCCCTGAGGTCACACAACTTGGTTCATTAGTTATCCATTTCATATGCATGTTTCCGATTAATGCTTAAATGTTGACTATTATGCCCTTTTGACTATAAAACGTGATTTTTGAAAATGTAAAAGAGTAGAAACCTTAGTTACTGATTTATAAACTTGCACCTAATATTTGACATCAGTTTGAGGTCTAGATTAGGAGTTATGCTCATTAGCGTAATTTGAAAGCTTTTTGTTAATTAAATGGCGTAATTAGCGTATAGCCTATTTAAACCCAATTTTTGATATCAAACTTTCTACCCACTGATGTAATATAATATTTTGGGATTTTTAAGGATTTTTATTTAATTTTTGGCTGATCATAACATAGGTCTCTAAGCGTGATTCGGTTAATGCCGGTTTTGCCCTTTTAAGCCATAAAATGAGTTTTACAAAACCTTTTGACCCCAAACATTTTTCTACTGATTTTATTTGTTAAATAAAATATTTTGAGCCTTCTGGAATTATAAAAATATCAGCTTTCCTTTAAAAACCCGGAAATGGCTCCAAATCGCCTTTTTAAGCGTTTTTAACGCATAGTATGTACTAAAACTATATTAAACATATAAGGTTAATACCTACTGATACTTTTAGTATATTTTTATAAAAGAACAGTAAGTACAAGTTTTTGAACTCAGGTTTCCAGTTTTGACCTTTTAAGCCCTTGTGAAATTACCAAAATACCCCTAAGGAGCATAGTTTGGTTTTAAATGATAAATTTCACATATGGGTCATACCCTACTGTTATAACATGTTAAATTAAGTATATTTACTGTATAACTCAGACCTATAACTCATATTACAAATTAAACTCTTTTATAATCTTTTAAATGACCAAAATGCCCTTATGAGGCATAAGTTGAGTTTAAATTCAATTGGGGCATAATAGAAGACATCTTACTGATGTCACAACATATTTAAAGTATATTAACTCAGGGAACTTGCATATGACTCTTATGGTTACCCGTGACGCCCTTTTCGCGCTCGGTTCGGTTTATGTAACTAGTTTGCATAAATTGACCGAAGCGGGTCAAACCTTATCGTCTTTGTCTCAAAATCCAGAATGTATTTAGTATACCCATATTATACAAGTATTAAAACTTGTCGGGTCTAAATCACATTCTATCCAGTCTTCGCTTAATCGTGCGTTTGAACCGTATCGTCCTTAAAAGCTAACCGGTCTAAGCTTAGGCTTAAATAAAGACCCGTTAGAAATCTAATAGGTTATTATAAACCTTTGTTCCAGAATAGAAGAACCAGTAAAAGCTACCTTCACTCGCTAATTGTGATTTATACTTACCAAGGTAAATACTTTTAACTTATTTTCCCTATACGGGCTTGGGGTACGGTATATAAAATACCGCTTGGTCCGGCATTGAATTCTTTAATCGAATAGAGGTTAGATTTATTGATATGCTATGTTTTGAATGTGTTTTGTTTGCTTAAAGCCTTTGGGGGGTTAATGACCATGTCCCGGATATCCTTGGCATCATCTTACGAGATGGCCACGACCTGAGCATTGGGTGTAGGCGTACACCTTTCAGTGCATAACTCAATATTGTGGTGTGTCTATTAATCTTTAACCCGGTCTACGGATCGGGCTACTGAACGCATAAGTAACATGTAAATCCCTTACAAGATTATTTTCACATAATTATCCCAAGTTATAAAATGTTTTGTGCCACGTGCATTCAAATCAATTTTCAAACCTTTTCAAAATGAGTCAGTTAAATTGTATTTACCAGTGTAAACTGACGTATTTTTCCAAAAGGATAAGTGCAGGTACTACTCGCACTAGGCTGGCTGTCTTCTAAGCGTCCACAATAAGTCTCGCAAGCTTGGATGTCAATAAAGCTGTTGAACAATATCTTCTTTTATTTTGATCCGCCTGTGGATCCGTTTCAACTATTTGTGATATTTAATATTACACTTTATTAAAGTTGAA
Organism: Helianthus tuberosus; assembly: GCA_030545235.1. Taxonomy (NCBI): domain Eukaryota; kingdom Viridiplantae; phylum Streptophyta; class Magnoliopsida; order Asterales; family Asteraceae; genus Helianthus; species Helianthus tuberosus. The sequence goes on along the minus strand of CM060451.1, from coordinate 105,912,266 downwards.
ATGAATCTATCTTTGCTTCCGCTGTGCATTTATATATTGTGTTGTTTGTCTATGATGATACCAACTACGTCACGATACTCCCCACCGGGCCCACTGGTGACACGTGGAAAATAGGGGTGTGACACAACTTGATTGATTTCCACTTCGCACCGATCCCTTAATTGTTAGAAAGTATCAGCCCAATAGAATTGTGTTGTGTATTAAATTTGTCGGCCATAAACTCAAGAAATTGCATGAGATCAGACTTATAGTGTGGCCCAATCAAATTAAGTTGATAGTTAAGATTGTCGGACACTTTTACAATCATTAAATCATTGATAATTGCATGTGATATCATCCTGAAAGTCAAGAGGTCAAAAAGTCTTTTATACATTGCAAATCACGTGAACACTTTAGTTGAATTGCCAGGTCCATATCATCGGCCCAATCATTAAGTAGTGTTGTCACGTGATTATCTCAGCCCAAGGTTTGCATAGTTCGAAGCTTATCGGCCCAATCAAAAAGTGTAATCAAAAGTATTGTCAGTTTTTATCACGTGAACATCTTGGCCCAAGAGAATAAGCTTCATCCCACTATCATATGTTTGGTCCAATTAAAAGTTTTTGAGTAAAATGATTTCGGCCATTAGATAGTCTTTTGTTTGTTTGTAATAATTGATTGTTTGCATGAAAAAGGAGTTAACTGTTGTAGGAACACTAATCATTCTATTGTGTTTTTGTGTCTGAGGTCAAGTATCGGATACCCGCTCGATTGAGTAGCCACCCGATCCTAGGAACATTGTCACCCGATCGGACAGCATGTCACCCAATCGGACAATCGTTTGAAATTCAGTCATTGTGAATTTTTAAAACCGAAACATGGAAAACGAATCCTACAACGCATTTGCTACTCCGATCAGTATGGCTCAGAACGTGAACTTAGAAAATGAAATGGGCACCATGCAAAAACTGCCTAAGCTCATGAATATCGAGGAGTATAACGGATGGGAGGAACGTTTTGAAAATTGGGTACAAGCGATGTTAGTGCAGTATGTCTATCGCCTCCGTCATCTCAAGACCGTAGCAGAAATAGTTTAATTCTAGGCTTATTGTGACAACTGGCACCAAACCGGTAATTTCCATACACTTTAATTATTATTTAAGGACTGCAATTATGTGCTTAATTGTCAGCAATGTCTGAACACATAATTAAACAAGTGAATTCATGCACGTTGTATACTACAAAATATTGCTTTATGCATAAACGAGAGTGTTGCGTCAAAAATAATAGTAAACTCACCGGTAAGACACACTGTGTCAACAGAACTGCAGAAAGCAGTCAGGCAATAAAAGTGGAGCCTAGGTGTAGGCCCAACGACAAGAATAGATTAAAACCTAAGAGTACATATAAGGGTTTAATTTATAGACATTGCGAAAGCAAAAATAAGCACTAAAAAGCACCCGAAACGCACTTTAAGTGCAGAAATTTACATAAATCAGCTATAAATCAGCTTTTAGCACACGAATATTATGCTGAAATTTCGTTTTATCATCCAGAATATTTCCCTAAGTGTTGGGAATTGAAAGGGTACAAGAAGGGTACTTAAAAGACACTAAAAAGTGTGATTTAGCACTTTAACGAACCAGTGTCTAACCGAACAACCGGATAATACCCGGAACACCAAAATAATGCTAGAAGCATTGTTTTTATTTTTCTAAGCTAGTTAGGGTCCCCGAATACCCTAACACCCTTTATATTACACTACACACTAATAACCTACATAAAGTCCTAACTAGACTTAACTAGAACATGTAACTACCAATTGAAATCAAACTAGCACCCCCCCCCCCCCCATTGTTGGACGGTTGGGAAACAAGGATCCCACATGGGATTTCTTTGTTATATTTTAATGGATCTTGTCTCCCCATTATTGACATATTACACAATGAGTATAAGGGGTTAGTAGTTTATAATATGGACTAGAAGGTCTTAATCTCATAACTTCACATAACACTTCTACACACCATCTCCTTCTCCTTCCTCTCCCTACCTACGGCTTCAACCACACACCCACACACTTTCATTTTCAATCCATATTCATCCATTCCAAGCTTGAGTGAAGGTGCAAGGTGGTGACTAAGGAAGCTCGGTGCAAGTGAATCTTGAAGGACCTTCACTATTTGCTTTTATCCACCACATTTATACCTTGTTTCTTCCCTAGCCTTGAGCTAGTAGTAAGTGTTCTAAAACACCATCTTGTTCTTATTTATGGTGGTTAATAGGTGATTTAATGGTTAAAAACTATGAACACTAAAGAACATAACTTAAAGTCTTGGAAATAAGATGAATATGTTGGATAAAAAGAAACTAGTTGTGTAAATCTTGTGAAACTTGTCTAGTTGTGATTATGTGATGTTGTTTGTTGCTAGAAGTGGGATGAATCATCATCTAACCATACTAGTTCATGTTCAAGAACATGAACTAGTAGTATGTTAGTGCTAGAGATGTGAAAGATGATGAACCCTTCCACTCATGAAACATGAACTTGAGTAAAAGTAAATTTTCTTGTAAAATAAGACTCTAAACATGTAGATCTAAAGATCTACAAGTGGTGCATCAACAATAGGAACATCAGGAACCGGAGGTACAATGACTGGTGCATCAATGATGGGTGGTGCCAAGACTGGTATATCGACGTGATCAGGCTCAGGTAAAGAATCCGGCAAAAGTGCAACAGCTGGACCATCAATAGGGTTATGAGTAATGACAGGCTCTGGGCTAACTGGAACAGGCTTAGCAGGTACGAACTCGACCTCAGGATCTGGGTTGACGTCATGGGGAACGACAGGCGCAGCAGACATCGCCATGTCTGAGTCTGCGTCAGGAGGGTAGCGCTGCACGCCCTGGTCGTGAGTAGATGCGGATGCCATAGACTTAAATGAGTCTGGACCAGATGAATCAGAAGGAGCCTCCTCTACGGGAGCCTCAGCAGGTGGCAAGACAACAGCGTCAGCGGCAGGCACCTCAACAATAGGAACTACAGGGTCGTCAACGGGAACATCAGCATGAACCTCAACCATGGGAACAACATGATCATCAACAGGAGGGACATCATCATCCATAAGGGCCACACCATCCTGGTCACTCTCCGGGGGACCCTCAATGAATAAGTCGATGTCATCATCTGATAACGCATCGAGAGGTAAATCCTCTAAGTGAAAAGAAGCGAGGGGGATAGGAGCAGGGATCAGAATGAGAGGTAGATCCCCATCGAAAGGACCATCAGCTAGAGGCACGTCATCCCCGAAGTCTGGTATAGCAAAAGGCTGGAAGGCGTCCTCATCAGTGCTCGTAGTATCTGACGTATAAACCTCGCTCTCAGATAGAATCTCGTCGTCTGACACAATCGCCATAGGATCCAATGTGTCTGACACTCCGGTATCAGAAGATGATGGCATGGTGTCCGTAACACAACCACACATATGCACATATATCAACATGTAGTCAAACAAGCATGTAAGTCACAACAATGTAAGCAAGCAATCATCCTAGTCTTCCCCAGACTATCCCACCCAGTCTCTCAGACTAAATTCCTTAGTCTCTCAGACTAACTCCCTGGTCTCTGAGACCAACTCCCTGGTCTCTAAGACCAACTTTCCTAGTCTCTAAGGCTAAATCCCTGGTCTCTAAGACCAACCTCCCAGTCTCTAAGACTGAATCCCTCAGTCTCTAGGACTGAACTCCCTCAGTCTCTAAGACTGATCCTCCCTCAGTCTCTAGGACTGAACTCCCTCAATCTCTAGGACTGAATTATAAATATACCCTTTTGAAATGTGTATTTGTGCCTTTTTGTTTGTAAAAAAAATGTTTGTTCCCTGGATCTGGACGTATAGTGTATGCAATGTAAAAATGTTTGAAAACATTTTCGTGAGAGCCCTGATGATCATAGTCTAGACTCGAGAAGGAATCCTAGTTCGCTATGATCGAGGCTCTGATACCAAGCTGTCACACCCTGGCTTTTGCGGAAGCGTAGGTTTATTTGGTGTGACTTCTTAATACCATAGCAACAATCATAACAATGCTATATGATAAAAACACAAGATGTTCATCCATTCATTCAGTTTAAAAATACCATAACATCATTGTTTGAAAATGTCGACACTTGAAATAAGTTACAAACCATACTTGTTTACGACGTGTTCATGAGACACAGCAAAAGACTTTAAATAAGACGTGGTTTAAAGACATGTAACCCGTCCAGGTAAGGGTTACACCTCCTAAACCTACTACCCTAGATGACATCTCTTATTCAACGCAGCTAGACATATGCATACTCCGCCAGATCCGCTAGTTTCCTGAAATACATGTAGTTTGAAAAATCAACAAAAGTTGAGCGAGTTCATGTGTAAGTGAGTATGTATAAACCTTTGTAATGTGTCTGTATGTATGAAAGTCCCTGGTATGTAGCAATTAAGGAAAAAGAGATCACCAATGGGTTTATAGGTTTTCGTATACGATTGGAAAGAAATTAACATTGTTGGTATTGTAATAGAAGATTGCTTAAGGTACGGATTTCGTGGTCCCTTACTTAAATCCAATTTGCCTATTAATTTATTACATATATAATTATATATGCACACACAAATTATATGTATATTCATATTTTATACATACCGCTCTATTAGATTTGGACCACTATACTCAAATATACAATTATATTTATCCATACTAACCTATTCAAACCAATAAAAAACTTGACATCTTTCTCTCATCAATCGTCAGTCATCAATCGTCTCTCGCTCTCACCATACGCCACAATGCAACAATTGTTCTTTGTTGTATATTCATCGCCTCACCTGCTGTAACAACCTCACAACTTTCAATTTCCTATTCCTAAAAGGCACACTAAGGAACCCTAATTGGAACCCCCAACTAGTATGGTGCGACCCAAAATGGAAAAAAAAACCAGTAACAGGGGCCCCCTAAAACTTAAGGGGGGAGATCCCCTAATTGTTCCGTGACTCGCGACAGAAGATCTAGACATGTATTATTCTAAATTGACACATTTCCAGCCTATATTCGACACAAGGCTACCCTAGGCTAAACGGGTTAGCCCCGCGACTCGCGCCAGGTGTGGCGGAGCCCGTCACGACACGCGGGTCGGGTCAAAACTGGCTATAAAGCCCAGGGTTTGGGACTTGACCAGAATTGATATTGCGACGTTAAAATTCGTTTCCAACGTTGATACTTGCTCTGTTTCTTTCGAAATCACAAATGGAGTCTCGAAACTCTGCTGCGATATCAGGGTAATAACTCGATCACTGCTACGGTACTATATCCGATCGATTAAAACTGATCCGATGGATATTTAAGTACTGCCGGTACTCTGCTATACTTTGGCATTCGTCGTGAGGGTTTCGATCTTGCAATTATCGTAAATGTTGTATCAAATTAATAACCTAATTCGTTTGTGTAACACCCCGTGTTTTCGAAAGTCAAAGTCAAAGTCAAGGTCAAAGTCAACGACCGATCGCGCGACTTGAGTGATAGTGAATTTCTTTTATGTGTTTACTTTAGTTGTATTATGTGGAGTAAGTGTCAATAATCACAGTAATCGACGTGTGCTATTCGCTACTTAATCGATTTACGACTGTGAACAATAGGAAGTAACAATGCGATAAAGTTAACTAAAACGATACTCGAACTGTGCTAATTTAATCAACATCGAATCGCAATCGAACTCGCAACTCGAATTACGCATTGGTTATGGTTATATGTGTGTGTGTGCCTTATGTGTTACTTGTGCATGTTTATTTATGTTATGTGTGGTAATCAATCGAAACGCAATCAAAACTCAATCGCAATCGAACTCAATCACAATCGAAATAATATGATAACTGGTGGAGAAGAGACAGTGCGAGATATGAGTAGTTGGGATTAAAAGTAATTTTACTAGGAAAATCTATCGCAATGCTCGCAATCGAAACATCAAAACTCGTCGCGCCGAACACTCGAACGAGGTGACTGATCGACCAGGCTACCAGCCGTTTGACCAGCCGACCGTTCGGACTGCCGTCCGATCGGACAGGCTGTCCGCACGGGTTTCCTAGCCGATCGACCAGCGCTTTCCCCTTTGGGTAACCCTATAAATACCCCTTGTCACTTTCATTCTTTCTACTTTTGGCAACTGACGTCCCACCCGTGCTCCTACTTGCTTTTTCCTTCGATTTCTCACAATTTCGGTAAGATCTCGTCCTAAATCTTGTACTTCCTTAATCTACACGCACTCCTACACCTTTCTATCTTTTGAATCTTAACTTTTAACCATGAAATCATCAAGATTCAAGGTGTTCTAGGATGACGTCATCGTTTGTTCTTGGAGAACTTCATGTTTTGGCCTCAATCCACCAAGAACAACTTAGATCTAACCGATTTCCACATAAACAAACAAAGATCTTTAATAGATCTAAACATATGCACAATGAAAAGGAGTGAAAGACTTTCTTTCAACTCTTTTACACTCAATGCACTCAAACCGATAGAATCAGAGCTTGTGTCGACTTACTACTCGTTTAGTGTGGTTGTGTTGGTTCAAAATCCGTATTCTAACTACGAGATTATCGATTCCGGGTTAAACGGAACGTCGCCTCGAACCATCCACTGATTGGGTTTGGGTGATTCCTGTCCGATCATGAGCACCAAGTATTGACGAGGTTTCTGTTGCTTAACACGTTATCAAAATATCTCGATAAAACGACAACTATAAAAAACAACCAAGTGTAAGACGAACAGGTTAACCAGGACGGAGTGCCGTCCGAGCGGACTGCTGTCCGAACGGACATCCAAACCGTACGACTGGCCACCTGTACGACTTGCACCTTGGTCCCACACAACCATTTTGCCAACACTTGAAGTCTGAATGTTGAACGAATTGTTGTCCGATTGGACTACCAACCGATCGAACTGCCATCCGAATCATGAGACGTTTGAACTTCAACACTTAAACAATTTTCAACATATTCAATGCACAAAGGATGCCACCCGAACGAACAACCGTCCGATCGAGTGACACCCTGCTGCGAACTTGTTCTCGCTAAAGTGCCAACCGAACGGGTTGCCGTCCGATCGAACGACCATCCGATCGACCGACCTGAAAGGTAGAGGTACTTCAATGTTTTCAAAATGCTACAACGAAAACTTCAAAAGCCAAGCCATCATACACAAACACATCCTTCTCAAAGGAAGAAACAATCCACTCGAACAGTCATCCGACCGGACCACTGTCCGACCGGACCACTGTCCGACCGGACCACTGTCCGAACGGACCACTGTCCGAACGGATTGCCACCCGCACGACTGGCTGTCCGATCGGACTACCATCCGAACAGACTGCTGTCCGAACCACTTGTACTTTGCATCGTTTTACGCGTCACTTATCATTATGCTATCGATCTGTTCAGGTTAACCCTACTCTCTAGCGCTCCCTTCAATCCATCATCGCTATGAGTATACTCGATCCCTTTTTGCTTTATGCACTTTTGGGTGTTACATACGTTACAAATATTGAAATCACATCGAACACACTACTCAATACTATTTAAGCGCCAACCATTCCTGCATGTATACGTGGATTAATGAGTGCTTGTTTGCTATGTTTACACATGGAATGCTGTCTACCTGCCTTAGCAACGATAGTACTATAGTTTGGACTCAGCACCCGTTCACTCGGGGGTTGTTAAGGACAATTATTTGCATGGATTACAGTGGTGATCATGTATTACGAACCGCCTTGGGCAGTCAACCCACAGTCATTGGTATCGATAGATCTATGTCGATAACTAACGTGCTTCATTTCACTATGCGTACGTGCTGGTTATGCGTAAACGATTTCGAACTCTATTATGCTATTATCAAACTTGTATGCTCACCTTTACACTATGTGTATTGATTGTTACTTTAACGTATGTGACAGGTGCTTAAGTTGTTTTTATGCTTAGCTTGCTATGAACTTGAGGCAAGGAAAGGTCTAGGATGCTCTCTGTGTTGTGATGAAATCGAAGCTAGGAAAAGAGGTCCTAGAAACCAATAAATAAACTATCTATGTTTAAATCTGAGTTGTCGGAACAGAACTACTTGACTAGATTTTGTCTGTAATAATTTGTTTGCCTTTTAAGACATGGTATGGGACATGTTACTTTAAATTAATTGGTAATGATAATTGTTATGGAAACTTCTGGACAATCTGTTTCGCTCAGTGCCATACCCCGATGTTTCCGCCATCAGTTGGGGTGTGACAGATTGGTATCAGAGCCATAACTATAGTGAATTAGGCAAAGACTCGACCTAGTCCGGGCCGATGTCTTAGATACCTAGTCTATAGTTAGGAACCAACAAGACCGACTCATGCATATCCAGAAAGGGGTTACGTATGATAGGAATGGCAGTAAGCTTGCACAAAACAAAGTAATTGCCATTTCTCGCTATTCTCGCCTATGCTGCACTATCACTGCACTCGAATTTCCAATTATGAATAAGCGATTAAGTTGAGAATAGGTGTGAAAACCGCAAACTCTCGACTGAATTGCTTGATCAACCCACATTTTCATCTATAAACACGAGAACTTGCGTTGAACCAGGAGTGAAATCCATACTTTAACGCACAATTCTCTTCTATTTCATCAAAAACAGGAACGAAGTTGTTAAGCCAGGGGTGAAACCCTAACCTTGACGACTTGTTCTGACTTTTACTTGGATTTACAAAACTCTCACCAAGGTCTCGACGGACTCCAACGACCTGAAATCATGGTATGACTAACGAGATAAGTGCCAAACGCCCAAGAATCGAGGCAAAGGCACAGTCTTGGAGGTCAAAACGTGTACAACAAGTCCTTGTGAATAGTCGAATCACCTTGGTAAGTCGATGTCTGGATAGCCGCAGACAATCCATCTTTCGATTTTTATGTGTTTCGATTCTGAGCCCGCAATTGCCAACTCTGATGATTCGTCGATTTTATGTGTTTATATGTGTGTGCATCTGTTTATGTGTTTAAATTTTGGAGACTTATTCGATTTTTGCTTTCACTTCGATCGACACACACGACTCGCACTGCATTTCTATCTCAAAACGCTGACAAATCGCTAAATTATGGACGACCTTATGCTATGTTATACGCTTATACTACTATACTACTCGACAAGTTATTCGCGACCGCTATTATCGAACACTCGCAAACTTTGAATAATGGGTTTCTGTGTTCTGAGGTAGTCGGAATGCTCTACGTGTCTCTATATGCTCCTATATACCTTTGTGATTACATGCGTATGTGCTTCTGTGCCTCTGTGCTCTACGTGCTTATGTGCCTCTGTGATTATATGAATCTGTGAGTATGTGATACATGATTCGTTGTGTTCCTGAGCTTTAGTAGTAATAGGATTATGAGGTGAGATTCGAATATGTCATGTTGAGTCCTGTGACGATGTCTGTTGTAGACAATGTCGTCATCTGGATCTCGCGCTACCCGAGACGCTCGCCGAAAGCAAGCTGACAAACATCTCGCCGCTATGATTACTAAACAAATGGCGAAAGTTGTTCCCCAAGTCGTCAGCGAGCTGTACGAAAACATGAGCAAATCGTCTGAGGAATCCCGAACTTTCAGCTTCAAACAATTCAAGGCATGTGGACCGAAAGAGTTCACAGGAGAAGAAGGCCCAACAACTTTGTTTCAATGGTTTGACTCCATCGAGGTCACAGTGCGACAGAGCGGTTGCCCCGATAACCTACGCACTCTCAACGCGACTGGCGTCTTCCAGTCCCGCGCCTTAGACTGGTGGACGCCTGAGAGGAACAAACGTGGGAACGATGCAGCCTACGGTCTGTCATGGGACGAGCTCAAGGAAGTCATGCTGGAAGAATTTTGCCCTCCTCATGAGCGCCAGAAGTTAGAAGATGAATTCTGGCACATAAAGTAGAAGGATGGAGAAAACACTGCACTCACTGCTCGCTTCAAGCAGCTCAGTATTATCTGTCCTGATCAAGTCAAGACACCGGAGATCGCAATCAAGAAGTATATCAGAGCTTTGCCCGACTGCGTTGCAGATTTCGTGCAAGCGGCCAAGACTACAACGATCGAAGAGACTTACCTACTGGCCGCTGAAATCAACGACAAGCGGGTCAAGGCTGGTGTCTGGGATTAAACTTCGAAGCACCTGCATCAAGTCACCGCCACACCAACTGCTAAAACCGCCACCGCTCAATCATCAAAGTCCTCACACCGAAAGAAGAAGAAGAACAACAACAGCTCTAGCAACAAGAACTGTGTTGTCACCACCACTGCTGCTCCACTCCAAGCCGTACCGGCCCAGCAGCAGCACCATCACCGACCAGCACCAGTTACTTATGCACCGCCAGCAAAGCGTGCATACACAGGCCCCCAGCCGGCTTGCCCGACATGCTCTTATTATCACCCAGTGGGTCTCGCCTGTCGTTTCTGCGCTCACTGAAATATGTACGGCCACTTCACTGCTAATTGCCGTACTGGTCCCCGTCAAGCACCAGCTCAAGCCACTACTTATCAAGCTCTGCTCTCAGCCCCGCAAGGTCAACAAGCGGCTCAGGCACCCGCGATCAACGCCCGAGTCTGTTTCGCATGTGGTGATCCCAACCACTTTGCGAACATGTGTCCAAACAGGTTTGTGAAACAAGAGCCCCAACAACAGCAACAACACCAGCAGCAACAGCATCAGCAGCAGCAACAAGCTGCACGTGCCAGAACTTTCAACATCAATGTGCGCCAAGCCCAGGCTGACAACAACGTGGTCAATGGTACGTTCCTTGTGAATGGTATTTATGCATCGTGTTTGTTTGATACTGGAGCTGATAATTTCTTTGTGTCATTCGAATTCGAGAAACTCCTTAGTCGTAAGCGCTCCCAACTCTCCTCGACGTTCGATGTTGAAGTCGCCACCGGAAGAACTGTCGCCATTAATTATGTTCTTCGTGATTGTACTCTTGAGCTCAACAATCACATTTTCCCAATCGACCTCATCCTGATGCAACTTGGAAGTTTTGACATCATAGTAGGCATGGACTTTCTTCACGAAAACCATGCTGAAGTTGTGTGTTTCGATAAGATGATTCGATTCTCGCTCGCGAATGGTGATTTATTGTGTGTCTATGGTGAAACTGCTTCGAAAGGCCTCAAACTCATGTCTTGTGTCCAAGCTAGCAAGTATCTCCGCAAGGAATACGAAGCTTTCTTGGCTAACATTGTAGTAGCGGAAAAGGAAAAGAAAGGAAAGACAGAAGTGAAAGACGTTCCTGTGGTTCGTGAATTCCCTAATGTGTTCCCTGACGACCTTCCCGGTCTACCGCCAAGTCGTGATATCGACTTTTGTATCGACATCATTCCTGGAGCCAACCCTGTTGCCAAAGCTCCTTACCGACTCGCACCGTCCGAAATACGTGAACTCTCGAATCAACTCCAGGTATTACTTGAGAAAGGCTTCATTCGCCCGAGCACCTCTCCTTGGGGCTTTCTAGTCCTTTTCGTCAAAAAGAAGGATGGGTCGTTCCGGATGTGCATCGACTATCAGGAACTGAATAAGCTAACCATCAAGAACCGCTATCCCCTACCTCGCATTGACGATTTATTTGATCAACTACAAGGTGCTACGTGCTTCTCGAAGATCGATCTATGCTCAGGTTATCACCAACTACGCATCCAGGAGGAAGATATACCCAAAACCGCTTTTCGCACTCGATACGGCCATTACGAATTCGTTGTTATGCCTTTTGGTTTAACCATCGCACCAGCGGTTTTCATGGACCTGATGAATCGCGTGTGTAAACCATATCTCGACCGTTTCGTCATCGTGTTCATCGACGATGTCTTGATCTATTCCAAGTCAAAGACCGAACACGCACATCATCTACGTTTGGTTCTCGAGCTACTCCAGGGGAATCGACTCTATGCCAAGTTCTCCAAGTGCGAATTTTGGCTGGAGGAGGTTCAGTTTCTGGGTCATATTGTAAATAGTCAAGGTATTCACGTCGATCCTGCGAAGATTGAAGCCGTTAAGAGCTGGATTACACCTAAGAACCCGACTGAAGTTCGTTTTTTTCTCGGACTAGCAGGCTATTATCGACGATTTATCGAAGGATTCTCAAAGATCCCTGTGCCGCTTACCGCTCTCACGCATAAAGACAAGCCTTTTGTTTGGGGAACCGAACAAGAGTCTGCTTTCCGAACCCTCAAGCACATGTTTTGCAATGCTTCTGTTCTTACTCTACCCGACGGAAACGACGATTTCATTGTCTATTGGGACGCTTCCAACCTTGGTCTTGGGTGTGTTCTTATGCAGCGGGGCAAGGTTATAGCTTACGCATCTCGTCAGCTCAAAATCCACGAGAAGAATTATACAACCCATGATCTCGAGCTAGGCGCAGTTGTTTTTGCGTTAAAGATTTGGCGACACTACCTGTATGGTACCAAGTGTACGATCTTCACCGATCATAGGAGCCTACAACATATCTTTGATCAGAAAGAACTTAATATGCGTCAATGCCGATGGGTAGAACTTGTCAACGATTACGACTGTGAGATTCGTTATCACCCAGGCAAAGCAAATGTCGTTGCCGACGCTCTCAGCAGACGGAGTTATTTGCTCAGCATTCGTAACGTCCAAGCCCAATACGATCTCGAAACTCTCATCCGCGAAGCCCAACATGCTTGTTTTAATGAACACACTCTGAAGAAGGAACAAATCTACCACGATGGAGCCCAGCTTGTGAATAAGCCCAATGGGATATTCCATTATCTGGATCGAATTTGGATCCCTAGACGGACCGATTTGTGAAAGATATTAATGGACGAAGCCCATAAATACCGGTATTCTATTCATCCCGGTGCCGATAAAATGTACCAGGACCTTCGCTACAAGTACTGGTGGCCTGGCATGAAAAAGGATATTGCTCTCTACGTCGGGAAGTGTCTGACTTGTGCAAGAGTTAAGGCTGAACACTAAAGACCCTCTGGCTTACTCAAACAACCGTTGATCCCTATGTGGAAGTGGGAGAGTATAACCATGGACTTCATAACAAAGATTCCGCACACGTCATCAGGTCACGACAACATCTGGGTTGTTGTGGATCGTCTAACCAAATCAGCTCACTTTTTGCCAATACGGGAAGACTACAAGTTAGAACGATTAGCCTGAATCTCACCAACGAGATCATTTGTAATAATGGGACGCCTCACGACATCATCTCTGACCGTGATGCTCGGTTTACCTCGCGACTGTGGGAAACGTTTCAAGCAGCTCTCGGTACTACGCTTAATCTGAGTACCGCATTCCACCCTCAAACCGACGGACAGACTGAAAGAAAGATCCGTACTCTTGAAGACATGCTTCGTTCGTGTGTCATAGATTTCAGTGGTAATTGGGATGCATACCTGCCGTTAGTTGAATTCTCGTATAACAACAACTATCATTCCAGCATTCAAATGGCACCATTCGAGGCTTTATACGGAAGAAAATGTCGATCGCCTATTGTATGGCATGAGATCGGTCACTCGCAATTAACCGGTCCTAAGCTATTGCAAGAAACGACTGACAAAGTCCTCCAAATTTGAGACAACTTGTTGAAAGCTCGAAGTCGACAGAAAAGTTACACCGATAGACGACGCAAGCCCCTTGAATTTGACGTTGGCGACAACGTACTCCTAAAGGTATCGCCTTGGAAGGGTGTGGTCAGATTCGGAAAGAAAAGGAAATTGGCGCCTCGATATGTTGGACCTTTTAAGATTCTGGAAAGGATCGGAAAAGTCGCCTACAGACTCGAACTACCGGAGGAACTTAGTAACGTCCACCCGACTTTCCATGTGTCAAACCTCCGAAAGTGCCTAGCTGATCATGATTTAATTGTACCTCTCGATGACCTTCAAGTAAACGAAACACTACACTTCGTGGAAAAGCCTGTCGAAATCATGGATCGCCAAACCAAGCAGCTCAGACGCTCGCGCATTCCTATTGTGAAAGTCCGATGGGAAGGCAAACGAGGCGCAGAGTTCACTTGGGAACTCGAAAGCGACATGAAGGCGAAGTACCCGCAGTTGTTTGTTACAGCTTCGGCTTAATTTCGGGATGAAATTCCCTCAACTAGGGGAGGCTGTAACACCCCGTGTTTTCGAAAGTCAAAGTCAAGGTCAAAGTCAACGACCGATCGCGCGACTTGACTGATAGTGAATTTCTTTTATGTGTTTACTTTAGTTGTATTATGTGGAGTAAGTGTCAATAATCACAGTAATCAACGTGTGTTATTCGCTACTTAATCGATTTACGACTGTGAACAATAGGAAGTAACAATGCGATAAAGTTAACTAAAACGATACTCGAACTGTGCTAATTTAATCAACATCGAATCGCAATCGAACTCACAACTCAAATTACGCATTGGTTATGGTTATACGTGTGTGTTTGCCTTATGTGTTACTTGTGCATGTTTATTTATGTTATGTGTGGTAATCAATCGAAACGCAATCGAAACTCAATCGCAATCGAACTCAATCGCAATCGAAATAATATGATAACTGGTGGAGAAGAGACAGTGCGAGATATGAGTAGTTGGGATTAAAAGTAATTTGACTAGGAAAATCTATCGCATCGCAACGCTCGCAATCGCAATCGAAACATCAAAACTCATCGCACCGAACACTCGAACGAGGTGACTGATCGACAAGGCTACCAGCCGTTCGACCAGCCGACCGTTCGGACTGCCGTCCGATCGGACAGGCTGTCCGCACGGGTTGCCTAGCTGATCGACCAACCCTTTCCCCTTTGGGTAACCCTATAAATACCCCTTGTCACTTTCATTCTTTCTACTTTTGGCAACTGACGTCCCACCCGTGCTCCTACTTGCCTTTTCCTTCGATTTCTCGCAATTTCGGTAAGATCTCGTCCTAAATCTTGTACTTCCTTAATCTACACGCACTCCTGCACCTTTCTATCTTTTGAATCTTAACTTTTAACCGTGAAATCATCAAGATTCAAGGTGTTCTAGGATGACGTCATCGTGTGTTCTTGGAGAACTTCATGTTTTGGCCTCAATCCACCAAGAACAACTTAGATCTAACCGATTTCCACATAAACAAAAAAAGATCTTTAATAGATCTAAACATATGCACAATGAAAAGGAGTGAAAGATGGTTTTCAACTTTCTTTCAACTCTTTTACACTCAATGCACTCAAACCGATAGAATCGGAGCTTGTGCCGACTTACTACTCGTTTAGTGTGGTTGTGTTGGTTCAAAATCCGTATTCTAACTACGAGATTATCGATTCCGGATTAAACGTGGAATGTCGCCTCGAACCGTCCACTGATCGGGTTTGGGTGATTCCTGTCCGATCAGGAGCACCAAGTATTGACGAGGTTTCTGTTGCTTAACACGTTATCAAAATATCTCGATAAAAAGACAACTATCAAAAACAACCAAGTGTAAGACGAACAGGTTAACCAGGACAGAGTGCCGTCCGTGCGGACTGCTGTCCGAACGGACAGCCAAACCGTACGACTGGCCACCCGTACGACTTGCACCTTGGTCCCACACAACCATTTTGCCAACACTTGAAGTCTGAATGTTGAACGAATTGTTGTCCGATCGGACTACCAACCGATCGAACTGCCATCCGAATCATGGGACGTTTGAACTTCAACACTTAAACAATTTTCAACATGTTCAATGTACAATGGATGCCACCCGAACGAACAACCGTCCGATCGAGTGACACCCTGCTGCGAACTTCAAAAGGAAGAAACAATCCACTCGAACAGTCATCTGACCGGACTATTGTCCAACCGGACCACTGTCCGAACGGATTGCCACCCGCGCTATTGGCTGTCCGATCGGACTACCATCCGAACGGACTGTTGTCCGAACCACTTGTACTTTGCATCGTTTTACGCGTCACTTATCGTTATGCTATCGATCTGTTCAGGCTAACCCTACTCTCTAGTGCTCCCTTCAATCCATCATCGCTGTGAGTATACTCGATCCATTTTTGCTTTATGCACTTTTGGGTGTTACATACGTTACAAATATTGAAATCACATCGAACACACTACTCAATACTATTTAAGCGCTAACCATTCCTGCATGTTATACGTGGATTAATGAATGCTTGTTTGCTATATTTACACATGTAATGATGTCTACATGCCTTAACAATGATAGTACTATAGTTTGGACTCAGCACCCGTTCACTCGGGGGTTGTTAAGGACAATTATTTGCATGGATTACAGTGTGATCATGTATTACGAACTGCTTTGGGCAGTCAACCCGCAGTCATTGGTATCGATAGATCTATGTCGATAACTAACGTGCTTCATTTCACTATGCGTACGTGCTGGTTATGCGTAAACGATTTCGAACTCTATTATGCTATTATCAAACTTGTATGCTCACCTTTACACTATGTGTATTGACTGTTACTTTAACATATGTGACAGGTGCTTAAGTTGTTTTTATGCTTAGCTTGCTGTGAACTTGAGGCAAGGAAAGGTCTAGGATGCTCTCTGTGCTCTGATGAAATCGAAGCTAGGAAAAGAGGTCCTAGAAACCAATAAATACACTATCTATGTTTAAATATGAGTTGTCAGAACAGAACTAATTGACTAGATTTTGTCTGTAATAATTTGTTTGCCTTTTAAGACATGATATGGGACATTTGGTAATGATAATTGTTATGGAAACTTCTGGACAATCTGTTTCGCTCAGTGTCATACCCTGATGTTTCCTTCAATTTGTATATTTAGTATGTTAAGATTATTTGTACAAAAACTACCCCTAATCATGTAATCTATGAAAATTAAACACAAGACCCCAAAAACCTAGATAATGTTGATGATAATTTAATCTTGGCGATATTAATTAATATATTCGATACTACCCAAGCTCCCTGATTTCTTGAAATTCAAGACCTAACATAGAGCTATAGAACCATGCCTATAGTTACCGCACATAAAAAAAAAAAAAAAAAAAAAAAAAAAAAAAAAAAAAAAAAAAAAAGGGAGTGCCGAACAACATTTAGTATTGTATTTAAACAACAAGATACATGCATCTAGTTAACGAACATAGAAACTAAAAACTTACAGGCACATACATCAACCCAAGACATTTCAATTTCTTCACCCAAAACAAAAACCAACCCCTATACGCACCCAATCTTCACTTCTTCTCATGCTTCTTCAGTTGCACACGGTACACACCACCTTGACCTTGACCTCGGACCCCTTTGGCATCATCATCTTCATCCATAACTCCAACGTCATTGAACGTCTGCCCGCTCATCTGATCCGCTTTCCTGAACGTCTCCGCCGTCGCTCTCAACGGATCCACCTTGGCCACTGTTGCACTTGCAGCGCCCATCCCAGTGCCTTTAGCCTCATACCCTTGATCTTTCAAATGCATTGTCTCCAACTTCCTTCTTGCTTCTTCCTCCGTCTCGGTCTACATTCACATAAACATATTCTCATCAAACAAAACCATTTATTGTTGCATCTGTGTTAAACTTTAAACAAACAGTTCCTCAAACCTTAACAAAATCACCCGATTCGCTGGTTTCGTTTTTCTTGCCGGTAAACAAGTGCATGGCTTTATCCTTGAGTTCACTTAGTTTACCAACAGCACTATCCTTCCCTTGTGCAGACTTGTCCACAGTGTAATCTTTGGTTTCTTTCGCCTTATCAGCAGTGTAATCTTTGGCTTCTTTCGCCTTATCAGCAGTGTAATCTTTGGCTTCTCTAGCGGTTTCTTTCGCGTAGTCTTTGTACTCGCCCATTTTTCCCATTGCCGTGTCCTTGGCTTCTTTCGTCTTTTGGGCGGCCGTATCCGCAGTTTCCTTCGCTTTTTGTGCGGTGTAATCTTTGTACTCTCCACTCTTATCCGCGGCTTCACCGGCCTTTTGAGCAGTGTAATCCTTATATTCCCCGGCTTTTCGGGCCGTTTTATCCGCAGCTTCACCGGCCTTTTGTGCGGTGTAATCCTTATATTCTCCGGCTTTTCGGGTTGCGTCTTGTTTGTTTTGCCTCTCTCGTTCCGCGGTTTCTGTGGTGACTATGGTCGCCTTGTCGGTGGCTTCGTGGGTTCTGCCGGTGACAGCATCTTTGGCGCTGCCAAGTGTGCCAGTAACCGATTGGAATATGGCACCGATGATACCGGTGCCGCTGCGGTTTTCATCTCTTTGTTTGTTGATGTCGCGTAGCTCGTCAGCCGCTGTTCTGGCTGCCTCCTCCGCTCTTAGTTCCTTTGCTCTAACATCATCTCTTGCCCGAGGATCTTGTCGTGAAGCCATTTGCTGCCAAAACATGCAGAACATCTCATCTCATTACTTATATAAAAACATACAGAATATATGTTCTTGATTCATTTCTTGAGGTCTAGTTAATTCTATTTTTAAACAGAACTTCCATATTTAGTATTTTGCGATATGTACTACATCATCTATGAAAGTTTAAAATTACAAGTCTTTCAAATATTTATATCCTGCATATTTATCTAACATGCAAGTGAATGAAACAGACGATGATTTAGATATAAATTTTATAAAGTGTACGTGTGATTTGTTTGTTTGAACTTTAGTTTGCTCTATAACAATAACAATACGTCTGGCCAGTGTAAGGCACCAGAACTCTCCAATTTGGATAGAGCGATAGCCTAATACCTAAAAGTAACTAATTATTTATATGGCAAATTGGATTTAAATAATCCCAACTTACTCAATTTGGCCGATAATAATCCCAACTCAGTTATTGGCCGATAATAATCTGAACTGGTTCACTTTTGGCCGATAATAGTTCACCGTTAAAAATAGCTTAACGGAGTTAAGCTTTTTTCCGAATTACAAACTGATGTTTTATGGATTTTGATCAGAACGAGGATACGAGTTAATTGATATAAAATTTATCTCGAAATACTGCCAAAAACGACAAAAACGGTGCTTCAATTCGGGTGTTTAAACTTCCAATTAACAAAAAACAAGTCGTTTGAAGCACCGTTTCTAGGTAAGTTTTACATAAATCGAATCGTATCCTCGTTCTGATCAAAATCCATAAAACATCGGTTTGTAAATCGGAAAAAAGTTTAACTTCGTTAAGCTATTTTTAACGGCGGACTATTATCGGCCAAAAGTGTACCAGTTCGGATTATTATCGGCCAATAACTGAGTTGGGATTATTATCGGCTAAATTGAGCAAGTTGGGATTATTTAAATCCAATTTACCTATTTATATTTAACACGAACAACTAAAATTTCTGTTTTATAATATTTCTAAACAAAATATGAAGTATTTAATTTAGTTATATTTTTACAAAAGTACTTATACGTACATAACATGCTATTATTTTGCACAGAATCCTAAATAAAATATTAGGAAACATACAAATTTTGAAACCTTGCTACTTCATGTACAAAGATATAATCACGGACCCAGATAGAGTGGGTCGGGGTCCCCGGACCCCAATCTTTTTTAAAAATATAGTAGATCCGGTATATTAAATTGGTCATGGACCCCATAAGAAGATTTAGTTGGACCTCATAGTGTCAAAAGCATAACTGGTGTGGTGGTAAATGTCACACCCCCAAAATCCACACGCGGAGTACCACCGCTTGCTGGCGTGACATGACCAGGATCAAGCCACCAATCATATTGAACATAATTATATCAAAAGTCATTCATCAAAACGATAGGTGTTTACAAAACCAAATATATACAAGTGTATAGCGGAAGCATTAATGTAAAACCCAACATAAGTTTAAGTACAAAATGTTATAATGTTTAACAAAACATCCACGTCCGTGCCCACAACGACTGCGCCTCCCGTGCAAGCTCCAAGAGTACCTATGGTCCTGCAAGGCATGTAACAGAGAGTCAACAACTAGTTGAGCGAGTTCACTGTTAGTTATTTAGTTATAATGTTTGTTTCGTAAATCGTATGTAATAGCATCGCGGCCCTCTAGGCATGTTTGCGAAGTTTAGAAATTGTATCGCGTTAGTCCTTGCTGCCAGTCCAGGCATGCGTGCGATAAATAGTGTTGACTAGTCGTATGTGTACGTGCCCTTCTTAATCCAAGGACCGTAGCGAGTGTGATTGTCCTACCCAAGGAGGACGAGCATGCGTTAAGGTTTGTTGTCCTACCCAAGGAGGACGAGCATGCGTTAAGGTTGTTGTCCTACCGGACGAACGTATGTTAAGGTTGTTGTCCTACCGGACGAACGTATGTATTCTACCCAAGGAGAATACATAGGATTTATATTGGCATCCTACCCATGGAGGATGGCGGTACATATCCTACCCAAGGAGAATATGTAGGTTCCGTTTTAATTTCTTTAACCCATTCCCAACCACCGGGAATCCCATGCCTTAGAAAGTGTGTGAACTCACCTTGTTTCGCTCGGTATGCTAGGTATGTGCTCAAAGTAAGTCAATCACGTCCTAAAGTATGCACGTATGTGAAATCAGTTTGTGACCAAATTATGCACGTATAAACATGTAGCACGTAATCACAATCATATACAAGATGGCTACACTTAACAGCAGTTAAATATTCCAGTTAGCAATTAACAGAATTAACTCAAGTTACTGCACAGATCAGCTATTCGGCGAAACACGCATGTTGGCGAAACACAGATAGTGGCGAAACACATTCTGTTTCGTCGAGGTGTACCCTGGCGAAACAGAACTTCTGATTCGTCGACTACTCTTGGCGAAACACATTCTGTTTCGCCGAGAGTTCTGTTTCGTCGAGCAGTTCAGTTTCGCAGACATCAGTTACAGCAGATGCGAAAAACACATAAACCCTAACAGCCGTAAAACAGCAATTCCTCAATCATACAGTAATCATTCAACGCAGAATCATCGTAACATCATCATAACATAAGTATCACAGTTCTTAACGTCTAGCACGAACCCTAGGTTATGTGTACAACATATAGATTAACATACAACATCATATCATCGATTCCTATCAAGATACTAATGTGTATTCAGAATCTGGCCATATAAACAACATTCAGAACCGAGTATCATCAACATACCCTCCTATAATCCAGAAATCAAGCATAAACACAACATGTATAAAGAAATCAAGGGACAAAGAAACCGATTTAGACGAGCACGCACTAACCGAGATATTCGAGATGAACAAGGGAGGATTCGAGAGAGAAAGATGATGGTTGATGATGGGTATCGCCTTCACAGAGTGGAGAGTTCTAGGGTTTCTATTTTAGTTAAAAGTGTGAAACAGGGAGTCGGTTCACGTTAATATGAACGAATTACCGTTCTGGGCCCTTAATGGGCTTGGCGAAACTGGGCTTGGCGAAACAGACTTCTGTTTCGTCGGGATGCTTATGACGAAACAGTCTGTTTCGTCGGGTCCTGTCTGTTTCGTCGAGTCCTGTTATGTGCTAACAGTTTTAACTTTTCAACAGGTTTCATGTTATACAGCCAAACACAAAATCATGCAACCACAATGCGTTCATAAAATATATAAAAATAACGTGTACAGTTACAAGTTAAACAAGTCAAACAACTACACAATCAAAGTCAACGTGCACTAAATGCGAAAATGAAAGTCGGAAACTCGGGTTGTCACATTATCCCCAACTTGAAAGAAATTTCGTCCCGAAATTTAGCATGCGGTTACTGAGGAAGCTAGGTAAGTTATCGTTTACTGGTTTTCCTGGGGTGTCACATCTTTCCCCCGTTGAGTTGGAATTTCATTCCGAAATTCCGTAGTAGCTTCAGCCTCAGTAGTAGTTGCATTGTTTTCGAACAACTGGGGATATTTGAGTTCCATTTGATCTTCGCGCTCCCAGGTGAACTCTGGGCCGCGACGGGAGTTCCAACGAACTCGTACAAGAGGTATTCTAGTGTTCTTGAGGGCCTTAACATCCCGGTCCGTGATTTCAACTGGTTCTTCGACGAAATGCAACCGTTCGTCGATAGTGAGCTCCTTCAAAGGAACTATAAAGGTCTCATCTGACTGCCACTTCTTCAGATTCGACACATGAAAGACGTTGTGAACTGCACTGAGTTCAGCTGATAAGTTCAGTCTGTAGGCCACTTTGCCTATCTTTTCTATGACTTCAAATGGTCCAACGTATCGTGGATTGAGTTTACCTCGTTTGCCAAAACGAACAACACCCTTCCAGGGTGAAACTTTGAGTAGTGCTCGATCCCCAACTTGGAATTCGAGTATTTTCCTGTCTTTATCAGCGTATACTTTCTGACGGTCACGAGCTGCCGCCATGCGTTGTCGTATTTGAGCAATCTTTTCAGTAGTATCAACTACCATTTCCGGACCTGTGATCTGACTGTCACCCACCTCTGCCCAACAAAGAGGTGATCGGCATTTACGCCCGTACAATGCCTCAAAAGGAGCAGCTTTAATGCTGGTGTGGTAACTGTTGTTATACGAAAATTCCACAAGTGGCAGATGTTTTTCCCAGCCTTTGCCAAAGTCAATTACGCACGCCCGAAGCATGTCTTCTAGAGTTTGAATAGTGCGCTCAGACTGCCCATCTGTCTGAGGATGATAAGCTGTGCTCATGTCTAATCGAGAGCCGAAAGATTTGTGCATTGCTTGCCACAGTTCTGAAGTAAAACGTGCATCACGATCAGAGATAATAGATGTGGGCACCCCGTGCCTCGAGACAACTTCTTTAAGGTATACGTCTGCTAGAGTGGAGAACTTATCCGTTTCCTTGATAGCCAAGAAGTGAGCAGACTTTGTGAGTCGATCCACGATCACCCATATAGTATCATTTCCGCGCTGAGATCTAGGCAGGCCAGTAACAAAATCCATGGAAATTTGCTCCCATTTCCATTGTGGTATCTCAGGTTGTTGGAGTGGGCCTGATGGTTTCTGATATTCTGCTTTGACTCTCGCACAAGTCAAACACTTGCTAACGTAAGTTGCTATGTGGGCCTTCATGCTAGGCCACCAATATGTAGTTCTGAGGTCGTGGTACATCTTATCTGAACCAGGATGTACTGAGTAGCGAGACTTATGAGCTTCATCCATTACAAGTTCGCGTAAACTACCATAGAGTGGGACCCAGATGCGTCTGGTTACATAGTAGGCTCCGTCTGCCTTTTGTTCTAACCGTTGCCTTGAGCCGCGTAGGGCTTCAGCCCTGACGTTTCCTGGTTTCAATGCTTCTACCTGAGCATCTCGTATCTGTGAAGGAAGACTAGACTGAATAGTGAGTTGCAACGCTCGTACACGCCTAGGTGTAGTATCTTTTCGACTGAGGGCGTCGGCCACCACATTGGCCTTGCCTGGATGGTACTTTATAGCACATTCGTAATCGTTCAGTAACTCGACCCATCGACGTTGTCGCATGTTCAAATCTTTCTGCTTGAAAATATATTCGAGGCTCCTGTGATCGGTGTAGATGGTGCACTTGGTGCCATACAGGTAATGTCGCCATATCTTGAGCGCAAAAACAACAGCTCCAAGTTCTAAATCGTGCGTAGTGTAATTCCGTTCGTGAATCTTAAGTTGGCGCGAAGCATAAGCAATGACTTTATCCCGCTGCATCAACACACATCCAAGACCTTGGATAGATGCATCACAGTAGACTACAAAATCGTCCGTGCCTTCAGGCAATGAGAGGATAGGTGCGCTACAAAGTCTATCCTTTAAGTGCTGAAATGCTGTATCCTGTGTATCACTCCAACGGTAAGCAACACCTTTCTGTGTCAGTAATGTAAGTGGCTGTGCAATCTTTGAGAAGTCTTTGATAAACCGTCTATAATAACCCGCCAATCCCAAGAATTGGCGTATTTCTGTCGGTGTGCGAGGTGCAGGCCAGTTCTTGATCGAATCTACCTTGGATGGATCAACATGTATCCCATCCTTGTTTACCACGTGGCCTAGAAAGTGGACTTCACGAAGCCAGAAGTCGCATTTTGAAAACTTAGCGTACAGTTGTTCCGTTCGAAGGAGTTCCAAAATAAGTCGTAAATGCTGTTCGTGTTCCTCCCGATTCTTCGAATAAATCAGAATGTCATCAATGAAAACAATAACAAACTTGTCAAGATAAGGTTTGCACACCCTGTTCATAAGATCCATGAAAACCGCAGGTGCGTTCGTTAGCCCGAATGGCATGACTAAAAACTCGTAATGGCCGTAGCGAGTTCTGAATGCTGTTTTGGAGACGTCCTCATCCCGAACTCTCAGTTGATGGTAACCTGACCTTAGATCAATCTTTGAGTAATAGCTCGACCCTTGCAACTGGTCGAATAAGTCGTCGATGCGTGGGAGTGGATAGCGATTTTTCACAGTCACCTTGTTTAGTTCACGGTAATCTATGCACATACGAAAGGTACCGTCTTTCTTCTTTACAAATAATACTGGAGCTCCCCAGGGCGAAGAGCTAGGACGTATGAAACCCTTTTCCAAGAGTTCTTTCAATTGCTTAGACAGTTCTTCCAGTTCAGTTGGAGCTAAGCGGTAAGGCGCTCGAGCTATAGGTGCTGCTCCTGGAGCTAGCTCGATCTGAAATTCGACCTGGCGATGAGGCGGTAACCCAGGTAACTCTTCAGGAAACACTTGAGGAAAGTCGCGTACTACAGGAATATCCCAAATCTTTTTCTCTGTCGTCGATGTATCAGTAACGATGGCTAAAATAGCTATGTGGCCCTTTCGCAGACACTTCTGAGCCTTCAAGAAGGAGATGATGCCGCTCACGACACCACTCTTGTCGCCTTGAACTTCAAGAGGTTCCTTGCCAGAACGAGGAATACGAATGATCTTCTCCTTGCATAGGATCTCCGCTTGCTGTTGGGATAACCAATCCATACCGATGACAATGTCGAAACTACTCAGAGTTATAGGAATGAGATCGATAGAGAAAGTCTGACCAGCGAGGATAAGATTACAACCCTGAACTATGTGTGTGGCCTCTAGACTTTTACCGTTAGCTAACTCTACGACATGTTTGGTGCTTAACAGTGTTGGTGCGCGTTTAAGCATTTGACTAACATTCAGAGACATATAACTGGTATCCGCACCCGAATCAAATAATACGGTAACATAAAAGTCGTCGAGAAGAAACTTACCCGTAACCACATTAGGATCGTTCCTTGCGTCACTCTGGCCAATCACAAACATACGACCTTTTGCACCATTGTTGTTCCCACTGCCCTGATTATTGTTATTGTTGCTTTGATTCTGGTTTGATTGGGGACAGTTCCGCTTGAAATGACCTTCAGCCCCACACTGAAAGCATGTCTTATTTCCTTGTTGTTGTTGCTGTGACTGGTTTCGTGGAACGGGTGACTGTTGTTGCTGGTTCTGATTCGCAGGCCTTAAGCTCCTGCAATCTTTAGCCTCATGACCTACTCTTAGACATCTCTGACAGCGGCCTCTACGACACTGACCACTGTGGTGTTTGTTGCACCTGTTACACAGTGGATGAATTCCCCGATATCCACTCTGCCCCTGACCACCAGACGATTGTTGACTCGAACTCTGATAATCACTAGTCTTGCGCTGTTGCTGTGCTTGAGACTGTACAATAGCTGAACCCCTGCTGGAATCCCCTTCCCATTTCCGCTTGTTGTCACTGGGAATAGCAGGAGTAACTGGAGTGGTAGCAGTAGTAGCGCTGATACGTTTAGGCAGCCTGTTTTGTTCAACCGCCTGATCGGTGAGGCGATGAGCTAGCTTGACGATCTGTTGAATAGTGCCAAGATTCGCTGAGGTTACGTGACTTTGAATCTCCGGCACCAAACCATTGAGATACAGTTCAATACGCTTAATGGGAGGGTCCACCATAGTAGGACACAGAATAGCCAACTCATTCGATCTTCTGGTGTACGCTTCAATTTCTGACCCCGTCATTTTCAAATGGTAAAATTCTACCTCCAGTTTATGAATATCATCACGGCTACAGTATTCCTCTTTAATCAAATCCTTGAAATCATTCCAGGGTGTGGCGTTAGCAACAGCCAACCCTAACATCTGTACTTGCGCATTCCACCAAGTCAGCGCAATGCCTTCTAGTATACCAGTGGCGTACTTCACCCTGCGAGCCTCAGGGCATTCGCACATTTCAAATACCGACTCGAGCTTTTCAAACCAATGGAGGAGTCCAACCGCTCCTTCCGTGCCACTAAAAGTAGTAGGACGACAGTCCATGAACGTTTTGAAGGTGCAAACAGGTGGCTGAGCGTGCTGACCTCCTGCTTGTGCGGCTGCAAGTGCCGCAGCAATTTGCTCGTTGATGAGAGCCGTCAGTTGGGCTTGCGTCATGTTAATACGTCCAGACATGATCTTCATAGCAAATGTGACATAAGTGAGAGAGGTTCGAGAGTAGTGCGATAACAAAAGGGAATAATCACACAAGTGTTCTCATGCAATAGTGTTAAGTTAACCTAAGCATACCCGGAGCAAAGTTCTATGCAATTCTAGCAAGTAGGCAATAAAACATGTACCATATTACCTAGAGTGATGAGTCTTGCACGTGGAGCGAGGCGTCGTTGTGGATCGTTGAGCACTGTTCTGGTTATAGTCTGGTTTTAATAAAAATGTTTTCCCTTTATTAAAACCGAGTTCTCTATAACCAATGGCTCTGATACCAATCTGTCACACCCCCAAAATCCACACGCGGAGTACCACCGCTTGCTGGCGTGACATGACCAGGATCAAGCCACCAATCATATTGAACATAATTATATCAAAAGTCATTCATCAAAACGATAGGTGTTTACAAAACCAAATATATACAAGTGTATAGCGGAAGCATTAATGTAAAACCCAACATAAGTTTAAGTACAAAATGTTATAATGTTTAACAAAACATCCACGTCCGTGCCCACAACGACTGCGCCTCCCGTGCAAGCTCCAAGAGTACCTATGGTCCTGCAAGGCATGTAACAGAGAGTCAACAACTAGTTGAGCGAGTTCACTGTTAGTTATTTAGTTATAATGTTTGTTTCGTAAATCGTATGTAATAGCATCGCGGCCCTCTAGGCATGTTTGCGAAGTTTAGAAATTGTATCGCGTTAGTCCTTGCTGCCAGTCCAGGCATGCGTGCGATAAATAGTGTTGACTAGTCGTATGTGTACGTGCCCTTCTTAATCCAAGGACCGTAGCGAGTGTGATTGTCCTACCCAAGGAGGACGAGCATG
The DNA here is from genome assembly GCA_030545235.1 of Helianthus tuberosus. Lineage (NCBI taxonomy): Eukaryota > Viridiplantae > Streptophyta > Magnoliopsida > Asterales > Asteraceae > Helianthus > Helianthus tuberosus. Next base: position 105,885,092 of record CM060451.1, on the reverse strand, counting down.
CGTTAAGGTTTGTTGTCCTACCCAAGGAGGACGAGCATGCGTTAAGGTTGTTGTCCTACCGGACGAACGTATGTTAAGGTTGTTGTCCTACCGGACGAACGTATGTATTCTACCCAAGGAGAATACATAGGATTTATATTGGCATCCTACCCATGGAGGATGGCGGTACATATCCTACCCAAGGAGAATATGTAGGTTCCGTTTTAATTTCTTTAACCCATTCCCAACCACCGGGAATCCCATGCCTTAGAAAGTGTGTGAACTCACCTTGTTTCGCTCGGTATGCTAGGTATGTGCTCAAAGTAAGTCAATCACGTCCTAAAGTATGCACGTATGTGAAATCAGTTTGTGACCAAATTATGCACGTATAAACATGTAGCACGTAATCACAATCATATACAAGATGGCTACACTTAACAGCAGTTAAATATTCCAGTTAGCAATTAACAGAATTAACTCAAGTTACTGCACAGATCAGCTATTCGGCGAAACACGCATGTTGGCGAAACACAGATAGTGGCGAAACACATATAGTGACGAATCACAATATTGGCGAAACACATTCTGTTTCGTCGAGGTGTACCCTGGCGAAACAGAACTTCTGATTCGTCGACTACTCTTGGCGAAACACATTCTGTTTCGCCGAGAGTTCTGTTTCGTCGAGCAGTTCAGTTTCGCAGACATCAGTTACAGCAGATGCGAAAAACACATAAACCCTAACAGCCGTAAAACAGCAATTCCTCAATCATACAGTAATCATTCAACGCAGAATCATCGTAACATCATCATAACATAAGTATCACAGTTCTTAACGTCTAGCACGAACCCTAGGTTATGTGTACAACATATAGATTAACATACAACATCATATCATCGATTCCTATCAAGATACTAATGTGTATTCAGAATCTGGCCATATAAACAACATTCAGAACCGAGTATCATCAACATACCCTCCTATAATCCAGAAATCAAGCATAAACACAACATGTATAAAGAAATCAAGGGACAAAGAAACCGATTTAGACGAGCACGCACTAACCGAGATATTCGAGATGAACAAGGGAGGATTCGAGAGAGAAAGATGATGGTTGATGATGGGTATCGCCTTCACAGAGTGGAGAGTTCTAGGGTTTCTATTTTAGTTAAAAGTGTGAAACAGGGAGTCGGTTCACGTTAATATGAACGAATTACCGTTCTGGGCCCTTAATGGGCTTGGCGAAACTGGGCTTGGCGAAACAGACTTCTGTTTCGTCGGGATGCTTATGACGAAACAGTCTGTTTCGTCGGGTCCTGTCTGTTTCGTCGAGTCCTGTTATGTGCTAACAGTTTTAACTTTTCAACAGGTTTCATGTTATACAGCCAAACACAAAATCATGCAACCACAATGCGTTCATAAAATATATAAAAATAACGTGTACAGTTACAAGTTAAACAAGTCAAACAACTACACAATCAAAGTCAACGTGCACTAAATGCGAAAATGAAAGTCGGAAACTCGGGTTGTCACAGTAAATCCTTTGTTTCCTAACAAAGATGTCACAAGTTCAATCCTTATTCAAGCTGTTTTTTGCGTTTTCTTATTTCATGCAAGCGTTTTCTTATTTCATGCAACAAAAAGAAAGGCCCACTTTTGAGATTCAATGACAAAACTTCTAAACTTGATGCATAGTTTCATGGGTCCAAAATTCCAGGTGAACCACCCTAAGAATTTGTCTCACCAATATGAAACGTATGCACTGTTTTGAAGATTGAAAAAGTGTCATGAAACGGAATGACAATTCATAGCAACTTTATTTTCTTTTATATCCTACATATTAAACTGTATCTGATTTCTGAGATGATTACCCATAGGAACCCAGGATCATCCCGACCCGAATGACGACCGACCTGAAAATTCTATCATTTAGTTGTGAAAAATCTAAACATCGAAAAAACATGGACCCCATTAAAAAAAAATCCTAAGTCCGCAACCGTAATCAGATATGTACTTAAAAGATGAGCAGTAGCCTTGATACCTTTTTTCTGTAGAATGAACGTCTTGTATATAAAGGATCGCCGAAAACAAGCTAGATTGTTCAATATATGTGAGGTGAAATGTGTCGAGCTCGAGACTTGGCTTTTTATAATCGGATATTTAATTTTTTATTATTATTATTATCTAATTTTATTGTAATAAGGTAATTTACAGAAGTTCACCTGGTAATTGAATGCCCTCCACGTTTCAATATGACTAATGCATGTTTCAATATAAGTCCTCCACGTATATTGTATATCTTAAGGTTCAAGAAACTCTATTGTTTTCCTTTTATTTAATTATTATATTTATTTATTGTAAATTACTAAATAAATAAATAAACTTATAAATATCTTACCATCTATATTTTATTTTGTACATTATTTTTACTCTCGTTATTTTTCTTTATTGTAAATTACTAAACTTATAAATACCCATGGCATTATAGCCTAGTGGTATCTTGGTGGTGGGATAAGGCTTATGACCATTAGGTCATGAGTTCAATTCCCACAAAGGGGGTTTTCTCAGATTTATTGGGTTTCCTCCTGAATTGGTGTATAAGCATTATTGCCTAGTGGAGATGGATATGATCGGGTGGTTCTGCTGGTGGCACGATGATACTCCAGTGGTCCGTCAGTGATCCTAATTTGCCGTTCAAAAAAAATAATAAATAAATATCTTACCATCTATTTTGTTTTGTAAATTATTTTTACTAACTATAATTACAATTTTGGGATTAGTAAATAATCTATATATAATCTAAAATTTAGTTACATGTTCTGTTTTAAAATCAACATTTATGATGTTTTAAATGCAGTACTTAAAATAATATACACTTAAAAATTTAGTTATATCAACTTTTTTACAACCTTCATTATGAGTCTCTTAAATACATTTGTGTCTTTTCGATCACTATTATTATTAATAATTGATCATTAAAAATACATAAATGAAAAAAGCAATTATTATGACAAGCCATAATGTAATTCTTCATAACATTAGCCTTTTCGTTTACACCATCAACTTTTGTAACCTTCATCGCATATAATTTGGTTATTTAATTTATCATATATACTTGATTATTTAAGAGTAGAAACGGTTGATAAGGAGAATTCTTTAAAGCCTATATTTAATATCCTTTGAACACATAATTCTTTTGCTTACAAACCGACACTACATTACGCAATACATACCCTATCATTTGTCGCAGCCGTTAGTCATCATTTATACCCGTTGTTGGCCGCAACTACCGACTGTTGCTACATCCATCCTTCTGATTAAGTTGATGCAGTGCCATACTACCGACTAAGGTTTTGCGTAGTGTCGGAGTGCTGATTCTGTGACTTACGCAGCCGGCCCTTTACATGTCATCGGTTGCTACCACCTTTGTTCCACTTAATTGGACATCAAGATGAACCATGACTGAGTCGCGAGTATGCTTGGCTTTTATGAGGTTACGGTCGGGTCCCATAGCCGATGAAGGTTCCGTCTCACACCACTCCTTCTTCCGGTAAATGGGCTTTGTCCGATCGTAAAGCTTTAAGCTCCGGTAATCCTTTTTTCCTTTGATTATTAAGTTATATGTGCACACTCATTCTTAGTGTTCAGGAAAAAAAAACACAAACCGTAACAAACCGAAAGCGGAATGAACGACTGTGAATTTTGTTTTATTGCCGACGACTTGGCAACATAAAAAAAACGAAACAGAAAGTGTAAGTTTGTTACAGTGTTCAAATTCTTTTTCTACATTCACCCATTTAGGTTCCTTCGTTTAACTATAAAATAGATTATATATATATATATATATATATATGATTAAATTGATGCAGTGCCATACTACCGACTAAGGTTTTGCGTAGTGTCGGAGTGCTGATTCTGTGACTTACGCAGCCGGCCCTTTACATGTCATCGGTTGCTACCACCTTTGTTCCACTTAATTGGACATCAAGATGAACCATGACTGAGTCGCGAGTATGCTTGGCTTTTATGAGGTTACGGTCGGGTCCCATAGCCGATGAAGGTTCCGTCTCACACCACTCCTTCTTCCGGTAAATGGGCTTTGTCCGATCGTAAAGCTTTAAGCTCCGGTAATCATTTTTTCCTTTGATTATTAAGTTATATGTGCACACTCATTCTTAGTGTTAAGGAAAAAAAAAACACAAACCGTAACAAACCGAAAGCGGAATGAACGACTGTGAATTTTGTTTTATTTCCGACGACTTGGCAACATAAAAAAAAACGAAACAGAAAGTGTAAGTTTGTTACAGTGTTCAAATTCTTTTTCTACATTCACCCATTTAGGTTCCTTCGTTTAACTATAAAATAGATTATATATATATATATATATATACACACAAATATGTATTTTAAAAAGGGGAAAGTGAATATGGGGCTGTTACACACGTAAGCTTAGGTGCGAAACCCTTAAAACTACGTAGTTTTGGGTAGTAAAATTAAAAAAGCTACTATTTTTCTTTTTATTCCCTTTTTCGGTTCCAATTTCAGAGCGTTCACAATTCATCTTTGAAATATTAGTATGAAAATGAGTAGTGTGAAACGAGTTTCAGTTTATATTTATGGTTCTTGCCTAACTAACAATTTTTTGTAATCTTCTTATGTTCATTTAACGATTTGACTGAATTTCCACATGATTACAATTTTATGTATTATAGTGGTATTTCATGATTAAGTGCATCTAATACAAACCATTGAATCAAAATAAGTTTAGGGTTTCCACAAAATATCTATGTGACATCAGTGAATTCATTATGTTGAATTGCTCCTCTGTTAAACCAGAATATATGTCTATTGAATTTTCAACTTCAAATTAAATTTGAGATTAAAATATGAAGATTACAATAGCTGCGTAATTCCACCATATTTGTTGACTAGGTTTTCAAGATTATCATTATCCAATATTTCAGCCAATTTATAATCCAGGTAAATTTCTTACATAATCAAATTACTTTTCAGTGTTTGACTTTAATGTTAATTCTATCCATCTCGATTAGAAGTTGCTAGCCATTTAGATTTTGATTTATGAGCTTCGAGGGTTGTTTTTGAATTCATCGTCCCATATTATAAATATGAATGCTGTGAAATTGGAATGGAAAGAGGGAATAAAAAGAAAAAGAATATTAACTTATTTTAGTTTTGTTTAACAAAACTACGTTGTTTTAAGGGTTTTGCACCTAAGCTTAGGTGTGTAACAGCCCTATATTCACTTTCCCCTTTTTAAAATAGATATTTATAAATATTTTTTAACAGTTATAAATATTTATAAATATTTTTTAATACCGAATTCACATTTTTAATACCGAAAAAAAAGTGATGTTTTTTTTAATACCGAATTCACGTTTATAAATATTTATTGAAAACATAAAATGTAATTTAAATATTGGGTAGATAAAGAGTGTACGTAGTTCGTGGCGAACCAAGCATATGTAAACGTTGGTTATTTTGGTTAAGGTCAAATCAGGTTTGCATTAGAATGTAATATACACTTAGGATATGTCATTTTGGATAAGCACAATATTGGTTATCATTTTTGAATCAAATGGTTAACGTTTATAGTTATGCTGGTAATATATGCAGAGTGCTGAATTCACCCGTCGTGTTGAAGTCAAACGCATACGCAATAGCCAAGAGTGGTTCAGGCTGACATGTGGCGGTGGGAATTGCATGAAAGGTGTGGGGCGTGAAGACAACGATATGTGGTGTGATGGGTGCGAAAACCCCGTTGTCTTCCCGAGAGCAAGGTTTGTTTCTAAAAATGTTTAGTTGTATTAATTTGTAGCCATTCTCATGCAGGCTTATAACTGAAAATAAATTACAAACCTTGCATAGTTTCAGGCTAGAACTCGAGGTGTTTAACTTAACAGCCGAAGCTGTCGTTGTCTGCTTTGATGACACTGCCCAACGCTTGACAAAGACCACTGCTCATAGTATACTCACAGCAGAGTCTGGCCTGTCATGTGTCTACAGCCTTTATTCCACTGACATACAGGATAAGTTCACTCCGGTGATGGTAAGGAACGCTAATGGAAGCATTTCAACACTGCCGAATTGTTTGCACTCTCTTGTGGGCAGCACTCAGACCCTCCAGCTTGATTCGTGTACGTATTATGATCATGGCCATTTTGAATCCTTCAACTGCAAGAATGTCCTGCTAGATGGGGATGGTTGTAAGCCCTTTGGTTCTTCCACACCTCCATCGATCCCAGCTAAAGACAAGGGGGTGCTACCCATACCGACACCAGTTAAGCGCGTTGAAGCGATCGTAAGGTATATATCGGCTTACACTTTATTCGTGCCCTGTTTAATAAACCATTTTAATTAAAGATGTGCTATTTACCTTTCTACTCGATCTGAAATGTTATTTACATACCTGGTATATGTTTACTCTATTTTAAAATTAGGAGGCTACAACAGTCAGAAACTTGAGTTCATAAATATAAAAGTGCATTGCTCTACATTAAAAAAATAGGAATAAAAAAACTTGGTAACGCATCACTTCGAATGTGTAAAGACATATAAGGGGAGAAGTTGGCTTTTGAAAAAAATAAACTTGGTATCGTTATAAATGGAAAGGCAACAAAAAAACTTTCAACTATAATTGATTGATTTCCATAAACAATGTAATTGTGCATATTTATTTTTGGATAATCGTCTACATAAATGTTTCGTGCTTTTCCTTCGCAGGCCTGCTTATGCAGATTCGGATTCAGAAGAAACAGTTGACAGTGACCCACATGAAAGGTATACCGTCTGCACTTAGTGTTAGTAATGAAAACCTGTACTACTTTTCGATGCATATATACGTAAACATAGTATACCATTTTTAATAGTTTTCTTTTCGTTATTTCACTGCAGTCAGTTGGCTGGTGATGGGATTGGGGATGACGGTGGCATGCGTTAGCTAAAGTTTGGTCTATATGTTATCCAATAAGATAGGAAGGCGTGCGAGAGTTTATGCGTTTTCCCTTTTTCTGTTTCATGTTTTTTCCCTTGGAAGACATCTTTTTTCACTTCTTTTTGGCCGGCAAGTTTTGCCAAGGAAACAAATTATGGCCCATGGTTTAATAAACTTTAATCATGCCCCTTTGTAGGCATATTGTCTTACATGTTATGCACCGGCCGTGTCAGACATCTTACCACGAACAAACAATAGCTATTATGCATGCCGTGCATCGCACGGGCTTTTTCCCTAGTATCATTCTAAAAATAGGAAGTCATAAGAAGTGCATTAAATTGAATTTGATTGAACTTATTAAAACGACATTGAAACCATCTCATTGAACTCTATTATATGATATTTTAGGTTTTTGCTTTTTGATTTTTAGCTTGTATGTTTTAGAATTTTTGTTTATATCATTGTGTCTTTTGATTTAGCATTGTGACTTTTTTGTTTATTTGAATAATTTTGTATTTTCTATATTTGCGTCATTGTGTTTTTTCCTTTATATTTTGTGAGAGTTAAATGCCATTTTAGTCCCTGTGGTTTGGACCATATTAACAGTTTAGTCTAAAGGTTTCATTTTTAACCTGTGGGTCCAAAAAGGTTTCACAGTTGCCATTTTAGTCCACTTGGTTAACTTCATCCATTTTTCTGTTAACGAGAAAGCCAATTTGGTCATTTTGTATGTAATTCTGTTAACTAAACGGGCAATTCAGCCATATAAAATGACCGAATTGGCCTTCTCGTTAACAGAAAAAATGGATGAAGTTAACCCAGTGGACTAAAATGGCAACTGTGAAACATTTTTGGACCCACAGGTTAAAAATGAAACCTTTGGACTAAACTGGCAAAATGACGCAAACCACAGGGACTAAAATGGCATTTAACTCTATTTTGTGATCTATTATGTTTGTACATTTCTCATTTTTAAAAGACTTTGTAGGATTATTTTACGCTACAGTTTTTAATTGTTATTTTGATTTTGATGTTATTGTTTGATTAAACTTTGAGATGATCGATTACATTTATCTAATCAATGTAACATTATTTATATTGTTATTCCGTACTTTGTAAGCATGTCATTACTAATAGGTTTCAGTAGGTTTTGGTTGAAAATTATAACTCTAGAGGGTGTGGGGGCGCCACCCAATCCAGCTAGCACTCTATAGCGCCCCATCCCCGCCATCGTCCACACCACCGGCGCTATGCCGGGGCGCCATTGAACGTCCGTCATCGTGGTAACGAGCTCGAAGGGCTTTATCAGGTGGGGCCCACAACTTGTAAACCAATCAAATTTTTTTTTAATTTTGTTTAATAGGGGGCTCCATCCACACCCTGCAATTTAAAGGGGGCTCCATGGCTGAGTTGGATCCTAGGTGGCGCTGACGTGGACCTTAGGGGGACTTGATAAAGCCCATGGGGCTCCAACCACACCCTATAGCCTAATCGTAATTGGGATGTTGGTCAATTGATAATCATAACCATAATGAATTGGTTAACAAGGTTTCAGTTAATTAATTTTGAAGGTTATAGTGGGTCGATTTTGGGTTTATTAACTAGGGTGAGGATTAAATAGAAAGCTTATTTTGGCTAGAAAGGATAGGAAGCAATAGGATTATGACATGTGACAAAATTTAAAATAAAGATGAAGAGTATTTTAGTCAATTGTATCCAATCTTCTTCCTTCTTCTCCCCAGTAACTTCAAAACTCACCATTTTCAAAACCCACCATCTTCAACCTTTTCTTCACTTTCTATCTCAATAATCACTACATTATAGTGCGATTTTCGTCACCAATCAATGATTCAAACACTCAATCAATGTGTTCAACTTTTTTGAAGAAACCCAGTTTAACTTCATAAAATATCTCATTTTTTCCCGTGTTTTTGAAGCGAATCACTCGATCCGTTCGATTCGATCGCTGATAAGTGTTTCTATCATTCAAATTTCGTCAGTCGTTGAAGAAATCGACTTCGATCCATGTAAGAAATTCTTGAATTACATTTTTACGATCAAGGTTTTTGAATTGAGTCATTGCGTTTTACGATCTTGGCGGGGGTCCGGGGGCAGCTCCCCTAGGAGCAGGGTCCAAAGGGCGACAGCCCCTGGCGGGGTCCAAGGGGCAGAGCCCCTGGCTGGGGTCCTACTTCCTGCATCAGTAAAAAAAAATTCTGATTAAATTGCTTTAATAAAAATGCATAAGAAAATTAATGCCTCATTTTCGTAGACAATTTTTGACCTTCTACTTCCTTGTTCAGACAGTTTTTGAAGCATTTTTAGTCATTGCGTTTTAGGTAAAACACATTTTTATATGTTTCAGTCCATTCCGTTTTAGAGAGAACACTTTATTTATAGTTTTTAAGCCATTGCGTTTTAGAAATAAGACAGTTTTATGTGTTTTTAGGCCATTGCGTTTTAGAAATATGACAGTTTATGTTTTTTCAGGCCATTGCGTTTTAGAAAAACACATTTTTGAAGTGTTTTTAATCCATTGCGATTTAGGTAAAACACATTTTTATGTGTTTTCAATCCATTACGTTTTAGAAAAAAAGACATTTTTAAGTGTTTTCTGGCCATTGCGTTTTAGAAATAAGACATTTCTTTGTGTTTTTTGTGCATTGCGTTTTAGGTAAAACACAATTTTATGTGTTTTCAGTCCATTGCGTTTTAGAAAAAAGATATTTTTAAGTGTTTTCTAGCCATTGCGTTTTAGAAATAAGACATTTCGTTGTTTTTTTGTGTATTGCGTTTTAGGTCAAACACATTTTTTTGTGTTTTCAGTCCATTGCGTTTTAGAAAGTACAATTTCTTTTGTGTTTTTAGGCTATTGCGTTTAAGAAATAAGACATTTTTTTGTGTTTTCTGACCATTGCGTTTTACAAATAAGACATTTCTTTGTGTTTTTGGTGCATTGCTTTTTTAAAAGAAATCATTTTTACGTTTTTTTTCATTGCGTTTTAAGAAACTGGGCTTTTTCCATTGCGTTTTACACAACTGGGTTTTTAAATTTTTTTTTTTCCAAAATATAGCAATACTATACTCGCTTTAAAGATAAAAAAACGCTCGTTTTTTGGTGCAATTTTTATAATAAAATAATGTCGTATGAAATAGTTATTAACGTTTAAAAAATGGGGGGGGGGGGGGGGGAATTGGAGGAGAGAGAAACTATTGTCCTGGATTGACTAGAATACCCTTACACAAACCCACGTGCCTCTTTTCTTCTCTTCAATTTACTCATTTAATCTTAGCTCTTGATTAAATCAATTGATAGTCAAGATTACTTCTTAGCATTCATAGCAAAAAAAACTTCATATTATATCCTAACCCCTATTAACTATTAACAACTATTAACTATGAATTTGGACATAGTTAAAAATAGCTCGATACAAGTAATGAGGGCTACAGATTCTTCTTCCCATCATTATCAACTACTTCCTTCCTTTGGTCGTATATTTTGTCCAATGTTGCAGAACAAAGAGTTTTAAATTTAAATTTCTATGTTGTTGTTTGTGTTCTTTACTTGCTAGCCTGTTATATATGGACTAAATACATTTTTAACCCCTAAGACCTAAACCCAAGAAACAAGTGAGTATGGACTTTTGGATTATTGTTGATTTATGAACTATATATATAACATACAACTTTTATTGAATATAATATATATTATAGGAGCTCACTCCAAAAATAGATATAAATATTACTTCCAGTTGTAACGAGATTATATATATGGTAAGGTTATTGTAAAAAAGGTGTTTTTTGTGAGAAATGTAAGAAAGAATCTACACAATTAGATCTTTGATCTAATAGTTGAGATTAATAGGGACCAAATTGTAAATTGTGTTTTATTACTTTGGACTGATTTGAAAATTGTAGGGGTAATAGAGTCTTTATATCCATTTGAAAATAGGAAACTGTATATCAAAACCCCTACAAAATCGCGAATCATGACATCTCCGTCACTTTCTTCTGCCGCTATGAATTATCGACATCTATGCCGCTCTCTTTCGTGGCTCCGAATCATCAACATCTCCGCCAGTTGTGATTGAGTCGGAAACGTTACGACTGCTCCGGCGTCTCCAGCCAGTCTACCGTCGCTCTGAATCATCAAAAAACATCGTTGTGTTCTTTTGTAGTGTTATATACTTATTACAGTGCAGAATGGTGGTAGCAGTGTTATATATAATGTTGTAGTATTATACAGAGTAATAAAAGGGTTATATGGTGTTATATACCATTCATAGTGTTTTATAGAGATTTGGAGTGTTATATACTTACTAGAGTGCTGAATGGTGGTTGCAGTGTTATATATAATGTTGTAATGTTATACAGAGTTATATGTAACGCCTCGTTTTTTTGTAACTTTCCGTATTTAGAGAGTTTGTCGTATATTTCTTTTCTTGGAAACTTGTATCTCTTGTAATCGAATTTCATTTCGAATCGTTGTAAACTGAGGCTTTGATCATAATGAAATTGATTATTTCCTAAGAATTATGCGTTGTTTGATTTTACATGTTTATACATTTAATTCGTTTATACACTTGATACATTATTTATGATTCTCGCAAACGTGTGGTTAACGTACAAATAACTATCGTAATTACGTGACCTCATACGTTTACTTCATACGAATGTTTGGTTATTCGTTTAGAATACTTAATCCACCTCTTTCATACTTGGTTTAAACTGAAATGTGTGCTTATTATGCTTGAAACATCATAAAATACCTTCTTTATATTCACACATTAGTTAAGTGATAATTATATACTTGGAATACCTTGAAATATGTTAATTATACCTTAATTATGTGCCAACATCAAACATAGGGACTATAATGGCAAAAATTGAAACTTGTGCGGCTGAAGACCTCAGGCGACACACGCACCTGGCCCCCTCCCTTGTCGCGACGCGCTGGGCAGTGCAATTCGCACCAGCTACTGATCTGCGCGCACATTGGCTGATTTTGGCTCTCATCTTCCACCTAAACTCATTTATTACACTCTTACCTCTAACCCTAATATCCCCATTATAAATACAACATCTCCCACTCTCATTTTCACTTTCCAACCCATCTAAACTCTTTCAAATCACCTCTAAAACTCTCTAAAATTCCATGATTTGAGCAGAAAGTTCTAAGGATTCAAAGTGAGTTCTAACTCACTTCCTCAACTATTTCTTCTTGTTTCTTCTTTTATTTTCACTTGTATAACCTCTAGAAAGGTTTTCACAAGATTACCATGATAATCTAAGGTGAAACCTCACCATATTTGAGGTCCAAAGTGTGATTAATTTTCTGATTTCGTTTATGTTCATGTAACTTCATTTTTACATACTTTTTTCACCATATCTTCTTCTACAAAGCTTGGAATACCTATTGGAGTGTTTCCACAAGATTACCAAGGTAATCTAAGGTCGAACATCCCCATTTATAGGCCGAAAACTTTCTATTTTGAAGAAACTTTGTTAAAAATTTCATAAAACACAACTTTTCTTGCTTGAATCTTGTACCTAGCAACTTCCTAAACCCATCAATGGTTGTGGGAATTGTTGGGGATGATTCTTACAAGTTTAGAGGTACAAACAACCTCTAAACTTTCTGATTTGTTAGGGTTCAATACAACCCACAATTGTTGAAATCACAAAGGTTTGCCATAGTTCATATGGTGAGACTTATGTTAGATGCAAATGTGAACATTGGATGCTTTGGCATTGCTAACTTGATTCCACACCTCACTTGATGTTTTTAGTTGATATTACTAGTAGCTTTCTAGTATCAAAGTAACATAACCTCATCTAGCCTCTGACACTTAGTTAACTCTTTCTATGTCGTGGTGGTTCACTCGGGTTAAGATTACTTGGCTACTTGACTTGTATTAGTTAGTTCTTTTAATTCTTGTTATTCATGACCCTTCGAATCATCCTTGTTATGGTTTTGTGTAGTGGTGAATCATACAATGAGGATAAATCCTCCATGTTTGACCTACATGATAATACATGACATTCTATGATGGACTTAGTTTAGGGTATTAATATAACAATATAAGTGTGTGTGTATATATATATATATAATTGGTCAAGTTTGTGATGATAATCGGATAATGGTTATTCATCATGAATTAGGGCTAACTTATCTACGATTTTAAGCCACTTGTTATTGATTCTAATAGGCAATTTGGGACTCATGAAACCACACATAACATAGTGTCATAAACAAGTACTTAGAACTAGATTATACTTTTGTATACATACTTTCATACTTTAAATTCCAAATCCGAATCTTCCATCTTAAATCCATTGACTTACACACCTAGGGTGAATTTGGTGTTCCATCCTCTAACTTACAACTCTTCACGGGATTTCAAAGGAAGCTTTGCAAAACCGTGAGTACACTCGACCCTTTTCACGCTTTAACGCACTTTTGGGTGTAACATGTTTTACTTATCAAAATACACAATTCACACAAACGTATTCAATCACTCAATCCACTATACATATTATTTGTTATGCTTAGGTTGTTATGCTACAATACATACACGCACTCTATTTGTTCATTAACTTACCTAGCCCACCTTAACAAATATAGCGCTACAGAAGTAGCATGCCGCCCGTCGGGGTATTGTTAAGTTATTATTATACATAACGGTCTCGTTCACTTGGTGGCGAGGGATGCACATTATTCTAGTACAACCTTATGAATGAATTGCCATGTTGGATTTGAGAAAACCTTTTTATACTTATATTATATAATTAAACTTGTGTACTCGCCAATGCTTGTAACAACCCGACTTTCCGGGTCAAGTCGTGTCATTACTCAGATCTGTCATTTATTGCTTAACTGACTTGTACTCTCGAGATCTCGATTATCGCAAACGGGTTTGCATGATATTTTAAACGCTTATTACAACGCTTATTCAAAACGCAGTTAACACATTTAAACACACTTTACCGCATTGTTACTATCGCTATCGCAAACGCAATCGCAACGCAAACTCGAAACGCAGTTATTGGTATTGTTCTATGTGTGTGTTACTATGTGCTTTACTTGTGTATGCTTTATATATGTTTTGGGATGTTATTCGCAAACGCAATCACAACTCTATCGCAACGCAAACACAAAGCAGACTCAAAACGCAGATCTACTTTACGCATTTATGTGTTAGATTATGTGATTATTAGTTTAAATATATTGTGGTTATCAATGCAACACTTATACGCTCAAACACTCACTCGGTACTCGCTTAAACACAACGCAACGCTTAACGCACAAAACGAAAGTCGGAAACCAACAAAACGCAACTCGGCTGGTCGAATGACCACCCGATCGGATGGACATCCGATCGGATGACCATTCGATCGGATGGCCATCCGATCGGATGACCATTCGATCGGATGGCCATCCGATCGACTAGCCATCCGACCCATTTCTCAACCGCCTTATCTCTCTCTTACACTATAAATAGAGCCATACACGCTACTGTTCACTGTCGTGACAGCTCTATCCAACCCAACTCGCTCCCAACTCATTCTCAAGCACTTTTCTCTCGATTCAAGGCTATTTCATAAGTATTTCTCCCTAAATCTTGTACTTCCATCATCACTACACATTTCTTCATCATCTTCTCCATGAAAATCACTCATTTTCACCTTGAAATCACCTGATTTGGACCCCTTGAAGGTGACATCACCTCGGTTATTTATGCAAATAGGTTGTGTGACGTTATCTCATCAAGAACCGTTCAAATCTAAAGGATTTCCTGTCACACCCCAACCGATGGCGTAAACTTTGGGGCGCGGCACTGAGCGAAATAGATTATCCAGGAGAAATCCATACCAACTAATATTACCAAATACTTAACATTACGTCCCATACCATAACATATCCAGCAAAATAATTATTACAGACATTGTATCTCAAAGACAAGTAAATTGTTTCGACAACTCATATTTAAATTAATTGTGGGTTTCTAGACCACCTAAACTTGATTCCATGACATCCAACAAGTAAAAGCATCCTAAACACCTGTCACATACGTTAAAATAGCAGTCAATACACATAGTGTAAATGTGAGCATACAAGTTTAGTAGTATAATAGTAGCGAAAGCGATTTACGCATAACCAACATGTAATACGTAGAGATGTGAAGCAGGTAAGTTATCGACAATGAAATATGCACAGACGTGACTGCGAGTTGTAGAATGCGCAACACATATCACCACCGTGACACGTGAAGAAAAGCCCTTAACAACCCCTGTCCACGACAGGTGCTGAGTCCAAACTATAGTACTATCGTTGCTAAGGTGTCAGGCAACAATCACTGTGTAAACATAACATACTAGCATTCATCGAATAACACGTATAACATGCGAGAGCGGTTAGCGTATAAAAGTGTTTGCATTGTATGTTGGTTGTGATTTTGATATAGTTAATGTATATAACACCCAAAGGTGCTTAAAGCAAAAAGGGATCGAGTATCCTTACAGATCGTGTTTAATAAATAAACATTTTCTTGGATTGAAGGGAGCGCTGGAGAGTTAGTATGATCAGAGAATGATAGTGTAAGCATTGAACAGTGTGTTAAATAGTGCGTCAGAGCGTTTGAGTGGCGAATAGTGATCCGGTCGGATGACCGTCCGGACAGATGGTCATTCGGACGGATGACCAGTCGGTCAGAGGGTTGTCCGTTTGGGATGGATGTGTTTGTGTACGCTTTGAACTTTGAAGTTTTCGTTGTAGCATTTATAAAAGTGAGAAGTGTTCTTATTTGTCCAGCCATCCGGTCGGATGGTTATCCGGACGGATGGCCGTTTGATCGGATGGTGGTTCGTTTGAGTGGGAATATGCAAAGGGTTACCTCTTCTGTCCGGATATTCATTCGATCGGATGGTCGTCCGATCGGACGACTATTCGTTGGAAGCTAATGTTCTTTGAAGTTTTGTAAAAATGTTTAAGTGTTGAAACCACAAGTCATCTGATCGGATCGTCGTTCGATTGAATGGTGATCCGATCGGACGACGATTAGTTTGAGTAACCTGTTTGTTTGAGAACTTGTAAAATCAGTTAAGTTCAGAAAGTTTGCGGTTGAACCGAGACGGTATAACAACGTGTTAAGCAACGGAAACCACCTCAGGCCCAACCCATCCGGTCGGACGGGAATCACCCTGTTCGATCCGAACCAGCTGTTCATGACGGTGTTTCATGTTCAACCCGTGAATCGGTTATCTCTTTGATAGAAATCCATTCCCAGACCGACACTTTACTAGAAAATGAGTACAGGGCCTGGTCGAGCTCAGATTCTATCGATTTTGAGTAAAAGTGAATAATGTTTGAAGAAAAGTTTGAAACACTTTGATTATGCTTAGATTTAGGTGAAATCAGTGTCTAAACATTGTAGAAATCCTTTAGATCTGAGTTGTTCTTGGTGAGATGAGGTCATACTCCGATGCTCATATGAACCCGTGATGACGTCACCCGATAACAGCCCAAATCAGGTGGATTTCATGGTTAAAAGTTGTGATTTGTTGGTGAAATTGATGAGAAAGTGTGTGCTGATTGTAGAAGTACAAGATTTGAAGTGAAAACTTACAAGAATCGTGTGGAATCGAGAGAAAAGTGGTCTGAGAGTGCGTGGGTCGGAGGAGAGCTGTCACATCATGAACAATGATGTGGCAGGTGAGATATTTATAGGTGAAGAGGAGAAGAGGCGGTGTGGTGTGGTTCGGTCGGAGGGCCTTTCGATCGGATGGCCATCAGATTGGAGGGTCATCCGGACGGATGACAATTCAATCGAACGGTCATTCAATCGGATGGCTTGAGTGGGTTGGTTTCCGACTCTCGTTTCGTGCATTGAGCGTTGCTTTGCGTTTCGAGTGAGCGATGTGATAGTATTACACATTAGTTACACAATTAACATAACTACTAAATAATATAATAGTAAAACTTATTATTCGAGTCCGCGATGTGATTGCGTTGCGATAGGTTTGCGTTTGCATTTGCGAATAACACCCCCAATACATATAAGCACACACAAGTAAAGCACATAATAGCACACACACGTAAAACAATATCCAGAACCTGTAATTCGAATTGCGATGTGATAATGTTTTGTAGATTAGCGTTTAATTACGTTTATCGCATTGTTACTTCACATATTAATAAATCGTAAAACAAACAGCGTCATTATAGAGCCATAGAGTACAAGCAGTAATTTAGTCAGAAATGACAGATCTGATTAGCAATCTTTTCATCCTTTGACTTTGACTTTGACTTTAACTTCAGAAAGTCGGGTTGTTACAGCCTCCCCTACTTTAGGAAATTTCGTCCCGAAATTTAAGGCGCAGGCGTAACGAATAGTTATGGGTATTTAGCCTTCATATCACTTTAGAGTTCCCAGATGAACTCGGTGCCACGTTTGCCTTCCCAGCGAACCTTCACAATGGGAATGCGTGAGCGTCGGAGCTTCTTGGTCTCTCAATCCATGATCTCAACTGGCTTTTCCACGAAGTGTAATGTTTCGTCCACTTGTAGATCCTCAAGAGGGACATGTAGATTCTGGTCGGCTAGACACTTTTTGAGGTTCGAAACGTGGAAAGTCGGATGTACATTGCTGAGTTCCTCCGGTATTTCGAGTCTGTAGGCCACCTTGCCAATTCTTTCCAGAATCTTAAAAGGTCCAACATATCGAGGCGCTAGCTTTCCTTTCTTGCCGAATCGGATCACTCCCTTCCAAGGTGCAACCTTTAGGAGTACGTGATCACCAACGTTAAATTCAAGGGGCTTGCGGTGCTTATCGGCGTAACTCTTCTGACGACTCCGATCTTTCTGGAGATTGTCTCATATTTGGAGGATCTTGTTAGTCGTTTCTTGCAATAACTCAGGACCGGTAATTTGCGCATCCCCGATCTCGTGCCATACAATAGGCGATCGACATTTTCTTCCATATAATGTCTCAAATGGTGCCATTTGAATGCTAGAGTGATAACTGTTATTGTACTAGAACTCGACTAAAGGTAAATGCGGATCCCAATTACCACCGAAAACTATCACACATGAGCGAAGCATGTCTTCGAGGGTACGAATCGTGCGTTCAGTCTGACCGTCGGTCTGGGGATGAAAAGTAGTACTAAGATTGAGAGTAGTACCGAGAGCAGATTGAAAAGTTTCCCAGAGACGCGAAGTGAATCGACCATCGTGGTTAGAGATGATGTCACGAGGTGTCCCGTGTCGACAAATGACTTCGTCGGTATAGATCCGTGCTAATCGGTCTACCTTATAATCTTCCCGTGTCGGCAGAAAGTGGGCGGATTTGGTGAGATGATCAACGATAACCCAAATGCTATTGTGACCTGATGGCGTGCAAGGAAGTTTCGTAATGAAATCCATGGCTATACTCTCCCACTTCCAGATGGGAATTTCGGGTTGCACGAGTAAGCCAGAGTGGCATTGTTGTTCAGCCTTGTCCTTCGAGCAGGTTAGGAACTTCGAAACATAGAGAGCGATATCTTTCTTCATACACCGCCACTTGGGCCGTAAACAAACCGAATGTTCAGGAAACAGTTCGTGAACCGTTCGGCGTGAAGTTCGTTTATGTTCGTTCATTTAATAAACGAACGAGAATGAACAAGAAGTTCCGTTCGATTAGTTAAATGAACAAACATGAACAGAGGTCTCGTTCGTTCGATTGTGTTCGTGAACGTTCGGTAAGATGTTCGTGAACATTCGTTCATTTGCGTTCGTTTATGTTTGTATGTTTGTGTTTTAATTAAAGATTTTTGTACTTTCATATATTTTATCTAAACTTTTTATATTATTAAACTTTTATTTATTTATTACCCTAACAATTAAACTATGAAACCCTCTTTTACATTGTTTATACATCATTTCCCTTTCCTTTCTCATTATTTACATCGGCGAATACGATTGACCTTCATTCCACAATAAGGGATTCAAGTTCCAGTGCTACTCTCTGGGCCATCTACCTTTATCCTTCGTCGCGTTGGCCAAATTTATTTGTGTTCGTGAACCGTTCGCGAACACGCTCATTTCCTTAATGAACGAACACGAACATAACATCTCGTTCGGCAAGTGTTCATGAACCGTTTGTGAACACATTTATTTCCTTAATGAACGAACACGAACAAGGCCTTGTTCATGTTCGTTCGGTTCGTTTACAGCCCTACCGGCCACCAGTGCCTGTAGCGAAGGTCCTGGTACATATTATCGGCACCAGGATGAATGAAATATCGAGACTTGTGGGCTTCGTCTTGCAGAATCTCTTGTAAATTAGTGCGTTTGGGAATCCAAATTCGGTCAAGATAGTAAAATATACCATTCGATTTATTCACTAGTTGTTCACCGTTTCCGATAATCCTTTCTTTCTTCAAGGGGCGTTCGGTAAAACAAGCATGTTGAGCGTCACGGATAAGAGCTTAGAGATTGTGTTGGGCTTGGGTATTGCGAACTGTTGGTGCATACGTCTGTCGACTTCGTCTTGTATCGAGTCTTGTATTGTATTAGATAGATCAGGGCACGGAAAACGAGATATGAGTGTTTGTAGGTATTTCACACGAAATGACTTGTATGTCATTTCGTACAAAATCAAGTTGGTATTTCGCACGAAATAGTGATTTCGTGTGAACTTGCTTTCGTTTGAAGCATTTCGTGCGAAACCAGCTCACCTATAAATACCTGATGTGCCTTGTCATTTGATAGGTTCTGATTCCGGCAACGAAGTGCTGCCAAAGTGTCTCCAGGCTTGTAATTCGATCTGATATCAATATAGAGACAGTTTAAAGTGATTTCTCTTGCAATTAAGCTGAAATAACTCTGATACATCTGTTTCCACCTTTTGTATCCGACGAGATCTCTTCTGATCGACTCGTTTGGGTCTGAAAACGATCCTACAAGTGGTATCAGAGCTCAGGAGGAAGAGTTCTTAGCATTTCAGCTGCAATTTCTGATTTCTACACCTTCTTTTCAAAATTAAACAAGTTTTCACGGTTAAAATGGCTTGATTTTCAAATATAACGTGTGAAACAGTGTTTTAACAAACCCTTGAAAGTTTCAGACTCTAATTCGAAGTAAAACTTGGTCAAAATGAGTTTTGTTGAGAAAAGAGGAAATGATAGTACATCAGTAGACATTCACAGCATGCTAAAGAATTGGAAAGTTTAAATGTGATAAACGGTCTCACTGATGATGTGCCAGTAGGTTTTTGCACAATTAGTAAATTGTGTCGAGATATAAAACTAAATTTCAAACTTACTTATCTCGTGGGGAACCTCTCTCGGATATATGGGTAACCCCCGAAATCTTGTTTGAAAGGTCCCTCTTTCTGAGATACTAGGTCTTTATACTCAGTGATATCTGGGGTATTATCCCGGGACTTCTGATTTTGCGGAAGCAATGGCCTAGTCCCCGTATAATACTTTCTGCTTGCTTGAAATATTAGCACCCCCCCTTAGCATAAAAAATGATGAAACATTGAAAAATGCTAATCATGTGCTGTTGAATAAAAGATTCTCTAAAGGGAACACACCTAAAGTTGAAGCCATCATCTCTCTGATTTTGCGGAAGCAATAGCCTGAGCTCTCATGGCCCTCGCATTTAACCCTTTACAGATATCATCTAGGTATACTCACCTGTAAGACTGAATATTGCGATCTGGATACGGGAGTATATTCTGAGAAGGGACACGTGAATAAGTTCAAGTCTCTAAAACATTAAATCTCGTATCTCGAAACAGTTGAACTTTGTGTGAAAATTTAAGTGGATCAGTATACTGACAATCTAAGTGAATCATTTAGAACTTAAAATGTTTAAAGCTTAACGGTGTTGGTGATTTGTCTCAGAAACTGATATGATCCTCTTACACAAACTCACAAAAATATTGTCTGTAAATATTTCTTTACTGCATTTCTAAGTACAAAAACCCAAAAAGATTTTTAGTGTGTTTTAGCATAAATTTTGAAAAATTCAAAAATATTTTCGACAACTGTTGTTGAAGAGCTAATTTTCAAAATTTCAAGTGCTAAACATGATGAACAGGTTTGGGAGAGTATGTTTAAAATGAAATTTTTTTATGTTTGCCTACAAGTGGTCATCAGAAATTTTTAAATGTTAAATCATTATGAACGACATCTGCCAGTGATATAAATTTTGACAAATCTTAAATTTGTGAAACTTATGTTTGTGGTAGAGATTGTGCAGGAATGAAGTTTGAGAAAAGCAAGGTTACAATCTTAGAACCTGTGAAAAGTGAATTCCAGACTATGATCCCAGCTTATCGAAAGGAGGAGTTTGATGATATCAAGAGGGAGTCTGAAGATGTAAGCTGCTGATGCTGATGATCTTAAGGAATCAATAGACCTGATCAAGAGGAGTTTAGAGCATGGTTGAGATTCTGAGAGAAAGAGATTGATTGAGGATGCTTACAATGGAGAATTTTTGGAGAGATTGAGAAGACTGATAAAGACTGAAGGTTTGACAACCGAAGACTCGACACCGAAGACTTCGTCAACATCCGAGGGGGAGTCTGTTGGTGCATACGTCTGTCGACTTCGTCTTGTATCGAGTCTTGTATTGTATTAGATAGATCAAGGCACGGAAAACGAGATATGAGTGTTTGTAGGTATTTCGCATGAAATGACTTGTATGTCATTTCGTTCGAAATCAAGTTGGTATTTCGCACGAAATAGTGATTTCGTGTGAACTTGCTTTCGTTTGAAGCATTTCGTGCGAAACCAGCTCACCTATAAATACCTGATGTGCCTTGTCATTTGATAGGTTCTGATTCCGGCAACGAAGTGCTGCCAAAGTGTCTCCAGGCTTGTAATTCGATCTGATATCAATATAGAGACAGTTTAAAGTGATTTCTCTTGCAATTCAGCTGAAATAACTCTGATACATCTGTTTCCGCCTTTTGTATCGGACGAGATCTCTTCTGATCGACTCGTTTGGGTCTGAAAACGATCCTACAAGTGGTATCAGTGCTCAGGAGGAAGAGTTCTTACCATTTCAGCTGCAATTTCTGATTTCTACACCTTTTTTTCAAAATTAAACAAGTTTTCACGGTTATAATGGCTTGATTTTCAAATATAACGTGTGAAATAGTGTTTTAACAAACCCTTGAAAGTTTCAGACTCTAATTCGAAGTAAAACTTGGTCAAAATGTTCAAAAACTGTCCGAAAGTTTGATTTCGTACGAAAGTTGATATCATTTCGTTTGAACAGTTGCTTTTATTTCGTATGAAATCAGATCTTATTTCGTTTCAGAGGTCATTTCGCTTGAGAGTGAACATCAGATTGTTATTCCATACGAAATAGCAGTTCATTTCGTATGAAAGTGCATTTCGTGTGAACCATAGTTTTCATTTCACACGAAACAGAAGTTTATTTCACACGAAAGCTCATTTCGCTTGAAAGTTTGCTTGAAAGATTGATTTCGCTTGACAGAGGGTTGATTTCGTTTGAAACTTTATTTCGTGTGAACAATTGATTTCGTTTGAAAAGCTGTGTTGGGAGATTTTTGAGAACTAAATCATGGATAACGAGTTTTATAACGCCTTTGCTAGTCCAATGACCGTTACTCAGAGTACGTTGCTTGAAAATGAAACGGGGACAACACAAAAACCGCCTAAGCTCATGAGTATCGAGGAGTATAGTTAATGGGCTGAACGTTTTGAAAACTGGGTACAAGCATATCATTTAGATGCTTGGGAACATACTGAAGTTCAATATAGTAGACCAGTTGGGGATAATAGAGTGAAACTTGCAATCAGAGAGCTGAGTGTAGAAGAGAAAAAGAAATATAAAGATGAAAAAATGATGGTTAGTCTGTTGCAACAAGCGATTAAAGAAGATATCTTGATTTTACTTCAACACAACGGAAGTGCACATTCGATATGGACAGAATTAGAATCAAAGTTTCTTGGTAGTGATGAGATGATGAAAAACAAAAAGTCACTTTTGAAGAAAGAATTTGATCTATTCCGTGGGTTGAGAACTGAAAACACCAAGCAGATTATTGAAAGATATTGCAATTTATTGAAGAATATGAATAGATTAAACATCCAAAAAGATAAAGACGAATTGATTGAAAAATTGGCTGATGCGTTGCCACATGATGAGTGGGGCACGTATCTTATGATGTTGAAAAATAAACCAGGTTTTAACGAGCTAACGTTGAGCGAGTTCATTAAACAACTTGAAGCTCAAGAGATGGAACAACGAAAGATAGCAAGAATGAAGAACTATGATGAAGAACAAGACATTGGTTTGTATTACAAAGGTGGTGTTAGTGATAAAACCAACATTTCTCCAAAGATTGAAACTGCCTTCAATGCAAAAAGTTCTTCTAAAAGTTTATCTCAGGGATCGAGCAGCAAAACAGGATTTACTTCATTTCCATCATTTGATCCACATTTTTCTGCAACAAAGAGTGGCAAAGTTCTTCAATGCAACATTGCTTTAAATCTTGAGAATGATCAGAACTACTCGGAAGAAGTTGAAAAAAGTCATATGTCTCTGTTGGTGACTGTGCTAGAGTCGTATGGAAGTTTGGTTGCAGGTAGGATCGGAAATCCAATGCTGACTAAGGTGGATTACGATCAGGTCGATGCTGAGGAGATGGAATTGATGGATATAAAGTGGTGTTTGGCAAGCGTGTTGAGAAGAGCTGAAAAGTTTAAACAAATTACGGGAAGAGATGATTTTCGTGATGCTAATGTTTCTACTTTAGGATTTGATAAATCTAAAGTTACTTGTTTTCGTTGCAGGGAAAAAGGGCATTTTAAGCGAGAGTGCACAAACCGCGAAGCAAGTGGAGCTCAAAATCATTTCGGAAACAATGACTACTATCGAAAGGCGATTTATCATCAAGTTGCTCAACACCGTATCAACAAGAACAACAACAAACTGCACATGCTAGATAGGTGATCGAAGATTCAAAGAAAGCTTGTCTTGTTAATCAAGATGATGGAAGTTCATCAAAAGAAAACAGTTGGGATAAATATATTTCAGCAGAGAGTAAAGCATGTGTGATGAACAAAATGATAGATCAAAATGATGAAAGGCTTCCAGAGGGTTTCAGTTGGAAAGATTTCAGTTGGGATAATTATGATCCTAACAAAACTTCTGGTCATAAAGCTTTTGTTGCTCAAAAAGTTGACAATAATACTGATGATTATTGGGCAGAAAAAATAACAAAATATTTAGCCAGGCAAGGTAAACAAAGTTGAAGAAGAGATTAGTGTGATAAAGAATCAAGATAAAGAAATTCCAGTTTTTGAGATTAAAAAGGAAGCTATTGCAGAAAAAGTGTCTGAGAGCTGTGAAAACTGTGAGACTATGAAGAAGCAAAACAGTGAATTGATTCACAACTTGAACAGGATGAAAGAGTCATATGATGTCCTGAACAAAGCCATGAATCAATACAACGAGTCGAGCAGTGAACAAGCTATAGCAATGAAGACACTTAAAGGAGCATACATGAGACAGCTTGATAGTGTCAACTATTACACTGAGAAGTGTGCTGAGCTTGAATTGAAGTTAGAAACACAGAGAATTGAAACCGAGAGAGTTAATAGATGGTTAAAAAGTTACTCATGTTCTACTTTTGTGGTTGACAGGATTTACCCTATAGTGGAAGGATTGAAGACGTTTGAAGAAGAAAAAACTTCTGAAACAAAAGAAGATGATGAAGTGAAGACATCTGGTAAGAAACCAAGTGTTGTTTATAACAAATGTCCACCCCGGTCGAAAATGGATATTCTCCTCGAAATCCAAATTCAGAAAGAGTCAAAAAGGCAACAAACTTACAGTGGGAGTCTGAGTCTTCAGATAATTTGCCAGAAAACATTGATGTAACGTTCACATCGTCTGACACTGATCATGAGTCCGAGTTAATAAAGAAAGTGGTTGATCAAGTCTTGGATAAGGATGAAACGGAGGAGTCCAAATCAGAGTCAAAGTCTGAGTCCAATACGTCAAATTCAACAGTAAAAAAGGACAAACGGGTGTATAATAAAGAATTTTGTTATCAAAATCTAATTTGAATGACGAACCGATCAAAGTAGCATATACTTTGAAAGATTCTGACAAATTATATTATGATGAGACATTTCCAATAAGAGGTGTTAAAACTGAAATGATCAAAAAGGTTTTTTAACTAACAGAAATTAATATTTCTGAAATAAAAGATGTAAATCTTTCTGGAAAACCTAAACCTTACACCTCAAGAGTTCAACAAAGATTAAACAAGAAAATGGGTTACAGTTCTGGTTCAGGTTATCAAAAGAAACCAAACCATAACGGTAATCACAAAAAGAAGGGATTGGGTTTTATTCCACCAAAAAATCATAAAAATGAAAAAGATTATAAACCAAAAACTATTTTTGTTACAGGAAAATCATCTGAAGAAGAAAAAGAGAAAGTGTTTAGAAAGCAATCCAACAAAGAATTCCATGCCAAGAAGCAAGAAGAAATGAAGAAAAGTGTTGTTCAGAAAAAGATAGAGACGAGAACCTATTTTCAATGTAAAACAGTTGGTCACATTACCAGGAATTGTCCAAAGGCAATACAAACAAAACAGGGAGTCTCTGGTAAACTGAAAGAAAAGATTGTTGAGAAAACCGAACCACCAACGAACAGATTTAAAGTTTTTGAAAATTCAACTTTTGAGGTTGGAGAATGTTCGAAAAATGTTTACAAAAGAAAGGAGAAACTTAACAATCAAAAATGGGTTGTTAAGAATTCAAGTGATAATTCTGGTGATGAATCTGATTCCACAAAATCAGAGGAGCCACAAGTTGTTATCAAAGAAGAGAAATCAGTTCCGCCTTTGGATGATGCAAATTTTCCACCATTGCGGGTTGAAAATTTTAAAACAAAAGTTGGAAAAGTTGAAATATCAAATCAATTTTTTTCTGAAAAGAAAGAATTTGACATTGAAAAGACTTTTAACCCCAAAGTAAAACATATTTTTGGAAAAATGATTGATCGAAGGGTCAAAGGGGTAAAGGAATTCTATGAGAAGAAGATGGAAGGTAAGCAACCGAGTGTTGGTTACTCGGAATCTCCCAAGATCTGTCAGGCTTGGGAGAACTTCTTTAACTAAAAAACCTGACTTGCCGGAGCTTCCAGGTTGGTAAATGTGGAGCATGAATCGGCATCATTCTTGAATTTTGGGTGTTTGTGAAAACCTACAAGTGGTTTTTGGTTATTCTTACAAGTGGTTCATCAAGCACATTAAGTTGTACTTGATTTTCTACAAGTGGTATTTTGGAAAAACAAAGTGATGAGTTTATTCCCTAACCTACCAATGGTTTATGAAATCAATAAAACTAATTTTTCGGAAAAACCATTTGATTAAAACAAACTTAAGTGTTTTGAAATCATAATGTAAAATAGTTTGTTGTAAGGGGGAGTTCTGATTGTTTATGCCAAGTGGATGGCGAATTGAAGTGATTCGATATCAGTTGTCACTTTGTTTGTACAGTTTGTTTTCAAATTTTTCTTTAAATGATTTTGAATTTTAGGGGGAGTAAGAAATTTCAGAAAATCCAAAATCATTAGAAAATTTGAAAAGGTCAAAAACATGATAAAATCAAAAATGAGTTTTGTTGAGAAAAGAGGAAATGATAGTACATCAGTAGACATTCACAGCATGCTAAAGAATTGGAAAGTTTAAATGTGATAAACGGTCTCACTGATGATGTGCCAGTAGGTTTTTGCACATTTTGTGAATTGTGTCGAGATATAAACCTAAATTTCAAACTTACTTATCTCGTGGGGAACATCTCAGATATATGGGTAACCCCCGAAATCTTGTTTGAAAGGTCCCTCTTTCTGAGATACTAGGTCTTTATACTCAGTGATATCTGGGGTATTATCCCGGGACTTCTGATTTTGCGGAAGCAATGGCCTAGTCCCCGTATAATACTTTCTGCTTGCTTGAAATATTAGCACCTCCCCTTAGCATAAAAAATGATGAAACATTGAAAATGCTAATCATGTGCTGTTGAAGAAAAGATTCTCTAAAGGGAACACACCTAAAGTTGAAGCCATCATCTCTCTGATTTTGCGAAAGCAATAGCCTGAGCTCTCATGGCCCTCGCATTTAACCCTTTACAGATATCATCTAGGTATACTCACCTGTAAGACTGAATATTGCGATCTGGATACGGGAGTATATTCTGAGAAAGGACACGCGAATAAGTTTAAGTCTCTAAAACATTAAATCTCGTATCTCGAAACAGTTGAACTTTGTGTGAAAATTTAAGTGGATCAGTATACTGACAATCTAAGTGAATCATTTAGAACTTAAAATGTTTAAAGCTTAACGGTGTTGGTGATTTGTCTCAGAAACTGATATGATCCTCTTACACAAACTCACAAAAATATTGTCTGTAAATATTTCTTTACTGCATTTCTACGTTAAAAAACCCAAAAAGATTTTTAGTGTGTTTTAGCATAAATTTTGAAAAATTCAAAAATATTTTCGATAACTGTTGTTGAAGAGCTAATTTTCAAAATTTCAAGTGCTAAATGTGACAACCCTCACTAAACCAGGTATCCGTACGACTTAATTAATAATTAATTACTACTTAATTACTGTGCTTGCTTGAACTTGTGAATAAACTGCTACTTGAATACTGATACATGTACTTACTTGCATCATACTTTACTCACTGTCACTACATTATTTACATGCTGAACCTTAGTGACAAACATGATGCACAAAAAGCACAGTTGCACTATAAACGGATAACCTATTGAACATGCTGATAAAGCCAGCATCAGGCAGACACTGCCTCTAAGGCCTGTATGAGCCAGAAATATTTTGCTACACTAATGGGGAGTGTAGGGATACAAGGGTTGTAGAACTGCGTCTCTAGGAATAAGTTTCAATGACTGGATGTGCCTAAAACATGCTCTAAATACAAAATTCAGCACTTTACATAAACAATTCAGCTTTTAGCTAACTAATAAAGTGCCAAAGCATGAGAAAAATATTACTAGACACTTTCCAAAGTGTCAGAAATAAGTTGTGTCACTAAAAAGGGTATTAACGACACTTTAAAGCTTGTTTAAGCACATTAACGGATTACTATCCAACCGAACAACCGGACTTTACCCGGAACAGAAAATGTTGTTATTTTCATTATTTATCTTTTTCTGAGCCAGTTAGGGCCCCTGAATACCCTAACACTCATTGTAACGCATGACACACCACTAACCGGGTTAAGCACTGAACTAACTTACTTAACCTAACTAATTTACCTAACTACTAGTTGGAAATGGACTAGAACCCCCCCCCCCCTCTCTAACCGTCCCCAACTAGAGGGGACACACTTGTCCTTTGTTGATTTGATTAATCTCTTGTGCTTAATATCTAGGAGGCACTAAATCCTTTGGTTAATAATCTTGTGATTTTTCTATAAGTTCAAGGTTAAACCCACATGATCATACACACTACACAACTCAACACAAACAACTCTCTCTCTCTCTCTAAAGAAGCTACGGTCGAACACCCCCTTGTGCATCCATCATTTTCGATTTTCCATCATCACATTCCAAGATCATTGTAGCATCAAGGATCGCATATAAGGAGTCTTGGTGCACTCGGAGCTTGAAGGACCTCACTCTATTGCTTTTATCCACCCTATTTGCGTTTAGATTCTTCCCTAGCCTCGAGCTAGTGGTATGTTGCTTAAATCACCTTCTTGAACTATTTTAAAGTGGGTAATATGATTTGTAACGGTTAAAACTCGTAAACATACAAGATGATACACAAAAGTCTACTTAAAACACTAAAAATGGTGGTTAAAAGCTCATATGTTGTGTAAAACTTGTAGTATTTGATTTGTGTGATTATTTGGACCCGATCTATGTTGTGGTAGCTCGGATCGTCATTTAACCCGGGTTGGTCATGATCATGGATCATGACATAAGGTTGTTTTAGAAGTAACAAGGGTTAAAGGATGAACTCTACCACACATAAATCATGAACTTGTGTAAAAGCGATTTTGTTTGTGAAATAGTGTTTAAAACTAGTAGATCTACGTATCTACAAGCGGTATTTTCAAGAGACCTCGTGTCAAGAGAAAACATATTTTTAAAGACGGATCTTACACTAACACGAATGGTTTTTAGAACACACAAGTGTGTAAACACTTGTGTAACACAAAGTTTCGACAAAATAACTATTTTTGAAAAAGATGACGAGAAGTTGTAAAGACGGAACTTCCATAAAAACGAGGTTTTTACAAAATCGGATAGTTTTATATAAGATCCACTAAAAGTAATGGGATTTACTTCATAGTTTGAATGAATCACAAGTTCATGAAATTTATGCGATTTATATACATATTTTGACTAGTTTGTGATTTGAACATTGTTTTGATTGAATAAGAAGATTATTGGTTTGATTTATAAAAGAAAATGATACGCTTAAAAGCGTGGCCACCTCCAGTTACAGAGGAAACTCTGGCGAAATTTTTCCAAAAAGCCTAACACTTAGAAATATTTTCACTATGAGTGTTAGAAATACATTTTGACTTGTTTTCAAATTATAGATTTCGCCACGACTTATTTACAAAATACCGGAGGTGGGATTTCACAAAACAAAACGTGATACATATATATTTAGTATATATTTTTCACAACATCACTGGTATAAGTGTTTATGATAATTTTGTGAACTACGTAAATATTATTTTTAGGGTAAAAATAATATTACTAAGTATTATTTTGGGAAAATCACATGTATTAAAGTATAATATTTTTGAGAAGAATATTTATATTTTGAAGTTGGAAATAAAATATATATTAAGTGAGACTTAATAGTGTAATCCGAAATATACTACGAACACACATGTATTAAAATCCCCCATCCTTGGGAAGGAAAATAACTACCAAGTATATACAGAATGTAAACACGAAATAGTTGCCTAACTATTTCCCAAAAACTTAAACCATAAAGCTAAGGCACGGCCGTCCGTCTAATAGAGTTAGTACGTGTAGGTCGTCATACAGCTAATTGATTTGGAGGCATACTTGGTAGAGACGCACCACGGTGAGTTCATGTCCCCCTTTTCTCTAACTGTTTTCAGTTTTCTTACTGCGGGGGTGAAATACATGTTACTTTGATTACAAGTACTTTATACATGGTATGGTTAGCGTAAGGAGGTTTACTACTTAGATCATGTGAGTGGGTAGGAGCAATATGAGGCCATTAGTCCTCATGGCAGGACCGAGGGACAGGAGCGGTAGATCTATCTGGGTGTAGCGAGCCCAGCCCCAGGCCAAACTAGAAACGGACCTCGGGGTGACTTTGTCCACATACTAATGCCGTGGCGAAATCTGCTAGGTTTGAGTCTCCCTACTTGCACTTCACATATATCAGTGGCCTTGCAAACCATTGGTGATCTCAATTCCCTTATTTGCTACATACCAAGACTATTTTTATACTCACAAAGGTTTACTTACTCACTTACACATGAACTCGCTCAACATTATTGTTGATTTTTCAACTTACATGTATTTCAGGAAATTAAAGGATCTGGCGCGGTATGACACGTTTTCCCGCTGCACTAGTTACGAGGTCATCCGGGTTTGGGGAATGTGACTCTTTCCTGGACAAGTCACAGTCCTTAAACTATCTTTATGTTATGTTGTGTTTGTTGAACAATGTTTATGTCATTAGAATGTGTTTCCGTTAAGACAATGTTATTGTATTTGGTTTTTAAAACTTAATCGAATGGATGATCTTGCATGGTTTTATTTCATATAGCTTTGTTATGGTTAAGCTATGGTATTAAGAAGTCACACCAAAATTAACCACGCTTCCGCAAAGCCAGGGTGTGACAGCTTGGTATCAGAGCTCTGATCATAGCGAACTAGGATTCCTTCTCGAGTCTAGACTATGATCACTAGGGCTCTCACGAAAACATTTTTACTGCATACCACTTAAGTCCAGATCCAAAACTTTTATAAACAAATGTTGAGCACATTTTATTCATTGTTTTTAGGCTCAGTCTTGAAGGCTGAGGCTCGGTCTTGGAGGCCGAGGCTCGATCTGAGAGATCGAGGTAGTTGGCTAGTGGGACTAGGAGAATTGGCTAGTGGGACTAGGAGAATTGGCTAGTGGGACTAGGAAGAGCAGTCTGAGAGGCTGGGAGGCTAGTGGGACTAGGAGAATTATTTGAATGCTTACTTGGTGACTTATGTGATTATTTGATTGTATAATTGACTGTTTGTGCACATTTGTGTTTATATTACAGACACCATGGACACCTCTGGCACTGGTGACTCAGACACCACAGGACCTAGACCTATAGTCTCAGATGACCTAGAGCCTTCAGAGCACGAGGTCCACACATCCGACGTGACGAGCACGGACGAGGATGATTTCCAGCCCTTCGCTTTACCTGATGGTGCTGATGAGCTCGCTGATGGCCCTTTGGCCGGGGACCTACTGTTAGTGGAGATCCCTGCTCCCATACCCTTAGCTGTTTATCCTGCTTATGATTTGCTTCTCGACGCCGACGATGATGGCGACGTCGATCTGTTTGATGACGAGCCCTTAGAGGATGAGGTTCAGGGCGAGGCCCTTCTTCCTGCTGGAGATCTTTTGTTGATCGCAGATGCTCCCGCTGAGGAGTCACCTGCTCACTCTCCGGTCCCAGACTCTTTCGAGTCTGTGGCCTCCGCACCTTCACACACTCGGAGTGCGCACCACTTTTCTCATGGAGCAGATCCCGACCAGGCATCCTCTGTTGCCCCTATTCCTAGTTTTACTTTCGACCACGATGATGTGGAGGATTCCGATCCTGTCTTTCCCCCAGGATTCGACCCAGATGAGGATATAGAGTTTATACCCATGGATCAGCCTATGGAGGATCCAGTCGACCCAGTTGACCCCATCGATCCCGAGTTTGATTTTGAGATGGCCTTTGATCAGCCCGAGCAGCCACTAGACCCTGCTCCTGACCCAGTACTTGAGCATGACCCTGCTCATGCTGGCATGTTTATTGAGCCTGTCGTTGCTGACCCACCTATTGATGATCACCCTGTAGATGCTCCATTGTTGGAGGACGATCACGTCATTGCTGCTGATCATGTTGATCCCCCACTTATTGCTGATGCACCAGTTGACCCTCTTGTTGCACCTCACCATGACCCTATGCCAGTTCAGTTTGATCGTACACTTTTTGAGGCACAGGTGGACCCACGAGACGAGCACGCCCAGTGTGGGTGGATTCCTGCTGATGACGAGGTCCCACCTATTCCCCCTCAGATCACTGATACCCGTCACATTGATACATCCTTTTCATTTCCTCGGTTTACACCTCCAGCACGACCTGGAGAAGGTTCTTCGGCTCACCCTTTTGGACATGTACCGGTATCTATCCCTGCTATACCACCGCCTGCTACTTTTCCCCCTGTTTCTCCATTTCATGTGGCACCTTTTGATCCCACCAGTGAGCCGTTCCTCTGGGCATCACCTTCTGCTATGCCACCGACTGACCCCTATCATCGTTTCCATATGGGGTATACTATTGAGGACGTTCTGATGTCTTTTGTCGCCCAGCACGAGGCACACACGCAGCGCATACAGGAGCTTGAGAGAGCCCAGCCGCCGCTGTGTCAGTGCCAGGGTCAGACCCACTCTCCTTTGCAGCCCTCTCGACCTGTACCACCAGACTATGCTGCACGCCTTTTTGCCCTGGAGCAGCAGGTTGCTTCATTCTTGCGTACCCAGAGAGCCATGGAGGAGGACTGGCTCCATTTGCGTCGCTTGTTTTACACTCACTTTCCCCCTCCTCCACCGCCATCCGTGTAGAGCTCTTCAGTACCGTATGGGTAGACGCTGGTGAGAAAACGACGATTGCTTTTGACTGCACAGCATTTTTGGAGACTACATTTTGATTCTGACTTTTGTTGACATGTATTTGATGTATTGACACTGATTTGATATAGTTTTTGGACTAGGGTGATGTAGCCCTTAGTCGACTGATGTTGTATGACGTTGTGATGTACTTGTACGCTTACTATGTGGTCTCGATATATGGCAATCGCAGTATTCTCATCATACTTGATGCTTGATTTGATTATTTATATTCTATGACATGGGATGTTGTGTGATTGATATGATTATAACATGAGATGTTATGTACTATTACTATCATTATATACGTACGCTACATTATGACCTGACTTACGTATTATAACATGGGATCTTTACTATGGCCTGACCAACGTAAACCATCTTTTAGAAGATACCGCCGAGACGTGAGACACACATGCCTACCAATGAGGCGGAACTCCAGCAAATTATCGCTGCTGCCATTACACAATACGCCGCCTCTCAAGGAGGGACTAGTGGAAGCAACTCTGGCAACACTGGCAACAACAATAATCCACCTCATGGTAATACTAAGTCATTTAGACCTACCATGACCTATTTGGATATCTTTAGCAATGATGCTAATGCCGGTCGTATGTTATAACGTATGTGCAGGATGCACCTACAAGCAGTTTCTAGACTGCAAACCGGTCAACTTTGATGGCACAGGAGGTGTTGTCGCCTTTGTTCGTTGGGCTGAGAAAACTGAATCTGTTCTTCGCATGAGCAAATGCGCACTAGATCAGCAAGTCACCTATATCTCAGGGCTATTCTTGGATGGAGCCCTCTCTTGGTGGAATTTGCAAGTACAGACACTTGGTGAAGCTGCTGCCTACGCGCTAACCTGGACCGAACTGAAGTACTGCTCCCGCGCGGAAATCCAAAGATTGGAAACCGAGTTCTGGCACTTGAAAATGGACGGTCCAAAGATCGCAGAATACGTTCAAAGGTTCCATGACTTATCGCATGTGGTACCCTACATGGTCACTCCGGAGTTCAAGCGGATTGAACGTTTCATTTGGGGATTAGCTCCTCAAATCATAAGCATGGTGACCTCATCCAAGCCTGCGACCATTACTGAGGCGATTGATTTGAGCGTGGCTCTCACAGAGGAGGCCATTCGCCTGAACAAGTTTGACGATGCTGAGCCTAAGAAGAAAGAGACTCACGTCGAGTCATCAGGAGGTAACAAACGGAAGTTCTCAAACTTCAAGCAGGGCGCCAGTGTGGCGGTTAAGAAAGGAGGATCAGGCACGCCAGCTCAGGTTACAGCTGGTAGTGGAAAGAAAGGAAAAGGATATCAGGGCACCCAGCCCAAATGTAATACCTGTCAACGCCACCATACTGGCCATTGTAGTGTGAAAGTATGCGAAGCATGTGGAAAGCCGGGCCACTTGAAGGATTCTTGTTGGGCTAGTGCTGGCCGGGGAGGCCAAGGAGGATTTGGGAATAGGAATAATAATCATGGTGGTAGTGGAAATCGCCCACAAGTAAACAATGGAGGAAACGGGAATCGAGGCAACAATGCAAATCAGGCTGGTAATGCGAACCAAAGCAACAACCAAGCTGGAAATGGAGGTGGAAACGGGCAAAGACTTGGATGCTTTAACTGCGGTGATATTGGGCATTTTAAGAGGAACTGCCCAGAGTTGAACCAAGCCCGTGGAAGAGTGTTCCAAATCGAAGCGAGGGAAGCGCGCCAGGACCCCAATGTTGTTACTGGTACGTTCCCTGTAAACCAACGCTATGCATCCGTTTTATTTGATACTGGCGCCGATTATAGCTTCGTATCGTTAGAATTTAAGAATATGCTTGGTTTAGCCGCTAATAAGTTAGATATTCCCTACTCAATCGAATTGGCCAATGGGAAGTTAGTGGAAGCCAATGAAGTTATCAGAGGCTGTGTGATCGAATTGGGAGAACGTGAGTTTGCTTTGGATCTACTACCAGTCCAGTTGGGAAGCTTCGACGTGGTGGTAGGAATGGATTGGTTATCAGGCAACAAGGCGGAGATAGTTTGTCACGAAAAGGTCGTTCGTATCCCAACCGAAGATGGCGAAACAATTGTGGTTCACGGGGAGAAGCGTGATACGCCGTTAAGAATTATCAGCTGCCTGAAAGCGCGAAAGTGTTTGCAAAAGGGATGCGTTGCCTTCCTGGCACACATTATGGATAAGAAGGCTGCTGAGCCGAGAATCAAAGACATCCCTGTCATGAGGGAATATCCAGAAGTCTTCCCAGAGGACTTACCTGGACTGCCACCTCAGAGACAAGTAGAGTTCCGCATTGACTTAGTTCCAGGCGCCGCGCCTGTGGCTAAGGCACCTTATAGACTTGCTCCGTCTGAGATGCAGGAACTGTCGACACAACTTCAAGAGTTGTTAGACAAGGGATTTATCCGACCAAGCTTCTCGCCTTGGGGAGCTCCGGTCCTGTTTGTTAAGAAGAAGGACGGTAGTTTTCGTATGTGCATCGACTACCGGGAGCTGAACAAGCTGACGATCAAGAATAGATATCCTCTGCCAAGAATCGATGATCTGTTTGACCAACTGCAAGGTTCAAGCTTTTATTCAAAGATCGATCTTCGATCTGGATACCATCAGTTAAGGATACAAGAGGAGAGTATACCGAAGACAGCCTTCAGAA
Organism: Helianthus tuberosus; assembly: GCA_030545235.1. Taxonomy (NCBI): domain Eukaryota; kingdom Viridiplantae; phylum Streptophyta; class Magnoliopsida; order Asterales; family Asteraceae; genus Helianthus; species Helianthus tuberosus. The sequence continues at coordinate 105,849,571 of CM060451.1, read as the reverse complement.
CTCATTATGGACACTACGAGTTCCTTGTTATGCCGTTTGGTTTGACAAACGCACCTGCAGTCTTTATGGACTTGATGAATAGAGTTTGCAAGCCGTACTTGGACAAGTTCGTGATTGTGTTTATCGACGACATCCTGATTTATTCAAGAACAAAGGTCGAGCACGAACAACATTTAAGAGCTATTTTGGAGTTGCTGAAGAAGGAACAGTTGTATGCCAAGTTCTCTAAGTGCGAGTTTTGGCTACGTGAAGTACAATTTCTTGGACACGTGGTGAATGGAGATGGAATCCATGTGGATCCAACCAAGATCGAAGCGATTAAGAATTGGGAAACGCCAAAGACGCCAACCGAAATTCGGCAATTCTTGGGTTTGGCTGGCTACTATCAAAGGTTCATTGAGGATTTTTCGAAGATCGCTCAACCATTGACGCTCCTCACGCAGAAAGATAAGAAGTTTGATTGGGAAATCAAACAGGAGGAAGCATTCCAGATATTGAAGGATAAGCTCTGCAATGCGCCAATCTTAGCACTACCGGAAGGTACAGATGATTTTGTGGTATACTGTGACGCCTCACGCCAAGGATTGGGTTGCGTGTTGATGCAACGCCAAAAGGTTATTGCTTACGCATCGCGTCAATTGAAAGTGCACGAAAAGAACTATACCACACATGATTTGGAGCTAGGCGCAGTGGTATTTGCATTAAAGATCTGGAGACACTACCTTTATGGTACGAAATGTACAATCTTTACAGATCACAAGAGTTTACAACACATATTCAACCAGAAGGAGCTGAATATGAGGCAGAGACGATGGGTTGAGTTGCTGAACGATTACGACTGTGAGATAAAGTATCATCCAGGGAAGGCGAATGTGGTCGCCGATGCCCTAAGTCAAAAGGAGAGGATCAAGCCCATAGGGGTTAGGGCTTTAGAAATGATTATCCGAACCGATCTTTCCTTGCGCATTCGTGCCGCGCAGAAAGAAGCTCTCAAGGAAGGAAACCTCGAAGAAGAATATCTCCGTGGGATGGAGAAGCTACTGGTACCAAACGAGGAAGGAACGTTACGTTTTGAGAAAAGGAATTGGGTTCCTTTGTTTGGAGGTTTAAGGAAGGTTATTTTCGATGAAGCTCACAAGTCGCGGTACTCTATCCACCCTGGAGCGGATAAGATGTACCAAGATCTCAAAGATTACTATTGGTGGCCTAGGATGAAAGGTGATGTTGCTGTTTATGTGAGCAAATGTCTAACATGCGCTAAGGTGAAAGCAGAATACCAGAAGCCTTCAGGACTTCTGCAACAACCTGAGATTCCCAAGTGGAAATGGGAACAAATCTCAATGGATTTTATTACAAAGTTGCCAAGAACGCCAAGAGGCCATGACACTATTTGGGTAATAGTGGATCGATTAACAAAGTCAGCACACTTCTTACCTATCAGAGAGAAGGATAATACGAGCAAATTGGCCGAAATATACATGAGAGAGATCGTCGCACGTCATGGAGTGCCTCTCTCAATCATCTCTGATAGAGACGGAAGGTTTGTGTCAAGGATATGGCAATCCTTCCAAGAAGCTTTTGGCTCACAATTAAATCTGAGCACTGCGTTTCATCCGCAAACTGACGGTCAAAGCGAGCGAACGATACAGACTTTGGAAGACATGCTGAGAGCGTGTGTTATGGATTTGGGCGGTAGCTGGGATAAGCATTTGCCTTTGGTCGAATTTTCATACAACAACGGCTACCACACCAGTATTGGTGTCGCGCCATTTGAAGCCCTTTACGGACGCAAGTGCCGATCACCCCTATGCTGGGCTGACGCAGGTGATAGGCAGCTTGCTGGTCCCGAAATCGTCCAAGAGACGACGGACAAGATTGCGTAGATTCTAAAACGCATCGAAGCAGCTCGCCACAGACAGAAAGCCTATGCAGATCCAAACCGGAAACACTTGGAATTTCAAGTGGGAGAAATGGTTTTACTGAAAGTTTCACCCTGGAAAGGGGCGGCACGTAGGGGTGTAACCGAGCCGAGCCGAGCCCGAGCCCGACTAGGTTCGAGCTCGGCTCGTGATGTATTCATGAAGCTCGAGCTCGAGCTCGGCTCGGTTCGAGCCTGCTAATTTGAGCTCGAACTCGGCTCGCAAGGAAAACATAAAGCTCGAGCTCGGCTCGTTTGGGCTCGAGGTCGTTTCTGTAACCCTTAAAAGTGCCAAAGCTCGGCTCGAGCTCGGCTCGAGCTCGCCTTTTTAATCTTATTTTATTTAAAATCTATTTATATTGATAGAATTGCATATAAAGAAAAAAACCAACATACAAACCATACAAAGGTAAATAAAAAACGACACCATATTAAAATTGATTACGAGACAAAGATAAAATAATGTCAACCACATAAAGCTACGAGAGTACGAGACCAAGTATTCTTTAACAAAAAAAAATCCAATGTTAATAAACAAAACTTCTCGTCTTCTCAAATATCCCCAAAAGTTTGTGGCTTTTATATATTACCTGAAACATCAAATAAGTACTTATTAATAACAACTTAACAAGAAACAAGCTGGTAAAAAATAAGTGTAAACATTGAAAATCAAGATGATCAAAGTGATGCAAACGATCTCATAAATGTGTACCTTCGCTTTAGTTTTGTTTCCGACTAGGTAGTAAAACCTCAAAGGGTGTCTCCTCCTTCTACAAAAACAAACTCAACATCTAAAAACAATGAAAAGACAAATTCTAATAATCTTTCAGGTTTTAAAAATGTACCTTGATCTTCTTCTTTACTCCATATAGTTGTCTAATCCAGTCCCCTCCACAAATTAGCATTTCTACAGTGTTAGGCGCCAATGTAGATCGATATGAATCAATAACCCTTCCACCAGCACTAAAAGTCGATTCAGATGCAACCGTAGAAATTGGAACTGCGAGTATATCCATTGCCATCTTTGATAAAACGCGATACTTGAGCTTGTGAGTGTTCCACCATTCTAATATATTGAAATTCGATCCTCCATGGCCTTGAAGTACACCTTCTTCCAAATACATTTCTAGTTCAGATTTAACTGGTCTATCAAAATCTGCATCTTTAAGATATTCATCAAATGCATCCCATCCCGATCCAATTGATTCTTCATTAGCTTTTGAACTACCATTCCCTCTAGAAGATCCACTTTTATTGCTTGCATTTTCCTTCATTAAGGCATTATGATTCTCCAAATACTCTTCATACATAAGTTCAAGTGCCTTTGACACATCTTCAATATTTTTTGAAGCTTCATCTGGTGAGTATATTTTCTCATAGCAGAAATTTACTACCCACTTTTTTAATCTTGGATCTAGCACTCCGGCTATGGCCATCAACAAGTGGCACTCTCCCCAATACTTATCAAACTTTTCCTTCATTTTCTTGGTCATATCTTGAATAAAACTACTTTCAGATAATACACCCTTATCCAATGTTTCTTTGACCTTATACACTTCTATAAGATACAAATTCGCAGTTGGATAATCACTACCTGATATGACATTTGTGCACGCCTTAAAAACCTGAAGAACTTCACAAACTCTCTCCACATTTTCCCAATCTTGCTCGGTGGGTAAGTGTTTGAAATGTGGTTCATAATCTGCATACCTAAGAAAACAACAACAAACCAACAACAAATGTAAGCTAAGATACCATGGGCTTTAAAATGTTTTCTTTACAAATTACAAGTTAAAGGCTTTAAAAACATACCTTGGAAAAACGTCTTTAAACTTGATAGCAAGAGACAACATGTCGTATGTAGAATTCCATCTTGTGGTAACATCAATCAATAACTTTCTATCAGGTACTTGAAGTTGGTGTGCAACATTGGAAAATGATTGACGCCTTGCCTCTGAATGATTTATATACTTCACGGCTTCACGAACTTCTTCAATTACATCTTCAATCCTTGAAAGACCATCTTTGACCAACAAGTTAAGTATATGTGCACAACACCTAACATGAAATAACCTTCCCCCGCACGTAAGTTTCTTCACTTTAGAAAAGTTCTTTTTCAATGTATTCACAGCCCTATCATTATAGGATGCATTATCCACTGAAATGGAAAAAATCTTTCCCTCAACTTCCCACTCCTTTAGACATTTATAAATGCCATCTGCAATATCTAACCCGGTTCGAGGAGGCGGAACATGAACAAAACTAAGCACGCGTTTTTGCAATCTGTTTCGTTGTCAAACAAATAGTTAGATATTCGATAAATGATAGAAAGATATAACATGATAAAATAAATAAAGAAAAGATATAACATCAAACCTCCAATTTTGATCAATAAAATGCCCAGTAATAACCATATACTCAATTCTTTGATGAGAAGACTTCCAACAATCAGTTGTCAAACAAATACTTGAGACATCATTTATGAGGGCTTTTAGTTTTTTCCTCTCACGTTCATACACCTTAATGCAATCTGATTTTATTGTTGCCCTACTAACCCTCTCAAACATCGGATTTGCAGTCTTCATCATGTAAACAAACATATCATCTTCCACAGTATTAAATGGTTGCTCTGTTGCCATTAACCAGTTAGCTATAGATTCCCTCATCTTCATGGCATCATACTTCCCATCTAGTCCAATCAGAGAAGGAGGCTTCATGTCTACATCAACCGGCTGAAAATTTAGCAATTGTTGAGTTCTCACAAACTGCTTGCGTTGCGTACATATTTTCTTGTGTCGTTGGTAAGTTGTTGTAGATCCACTTAAGTATTTAACCATTTTTTTCTTGCAATGCACACACTCAACTTTTACTTCTCCACTTGGAAGAGTTACTTCAATAAAGTCCTCCCACACCAACGAGGTCTTTTGACGTTTAGCTTTTTGTGACCCCTCATTGTCTTCAGCATGATCTTCACCATCATCTTCTTCAGCATGGTTTTCACCATCATCTTCTTCACCATGACCTTTGTTTACATCTTGGTCATTTGTTTCATCAAGGTTCTCCTCAGCCTCAATGTTGATGTATTCAGATGCTTGAGACGATTGATTTTCACTCCCTTTCTGCGTTGGACTCATCGGATCTGTTTCACTTATTTTGTAACCAAAACAAGAAACAAACATATGAGATTTTGTGACATATTGTGAAACAAACACAAAACAACAGTACAGAGGCCATACATTAACAAAAAAAAACGATTTGCTATCTCAGTTCCTATTAAGTCTTGTAACATAATGTTATCTCAGTTCCTATTAAGTCTTGTAACTAAGTACCAAACCTGTAAGTCTTGTAATCAGTTCCTATTAAGTCTTGTAACTAAGTACCAAACCTGTAAGTCTTGTAATCGGATCTGTTTCACTTATTTTGTGACATAATGTTATCTCAGTTCCTATTAAGTCTTGTAACTAAGTACCAAACCTGAATCAAGAAACGATTTGCTTGTTTTCATCTTAAAAAAAAAGTTCGTATTAATGAATGATTCAACATCATTGTCATCAACATATCATAGGCGCATTCGATTATAAGGACAGATAACAGGCCCATTCGATTATAATGAATGATTCAACATCATCGATCATTGTTCATCAACATTAAAACGAAGGATATGCGAAGTTACTAACCTGATGATACGATGAATCGATGATGACGGATGAATGAAGACGAACGATTGCGTCAATGGTGATGGCGTATCTGTGCTGGCAGTGGAATTGGGATTTGGGTGGGAAACTAGAACGTCAAAACTCGTTTGGCAGGGTAAAACCCTTTTTTACTATAGTCTATAATCATATGGGCCTAATTTACACTTAAAGCATCAGATGGGCCTGATTGGATTGGGTTATAATAAATTATATCATATATAATATATTTAAAAAAATCTATTTTGGGTTGGGCTCGATTAGGCTCGCGAGCCCAAACGAGCTATGTAATCCAGGCTCGAGCTCGAGCTCGATAACTAAACGAGCAAGAATTCAGGCTCGGGCTCGGGCTCGTTAAGGCTCGGCTCGTTCGAGCTTTTAGCCGAGCCGATCACGAGTAGCTCTCGAGCCTTCGGGCTTGTTTACACCCCTAGCGGCACGCTTCGGAAAGCGTGGGAAGTTAAATCCGCGCTACATTGGTCCTTTCAGAATTTTGGAAAGAATAGGGCTAGTAGCATACAAGCTGGACTTACCTGCTGAACTCCATTCTGTTCACGATACCTTTCATGTATCCAACCTGAAGAAAAGTCCAACTCAAGATAACATTTCCATTCCCATCGACGAGATTCATGTTGACGACACGCTCCATTTCGTTGAAGAACCGGTTGAGGTTACGGATTGGAAAGTAAACAAGACCCGCCGGAGCAGTGTCAAGCTCGTCAAAGTTCGTTGGATTGCCAGACACGGTCCTGAATACACCTGGGAGCGTGAGGACCGGATAAAAGAGAATTACCCCCACCTATTTCCTAAGAACCCTGCACCTACAAGCAGAACTTAAAATTTCGGGACGAAAATTTTCTAACGGGGGGAGAATGTGACAACCCTCACTAAACCAGGTATCCGTACGACTTAATTAATAATTAATTACTGCTTAATTACTGTGCTTGCTTGAACTTGTGAATAAACTGCTACTTGAATACTGATACATGTACTTACTTGCATCATACTTTACTCACTGTCACTACATTATTTACATGCTGAACCTTAGTGACAAACATGATGCACAAAAAGCACAGTAGCACTATAAACGGATAACCTATTGAACATGCTGATAAAGCCAGCATCAGGCAGACACTGCCTCTAAGGCCTGTATGAGCCAGAAATATTTTGCTACACTAATGGGGAGTGTAGGGATACAAGGGTTGTAGAACTGCGTCTCTAGGAATAAGTTTCAATGACTGGATGTGCCTAAAACATGCTCTAAATACAAAATTCAGCACTTTACATAAACAATTCAGCTTTTAGCTAACTAATAAAGTGCCAAAGCATGAGAAAAATATTACTAGACACTTTCCAAAGTGTCAGAAATAAGTTGTGTCACTAAAAAGGGTATTAACGACACTTTAAAGCTTGTTTAAGCACATTAACGGATTACTATCCAACCGAACAACCGGACTTTACCCGGAACAGAAAATGTTGTTATTTTCATTATTTATCTTTTTCTGAGCCAGTTAGGGCCCCTGAATACCCTAACACTCATTGTAACGCATGACACACCACTAACCGGGTTAAGCACTGAACTAACTTACTTAACCTAACTAATTTACCTAACTACTAGTTGGAAATGGACTAGAACCCCCCCCCCCTCTCTAACCGTCCCCAACTAGAGGGGACACACTTGTCCTTTGTTGATTTGATTAATCTCTTGTGCTTAATATCTAGGAGGCACTAAATCCTTTGGTTAATAATCTTGTGATTTTTCTATAAGTTCAAGGTTAAACCCACATGATCATACACACTACACAACTCAACACAAACAACTCTCTCTCTCTCTCTAAAGAAGCTACGGTCGAACACCCCCTTGTGCATCCATCATTTTCGATTTTCCATCATCACATTCCAAGATCATTGTAGCATCAAGGATCGCATATAAGGAGTCTTGGTGCACTCGGAGCTTGAAGGACCTCACTCTATTGCTTTTATCCACCCTATTTGCGTTTAGATTCTTCCCTAGCCTCGAGCTAGTGGTATGTTGCTTAAATCACCTTCTTGAACTATTTTAAAGTGGGTAATATGATTTGTAACGGTTAAAACTCGTAAACATACAAGATGATACACAAAAGTCTACTTAAAACACTAAAAATGGTGGTTAAAAGCTCATATGTTGTGTAAAACTTGTAGTATTTGATTTGTGTGATTATTTGGACCCGATCTATGTTGTGGTAGCTCGGATCATCATTTAACCCGGGTTGGTCATGATCATGGATCATGACATAAGGTTGTTTTAGAAGTAACAAGGGTTAAAGGATGAACTCTACCACACATAAATCATGAACTTGTGTAAAAGCGATTTTGTTTGTGAAATAGTGTTTAAAACTAGTAGATCTACGTATCTACAAGCGGTATTTTCAAGAGACCTCGTGTCAAGAGAAAACATATTTTTAAAGACGGATCTTACACTAACACGAATGGTTTTTAGAACACACAAGTGTGTAAACACTTGTGTAACACAAAGTTTCGACAAAATAACTATTTTTGAAAAAGATGACGAGAAGTTGTAAAGACGGAACTTCCATAAAAACGAGGTTTTTACAAAATCGGATAGTTTTATATAAAGATCCACTAAAAGTAATGGGATTTACTTCATAGTTTGAATGAATCACAAGTTCATGAAATTTATGCGATTTATATACATATTTTGACTAGTTTGTGATTTGAACATTGTTTTGATTGAATAAGAAGATTATTGGTTTGATTTATAAAAGAAAATGATACGCTTAAAAGCGTGGCCACCTCCAGTTACAGAGGAAACTCTGGCGAAATTTTTCCAAAAAGCCTAACACTTAGAAATATTTTCACTATGAGTGTTAGAAATACATTTTGACTTGTTTTCAAATTATAGATTTCGCCACGACTTATTTACAAAATACCGGAGGTGGGATTTCACAAAACAAAACGTGATACATATATATTTAGTATATATTTTTCACAACATCACTGGTATAAGTGTTTATGATAATTTTGTGAACTACGTAAATATTATTTTTAGGGTAAAAATAATATTACTAAGTATTATTTTGGGAAAATCACATGTATTAAAGTATAATATTTTTGAGAAGAATATTTATATTTTGAAGTTGGAAATAAAATATATATTAAGTGAGACTTAATAGTGTAATCCGAAATATACTACGAACACACATGTATTAAAATCCCCCATCCTTGGGAAGGAAAATAACTACCAAGTATATACAGAATGTAAACACGAAATAGTTGCCTAACTATTTCCCAAAAACTTAAACCATAAAGCTAAGGCACGGCCGTCCGTCTAATAGAGTTAGTACGTGTAGGTCGTCATACAGCTGATTGATTTGGAGGCATACTTGGTAGAGACGCACCACGGTGAGTTCATGTCCCCCTTTTCTCTAACTGTTTTCAGTTTTCTTACTGCGGGGGTGAAATACATGTTACTTTGATTACAAGTACTTTATACATGGTATGGTTAGCGTAAGGAGGTTTACTACTTAGATCATGTGAGTGGGTAGGAGCAATATGAGGCCATTAGTCCTCATGGCAGGACCGAGGGACAGGAGCGGTAGATTTATCTGGGTGTAGCGAGCCCAGCCCCAGGCCAAACTAGAAACGGACCTCGGGGTGACTTTGTCCACATACTAATGCCGTGGCGAAATCTGCTAGGTTTGAGTCTCCCTACTTGCACTTCACATATATCAGTGGCCTTGCAAACCATTGGTGATCTCAATTCCCTTATTTGCTACATACCAAGACTATTTTTATACTCACAAAGGTTTACTTACTCACTTACACATGAACTCGCTCAACATTATTGTTGATTTTTTAACTTACATGTATTTCAGAAAATTAAAGGATCTGGCGCGGTATGACACGTTTTCCCGCTGCACTAGTTACGAGGTCATCCGGGTTTGGGGAATGTGACTCTTTCCTGGACAAGTCACAGTCATTAAACTATCTTTATGTTATGTTGTGTTTGTTGAACAATGTTTATGTCGTTAGAATGTGTTTCCGTTAAGACAATGTTATTGTATTTGGTTTTTAAAACTTAATCGAATGGATGATCTTGCATGGTTTTATTTCATATAGCTTTGTTATGGTTAAGCTATGGTATTAAGAAGTCACACCAAAATTAACCACGCTTCCGCAAAGCCAGGGTGTGACACTAAACATGATGAACAGGTTTGGGAGAGTATGTTTAAAATGAAATTTTTTTATGTTTGCCTACAAGTGGTCATCAGAAATTTTTAAATGTTAAATCATTATGAACGACATCTGCAAGTGATATAAATTTTGACAAATCTTAAATTTGTGAAACTTGTGTTTGTGGTAGAGATTGTGCAGGAATGAAGTTTGAGAAAAGCAAGGTTACAATCTTAGAACCTGTGAAAAGTGAATTCCAGACTATGATCCTAGCTTATCGAAAGGAGGAGTCTGATGATATCAAGAGGGAGTCTGAAGATGTAAGCTGCTGATGCTGATGATCTTAAGGAATCAAGAGACCTGATCAAGAGGAGTTTAGAGCATGGTTGAAATTCTGAGAGAAAGAGATTGATTGAGGATGCTTACAATGGAGAATTTTTGGAGAGATTGAGAAGACTGATAAAGACTGAAGGTTTGACAACCGAAGACTCGACACCAAAGACTTCGTCAACATCCGAGGGGGAGTCTGTTGGTGCATACGTCTGTCGACTTCGTCTTGTATCGAGTCTTGTATTGTATTAGATAGAACAGGGCACGGAAAACGAGATATGAGTGTTTGTAGGTATTTCGTACAAAATGACTTGTATGTCATTTCGTACGAAATCAAGTTGGTATTTCGCACGAAATAGTGATTTCGTGTGAACTTGCTTTCGTTTGAAGCATTTCGTGCGAAACCAGCTCACCTATAAATACCTGATGTGCCTTGTCATTTGAAAGGTTCTGATTCCGGCAACGAAGTGCTGCCGAAGCGTCTCTAGGCTTGTAATTCAATCTGATATCAATATAGAGACAGTTTAAAGTGATTTTTCTTGCAATTCAGCTTAAATAACTCTGATACATCTGTTTCCGCCTTTTGTGTCGGACGAGATCTCTTCTGATCGACTCGTTTGGGTCTGAAAAAGATCCTACAGGAACGCTATGCAAATAGCTCCGTCGACTGAGAGCATCGGCAACGATATTTGCTTTGCCTGAATGGTAGCGAATCTCACAGTCGTAATCGTTGAGAAGTTCAACCCAGCGGCGTTGGCGCATATTCAGCTCTTTCTGGTTCAAGATGTGTTGCAGGCTCTTATGGTCGGTGAAGTCCGTACACTTGGTACCATAAAGGTAGTGTCGCCAAATCTTTAACGCAAAAAAAAACTGCACCTAGCTCGAGATCGTGGGTTTTATAGTTCTTCTCGTGGATCTTGAGCTGACGACAGGTGTACGCGATAACCTTGTCCCGTTGCATCAGAACACAACCGAGACCGAGATTAGAGGCATCGCAATAGACTACATAGTCGTCGTTTCTGTCGGGTAATGCGAGCACAGGAGCATTGCAGATCATGAGTTTGAGGGTTTGAAAGGCTTCCACTTGTTCAGTTCCCCAAACAAAAGGTTTGTCCTTGTGCATAAGCGAGGTGAGAGGGACAACGATCTTCGAGAAATCAGCGATGAATCAGCGATAATAACCCGCCAATCCGAGAAAAGAACGAACTTCGGACGGGTTCTTTGGTGTAATCCAACTCTTAACTGCTTCGATATTCGCGGGGTCGACGTGAATACCTTGACTATTTACAATGTGACCGAGAAATTGAACCTCCTCAAGCCAAAATTCACACTTGGAGAACTTGGCATAGAGGCGATTTCCTTGAAGTAGTTTGATGTGTGTAAAATGCAACGTATAAATTACATCAAATGAGGCATAAAACTAACCCTTTTTAGTACTAATGTTGGAAAAAGTGTGCTTTTGTCTTCCTTTTGTATTTTCAGGGTTAAATGAGCTTAAATGAACAAAAGAAGCAAAAATGCAGCCAAATCTAACAATAATACAAGAAAAGGAATAAGCGTGGCATGCCCGACCCCTCGACAGCATCTTCCCAAGCAACAAGACATCAGAAGGCTGAACACGCCCCGTGCCCATCGGACACGGGGGCATGCCCAAGTGTCTGCAAAAAAGACAAAGTTGTAGAAGCTTCTATTTCCCAACACGGGGGTGTGCTCAGCGGACACGGGGCCGTGGCAATGCTAAGATTCACAGAATCCAAGCAAATCTTGATAGTACAGATACGCTTCTGCACACGGGGCCGTGCCCAGCGGACACGGGGGCGTGGTCAACTAATACCGACAAACTGCATTAAATGAAAAAAAGAGAAAGTGGATGGACACGGGATCGTGCCCAATGGACACGGGGCCGTGTCCAGGCTTCTGTGCAGGCTATAAATAGGGGTGCTTGGTTTATTTCAAAGGCATCCCTTGGCAAACCACCTCTCTCACACTTCACCCACCCTCCACCACCATCACAACCCACATCCACCACCATCATCCATCATAGAGTGTGTGTAGTAGTCTCGGGATCCAAGATTGATAGTAATTGTTCTTAACAATCAAAGGCCATGTTTGCCTAAGTCTCTTACATCAGTTGGTGAAGACAAGCATTTAGTGTAATACATTTGTTTTTTAATATTTTCGCACTTTTTATTTGGTTTTGTATTAATGACTTTAATAACTAGTTTCTTATGTTGAAGGTGAAACTTCCTTATCATTTGTCCGTGGTGTCTTGGCGTTATTTTACTGTCTATATAAAATAAAAGATTTACACCATTCATATCTCCACGGTTTATATGGAGATATGTTAGCTACCTGGTCGGGGGTTAAGTGAATGGTTTGATAAGGTTCTTGCCTTATTCAGTGTATAGATCCTGCAAGGACCTGGGTCAAGCTTAGTAGGACCTCCTTCAATACCCACTAGTGCCGGATGGCGGGGGTGCGAATGGCTTGATCCCCTCATATGTAAACTACTATTAATACATTAACCCGGCTACTTGGGATTGTATCCCTGCTGACTCAAACCACTTAGCCGAGGGTAACGTCACCTTCAAAATAGGGGCCTACCACATTACGCATTAATAACTTAATTAATTATCTTCCAATAATCCAACCCTTTAGGATTGTATCCTTGCTGACTCAAACTACTGGGTTGAGGGTAACGTCACCTTCAAAAGAGGGGCCTACAACTATAACTAAGATAATCTCTTAAAAAGTGCAAAAGTGCGGAAAACATCAAAGGTTACACTAAAGGCGAGTCGGATCCTAGTGATTCATCTTGTCTATCTATTTTATTTTATTTTTATTTTCAGCATTTTTAGTTTTTATTTTCATGTTTAAATTTTTTTTTTATTTGATTGGACGTTGAGGATAAATCGGTACTAAAAGCTCTTGTGTCCTTGGACGAACTCGGTATCTTACCAACGCTATACTACGGTCACGATGGGTGCACTTGCCCATATGTGTGTTTAGTGTTAGTAAAATATCGTGTTTTATAAATTTAAAACTTGACTAAAGTGTTAAAAAGGGCGTAAAATATACATCAAAAACTATATAACACCCACACGCATCAAGTTTTTGGCGCCGTTGCCGGGGACACAAGGATTTTAAGAAAGTTAGGAATCAACGGCCTAATTGTTTTTTTCTTATTTTTCTGTTTTTTTTTAGAATTTTTCTTAAATATTCAGCTTCTGCAGAGCTCAGCACGGGTCGTGCCCGCTGAACACGCCCCGTGCCCAATCTTTGGTACTGGCAATCCTGTTTTAAGTCAGATAGTAGCTGAACACGGGGCCGTGCCCACTGAACATGCCCCGTGCCCAAGCTTCAGATACTGTAAACAGAGCCGTAAAGATCCCGACGACTGGTAATTTCTGATGCAATCATGAGTGATACTGATAATCTTTACCTTCACTCCTCTTATGGTACGTGGTGTCAATTATGTGGCGGAAATCATGAAGATTTAAAATGTTATTTTTTAAATTATACTCCCCACTACATAGACCCATTGTTTTCCTATAGCCTTAAGACGGGTGAAAGTAAAAATAATCCATATCTCTCCCTCGAATACTCTCAATCGTCCCTTCTAGATGAAACGCTTCTTGAAGAATTCTTTCAGCTAGAAGAACTAATTCTCCGATGGATAAAAGAACTTGAGAAAGACATAACTAATTCGTCTCAAGACGACATCCAAGGAGAATTATTGAGATCACATTCGGATAAAAACAACATCGTCGCTCCCGAAATCACCTCTAACTCTTGCGAAGACTTGAGCGATAGTCGTCCCTGTGTCGATTGTGCCGTGAAGGACTCCCCATCGACTTCCGTCGATGCATACATAGACCTGAGCGATTCGACATACACCTTCTTTAACGAGAGCCCGGATAAGGGTTGGACTTGTCCACCTAAATTTAGCATAGGAATCACCCTTTCCGGTAACCTCTTGCATTCTCATCTTAAACAACGGCAATTAGGGTATCTCAGGCACTTCGGTGTTGTTCCGTCCAGTAAGGAACCACCCGATCCAGATAAATTCCTTAAAAATAGATGAAACTTCATAAACAGATTCTAGACACAGGGCTGTGCCCAGGTCAGCACGCCCCCGTGTCCACCAAAAGATTCCCGTCTGACTTTCGGTCAGAATACGGACAAAAAGTGTCAGAATCTTGTCTGCACACGGGGCCGTGTCCAGCGTGCTGTCGTTTTCTATAAATGCAGCAAAGATTCCTGCACATTTAGACCATTCCAAAGATAGAGATTTGGTGGGATCTTCACACATACCATCCTAGGTATATTCTAAAGAAGGTTCTCAACAACCATCTTGTCTTTTCTACTTTTGTCCATAGCCTTCTTCTTCATTTTTACCTCAAACACCTCCATTAGAGCTTGAAATAACCATGGTTTCAAGCTTTATTGAGCTATTTGTTAGATTATTATTCAAGTAATCTTGTTAAAAATAAGTTTTACAACACTGTTTTAAGTTATTTCTGCTTAAAAATGCTTCAAAAGTCAGAAAAATAATTTAAAGCTCCAAGATTCCTTGTTCCAAAAATCTGCAGAACGGTGAACACGGGGCCGTGCTCAGTGAGCACGGGGCCGTGTCCGAGGTGTTGTTACACTAAAATGAACTCTTTTCGGTTTGTTTTCTTAGAATGACGAGCAGAAACAGCGGAACATCTTCGTCACACTCCAGGAACAACCGTCAAGGGAGAAGGTCATCGGTAGAAGACTCTCTCGTTAACTATGTCTATGCCTTGAGAGAGGCCATCGACGAAATGACGGGGGTTGAGGAAGCTCTGGTCGACCTATCAATCATTTATCGGTGGGTCTAGAAGGGTGTCTTAGGGAGGTCAACCTTTTGCACCAAAGGTTAAATATCCTCGCTTCTCCTCCTTTGGTACCAATCGTTACACAAAGGGCATGGAATGTGGTACCGGAAGTTATCATACCGGCCGAATGGTACGCCATGCATACGGAACCCCCTCGAGACATACTACATGGGGTCCCGGTTGCCGTCGCTCCTCTACTACAAAATATTGTGGAAAATGAGCCCGCCTTCTTCCTTCCACGAGAAATAGAGGAATGGCTCAACGACATCTAGGGGACACCTCTCGGTCCCGAGTTCTATAACGCCTTTAAGAATACCGGAAAGCTATTTCCGGGCTTTTGTTATTCCTACAAATAAGGGTAGAACTCATTAGGATGATTTCATGTATCACTTGACCTAACTATCTTAGGAACTTTTTAACTTTCTATTTTTCTTTATTTTTAGGACCTTATGTAACTCTCTCTATTTAATGAATGATGGTTTTCAAAATTATGTGGTGTTTGGATGATATTGTAATGGATAAAACACACTCGGGATGGTGAAGGATACTAAGGGAAACTTGAACCAACACCCCATGCACAAAAACAGAGCCTCCTGAACATTTTTCTTCATTACAGCAAGTTCAACACGGGCCATGCCCAGCCAACACGGCCCCGTGCTCAAGGGTCTGCAGAAAAACGCCCAGTTCAGGTAACTGGACACGGGGCGTGTTCGCTGAACACGCCCCCGTGCCCACCCTTCTGTTACTTTTTGTAATTTTCTGTTACTGGCAATCTGAACACGGGGCCGTGCCGGACACCACGGCCCGTGTCCAGATGCCCAGTAACATAATTTTTTGCTTTTAACACACCTTTTACACATTCAATCAACCTAAAAACTTATTTTTGGGACACATTGAGGACAATGTGTAATTTAAGTGTGGGGGGATGCTAAAACCTTGAATTTTGCAAGTCCTAATTACAAGCCTTACACAAAACTCTATTGGAACCGCTAAACACCCCAATTTTTTTCAAAAACTTTTCATTTTTTTTACTTGTCTTGGTTTAAATTGGGAATAACAAGTTCTAAAAATGTTATATTTTTACAAATTTACAACCGATAGCGTCGTGATAAAAAGAACCAACATAAGAAAATTATGAAACAGCATGTCAAATCTAGTTAAAATTTGATTGTATATACTTGATCACATTAAGAACCCATTCCCACAAAAAGTGAGTTTTGAGCCTTTATTGAGCATACAAATACACATCTTTAAACTAAATGCTCATCTTTTCATTTCTAAACCCACAAAACAAACACCCTTTACCCACCAAAACCCTTTTTCATTTTAAACCCTTTATTTTAGTAAAAAGCTCGGTTTTCATGTGACATTCCTTATAAAAAAAATTTGATGAAGTCAAGAAATAAACAAACAAGTTCATCAAAAGGAACTTTATTTGAAAAATGCTTCATTGGAATAAAAAGTCACAAAAATAAAAAGTTTTACAAAAAACCGACGCTTTTTACGCATTTCGCCCTTTTCTACTAACCACTAACCCAAAACCACCTACCTTTAACCCAAGCCTAACACTTCCCCACAGTCCTCTTGATATTTACAAAGGTGTATAGTTAAAAAGGAGGAGGATTGATTGCTTGGCAAGCATATGGTAGAAGTAAGTTCCATGCCGGTCCCGAATGTTTCACAAAAATACATCTTCAGCCTAGTGTTGAGTGATCTCCCGTGAGGTATGTGAATTTGTAAATAAATGGAATTTTAAAGAGGCATGTTATGCCCAAATAACTAATTTCTCTTATGTAATATTCTAAATAAATCATAACGAATAGGATTGTAAATAACATAGAAATAAAACCTAATAAAGATCTTGGAATCACAACACTCAAGACAAGCCCAAAACCTTCTCTTCTACCCATTCCATTTGGGTGTGTAAGCCACATAATAAAGAGTTTTTCTTGAGGACAATCAAAGATTCAAGTGTGGGGGTTTTGATGTGTGTAAAATGCAACATATAAATTACAGCAAATGAGGCATAAAACTAACCCTTTTTTAGTACTAATGTTGGAAAAAGTGTGCTTTTGTCTTCCTTTTCTATTTTCAGGGTTAAATGAGCTTAAATGAACAAAAGAAGCAAAAATGCAGCCAAATATAACAATAATAGAAGAAAAGGAATAAACGTGGCATGCCCGACTCCTCGACAGCATCTTCCCAAGCAGAAACAAGACATCAGAAGACTGAACACGCCCCGTGCCCATCGGACACGGGGGCATGCCCAAGTGTCTGCAGAAAAGACAAAGTTGTAGAAGCTTTTATTTCCCAACACGGGGGCGTGCCCAGCGGACACGGGGCCGTGGTCAACGCTAACATTCGCAGAATCCAAGCAAATCATGATAGTACAGATACGCTTCTGCACACGGGGACGTGCCCAGCGGACACGGGGGCGTGGTCAACTAATACAGACAAAGTGCATTAAATGAAGAAAGAGAAAGTGGATGGACACGGGGCCGTGCCCAATGGACACTTGGCTGTGTTCGGGCTTCTGTGCAGGCTATAAATAGGGGTGCTTGGTTCATTTCAAAGGCATCCCTTGGCAAACAACCTTTCTCACACTTCACCCACCCTCCACCACCATCAAAACCCACATCCACCACCATCATCCATCATAGAGTGTGTGTACTAAGTAGTCTTGGGATCCAAGATTGATAGTAAGAGTTCTTGACAATCAAAGGCCATGTTTGCGTAAGTCTCTTACATCACTTGGTGAAGACAAACATTTAGTGTAATACTTTTTTATTTTTAATCTTTTCGCACTTTTTATTTGGTTTTGTATTAATGACTTTAATAACTAGTTTCTTATGTTGAAGGTGAAACTTCCTTATCATTTGTCCGTGGTGTCTTGGCGTTATTTTACTGTATATATAAAATAAAAGATTTACACCATTCATATCTCCACGGTTTATATGGAGATATGTTTGCTACCTGGTCGGGGGTTAAGGGAATGGTTTGATAAGGTTCTTGCCTTATTCAGTGTATAGATCCTGCAAGGACCTGGGTCAAGCTTAGTAGGACCTCCTTCAATACCCACTAGTACCGGATGGCGGGGGTGCGAATGGCTTGATCCCCTCATATGTAAACTACTATTAATACATTAACCCGACTACTTGGGATTGTATCCCTGCTGACTCAAACCACTTAGCCGAGGGTAACATCACCTTCAAAATAGGGGCCTACCACATTACGCATTAATAACTTAATTAATTATCTTCCAATAATCCAACCCTTTAGGATTGTATCCTTGCTGACTCAAACTACTGGGTTGAGGGTAACGTCACCTTCAAAAGTGGGGCCTACTACTATAACTAAGATAATCTCTTAAAAAGTGCAAAAAGTGCGGAAAACATCAAAGGTTACAGTAAATTCGATTCGGATACAAGTGATTCATCTTGTCTATCTATTTTATTTTATTTATTATTTTCAGCAGTTTTAGTTTTTATTTTCATGTTTAAATTTTTTTTTTTTTGATTTGAGTAGATCAATCTTGGAAAAACACGTAGCAGCTTGTAACTGATCAAACAAATCATTGATTCGAGGTAAGGGATAGCGATTCTTGATAGTCAGCTTATTGAGTTCCCTGTAATCGATGCACATCCGGAACGATCCGTCCTTCTTTTTAACGAAAAAGACAGGAGCGCCCCATGGGGAGGTGCTAAGGCGAATAAAGCCTTTATCAAGCAATTCCTGGAGTTGACTCGAGAGTTCGCGCATTTCGGATGGAGCGAGACGATGAAACACCCGATTTCCACATTCGAAAATAAAGTAATAAAATACAAGTTTTAATGAAATTTGGGCATGACCCGTTCGTAAAATAGGCGTTTCCCTGCTTTTAGCAATTAAAAACATTTGCAAAACTTTAACTTTCTAACACAATATAAGTCATATTAAACAACATTTAGGTTCAAGGTCTACTAATCATAACTAAGTTAAAGTTCATACGAACACCAAAACACTACACGTATTTGGTTTTATAAACAAAATCATAATTTTAGACCCATATTCGTAGATAACTCCGGAAGCGTGAGGTGGGTGTAACATGTGTGTTCCTTCCAAGTTCGCCATAACGTCTAAACTGTGGATTTACCTACATCAAGCATCAAAATTAAATTCGTCAGTTATGATACTTCTAATCTAGTAAATCAAAATTAACCTATTTTATACATTCATCTCATACATGCATTTTCTTACCCGATAAAATGGGTCAAAACATACTATCTCATGTTTTAAATATAACATACCATTCTTATCCCGTTGAAATGGGCATTCGCATTCGTACATAAACATTCATTCGGTTCGTTTATAACGAACGAATACATTCCTTTCATTCATACGCATACACTCCAACCCGTGAGTGACTGATCAAGTAAATTTCATTCATTCATCACTTATCCGTTAATAACGGATAATAACATTCATAACATAACTTTCATTTGGTTCATTTATGACGAACAAATTCATTCCTTTCATACTTAACTATCACAAACTATCATAATTGTGGTTTTAGCACAAACAACAATTTACAATAGAATTTTGTAAGCATAGAACAACATACATTGATTTGTAACAAAAGTTTACTACTATCAACATTACATAAAATTGTAAGTAAATGAAGTTACCTCGTTCTTGAGCCTTTTGTTGCGAACCGGAACTGGCTCCTTCTTCTTTCAATCCTTATGTTCAAGACACTTGGATTATGGAGTAATTAAGCACATGCATTCGAATTGTGTCTAAAATCACTACTAATTGTTGATTTTGAGTTCAATTGATGGAGTAGGGTTTGTCTCCTCTTCTTTCCCCTCTGGTCACGATCTACAGACCCACCCAAATACTGGGTTTTTATTTTTCTAATGTTAACTTTCTAACTTTACACATTCAACCCCCAAGTTACCTTTTGTTGTCTCTTTGTACACTTTTTTCAAGGTTTATGAACTTTCTTTATATTTAAAAACTTAACTAATTATGTAAAACATTTAAACATCAAAATATTTTATCATACAAATTATGGGGTGTTACAGACGATAAGGTGCTTTGGCAACAGGATTTGCTCCAGGAATGAGGTCAATTCGAAAGTCGATATCACGAGATGGTGGTAAACCAGGTAAATCATTAGGAAATACGTTAGGAAAATCACGAACCACATGCACCTTTTCCATTGCCTTCTCTTTCTTTTTCTTCTCCGCTACTACAATGTGCGCCAAGAAAGCTTGGTATTCCTTGCGGAGATACTTGCTGGCTTGGACACATGACATGAGCTGTAGTTTCTTCGAAGCAACTTCGCCATATACACACAATTGGTCGCTGTTTGCGAGAGAGAAACGAATCATTTTATCGAAACAAACAATTTCAGCATGATTTTCAAAAAGAAAATCCATGCCTACTATGATGTCAAAACTACCAAGCTGCATCGGGATAAGCTTGATCGGGAAAACATGACTTTTGATCTCAAGAGTACAATCACGTAGAACGGAACTAACAGTGACGGTTCTTCCAGTGGCAACTTCTACGTCGAATGTTGATGGGAGGTTAACGTGTTTACAGTTTAGGAGCCTTTCGAATTCGAACGATATAAAACAGTTATCGGCTCCAGTATCAAACAAACACGAAGCATATATACCATTTATGAGAAACGTACCATAAACCACATTGTTGTCTGCTTAGTCCTAGCGGGCGTTGATGTTGAAAACTAGCCCACGGGCTGCTTGCTGAGCTGGCTGCTGCTGCTGCTGAGGCTGATGTTGTTGGTGTTGTTGCTGCGCTGGCTGATGTTTTGGCTCTTGTTTCACCACTCTGTTCGGGCAGAAATTCACGAAGTGGTTGGGATCACAACATGCATAGCAGGCTCTTGTATGAGTAGAGGGAGCAGAAACTGCTTGTTGTCCCTAAGGAGTGGGAAATGGAGCTGGCAGAGCAGGAGGAGCTTGAACTTGAGCATGACGGGGACCAGTACGGCAGTTTGCAGTAAAGTGGTCGTAAAGGTTGCAGTGAACACAAAATTGACATATGATCCCAACAGGATGATGGTAAGTACAAGTAGGGCACAGTGGGTGAGGACCGGTATATGCACGTTTTGTAGGAGGTGCGTTGGTCACGGGTGCAGTGACTTTTCGGTTTTGGTTTTGCTGTTGGACAGGAACAGCATTGAGAGGAGTGGTTGTTACAGCACAGTTCTTGTTGTTGTTGTGGTTCTTGCGCTTGCGGCGTGAAGACTTCGAAGCTTGAGGTGAAGCGGTTTCAGCGGTGGGAGTAGCAGAAGTAGCGGTGGCTTGGTGAAGACTCTTGGTGGTTTTATTGAAGTAACCAGCCCGAAATCGCTTGTCATTAATCTCAGCAGTGAGCAGGAAGGTCTCCTTAATTGTTGTAGTCTTGGCCACTTGGACGAAATCAGCAACACAATCAGGTAAAGCTCGAATATATTTCTTGATTGTGATGTCGGGAGTTATGACTTGGCCAGGGCAGACGATGCTAAGATGTTTGAAGCGCGCAGTAAGACCAGCATTGTCGCCACCCTCTTGCTTGATGTGCCAGAACTCGTCTTCCAGCTTTTGGAGCTCGTGCGGAGGACATAACTCTTTCATCATGATTTCTTTCAATTCCTCCAAAGAAAGTCCGTAAGCTGCGTCGTTCCCACGCCTGTTTCGCTCCGTTGTCCACCATTCCAGTGCCCTAGACTGGAAGACACTAGTTGCGTTAACAGTGCGGAGGTTGTCTGGACATCCGCTTTGTCGTAGAGTGACCTCAATCGAGTCGAACCATGAAAACATTGCGCTCAGCCCATCTTCCCCAGTAAAGTCCTTGGGTCCTCAAGCCTTAAACTGCTTGAAGCTAAAAGTAGCCTTGGGAGAGTCAGTTCTAGATTCCTCAGATGACTTGCTAGTGATTTCATTAATTTCGCTCACGATTTACAGAATGACCTTAGCCATTTGCTTGGCGACTAGCGAGGCAATGCGTTTGTCAGCGTGATTGCGGCGAGTAGAGCGAGAAGTGTGAGATCCAAATGAAGACATTGTCTGCAACAGACATCGTCACGGATTTAGGCGATACCCTCAATCTCACCACACAGTATTTAACCAATGTACTATAAAGCTCAGGAACACGTACACTCACGGCATATAATTCACGGAGGCACATAAATCACATAGGCACATAAGCACATAAACACAGAAGCACATAGGCATGTAGATCATAGAAGCACGTAATCCACATAAGCACATACACCACTATATTTTGCACGTATTCACCTACATATTTTGCACGTATTCACCTATCTTTCAAAGGACGCAATTCACAGCTTTGAAGATTAACGTATTCGAGAGTCGCGAGTAGCGATAGCGAGTAGCGTAAGCGAGTAACATAACGAGTAGTATAGCGTGCGAGTTGTTAGCGTATTGAGATAAATGCATAAAGTGAGTGGTGCGTGCATATCGAAGCGGAAAGCGAGTAAATCACCAAACCCGAAACATATATAAACACATAAAAACCACATAAAACATGTAAAATCTCACATAAAAGCGATAAATTACAGAGTCAGCGGTTGCAAGCTTAGAATCGAAACACATAAAAGCATTAAAGCGTAAAATAAGCGAGAATCGGAATGTCTCAGGCGTGCTAGACTTTGACTACCCAAAGTGATTCGACTATTCTCAAGGACATCGAGTGCACGCGTTGGCTTAATGGACTGTGCTCTCGCCTCAATCCGGGTGATCGGCATGCATCCTTTCGGCCATTACGTAACCCTAGTCGTTGGAACCCATCGAGACTTTGGTGAGAGTTTTGTAAAAACCAAAATATAGAGCGGAATAAGCCATTAAGATGTGGGTTTCACCCCTAACTTAACAACTTCATTCCTGTTTGTGTGATAAAATCATGAGATAGATAGGGAGAATCGCGTCGAGGTATGGTTTTCACACCTAGCTCAACGCAAATCCCTGTGTTTTATTAATAAGAATGCGTGTCGAGTGAGCGATTCTATCGAGAGTTTGCAGTTTTCACACCTACTCTCGACCAAATCACTCGTTTGTTTTCAAAAATTATGTGTATTGTCAGCCTTAGGAAAGGCTGATAGCTTGTTTGTACATGGTTTGACAGCTTCGTGCAAAGTCAACCTTTCCTTTGAGAATTCGATCAAGAGTATCAATAGCAGGCTTGTGCGGAACCCCAAGTGGGTTCGCACAAGGCGGTCTGTTGGTACTTAGACTATAGACTAGGTCAATTCTAAGACATCGACCCGGACTAGGTCGAGTCTTGCCTAATTCCCTATAGTTATGGCTCTGATACCAATCTGTCACACCCCAACCGATGGCGGAAATATCGGGGCGTGACACTGAGCGAAACAGGTTGTCCAGGAGAAATCCATAACAACTAATATTACCAAATACTTAACATTACGTCCCATACCATAACATATCCAGCAAAATAATTATTACAGACATTGTATCTCAAAGACAAGGAAATTGTTTCGACAACTCAAATTTAAATTAATTGTGGATTTCTAGACCTCCTAAACTTGATTCTATGACATCTAGCAAGTAAAAGCATCCTAAACACCTGTCATATAAATTAAAATAACAGTCAATACACATAGTGTAAAGGTAAGCATACAAGTTTAGTAGTATAATAGTAGCGAAAGCGATTTACGCATAACCAGCATGTTACACGTAGAGATGTGAAGCAGGTAAGTTATCGACAATGAAATATGCACAGACGTGACTGTGATTTGTAGAATGCACAACACATATCACAACTGTGACACGTGAAGAAAAGCCCTTAACAACCCCTGTCCACGACAGGTGCTGAGTCCAAACTATAGTACTATCGTTGCTAAGGTGTCAGGCAACAATCACTATGTAAACATAACATACTAGCATTCATCGAATAACACGTATAACATGCGAGAGCGGTTAGCGTATAAAAGTGTTTGCGTTGTGTGTTGGTTGTGATTTTGATATAGGTAACGTATGTAACACCCAAAGGTGCTTAAAGCAAAAAAGGGATCGAGTATACTCACTGATTGTGTTTAATAAATAACACTTTCTTGGATTGAAGGGAGCGCTAAAGAGTTAGCCTGATCAGAGAATGATAGTGTACGCGTTGAACAGTGTGTTAAACAGTATGTCAGAGCGTTTGAGTGGCGAATAGTGATCTGGTCGGATGACCGTCCGGACGGATGACCATTCGGTCGGAGGGTTGTCCGTTTGGGATGGATGTCTTTGTGTATGATTTGAAGTTTGAAGTTTTCGTTGTAGCATTTATAAAAGTGAGAAGTGTTCTTATTTGTCCAGCCATCCGGTCGGATGGTTATCCGGACGGATGGCCGTTCGATCGGATGGTGGTTCGTTTGAGTGGGAATATGCAAAGGGTTACTTCTTCCGTCCGGATATTCATTCGATCGGATGGTCGTCCGATTGGATGACTATTCGTTGGAAGCTGATGTTCTTTATGTTTAAGTGTTGAAACCACAAGTCATCTAATCGGATCGTCGTTCGATCGGATGGTGATCCGATTGGACGACGATTCGTTCGAGTAACCTGTTTGTTTGAGAACTTGTAAAATCAGTTAACTTCAGAAAGTTTGCGATTGAACCGAGACGGTATGACAACGTGTTAAGCATCGGAAACCACCTCAGGCCCAACTCATCCGATCGGACGGGAATCACCCCGTTCGATCCGAACCAGCTGTTCATGACGGTGTTTCATGTTTAACCCGTGAATCAGTTGTCTCTTCGATAGAAATCCGTTCCCAGACTGACATTTTACTAGAAAATGAGTAGAGGGCCTGGTCGAGCTCAGATTCTATCGGTTTTGAGTAAAAGTGAAGAATGTTTGAAGAAAAGTTTGAAACACTTTGATTATGCTTAGATTTAGGTGAAATCAGTGTCCAAACATTGTAGAAATCCTTTAGATCTGAGTTGTTCTTGGTGAGATGAGGTCATACTCCGGTGCTCATATGAACCCGTGATGACGTCACCCAATAACAGCCCAAATCAGGTGGATTTCATGGTTAAAATTTATGATTTGTTGGTGAAACTGATGAGAAAGTGTGTGCTGATTGTAGAAGTACAAGATTTGGAGTGAAAACTTACAAGAATCACATGGAATCGAGAGAAAAGTGGCCTGAGAGTGCGTGGGTCGGAGGAGAGCTGTCACATCATGAACAGTGATGTGATAGGTGAGGTATTTATAGGTGAAGAGGAGAAGAGGCGGTGTGGTGTGGTTCGGTCGGAGGGCCTTTCGATCGGATGGCCATCCGGACGGATGACCATTCGATCGAACCATCATTCAATCGGATGGCTTGAGTGGGTTGGTTTCCGACTCTCGTTTTGTGCGTTGCGCATTGCGTTGCGTTTCGAGTGAGCGATGCGATAGTATTACACATTAGTTACACAATTAACATAGCTACTAAATAATATAATAGTAAAACTTATTCTTCGAGTCCGCGATGTGATTGCGTTGCGGTAGGGTTGCGTTTGCGAATCATACCCCCAATACATATAAGCACACACAAGTAAAGCACATAATAGCACACACACGTAAAACAATATCCAGAATCTGTAATTCGAATTGCGATGCGATAGCGATGTGATAGCTTTTAGTAGATTAGCGTTTAATTACGTTTATCGCATTGTTACTTCACATATTAATAAATCGTAAAACAAATAGCGTCAAGCAGAGTATCGATTATAGAGCCAAAGAGTACAAGCAGTAATTTAGTCAGAAATGATAGATCTGATTAGCAATCTTTTCTTCCTTTGACTTTGACTTTGACTTGTACTTTGACTTTGACTTTGACTTCGAAAAGTCGGGTTATTACATTTCCACACTATTCAACACAAATCTCATCTAGATTTCAACATTTACCAACTGTTTTTAATTTTTCTTTAACATTCTACACCAAACCGATGGAATCCTTGTTCATTTAGACTCCCCACTCATTCTCTAGTAGAGAGTCGGCTTGAAAACGGATTTCCACCGGAGAGATGACCGATTTACGGGTTGAACATGAAACTTCCTCAAAAGAACAGTGAGTACAATCGAATGGGGTGATTCCCATCCGATTGAATGAGCTAGACTTGGTGTGGTTTCAGTTGTTTGACACGTCATGACGCCGTCTCCATTAAACTCGAAACTTTTAACTTGGAAAAATTCACAAAAGTTTTTCAAACGATCAGGTCGCCCGCTCGAGTGGCCATCCGATCGGATAACCATTCGATCGAGTGACCATTCGATAGTTGACTGGTCCTTTGTACTATTTCTTGATCAAAACGATTTAGTTCTGCTTCAAAATACCAAACTCTCGAATAGCCACCCGATCGAACGGCCATCCGTCCGGATGACCATCCGACCTAATGACCTGATTTATACTACAACGAAAACTTCAAAAGTTTCAAAAACATTTTACAAACACCTACACTCATTCGAATGGCTATCCGTTTGAATGGTCATCCGTCCGGATAACCATCTGTTCGACTCACCATTCGACACTACACTCTGTTACACGATGTTCAACGCTTACGCTACTGTTCTATGCTCAGGCTAATCTCCACGCGCTCCCTTCAATCCAAGTACTGTGTTTACTAGCTAAACACCTACTGTGAGTATACTCGAACCCTTTTTCACTTAACGCACTTTTGGGTGTTACATACGTTCGCTATCAAAAACACAACAACGCACAATGCAAACACTTTTAACGCTAACCGATCCCGCATGTTATACGTGATCTATGAATGCTTGTACTATGCTTAGACAGTGTTACACGGTATCGCCTCTAGCAACGATAGTACTATAGTTTGGACTCAGCACCTGTCGTGGACGGGGGTTGCTAGGGATCACATTACTTTACTTCACGTGTCCGCTGGACATGTGTCGCGCATACTCTACAACGTAGTCTCGTGATTAAGTGTGAACATAGTCTGATAGTTTCTTGCATCGCCCGTTACATGATACATGTTGGTTATGTGTAAACGCTTTTATACTATATGCTATGCAAACTTGTGTACTCACCTTTACACTCTGTGTATTGACTTTATTTTAACGTATGTGACAGGTTGATTAGGATGGTTTGCTTGCTATGATTTGGTGAATCAAGGAGGAGGTCTAGAAACCCACCAAATAAGAAATCTGAGTTGTCGGAACAGTTTATTGTTTTTGAGAAACTCTGTCTGTAATGACTTTTTATGCTTTATATGTTATTGGTATGGGACTTTAACGTTAAATATATCGTCACTAATAGTTGTTATGGATTCTCCTGAACAATCTGTTTCGCTCAGTGCCATGCCCCGATGTTTCTGCCATCGGTGGGGGTGTGACAATGCTCTTGTGTTGAACTATACTTTTAAACATGTTGTAGGTTGATGATGATGATTATGATGAAATCTAGTAGGGACAACACTAGAAACTCATAACGAAATATTAGAATTATTATCTTATTTTGATTGAACTTGTTGTATTTTGTCTTTTCAATGTTGTAATTTGAATTTCCTATGTTGTACTTGACAATTTATGCTATGAAATGAAATCGGTTTTGAATTAATTATTGTCGCAAATAGTGTTATGTGTCAGGTTGGAGCGGACTAGGCTACAAAGCATGCCCGACTTGCAAAGAAGACACTCCTTCAATGCATGTAATTGGTAAATGTGTGTATGTTGGTAATGACCAGTTCTTAGATGCCAACTATCCGTGGAGAACAAGTCTCAACTTTAACAGGAGACCCGAGACATGAGACCCTCTGAGACAGTTTAGTCCTGCTGACATAAATGCTCAACTCGGTCGTCTAATTCATCATCTACCAGGCAAGCATCCAGATATTGGAGGTGGGAGGATAACTCTGGCAGATTTCAAGCTGAATTGGTCCAAACGAAGCGTATTTTTCGAACTTGAGTATTGGTCTTCTCTGCAGCTGAAGCATAACTTAGATGTAATGCATATCGAGAAAAATGTGTGCAACAGCTTACTTGGTACTCTTCTAACGAAGATAAGAGCAAAGACACGCCAAACGCGGGGGTCGACTTGGAAAAACTAAATATTCAGTAGACATAATGGTTCAAAATCAGGTGACAAGCTCTTAAGTCCCCACCCAAAATACTCATTCAAGTTAGATGATCAAAAGCTTTTCTATCAGTTTATTAAAAAAAAGTTAAACTACTGGATGGGTTCAGATCTAATATCAGTAAGAGGGTGACAGATAACAATGTTAACATTATTGGGTTGAAATCTCATGACTTTCATATTCTCATGCAACGTTTGATACCGATTGGGGTTAGAGGGCTTTTGACCAAAGATATATCCACACCAATAGTAGACCTTTGTATGTTCTTTAAGAAACTTTGCTCAAGAACACTATTGGTGGAGGATATGAAGAAAGTGAAGGATGACATTCTTACCATCTTATGCAAGTTAAAGATGATAAATCCTCTAGCGTTTTTGACATTATGGTTCATTTAATTTTTCATTTACCTGATGAAGCGACAACCGATAAGTCTTATTAAAAATTATTTTTTTAGTAATTTTATTTCATTTATTATAAATGTTGTCACTGATTATTTTTCATTTTAATTGCAACAGTCCCCGCGAGGAGAGTTATGGGGAAGGTGAAATGAAAAGCTTCGCCAAAAGGTAAAAGCAGAGGGGCATGTGTCTCTTCAGTTTAATAGAGATGCAACTTATACCCCCGTTGGTGTACCAAACGATCTATTTTCGTGGGAGGCAACTATGAATATGTGGTAGGCAATCCCGTTTGATAAAATGCGTTGGGCCGACGTTAGAAAACCACATAAGGATGCCATAATTAACCACCAGAAGGTAAATAAGTATATATTTTATAGAGTAAATCGCTTGATAAAATGGGTTGGTGTACCATTAGCAAACGCAGCCGTTATATGGCTGCAAACATAGCCTTTAAAGGATTACAAACGCAACAGCAAACGAGTGCAAATGATGTGGCGTTAACGGCTGCAAACGCAACAGCAAATTGATGCAAACACGCAGGCATTTGCTGATGCATTTGCAGCCGTAAACGCAGCCTTTAAACGGCTCCTAACACAGCGGCAAAGTTGTGCAACCACACAGTCGTTAAACTGTTTTAACTATTTTTTTTAATATTTTAACTTTTTTTTAATTAATTTTATGCAAACATCAATTTTGATGAAGTTGAACGCAATTATGAAGCCCAGAACTTGAATGGCGGCATTAAGCATGTGCTTATGAAGCGGTACTCTGGCCGCAAGCATGACGCTAAACGTGAATTTCTTAAAAGTGAGGGTACGATGATGTTGAAGGAGCAAGGGCACCCCCCCCCCCCCCCACTGAGGATATGCCTAACGAAAATTGGCAAAGAACTATTGATCATTTCTTGGACCCAAAATATACTTCAAGATGTGAGGCTAACACACAAGTCTGTCGGTGCCAACAATTCCTAAACTGCAGGGGGACAACGTCATACAGTAGCACCACCAACAAAAACATAATGTCTTTTATGTGTGTGCGTGTTTATTTTAGGTCTAATCTAATTTTTAATTGTTAAACAGGGTTTGAAACGACTCGATATATACCGCAAAACTCACACTGATAAATATGGGAATTGGCTTAGCATGGCAGCTGAGCATAATTTTGTAAGTATTTAGTTAAATTATAATTCTCTATAATATATATATATATATATATATATATATATATATATATATATATATATATATATATATATATATCATCTCCGTAAAATACAGCTGGCTTTAGAACAGGATATTATGAGTCAAAACGAACGTGCCGGGGAAGGTGGTAGTTCTCAACTGCCAAATGAGGTTGCCTCATTTCAGAGGGTCTTGGGTGATCGGTGGGGATAGTTCTGGGGGATTGGGCATAAGCCTTCTTCCAATACGCCCTCGAATGTCTTTGGTACGCAGCCTCAGACTCAACAACAATATTCCGGGGTAAACTATCTTATTTTACTTCGGTAAATGTTGGGTTATGTTAGTAGTTTTGTTAGAAGATTGGTAACTTTGGTATATATATGTTAGTAGAATGTTAATATGCTAATGTGGGTTTTGATATATATTATTGTTGGAATTTGTTTCGGGAAGTCCCAAACCCCGACATTTTTTAACCGATTTGACTACTATCTTGCTTCGAGGGGAAAGCAACCAGCGGACGTTGATGAAAACATGTTTTATAACTACGAAGACAACGACGATGAAATGTAGTTTTTCACGTTTTATGCACTTTTAGGATGTTATTGTGAGAACTAAACGAATAACTTTTAAGTAATGTTAGTATGTTCATATAATTATTGTGTTTATATAGTTTGTTTGTGTGTTGCTGAAAACTGGAAATTGACAGGTTTTGTGTATTCGTTAAGACTGGAAAATATTGTAAATGCAGTAAAAACAACGACTTTTAACGGCGACATTGTCGCCGTTAATGATATTAAAGCAATAGCAGCAAACACATACAACCTATACAGACAAAGGACACAAGCAGTACCAATCTTCATTACCAAACAGTCAAAACACATACAACCTATACAGGCAAATGACACAAGTAGTTTTAATCTTCAATACCAAACAGTCAACATATACAACCTATACAGTCAAATGACAAGTAATTCTAGTCTTCATTACCAGACAGATACAACCTATACAGGCAAAAGACAACACCAGTAGTACTAATATTCATCACCAAACACAACCTATACAGGCAAAGGACTCAAGTAGTTTCAACCTTCAACATCATTTTGACTTCTGCCAAAAGTCAAAGATCGCTTCACCGTTCTGTTACACGTGGCAGTCCCGGGTTGAGTTTGATATCCATCCTGCACTCTAAAAGATCCACTTTCTCCATTCATCAGGTTGCAATCCACATTTTCATCACCGTAACAACAGCCCTCACCGGATTCAAGCATAGTCCGCTCATCTTCTTCCACCATATCAGCCCAACTTTTCTTGTTCTTTATTTCTTCACGCACGGGTATTACCGACATTTCACTACACCTCCCTGGTGATTCCATCTTACCTTCTGCAGGTTTATCGAAACTTAACTTCTTAAGACACCCTCCACCCGTATCCATTCTCTCCCATTCTCGTCTTCTAGGCTGCGTGAACGGGACCCGTGGCGTGCCATTTACCGGAGATGGCGAAACAGTTGACTTTTTATATCCAGGATCTGAATCACAGCGTTGTTTAGAAGATGTATCAAAGGTATCAGTTTCTTTGTTTCGGGTAAGAAAGGATGAGAAAGATAATTCATTCCCGGGTTGACTTTTGTCCCGCTTTTCGAGTTCATCCATCACTAGCATTGCACGCTCGTAAGACTTTGCGTACGATTCTTCATCTATGTCGCGTACCCTCTTTGACTCTTTGACCGTACTCAATAAAACCTTCGCTTCCGCCATTTTGTTCATGTACATTAAACAAATCGCAAGATTGCACCTCTTATTCTTATCTGGTTCCAACGAAAGTGCCTTTCTGCATAAAACAAATTCAACTTTCACATCAGCAAAAGAAATATCCAACAGCTAGTTTTTAAAGTAAATTGCTCTTTTAGTCCCTAAAGTCTGCCTCAAGAAATTTAATATTTATATACAACTTGTTTATAGCGTGAATCATCCAAAATGAACTTTTTATGTATCATATTATTTTTTTCCTTTCTATCTATACCCTATATAAGAGGCAATGATATTTCAAAGTCTACCACAAAATCTTACATTTGATCTACTATTTTAGCAACTTATACTAAATGGATAGAGTAACCTGTTTGGCATCTAAGAAAACTGGCAGTTTAATATTCACTAACTCCCTTGAAGAAAGGACGTTTTAAGTTAATTCAGGTCTATGTAAACTGCTGCCCCTGGTTTAGTTCAAATAATCTGCAGGTCTATTTAAATGGGTCAGCTTGTTTCATCAAATGGTTTAAATGGGTCAGCCTGGTTGATCAAATGGTTTAAGCGGGTTAGCCTGGTTGATTAAATGGTTTAAACCGGTTAACCTGGTTGATTAAACGTTTTAAACGGGTCAGCCTGTCTCATCTAATGATTTGAACGGGTCCATAGTTGTTAACAGCAAATAGCGGTAAATAACGACAAGCTACCTATACGCTACGTAGCGATAGCGAGCGCTATTTGATGTTTAGCGATAACGTATTCGAACTTTTTTTCAAAACAATTTGGGTTTTATTCACGAATATAAGATTTTTTGATGCAACTAGGGAAGATTACAGCAGTTTGGTCGATTAAAATGCCTAAAAATTGGGTTTTTTAATATTTTTTAAAAATGAAAAAAAAACCCTATTTGTCGCTATTGAGCGCTAAACATCAGATAGCGATGACCCAGCGTAACGCTATTCGCTATAGCGCTCACTATGACTATCATCGCTATTAACAAGTATGAACAGGTCAGCATTAAACGGTTTAAAGTGGTCACCCTGTTTCATCAAACGGTTAAAGGGGTCAACCTAGGTGTTTTCATAATGACTGCTGATGCTGCTGGTCTATGTAAAAAAATAATCATATGCATGAAAAGAGGTTGCAGGTCTATATCAG
Source organism: Helianthus tuberosus (assembly GCA_030545235.1). Lineage (NCBI taxonomy): Eukaryota > Viridiplantae > Streptophyta > Magnoliopsida > Asterales > Asteraceae > Helianthus > Helianthus tuberosus. The sequence continues at coordinate 105,817,024 of CM060451.1, read as the reverse complement.
TTATGTTTGATATGGTTCAAATAAGCCGTATTAATACTCATAAACATAACACAAACATAACACATTGCAGCCTCGGTTTAGTTCAGTAAGGTAGAACAGTGACAAAAACAGCAATTTAGTCTAATTTTTAAAACAAAATATTACAAACCCACCTATACGTCTCTTCAGCCACTTTATAATGATCTTGCTGCAAATAAGCCCAGGCCAAATTCCCTAATAACCTGTGAATGAATACGATTAATATTTAATATAGCTAAAACAGATTATAAATTTTATAAAAACTAATCATCCTACCGCGAGTACTCTTGTAGAACCGTAATTTGAATTTTCTTCCCTTGTGATCTTGCAATCTTCGTATGGTTTCCATCTATCAAAGTGTTCTCCTCCATATAAGCAATTTTCGATTGAAGTAGTTCAATCTGCTCGTCAATCCGCCCCGACCTCTGTAAACAGATGCGAAAATTATACACTTTTCTAAAGGTTTTCCACAGAATGGGTTCGGAAATACGAGTTTTACCTTGAACAATTCGAGGAGGATATTGTCTAAGGATTCTTGTGATTCCCACTCACAAAGGTATCGGAAAGATTTGATGGCTTCGATCGCTTCATCAGATCTGTTCAGTTGTTTCATAACCACAGCCATATCTTTCAGCGCGCTATCGATCCGATCACCCGAGTTTATTGCTGCCCAGAACAGCGAGACAGCTTTCGTAGGATTATTTTCTACTAACTACGACAGAATATTACCCATATTAGCACAGTTGTTCACAGTTAGGCATTTTCAGAAAACTGTCATTCAATTCCTAATTTCAAAGACAGGTTATTTAATATCATGAACAAATCTTTATTGAAACCCTTACATAGTTAATTCAGTTCGATTCAAACCCTTTACAAACATGAAATTTCTTTTTCTTAAATCATGAAACATACAGGAAAACGAGTTTCTTCTATTCTTTTAGTGGAATCCAATCAATTTGGAATTATAGAAAATCTAAAAGCAGAAATGAACACTAAAACAATAATTGCTACTAAAACTGTCATTTGGTTCCTAATTTTAATAACCAAATACTTATAATCAGTTAATCACGAATGATTCAGACCCTAAAAACGTAAATTCATTTCGACTCAAACCCTTTACCACTATGAAATTTCACTTTCAAAATCATAAAAAAAACACGGAAAACTTGATAGAAATTCAACAGAAAACCAAGTTTCTCCTATTCTTTTAGAAAACTGTAATCAAAATGGAATCACATAAAACCGAAATACAGAAATGAACACTGAAATGACAAGAGATTGCCTAAATTAACACAAATGTTCACAGTCACTCATTTAGACATTTCAACAAACACCTATTGATCACTACTAAAACCATCATTTTATCCCTAAAATTGAACACCAATTACGTACAATCAAAAACAAATCATTCAATCCAAACCGTTCACTTCTAAGAAATTCCCCCATTTCAAATCACAAAAACAAGTTTCCCCAATTCTTTTAGAAAAAAACCCTTATATGCAGAATCACAAGAACAGAAAGAAACCCTAAATCAAACAATGATACCTGAACATGTTTGGCTCGAACATAGGGAGAATCACCAGCAGGAACCTTGTGAATAATGTGAAACAAATGATTACTGGGGTTAGACAGTGCGGCCGTCCACTTCTTCTCCGTCACCGGCGACGACCGTGGGCGGTGGGCGTACGGTGGCGATGAATAAGTCCGGTTCTTTTCCGGCTGAGGGGTGGAGAATGGGAAGCCTCTGGGTGGGTCTTTGTTTATCCACATTGTTGAATGATTTGAGGTGATTTGGATGAGATTGAGATGTGGGTTTTGATTGTTGAAGATCAAGAATGAAGAATGTTAGGGTTTGAGTGATCGGAAATTGTTTTTGTTTGAAAAGATTTTGAAATTGTGGGTTTATATAGTTGTGAAGTGACGGTGACAGTTGTTATAGCAGTGATTTGATTTTTTTTTGTTTTTTTTTTTTTTTTTGAGAATAAAACTATTAATAAATTCAAAATCAGAGACGATTACATATTAATGGCAGGTAGACGAGCAACAAGTTGCACTACTACCCTCTTCTGAATAGCAAACCCTACCCTGCTAAACACAAAATGAAAAATAATGTTTGGAATGAATATAATGTTACAATAGCTAATTTTTTGAGTTGATTTAGTTTGAAATATAATTTTGTGAGTTGATTCGATCAAAAACTATGTCGTTCGAATAAAAACAATAGATATTTGTTCGATATAAAGTTATGGTTTGGTTTTTCTATTACGCGTAATTTTATATTGTTGTTAACATATTATTTAATAGTTTAAAGAATAAAACTTATGATAAAAAAGAGTATAACAAGTTAAGACTGCGGGGTATGGGGCGGGAGTTTGGGCGTGGGTAGGGGGAAAACGCCCAAGCCACCACCCCGGGTGGGCATGGGTTTCGGCGTGGCCCTTGGGGCATGGGTTTCAAGCCGGGCGTGGGGCGGTCTGGCCAAGCTGACATGGCGGGCTCTAATTGGACAAACCAAAGAAGCCGTTGGGCTAGCTGTTGGGCTAGCCGTTGGCCAACGGCTATCTTAAAAAAAAAAAAACTAATAAAATTTTATTTTTCCACTATAAAACCTCACAATTTCTTCCATTTTTTTACCACATTCATCTTCAATTCTCCATCTACAAAACGAAAAAATGCATCCTCATAACCGTCCTTTTGACCCGAACAACCCGTATGCATTCCAAGAAAATAATCCTAGCCCACCACCCAATTGTCCAATGTCTCGTCCATTTTTCATACACTTTTCTATGCCCCAAGAAGCGAGTTATGCATCGTATATTGGGAATCGTGTGTTTACTAACTTCCCACACACCGATGATTCGATACCTACCCCGTTTACACAAACGGCCATCAACCTTTCACCAACCTCCATCGACCTTTCACAAAACGAAACCGTCCCCGAAACTCAACCACCCAACGATGGTCCTTCCGCACCCCAACCCATAAAAAAGAGAAGCCATAAGAAAAAAACCGAGGCGGATAAAGCACTTGAAACCATCAAGCGAAAACAACTAAAATGGACCGTTCCTGAAGAACTTGCATTGGCGAGGGGTTGGTTTCAACAATCTCAACATTCAACTTTAGGTATTCTTAAACTTTGTTTTTATTAATGTTTTTTTATATAACTTTGTAATATATTAAATTTTGTTTTTATAAAAACAGGAAATTCTCAACATCGAACCTATTTGTGGCAAGGGGTTAGTAAAATATTCCATCAAGAATTGGGAAAAGAGGTTTATCGTGAAAACGATAGCTTATCCTCGAAGTGGACCGAGATAAGCGGCCAACTTACAAAATATAGTGGTTTTTTAAATAAAGCAAAACAAAACCCAAAAAGTGGTGAAACCGAAGCTGACATTGTGACGAATGCATTGGTTCAATTCAAGACAAATGTGGGGACCGACTTCCGTTTCATGCATTGTTGGGAGATTTGTAAGTTTCATCCAAAGTGGGCGAATATCCCCAGTGGTAGCGAAAGCAACACGTCTTCCAAAAGGTCGAGGGCCTCGTCCCAAACCCAATCTGATGCACAAGATCAAGAGATTGAGGACCTTTTTGATGATTCACCAAGCCCAAACCGGCCTGAGTATGGAAGAGATGCCACAAAAAGGCGTGCTCAAAAATCAAGATCTGCTACGGCATCACCTTCAGCTGGGAGTTCGCTCTTGCATAGAGGAATATACAGCGACCAGTTGGATGACATTTCATCCAAGATGGATACATTCAACGTCTTCCAACAACAAAGGGCCGAAATTCGGAAGAGCAAAGAAGCTAGAGATGCCGCTAGAGAAGCCCAGAGACAAAGACGGGAGGATTTGAAAATTCTATCCCAGCCGATTCATCACCTGAAGGGTGACGAGTTGGAAATAGTCTTGGAGATGAGAGAAGAGATAAAAAACAAATATAAACGTTAGGAAATTTTTTTATGTAATTTTCTTTAATTTTTATGTAATTTTCTTTAATTACAAAGAGCCCAGCCGGGTCAGCCCAGCGAAGCCCACTAAACCCACGCCCCCAACCCCCGCCCCACCATACCCTGTTTTAATGTGGGTCGCCCCATGTCTGCCACCCCAAGCCACGTGTCAACAAATGCCCCAACCCAAGCCCAACCCCCGCCCCACCATACCCCGCAGTCTTAAACTTAGAGGGACACATGCTAACTCAAGCCGAAGATGAGCGGAAACCAAGTTTTGTATTTGACTGAGTTAGAGATATGAGTTAAGCTGTCTTGGCTCGTACTAATACCGATTAATCTTGATATAGACTTATAAGGATAAAGAAATTTTAGTTAGAATTAAAATAATATAAGTAATTTATTAGTATCAAATTACCCATTTTCTCTTAGAAAATCTTAAAGGAGAAAAAAGCCAAAAAGCAAATATTGCAATCACGATGTAGTATCGTACAATTGTTTCATGAATCTAGTATAAATGCCTTTGAAAACACACTAAAGACCTTCTAATTAATTGAGTTTTCCTAAACTTTAACTCCAAATTTCAGTCAAATTTGTAAATATAATCCAAACCAACATATTTTCATATCGATATTACTTGCAAGTCTCAGTCAAAACTAACACACAAATAAGCACATGGTTTGGCCGCAATTTTTAATTATTAAATGGCTAATGTAGTCATGTGCATATAAAGTTAGGAATTAGGCAAGGCAAAACACTTAGACCACCTGTAATGGGGAAGTTTCTGGCGTTTTTTGCCTTCAAAAACACCCCATCACGCCCCCAAACCACCCCATGGGCGTTTTTGTTAAGAAATTTTGTTTTGGCGTTGTTTTTTCCACGTCATATTCATTTTGTGTTGGCCAAGGGTGGATATCTTCCACTACGCATGGTCTTAAAAGGGGCGATGCTCATTTAATATAGCTCTATGTGATCAACTTAATGATGATATGACCCAATTTCATCAATAACATAATCATTTTAGCTTTAATAGCTTAGAATCATCTATTAGTATTCATTTGGTCATGTTAAATATGATAGTGAACTTAAACTTCAATCACACATATTTTCAACTTAAACTACTTGGTTGTTGTAAAAACCATCAAAAACCTTTCTTGCCAATTTATAAGTAGAAAAACATTTGTCTTCGTTCACGAGTTTGGTAAACCAATTCCTAAAATCAAACATTTTTTGTCAATTCTAGCCAAAATAACTTTTTTTTTTTACCAAAAGCGTAATTTTGCAATTGAAGATTCAATTTCATCCAAATCACTTTTAAGTTTCAAACAATAATTGATATTTTAGCAATTCCTTTCATAAAATTCCATTATATATCAAATTTCACAAAGAATGCTAATTACTCATGATGAATCTTGGATTATTAGAATTAAACTTACCAAAACATGTTCTAGTCATCGTTTATAGTGTTTTATGTCCAATTTGCACGGGTGAAGAGCTAAGTTTATAAACCTACTAAAAATTAAACAAATGGAGTGAAGATGAATAAACGACTACCAAAAGACTGAATCCAGTCAGTTAAACTAACCGGAAAGAAGCTTTAATTACATTCAGTTTATGAATCTACCTTGCTTGCTATTTAAATAAAACTTTAAAACCCACACACATAACAATATAAGACACTTTTTTATCAGTAGTTTTTTTAGCCAAGAACTCCCCATGATTCTTGGTTATAATACAAATTTAAATGGAATTTTTATTAATCATTATTAAATAAATATAAGAGTTAAGTTCATCTTTCGCCCCTGGTGTTTGTTTGGTTTAACCATGTGAGTCAAAATCCCAATATTAACATATTGTGGCCTTATGATTCAATTTTTAACCCTTTGTGTCCTTACGATTCAAGGTTTTGGACTCACCTAGTTAAACTTATCAAACCTCAAGGATGAAAAGAAAAGAAAACTTAACTTTAAATATAAAATATTCTCAACATCCCCCACTAATTTATTTATTGTTTTTGTTGTATTATTGGTCTAGAACAAGTGATTTCAAAGAAATTAACAAACCTGGAACCCGAATTGAAATTGCAAAGTTTGTGATAAAACCTGGATTAATCTCTGAATCGTATGAGAACTATCAGATAAACCTATTTGCGGGTTACACGCAATGATTTATCAGATTAGACAGAGACCACTCTTGTTGGAATTGGATTTGATGAAAATGTGATATCAAGAGAACAAAACTGTAACCGTGTCTGTTTCTTTTTGTGCGTATCTCATATCTTCTTTTTGATCGAGAGGAACAGAAGTCTTTTTTTTAGACTTCATATAAGGCCTTTTCCAAAATTAACATTTATGGATTAATCCATGTTTATGGCCCAACAAGCATATTTAGTTGTTTTGAAAACAGCCATCATGGCCTCACAAACATACCAACGTAAAGGACTTTGGTCCCAAACAACAAATCCATTTTCCATTTGTTAAAAATAATTAATGGGCTTTCATAAAGCAATGATAATATAATATATAGTATATAACTTTAAAGCTATTAATTACAAACTAATTATTAGTTACAAGGCCCATAAAAATTATTTACATAATAAACTCAAATAATATTAGGATTAAATCGAGCCCGCACTCCCGCGTCACCTAACTCGTTTAATCTCTAACATTATTTCCTCGATCAACAAGTTAACCCAATACCCTAAAATCCGTTGATAACACTAAAATTACCAACAGTTTTTGTAATTGAATCTCATTATTAGTTAAATAAGTAATCATCTCTTCTTCCGACTCCTAACCCGTTTCATTCCTCCTTTGCACCTTCCTGGGTTAATTTGCTTGTTTCAGAGTTGTTTCACCTTTTGATTAAGGATTACAAATAGGTTTTGTTGATCAGTTCTGTTTTAAACTTAATGGAAAACATGAAAACATACCTTTGATTGCATCAGCACAGGCTAGCAGAGAATCCAGATGGAGACGCAGCAATAAGGTTTGACATGATTGTCAGCTTAATCTGGTTCCTCCTTAGGGTGCTAACTGATGATGGTGATGATGAGAACCGAATAGGGGATTCGGTTATGGAGAAGAGGTCGATGATGTTATGCTAATAGGGTATGTCTAATTGTGAAACTGTCTAACCCATTAACCTCCACATAATTCTCCTTATATAAGCACCCAGGAGGAAACCTAATTAGTTAATAAGGGTAATATGGTCCATCAACAATTACCAACTAATTATTTAATAGGTTATTATATATTTTGATCTATATTATGTAAATGATTATAATGGCTATAGATTAAATATTAATACAGAATATATTTAATCTTACATTCTCCCACTTAGCCGAGTAATCATTTACTATGAGTATTAGATAAGCCTGATCAGGAGTTAACACTCATTTTAGCCTTAAACAAGTACTATAGCAGAGAAATACAGCCGTTGAATCATTATGCGACTCAGGACCCCCATTAATCATACTATAGCCTTAATTTAAAACCTAATCGTTATGATCAAAATACGCATAAGCCCTTTGTTTGATTTGTAACTATATTTGTCTATATGCCGTTATGCTAGCGTGACATATTCTTAGAGACATACAAAATCAAACTGATGAGGAAAAATTAACTAATAGTTAGTCATTCATAGTACGATATGCAGTTGCGTACGGCCATCAATTAATACCCGTCTCTGAGCTCTCTTAATAAGACTTATGGGTAATAGCCCTTCAATTATAGGATCCTTAAGCATATCATGAATGTATTCGATACAAAACTTAGTTTCCTCAATTCGTTCATAAACAAATAATTAATTGCGTATCGAAATTTAATGCAGCACCTCTTGAACTGTTACTGTTCAAGGAGTCATGGTAGCTGACTTTATCACACTAAGTCTTCAAAACATTAATTATATGGAGTTAATAAACTTATGAGTCCACTGATAAATTTTCAACAACATTTAGTGACTATATTATGTCGTTATAACTTAGGTTGTTAATATCAGTGCATTATGACTCCTCCATGAGATAGGTTTTGTCTGCTGACATAAGGATATACCCGAAATTACATTTGTCATCTTTGAATATCTCAAAGTTAGAGTAATAAACCGGTTTTAATTCTCACTTCTTCTTTAAAATTATAGTCTCTCGTTTCCTTTTATAAATATTTTAATACTCCATAAGATGCTTCACATTAATCTAGACATATCTAGTGTGTTGCAATTTGAGTAATATATAAACGAGTATAGACTTGAACTTACATAAGGCTTCTAATTAATGAAGCGTAAATAAATAATCTCATTTATCATATTATCCTCTAAAGGAAGAGCAGTATTGTTTGTTACATACGTAAGGACCCATTTAATGTTAAACTTATGGAACATAACTAATGTCCCACTGGGTCTATCTCGGTATGTTATGATATCTATCACGTAAGAGATATCTCTGAGATATATTATATCAAAGTTTGTGTTAACAATGCTTTGACTTATGTAACAAATACTTGTCAAAAGAATATCATCTATATAGACAAGTTTATCTTAGTTGCTCCCACTCATTTTGAGGTAGGTACATTAATCCACTTGATTCTTGATGAAAATAATTACGTTAGCTTTTCATCACATTATGATGTTTGCATTAACCCATACATGGATATTATTGGCTTACAAATAAAGTGTTCTTTAACCTTCAGTTTGAAACTTTAGGTTGTTATCTAATGAACATGTAAATGTGTCAGCCATTTGTTAGGGAAAATTGTTTATAATGTTCATCTAATGTAGCTTTAAACTATTATAAGCTACTAGAACAGTGACGATCCTCAAAGAAATCTTTGTTAGATATGTAATAAAGATTCTTTAATAATTTATCTCTTCCTGAGTACAATCTTTGACAATCAATCATGCTTTTGAGTGTCTTAACGCTTATATTAGGATTTGGTTTAGTTATGAACACTCTTAGGTAATTCAATCAAATCTCAAATGTTATAGAAACACATAAAATCAGTTTTACTAGAAAACTGTTTTATTCCATTTAAAAGAATATTGATTGACACTAATGGCTTAATTTGAAGAGATAGGACCAGTAAACTTTTCCAAAATCCATTTCAACTTCAGCTAGGGAGGTTGTGTAATCATCAAAGTTAGTAGGCTTTTAAACCTAGACGACCTCCTGAGTTGATTATTGGGTTTGTTAGAAGTTTCAGTTTTATGGATTAGCTCTTGGTTAGGTTGTTATCATTTTAAGGATTCTAAGTTTGTAAGAGTTGGTGCAGTATGGTGTACAAGAGGTGTAATCGGAGTTAAATTCGGAGTGAAATTTAATGACACTCTTCCCCCCGCCTCTTGTATTCCTTGCAAGTCATGATAAGGACTTTGACTGCTCCCACTGACCTTAGAAATCTTTAGGAACTCAGCATGCTTAGGGTCAATACTTAACGACCAACTAACTCTAATAGAGAAACAAGTTAATGACGTCAGTCGTTGTAGTTTCTCTTGTTGAGGATTATGTTAGTTTATATAAGAAATCTAAGTGTGCCCACAATTAGGCAACAATGAAACTTTTGTAAGAGTAGCATTAGATTTAAGGAGATAAGTTTTGATAGAACAGTGTCGTGATGGAGCGGTGTCTTGTACAAGAGGTGTAAATTTAGGTAATGTAAAATTTTCACTCCCCCACCTCTTGCAACTATTGCAAGTTATTATTAAGACACTTAATGCTCCCACTGATCTTTGATATCTCTAGAAATGCTACAAGAGAAGTTTCAATGAGGTACGTGACGTGGGAACCTATCATATATATGTTAGACTTTAATTGATTTCCTTAACGTCCAAATGTCATAAAAACTTAAGGACATATTTAATAGAAATCTTAATAAGTAAACATATGAATAGATTTATTCTAAGACTGTGGGCCATATGCGACAAAAGTTAGATACAAGTTGATAGCCTTTTAAATGATAAATGAATTATGTCTGAATATTCCATTTGGAATAAGTTCCACGAATGTCAATGAATGACTTATGATGGACCCATACTTATTCCTTAAGCCAAGTCATATTTTAGGGCTTTAATGTCATGATTTAAAATCACTTAGAATGAGATTAGTTGAATAATCATCCTCATTAACCATGTCATGATTTCTCATGAATTTTGGTTATAATGGATGAAATTTATAAGTCTCATTTTCCTTTTGTCAAATCTCATTTGCATGATGGCAAAAGTTGTGAAAGCGTAAGGTATCATCTAGTTCCATCTTAGTAATGTTTCAATCCAGATATTTAGAACAAATAAGATGAGAGTTTAAGGTAAGTGTGACTTTATGTTGACTATGCAAACCTCACAATGTTCATAACTTTGCTTAATTATGATACTATATTCTGATTAATCTTCAGAATATATAAGGTATCGAAAAGCGTTGTTAGAAGACTGCTTATTATGGTTCTTATAGCCTTAACATTTAATTTTGTCACTAACTCTCGTATTAGTTATTTGTCGAGTTCTGGTAAGGAAACGTATGGAACTAGAGTCAACTAATCATGTGTTAATTGGAATATTAAAATTATCAGACTTAAATATCATTAGTAAGCGACTACCTAATTAACTTATCCAACTGTTCTTTGGAATAATGGATAGTCTTGTTGCTTATGCCTAGTCTAATGACATAATTATGCAGTGAAATTTTCCCTTGAAGAACCTTAAAGTTGGAATTAGCACTTGTAATTTGTCTATGGACCTTAGAACAATCCTCTTTTAAAGTTTTAAGTGGTTGTAAGGTGAGTACCAACTTATTTTCCAGTTTCTAATATTTATTTCTTTGTACATATGTTGCTTATCAACACACTCATTATACTTTGGTACTTTTGAGTGTTATAGTTGATTTATAATGCATCAAATTGTACAAGTGAAAATCTTAGTATGTAATGTACTGGAAAAATGTACTTATTTCCATGCGTAAGCCCTTAACTTTATGGGTCATGGTATTGTACATTATTATGTATTCACATATACCACTTAGCTTTATAATTTATAATTTAAATGAAGGCAAGCATCTTAAGAGTTCTAGTGATTATTCCACAATAATAGATTAGTCTTAGGAAAGACTTAATCTGGAATAACCTTTTAGTGACAACACTTATTCTTGATTATCATAAGAGACATCATATTCGATTTATCCTAATCATCATGCTCTACTTTTCTTCTGTAGTGCTTTATCAGAAGAGAGCAATAGGATTATCGTGTCTTAAGAGATAATCAAGGATTTAGTTTAAGAGCTAATTCTTATAGAAACTCTAAGCAAAACATATTAGATTTACGAATTAGATTGGATGAGATATAGACTTATAGAAGAAAATTATAGTGAGTAAAATTATGGGTACTAAGAATAAGGCAGACGAAATGATCATAAAAAATTAATTAAGGATCATTAATATAAGGATCATTGTGTGAAGAGGTTGTGATATGTCTATTACTAACATCAAAATAATAGACTTATTTAAAGTTCTACTTAAACGAAGACAAAACAGCTTTGGCCAGAAGTGTAATCATTTAAGCATGTGTGCAAAGTGGTTGTAACAAATCAGCTTTGGCCAGAAATTGAGACAATCACTTTAGTTATGCACTTGTTAAGTATGCCATCTATGAAGGAATTAAATCAGCTTTGGCCAGATATTAAGACATTCATGTTTATAATGCACACTTAACATAGCTTTCGTAATACTTGAACGATAAGTAGATGCATCAAATCAGCTTTGGCCAGAAGTGATACATCAGAAGCTCATTCAAGTAAAGCCATTTTGGTTTTGTAAAACATTATTTGATCCTTATTAATTAACTAAGTATTTACAAAACCAATCATTTAATAGCAAACCACCCGTTAGCGCGGATCGAACTTGTGCGATCAGTAAGGCCCAATAACTTGTGCGATCAGTAAGGCCCAAAACTTGTGCGATGTATGTAAGGCCCAAGTTTTGTGCGATTAGCACTATCTTGTGCGATCCACAAGTCTTGTGCGATCCATAAGTTCTTGTGCGATTCCCCTTGTGCGATCAGATCACATCTTATGTGATCTGATCTTGTGCGATCAGATCATATCTGATCTGATCTTGTGCGACTAAAGGGACTTGTGCGATTAGTACATTGATGATTTCGAAACCCACTGTTAATAGTTGTTTCTTGTGATAATAACTAAAACTCGAAATTTAAGGGATTTTGGGATAGTATTTCCTATTTTATTTCTGATCTAAACTTATCAAAAGATTTCGAAAATAATAACTGAAAATCTATTAACAGTTTTCAAAATTTTAATAGATAAAATTAAGATCAAAATAATGAAAAACACCCACTAATCCAAATTATATTCCAAAATATAGGGAATTTTCGAGTTTTCTTAGAACAGTATGATGAACCCTAAAAAATTAAAACATAATCTGGGATCCGAAACCTTATATTTTAGACTTTAGTTAACAGATTTCGGAAATTAGGTTTGTCCATTATAATTTTGAGACAAATATTAAACATAGTTTTCCGAAAACAGTGATTTCGGTGCCATTTGACTCGAAAACAACCGTGACTTTTAAGGCTTTAAAACTTTCTGTTTTCTAGATTTTTAATCCCAGAATAATGGATACGAAAAACAGAACTGATTTATCAACATATGCTCTGATACCACATGTTGATCAGTTCTGTTTTAAACTTAATGGAAAACATGAAAACATACCTTTGATTGCATCAGCACAGGCTAGCAGAGAATCCAGATGGAGACGCAGCAATAAGGTTTGACATGATTGTCAGCTTAATCTGGTTCCTCCTTAGGGTGCTAACTGATGATGGTGATGATGAGAACCGAATAGGGGATTCGGTTATGGAGAAGAGGTCGATGATGTTATGCTAATAGGGTATGTCTAATTGTGAAACTGTCTAACCCATTAACCTCCACATAATTCTCCTTATATAAGCACCCAGGAGGAAACCTAATTAGTTAATAAGGGTAATATGGTCCATCAACAATTACCAACTAATTATTTAATAGGTTATTATATATTTTGATCTATATTATGTAAATGATTATAATGACTATAGATTAAATATTAATACAGAATATATTTAATCTTACAAGTTCCTCCATGCAATGTATTTTTTTCATTAATCATAACGTCAACGATTGGTAAATTTGTTCCTTCGTCAACTTCAAGTTTTATTAGGTGGGACGTATGAAACATTGAGTATGTCAAACTTTCAACCCATGTATGATGTAACACAGGTTTAAGTGGCGCCTCTGAATTAGTACACTCAGTTTTCTTTAAATGAATCACGTGTTTTCATAACGAGACCTTTAATATCACATGGTCCCGACTTCAAATTCAATTTACCTTCTCTTTAGAGTTTAGACCATGCATGCGTTGTTATGGTTTAACATTGTTGAGTGATTCGTTGGTGATTTTGATGAGAGAGAAGTGGTTTTGATTGTTGAAGGTCAAGAATGTTAGGGGTTTTGTGGTTTGGAAAATATTGAAGGTTAGGGTATTATATATAGTTCTGATTTTGAAGTAAGGGTGATGGTTGCTTTGGTAATTTGGAAATAAAAAAATAAAATTATTTGATAGGAGAAAATGATTATCATAAGTTTTGATTTTTGGGTGGATGAATGAAATACATTTTTTTACATTATGATATTGTTAAAATAAAGCCTAGCTCGAGTTGATTTGTCTCACAACCTAATTTTGCTTGATATAAATGACTTCATTTCCCATGTATATTGTTAGTTTAATATTTTGTTATTTAAAACATCATTGGGTGTACTCAAGATGGAGATTGGAGGCGAGAAACAAGCTCGACTTTTGGCTCGGTTTGAAATATTGAGTCGAGCTTTCTCGGCTCGTACTATTACATGTTTGTGCCCAAATTAATTAATACTGGTATAAGCTAAAGTGACTTGTTAAATAACCCTTATATATAAAGTCTTGATAATAGAAATACTTATAGTTACAGATTAAAATAATATAAATAAGTTATTAAAATCAAATTAACCATTTTTCACATTGAAAAACATGAAATAGAAAACTTATCATTAAACTAAATATTACTAGCCCGATGTAATATGATACAAGTTACAACTGTTCCTTGAATCTAGAATAAATGAATTTGGAAATCACCAAAGACCTCCTTTAGATTTTCTGAACTATAAATGTATCCATTTAACGAGGACCCAATGTTCTTAGACCGTGGGGTATGGTGGGGCTTGGGTTTGGGCATTTGTTGACACCGTGGGGTATTGTAAAAATATGTTAAACTTACAACTCGTGTAAACAACTTAAATGATGCCTTTAAATTGCACACTCCATTTTTAAATTGAAACGCGTGTTTTCATAGCGAGACCTTAAACATCACTAGGTCCCCACATCATATTGACCTTCTCCTTAGACTAAGCGCATTGGACGTGAAAGCCCAGTCACATCAGCTAACAAAGGCGTCGAACACCACTCCATGGCCCCTGGGGGTGTGATGGGGAGGGGCGTTGGCAGGATTCAAGCGTGAAAGCCGAAAGGGAATGAGAGATGGCGTCCACCAAATGCAGACTAATCATATCAGTTTTTTTTTGTTTTATATTTTATTTGATTTATTTGTTAAACCACTACAAAGGTTAGTAATTAGTTAGTAAAAACCCCACTGTCTACATAATAATGTTGTGATAAATTTTTTTTTTCATTCATTAAGGCTATAGGGTGTGATCATGACCCTCATACAGTTAACAAAAGTATGGTTGTGTCTTCAATGTCGTACTCGCACTAGTCGTAGTGGTCATCCGTTAGTGGAACTCCTCTACAACGAAGTTCCAATTTAGTTGGAATCCTCCCCAAACTTACTCTCCATGTTAGGAAGTTGCTTTTAGGTGTTGCCCAGGCGTTCCACTGTAGCTGATTCGGGTTCGACTATGTTTCCCCTTGGGCCATAATATCTCTTCTGATACATAATGTATCATACGTTTAACCGAAAATCAACACCGCGTTCATTTGCCCAGGCCCATCTATCTTTCCCGCTTTTTAACTGTTGTTGCTGAAGAAGGTTCATTAACTCTGAGTTCTGCTCCCATTCTTCGTTGGATCTCGGTTCTCTCGTCCATGTCCAACCCCACTGATAACAACCTTCCCCATAAGTCAACATATGACTTGTGTCGAATTTAAGCAACTTTCAATGGTTCATGTGCTTGGTCAATCTTCTCTGTAATGCCTTGCACAATTTGCTGCTTAGATTGTTTTCTTTATTGGTTTTTATTTAAAAGTATTATTTTATAGTGGAGAGTTCAAATGAGAACAAATTTTTTGCAAGAAGAAAAATGAAGAAATTTCAACCAATAAAAATGCTCTATTTTACTTCATTAAATGTAAGTATTTAATATTACTCTAAGGGTACATTGGTAAATCTACATAAATCATTAAGTTGTTGTCTTCCTCTTTAATAGATAATTACATTAAATTTTTTGTAACTTATCTTCAAAATATATATTTTTCAAAAAAATAAAATAAAATAATTTAAAGCGTAGGATAAATTACGAGGTATATAAGATAAATTACGAGTTGTGTATGATAGATTTCAACGTGTAGGATGAATTTCGAAATATGTAGGATAACTTTCAATGTGTGTAAGCAAAAAAGTTAGTGTGGGGGATGATAGTCTTTATGACTAATTAATTAGTCAAAGATGATAATAAATGAGATAAGTGGAAAAACTATTTAATGTTTTACAAAATTACCCTTTGTTCTTTTTCTTCTCAATTAAATTTTCTTCTTAAATGAACATTCCCCTTATTTTATATTGCTTTTATAACTTTAATATTTTATATATGGATTAGGATCAAATACAAAGGATCCTAATTGTAAGAAGTGTAAGAAGGACTTATAGAGTGACAAGTGTCAAATAACCTAAAAAAACCCACTACAAAAAAAAAAAAAAAAAACCTTAAACATCCACCACCACCAAAAAAGAAGTGTTAGGTTTTTTTTAGGTTTTTGGGGGGTGGAGGTGGGGGGGGGGGGGGTTAGGTTTTTTGGGGGGTTTTTTTGGTGAGGTATAGGTTTTTTTTTTTTTTTTTGTGGGGGGGGGGGGGGGGTAGGTGTTTAGGTTTTTGGTGGTGATGTAGTGAGTTTAGTTTTAGGTTATTGGACACTTGTCACTCTATAAATCCTTCTTACACTTCTTACAATTAGAAGCCTTTGTAGAATAACTTGACCCTTTTATATATAACTTTGTATACATTGTTGTTATTTGTTTTTTTATCTTCACATTAATATACTTTTTATCATAAACTAAGCTATCACAAATATAATTATTCATATATGTATAGATATATTATGTGTATACTGTTGTTTGAAAATAGATTTTTTTTTTTCATTCTCGGTTCCAAAAGCTATTATATTTATATATACATGAAACACTATATTCCAAACTTTCATGGGCCACCTAACGCTACTAAGCCCACTACTGAAATGGGCTTTTAGCTTATTTTCAAGTACATATAGAAAGACTGGCCGTTGAAGTTTTGTGGAGACTTATATGATTATGATATTTACATCTTAACAAACACTTTTTTTATTTGGTTATATTTGGACAATGCTAAGGTTACTATCATTAAGTAACAGCCAATTTTTGTCACCAGTTTTGATCATAGCGTTTTTGTCTGATTTTAGAATATTCTTTCAGTTGATCCGCTATGTTGATATTACATGTAACAAAATAGTTGATGCTCTATTCACGTGTCAGTTATCTTATGATGTAGCTATTGCTGATATTATGTTAACTAAGTATGTGGATTTTGTGAGAATGATGGTTCGGCATGAGCTCAAATACGTGGCTTATCATACATGGCGACTTTCGTGTGTTCTAAAAAGTTCCGAGGGTTTTTTAATCTTTTTAGGTGGTGGTAGATGAGGGCGGGTAGGTTGTGGATGGTGATGGTGGTATAAGAATAGATGAACAATCGATATACATTAGAAACGCTTTAATTTGTTCTCGAGACGTTGAAGACACATAAAAAGGATAAATATAATAAAAAACAGTACAGAGAAATTAAACGTCAAATATTTGGGTATTTTCTTGGAAAGCGTCTTGCATTCCCGGTTGTTGATTACTTTACTAGAAATAATTGGGCAAAATATGGGATATCCAAACTTATGATGAACGCGAAAGGGTTTTTTTTCTTCAAGTTTAAAACTAAACAAGGTTTGGATCAATTGCTGGAGGATGGTCCTTGGATGATTAAGAATGTGCCGATAATTTTGAGAGAGTGGACTCCGGATGTTACGGTAGTGAAGGAGGATATTAGTTCTATTCTGGTGTGGGTTAAAATGCATGACATCCCTTTGGCAGCGTTTACGGAAGATGGATTGAGTCTGGTGGCTTCGAAAATAGGTGGACCAAAAAAATTGGATTCCTACACGGCAACAATGTGTACGGAATCATGGGGCAGGAGCAGCTTTGCTAGAGCTCTAATTGAGGTAAATGCAGCCATGGATTTAAAACGAAATGTTACTATTGCGGTCCCTGGTTTGAATGGTAGTAGCTACACTAAGGTGGATATTAGAGTTGAATATGATTGGGAACCTGTTAGATGTTCAGCTTGCTGTGTTTTTGGACATGACGATGCTACATGTCCTAAAAACCTAGCTCGAATGGCTGGTAACGGTTCAAAGGAGCAGAACCAGGATGAGGGTTATACGGAGGTAACAAGAAAGAAAGGGAACCAGGTGGGAATGAAGAGCAAGAACCATAAAGCTCAGCAAGGTATTCAGCTGAAAAATCAGAAACAAAAGATGGTTTACAGGCCGATACCCAAACATAAAGCGAATGGAAATAGTGAGTCTTCGTCACAGGTTCGGGTGTCTAATTCATTTGATATGTTGCAAGAGGATGGTGAGGGAATCCGAGAGGAGAACCTTAATAGTAAACCTAGTGATAGGCCGGGAACAAGTAAGAATAGAGGTAAGAGTAATGGGGAGGAGGTGCTAGTGGATGCTATTGAAGTTGATGAACTTCTCAATGAAATCCCGAGGTTTATGGATCGGAAATTAGATGGGAAAAATTCTGAAGGTGCAAGCACACCTGATTATGAAGTGTCCAATGGGTAGTATTGCTGCATGGAACATAAGGGGACTGAACCGCTCCCTTAAACAGAAAGAGGTTCGTCAAGTAATTGTGGAAAATCGTTTACAGGTGTGTGCCATTATGGAAACTCATGTAGATGCGTCAAATGTTTATAAGGTCTGTAAGAAGGTTTGTCCAATGTGGAGTTGGGCTTCTAATGCTGCATGTTTTAATAAAGGTACTCGTATTATGGTGGGTTGGGATGCAAATTTAGTTGATGTTATGATTCTGGATCAGTCGGATCAAGTGGTTCATACGCAGATTGTTTTCAAAGCGGATCAAAAAACTATGTTTTGCTCTCTAGTTTATGCTGATAATCAGTATAAAAATAGGAGAGATCTGTGGAAAAATTTATGTATGCATCATTCGTTTATGCGAGACAAGCCGTGGGTGATTATGGGCGATTTTAACTGCTCCTTATTCCTTGATGATACGCTTTCTGGCTCTTCTACAAATAGTATAGGGATGGCTGATTTTAATGAGTGCGTGAATGCTATCGAGGTGTTTGATATAAATTGTTCGGGTCTTCACTACACATGGACGAATAAGCAGCAAAAACATCGTGCAGTTTTTAAGAAGATTGATCGTATTCTCGGGAATACCAAGTTTATTGATCTATTTCCAGCAGCAGCAGCGTGTTTTCATCCCTATCGGATTTCGGATCATACTCCATGTATCCTTGTTTTGCCGAACGTTACTAGAGATAAACCGAAGCCGTTTAAATTTGCTAATTTCTTAGCTGAAAAAAGAGAATTTATAGAGGAAGTTTCTCGGATTTGGGGTATGGATATTCCAGGAGTGTTGATGTTCCAAGTGGTCAAAAAGCTGAAACTATTGAAGACTCCGTTGCGGAAGTTATTACTTAAACAAGGTAATTTACATGAAAATGTTAAGCGTCTCAGGAAGGAGATGGATGAATGTCAATATGCTTTGGATGAAGAACCGTTGAATGATGATCTCATGAACAAACAGTCGGAACTGTTGCAACTTTATAAGAGTGCCGTAACGGATGAGGCTTTGTTTCTTCAGCAAAAATCCAAAGTCGACTGGCTAGCTTTAGGCGATTCGAACACGAGGTACTTCCATAATGTTGTGAAAGCGAAAAATCATAGGAGTATAAATTTTTCTATTCGGGATGCAAATGGTAATTTGTATGAGGGTGGTATGGTGCCGCAAGCTATGGTGGATCATTACACAAATTTTTTTGGTACTACAGCCAACGTTTCTGTGCATCCGACTCCGGACTTATTTCAGAATGTTTTAACAGGAGACAAGGCAGGTCACATGGTCCGTGAGGTTACTGATGATGAGATAAAAATAGTTATGTTCTCTATTGCAGGGAATAAAGCTCCCGGTCCGGATGGGTTTACCTCGATTTTCTTTAAAAAGGCTTGGGATGTTGTTGGTGGTGATGTATGCCGTGCAGTGAAGGATTTCTTTCATAATGGCCAGTTGTTACAACAATTGAATCACACGGTCATCTCTTTGATCCCTAAGGTGAAGACTCCTTCGTTGATTACGGATTATCGGCCGATCTCTTGCTGTAATACGTTGTACAAGTGCATTAGCAAGATCATAAGTAATCGTATTAAAGATGGGTTACCGGATATCATTAGTATCAATCAGTCCGCGTTTATTCCTGGAAGACGAATTTCTGATAATATTCTTCTAACGCAAGAAATAATGCACAATTATCATCGCAAAATTGGGCCTCCTAGATGCGCTTTTAAAGTCGATATTCAGAAGGCATATGACACGGTAGAATGGAGTTTTTTGGAGAGTTCGTTAAAAGGATTTGGTTTTCATCCAAAGATGATTCGTTGGGTTATGGCGTGTGTGACTTCTACGTCGTTCTCGCTGGCTATAAACGGAAACCTGTTTGGATATTTCAAAGGGAAAAGAGGGTTGAGACAAGGTGACCCCTTGTCGCCTTATTTATTCACTATGGTCATGGAAATTCTTACTCTGATTTTGCAACAACAGGTGGCGGTTTCTAATGACTTTAAGTTCCATATTAATTGTCAAAAGCAAAGTATAATTAACTTGTGCTTTGCGGATGATCTTTTTTTATTTGCTAGAGGAGACCAGAAATCAGCGAAAGTTATTATGAGTGCTCTTGACACTTTTAAGACTATGTCGGGGCTTGTCCCAAGCATGACAAAGAGCACGGTGTTTTTTGGTAATGTGACGGACCAGGTTAAAACTCGTATTCTTAGTATCATGCCGTTTGAGGAAGGTACTCTTCCTGTTCGTTACTTAGGCGTGCCTCTGATTTCATCTCGGCTGAAATATAAAGATTGCAAACGTCTTGTGGAAAGTATGGATGCTAGGATTGATGACTGGAAAGCTAAATGCTTGTCTTTTGCTGGTAGAGTACAACTCATTAGATCGGTGCTTGCATCAATGCATATATATTAGGCCTCTATTTTTATTTTACCCAAACGTATTATTCATGATCTGGAAGACAGGATGAGGAAATTATTATGGACGCAAGGGAATAATAATATTAGAGGGAAAGCGAAGGTGAGCTGGAAAGTGGTGTGCTTGCCAAAACATGAGGGTGGATTGGGCATTCGAAGGGTAGAAGATATGAATATCGCTTTGATGGCGGTCCATATTTGGAGCTTGATCACCCAAAGAGAGTCTTTATGGGTCAAATGGATCCACTCCTATCGTATTCGAGACAGAAGTTTTTGGGATATTTCGATTTAAAACAACATTACGTGGAGCTGGAGGAAAATGCTTCAGTTACGACCGAGTATTCGAGATTTTATTTGGACGAAGGTAGGAGATGGAAAGGACACAATGGTATGGTTTGATATGTGGAATGAAATATATCCTCTCAGGTCTATTGTTACTCCCAGGTTAATTGCTAATGCAGGTTTCAATATGAACACTAAGTTGGCTGACATTTTTGTTCATGGGGAATGGTGCTGGCCGGCTAATTGGTTCACCAGATTTCCGGTTTTATTAAATGTTCAGGATTTTGAGATCTATGTTACTCGTAAAGATCAGATTTTGTGGAAAATGAGACAAGGGAGCCTTACGGACTTCTCTACATCGGTGGCTTGGGATAACCTTCGGCGACATCATGATGAAGTTATGTGGGCAAATGCTGTTTGGTTTCCTCAAGCTATTCCGAAACATGCTTTTCTTATGTGGTTGATCGTTCGAAAGAAGCTGAAAACTCAGGATATTATGAGCAGATGGAATTCATCAGGTAACGCGAACTTCAATTTGTTATGTTGCTCGCTGTGTGTTTCGGGTCCAGACTCGCATAATCACTTGTTCTTCGAATGTGCTTACTCGGCCCAAGTGTGGAAGGACGTTAAATGTTAGCAGGTATGGAGTCAATTCGGAATGAGTGGATCGACATCTTTGAATACTTGGTGGGTATAGCGAATTCTAAGTCCACTAACCATGTGATTTCGAAACTAGTGGTGAGTGCATCGGCATACTTTATTTGGGAAGAGAGAAATAGAAGACTTTTTACTGCCCGGAAAAGAAGTAAGAATCAAATTGTCGAGGTGATTCGTGGTACTGTCAGGATGAAGCTTCATACCATGCGTTTCAAGTCTTCTAATCAAACGGAACGGGCGCTGCAACAGTGGATGCTTCCTCGTGGAGTGTTGGTAGCGGATGATGATTGTGGCTGACTTGTATTATTTGATTGTTTAGTGTAGAGGTGTTTGTTGTTTGATTGTTTTCCTTGTTGGTGCGTTTTTTCGGATAGAGCGCGTGTTGACTCTCGTATGGCATGTCATACGTGAGAACTGAGAAGTATTTTTTGCTTCTTACTTGTTTTTCATTGGTTATAATATTCACCGGGGTAACCCTTTACCAAAAAAAAAAAAAAAAAAAAACGTCAAATATTCTTAATAGAAAGTTATTAAGTTGTAAATAAACATTTAGTTGAAGGCAATTGCATGAAATCATGTAGGCATCAATGCATCATCTATGCATAACATGATGAAGTTGTGGTAATTTACAATCGTTTCAAGTCGATAAACAACTTCATGGATATTTCTTTTAAAAAAATGCTTTTATTAAGATCATGATCAAATTAATCCCCAATCTTACATCTTGTTTCTACGATTTTTTTCATTGTTATAAGCTAAAATTCATCTAATAAGATAAGATGTTACAATACGAATTTATTTATATATTTAAAATCTATGTGAATTCAACAAAAGAGAAATGACATTGTAACAAATCTTCAAATATCTTAAATGATGCCATAAAATGACAATAAAGATGCCAAGACGGTCATCAATTACCTGCCATTCTAACTTAATTTAATATTAATAAACAAAATAGACCTAGGAATAAGACACTTCTAGCCATTATTTAAGTTGATGTGTAGTTACTTGACACTGACAAACTTAGACATAATATACTAGTTTAATACATTAATAAGCATGAGTTTCGTGTTGAATACTCGTCAATTATTGTAAGTTACATGTGTATTTTCTTACAAATAAAAGTTTTGTTTATTATGTAGAAAAATTAGTATTCTTCCAATTGTTACATCTATGCATGTTAGAACCAACCCTAATTACCAAATAGTCAAAAGGGATCTTTTCGCGCCTACAACCCAAGGCCAAAGTATTGTTCGCCATTTCTTGATCATCTTGTCTGGCTCCGAATAGGTTGGATTTGTTTAAGTTTATCTTGAGGCCTGAACACACATAGAAACACCTGAGGATCCTGGCCAATGCCTTCACATTTTCATTATCTCCTTTGCCCACAATCATAGCATCATCGACATAAAATAAATGGGTTAATTCCCATTTATCATCTCAAAAATTTATACCTTTGAATTTCTCCCAAAGCACACGCCTTTTCTATCATACATGAAAGAGCTTCCATTACGATTAAAAATAAAAACGGGGAGAGGGGATCGCCTTGTCGAAGGCCCTTTTGGGCATTAAACTCATAAGTAGGAGACCCGTTGACTAGAACCGCCGACCTTGATGATTTCAGAACTCCTTGAATCCAATCTCTCCATTTCGCCGAAAATCCCATTTGATCCATAATAGACAACAAGAAAAGCCAATTAACATTGTCGTAAGTTTTTTCGACGTCTATTTTGAAAAGAAAGGCTTTACATTTTTTCTTCTTTAACCACGCAAGAACCTCGTTAACCACCAAAGGCCATCAAGAATGAACCTATGTTTCAAAAACGTCGATTGATTTTCCGAAATAACCATATGCAACACCTTTTTAACTCTCTCCGCCAACACTTTCGAGATGATCTTACTAATAATTCCTATGAGTGTAATAGGTCGATAATCCTTAAGAAGGACTGGATTGTCAACCTTAGGAATTAAAGTAATAAACACCGAACTACAACCTTTGCTTATCTCCCTGATGTCATAAAACTTGTCGAAAATGTCAAAGAAATCTTCTTACAACAGGTGCCAACATGTTTTAACGAAGTGGAAACTAAAACCGTCTGGGCCCGGGCCTTGTCTGAACCGCATTCAAAGGCGGCGTCTTTTATCTCTTCTTTAGTGAACCTTCTTGACAACGTTGCCACTGCTTCAATAGGTAACTTTTTTATGTTCTCGCAGAATAAATATGGCCGCCTCTGGTGTCTCTCAGTGAAATGGTCTCTAAAGTGTCGAAATAACTTTTTGAGAAACGTTTATCGGGTTGGAAGGTGAAGACGTTATCTATCGAAGGCCGGATTACTCTCATCAAATCTGTTTTGGTCAATCTTCCTATATATTATATTTCCCTTTACAAAGTGCCATATACCATTATTGATAAATTGGAAAGAATCATGAAGCGTTTTCTTTGGTCAGGGAATTCGGAAGGTCATAAAATTCATTGGGTTTCTTGGGATCGTGTGACCCTTAGTAAAAAGAGGGTGGATTAGGAGTTCCTAGATTGAAAGAGGTTAACGAGGCGTTATTGTTCAAATGGGGATATAGATTTTGGAAAGATGCGGATTGTCTCTGGAAGAAGATTATTACCTGCTGCCATAAATCTCAAAACCGATACTACTTCCTTCCTTTGAATCAGCAACTTGGAGGCGCTTGGAAAACAATTACGAAGACTGTTAATTCTCTTTCCTGTGCTAATCGGCCGCTATTTTGGAATATAAAAGTAGCAGTTGGGAGTGGAGATTTGGTGCGTTTTTGGTTTGATACTTGGTTAGGGGATTCGCCTCTACACATTAGATGTCCGAGATTATTTGAGAAAGATAAAGCCAAGTACTGTTGTGTTTCAGAAAGATTGGTGCGAACAGAACACAACTGGAGCTTTAACAGATAGCTTCTGTCGGGTCCTTTCGATGCTGATACCGAACAAAAGGTCATAGATATTGAACAGCAGGTTGCTGCAATCGGAACTCAAGGTATCCACGATTCTTGGCGATGGTCTACAGAGGGCAATAACGAGTTCAGCGTCAAGTTAGTGAAGGATCTGTTACATAGGAACCGCATGTCACACCCTGACTTTTGCGGAAGCATATACGTGTGACTTGATCAGTTTTCATTGCATTCATTATACTAAACAACTACATGATTAAAATAAACGATGTTCACCCATTCATAAGTTTAAAACATTTCAAAACATAAGTTGTTTAAGGTTCAACCAACACAAGTTTTAAGTTTAAGTTACAAACCATCATAAGATTCAAAGTTACACAAAAGGACTTGTTTAACAAAAGACAAATTTCACGAGGCTTTGCATCCTATATCCCATCGAGGATGAGATATACAAACCAAACCCTCCAAAAGTGGATGACATCGAGACTTGAGAATTTAAAGCTTGAAAACAACACCAGCGCCAAAGATCCATCTAGTTTCCTGAAATACAAGTAAGTTTGAAACAATCAACAAAAGTTGAGTGAGTTCATGCGTTTTGTGTGAGCTCCAAATAAACTTGTAAACATTTGAGAGATTCTTTTAACAACGGGTATGTAAAGCGTCTATGAACAGATCATTAATGTTTTGCAAGGACATTAATATGTGTGGTGACGTAGGAAGCACTCAAACCTAGTGGATTTCCTCCGGTCCATCTGGCTGGAACAACAAAAGCACTACATGGGCCACGCAAGGACCCAAGAGTGGGGCTCGCTACACCCGATAGATCTACCACCTTTGCCCCTTGGTCTTAAACAAGATTAATGGCACTTAAGAGAGATACTACTCATCCACATAATCTAACAGTTCATTCCCTAGCTAAACCATACCATCGAGACATGTATTTCACCCCCGAGAGTTATAAATCAGAAAACAAGTAAGAGAAAAGGGGGACATGAACTCACAAGTTTGCGTCCGTAACAGTGTGCACTCAAAGTCGACTTCCTCTGGTCATGTCGTTACCTACAAACGTGCTAGGTGTTATTAGGCACTTTGGTCGTGTAACGACTCTTAGTCTTAATTATTTATTAGGACTTGTTTTGGCATTGTGCTTGCTTTGAGTTACACTTTCGGTGTATGATGTTTATATATAATTATATATAATTTCAAGTTTAATATATTAGTTAAAATATTATATTTTAACTTTTATGCATTGTTCACATATACTTTTTGTTAAGTGTTATACACTTGTAGGTATTCCCAAGTATAGGTATACTTGTGTTATGAGTATGTTGAGTATTTTACTTTGTATTCTCATATTTATGTACAATACTTGCTTAAGGGTATTTTTACCAAGTGTTGGTAGTATATGTTGACATGTATTTATGCGTATAGGAATACGTATTTTCTTGTATATATTAAGTATTTCATACTTAATATATGTTAAATTTTTCGGAATATTATTCTTGCGTGACTTATAATTACAAACTTAGTGTTCTTAAAATAGACATTTTAAGATATGTTTATAGAAATATTTATATCCTTGGCTTGATAAACATAAGTACTCACATATATCTTGAAAATAATTTATTTTTAAGATCAAGACTAGAAAATATATATATTTTTCGTTTTCACCAAAATAATATATTTTTAAGTTGTTTATGAAAATAAATATTTTCATACACTCAAAAATAATATACTTTCAAGTTTGACAAAGTATAGTATATTTTCATAATACTTGTAGAAATACATACTTTGTCATTTGTTCGGTTTTGAAAATACCATTTATCAAGCTTTGTTATATTACCAAGTAAATTCCGGAATATTATATAATGTGTCCGGTAAGCCCATTTGTCCAAAGTCCATTATTTGTGTCCAAGATATATATATATATATATATATATCTTTGTATTCTTGTATTTCTTGTGATTTTTATACAACTTTTCTACAACTTTTTATGTTTTAAATACTTCAAGTATTTCATTTTTACACATGTAATATGTTCACTTATCTTTAAGAATCAAAACCATGTTCATCATGAAGTACACCTTGTTTCTTTTTTTTGGGTAAAGGGTTTACCCCGGTGATT
Source organism: Helianthus tuberosus (assembly GCA_030545235.1). NCBI lineage: Eukaryota > Viridiplantae > Streptophyta > Magnoliopsida > Asterales > Asteraceae > Helianthus > Helianthus tuberosus. The sequence continues at coordinate 105,790,527 of CM060451.1, read as the reverse complement.
TTATAAATTTCACAACTGAAAAACATGTAGTATGGAAGAGTTCCATACTAGATCATAGATGGGACATACCCCCAAACTATGTAAAAACCAAAAATAGAAACACATTCAAACAAGTTTCCATGGTAAACAACTAGCTAACGCCACTAGTCTAAAAACTAGAAAAACAAAGATCGTTAACTAGGCATGCGCTTGTAGGAATAGTTTTCTTCATCCAGCATACCACCTCCCCGAATGTTCCACTTGTCAAACGTCTTCATCACTTGAGTAGTCGGCTTGAACTTTATACCCAAAAGCTTGTAACGTACCGTTGAGAGTATTTCATGGCCGAGTTGTTCCGGAGGACGTGCATTGTTTTGGAAGATCCTTTGGTTTCGTTCCATCCATATATAGTAGACTGTTGCCGCCACTGTAAGCCGAGCCACAATGTTGCCGATCAACTTTTGGTTAGTTCTTTGAGATAAGTCACTTAGAATATCATTCCAACAAGGATGCATATTACTCATACCAGCATGATTTCGAACTCTATGCCACACTTGAGCTGAATATTTGCATGAGAAAAACAAGTGTTCATGCGAGTCAATGTTGTTATAACATAGGAGACAACACATCATATTCATATTTCTCCTTCTAGCATGATCCCATTGCACGATCTTGTCTTGGGTAAGAAGTTTCTTTTTGATTACAAGCCATAGTAAGAATGCATGTTTTGGGATACATTGAGAGAACCAAATCACTTCTGACCATGGGACCTCCATATCTCTCATTCGAATAGTCTGCCAAACCGTAGAGCAAGAAAAATCCATATACTGGTCGTCTACTTTCCATTGAGCTTTATCATTGACATCCTCCTGAAGATCAGGAAGGTCTATATGACTAATAATAGAGAACCTATTGACCCAATGCACTGGCCATAGCCATCGGCCATCACTATAAATGTCAGCAACTTTATCCTCTAGATGAAACCCACCATTTGCTATCATTCGTGGAGTGATGATGCTGCTTAACGGGCCCTCATTACACCACTTGTCAAACCACGCCGAGGATAACCTACCATCTCCAAGCTTCCACCATATATACGGCTGAATTATCGGCCTAATTTGCAATATTTTCCTCCAACTCCAGCTACTATTATTCTGAGTGGGACAGTTCCAAAAGTTTCTTTTCTTCAGCCGATAAGAATGTATCCATGCCACCCATAATGACGGACGATTAATGATGATACTCCATGCATGAGTTGCCATAAGAGCCGTGTTCATCTCCCCAATACGCCTGATCCCAAGAGCTCCTTCAAACTTAGGCAAACACACCGTCTTCCATGAAACTTTGGCCTTACCTTTTAGCATCGGACCTTGACACCATAAGAAAGCTCGCATTTTGGTCTCTAGCTCCTTTACAATTCTGACTGGAAGAATAAAAACTGAGCACCAATAAATGTGCATAGCCGATAACACAGATATTACAAGCTGGAGCCTTCCCGCAAACGAGAGAAACCTATTCTTCCAAGATGAAATTCTTTTATCCAGGCTCTCAACAAGGACACTACAGTTAGAGTAACGAAGCCTAGAGGATATCAATGGGACTCCCAGGTACCGAACCGGAAGAACTCCCTCCATAAATGGCATAATGGCAAGAATACCTCTCTTAACATGCTCCTGCACATTACAGAAATAAACAATACTCTTTGGAATACTTGGCACCAACCCAGACATTCTAGTGAAATCATTAATACACGTCATGATGCACTGAACTGAAGCTATATCCCCTCTAGCAAAGAGAAATAAATCATCCGCGAAACAAAGATTAATGATGCGCTGTTTTTCACACCTGTTATGAAACCGAAAAGAGGAATCCAATGAGACCGCCTTCTGCAAAAGTAAAGTCAGAATTTCCATGACTAGGGTAAAGAGATATGGCGATAATGGGCCGCCTTGTCTTAGGCCCCGCTTGCCTTTAAAATACCCAAATAAGTTTCCATTTATAGCTATTGAAAACGACGAAGTGGTAACACATAACATGATCCATTCCACCATTTTCGCATGAAAACCAAAGCCCAGAAGGATCTTTCCCAAGAATTTACAGTCAACTATATCGTATGCTTTTTGGATATCCACCTTAAAAGCACATCGAGGAGGCCCCACACTTCTATGGTAGTAATGCATTAGTTCTTGAGTTAAAAGAACATTATCCGAAATTTTCCTACCACGAATGAAAGCCGATTGATTGACACTAACCACACCACTTAGAGAACCCTTCATTCGATCAACCAGAATTTTAGTGATGCATTTGTAAATTACGTTACAACATGCTATCGGACGGTAGTCCGTAACCACCGAAGGAGTAGGCAACTTAGGCACTAAGGCAATATTAGTATGGTTTAATTCCTGGAGTAATTTCCCTTCATTGAAAAAGTCTTTAATCGCCTTTGAAACATCTTCCCCAACAATACTCCAAGTATTTTTAAAAAACGCTGAAGTATATCCATCCGGTCCCGGGGCTTTATTCTCAGCAATGGAGAACATAGCCTTTTTTATTTCTTCATTTTGAATTGGCCGAACCATCTCTTGAGCTGTCGAAAAATTCAGCTTGTGAGTAAACAACTCGGGCGACGGATCTAGCGAGATAACATCTTCGGTTCCAAAAAACTTCTCAAAGTGATTGACAAATGCTACCGGAACATCTCCACCTTCATATAGCTGCCCTGAACTATCTTTGATGACATCTATTCGATTTATATGATTTTTACACTTTAGGGACTTATGAAAGAATGCAGTGTTTGAATCACCAGCAACTAGCCATTGAACTTTAGATTTTTGCTTGAGAAACCTTTCCTCATCTAGACTTGCATCTTGAAACTCTTGGAGACATTTTGCTTCTTTTGTTCGAAGTTCAAGATCCAGCGGGTTTGCATCAACTTTTTTGTGAATTTCATCCAATTCTCCTCTAAGCCGTTCAACTTTTACATGGAGATTCCCTTGTTTGTAAAAAAGCGAACGAAGCGGAGACTTTAAACATCTGAGCTTTTTGGCAACACGAAATTGATGGACTCCTTCCACTTGTTTCTCCCAGTTCACCTTCACAATGTCCATAAATTCTGGTTTATGAATGAGAAAGTTTGCAAACTTAAATGGCTTTGGCTTACACCTACTCATTCCTGGAATCTTGAGGATACACGGTGAGTGATCCGAAATCCTATATGGATAATAGACTGCAGTTGATGTAGAAAATAGCTCCACAAACTTGGTATTACACATGATTCTATCTATTTTCTTCAAGATTCCCATTCCAGTTTTCGGCTTTTGATTCCATGTGTAATGGATTCCCGTACCTTTGACATCAAACAACTCAACCTGCTCCATGCAATCTTTGAAATCACGAATAGCTGTATTTAACTTAGAGGAACCTGTTGAGAAATCTTCCAGGTTAAGAGCACAGTTGAAATCTCCCATACATACCCATGGCTTATCCGCAACCAAACTATGGTGACAGTGAAGACTACTCCATAGTTTCCTTCGATTCATATAATAGTTGTCCCCATAAATGATCGAAACAAACACAACCTTTTGATCCTTTTTAAAAACCACTTGAGTGTGCATTACTTGATCAGTTTGGTCTAGAATCATTACCTGAAAAATGATTAAAGTTTTGAGTGTGCATTACAAAGTGTTTTTAGTGTGCATTACAAAGTGTAGATCATGAAAAAATTGAAATTTTAAAGTTTCAAAGAAACAAAGTGTCAGGTACACTTTGTTTCTTTGAAACTTTAATATTTCAAATCTTTCATTTTTCATGATCTACACTTTGTAAGAACCATATTTTACACTAAATCATGCTTACATTTCAACTTCATCCTTCACATACTACATGCTTAACATAGATCTTTCAACATCCATCAACATACTTGCTAGATCATGTGTTTAATCATCATCTAGCAAGCATTTGTGTGGTGTTCAGCACCATACACACAAGCAATCATCAAACAACTTCATCACATAACATAAACAACTTGGTTTCTCATGATTTTTAGTTTTGTTCATGTGTTTATCTTCTTGGTTTTGTAAGATCTTTAGATTTTTAGTTACATATAAACTTAAACTACTAAAACAAGATGAAAAATGAGTTCTCAAGACACTTACTACTAGCACAAGGCTAGGGTAGAAACTAGAAGAAGAAAATGAAGAAAAATGGTGGATAAAAGCTCCCAAGAGAGGTCCTTCCACTTCCAAGCCTTGACACCTTCCTAAGTATGCTTGATACACCTTGTGATGTGCTTGAAATAGCTAGGAATTGAATGAAAGAAAGGATGGGGTGGGGGTTGAGTTCGGCCGAGAGTGAGGAGAGGGAGAGATGAGAGTGTTTGTTTGTTTTGTGATAATGAAAATGAGGGATTAGATGGAGTTGATATGGTGTTTAGACTTTTGGTTAATACTTTCCCTCCACACTAATGACCATGGGTTCTCAAGAAAATGGCATCTTTGACTACAATGTTTCTAGTCAACACATAGTGTTTGAAATTTTGTTAAGTGTTTAAGAGTGTTATATGTGTAGTTAGTTAGGTTGTTTAGGTGTTTAGAGGTTGTTGATGCAAAGCATGGTGTTTATGACCATAACTAGCTTCATGTCATAAAAATATTGCAAACTAGTTCACATGATGCTTCTAATTATGTTCGGGTGTTCGTTTGGTTATCGGATCGCTTGAAGAGGTTAACATTAGTGTCTTGTATGGTGTAATATGTAATTATGTCATGATAATGTTTTCAAACCTTTTTAGGCTATTCTGAACATTCTGACGTTATTTCAAACCTTCGGTAAATTGGAGTTTGTCGTTAACGTGAATCTCATCTACTAGAATGACGACTGTTTCTTGAGTAGGACTTTTCTTGAGATTAGACACGTGAAACGTGTCGTGTACACTGTTGAGCTCTTCTGGAAGCTTTAACTAGTATGCAACGGTTCCAATCCATTCCAGAATTTCAAAAGGTCCAATGTAACGCGGGTTCAACTTTCCACATTTTCCAAATCTTGCTACGCCTTTCCAAGGCGAGACTTTCAACAAAACCATGTCTCCAACCTCAAATTCCAAGGGTTTGCGTCATTTGTCGGCGTAGCTCTTCTGCCTATCACGAGCTGTCTTGATACGGTCATGTATCTGAGAAATCTTATCTGTGGTTTCCTGAACCAATTCTGGACCAATGAGTTGTTTATCTCCGGTCTCCACCCAACACAATGGGGACCGACAGTTTCTTCCATACAAAGCTTCAAACGGGGCGGCCAGGATGCTAGTGTGATAACTATTATTGTAGGAAAACTCCACTAAAGGCAAATGTAACAACTCTCATTAAAATTACTATTTCTTATTTTATTATGTCCAATAGGAAACTCTAATTGAGACCCCCAAATAATATTGCTTGAACCCTAAAATTTTCAGAACAATCGGAACTAGGATCAGGGCCCCCTAAAACTCAGGGGGGTATTCCCTAATTGGTATTATCCTCACTGTTTGTTGTCGAATGCGAATTTCATCGAACGGCTGACTCACCTAGGCTAGAAATACACAAGGCTACCCTATCCTAGAAGTGACCCATCGCGCCACGCGAGAGCCTCTCGTGACACGCGACAGGGACCATTTTTCAGTATACGTATCAGGGGTTTGGCACTTGTATTTTGGCGTTGGTTCGACGTAAAAAAATCATTTCGTACATTGAGATATCGTCTGTCTACTTCAAAACACACACACACAGCACGAAATTCTGCCGCGATAACAGGGTAATAACTCGATCACTGCTACGATTTAATGTTCGATCGACTGAAACCAATCCGATGGATGTTTAAGTGCTGCCCAAACTCGGGCTATACTTTGTCATTCGTTGTGAATCCGATGAATGTTTAAGTACTACCCAAACTCGGGCTATACTTTGTCATTCGTTGTGAATCTGATGGATGTTTAAGTGCTGCACTTTGTCATTCGTTGTGAGGGTTTTGATCTCGTGAGTTGTCGTAAAAGTTGTATTAAGTTACTGACTTAGTTTTAGTGTGCATTATTAATTGAATTAGGTTAACCAGGCTAAAATCAGTAGGCTAAACGCTGCCCGTCTAAATCTGCAATGTGAGTCATTCTCTTTTTATTAAATTGTTTTCTTAAAACTCTACTTGTTTTCAAGGTTATAATTACAGGGATTAAGTCTTTGTAATCTTCAATTACTACCGGTATGTGGGGTTTTGTATACATTACTTGATACCCATCACCATTGGACAACGAGTTAGCCAATGGGTGATCTGACCATAGTCACAGATACAGTCGAGTGACAAATACCGATTTGGGGTAATTGGTTAATAAAAACAATGTAATCACCCTTAATACTGTATATTATAACAATGTGTCATTTTGTGCAACTTGAGTGACTCGCCAGTATTTCCCTGCTGATAAAACCTTTTTAAAACATGTTTCAGGTGATCTGCTGTGATCCAGAAAAAGTGTCGTGTAGCACTACAAGCTTGAAGAAGTGGCTCAATAAAATAAAGAAACATGTTTTTTTTTTGTAAAAACAGGGGTTTCCCAGTGAAAACACCTTTATTGTAAATTACGGATGTTATCCCCAAATTATGAAATAAAATAAATTGAGCATTATCAAGTTTTAAAAGATCCTGTTAAAATTCCGCTGCCAACATATTAATTACCACGGATTTCTGTCCCGCAGCTCCTGAAACGGGTAAAACCGGGACGGGGGCCGTGACAGAAAAAGGTGGTATCAGAGCCTTGCCACTGGTTCAAGCCAAAGAAGTGTTCTGCTGACACTTAAATTTTAAATTCTGGGTTAGGAAATAACTTATGTGATTATGTGTTTTTGTGTTATTTGACTATTTGTTAATCTACAGTATGGGTAAGCAAAGAATTTCAGACATCTATCGTCAGTTAGATAGCTCACCAAAGGATAAGGGAACCTCATTTCAACCAAATTCCTCAGGATACTCAGCAGATGCTCAGGAAGGAATATTTATTCGTAAGGCACAGTCTGAGAAACCACTTACCCCTAAGAAAAGAAGTTGGATTATTAGAAAAAGTCAAGAGAAAATAAAGAAGTCACAACAAAAATGAGTGAAAATTAATATGGAAACTCAGGAAACAGGTAATGACCCACCATGGGAAGATGAATTATATGAACAATGGGTAAATCTTTACGTGTTTGCCACTACAGCAGTAAATGCTAACTTATAGTTGAACCGCCAAACCAGTACTAGCACCCATGCCACCTATGAGCCAGAAACTTTAAAGAAACTTCGCCCATTAGATAACAAATTAGTAGAGGAAGGAGATAGAATAAACCTTACATAAAAGCATATTAAGCATAATATTCTTAGATAAATTAAAATAAATTATGGATGCACAACTACTAGTATAATTTTAATTCTAGTTGTAGTTGTAATAGATACATATATATATAAAAGTCACTATGTTCGCCGTTTTAATCAATTTGTTTGTATAATCGTACTTAAATAATTATACTATATATTAGTCTGTAATAATTAATACTTGATAAATGAAACAACGAAGTGAACCAGGAGAAACCAGAATAAATGATAAAAATGGAAACCTAAAATCTAATACTTAGTAGTACTAGAAATTCTCAATGCCTTAGTATAAGCTTTAAAATAGGCTAATTAATTAAATAGATAATTTGTGATGGATATTGGTATGACATGAGGATAATAACTAGAAAAGTGCAAATATGATAAATAAGCAATAACACTTGGCCACTGTTATATCTTGTTTATTAGTATTACTCGATTCTAGAATATGATCCATCATGAGAATACTAATTTCCTTGTTTCTTGATGTAAGCCATGCACTTTTAAAATCATGATTTGAGAAAATCCTATTTAAGGCAATTACAATAATTACCTGTCCGGCGAAACCGGGTGAGATGAGGTATATGTTATGATAATGAAAATCCCTAAATAATATCATGACTTGATCTGTTTTTGGAAATATGAATCTGTTAAATACATTTGACCTTATGAAGGGTATGTATATTACAGTATGTGAAATATATGATATAGATATGTATATCTATGAGAAAATCCAAAGATCATAATGATTGAAAATTAGGGATAAATCACAGACACATGTGTCAATTATAATTTTAGATTTAATCAGGAATCTCTCGTATATATTTATAAATTCAGATGACAAACATTATTTTGTTTAAATCATCACTTTCATAATTAGTATGATAAGAGGAACAGTAATAATTCTTTAAAGTTGGAATACTACCAAAAGTATAAAGAATGTCTAGTAGAGACAGCAAATGAAGAAACTGTTAGGATTTCTGAAATCTTACAAGAAGCAAGAATATAAATTTTAAATCAGAAATTTATTACAAACCTTTACCCCATTAATTTAGCTGGATTCGATGTCGTATTAGGAATGGATTGGTTAGTAGCTAACCATGCTCGAATCCTTTGTGATAAGAACTTCATAGAAATCCGTTCACCCACGGGAGAAGTAATTATGATTACATGGGATAAGCCGGGTAAACCCATGAAGTTCATTTCAGTAATGAAAGTAGCTAGTTATGAACGAAAGCAAGGAATAGTGTGTATGATTTCGGTAATCATTAGCACTAAGGGTAAGGAACTTAAAGAAATTCCTGTAGTATCAGAATACTCGGATGTATTCCCAGAAGAATTACCAGGATTACCACCAGATTGGGAGGTAGAATTTAGAATTCATTTGATTCCTGGAACTACACCCGTAGCAAAGGCACCCTACCGATTAGCACCAATTGAAATGTTAGAACTGAAAAAGCAATTAGATGAATTGCTCAGTAAAGGATTTATACAACCTAGTTCATCCCCTTGGGGAGCACCAGTGTTGTTTGAAAAAAAGATGGTTCGATGTGAATATGTATCGATTATAGGGAATTGAATAAGATTACAATTAAGAATCGATACCCATTACCTAGGATTGGTGATCTTTTTGATCAACTTCAGGGAGCTAAATATTTTTCTAAGATACATTTACGCTCCGGATATCATCAGTTGAAGGTACAAGAAGAAGACATACCTAAAACTGCTTTCAGAACTAGGTATGGTCACTACGAGTTTACAGTCATGCCCTTTGGATTAACAAATGCTCCGGCAGCATTTATGGACATGATGAATAGGATCTGTAAACCGTACTTGGATAAATTTGTAATTGTCTTCATCGACGATATACTTATTTATTCCAAAAGTCAGGACGAGCATTGTAAGCATTTACATGCACTCTTAACTTTGTTAAGAAAGGAAAAGCTTTACGCCAAATTCTCGAAGTGTGAATTTTGGCTACAGGAGGTGCAATTTTTAGGACACATGGTGAATCACGAAGGTATTCACGTAGATCCCTCCAAAATAGAAGCGATCACCAAATGGAAGGTCCCGCAATCAGCTGGAGAAGTTAGAAGTTTTCTAGGATTAGCTGGATACTATAGGCACTTTTTTAAGGATTTTTCTAAGATAGCTGTGCCATTAATTAAGCTAACCTATAAAACAGTTAAGTTTGAATGGGGACCTAAGCAAGAAGAGGCTTTAAGGATTTTAAAACAAAGGTTAACAAACACCCCAATTCTAGCCTTACAAGAAGGAACAGAAGATTTTGAAGTTTATTGTGATGCTTCTAAGCTAGGATTAGGATGTGTGCTAATGCAACGCAAGAAGGTAATTGCGTACGCTTCAAGGCAATTGAAAAAGCACGAGGAAAACTATACAACGCATGACTTAGAATTAGGGTTGATAATTTTTGCCCTTAAGATTTGGAAACACTATCTGTATGGAAGTAAGTTTACTGTTTATACAGATCATAAAAGTTTAAAGTACATATTTGGGCAAAAAGAATTGAACATGAGACAAAGAAGATGGATGGAAATTCTAAGTCACTACGACTGTGATATTCAATATCACGAAGGAAAAGCAAACGTAGTTGTAGATGCTCTAAGTCGTAAGTATCACGAAAAGCAAAAGCGAGTTCATGCTCTTAGATTAAGTTTACAATTAGACTTAATGAAACAACTGAAAAATGTTCAAGCCACAGCAATCAAGGATGATGCTGAAGGAATGAAAGGAAGAATAAAGGAATTAGAGCAAGGAGCTGATGGAATTTGGAGATTCCACAAGAAGAGGATTTGGGTACCTAAGCAAGGAGAATTAAGAAATAAGATTTTTGAGGAAGCCCATAAATCTAAGTATACCATGCATCCTGGAAATAATAAGATGTACCAAGATTTAAGAAATAATTTCTGGTGGATAGGAATGAAAAAGGACATAGCTAGATATGTATCTAAGTGTCTAACTTGTTCACAAGTTAAGGCAGAACACCAGAAACCTTCAGGGTTACTTAAACAATTAGAAATGCCTGTATGGAAATGGGAACTTGATGCGTGTAAAATGCAACATATAAATTACATCAAATGAGGCATAAAACTAACCCTTTTTAAGTACTAATATTGGAAAAAGAGTGTTTTTGTCTTCCTTTTGTATTTTCAGGATTAAATGAGCTCAAAAACGCAAAAGAAGCAAAAAGACAGCTAAATCCAACATAAATACAAGAAAAGGAATATTAGTGGACTGCCCGACCCCTCAACGGCACCTTCCAAAGCAAAATAGAGAAATCAGAAGACTGAACACGCCCCGTGCTCAGCCAGCACGGGGCCGTGCCCATGAAGCAGCAGAAAAGACAAATCTATAGAAGCTTCTATTGCCCATCATGGGGCCGTGCTCAGCGGACACGGGGGCGTGTCGAAAGTACAGCATGCGCATTTATTGTAATTGCGAATTACAATTAATGAGGAGAGAGATTGTCAGACGGACACGGGGCCGTGCCCAGCGGACACGGGGCCGTGTCCAGCTCTCTGTTCAGCCTATAAATAGGAGTGCTTGGATTCATTTCATCTCATCCCTTGGCACACCACCTCTCTCACACTTCATCCACCACCCACCACCATCACAACACCATCATCCACCACCATCATCCATTGTCCATTGTCCATCGTAGAGTGTGTGAGTCGTCTCGGGATCCAAGATTGATCGTAAGAGTTCTTGACAATCAAGGCCATGTTTGCCTAAGTCTCTTACATCACTTGGTGAAGACAAAGTGTCTAGTATAATACTTTTTATTTCTAATCTTTTGCACTTTTTATTTGGTTTTGTATTAATGACTTTAATAACTAGTTACTTATGTTGAAGGTGATCTTTCCTTATCGTTTGTCCGTGGTGTCTTGGCATTATTTTACTGTCTATATAAAATAAAGGATTTTCACCATTCATATCTCCACGGTCTATATGGAGATATGTTGGCTACCTGGTAGGGGGTTAAGGGAACGGTTTGGTAAAGGTCTTGCCATTGTTCAGCGTTTAGAGGTCCTGCAATGGACCTGGGTCAAATTTAGTAGGACCTCCTTCAATACTTCACGGTATTGGATGGCGGGGGTCCAAACTCTTTGATCCCCTCATAAGTTAACTACTATTAATACTATAACCCGGCTATTTAGGACTGTATCCCTGCTGACTCAGACTACTTAGCCGAGGGTAACGTCACCGCCAAAAGCGGGGCCTACCACAATACTGCATTAATAACTTAATTCATTATCTTCCAATAATCCACCCTTTTAGGATTGTATCCCTGCTGACTCAAACTACTGGGGTGAGGGTAACGTCACCTTCAAAAGAGGGGCCTACTACAATAACTAAGATAATCTCTTAATTATGTGCAAAAGTGCGGAAATAATCAAAGGTTATACTAGATACGAGTCGGAACCAAGTGATTCATCTTGTCTATTTGTTTTTTATTTTATTTTTATTTTCAGCATTTTAGTTAGTTTTTACCTTTTCTTAGTTTAAAACATTTTTCTAAACTTTTATTTTGGTTAGACGTTGAGGATAAACCGGTACTAAAAGCTCTTGTGTCCTTGGACGACCTCGGTATCTTACCAACGCTATACTACACTCAACGATGGGTGCACTTGCCCATATGTGTGTTTAGTGTTAGTGAAATATCGTGTTTTATAAATTTAAAACTTGGCTAAAATAAGTGTTAAAAAGGGCTTAAAATATACACCTAATATATATAACACTTTATCGCACATCAGAACTCATAACCATGGATTTTGTTATTAAGTTGCCCAAAACCAGAAAAGGTAATGATGCGATTTGGGTAATTGTGGATCGATTAACCAAATCAGCTCATTTTCTACCCATGAAAGAAACCTTTAGCATGGAAAGGTTAGCAAAATTTTACGTAGACGAAGTAGTATCCTTATATGGAGTTCCACTCTCCATTGTATCGGATAGAGATAGTCATTTCACTTCACATTTCTGGACAAGTTTCCAAGAAGCCATGGGGACGCGATTAAATTTAAGTATAGCTTACCATCCCCAAACAGACGGACAAAGTGAAAGGACGATCCAAACCCTAGAAGACATGCTCAGGGCATGTGTAATAGATTTTGGTGGAAACTGGATGACCACCTACCCTTAATTGAATTCTCCTATAACAATAGTTACCATTCAAGCATTGAAGCTGCCTCATTTGAAGCACTGTATGGGCGAAAGTGCAGAACTCCAGTTTGTTGGGCAGAAATAGGAGAAAGCCAATTATCAGGTCCCGAAATCGTACAAGAAACCACCGACAAGATCACTCAAATCAAGGAAAGACTGAAAACGACTCGAGATCGCCAGAAGAGTTATGCAGACAATCGACACAAGCCACTGGAATTTCAAGTCGGAGATAAGGTACTCTTGAAAGTTTCTCCTTGGAAAGGAGTAGTTCGGTTCGGAAAGAAGGGAAAGCTAAGTCCAAGGTACGTAGGACCATTCCCAGTAATCCAGCAAATAGGACCAGTTGCCTATCGTTTACAACTACCAGAAGAGCTAGCCGGGGTACATGACGTATTTCATGTATCCAACCTCAAGAAATGTCTATCTGAGGAATCCCTGGTAGTACCTCTTCAAGATGTAGAGGTAAATGAAAAGTTAAAATTTGTTGAGAAGCCACTACGGATAGAAGACAGAAAGGTCAAGTTTCTCAAACACAAACGACTAGTGCTGGTCAAAGTCAAGTGGGATTCAAAGAGAGGACCTGAGTACACTTGGGAGCTGGAATCAGAGATGAAGCGAAAGTATCCCTACTTGTTCCGGTAAATCTCGAAGACGAGATTTTAATAAGGTGGGGAGGATGTAACAACTCTCATTAAAATTACTATTTCTTATTTTATTATGTCCAATAGGAAACTCTAATTGAGACCCCCAAATAATATTGCATGACCCCTAAATTTTTCAGAACAATCGGAACTAGGATCAGGGCCCCCTAAAACTCAGGGGGGTATCCCCTAATTCGTATTATCCTCACTGTTTGTTGTCGAATGCGAATTTCGTCGAACGGCTGACTCACCTAGGCCAGAAATACACAAGGCTACCCTATCCTAGAAGTGACCCGTCGCACCACGCGAGAGCCTCTCGTGACACGCGACAGGGACCATTTTTCAGTATAAGTATCAGGAGTTTGGCACTTGCATTTTGGTGTTGGTTCGACGTAAAAAATCGTTTCGTACATTGAGATATCGTCTGTCTACTTCAAAATACACACACAGCACAAAATTCTGCCGTGATAACAGGGAAATAACTCGATCACTGCTACGATTTAATGTCCGATCGATTGAAACCAATCCGATGGATGTTTAAGTGCTGCCCAAACTCGGGCTGTACTTTGTCATTCGTTGTGAATCCGATGAATGTTTAAGTACTGCCCAAACTCGGGCTATACTTTGTTATTTGTTGTGAATCTGATGGATGTTTAAGTGCTACACTTTGTCATTCGTTGTGAGGGTTTTGATCTCGTGAGTTGTCGTAAAAGTTGTATTAACTTACTGACTGTAGGATCGTTGTCGGACCCGAGATGAGTCGATCAGAGGCGTTCTACTCAAAATGAAAGGCGGAAACAGACATGATGAGTTGAATTCAGCAAGATATTCACTAAAACTGTCTTGTATATTGATTCTGATACGATTACAGTTCTGAAGACACTTCGACAGAGCTTCGCCGTCGGAAACACACACACTAATTTTGTTTCAAATGAACTGGAACTACCTCTATATATAGACTTTCTAATTCCGCATGAAACTCACTCACACGAAATAACTACAAGCGAAATTACAATCTCACACGGAATTACCTTGTAATTCCGTACGGAATTACATGAGACATCTTCAAACGAAATTAGGCAGTTCATGCGATATTAACTCTTTGACAATCTCCTCGAACTTTGTGCCATAAGCAACGCAAGACTCGATACAAGACGAAGTCGACAGACGTATGCACCAACAGACTCCCCCTTGGATGTTGACGAGTCTTAAGTGTTGAGTCTTCAATATCTTCAGTCTTTATCAGTCTTCTCGAACTCTTTTCCAGAACCAGCATATAATCTTCCTTTTAAATGTCTTCAGACTCCCCCTTTCGATATGCTGGGATCGCAGTCTGGCTTGTTGTAATCACATAGTCTTCAGGTATCGGAACCTAGCTCTCTATCACTCAGAGTCCTGCACATTCTCTACCCAAAAGTAAATTTCCAAATTTAACAATTTACAAATTTATATATTCAAACTCCCCTTCAAAATTTATCCAGAATTATTTAACAATATTAATAACCGATGAACCACTTGAAAGAAAAAATTCAAAATCTTTTCTTATTTAAACACAAGCTCCCCCTCACCACATGCTCATCCTGTTTAGCACTCAGAACTTTGAAAATCAGCTCTCCAACATCAGTTGTCGAAAATCTTTTTATATTTTTCAAAATTTATGCTAAAACACACTAAAAATCTTTTTGGATTTTTGAATGAAATGAAATACAGTAAAGAAATATTTACAGACAATATTTTTGTGAGTTTGTGTAAGAGGATCATATCAGATTTTGACAAGTCACAAGTACCATTGAGCTTAGATACACATTAAGAATTAAACAGTTCACTTAGATTGCCGATATACTGATCCACTTAAATTCTCACACAAATTTCAACTGATTCAGGATATGAATTAGGTGGATTAAAAACTTAAACTCATTCATGTGTCCCACCTCTTGAATATACTCCCGTATCCAGATCCCAATATTCAGTCTTACAGGTGAGTATACCACAGATGATATCTGTAAGAGGTTAATTGCGAAAACCATGAGAGCTCAGGTCAGAACTTCCGTTCAGCAGAGAGATGACGGCTCGACTTTTGGTGGGTCCCCTTTAGAGGATCTTTTTTACAACAGCACATGATTAGCATATTTTTTCAATGTTTCATCATTTTTTATGCTGAGGGCAGGCTATATTTCAAGCAAGTGTAAAGTATTCTCCGAGGACTAGGCCATTGCTTCTGCAAAATCAGAAGTCCCGGGATAATACCCCAGATATCACTGAGCATAAAGACCTAGTATCTCAGAAAGAGGGATCTTTCAAACGAAATTTCAGGGGTTATCTATATATCCAAGTAGAGTTCCCCACGAAATAAGCAAGTTTGAATTTAAGTTTATATCCCGAAAAAGCTTACTAAATGTGTAAAAACCTATCGGCATATCAGCAGTGACACCGTTTAATGCTATTTAATCATTACATTTCTTTAGCATACTGTAACTGTCTACTGATGTACTATCATTTCCTCTTCTTTGACACCAAAACTCATTTTGAATTTTATCATGTTTTTTTCTTTTTCAAATTTTCAAATGTTTTTGGATTTTCTGAAATTTTTACCCCCCTAAAATTCAAGCACATTTAAAGAAATTTGAAAACAAACTGTACAAGTAAACTGACAACCGCTATCGAATCAATTCAAATCTCCATCCACTTAGCATAAACAATCAGAACTTCCCCTTTCAACAAACTATTTTCTCATTATGATTTCAAAACACTTAAGTTTGTTTTAACCAAAATGATTTTTCCGGAAAATAAGTTTTGTTGATTTTACCATTTGTAGGTTAGGGTTTGGTTCATCACATTGTTTTCCTTAATATCACATGTAGAAAATCAAGTACAACTTAATGTCCCTGATTAATCTTGAAAATTAAGTACCCCTTGTAAGAAAAATACTGATACCTACTCCTCACTTACCAACCTGGAAGTTCTGGGACTGTCCACAACCTGTAAAATTTAACAATTTTTAAGATCTATTCACTAAAACAGACTTTATTTAGAATGATGCCGATTCCTGCTCCACCATTACAAACTTGGGAGCTCCGGCAAGTCAGGTTTTTTACTCGTGAAAAACTGCCATCCAAGCCTGACTAAACTTGGATGTGACCTTCTCAACTTCACCTGGGATTGGGCTGTAAGTTGCCTTCTTAGATTCATAAAATTCTTTAACCCCTTTAGCCTTCCCATTGACCATTTTTCCAAAAATATTTTTCACATTTCCATTAAAAACTTTCTCAACATCAAATTCATTCTTTTCAGAATAAAATTGATTTGAGATTTCAACTTTTCCAACCTTTGTTTTTTAATTTTCAGCCCGCAATGGTGGAAAATGAACATCATCCAAAGGCGGAACTGAGTTTTCATCATTTTTAACAACATGTGGCTCCTCTGATTTTGTGGAATCAGATTCATCGCCAAGTTTTACATCTGATTTCTTAACAATCCAAGCTTGATTGTCAAGATTTCCCCTTTTCTTGTAAAACCTTTTCGAACACTCACCAACTTCATATATAGAATTTTTAAACACTTTAAATTTTTCAGTTTGTGGTTCGGTTTTATCAACAACTATTTCTTTGAGTTTTTTCGAGACTCCCTGTTTTGTGTTGGTTGCCTTAGGACAGTTCCATACGATGTGACCAACTTCTTGGCATCTGTAACAGGTTCTAGTCTCTTTTCTCTGATGAGCTTCAGTTTTCTTCTTTTCAGGAAGAAATTCCTGATTTGACTGTCTCCAGAATGAGCTTTTTGATTCCTTTTCACAGCTTGTCCCTGAAACAAATTTTGTAGTAGTTTTAGAAGTTTTTTCATGTTTATAATTTTTTGGTGGAATAAATCCAAGACCTTTCTTTTTGAAATTACCATTATGGTTTGGTTTCTTTTGAAAACCAGAACCAGAATTGTAACCCTTTTTCTTGTTTAAACGTTGTTTAACTCTTGAGGTGTACTTTTTAGGTTTTTCATTAAGATTTAAATCTTTTATTTCAGAAATATTAATTTCTGTTAATTTGAAAACCTTTTTGATCATTTCTGGTTTAACACCTCTTATTGGAAACTTTTTATCATAATATAATTTGTCAGAACCATTCAAAGTATATGCAACTTCAAATGTTTCGTCATTCAAATTAGATTTTGACAACAAAAATTCTTTACTATACACCCATTTTCCCGACGACTTTGAACTCGTTTCAGATGAACTCGAACTCCCAGACTCGGACATTGACTCGGACTCCTCATCCTTATCCAACACCTGATCGACCATCCTTTTTATTAACTCAGACTCATGAACTATGTCGAACACTGTGAATGTAATGTCAATATTGTCTGGTAATACATCGGTTATCTCGGATTCCAACTTTATATTGACTGCCTTTTTTACTTGTTCCTCATTTGGTTTTCTAGACGAATACCCTTCCCAAATTAGAGGCGGACACTTGTTATAACCGGCACTCTGTTTCTTACCAGTATCCTTTTTCTTCGGCTTCTTATCTTCAAACACTTCAAACCCTGCAACAGCTGGATAAATTCTGTCAATTAAGTAATCAGAACTCGAATAACTTCTTAGTAATCGTCTGATTCTTTCATTTTCAGCTTTCTTAGTTTCCAACTCTTGCTTCCATTTCGCACATTCTTCAATGTAGTAATTGATCTCTTTCTGCTTCGACATCATTGTTGCATTCATCATTATCAAAGCATCTTCTCTTTCAGAGTTTGTCTTCTGCAAACTATTCACAGTTTTGTTTAATACATCGTACGACTCTTTCACATTATTGACATCAAACAGCAACTTCTCTTTCAACTTTTCAAGCTCACTAAACCTTTCATCTTTATCTTCACATTGTTTGCAAGGTTCCAAACATGTAAGACAAGGTTTTGTGACTTCAACAATCTTTTCAATCTCCACTATCTTCTTGACTTCAACTACTTTTTCCACTTCAACTATCTTCTCAACAACTTTAACTTCTTTCATTTCTTTTGTAGCTTTTCTCTCTTTAAGTTTCTTCAATTTTTCTGCAAAATAAAATTCAAAACTATCAGATGATAAATGAGTTTTTCCAATGTTTATCTGTTCAATATCTTCATCATCATCACTAGAATCTGTTGAACTAATTTCAGAAGAAACAGATTCTTCATCTTGACTTTCTTCTTCATCAGATAACACTGTTATCCATTATTTCATCAATTCTGGTTTTTGAACAATTTGAGTAATGAAAGCTTTAAATTCCCCATTTTAATCCACAAACTTATCCCAGCTAAATCCTAGAGCCATTTTCTAATCATCCTGATCAATAATGCCAAAGTAAGCTTTCTTATTTGCATCTTCGATCATTTTCCCATGTGCAGTTTGTGATTCTTTTTGTTGATGCGGTTGATGAGTGATTTGTTGATATATGGCTTTTCGATAGTAATCATCTTTTCCAAAAGGATTCTTTGCTCCACTAGTTTCCTGATTTTTGCACTCTCTCTTGAAATGACCTTTCTCCCTGCATCGAAAACAAGTAACTTTAGATTTATCAAAACCCAAAGCTGAAACATGAGCATCCAAAAAGTCATTTCTTCCTGTAATCATTTTGAATTTTTCAGCTCTTCTCAAGACACTAGCTAGACACCATTTGATGTCCATGAGCTCCAATTCTTTTGCATCGATCTGATCGTAATCTTCCTTTGTTAGCATAGGGTTACCAATTCTTCCAGCAATCAATCCTTCATAAGATTCCAAAGCACTAACTAGTAAAGCCATATGACTTTTTACAACTTCTTCAGAAAAAATCTATCCATTTTGAAGATGCACTGCCACATTGCACTGAATCATATGTCCATTACCAACATTTTCACTTTGAACTCTTGGAGGATTAATATTTGAAAATCCACTAGTGTTGATTGAACTTTGACTGACTGATCCAGATGAATTTCCTGCACTAAAAGCAGTTCCGATCTTTGGACTTGCTTCAACAGTTTGAACATTTCCTTTATAATACAATTTGATGTCTTGTTGATTGCTTGAGCTGTTCATTCTGGCAATCTTTTGTTGTTCAAGATCCTGTGCCTCAAGCTTTTCAATAAACTGTCCAATTGACAATCTGCTAAATTCTCCAGAATTCTTTAAGATCATGAGATAAGTACCCCATTCTTTCTATGGTAATGCGTCAGCTAACTTTTCAACCCATTCTGCCGGAGTTTTAGTAATTTTCAACTGAGACATGGTACGCACAAGATGACAATATCTCTCAATAAGAGTCTTTGTAGTCTCCCCTGGCATACTTGTAAACAACTCAAACTCCTTTTTCAGCAGAGATGCCTTACTCTTGAGCATTTCTGTACTTCCTTCATATTTCTTCTCAAGTGCCTCCCAAATCGAAAATGCACTACCATCATGCTGAAGCAAAATAAAGATGTCTTCTTTGACAGCTTGTTGTAGAAGACTAATCATCATTTTCTCTCCTTTATAACTATCTCTCTCATTGTCTGTGAATTCTGAAATGATTTTATCAACTTTCAAAGCAGTCTGTGGTCTAACATATTTTGTTTCAATGCTTTCCCAAGCTCTCAGATGGTTTGCCTGAACCCAATTCTCAAAACGATTTTTCCAGCCATGGTACTCTTCAATTCCCATAAGTTTCGGGGGTTTTTGCAGAGTTCCAGTTTCGTTTTCCAAGTTCATATTTTGAGCAATGACAGCCAGAGTAGTCGGAGATGTGGCAAATGCGTTGTAGAATTCTTCGTCCATGATTCGGTAGCACGTTTATCAAGACAATCACTATTCAAACGAAATCAGATCTTTCTAACGAAATTACTTCCAAACGAGATTACCTTCAAACGAGATTAACCTGCACAAACAAACTTCAAACGGAATTAAAACTTCAAGCGAAATTTCCTAATTTCGTTTGAACTATCCAAAACAAAATCTAATTTCGTGTGGAAATAGGCACAAGTTCAAACGGAATTATGATATTGAAATGAAATTATAATTTCGTTTGAATGATTACAAGCGGAAATACAAATTCCGAGCGAAATTAACTAAGCTTTCAAACGAGATTACACAACTGAGATAATTTCGTGTGGAATTAAAATGCAATTCCAAGCGGAATTAGTCTGATGTCATCATTACGAACACAATTTTCAAGCGGAATTACAAATTAATCAAGTTTTAAGAAGAATTTAGTTCTAAAACTCTCAAGGGTTTGTTAAAACAATGTTTCGTTTAATATGTGAGAAAATTAACTGATTTTAACCGTGAAAACTAGCTCAAATTTGAAAAGAATGTGTAGAAGTAAGAAAACAAGATGAAATCAGGCTGAAATCTGCAGAACTCCTCCTCCTGAGCTCTGATACCACATGTATGATCGTTGTTGGACCCGAGATGAGTCGATCAGAGGCGTTCTACTCAAAATGAAAGGCGGAAACAGACATGATGAGTTGAATTCAGCAAGATATTCACTAAAACTGTCTTGTATATTGATTCTGATACGATTACAGTTTTGAAGACACTTCGATAGAGCTTCGCCATCGGAAACACACACACTAATTTCGTTCCAAATGAACTGGAACTACCTCTATATATAGACTCTCTAATTCCGCATGAAACTCACTCACACAAAATAACTACAAGCGAAATTACAATCTCACACGGAATTACCTTGTAATTCCGTAAGGAATTACATGAGACATCTTCAAACGAAATTAGGCAGTTCATGCGATATTAACTCTTTGACAATCTCCTCGAACTTTGTGCCATAAGCAACGCAAGACTCGATACAAGACGAAGTCGACAGACGTATGCACCAACACTGACTTAGTTTTCGTGTGCATTATTAATTGAATTAGGTTAACCAGGCTAAAATCAGTAGGCTAAACGCTGCCCGTCTAAATCTGCAATGTGAGTCATTCTCTTTTTATCAAAATGTTTTCTTAAAACTCTACTTGTTTTCAAAGTTATAATTACAGGGATTAAGTCTTTGTAATCTTCAATTACTGCCGGTATGTGGGGTTTTGTATACATTACTTGATACCCGTCACCATTGGACAACGAGTTAGCCAATGGGTGATCTAACCATAGTCACAGATACAGTCGAGTGACAAATACCGATTTGGGGTAATTGGTTAATAAAAACAATGTAATCACCCTTAATACTGTATATTATAACAATGTGTCATTTTGTGCAACTTGAGTGACTCGCCAGTATTTCCCTGCTGATAAAACCTTTTTAAAACATGTTTTAGGTGATCTACTGTGATCCAGAAAAAGTGCCGTGTAGCACTACAAGCTTGAAGAAGTGGCTCAATAAAATAAAGAAACATGTTTTTTGTAAAAACGGGGGTTTCCCAATGAAAACACCTTTATTGTAAATTACGGATGTTATCCCCAAATTATGAAATAAAATAAATTGGGCATTATCAAGTTTTAAAAGATCCTGTTAAAATTCCGCTGCCAACATATTAATTAGCACGGATTTCTGTCCCGCGGCTCCTGAAACGAGTAAAACCGGGACGCGGGCCGTGACAGCAAGTGAGTATCCCAACTTCCACCGAAGTCTATCACACAAGCACGCAACATGTCCTCCATAGTTTGTATCGTTCGTTCACTCTGGTCGTCCGTCTGAGGGTGAAAGGTCGTGCTAAGATTCAATTGAGATCCAAAAGCCTTCTGAAACATTTGCCATATCCTTGACACACATCGACCATCTCGGTCGGATATGATAGAAACAGTCACTCCATGATGTACTACAATCTCCTTGAGGTATATTTCCGCCAACTTCTTGGTGCTATCCTTCTCGCTGATTGGTAGAAATGCGCGGACTTCGTAAGCCGATCAACAATTACCCAAATCATATCATGGCCTTTTTGAGTTCTCGGTAACTTAGTAATGAAATCCATCGATATTTATTCCCATTTCCATACAGGAATCTCAGGTTGTTGCAACAACCCTGATGGTTTCTGATATTCCGCCTTAACCTTGGCACAAGTAAGGCAGTTACCCACGTATGTAGCAATATCGGCTTTCATCTTAGGCCACCAATAAAAATCCTTCAAGTCTTGGTACATTTTGTCTGATCCCGGATGTATAGAGTACCTTAACTTATGGGCTTCGTCCAAAATCAGCGTGCGTAGATCACCGAAGACTGGAATCCAAATTTCTTCAATGAAGTACAATGTTCCACCTTCTTTTGGAACCAATTGCACTTCCATTCCATGCAATGATTCGGCTCATAGATTATCCGGTTTAAGCGCTTCTTGTTGAGCCTCACGAATCCGAGAAGTGAGATGAGTTTGTATGGTCAACTCTAAGGCTCGCACCCTTAGAGGCTTTGCACGCTTCTTGCGGCTCAAGGCATCTGCTATAACGTTCGCCTTGCCTGGGTGATACTTTATCTCACAATCATAATCATTCAATAACTCAACCCATCTTCGTTGCCTCATGTTTAAGTCTTTCTAATCGAAATGTGCTGCAAACTCTTGTGATCTGTAAAGATTGTGCAACGAGTACCATAAAATTAGTGTCGCCAAATCTTCAATGAGAATATCACTGCACCGAGCTCCAGGTCGTGCGTGGTATAGTTTTTCTCATGCACCTTCAACTAACGAGACGCGTACTCGATGACTTTGTCCCGTTGCATCAACACGCAACCAAGACCTTGTCGAGACGCATCACAATAAACCACAAAACCATCGGTACCGTCAGGTAAGGATAAAATCGGTGCGTCACAAAGCTTATCTTTCAACAGTTGAAAAGCCATTTCTTGTTTCTCTCCCCAAATTCTTATCCTTCTGAGTTAGGGACGTTTGCGGTTGAGCAATCTTAACAGGTAATATCGTGTCTACCTGTTTGGTACACGATACCTGTTAAGGCCATACACGATACCTGTTAACTTCGTGTAGGTTCGTGTCGTGTATTCGTGTAAAATTTCCAGCCCTACACACAAGCAATCATCAAACAAGTTCATCACATAACATAAACAACTTGGTTTCTCATGATTTTTAGTTTTGTTCATGTGTTCATCTTCTTGGTTTTGTAAGATCTTTAGATTTTTAGTTACACATAAACTTTAACTACTAAAACAAGATGAAAAATGAGTTCTCAAGACACTTACTACTAGCACAAGGCTAGGGTAGAAACTAGAAGATGAAAATGAAGAAAAATGGTGGATAAAAGCTCCCAAGAGAGGTCCTTCCACTTCCAATCCTTGACACCTTCCTAAGTATGCTTGATACACCTTGTGATGTGCTTGAAATAACTAGGAATTGAATGAAAGAAAGGATGGGGGTGGGGGTTGAGTTCGACCGAGAGTGAGGAGAGGGAGAGATGAGAGTGTTTGTTTGTTTTGTGATAATGAAAGTGAGGGATTAGATGGAGTTGATAAGGTGTTTAGACTTTTGGTTAATACTTTCCCTCCACACTAATGACCATGGGTTCTCAAGAAAAGGGCATCTTTGACTACAATGTTTCTAGTCAACACAAACTAGGGGTGGGGGTCCCATGGGGACGGTTAGGGAGGGGGTGTTGATTAGTTTGAAATTTTGTTAAGTGTTTAAGAGTGTTATATGTGTAGTTAGTTAGATTGTTTAGGTGTTTAGAGGTTGTTGATGCAAAGCATGTTGTTTATGACCATAACTAGCTTCATGTCATAAAAATATTGCTAACTAGTTCACATGATGCTTCTAGTTGTGTTCGGGTGTTCATTTGGTTATCGGATAGCTTGAAAAGCTTAACATTAGTGTCTTGCATGGTGTAATATGTAATTATGTCATGATAATGTTTTGAAACCTTTTTAGGCTATTCTGAACATTCTGGCGTTATTTCTGATTACTACATAGGCTATAAAATGCTGAATTTTACTGTTTTGGCTAGTTTCGGGCAGTTTCTAGTGTTCGTTCTTCTCTCGAAAAGCAGTAACATAAACCCTTACTTTCTCACATAAGGTTCTAGCATAACATGGGTTCTGGGACTCAATCTGTGTCCTAAACATGTCGTCTGTCTGAGTACTAAACTCCTGTCAGTACTATTAGTTTATCTGAATAGTGTGCTAGTTTCGTTCTATGCACTGTCTGAATTGTTTCGAGTCAAAATCAACAATAATAAGTATCATGCATCATGAAATATTTTCGTGAGTTCTTTAAACGTAATCCATGAAATCTTACACATCATAAGTTCAAAATACACAACCATGAAATATAAAACACTGTTCACATTGTACGAAAATTACACGAAAAGTTCCAGTTGTCACACCGCAATGCACAGGTTATTTTTGTTTTAAAATGTTTTAGTTAGGTTCCGATTAAGTGTAACGTTTTGGTTTTGAGGGCGGAGATGAGGCGCTTTCCTGTAAAAGTGGAATTAGCAAAAAGAAATGTCAAAGTGGGTTCTATGACGTTCCCTTTGTGTGATTGGTGTGACGAGTCTTCGGAGCATATTTTCACGAGTTGTTCTCTCGCCCAAGAGGTTTGGTATGCGGTTGCTCAATGGTTTCGTTTAAGCTCAATTCTAGCTTTCGGGGTAAAAGACCTCTTGGAACCTTTTAAAGAGGCCGAAGGAAGGAAATGGGGAAGAACTATAGTTCATGGTGTTCTTATGGTTTCTTGTTGGTGCATCTGGTTGGCGAGGAAAGAGAAGATATTTCAAGACAAACCGACTTTGGGAAGAATAGTTATGGCCAATATCAAAAGGATTTCATTTTTTTGGTTAAAATATAGATATAAGTTTAAGGATTTGTCATGGAATAGTTGGATCAAATACCCATTGTATTTGATGTAATGTTTTTCCGGCGGTCCTCACTTTGAAGACTTTGTCGGGTTGGTGTGAATGAAGTTGAATTTTCAAAAAAAAAAAAAGTAGAAAAATTAAGATTGTTCATGCTTGTAATGTTAAAATAAAAAAAAGCATATGAAAAACGATAACTACTTAGGACGGTGAAACCATGAACAAGCGCATTATGCGGGTCTGTCTGAGACAGAAGGACGACTAGAGGAGTTGTTGTTTGTGGCGGTGTATAGCTTATAGACACGATGTGGCTTAATAAACTTTGTATATATTTTAAATAAATTTTTAATCTCAAACTGTATGATAAAAACTGTGTTAATTAATAGAGCTTTAGAATTTCTATACATAAACTGACATATATTTGTACGTTTGTCAATACGGATGAACTCGGTAGCGATACCGGTATAGAAAATCGCCAAAATTGGACACCGGTATTGAAAACACTAAAAAGTGGTACTGAATCGGTATCGAAATCGGTACCCGGTATCAAATGCTCATCCTTACGTTTGTGTATTTTTTTACTAAATATAAATATTTTGGAAAACATACCTAAATAGCTTATCATAATGTATAATTTATTGTGAAAGTAAAAATACGGAAAAAATAAGAATGAGGGGATCTTGGATAGATCGCTTGGAAAGTCTTTGGTGAAATATGAAGGTGTTGTTAGATTTTCTTTTTATTTTTATATTTTGAAAGAAGAAACTTTTAAATAAAAATATAGACCGGACCATTAAGAAGCTAAAAAACCAGATAAACAATTACATCACAATGTCTCGCAAACTAAACCCGGATCATCTATCCTAATTGATCTACACGTAATCCACAAAAAAAGATTGTTCCTTAATGAGCTCCACCGTAGATTTAGAAGAATAAATGTTTTGTTGAACTCCATATTATTTATGGCCTTCCATATCTATTATGTATATTAAAACAATACATTTTGGTGCCACTTGGCATAAACTTAACCCACTAAATGCCACCTGGCAACTTAATAGACCTCTCAATATTGATTTGAGCGGCAATATACATCTTCAGTGTAAATCCCGCTTTTCACTTTGGTTGTAACGCTGAAAATTGAAGTTTCCATCGTTCTCTCAAATTTCCTCAAATAAGTCAACCAGAAATACGATTTCCATATTTCTTTATAATCATCTTCCAAAATATGATTGAGTTCCCATGTTTAATGATGATTGATCGCATAAACCCTAGATCTATAAATCCATATGTATTCTGGGGTTTCTTCACATCGATTCTGTGGGCAATCGATTTATCAATCATCATCTGTTTGTTCACATCGATTTGGCATTCAATCGATTTGTCAACCATTATTTAAGGTACGATTCTTTATCAGTGGTATGCATATTTATCTGGTATTTAATCTGTAGCAAATTTTAGGGGTTTTTTGAATATGTTTTTGATTCAATATCCGATTTTGTGTCGATTTTGTCTGAATATCATAAGTAAGCATATGGATCTTTTCTCAATATTCTGATCTGTAACAATTTTCATGGCTGTTATATTAGGGTTTTAATCTGTAGCAAATTTTAGGGGTTTTTTGAATATGTTTTTGATTCAATATCCGATTTTTGTGTCGATTTGCTCTGAATATCATAAGTAAGCATATGGATCTTTTCTCAATATTCTGATCTGTAACAATTTTCATGGCTGTTATATTAAGGCTTATTTGTTAATATGTTATTCCGATGCTCTTACGTTTTAGGTTTATTTAATGTTGAATTAAGATCTGCAAATTAGTGAGTATAAATTTTTAGGGCTTTTTTATGTTTAGATTATGTGAATTCTGCAATGATTTGTGGTTAGAAACTACCACATTGATATAGAAAATCTGGTATTTAATCTGTAGCAAATTTTAGGGGTTTTTTGAATATGTTTTTGATTCAATATCCGATTTTGTGTCGATTTGCTCTGAATATCATAAGTAAGCATATGGATCTTTTCTCAATATTCTGATCTGTTACAATTTTCATGGCTGTTATATTAGGGTTTTCTTATTTCTTATATTGACTAATTATGAAAATTATGAAATTATGATGTTGTATACATTTTTATGGCTTATTTGTTAATATGTTATTCCGATGCTCTTACGTTTTAGGTTTATTTAATGTTGAATTAAGATCTGCAAATTAGTGAGTATAAATTTTTAGGGCTTTTTTATGTTTAGATTATGTGAATTCTGCAATGATTTGTGGTTAGAAACTAACACATTTATATAGAAAACTTAGTTCTAAATATAATTCAGATTGCCTTATGATTGATTGAAACTCTAGGGGAACATAGATCATACTGATTGAATCATGTAGAACTATATATTTATTCTTTATTAAAAAATAAAATATATATTGAGGTCTAATACAAAGATGTTAGATTCTGTGAATTCTGCAATGATTTGTGGTTAGAAAGTAACACATTTATATATAAAACTTAGTTCTAAATATAATTCAGATTGCCTTATGATTGATTGAAACTGTAGGGTAACATGGTTCATACTGATTGAATCATGTAGAACTATATATTTGTTCTTTATTACTGTTTGGTATATATGTACTTACTACAGCTCAAGTTTACATGATTGTTTCAGTTGTTTTAATATATCTTACTTGTGTTTATATATCTTTGCATCTATGCTTTCTGTTTACCTTATATAATGAACTACGAAGACTTTTGCGACATTCTTAGTGGTGTCATGTGACATTTGTTCAGATTTATAAGTTTTATAAATGTAAACATGTTTGTTATTTATATTGATTGCATAATAATTTATCTGATGTGGTTTGTTTATGTAACATGTTTTGGTAGGTATTTACTATGGGTGAAAGTTCATCAAGGTATTTTGTGTTATTTTTATTGTTTATGTAACATGTCATTGTTGTATAATCTGTGTTTTTTTTCATGGTTTTACATATTTTGTAACAATAACCTTAACATGTTCAAATTTATTAACATTGCATTTTTTAAATCAGTTACAGAAGACCCTGGTTCTGTAGGGTAATGAATCGAACAGACCAACTTATTCTGGTAAATGAAAAATTATTACTTGAGTTCTTTTTTTTTTGTTTCTTCTTATTAAATACATTTTATGAGTATTGTATTGTTTAAATATTTTGATTATTATTATAATTCATTTTCCATTTGATTGTTTTATTAGTCCATTCCAGATGACGCTGCGTCCAAAGTATGGGGTGTTGATAAAGGCCCTGATAATGTTATGATACACACTGAAGATGGAACGGACTTTAATGTTTTTTTAAGCGCTTCTAAAGGGAAGTTATTTTTTTTTTCGTGGTTGGTCCAAAGTTGTAGAACACTTGGGACTAACCCAAGGATGTTTGGTAGTATTTATTCCTGTAGATCCTACTACGTTTAAATTATGGTATTTCGTTGATGGGGTTAGTCGTGGCTCTTTCTGGACATATATGTTCCCTCCATCATCTAATTTTTATGTAAGATAAACTCAGATATTATTTTTTATAATGTATTGAATTATTACTTTAGTTATAAGTTATATTAATAGTATCCTTTTTTTATTTTTTTTTATCATCCTACAGGTCATTCCTCAATGTATTTTGCCAAAAAGTTACGATGGTTCCTCAAATGCTGTAACCTCTATTGTAATGATAGACAACAAAACGTTTAACGTTTCCATTGAAACGTCTGACGGTAAAGTCGGTTTTACCGTTGGTATGGACGTAATTGTTAGTCTGTTTCAGTTGGAGGTTGGTTGTTTTTTGTTATTTACAAGAGGTTTGGTAATTTTTTCTATTTAAAAGTTTTAGGAAAAAACGGTGTTGAAATCAATTATCCTGACGTAGATGTTGATGAGGTAAATTACATATTGTTACTTATTTATATATTTTATAAATGGTAATTTAATACATGTTATATATTTAATTTGCAGGCTGAAGTTGCACCTGTTGATGCTGAAAATGAAATTGATGAACAAATACATGGTGGTGTTCGTCGTTTTGTTCGTATGGCTGGTGAAGATTATTTTGTAAGTTTGAAAATCATTTTACAGACTGCTAAAAAATAAGTGTTCTCAATTTTTTACTTAATAAACATTCTTCTTTTATTTTTACAACATTACAGAGGATTCCTGATCCTGTTTCACGCATGGCTAAACTTCATGAAGGTTTAAAAGATTTGACTGTAAGATTTTTGCATCTGGATCCGCCAATGCAGATTACCAACGGTACCAGACGTGAAAGACGTGAAAGAAGAGGCAAGACTGCTTTTCGATACGCTTTAACCTCTTGGAAGAAGTTCATGAAAGCCGGTCGAATTAAGGTCCGTGACCAGGTTCACTTTTCTTTTGATGAAAATGAGCAGGTTTTGAGTGTTGAGAGGGTTGTGCCTTGCGTTAGGCGTACCAATTAGTTATATGACAATTACGGCATGTTTTTTGCCTTTAAAGTTTTTTGGTTTTAACATTGGTTTTGGTTTTGAATTTCAAGTTTTTATATAATTTCCATATCTTAACTGTTATTTTAACCACTATATGCCATGTCTTTAAATTTTACTCTATGTTTTTAGTACTTTTTATTCCCACTACATGTATGATAGATCAAAAACGATATAGAAACTACTTTTAAGGATACAATTAAATTGATATATTCTCATATTAAGATTGCTGATTATTGTTTACAAAAACCCCTTATGCCTCACGGTTTTGGAAAGTACCTCCAGCAGCCACCGGAGTAAGATAATAGGTTATTACTTTGCTAAAAGTTTAAAAGACAGACTATTACTACAATAATTTGATTATTTCATTACAAGCCGCTTTACGAAACAACCATTAAGAGCACATTTCAAGCGGCTATATACCAGCTTGCCTTATACTGTCCATTCAATATAAAACACATATAAACGGGTCCAAATCCCCATATTTATAACTATGCGCTTTAAGTATTGAATTTCAGGTCATTGGTACACTTGACTAAAAAATCTTAAAATGAATATGTTAAAACCTATATTGGACTGATCTTGTATTGTTTTATGTGTTATGCCTTGCCACTAATACTTTAAACAAAATGAGTAGATTGGCGAGTCGGTTATTAGGCTTTGAACTGATTTTTTTTTTAATAGTTACACTTCAATTAAAGTTACTGAAGTGGGAGTTTAAAACCTATCTTGGATGGCACGAGCAGGTAAGTTTAATCACATTATCTTCACATTATTATCATGTTTACATAATAAGCTATATTCGCTTTATTCTTCTTCTCAGTCCGTATTCACGATCCTGCCAATGTAAATTACATTAAAATTTGTTAACCCATTTTACTAATTCAACCTTAATTACATTTTCTCAATAAATGAAATTAAAAAAATTCACAAACTATACTTTGTAAAAATGTATATAACTTTGTATGGGCTCACGTATTCTTTAATGTAGATAACATATGGTCAGCTAACTGTTTTGTTCATAAATATATTGGACGTAGATACAATTGTAAGCCATGTAACACATACATTGGACCAAATATATTATTTATTTTATATATTTTCGTTTTTAATTAGTTAGCTGGTATAGAATGTATATATTTAAAATGGAATATTTCATATATTTTTAATTTTAATTTGTTAACTATGATTATGCTTATGATTTCTTTATTAATAAATGACTAAATTCAAGTTTTAAGTAATTTTAATCGATTATATACTTTCTATATATAAATACTCATAAAGTTGAAATCATAATCTTTTTTAAAATTTGCGTATATGAAAATTGAAATTGAAATATGGTAATGATTTAAATATGGTAATGATTGTAAATTTATTATAAATTAATAGTTTGATTGAATATACTTCGTAATTCAAGTTTTAAGTAATTTGAACCGATTATATACTTTCTTAGATTAATATCTTAAATTTGAAATTTGGTTCGAAATCAAAATTTATTTAAAATTTTCGAAATTGAGAATGGAAATTGAAATATGGTAATCATTGTAATTTTATTTTAAATAAAAGATTGATTGAATATACTTCGCAATTCAACTACTTAATTGATTGTACACAATTTTACTGATTTATATATTTAAGGGAAAAATAATGACCAAAAATAATATACTAGCATAAATACCAATTTCGAAATACAGTTTCATTCACAACTTCGCTTCTTCATTCTAAGAAACATCATCGTTCACTCATCCGAATGTATGAATTTGCTTTAAGTTTCAATACGTTATTTGATATTGATTTCAATGTAGTATTTTAAATGTTCTTTTTGTTTATCTAATTTTTTATGTCCATTTAATTTATTCTTTTTTTGCATGCTATGTAGAATGGAACAAGCAGCCATCACGTCGCTGAAAAATTTGAATCTCAACCAGGATGACTATACCATCAAAGTTCGCATTGTCAGACTATGGAGTCGAGCAGCGTTCAATGATCCGCGAAAGGTTTATTGCTATGATATGATTTTAATGGATGAAGAAGTAAGTGTACAAAAAAATGTTTTTAATGATACTTCATATACATATGTTTTACGTTCTTTTTCTGGTATAAATTTTGTACTTATTTTATATATTAGGGGACGAAAATGCAAGCCTTTGTCTTAGCCAAAACTGCAATAGAGTATGAACATTTGTTGAAGGAGAAGCAATGTTTGTTCATCCGTAATCCTTCATTAGGCGAGAATCGACAGAAAGTGAAGTATGTTCATATTCCGACGAAGATTAATCTAAACAGCAACGCAATAGTTTCGGTTTGTGATGAACCTGTTGGTACTGAGTGGGGATTCGACTTTTCTCCTTTTCGTTCTGTTGTAGAAGACCCGAATGACGACAACAAGTCCTTTAAAAGTCCTATTGGTATCTTGAGTCTCTATTTTTAATATATTCTACCGCAATGTAATTTACATGATGTTACAAATAATTTTATGTTAATATTGTTTTATTTGTAGACGTAATTGGTTTTGTCGTTAAGAGTTTTCCTTATGATCTAAAAGAGGATACCAAAGACGGGAAACAAGAAAAGAAGCTAACATTCATGCTTCAGGATTTAGAGTATGTTAATCCTTTTTTGGTCTACTAACGATATGTAAATCTATCACTCCTATGCTAATTTTTTTGTTTTTGTTATTTTGTTTCATAGAGGGAAGCAAATATATGTTACTCTTTGGGATGCTTATGCTGAACAGATTTTGGATTTTGAAAGGGACAATCAAGATGAAAAAAATGTGGTTGTAATTGTTCAATTTGGAAAATACAGGTTCTGGGGAGGTATACGCCTACATATATATGATAATTTTTTTTAATTACACAATCTGTTGTTAACAATTGTCCATCTATATTAATTTGAGAATTTTGTGTGCAATAATAGGGTATCTTTATGTTTCAAATCTCTACACTGTCACTCGCGTGTTGATCAACGCTGAAATTGATGACATAATAACTTTTAAGAAGAGGTATGTTTTAACATCACCATATCCGGACTTTTTTGCGTACTTTGCAAATAACGTTCAATTAAACATTTTTTTAGGTTCCTTTCAACCACTACCCCTGAAACGTCTTCCAGCTTTTCTGGATTGAGTTCCTCTAGAATCAAGTCTCCTACTGAAGAGTATCTTTCAGATTTTCAGTTCAGTACTATTGGAGCTTTAAATCAAATTTCGGAGGTACTAAGAGTTTTACTTTTACCATGTTTCTTTAATTCACATATCATTAAAACGTCATTTCTTATATCTTTTTTACAGCAAAAGTTTGTAATTATTGTCGGAACTATCAAGAGTTTTGCTTCCGAGGATTCTTGGTTTTACAATGCTTGCAGAAATTGTAATCGAAAGGTCACCACAAAAACAATTTCAAAAGAAAAGCAAGATGATTCCGATGGTTTTGAGGATATTGTGGTTCTGGAGTGTAAGGACGATGGGTGTAATAGTAAGACTGTTTACTCTGTTCCGAGGTACTATTACTTTACATATTAATTGGTATTTTACATGTTTATGTGTTACATTATTGTTGTATAACATATAATTAATATGTTTCAGGATCAGGGTACCGATACGGGTTCAGGATTGTACAGGGATTGTGACTCTCACCCTATTTGAGCGTGAGGTGCTTAAGCTGTTGAAGGTTAACGCGAGTCAGCTGTTGGATAAGAACCTTGATGTACGTTATAATTAGTTGTTTTGTTTTACAGATGTGGATTATTATTAGTTAGTTAACATTACATCGCTTTTTGACAAAATTATTATTTTTTGTATATGACTCGCCAGTTAGCTAACGAAGGGAATTTTCCGCCTGAACTCAATGCTCTACTCAACAGGAAGTTTGCTTTCAAGATAGCCATAGGTTCTTTTAACATAAAAAACAAATCGGATGGTTACTCTGTTTCGAAATTAACTGACAATCCAACCGTTATTGGCGAACTAGATAAGATTTTTGATGTCATTCAGGTACTTGAAAACCTATGCACTGCTATTTAGTTATATGTTATATAATTATAACCAATAATATAACTTTTATATTTCATATTTCAGCCTATTGATGAGGAGCGTGTGAATGTTGTTAGCTCTGACATGAAAGCAGCATATGAGGTCCCCGTTAATGTGTGTAATTTGTATCTGGTTGTTCATGAAAAATGCTTGGTTTTTTTTATTTTGGGTTTTAATCGTTATTTGTTTTCCCTTTTTTTAAGGATTCTATCTCCCGTACCAAAGCCGATAAGACACCTGTGTCTAATTTTACTAAAGGCATGTTTACAACACCCTATGAAGATGGCAACGGTACCTCAATTCGTGTCATGGAAAACGAACTGAAGCGGAATTTGGACAGCATGTACGATGCTGATGTGATGTCTTCGCAGTCGTCTACAAAACCACGTAAAGCTGGCAAGGAGGTTGTGGATGATGATGGTGTCACAGTTGGATTACTGATTCCCAAGGTTGAGAAGTAGTTTGTCGCAACTACGAATGTTTTGAACATCTTATTGGTTTTTATGTTTTCGTGGTGTGTTTTTTTGTTTGTTCGTAAACCTATTAATGGTTCCCGTGTTAGACTTTCATGATTTTATCCTTTTGTGTGGTTGCTATTATATTAATAAGAGATGTTCCTTTTGAATTTTGGTATGTATGTAGTTCGTTGTGTTGATAACATTTTCCATGAATTATTGCTTTGTTATGATATTGTATGTTTTTTTAAAGTAAGTCTTTTGTTAATGAAGGAAACGGCAAAAGTGGAATCCGTTGATTTCTTTTCTGATTTGAAAGAAGATGGTGTTTGGTATTCTATTATCTTTGTTAGCTTTGAATTTGTATGGCATGACAAAGACTTAGACAGATTGATTGTTGTTCTACTCGACCAACAGGTAACTTCATAACATGTTTACTAAACTTTCTAATTATACATTTCGTTTAAGTTTACTTTATTGAAATTCGTTTTCCATGACTTTTTTTAGAGGCAGAAGATTGCAGCAATTGTGCCTATTAATTTGACTAACTTATACCCATTTAGTAAGATGGTTGGTGGTGTATATTCTCTGTCTCAATTCAAAATAGAAAATCTCATGTATCATGAGTATCCAAGATATGAAGGCTACATCATTGTTTCAACAAACAAAAAAATCGTATTTAATGAATTTTCAAAAGTAACACCTTTTTTAGTTGATCCTCCTAAAGGTTTTGTTTTGTACCCTTTGACACCATGCATTAAAACATTAGCTCATGACAGAAGACGTGAAAAGTATATTGTTGGTAAGTTTAATTTCTTTTAACCTTCATTGATTACATGTTATTGTTTAAAGTTTAATTATAGTTGTTATATATTATTTATTATAATATATTCTTTTAATTTATTTGAATACTTATGTTAATAGTTGTATCTTTTATAGATGTTGTTGGAAGAATAATATGTGGCGAAAGAGACAAAGACAAATATATGTTTAGGTTATTCCTACAAGATTTCACGTAAGTCAACTCTTTGGTCAATATACATTATCTAAAATTTACTTTTTAATAATAAATTAAAATCTAACAACGGACATGTTATTGAAATGGAATTGTATGACATGAGAAGATTTGGATATGTTTCAACTCGAATGAATATATAAAATAAGTCTATAATATACGTTGCTCGGGTCAAGTTGGTTAACTGGAGCACCACAGTAAGTGTTTTAGTTTTATTTATTTTTTTAATAACATTTAAGTTTACCCAATTATTTGTTTAAAAGTCTATAATATAATTCGCAGGAAACATTTTGAGATCAACGGATTTGACTAACATCATTTTTGAGCCTAAAATTCCGGAAGCACATCTTATTGGTTTTACTATTCGATCATCTATTCCATGCGATTGTATTACAAAATGACCCGTTCATTGTTTTATGTTACATGGCATTCTTTTACTTATTTATTTATACTTTTTTAAGCTTTCAATGAAATCTTAAAATGCATTGTTATTTGATGTTATTATTTACCTATTTTTGATATACATTGGATATATATGATATTAGTTGTTCGATATATCTGAACTGTATTAAACTTTTACAAAATTATCAAAGATTCTTTCCTTCCCACATTTAAAAAAAAAAACTTATTTTTACGATTTATAATATACGTATTATAACATTATAACATTTGTATGTAAAAAAACATGTTATTCGAAATGGGCATAATATCAGATATAATATTTATCCGTGATTTGATTATTCTAATTAAATAACATACCAAAAATACAAAACGTATACTTGGAAAGTATGAAAATTTATGTAATTTTAATTTTGGAAAAACTTATCAACCATAAATCAAGATAATCTCTTGCAATTTAACTTGATACAGTATTAAATTGATTCCAAAAATATGTAAATCACTGTTTATATTGGAACGAAGAGTCGTATTTCTTTTCCTATATAAGCCTCATGTTTGTTGGTTTACTTGAGGTTTATACATTTAAGAATTGGATCTTCTTCTTCTTATTGCAGTAACTTTAATCACATTTCCGGTGATGTCAAAAAGATCGAAAAATGAATTTTTTTCTTCTTCATTAAAAGATGTACAGAATGAGAACATTGCAAACCGTGTCATTTCATAAATTTATCGAAATAAACTCTAAATTTTATATCAGCTTAGTTAATTTTTCATCTACCATTTTACATTTATAGTCATCTCCAAAAGGTCAAAGATTGAGTCTTCGTCTTTCGGCAACCACCCTTGCAATATAAAAAATTCAACTGGTAGCATTTTCTTTATCTTTCAATTTTTTGATTATTAGGTACATACATGGCTAAAACCATTTAAACATACTACTTTTTGTATGCTTTTATTATTTATGTAGCAGGTTGCATATCAAGGATTCCATTTTCAGACATTACTAATGGTATACATATAATCCACACATATATGCATAATCTTTTAACGTGCTGTTATAGTTGTTTGGTTTTTATTTATACTTTCTAATTTGTAATTTTAATTTTTTTTTAGTTTGCAATCCTGATAGCAATAAGGAAGCGAAAGAGAGACGAAGACAACGAAAATTGTATTTGGATTCTCGGAAATCTCAGTCCCTAAGAACACATTCTAACGCTCTCAGTAATGTATCTTCAGGTAATATTTGTACACACAATCTAACTCTCAAAGGAACGTAGTTTCACGTAATAGTTTTAAAGTTAGATGAATTGATAATAATAATGTGACCACGAACGCGTCCTAAACAGTTAAATATCTAAACCTTTTGTCCGTAATAACTTATAATCGTAAAGTGGTGTCCTATTTGGTAGATGACCATTAAAATTAAAGTAGTATTGCAACAGGATACATATACAAAAATATTTAAACAGGTAACATAAACCAAAATATTATCAAGTAGTTTTCCAAAAGCTAACATAAACCAAAATACTTAAACAGGTTCCACAAAAACCATTGCTACATACTTATCTACTTATTGCCAAAACCGTTTGTTAGCCAAAATTACCATATAAAATGGTTGAACGGTTTTGATCTATGTACTAACCCCATTATTCTTCGATTACATCCCTGACAAAGAGTGTAGGCATATCCTGATACCACTCTAAAACGCAAAGATAACCCTTCTTGATGTTGTTTTCACGAACCCATGCTGGCCATCCCAATACACTAAACCTGTTTTTCTTTTTTTTTCTCTTTTTGGTTCAGCCGTGACGTTCAAATTGGTTTCGACACCACGCATATTTTGAATGGTCACCTTTCGGCAGCGATCGATTCCCATTGATTTTGCGATCTTTACCGGTATCCGCTAAAAATGCCAAAAAAGTATTCAGACTGTAATGACACCATAGAACACCAACAGTTAACTTAGTATACAAATAATCTAACTAACTACTTACAAAACGTGAACAAGAGGACGACATAAAAATGAGATTTGGTTCTGGTGCGTTCCAGTCAATTTCTTCCGAAGTGAAAGATTCGTCTGAGTCCGAATCTATTAGCAGTATCACTTCCTTTTCTTTCTTTTGTTTCTTTCGCTCATTTGAAGAACGCGCCATTGACTACATTTAATTATTTGGATAAATACTAGATTTTGATTATCACAGAACATGTCGATTTATAAAAAATCCCCAAATTTAGATTTCAAATATGTAACACTGATGCCAAACGAATATACAGATCACCAACAATCCTAACCAAAAAACCTAAATAAAACAATAACAGATGTACAGAAAAGAATCAATGAATAATAATAATAATGCCCCAACGATAAACAGGTTCAATTCGAAACCCTAAACCGACCTAACGGATAAAACAAACAAAAAC
This sequence comes from Helianthus tuberosus, assembly GCA_030545235.1. Classification (NCBI taxonomy): domain Eukaryota; kingdom Viridiplantae; phylum Streptophyta; class Magnoliopsida; order Asterales; family Asteraceae; genus Helianthus; species Helianthus tuberosus. The sequence continues at coordinate 105,752,828 of CM060451.1, read as the reverse complement.
AAAACCAATAATTGGAACAATAACGCTAAATTAAGATCAGAAAACCTGTAATTTCTCTCAGAACAAACGCAAATCTATACAATTTGATGAAACGACGAACATGATGCCGTCGATCACAGAACATGTCGATTTACGAAAAAATCCCCAAATTTAGAAGCGATTAAATATGTAACACTGATGCAATTAAAGATCTAGGTTATGTGAGAACATCAGTTGGAATCGTACCTGTTACTGATTTGTCTTTGTTTGCTGATAATGTCAATGCCGAACAAGTGAAGCTGTTTGTATGCGTATGAAGTTAGGGCTTTTATATAAAGGGCAATATAGAAAGAGATAAGAAACACTGTATATGTAGAAATATCTGATATCGGATATAGATATTATATTTATAAACAAAATTCTTACTTTTTTTTATTTACAAAAATAATCCCTATCTTTACTTAATTTTTATAAAGTTATATATATACACTATAAAACCTATTTGTTTAATTAATGTAATTACATTCTACATATAAAACCTGTTGATTTATAATAAAACATAATAATCATAACATATTATTTTATAATTAAATGAAACATGGAATTTATAGTAATATAGTTATTCACTATACGATTATAAATGTTACTAATACATATATAAGTTAATAACTTACAAATCATTTTCTGAGCCGGAAAGAAAGAAACGTATCAGTTCTGGTCCATTCCCAATCCATTTTTTCTGTCGTCGTTCAAATTACTGCAGATTCTAATATGCTACCAAAATGCAATACAACTTCATTTATGTTACTCCTTTGTCAAATAACATGCCATTTTATTAGACATTAGAGTTACATATTTTCGAATACTTTAATTGTATTTATACATCAAATTGTACAATGAGAGACTTCTTTGCATATCAAATACTTTAATTGTATTTATACACATGTATTTCCTATTATCTCAGATGTCCAGCATCGAACACCTTTGGGAAACATTTCAAACGGTATTATTTAAGTTTTTATGTTAATAATATTTACATTTTCAATTTAACCCGTACGATTAATATTTCATGTACCTTATATGTGTTTTATATTTAATCATTGTCTGTAAGTTTTCATCCCTAAACTTACTCAAGATGAGAGTAAGGAGAGGCGTAAACTGAGAAAATTATACATCGATGGTAAACATTATAGCATGCAAAAAGGTACATCACAATCAACAGATGTTATAACATCTACTTCTGGTTCATTATCCATTCCGCATGACATGGTCAATGTTACAACAGAGGCGTCCATTGAATATGGAGGTAAAACTTTAATAAATGTTTAAAGTAGGATACTATTTTTAACAAAAAAATTATTTATTAATTGGAGAATGTTTATATGTTAATTATCTGTTTTTTTTTATAATATTACAGTTTTTGACCCGAGACTTCTTCAAAATGACTACAAAGAGAGACGGAGGTTAAGGAAATTATATTTAGACAGTAAAAGATCTACAAGTCTACAACAACGAAAATTATACCCTTCCAATACTTTATCATCTTCTACTGATTTAAGATTGATATCTTTCAACACGCACAATGTTACTCCTACAACGTCGGTTGTACCTACAAGTAAAAATTATATTTACCGAATAATGCAAATTTAATTTCAAATACAATATATATGTTTTAAAAAGTTAATAACTTCGATTATATTATGTTATTTAGGTAATGTTAGTTGTCTTACAAACAACTTGACTACTCCAATAAACATTCGTCGTTTTTCTCTATCTTCAAACATCACAACTTCTAGCAACACATCTACTATACTCGAAAGTTCTTCTTTACAGAGGATGTCACCAGGAAAACGTAAGTTATTAAGTAAATCACGACTTACATCTCCTATACCAATGATTGACTTGACGACAGAGGAAACTACAGATGAGGCAATTTACAAAGGAGTTTCAACAGGTATAATCACACTTACTTTATTTATTAAATTAATTAAATAGTATATATTATTTTTATATTTATATTAGTTCGTAAAGTAATATTCTTTTTTTCTTCAACTAACTTTACAGATTATTTAGACCATGGTGACCAATGTATTACTTGTGAAGTATGCAATGCTAAATTATGGGATGCAGAAAAAGGAAGGGGAAGAAAAGAGAAAGGAAGAATATGCTATTTCTTATGTTGTGGTTATGGCAAAGTAGAGCTACCAGATTATAAAGATGCTGTCCCAAGTTATAAGAAACTTTTTATGTATAAGGATAAAGAAAGCAAACATTTTTTGAATAATATTCGACGGTATAACTCCATGTTTGCTTTCACGTCAATGGGTGGTAAGGTTGATCCCACTGTTAATAGAGGTAATGGACCATTCTGCTACAGAATTAGTGGTGAGAACTATCATAGCACTGGAAGCCTGCTTCCGGAAAACGGAGATCAACCAAAATTTTGCCAGCTCTACATATTCGATACTGAAAATGAACTATCCAACAGACAATCCGTTTTTAGGTAATTATAATAAACTATAAATTTTTGTCCCACCGAAGCTTTCTTCATTATTTTTTTATTAATATTGATGTTTTTTGACACTCCGCTATTTTTTAACCAGTCGTTCCAAGGATACATCTTCCTCAAGTGTGGCTGATCTTGATCGTAAACTGATTGAACATATAAAAGTTATTTTAGATTCAGAAAATCAGTTGGTAAAAGCTTATAGGATGGTTAGAGACTGTTTTCATGAAAACCCTGATCTTAATCTGAAGCTTCGTCTAATTGGTATTAGAGAAAAGGATGGACGAACGTATAATTTACCAACCTGTGGTGAAGTTGCTGCTCTTATTGTTGGGGATATTGCCAACACAATCAACAATAGAGATATAATTATTGAAACGCAGACAGGTACTTTGAAACGAATTAGTGAATTGCATCCTTCATACCTTGCACTTCAATATCCTATTTTGTTCCCTTATGGAGATGATGGTTACAGAATTGACATCCCTCATCGAGGTGTCGTAGATGTAATCAATAAGAAACGTCCAAATTGTACAATGAGAGAGTTCTTTGCATATCGCGTGCAAGACAAAATTAATCAGTTTTCATTGATTCTAAATTCAAGGAGACTCTTCCAACAATTCTTGGTTGATGCCTATACCATGATTGAGAGCGAAAGGCTTAACTACATACGACTTCAACAAAAGAATCTAAGGTCAGATAGCTATGAAAGTCTCTGTGAATTAAGAAATAAGGACCAACAAGACATATCTAAGGTTGGAAAAAAAATCTTTTTGCCTTCTTCGTTTACCGGTGGCGCTAGATATATGATGCAAAATTATTTAGATGCCATGGCTATCTGTAAGTGGTTTGGTTATCCGGATTTTTTTATAACCATCACTTGCAATCCAAAGTGGCCTGAGGTTAAAAGGTTTCTTAGAGACACAAATCTTAAACCTGAAGATAGGCCCGATGTACTGAGCAGATTGTTTAAAATAAAGTTGGATTCAATTTGCAAAGATTTTAAAGAACACCATCTATTTGGAAAAGTTGCAGCAGGTATTTTATCAAATTGGTTTTTATATACATATTAGATTATTTAAATCTACTAATGATTTCTTTTTGTACAGTTGTTTACACAATCGAGTTTCAAAAGAGAGGATTGCCTCATGCCCACCTATGCTTATTCTTGGAAAATGAAGCCAAACTTCCGACGGTTGACCATGTTGATCCATTTATATCTGCAGAAATCCCTGATGAAGATGAAGACGCAGAATTATATGCGCTTGTGAAAGACTATATGATTCATGGTCCATGTGGTAACGCTAATTTAAGTTGTCCATGTATGGTTGACAATAAGTGTTCTAAGGGTTTTCCAAAGAAATTTCAAGATCATACTACACTGGATTCAAATGGATTTCCAATATACAGAAGAAGAGATAATGGTGCTTCTGTAGTAAAAAATGGAATCGACTTAGACAACCGAAGTGTTGTACCATACAACAAAAAACTTTTGAAACGCTACCAGGCCCATATAAATGTTGAGTGGTGCAATCAAGCCGGATCAATTAAATATTTGTTTAAATATATAAATAAAGGCCCTGATAGAGCAACCGTTGCTGTTGTCCAACATGATAATAACAATGAAGAACTAGAACAGGACGAGGTCAAAGAATATTATGATTGTAGGTATCTCTCAGCTTGTGAGGCATCTTGGAGGATCTTCGCCTATGATGTGCATTACAGGACTCCTTCTGTTATAAGGCTGCCTTTCCATCTTCCCGGAAAACAACCTGTTGTTTTTGGACCCGACGAGGATATTAATCAAGTCCTTAACAAACCATCTGTCAAAGCATCAATGTTTCTTTCCTGGATGGAACGTAACAAAGACCCGAATGACACAGTGGCCCGTACACTTACATATGTTCAGTTTCCAAGTTGGTATGTATGGAAGCTTGATAAACGTTGTTGGGAACCTAGACAAAGACATAAGTCAATTGGGAGAATTCACGCTGTAAGTCCGTCTCTTGGGGAAGCCTATTTTTTAAGAATTCTTCTTAACAAAGTGAAATGACCAAAATCTTTTGATGATATTAAAACAGTTGATGGTAAGGTATATGATACATTTAGAGATGCATGTTATGCACTCGGTCTTTTGGACGATGACACAGAATACATTGAGGCAATCAAGGAAGCAAATGAAACAGGATCCCCTTCGTATCTTCGTAATTTATTTGCTACTTTGCTATTAACAAATACGTTATCCAGACCAGAGGTTGTATGGGAAAGCACATGGAGATACATGACAGACGACTTTATCTACAGACTTAGAAAATATCATCGAGTTCCAGGTAATTCTTTTACACAAAATGTTGTTCTTCTCCCCTTTTTTTTTGTTTCTGGTTGTGATAAAAAAAAAACTATTTCACTTTAAAGAAAACATGGTTTTGTGTTTCATTTATGATATATTGTTTGGTTCATTAAATATTTTTTGATTACATAATATATTTTTTTTTCATTTTTTACAGATTTATCAATTCCAGATGAGCAGCTTAAAAACTATGTTTTGAGTGAAGTTGAAAAATTCTTAGCTAGAAACAACTCATCACTCAAAAGATTTGAGACAATGCCGTACCCAGATAATGCGTTTATGTCTGATTCAGACAATCGTTTGATTAACGAGGAGCGTATATACGACAAAACCAATCTTGAAATTGAATTTAATAATCAACTAAATTTGCTAACTGAGGAGCAACGGTCAGTTTTCCAACAAATAATAAACGCAATTGAGGGTAACAAAGGTGGGGTTTTTTTTGTGTACGGCTATGGTGGGACCGGGAAGACCTTCTTATGGAAGACATTATCTGCGGCAATAAGATCAAAAGGTCAAATTGTATTAAACGTTGCTTCCAGTGGGATCGCGTCGTTGTTATTGTCTGGTGGCAGGACCGCGCATTCCAGGTTTCGTATTCCATTGAATCTTACAGAGGATTCAGTTTGTAATATAAAACCTGATGGAGATGTAGCTAGACTACTACATGAAACAAACTTGATTATATGGGATGAAGCGCCTATGGTCCATAAGCATGCATTCGAAGCGTTGGATAGAACAATGAACGACATTTTCAATATCGACATTTCCAACCGATCAAATATCCGCTTTGGAGGAAAGGTTATTGTTTTAGGAGGCGATTTTAGACAGATCCTTCCTGTTGTTCCAAATGGTGGAAGACAAGAGATTGTCAATGCCTCATTAAGTTCGTCTTACCTGTGGAATACATGTAAGTTGCTGAGACTAACAAAAAACATGAGGTTAACAGTTGGAAGTTCAGCATCGGACGCTGAAGAAATAAAACAATTTGCAAAATGGCTTTTGGATATAGGTGAGGGAAATGTTGGTGGTCCAAATGATGGAGAAGCATCAATTGAAATACCAAGCGATCTTCTGATCACTGATACATCGGACCCCATTTCAACTTTAATTGATTTTGTGTATCCTTCAATTCTTGAAAACTTCAACAATCAAAATTATTTCAGTGAGAGGGCTATACTTGCACCTAAGAACGAGGTTGTGCATGAAATTAATGATCGGTTGTTGTCACTATTCCCAGGCGAAGAACGAGAATATCTTAGTTCAGACAGTCTTTGTCAGTCTGAAAATCCAAACGCTACACAACAAAAACTATACTCTCCTGATGTGCTTAATGGTCTTAAAGTATCCGGCTTACCTAATCATAGGCTATCACTAAAAGTAGGCGTGCCGGTGATGCTCTTACGTAACATTGATCAACAAAATGGTCTTTGCAATGGTACACGATTACAGGTCAAAAAAATGTATAACCGTGTAATAGAAGCCGAGATAATATCCGGAGGGAACATAGGCACTCGCACTTATATACCAAGGATTAGTTTGATACCTTCTGATAAAAAAATTCCTTTTGAGTTTCAAAGGAGACAATTTCCGTTGGCTGTTTGTTTCGCAATGACTATTAACAAGAGTCAGGGACAATCACTGTCTAGAGTTGGTCTGTATCTGAAACAGCCAGTTTTCACCCACGGTCAGCTGTATGTTGCTTTATCGAGAGTTAAAACCAGACAAGGAGTTAAACTTCTGATTTTGGACAATGACGGCAAACCTACTAATAAAACGACAAATGTAGTTTACAAAGAAGTATTTCGTGACTTGTGATCTCCATGTACTCATTCATCGTTCGATCATTCATTCCATGTAACTGTTCTCTAAAATGATCCATAACATTTTTTTGAAGTCATTTAATGTTTATTTTTTGTTGTTTTTTAATGAATTTTGTTAACGTAATACAAAACATGTATACTCATACACACACTTAAATATTAACCTAAACTTCTACATAAATAAACAGTACGTTGACTTATAATTCGCTATCCATTATCTTCCATAAACACAGTATTAAACAAATTTGCATCATCATGTATCTCGAGATATTAAATTATTTGTCTCATTGTAGTTTACTAATTTATTATTACTTGAACGGTTATTTAATTCAAACGATTAGTTCAATAAATTAAACTTATTCATTTGTGTTTTAGTCCACCCGCGAACCTCGCGGGTTCTTATACTAGTCTCCCATATAGTTGCTAAAATGACTGCCCCAATAAGCTTTTCCACTTGTTCAAACCAGTCATTCTTAATAGCAACGACAAAAGCAACGACATCAAAGGGGGCAGGTCAGTGCTCCCTACGGTTCAATTTGTCCAAATCAATTTCGCAAGGCTTGTGAATTGTGATGTGAGTACACTATATGGTCTTACTCAGGACCAACTCTTGGGGCAGCCAACCCGTGCTGTCGCTCGAGGCCCAAAATTTTAAAGGGCTCAAAATCTTTTTATAAGCTTTTATATATATAGTAAATTATATATTTAATATACACATTCATTTATTATACATAAAAGTGTTGGTGGTGTAGTGGAAAAAGTCACCTCAAATTAATGTGTAGGTCTCAAGTTCAAGGCTTTGCTCAATCAACAAGGTCTTATTTTTTTTTAACTCATTACCTCTTACCATAATTTTGGATCCAATTTTTTATTTTGCTCGAGGACTAAATTATTTTGAGAGTTCTCGGAGACGACTCTTGTCTTACTTGGAAATTTGATGTAGAAAATTAGGAGAAGAATGGCTACTCAATTATAGATGAACTTGTGACAATATGTTTCTTATACATAGATATCACCTCTATGTAGGGGTGTGTAATAACCGAACCATTAACCGAAACCGAACCGAAAACCGACAAAACCGAACCGAAATTAACCGAAACTGAATTAACCGAAAGTCGGTTAACAGATATTTTTTTTACCATCGGTTAACCGAATTTAACCGAACCGAACCGAATCATTTATTTTTTTTATATATTTCTAGCTTTTATACCTCTATTTCATATATTTCATTTTTTATACTTTCATTTTATGTAATAATACCTCTATTTCATTTATTTATGCCTTCATTTTATTTATATATACATTCATTTCATTTATTTATACCTCCATTTTGTGTATTTAAACATCTATTCATGCATTTATACCTCCATTTCATTTATTTATACATCCATTTCATGTATTTATACATTTATTTCATGTATTTATACCTCCATTACATGTATTTCTAAGCAAAAAATTTAGCCCTTGTTTGAATTGGTTATTAACTGAAAATTAACCGAACCGAACCGAAAACCGACAAATTAACCGAATTAACCGAACCGATTAACCGATGACTTCGATTACGGTTAAGGACAATGCTAATAACCGAACCGAACCGAACCGTGCACACCCCTACCTATATGTATATGTAATCAAACGAGTTATTATTTAAATATGAAGTAGATGAATTAATGTGAATCTCACATTTTAAATGGACATGGAGAATATTTAATCATATGCATCTATTTTCCTCCATTTGTATTCAGATTCCATCCTGTGTTTAAGATTTCCAAATCATTCATTTTGTTTAGTGGTTTTTAATTATGTAACAGTTTCTGTTTCAAAATTATATATTATAAATTTGTAACATGTTTGTGCAATAAATTATTGTAATCTATGCATAAAGTGTTTTATGTGCTTATGCATGTTGTATGAGTTGTTATGTTATTTGTACAAGTGTACATTGGATGTAGCTTAATAGAAAAGCTTTACTTTTGACTCATCACATATGTGTAACCAAGAGAGAACCATCAAAGGAGATGAGATGCAGATTTGAGAGAGAAAAAAGGGAGTCTGAGAGAGAGACATGTGAGTGCACGACTCCACCACCCTACAACGGCGATGTGTGAACTCTATGGCCACACCACTTCACCGCCCTACCAGGTGAAGACGGTGATGATTGGAATACTCGGTTCTGCGACCAGACTCCACTCATGCCACCTCCTTATCTCTGCCTTGTTTACATATAAAATAAAATAATATAATATAATAATATTTTTTTTGAAACGACAACTAACGACGTGCCAACCATCGTGACACCTGGCGTTGTGGCCAAGGTCGACTACTCGATCGCCGCCAACCCCTTGGCTCTCTCCAGATGCGCAGAAACCCGAACTCCACCATCCCGAAAGCACGACAGTTAAATAATCTGTAAAACCTCGCCTCCTATCTAAGTCGAATCGGCGCCACCCGTATTCGCTTTTCACCTAGATGCTGCAGAAAATAATGAAAAAAGTGAGAATCGAACCTGAATCACAAAGAAACCCAATTCTTTCCCCAACCACTCCACCAGTGGCGAAGATTGAAATTTTTTACGGGGGGGTCGAAAACGTATATACCCAAAAATTTCTATAGAACCGGGGGGTCAAAAACATATATACCCGAAAATTTTTATACGAAAACTGCATATATAACACTAGTGGCCGAAAAGTTCGGAGGGTCAGGCGTCCCTCCCGTCCCCTTCAAAGCATCGCCCCTGCACTCCACCACTACCTCGTTGCCATGATATATATTTCCCCCTATTAAAAGCCTTTATTACATATTTACCCAACTCATAAAATCAATTACATATTTCCCCCTTTTTTATGAAATTACCCACTTACCCTTCACCATTATTGTAATTTAAAGAATTCCATCATTACCATCAAATCAAATCCCATGAAAATAGAGATTGATTTCAACCATTGCTGAAAAAACAAATATCATTAAACCTCGTGAAAATCATTGTAATTTCCCCAAATTCTAGTTCTTTCGTATACTAATATATAACTCATCTTTCTGTTCTAACCTATGCCACCGCACACCACCGCTCGCCACCGTGAACCAGAAAGGGGGCTTCGTAGCCCGTTTCCGTACACGCCACCGCTGGTTTCAAGTATCAGCCGCCGCCCTTGTCTGCCAGAGGTGAAAACCCACCTAAAAACAACCGTCATCGTCGTCGCTTTGCACCACCAATCGCCACCCTTGTCTGCATATGTTCTTTTTCCCGGTAGATTTTCCGTTTAGGGTGTGCCGGTGTTAAAGAGAAGAGACAACTTTAGGGTGTCTACAAGTTATGTGGTTATGATATGATTTCAAGAAAAATAAAATAAGAAACCATTAATCTGTAACCCCAATTTAAATTAATATACATTTAGTTATTAACAAAAATGATTAATATTAATTTTACAATTTAATTGTAAGTTCATTAAGGGTAAAATAGTAATTTAATGGGAGTAGTTTTAATAAAATGGATAAATATGTAATATATATAGTTTAAGAAGGGGAAATATGTAATTGATTTTAAGGGCTGGGTAAATATGTAATAAACGATCTTAGGAGGGGGATATATGTAAATGTCCCTAATATCTATTATAACTTTGTCTCACGTGCTTGTAGGTGGCCGACTTTTTCATTGCACACCCAAATAAATTATATGATTAGAAAGAACATTATGAAGGTTAGGTGCACTCCATGTCTTTTTGTCTTTGCAATTGCTATTGCCAGCCGCCCATTGGTTGTTGTTTCTTCATATTTTATTTAAAATAGATCAAACAAAAATATAATAATAATAATATCTCCTTAATCCAAAGTTAAAGACAAACAAAATAATAATAATAATAATATCTCCTTAATCCAAAGTTAAAGAAATAGTTATCAAGCGGATAAAGATGTGTGTATAATGTTTTGGTCTAGTGTCTTGCTTTTCAATCATTGTACACATTTTGGTGATGTACACATAACTTACAACAATTAAATCTATGACCTAAAATTAATTAAAATTTTCTTACATGCTAAAGACATCCATGACAAAAAAAAAAAATCTGTTGAAACAAGAATCAATGCCCTTTTACCCAAAAATAAATAAATTACAAATAAGTAAAATGCAAGAAAAAATTATGAATGAAAATATTCATAAAACAAAGATTATTTTTGTTTTTCCAAAACCAATTTATCATTTTCATATATATTATATCTAAACATTTGTAATTCACAAACGTTTGTTATCTACTCTTTGTTGCATCTATGTTTGACGCCGTCTGTTGCACAAACGTCTTCTATTAATATTGAGGGTTATTGGATTATAATAATCCTAAATTTCACATATTGGTTGATAATAATCTCAACTTTAAAAATTCCCTACAACGATCTCAACTTGTAAAAATTTGCCCCACTAATCCTTTTATAACATTATAAGAATTTGATCTCCTCAATAGATTTAAGTGCATCTGCAACCTCGTTAGTTTAATTAAGTGTACCTGTAGTTTGAAAATGATCGACGAGGGCCAAATTCTTACAAGTTCGGATCGTTGGAAAAAAATTTAGAGTTGAGGTTCTTATCAGCCAACAGGTGAAACTTATGATTATTAAAATCCAATAACCCTAATATTTATCCATTGAGCTATTTACAGGACGAAATATATCTTGTTGTAGCTCCGCAATTACAACATAAATATCTAATATTTTTTTAAGGGATGTAAATCAATATGAAATAACGACAGAAAAAAATAATAATAATCAATATACGTATTTTATAAGTGATCCTTAAACAGACCAAAAAGTAGGAAATTCTAAAGCTGAGAGTAACAATTATTTAAAGCCAAATGCAAAAGTCAACTTTGGTGCTTGCTTTGAATAACAATTATTTAAAGCCAAATGCAAAAGTCCACTTTGGTGTTTTGACATTTGATCACCACTACGAGCCCAAAATACAAATATCGCAACAACCTCATTACCACGTGTATACCAAATTCACATACCATATGGCGCAATGTCATTGATACACTTGTTAAAACTTCATTTGTTTCAGTCAAAGTCTTTGGAGTTGTAAAATATCGAAATGGTCAACATCGACCTTGCCTTAATCATGTGATATTGATAGTGCTTTACGAGTTTTAAAGATAATAATTATTATGCATTTTGATTATTATACAAAAACAAGCAGGATTCTTTGCGCTTGGTGGCAAAAGTTCAGAAAGTTCAGTCAATATCACTTTGATGTGTTATGGTATCAACACTTGTTATAGCAATTCGAAGAGAAAACATAAAAATTAAAGTCTTGAAATGCCCAAAAGAATTTGGACATATGTTTTACATCGATCGAAAATAACAAAAATGAATATTATACTTTTATGTGGAGAAAAAATTTAAATAGAACTAGGTATTTAGTTTTTTTTTTAAGTTAACAAACACAAAAATCAAATTAAATACAAATTTAATGAGTTAAAGGCATATACAACAAATACCGGTACTGGTTTTGAAAATACCAATACAGGTACTAATTTCGTTCGGTCGGAATCGGTTCGTTTTGATTTGTCACGGTACCAACACTCATATAGCATAAAAACCAATATGTTTGATCCCTTCAATTATAAATAAAATTTTTATCAAAACGTAGATAAAAATAAGCACGTCACAACGGTATATTCAAAATTTTGTAAGACATTATATGATATTAGTCAAATAATGAAAAAGCTAAACGCGTCACTTTATAGAAAAACTAAATCGTGAAGTAACTTCGATAATACGTATGTTTGTGCTTTGATTTGTAGGACCCTAAGCTGATTTAACAGAAAACACACAACGGAAATATGAACCGTAAAATTTCTTTATCTTATAAGCGTTCTGCCATACTTGTAACTTGTAAGCCATTTTAAACAACACTTTTATGAGGATTACATCCTTCAATCTAATTTGTTAGATCAAATTTGCCACATCTCAACCGATGGCGGAAACATCAGAGTGAGACAAAAACGAGATTGCAAGAGGTTTCATAACGACTATTTGTGACAAGTATTTAAAGTAACGATTTTCATTTCATACTAAAAGAAATACATTGTTTCAAAGGAAATTACAACAACTAGAACATAATAATTTAAACATAACAATTTAAACAACAAAAACATAATTTTAACTAAGTGCATATCTAGTCCATCCTACTAGATTTCTTTTTCACGCATCAACATCAAGCTCCTGCAATATGTATTAAAGTAACATGTCAACACAAAAGTATTGGTGAGCATACAAATTTAGTGTATTAGCATATGTATAAACGAGTTTTAACGAAATCCACACGACAAAAACGTATACTAAGGCAAAACATATCATGAACTAACATGCATCACATACATGTCAACCCAAAGATTCAACTAGTGTAATCTTGTCGTCGAAACGACAAGACCGTTTTTGTATTACTTAACATGCCACAAGAATACGGGCGGTGTACTACTCCTATAGCGCTATACATGTTAAGGGAGGCTTGTACAAAGTTAATGAGAAAGTATTATGCAAGAATGGCTTTCTAGCATGCATTTTTTTCTACAGTATAAACGTATAAAACATGTATATTGGATTCGATCGTTTGAATAAAGTATTTGCGTATATATGTTTGTGTGAGTTTTAAACGGGATCGGGAGAAAACAACCAAAAGTGTGAGAACGGTGAGAACGTAGCTTGGCCCAACACATGGCGCGGGACATGATCAGGGTCTGAGGGGTTTTTTTTGTCTTTTCAATATTCTTCTCATTTCCCGATTTTCGCGTGTGACATGCTGCTTCATTTTTGGCGTGTAAGATAATTTTGATGTTAACTAGAATCATTAATTACTTGGCGTTTTACTGTTTTTCCCAGATTTCTTCTCGTTAAATTAATTTTTTTGTGACACATAGTTAATTTTTTGGCGTTATGGCGTTTTCCCGGTCATTTTTTTTGCGTTCTGGGTCTTTTTGTTATTACCACAGATTATTATTTTATAAAATTACAATAATACGAAATCAAAATAAACTAATAGTCTTCCGTTGATGGGATTACATCAGAGATGTACCCATCGCTTTGTTCATCACTTTCTTCATATTCATCATCATCATCATCATCATCAAATTTTAGATTGGCGTATAACGCCATTAGCTCGTCTCTTCTTTGCTGCAGCCTATTCTTGAATATCAGTGCATCCCTGGATTTTGGATCATTCGAAGGTGCTAAATAACAGAGTTGTTCTGTCATACCCCGACCACGTAAAACAACAAAACGTGGCGGAAACGTCGGGGAGTGTTGTAACAGAATCATTGTTTCACAACCATGGATTAAACAATTTCGTTTTATTTAATTAAATGTATTACATTACATTGGAATTAGAAAAAAAACATGAACAAATAGACTTTTATTGTTATTAAGTCGCTAAGGCCTCGTCCGTTCCTATGTGAGCATGCATCAATATCATCATCAAATATCATCAACTATGGTACCTGAAACACATGTGAAAATACGTCAGCATAAAAATGCCGGCGAGTACATAGGTTTTATGTGAGTGTCAGATTCATGGCTCGTTTTACATGTTGCAATACTTATTTAAAAACCTTATTTTGAAAAGTATCGTATTGCGACATAATTAACCAACTCAAATCAAGTTGGATAGGATTTATAAAGTCTCGTAGCCATGATTCTTAACTCCAAAACATTTTGTTTTATTAAATCAAATCGTAAAATATCTCGTAGAAACTCGTTAATAAGACTCGTATGGTTTATATTATTCAGAAAACATAATTGTGTGACATTGTTTCAAAATCGTTTACCCAAGTAATCTATATAACGCAACGATATATAATGTGTTAAAAGCACTTATATATAGGAAGTACCAGCGGCGTATCCACCATGCTTTTAACACATTACACCAGCCCCGTTACCTAATCACTTCCCTAACCCAATGGTTCAAACAGTTACAAATGGTTCACATAAATCAAATGGTTACGAACGGTTCACATAAATCCAACAATTACAAATGGTTCACATACATCCAATGATTACAAATGGTTCACATACATCCAACGATTACAAATGGTTCAAAACGTAAAACAATTGTGCTAGCATGTTAAGTGAACATACATAGCAAAACATAATGAAATCATGTACTAAGAGTGTACTAATGAACATAGCAAGTATACGATATGAAAACATGGAAAACACGAAAGTAACAAGTAGGCACATGTGTTTCACCCCAAAATGTTTGAAAAACAGTAAAAGAGGCGACTATGTACTCACTTGAGATTGCTTAGAAGTCTTGAATAACAACCAAGCAAAGCTAGAGGGATCACGGAATCAAACGGCACCTAATATAGGTAATTATGTAAATAAACGGACCTAAATCGGAAGATCGGATAGAATGAGGTTTCGTAAACCAAATGAGTATAGGAACTCATGTAATATGGTTTAACAAAGCCTACATACTAAAATGAAACCTAACCTAAGTGCTTACGACCCATTATGACCCGTTTAGGTAGCTTACGCCACTTTAACGCGTCGTTCGCGTAAAACGCGTTCGGAACGCCTAACTAGTCCTATGACAAGTATTATATGCCTTAATATGTCTAATCAGTTTAGATATCAAAAATTATGTTACATATGCTTAAAATAAATTTATGCGCCAAAAAGGGCATTTTGGTCATTTACCTAAGGCATATAAACTACCTATCATACAACTACTTAAACGAAATGACCATAAGGTATAACATCGGAAGGTTATTCCCTATGCAACTATGGTCACCTAATGTGTTTGGTCGGATCCTAATGATCGACCAAACGGGTCTGGTTCGAAAGTATAAGCGTTTGTTTAGACCGCTTACCTTACGACCCTACATAAGCACTAAACCTAAAGTGACGAGCTAAACATGTTAAAACCAGTGTTGCAAAAATCGCGATTACTCGGCGATTAATCGCCGACTAGTCGCTAGTCGGCCTCCAGCTGAGTAATTTTTCACTAATCAGTAAAACAATCGCTAGTCGGTCAAAGCCGCCCTAGTCGGCTCAAGTCGCCCTAGTCGGCCCATTTGAAATCCTTACAAAACAGGCCCAAGATTACAACTTTAGCCCATTTTCCTTATCCCTTACCCTAATATGACGAAAAATTTGGGTCGGAGAAAGAGGATGAAGTAGACGAGGAGATTGAATACGATTCGGATGGTGTCGAAATCATTGAACACTACGGGGATGACGATTACATTTGATCTATTTGTTAATGTTTGAATTTTAAGTACTGAGACTTGTTATGTTATGACTTATATGTAAGTTTAGTTTGTATTTTGAACTACTTTTACCTTTTTAAGCATTATATTGATATGGATGTGTGAGTATATATATACATATTTATAAAAATAATAAAATTTACATATAAAATTCCGATCCGATTAATCCCGAGTAATCCTGAGTAATCCCGAGTAGTCGCTAGTCCCCACCTCACCGGCCGACTAGCGACTAGCGAGTTCTCCAACCTTGGTTAAAAATGTTTAACGAGGTTTGAAAACAGGTTTGGTATCAAAACAAACGGTTTTGATACCTAAAAGTAGTTTGGTTACAAAATACGCAAGAATACGTATTTTGGCCGAAACTACGACTCGCCACTATGCCTAGATAACGTGGTAATCAGTAGGTATAGTCATAAGAGACTAAAACCATCGTGATTAAACTCACGTTATGAAGTTCAAACGAACTTCATGTTGACCATAAACTGGTCAATGCAGAAAGTTAAACAAAGTTTGACTTTCATGCTAAAAACGCGCAAAAAAACGAAAGAGGACTTACAAAAGGTCCAAGAATGGAAATCTAGATCCAACTTGCTCAGGTATGAGGTGCTAAGCCCCAAATTAGAGAAAATATATCAGATTGTGTGAGTTGCAACAATGAGGAGCATGGGTATTTATAATATTTCTAGGACCGTTAGGATCGTTCCTCGAAAACCGAGCTTAAATCTGGACCGTACACATGCACCCATGGTTTTGCAAAACCATGGGCACCTTAAAAATAGCCCATAGTAAGTTATAAACCATGTGAAAATGAGGAGAACAGCTGGAACAAGCTGAAAATCAGATTTTCCATTTTGGTCCCTTCCCAAGATAACTATGGCATATTGTCAATTTTGGTCCCTGAATGTGCAAAACATGGTTTTTGATGCATTTTTGACACGTTTAAGCCCCGTTAATCCCATTTCAAGGCTAAATGAATTTAAAGTATAGGGAACATGAAAAATGCTCAAAAATATCTCGGATGTCGGTTCGTTTGACCGTACGGTTGCGTTATTCGGTTAATTACGACGAAACACCAACTAACGCGAAAAACGGTCCAAATTACGCGACGAATGGATTTTTATCAAGCCAATCACTAAAATAAAATATTTTAATGATTACATAAATTTTTGGATGTCCGGATGTATTCAGAACGTAAGATATGCGCGAAAATGCAAACTTATGCACTTTTTGACGCTTTTAGTCCCTATTGTTCAAGAAAGTTTATTTTTGCGCACCAAACACCTCAAAGCCTATTTATAACCTATGTAAAGGATATTTAGGGCATATTTAACTTATGATAAAGTTCTAGAATGTTCGTTACAGTACAAATCGACATACTTTTGCAGTTTGTCGAAATTAGTCCCTGTAAGCGAATAAACTTGATTTCGCCACACCAATCCCTCCAAAACTTATTTCTAAGTTATGTAAAGGTTATTTAAGGTATGTTAAGCCTATTTCACTATTCCGGAGTGTTCGTTGCATTAAACTGGTTATATTTACGCATCAGTGCGCGTATAACCTTCCAGAAAGCGATTTAAAGCTTGAAATTGAACATGAATTGATATTTGCAAACAATACACGTATTTTTACAAATCCCAAGTATGAAACAAAATATTTCATAAATTTGGCATTTGTTTGTTGGTCGCAGAGGCATAGGTGTCACAGTCTCCCCTACTTTAGGAAATTTCGTCCCGAAATTTATTCGTAGGAGTCTGTCTGTGACGCTGTGTTAAATAATTGCCTTGCATGGAATCTAGAGTGTTTATATATTTGCATAGAATAACCCATCAAAGATTATGAAAGGCATAATCCTGTCATTTCTCTCAACGGACAATCTTTAAAAATGAAAATGAAGGAAAAATCAAGGATATTCATTTCCCTCGATGGATATTCTTCAGAAACGAAAATGAACTGAATGAGTCATTTTCCTCAATGGGTATTCTTCAGAAACGAAAATGAACGAGTAATCAAGAATATTCATTTCCCTCGATGGATATTCTTCAGAAACGAAAATGAACGGAATGAGTCATTTTCCTCAATGGGTATTCTTCAGAAACGAAAATGAACGAATAATCAAGAATATTCATTTCCCTCGATGGATATTCTTCAGAAACGAAAATGAACGGAATGAGTCATTTTCCTCAATGGGTATTCTTCAGAAACGGAAATGAAGGAAAAATCAAGAATATTCATTTCCCTCGATGGATATTCTTCAGAAACGAAAATGAAGGAAAAATCAAGAATATTCATTTCCCTCGATGGATATTCTTCAGAAACGAAAATGAACGGAATGAGTCATTTTCCTCAATGGGTATTCTTCAGAAACGGAAATGAAGGAAAAAGAAAAATCAGGGATATTCATTTCCCTCGATGGATATTCTTCAGAAACGAAAATGAACCGAACGAGTCATTTTCCTCAATAGGTATTTTTCAGAAACGGAAATGAACTGAGTCAACTCTAGACACATGACAAAACTTGCTGTGGTTTCTGTGCACAATCCTCACAGTTTGTTTTGTAATGTGAAGGGGAAGAAAATCAAACCTGTGATGAGTGTGACTAGACTATCACAGGGTCCTTTTAATTAGATCGACAAATGATCTCTTTAATTAGACCACCAAGGAGTCTTTTCAGCTATATCATCACATGATATTCCTAACCAGATTTTTGGATCAATCTGTTTAACTAGACCACTCAAGGGGTCTAATTATGGAATAGTACATTATAATCCAAGGGTCTTTACTATTACGTAGAAGCCCATTAAGGATTTAAGGTAGTACCTTTGGATATCCTACTATGAATCCCTTATACGAAGATATGGAAGATTCTACGAGGATTTGGATAGCAAAAACTTGGATCACACAAAAACATAAAAGGGAACACATAAGCACATAAGCACATAATTGTTCAATTCGACCTTTAATTTGTTATCTTTGGACATGGATATTTAAAGCACACCAGGAATCCAATCCGTGGATTTCATTTGGCACTTTAATCATTTTCAAGAATCTATCTATGAAGATAGGATAATCTTCCAAAAATTCGATTTTGTTTTCAAAGAAACGTAATATTCGAATTAAGGTACACAACAATTTTAGGATTTACGGAAATACCCTTAGGTACCCTATTAAGGATTTATAGTGGTACTTTGGGTATTCGTCCAGAGTTGTAACTTGCGCCTTGTACTTCGTTTCCTTGGAAGAAACGGGTACTTAGGATTTTCGTGGAAAACGCAAGAGATCATAAAATGGAAGAATTTTGGGGGTAGTCTGTTCTTCAAGGAATATGATTCCCTGATTGTCGGTATTGTAGGGGATATGTTGTTTATACATGCAACCACATAAATACATTGCAATGTAAATAAAAGATTTATTTATAAACAACGATAACAATTGTTTCATGGACCTTGACAACAAAAGAAAATAATACATAAGACGTGATTATTTCTAAACGGTGTTGTATTCTAGTCGGTCAGATGCTCATCCCTGTGCTGGATTTGCATTAGCAAGCTTTGGGCAATTTCTTCGGAAATGACCCATCTCGCCACAGTTGTAGCAAGAACCTGGTGGAAAACGAGCTTGAGCAGGATTGTTGTCAGCTTGATTTGGTGCAACTTCAGCTCGGCAAACTCTTGCTATGTGACCTATAAGTCCATAAATTTGGCATTTGCGGCACTTCACACTAGCATGATGATGAAGGTTACATTGGTTGCACAAGGGTGCAGTTCCGTTGTATGGCTTCCTAGCAGGGGGTTGAGCTGGTTGGTTGGGGGCAGCTTGATCATTGTGAGCAACCACGTCGAAGTTCTGGGAAGCATTTCGCTTCCTTGATTTCTTGGAGGATTCACTCTGCTCATCTTTGGGTTTCGATTCCTCGATTGGTTTCTTATCACCTTTTCGGAAAAATTTACCTTTCCTGATTTGAGATTTAGTCAAGGTAGCAGATAGCTCAATGGCCTGCCTAACCGTAGTGAGGTTACTACCAGTCACAATGTCTTGTACTGGGTCAGGGAGGCCATCAATGTACTTTTCGATTGCCTTATCCAAAGGCGTAACCATATTCGGGTATAATATACTTAACTCCTCATAATGATCTGTGTAGGCTCGATGCTCACCGCTATCTTTCTTAAGATCGTCGAATTCCCTTTCCAAGGCCCTGATCTCATGACGAGGACAAAATTCCTTAATCATCAGAGCTCGGAGCTCTTCCCACGTTTGAGCCAGTGCCACATCGGCACCCCTATCTCTCATCACACCATTCCACCATGTCAAAGCCCGTTTCTCAAAGACACTAGATGTGTATTCTACCTTTCGCTCATTTGGGCATTGAACATGCCTGAAGGTGCTCTCTAGACTCTCGGACCATTGCAGAAGTGCAGTCGCTCCTTGAGACCCATAAAACTTTGATGGCTTAGCCGAGTTGAACGTCTTGAAGTTGTAGGGGGCATTATTGTTGTTGAGAGCTTGGTTACATTGAGCAACGATGTTCGGGATTGCAGCAGTCATTTGCTGCATAATGACAGCTGCCAGCTCTTCAATAGGTACCTGATTTTCGCGTCGTGGAGGCATTCTAAAAAGGGGAAACAAGAGAGAAAACAAATGAAATGGCATTGGTTAAGATTAGTGCAACACCTCGTAAAATCACGTCCAATGATGTATTGATACGTGTAATAAACCCTAATGAAGTCAAACATTGAATTTAAGGGACTAATTTTTCGAAAAATAAAAAAAATTGATTATGGAAGGACTGGAAGTGTTAGCATACCTAAAATAAGTTTCTAAATAACCTCGTACAGTATTTATATTCACAAATGGGCCACTTGTTGATCGAGTGTAGCCGCTTGCGTAATTAATTGAAAGTTTGCGCAATGAAGGGTTAAAAGCGTCAACATATTAATTCTTACCTATGAGTGACCTTTTAACAAACCGGGAGCTTCATGATACTTGATTATACTCTCGGGAATGCCAATTATTGGCCGTCCAAGATTTTTATGCCTTTAAGTGACGTTATGCGCAACTTTGTAAGTTTAAGGGGTTAAAAGTGTCAATATGTTTAATTATACCGTTGAATGACCTTTTAGCGAACCCAAAGCATCGTGATAATTAATAATACTCTCAAGAATGCCTAATATGGATTAGATAAGGCTTCGAGGCTATTAAACGATGATATGTGCAAGTTTGCGCATTAGAGGGACCAAAAGCGTCAACTTTTGAATCTGCGGCTTTTGGTGACCACTTAAGCAAACAGGAGCATAGTAATATTTAATTATATGCTTGGGAATGACCATTATGGGCCATGGAAGGCTTGGATATCATTAAACAACATTTCGCTCAACTTTGTGCGATTAAAGGACTATTTGCGTCAAACTGCAAAAGTATGTCAATTCGTATAGTATCGGACCTTCCGGAATATGACCATAAGTTAAACATGCCCTAATTATCCTTTATATAGCTTATATATAGGCTTAGAGGTGTTTCGTGCGCAAAAATAAACTTTTAAGTCATGCAGGGACTAAAAGTGTCAAAAAGTGCACAAGTTTGCATTTTCGTGCAAATCTCACATTCTGAATATCTCCGGACATCCAAAAATTTATGTGATCATTAAAATATTTAGTTTTCGGCATGATAAAATTCCATTCGTCGCGTAATTTGGATCGTTTTTCGCATCCGTTCGTGTTTCGTCGTAATTAGCCGAACAACGCAACCGTACGACCAAACGAACCGACATCCAACATATGTTTGAGCATGTTTTATGTTCCCTATGTTTAGGCATAATTTTAGAGCCTTGAACATGGCTTAACGGGCCTTAAATGTGTCAGAAATAGCATTTAACATGTTCAAGGGCTGAATCTGTAATTCAGCAAACTTGTTCTGATCTTGACAGCTTTCAAAAGCTGTTTTAAACCTGTATCCCTCTGATTCAGAAGTCAGAGGGACCGAATATGTCTTTTTTATAAGATATACGGGTTTAAAAGGGCTGTTAATATGCAGCTATATAAGGACAGGGACCGAAAACAACTTTTCAGCAAATTTGTTTCGCTGACTGTTTATATAGTTGCTGGTTTCATTTTTTTTCTGCTGAATACACACTCAAAACCATTTCTTTTGCATACTAGGGGCTGCTACCAGATTCATAAAACCAGAATACACATGTTTTAATCTGGTTAACTCACCCTAACACTTGTCATGATCTCCTCCTATTTCAAAAACTATAAATAGGTGAACTTTTCTCACATTCAAACACACAATTTCATCAATTCTGCTATATATCTCAATGTAAGAGGATCCTGAGCTCTTGGGAACCTCCTTTCAGTCCATTGGACCCTTTGTAAGCTTCCTTAACCCTTATAATTCGTGTTTTATTAGTTTAATGGCCTAAAGTCAAAACCGTCGTAATTAAGGTTTGACTTACTGATTAATCACTAATGGTCCAGTCATTTTTCGAATTGAAAGTGGCTATGAGTTGGTAATTATGTGGGTAATGAACCCTTAAAAGGGCACCCTCTGATTCCCACTCTAACTAGGTCAATTGTCGGGTCAAACTTGATTGTAAAAAGTCAACAGAAAGCTAAATTTCAATTAAACGCATAATTAGCAATGTAAAAGCCGTGGAACCTGTTTTATCACTCATATAACTTGGTAATTAATGTAAGAACATGTCAAAACATGTTCAACCCGATAATTTTCAGTTTAAGCTCGGTTCGTAACCGAAAGTCGCAAAAGTAGACTTTTGCTTTAACTTTCAGTTCTGACCCAATGTATCATATTTTAGAAATGCCTTAGAGCTCTATTAGAACCAGGTTATAGGTTAGTATAACCCTTTGAGGTTATACAACTTGGTTCATTAGTTATTCGATTCATATGCATGTTTCCGTTATATGCCTAAATATTGACCATAATGCCCTTTTGACCTTAAAACAAGATTTTTGAAAATGTGAGAGGACAAAAACCTTTATTACTGATTTATAAACCTGTCCTAAAAATTTGACATCAGTTTGAGGTCTAGATTAGGAGTTATGCTCAATATCGTAATTAAGAAGTTTTTTATTAATTAAACGGCATAATTAGCACATAGCCTATTTAAACCCAAATTTGGATACCAAACTTATTACCCACTGATATAAATAATATTTTGGGATTTTTGAAGATTTTTATTTATGTTTAGGCTGAGCATAACATAGGGTTCTTGCTTTGAATCGGTAATTGTCGGTTTTGCCCTTTTGGCCTATAAAAAGAGTTTTACATAATATTTTGATACCAAACTTTTTGCTACTGATTTTATATCATAAATAAAATATTTTTAACTTTATAAACTGATCAAAAACTCAGATTTCCTATTTAAACCCGAAAATCGCTTAAAACCGACTTTTACGCGTTTTAAGCGCATAGTATGAGTTAAAACTATTTTTGGCATATGAAACTTAATACCTACTGATGTTTTAAGTAAATTTATATATTTTAACAGTAAAGAAAAGTTTTAAACTCAGATTCTCAAATTTTGACCTTTTAAGCTTATGTGAAATTACCAAAATGCCCCTACGGTGCATAGTTTGGTTATAAATAGTAAATTTCACATATATATGTTATACCCTACTGTTATAAATTATTTAATTAAGTATTTTTACTGATTATATCAGACCTAAAACTCAGATTTATATTTAATCTCTTTTATAAGCTTTAAAATGACCAAAATGCCCCTTCGGGGCATAGTTTGAATTTAAATTCGTTCTGGGAATAATGGAAGGTATCCTACTGATATCACAACATGTTTAAGGCATATTAACTTAGGAAACCTGTTCATGACTCATTTGGTTACCCGTTACGCACTTTTCGCGTTCGTTGCGGTTTATGTAACTAGTTTGCATAAATTAGCCGAAACGGGTCAAACCTTATCATTTTTATCTCAAAATCCAGAATGTGTTTAGTTTACCCATATTAAACAAGCATACAAGCTTGTCAGGTCGAAATCACATTCTAATCCAGTCTTCGCTTAATCTTGCGTTTGAACCGTATATCTTCCTTTAAAACTAACCGGTCTAAGCATAGGCTTAATTAAGACCCGTTAGGAATCTAATAGGTTATTAAAAACCTTCGTTCCAGATTTAGGAGCCCAGTAAAAGCTACCTGTACTTGCTTGGTTGTATACGGCTGGGATAAATTGTATAAATTTACTCAGGTAAATACTCTTAACTTATTTTCCTTATACGGGCTTGGGATACGGTATTATAATAATACCGCTTGGTCGGGTATGTAGTCATTTAAATTGGATTGTGATTAATGCATTTACATAACTCGTTTTAAGCTGTATTATTTGGTGTATGGCCTTTGGGGGTTAAATGACCATGTCCCGGATATCCTTGGCATCATTCAAAGAAATGGCCACGACCTAAGCACGGGGTGTAGGCATACACCTGACAGTTGCATTATGTAAAAACTGGTAATCCACTTAAAGGAATCAACCTTGTGGGCATTATACCTGTGGCATGTCAGTTAATCTTGTCCGGCTCTTCTAACCGGCCCTGACGGACCACAAATAAGTAAAACTGTATACAAGATTATTTTTTAAATAATTGTCGCAAGTTATAAACGATATTTTGTGCCGTGTGCATTCAAACTAATTTTCTTAAACTCTTTTCAAAATGAGTCAGTTAATTGTATTTACCAGTGTAAACTGACGTATTTTCCAAAAAGGCTAAGTGCAGGTACTAGACGAAATAGGCTGGCTACTCCTGGCATCATTAATCAAGTCTTGCAAGCTTTAGATGTTAAAGTCTGTTGAACAATGATCTTTTATATTTTGATCCGCCTGTGGATCCTTTACAGTCCGTTTGTAATACTTTGATATTACTATTTGTTCGGTTTGTAATGTGATTCATCTTTTGCTTCCGCTGAGCATTTAAATTGTGTTGTTTGACTTTGATGATATCAACTACGTCACGATACTCCCCACCGGGCCCACCGGTAATACGTGGAAATATCGGGGTGTGACAATTAGGATGTTACAATTACCGACCAAAAATCATGGGTGACGGTCATTTGTTTGAACCACGAAGCAAACAAGCGACACACAAAGGCTGAATCAAAGTAAATAGGTCCTCATAATGTATCGCGAAGACATGCTCGCCTATAAGTGGACACTCACCCCAAGAGTTCCCTGGTAAGAGTGACTGGTCCGATACTGCGGATTTGTACGAACACTCTAGCCTTAGACAGAAAGCTCGGGGTACAGGCATCCACCCTTCCAGTTTGCACGTGTTCACATTATTTAGCCCCAAACTTTGACGAGATTTTGAAAAATTTTGAAGGTTCAAAACATTATAATAAATCATCCAAGAACAAATGATTAGTTTTCAAAGCAGATTCGAAATTTGTGTTCTTATTGTGGTTGTTGCCTAAAGATAGGCAACGGTATTGTTTTATGACTAAACGCAAGTAAACTCGCGTTAGGGTCCTAGGAAGGTTATAGACTAGGTCAAAGCATTACTAATAACCTAATTCCCTATAACCATGAGCTCTGATACCAACTTTTCTGTCACACCCCGACCACGTAAAACAACAAAACGTGGCGGAAACTTCGGGGAGTGTTGTAACAGAATCATTGTTTCACAACCATGGATTAAAAAATTTCATTTTATTTAATTAAATGTATTACATTACATTGGAATTAGAAACAAAACATGAACAAATAGACTTTATTGTTATTAAGTCGCTAAGGCCTCGTCCGTTCCTATGTGAGTATGCATCAATATCATCATCAAATATCATCAACTATGGTACCTGAAACACATGTGAAAATACGTCAGCATAAAAATGCCGACGAGTACATAGGTTTTATGTGAGTGTCAGATTCATGGCTCGTTTTACATGTTGCAATACTTATTTAAAAACTTTATTTTGAAAAGTATAGTATTGCGACATAATTAATCAACTCAAATCAAGTTGGATAGGATTTATAAAATCTCGTAGCCATGATTCTTAACTCCAAAACATTTTGTTTTATTAAATCAAATCGTAAAACATCTCGTAGAAACTCGTTAATAAGACTCGTATGGTTTATATTATTCAGAAAACATAATTGTGTGACATTGTTTCAAAATCGTTTACCCAAGTGATCTAGATAACGCAACGATATATAATGTGTTAAAAGCACTTATATATAGGAAGTATCAGCGGCGTATCCACCATGCTTTTAACACATTACACCCGCCCCGTTACCTAATCACTTCCCTAACCCAATGGTTCAAACAGTTACAAATGGTTCACATAAATCAAATGGTTGCGAACGGTTCACATAAATCCAACGATTACAAATGGTTCACATACATCCAATGATTACAAATGGTTCACATACATCCAACGATTACAAATGGTTCAAAACGTAAAACAATTGTGCTTGCATGTTAAGTGAACATACATAGCAAAACATAATGAAATCATGTACTAAGAGTGTACTAATGAACATAGCAAGTATACGATATGAAAACATGGAAAACACGAAAGTAACAAGTAGGCACATGTGTTTCACCCCAAAATGTTTGAAAAAGAGTAAAAGAGGGGACTATGTACTCACTTGAGATTGCTTAGAAGTCTTGAATAACAACCAAGCAAAGCTAGAGGGATCACGAAATCAAACGACACCTAATATAGGTAATTATGTAAATAAACGGATCTAAATCGGAAGATCGGATAGAATGAGGTTTCGTAAACCAAATGAGTATAGGAAATCATGTAATATAGTTTAACAAAGCCTACATACTAAAATGAAACCTAACCTAAGTGCTTACGACCCATTATGACCCGTTTAGGTAGCTTACGCCACTTTAACGCGTCGTTCGCGTAAAACGCGTTCGGAACGCCTAACTAGTCCTATGACAAGTATTATATGCATTAATATGTCTAATATTGTTGTCTAATCAGTTTAGATATAAAAAATTATGTTACATATGCTTAAAATAAATTTATGCGCCAAAAGGGCATTTTGGTCATTTACCTAAGGCATATAAACTACCTATCATACAACTACTTAAACGAAGTGACCATAAGGTATAACCTCGGAAGTTTATTCCCTATGTAACTATGGTCACCTAATGTGTTTGGTCGGATCCTAATGATCGACCAAACGGGTCGGGTTCGAAAGTATAAGCGGTTGTTTAGACCGCTTACCTTACGACCCTACATAAGCACTAAACCTAAAGTGACGAGCTAAACATGTTAAAACATGTTTAACGAGGTTTGAAAAAAGGTTTGGTATAAAAAAAATGGTTTTGATACCTAAAAGTAGTTTGGTTACAAAATACGCAAGAATACGTATTTTGGCCGAAACTACGGCTCGCCACTATGCCTAGATAACTTGGTAATCAGTAGGTATAGTCATAAGAGACTAAAACCATCGTGATTACTCTCACGTTATGCAGTTCAAACGAACTTCGTGTTGACCATAAACTGGTCAATGCAGAAAGTCAAACAAAGTTTGACTTTTATGCTAAAAACGCGTAAACGAACGAAAGAGGATTTACAAAAGGTTCAAGAATGGAAATCTAGATCCAACTTGCTCAGGGATGAGGTGATAAGCCCCAACTTAGAGCAAATAGATCAGATTGTGTGAGTTGCAACAATGAGGAGCATGGGTATTTATAGGATTTCTAGGACCGTTAGGATCGTTCCTCGAAAACTGAGCTTAAATCTGGACCGTACACAGGCACCCATGGTTTTGCAAAACCATGGGCACCTTAAAAATAGCCCATAGTAAGTTATAAACCATGTGCAAATGAGGGGAACAGCTGGAACAAGCTGAAAATCAGATTTTCCATTTTGGTCCCTTCCTAAGATAACTATGGCAGATTGTCAATTTTGGTCCCTGAATGTGCAAAACATGGTTTTTGATGCATTTTTGACACGTTTAAGCCCCGTTAATCCCATTTCAAGGCTCTAAAAAGAATTTAAAGTATAGGTAACATGAAACATGCTAAAAAATATCTCGGATGTCGGTTCGTTTGACTGTACGGTTGCGTTATTCGGTTAATTACGACGAAACACGAACGGACGCGAAAAACGGTCCAAATTACGCGACGAATGGATTTTTATCAAGCCAATCACTAAAATAAAATATTTTAATGATTACATAAATTTTGGATGTCCGGATGTATTCATAACGTAAGATATGCGCGAAAATGCAAACTTATGCACTTTTTGACGCTTTTAGTCCCTATTGATCAAGAAAGTTTATTTTTGCGCACCAAACACCTCAAAGCCTATTTCTAACCTATGTAAAGGATATTTAGGGCATATTTAACTTATGATCAAGTTCCAGAATGTTCGTTACAGTACAAATCAGCATACTTTCACAGTTTGTCGAAATTAGTCCCTGTAAGCGAATAAACTTGATTTCGCCACACCAAACCCTCCAAAACTTATTTCTAAGTTATGTAAAGGTTATTTAAGGTATGTTAAGCCTATTTCACTATTCCGGAGTGTTCGTTGCATTAAACTGGTTATATTTACGCATCAGTGCGCGTATAACATTCCAGAAAGCGATTTAAAGCTTGAAATCGAACATGAATTGATATATGCAAACAATACACGTATTTTTACAAATCCCAAGTATGAAACACAATATTTCATAAATTTTGTATTTGTTTGATGGTCGCAGAGGCATAGGTGTCACATGTTCAATGAGAGATAGCCTCCCTGTCTTCAACATTTCTTCCATTGGCAATGAATATTGCACCCCGTGTTGATAATTCACTTCAACCGTTCCCGCTTCTTCATGCATCACACAACTGCTAAGTGTTGGTAGAGGAGTATTGTCAATATCATCATCATCTTCAACATCATCTTCTGCCGAAAATTTTCTCTTCAATCTTTTTATTACAGTTCGGGTTCTTTCACAATTGTTGGCCATTGGAACCCCAAGGGCCAGGATATCCCTCTGAACCCCTTCAATCATACCAAGCATGGCTTTGATTGTCCTTACCTTCACCCTTCTCCTATCAGAGAACTTTATGATGAATCGTTTCACTTTCCTTTCAAACCTCCATGCAATAACCTTAGCCATTTTTGAAGTTTTTGGCGATTTGGACAATATGTGGTGTTTTAGTCAATGTTTTTGGCGTGTTTGAGCTTGTGTTCTCTTGGTCTTCTTTTATATTGAATTTTTTTCCCACGCATGACAAGTAATTATGGTGTTTTGAAAAAGATAAATAAATTCAATTCCCCAAGTATTTGGCTTTCAATATAATAAATGTTAGTAATTATGTTTCTGTCGTTTCATTTTACTGTTTTTGCAGTTACCGTGTTTTGTTTTCAGACTCATCTGTTTTTATGGTGTAACACGTCTAATCTTGACGGCTGTAATTATGACGTTTTGTTTTCCAATGGAGTTTAGATAACGCTGAGACTTTTTTGTTTTTTTTTTCTTTGCACATTGCTTTAAGTTTTTTTTTTTATAATAGTACTTGTTCAAAGTAATTTTATTATAGTTTGGTAGTTTTTGGGGTGTTTTTATGGCATGATGGCGTTTTACAAGCATTTGCTCTTTTTGACGTTTTATTATATTTTTCATTATAGGATTAATGTACTTTGTTGTTTCTTAGTTGAAATTACAAAACAAACAACAGATAAAGAAAATTAAAAAAAAAACAAATAGAAGCAATTTATGATCTAAATCTTCAGTGTCATAAGTCTCTTTCTTTTTTTGAAACTACAAGAACTGTCACAAACAAATGGCGTTTTGGGTTTGGCGTGGTTTATTTTCTTTGTTCATGTCTTGAAGTGTCTTTGTGTATGTTGGAGACATAGATCGACCCCGTGTGGGTGGATGCTATCTGCCCGTCATCTTCATTATAATCATCGAGGCCAAAGTAGCATTTACACTTGGATAGGTCTCTTCTAATCATCCAAACCTTCTTCAAGAACAAAGATGACAGAATGACATATGGGTGTCATCAGTCCCTCTTTCTTGAATTTTGTCCATCTCATGCAGCAAAATCTTACTACACCCACCTAACAAATCATTCAGCGAAACTTCATGCAGTACATTACTGAGTATCAAAGATAAGATGTTTGCCATCGTTGTATTTTTTGGCATTTTACATTGAGTTGTATTTTTTTAGGAACCACTGTGTTTTTTCGGTGTGATAAACGGAAGGTGGTGAGACGTTTCTATTTATAGGATTTTTTTGGCACGTAGTTTAGGCGGGATATTATTTTTATAACACAAAATGTAATTAACATTTATCCAGATGTAAGGCTTGGCATTATATATTATGGCATTTCACATTTTGTGGCGTTTTTGTAGCCTGAGAGCTTAAATAAAAACACAGAAAAAACTATGCAGTGACAAAATTGGCGTTTTGTATTTATTTGGCGTTTTATATTTTCAACGACGTTTTATGTGAGAAACGATGTTTTACCTTTTTTACCCTTCATGAAGCGCGTCCACGTAATAAAATTGATGTTATTTACGAAAACAACACCGCGCCAATCTAGTCCATAGATTGTTTTGATCGGACGATCCATAACCGTTCTCACACTTTCCACCATTTTCTCTAAATCCTGACCCTATATATATATATATATATATATAGGGTGGGGTTCGACTACAAAGTCTATTTTTCCTACAAAGTGTACAAAGTCATAAAACACCACAATTTCAGCCATAAAACACACTCAAAACCCATAAATAACAGACTGAAGGTCACTCAAACACAATAACCAAACCCAGCAGTCTATAAAAACTTCAAACACACAATCATAGAACTATGAATATAAAACACAACATGATAATCAATATAAAACACACTAATGTTAGTCATTCGATAATGAAAGCCTTATCATCCAAAACACAACACAAAACCCACAAATATGACATTTTAGTAATCTTCACTTTGTTATTTGTGGGTTTTGAGTGTGTTTTATGGCTGAAATTGTGGTGTTTTATGACTTTGTACACTTTGTAGGAAAAGTGGACTTTGTAGCCAACTCCCACCCTATATATATGTATATATTGCGCAAAAGTGTAAAAATGAAAAGGCGGTCATGTTTACTCACGGTTTACGTAGAGATTCCACGAAAGTGAGTTGGACGAGTCTTGAGTTTATGGAACCCCGAAGTTACCCTAAAAGGGAAACGAAGGTGTGTGAGTTGGGTTTTTGTTCAACGGATCGGATTTAGAAATTCCAAGTTAACGTGTTATGAATTAAATTAAAGTATCATAAGAATGGTCATGTAAGGAGATAGGATAAATTCCACCCATTTAATCTCATTATATGATACACTAAAGCACAAAATCATCAACTTTGTTGATGATTTCGGTTGGTCATATATGTGAAAATAATAAGAACTTAAACCTACTAAATCTACAAACAACCAACCAAGTGAGCAACCTAGATGCGTGCATCCCAAACATGGAAAGGGTTTGAGGGCGTGTTGTCTCCGTGTCCCCTTGATGGAAATTGTTTGAGACTTAGTGGTATGAAGATAACAAATCAATAAGTGAGGTAGTGGAACAAGGTTGGAGAGTCAAAGCTTCCATGGTTCACACCTTCACCAAAACATAAGTCTCACCATATTGAAGATGGTGAGCTTGGATGGTCTCAACACTTGTAGGTTGTCTAAAACCTTGTCATAACAGAAAGTTTAGAGGGTGTTTGCACCTCTAAACTTATAACAATCAACCATACACAAGCTCCACAACTATAAGGTTGGTTAGAAGCAAGGTAGGTGCAAGATTGTGCAAGTTTAAACATGTTTATAGAAGTTTAAGTAAAAGCTTCTCTAAAACAGAAAGTTTGGGCCTCAAAATGGTGATGTTCCACCTTAGTTTACCATGGTAAACTTGTGGAACACTCCTAGAGGTGTTCCCTCCTTTCAATAAGAAGAAAAAGTGATGAAACATGAAGAAAAGTGAGATGGAAACTCACTTTTGAACTTAGGAGAATTTTGCTCAAACTTGCTCTTCCTATTGATTAGAGAGTGTTACGAGTGATTTTAGAGAGTTGGAAAAGTGAAATGAAGGTGTAGGAGGCTTAGTTTTATAATGGTGAAGTAGGATTTGTGTTTTAATGAAGTTATAAGGTGAATGGGTAAGAATGGAGGTGGGAAAATTGGCCATCCCATGAGCTAAAACAACATTCTACGGATTAAGCCCCCTCGCCACCCGCGGTGGGCAAGGGGTAGTCAGTTGCCCCACACAAGGGGCTCTTTCACAAGTTTGTTTTTTTTTAATTTTAGCCCCTGGACTTTGTAATTATGTTATTTTATGTCATTTTATTGTAATCTGGCTCATTTTTAGGTATTTAAAGTGTATCAAGATATTATATGAGTATGATGCATGTATGATTAATATTTCCAAGCATGTCGAGTCCCGTTTTGCGTATAAACATGTATTCAACGATTAATTGCGTATAACATGAGTATGTAACACGTATATGGATAAAAATGAATTTCCATCATGATCAAAGCCTCAGATTACAAGATTGGAAACGAAATACGAATACCATATGATTATAAATTTCTAAATATCGAAATACGAATACAACTTTATAAGTAAGGAAAGTACAGAAATGCGAAGCGTTACAAAATGTGACATACTTTCACAATGCCACGTGACCACGCTCCTATATAACCTGTGTTATGAATCGATCTTCAATTGCTTACACTCCATGATGATGATGATTCCATGCAACTTTTAATCATCATATACATCCACATCATTAGTAATTGAAGATGTCATACATAATCAAAACATACATAATTCAACGACAACGACACATGCTTTCTACATATACTGTTCCATTCGATTATCTTTCTGAATTTAATCATTGCATCTTGGTGTCGAATCTTCAAAGAAAAGTCAACAATAATATATTTGCACTTTCATTCCATTCTCACAAGCACATGGTTAGCACCATTAATACTCATACGTATTAAAAACCACGTATACATATATACAAGTCCTATTCGTTTGTATATATTAAATCCTAATTCATGCCTACATACCTTTCTATCCATACACATACATACAATTTCTATCCTACACATTCATACATGCAAATCCTAGCCATATACGTCAATGCATATAAATCCCTTACATATAAACCTACATACTTCTTCATTCCTAATCATGATCACCTACGTGTTCCATCTACTTACACATAATTAAATCTATACCTACATGCATACATACTTATTTCATCCCCATACATACTCACATACAAGTTCCATACTTACCCGCACCTCACACAACTTTTCGGTAAGGTTGGGTGCATTTCAGACACTTAATGGGGCTTGGGAACGAGGCTACGGGGATCGGGGTCGAAGAAATGAAGAAACAGGGTAAAAATGGGGTCCTCGACGTCGCTGAAAGCCCAGAAGCCCGTCACCGACTGCCATCGGCTGGGGGGCTCAACAACCTATTTGGGCCTTGGCGACTCCCACTGCAGTGCTGACACCCGGATTTTGATCTTTTGTCCATTTTGACCCCCCATTAACGCATCCCGAGAGTCCTAAAATGTAAATTAACATTTTTCCAAGCCCTGAAATTGTTCCAACACTAATTCCCATACCCCAATATCTAATTCTATATCTCATCATATTACTTTCTAAATTTTGACCCGTTTATTCCCACCAAGTGTATTCATTCAAAGTTAAACTATCATTAACCCATTACGACATTACTACCTTGGTACTACCATTACATATCCATCCTTTCATGATTCCACTTCCTCTTGTATATAAAACTTTAATGCACAATAATAAATTGAGTTCGGGAATCACTTACCTCGAGCCCACCACATTCATGCTAGCTTCCCTGACTCCTCTTGACTCATTAGCCTTTTGTGCTTTGATCCAACTTGACATGATTCCTATTTTCTCAAGTCATCATGCTTACAACATCTTTAGCGTATACGCTCATTCACACTAACATCCATTTCCAACACATAGGTTGCTTTTGTGATAATTGGCACTTTTCGTGTAATTTCGTACAATGTGAACAGTGTTTTATATTATATGGTTGTGTATTTTGAACGTCTGATGTGCATGATTTCATGGCATACATTTAAAGAACTCGCAAAAAACATTTCATGATGTCTGATACTTGTTTTTATTGGTCGTGACTTGAAACAGTTTAGACAGTGCACAGAAATAACTAACACACTTCTCAGATAAACTATAGTGCTGACAGGAGTTCATTACTCAGACAGACAACATGTTTAGGACACAAATTGAGTCCCAGAGCCAATCTTATACTAAACTTCATGTGAGGAAGTAAGAGATTATGTTACTGCTTTCCGAGAGACAAACGAACACTAGAAACTGCCCGAAACTAGCTAAAACTAACCAAAACAGCAAAATTCAGCATTTTATAGCTTATGTAATAATCAGAAATAACGCCAGAATGCTCATAATAACTTGAAAAGTGGCAGAAACATTATCACGACATAATAACACATTACACCATGTGAGTTACTAATATTGATCCTTTAAGCGATCCGATAACCAAACGAACACCCAAACACATCTAAAAACATCATGTGAACTAGTTAGCAATATTTTCATGACATGAAACTAGTTTATGGTCTTAAACACCATGTTATGTATCAATAACATCTAAACACCTAAAATTCCTAACAAATCATACATGATACCATCTTTTTAACACTTAACAAATTTTAAACAAACCCCCCCCCCCCATTGTAACCGTCCCATGGGACCCCACCCCACCCAAACTTGTTGACTAATCTCCATAGTAGTCAAAGATGCCTCTTAGAGATCCATGAGATAAAATGTTGGAGGGAAACTAAGGACCAATAGATTAAACTCCTTATCATCACCAAGTCACCCTCATTTTCATCACAACAACAAAATCAAACACACTCTCTTCTCTCCCGCTTCACTCTCGGCCGTAAGTACCCCCCCCCCCCCATCATCATCATCTTCCACTAATTCCTAGCAAATCCAAGACTCTCACAAGGTGTCTCAAGGTGTATTAAGAAGGTGTCAAGGCTTGGAAGTGGAAGGACCACTCTTTGGAGCTATTAACCACCATCTTTGTGTCATCTTCTCTTCATCTGCATCATCTTGTTTCTACCCTAGACTTGTGTTAGTAGTAAGTTCCTTGTGAACCCATTTTTCATCTTGTTCTAGTAGTTATAACTTATGTGTAACTAAAAATCTAAAGGATCTTACAAAATAAAGAAGATGAACACTTGAACCAAACTAAAAATCATAAGAAAACAAGTTGTGTATGTTATGTGATGAAGTTATTTGATGATTGTTTACGTGTATGATGATGAACACCACATAAAGGCTTGTTAGATGATGATTAAACACATGATCTAACAAGTATGTGTAAAGATCCTGAAAGATCTAGGATCTAGGTTGAACATGTATTATGTGAAGAATGAACTTGAAAAGTAAGCATGTTTAAGAGTGGAATTTGGTTCTTACAAAGTATGATTCTTGAAAAATCAAAGATTTGAAAGTTGAAAGTTTCAAAGAATAAAGTTTACTACATAATGAACATGGTTTTGATTTTGAAAATAAATGAACTTGTTACATATGTGAAAATGAAATTGTTGAAGTATTTAGAACATGAAAACTTGAAGAAAATGAATTTTTACAAAAATGGATCACAAGTTGTAAAGAAGGAATTTTTACAAAATGGTTCATATTAAGAAATAAACCATGTTTTTGTACTTCAAAGAACATGTTTAACACATAGTTAAAAGACTACAACTTTTTACAAACTTTCAAGTTCATCACCTCATGAAAAATGCATTCTTATGCATATGTTAGGTTTGTAAATTGTGGTGGATGATTTGTTGACGATTTTGAAAAGAAAATGATATGATTTGAAAGCATGGAAACCTCCTTTTTACAAAGGAAACTACGGCAAAATTTTTATAAAAATACAAGTAATGGAGGTTGGTTTTCAAAATTCCCAAAAAATTTTGGTTTTCAAAAACCTCCCTCCTACACGTAATCTTGATTAATGGTTTTAAATATAAAAATTCCCAAAAATTTTTGGTATAAAAATACAAGTAATGGAGGTTGGTTTTCAAAAATAAAAATGGTTATAAATATACATTTAGGAAAATATATATTGAGAGATCACATAAACTATGTGCTATGTGTATATTATTTGTATTAGTTATACTAAATTTAGGGACTTGAAATAATATACCACACAAATACCAAAAATTGTAATTAAAGAAATTACAAGAATTACAAGAATATGAATGTATATCTTGGACACAAATATTGGACTCTTGGACAAATGGACATATCGGACAAATTATATAAATATTCCCGAATTTAAGTTGTATTATAACTAAGCTTGGCAAACGACATTTTTCAAAACCGAACAAATGACAAAGTATGTATTTTTACAAGTATTATGAAAATATACCATGTTTTGTCAAACATGGAAATATATTATTTTTGAAGTGTATAGGAATATTTATTTTTCACAAACAACTTAAAATATATTATTTTGGGAGGAAACTAAAAATATATATTTTTTCTACACTTGATCTTAAAAATAAATTATTTAAGGCATATGTGATCATTCATATTTACCAAGTCAAAAATTAATAATGCAAGAATTATGGTTATAATTGTGCAAAAACAATATTCCGGAAAAACTAAATATATATTAAGTATGAAATACTTAATAAATACAAGAAAACACGTATTCCTGTACATACAAATATATGCCAACATACACTACCAACACTTGGTAAAATTACCCTTATAGAAGTATTGTACATAAATATGAGAATACAAAGTAAAATACTCAACATACAAGTATACCTATACTAGGGAATACTTACAAGTGTATAATACTTATCAAACGGTATTTTGGTTGTGAAAAATACAAACACACGTATATAGAAACAATATATATATATATATATATATATATATCAAACAAATTAAAAATATATTATTTTTAAGAAACCCTTGAATGATATACATGCAATGCATGCAAATTGTATAAGTTAAAATATAATATTTTAACCAATATATTGAACTTCGAATTTTATATAGTTATGAGAAATTATATAAAGGCATCATACACCGAAAGTGCAACTCAAAACAAAAACAAATCCAAAACAAGTCTTAATAAGTTTTTAAAACTAAGAACTGTTACAAGACCGAGGTGTCTAACAAAACCTAGCACGTTTGTAGGTTGCAAAACAAACCAAGGAAACAGAATTTCAGTACGCACTTTACACGGATGCAAAACTGTGAGTTCATGTCCCCCTTTTCTTTTAACGTTTTCGGTTTTCAACTTTCGGGGGGAAATACATGTTAACAAGGGTATGGTTAAGCTACAGAATGAACTCTTAGATCATGTGAGCATAGGATGTAACTAAGGAGCCGTTAATCCTTTTAAGGACCACAAAACAAAGGTTAGATCTAATGGGTACGGGCGAGCCCCACTCAAGGTCCCGGTGTGGCCACTTAGAGTGCTGTTGTGTCCCAGTCGAGGTAAATCGACACTAAAAATCGTCTACTCGGGTTGAGTGCCTCCTATGTCGTCACATATATTAATGTTGCTAATCCAGGAACCAGCGAGTTTGACGGAATCTCGGTCTCGATACGACGTGTTCGGTTTGTTTATTGTTACTAAGAAAGGAGTAGAAGATAGATACGACACCGAGCAGTCACTTATAATCTGGTCTCTATTGAAATCTTCACAAGTTACAGCACCATGAGACCAGTTGGACAGCATGTCCCCTCTGGGAACCAAAAGCTTGTCCAAATGGGAACCCCAACTCCCTATTTATAGGCAACAACCTATCTGGTACGAATGAGCTAGTGTCCATCTGTCTGGATGGACTTTACATTATGAATACCTACTTTACATTATCAATACCTATTCGACCGGAGGGGGATTTGACTATTCTATTATCCATCTGTCCGGATGGACTTTGATAATACTAAAACCTATCCTACTTTCTCTATTGTATACAATATTCAACACACACTCTATCTAACTATTCGCATAGTGGCAGACGTACGAAATATGCACCAACAGATTCCCCGTCGGCTGTCACTGTCGAATCGTCTCTAACACTTTGAGAACCTTGAGTCGTGTTTGAATATTCTGTAATCTTCAAATTTACTGCAACTTCAATCAGGCATCTTGAAATCTGACAATAGATTCCCCCTTGATTGATGATTCGGGTTTGCTTTTGACTGTATAGAGCACTAATTCCCCCTGAAATGGATCTTTAGGTCTTTTGCACAGTTCACGACTCTCCTCTGATTTGCTAAACTGCAACCTTCATGAACAATCACCAACTTGAAACTAGTCAATGCAACATCCTTTGTTTCAGCTTTAACCGCATCCGAGCTCAGTTTTTTATATCACATGTAAGCACCACGATCTCGCATTCCGCTTGCTGGATCTAAGAATATACAAAAACTCAACTGGCAATTGATAGAAACTTCAAATACCTCACTGGTTAACTTCAAATCCGTGATTCCCCGTGAAGATCTGATATCTTGTACACCGTAGTCAACGTTAACGCACCGTAAGAATGGCAGATCCGTGTAAACGGTATTCTCCACAATCAGCAAATCTTCATCGGAAAACAAATCATCTGGTAATGTAATCCGATCTCTAAAGCTATCATCCAAAATCTGATTCATCTCCTTGGATAATCTAGATCTCAAAAGCTTTCACCCACGATCAGATTCACATTCCCCTGACAATCTTAAGTCGAAACAACCCGAATATTGTTGTAGTGTCACGAATTTCAAAAATGCCAAAATTTCAACATATGACATTGAAATTTTTATTCCCCCTCATATTTGCAAATTCTGACTTCTCTATCACTGATTTCCCCCTCAAACTGAGCAATTCTGTCCTCTTACTGTGAAAAACTCGACTATGCAAATTTTTTTTCCCAAATGTCAGTTTTTCATCATTACGGATTTTACGTTTTGGCCCATAAATAGTCAGATAATATAATAATAAAAATTCTACACCAATATCATGACTACCCCACTAATTTCCAAAATCCGTGATCGCATCATCAAATCTGTTCACTGAAGCCCCAGACGATGTCCCCGAATAACCCAGCTTGGTTGTTAAAAACCCGAAAAAAATTCCAATCACCAAATTTTTTATGGAGACTCTCCTCGTTGTTGCGATAAAAAATGCCTTCTTTTAGGCATTTGATCATCAGTTCGAATGGCATGTTGTCGAATGACCATTCGATCGAATGGGTCATCTTGTCCGGATGGTCATTCGACCGAATGACAAAAGGGACAAACTTGTGTTTGTGGATCGGATGGTCATCCGATCGAATTATCATTCAAGTGAAAACCAACTGATCATTCAAACACAAGATAATGATATGGTTCGGATGGTCATCTGATCGGATGGTCATCCGATCGGATATGTTATAACAGTTCAAGAACACTACAAAACACGTTTTTTCGATCCAGAATCTCGATTTGTGTCAATTTCATGATGAAACTTCACTGGATTGTGCGTGAATCAATTCTGAACAGAATGATGTCTTCAATTCCAAAATCCATCAGTGAATTGACCTTTATTTTGATGATTTTCTCTGTTATAACGTCAAAACTCCCTTTTAACCCAAAATTGATGAGCTTGGGTGGTTTAACCGACTGTTAGATCAATTAAATCAGTATCGTAGCTCTGATACCACTGCTAATCCAGGAACCGACGAGTTTGACGGAGCCTCGATCTCGATACGACGTGTTCGGTTCGTTTATTATTACTAAGAAAGGAGTAGAAGATAGATACGACACTGAGCAGTCACTTATAATCTGGTCTCTATTGAAATCTTGACAAGTTACAGCACCATGAGACCAGTTGGACAGCATGTCCCCTCTGGGAACCAAAAGCTTATCGAAATGGGAACCCCAACTCCCTAGTTATAGGAAACAACTTATCAGGTCCGAATGAGCTAGTGTCCATCCGTCCGTATGGTCATCCGTCCGGATGGACTTTACATTATCAATACCTATTCGATCGGATGGGGTTGAAACTATTCTATTGTCCATCCGACTGGATGGACTTGTCCATCCGTCTAAATGGACTTGTCAATCCGTCCAAATGGACTTTGATAATACTAAAACCTGTCCTACTTTCTCTATTGTATACAATATTCAACACCCGCTCTATCTAACTATTCGCACAGTGGCAGATGTACGAAATATGCACCAACAAATTCCCCCTCGACTGTCACTGTCGAATCGTCTGTGACACTTTTAGAACCTTGAGTCGTGTTTGAATATTCTGTAATCTTCAACTTTTCTGCGACTTCAATCAGGCATCTTGAAATTTAATAATAGATTCCCCTTTGATTGATGATTCGGGTTTGCTTTTGACAGTATAGAGCACTAATTCCCCCTGAAATGAATCTTCAGGTCTTTTGCACAGTTCACGACTCTCCTCTGATTTGCTAAATTGCAACCTTCACAAACAATCACCAACTTGAAACTAGTCAATGCAGAATCCTCTGTTTCAGCTTTAACCGCATCCGAGCTCAGTTTTTGATATGACATGTAAGCACCACGATCTCGCATTCCGCTTGCTCAATCTAAGAATATACAAAAACTCAACCGGCAATTGATAGAAACTTCAAATACCTCACTGGTTAACTTCAAATCCGTGATTACCCCTGTTCTGATATCCCGTTCACCGGGGTCAACATAACGCACCGTAAGAATGACAGATCCGTGTAAACGGGATTCTCCACAATAAGCAAATCTTTATCGGAAAACAAATTATTTGGTAATGTAATCGGATCTCTGAAGCATTCGTCCACAATCAGATTCATCTCCTCGGATAATCTAGATCTCAGAATCTTTCACCCACGATCAGATTCACATTCCCTTTGACAATCTGAAGTCGAAACCACCCGAATACTGTTGCAGTGTCACGAATTTCAAAAATGTCGGAATCTCAACATATGACATTGAAATTTTTATTGCCCCCTAATTTTTGCAAATTCTGACGTCTCTATCACTGAATTCCCCCTCAAAATGAGCAATTCAGTCCTCTTTTAACTGTGAAAAACTCGACTAAGCCAATTTTTTTTCCCTGATGTCAGTTTTTCATCATTGCGGATTTTACGTTTTGGCCCATAAATAGTCAGATAATATGAATGATAAACATTCTGCACCAATATGATGACTAACCCACTAATTCCCATAATCCGTGATCGCATCATCAAATCTGTTCACAGAAGCCCCAGACGGTGTCCCCGAACAACCCAGCTTGGTCGCTAAAAACCGGAAAAAAATTCAATCACCAAATTTTTTCTGGAGACTCTCCTCGTCATTGCGATCAAAAAATGCCCCTTTTAGGCATTTGAACAACTGTTCGAATGGCATGTTGTCGAATGACCATTCGATCGAATGGGTCTTCTTGTCCGGATGGTCATTCGACCGAATGACAAAAGGGACAAACTTGTGTTTGTGGATCGGATGGTCATCCGATCGAATGATCATTCGAGTGAAAACCAACTGATCATTCAAACACAAGATAATGATATGGTTCGGATGGTCATCCGATCGGATATATTCTAGAAGTTCAAGAACACTCCAAATCATGTTTTTTCGATCCAGAATCTTTATTTGTGTAAATTTCATGAGGAAACTTCACAGGATTGTGCGTGAATCAATTCTGAACAAAATGATGTCTTCAATTCCAAAATCCATCTGTGAATTGACCTTTATTTTGCTGATTTTCCCTGCTTTAACGTCAAAACTCCCGTTTTACCCAAAATTGATGAGCTTGGGTGATTTAACCGACTGTTAGATCGATTAAATCAGTACCGTAGCTCTGATACCACTGCTAATCCAGGAACCAGTGAGTTTGACGAAGCCTCAGTCTCGATACGACATGTTCGGTTCTTTTATTGTTACTAAGAAAGGAGTAGAAGATAGATACAACACCGAGCAGTCACTTATAATCTGGTCACTATTGAAATCTTGACAAGTTACAGCACCATGAGACCACTTGGACAGCATGTCCCCTCTGGGAACCAAAAGCTTATCGAAATGGGAACCCCAACTCCCTATTTATAGGAAACAACCTATCAGGTCCGAATGAGCTAGTGTCCATCCGTCCGTATGGTCATCCGTCCGGATGGACTTTACATTATCAATACCTATTCGACCGGATGGGGTTGGAACTATTCTATTGTCCATCCGACTGGATGGACTTGTCCATCCGTCCAAATGGACTTTGACAATACTAAAACCTGTCCTACTTTCTCTATTGTATACAATATTCAACACCCGCTCTATCTAACTATTCGCACAGTGGCAGATGTACGAAATATGCTCCAACAGATTCCCCCTCGACTGTCACTGTCGAATCGTCTGTGACACTTTTAGAACCTTGAGTCGTGTTTGAATATTCTGTAATCTTCAACTTTTCTGCAACTTCAATCAGGCATCTTGAAATCTAATAATAGATTCCCTTTCGATTGATGATTCGGGTTTGCTTTTGACAGTATAGAGCACTAATTCCCCCTGAAATGAATCTTCAGGTCTTTTGCACAGTTTACGACTCTCCTCTGATTTGCTAAATTGCTACCTTCACAAACAATCACCA
Source organism: Helianthus tuberosus (assembly GCA_030545235.1). Classification (NCBI taxonomy): domain Eukaryota; kingdom Viridiplantae; phylum Streptophyta; class Magnoliopsida; order Asterales; family Asteraceae; genus Helianthus; species Helianthus tuberosus. Next base: position 105,710,269 of record CM060451.1, on the reverse strand, counting down.
ACTTGAAACTAGTCAATGCAGCATCCTGTGTTTCAGCTTTAACCGCATCCGAGCTCAGTTTTTGATATGACATGTAAGCACCACGATCTCGCATTCCGCTTGCTCAATCTAAGAATATACAAAAACTCAACCGGCAATTGATAGAAACTTCAAATACCTCACTGGTTAACTTCAAATCCGTGATTACCCCTGTTCTGATATCCCGTTCACCGGGGTCAACATAACACACCGTAAGAATGACAGATCCGTGTAAACGGGATTCTCCACAATAAGCAAATCTTTATCGGAAAACAAATCATTTGGTAATGTAATCCGATCTCTGAAGAATTCGTCCACAATCAGATTCATCTCCTCGGATAATCTAGATCTCAGAATCTTTCACCCACGATTAGATTCACATTCCCCTTGACAATCTGAAGTCGAAACCACCTGAATACTGTTGCAGTGTCACGAATTTCAAAAATGCCGGAATCTCAACATATGACATTGAAATTTTTATTCCCCCCTCATTTTTGCAAATTCTGAAGTCTCTATCACTGAATTCCCCCTCAAACTGAGCAATTCAGGCCTCTTTTAACTGTGAAAAACTCGACTAAGCCAAATTTTTTTCCCTAATGTCAGTTTTTCATCATTGCGGATTTTACGTTTTGGCCCATAAATAGTCAGATAATATGAATGATAAACATTCTGCACCAATATGATGACTAACCCACTAATTCCCATAATCCGTGATCGCATCATCAAATCTGTTCACTGAAGCCCCAGACGGTGTCCCCGAACAACCCAGCTTGGTCGCTAAAAACCGGAAAAAAATTTCAATCACCAAATTTTTTCTGGAGACTCTCCTCGACGTTGCGATCAAAAAATGCCCTTTTTAGGCATTTGAACAACTGTTCGAATGGCATGTTGTCGAATGACCATTCGATCGAATGGGTCTTCTTGTCCGGATGGTCATTCGACCGAATGACAAAAGGGACAAACTTGTGTTTGTGGATCGGATGGTCATCCGATCGAATGATCATTCGACTGAAAACCAACTGATCATTCAAACACAAGATAATGATATGGTTCAGATGGTCATCCGATCGGATATATTCTAGAAGTTCAAGAACACTCCAAATCATGTTTTTTCGATCCAGAATCTTTATTTGTGTGAATTTGATGAGGAAACTTCACAGGATTGTGCGTGAATCAATTCTGAACAGAATGATGTCTTGAATTCCAAAATCCATCCGTGAATTAACCTTTATTTTGCTGATTTTCCCTGCTTTAACGTCAAAACTCCCGTTTTACCCAAAATTGATGAGCTTGGGTGATTTAACCAACTGTTTGATCGATTAAATCAGTACCGTAGCTCTTATACCACTGCTAATCCAGGAACCAGTGAGTTTGACGAAGCCTCAGTCTCGATACGACGTGTTCGGTTCTTTTATTGTTACTAAGAAAGGAGTAGAAGATAGATACAACACCGAGCAGTCACTTATAATCTGGTCTCTATTGAAATCTTGACAAGTTATAGCACCATGAGACCAGTTGGACAGCATGTCCCCTCTGGGAACCAAAAGCTAGTCCAAATGGGAACCCCAACTCCCTATTTATATGCAACATCCTATTCGGTCCGAATAAGCTAGTGTCCATCCGTCCGGATGGACTTTACATTATCAATACCTACTTTACATTATCAATACCTATTCGACCGGATGGGGATTGGACTATTCTATTGTCCATCCGTCCAGAAGGACTTTGACAATACTAAAACCTGTCCTACTTTCTCTATTATATACAATATTCAACACACGCTCTATCTAACTATTCGCACAGTGGCAGACGTACGAAATATGCACCAACAGATTCCCCCTCGGCTGTCACTGTCGAATCGTCTCTAACACTTTGAGAACCTTGAGTCGTGTTTGAATATTCGGTAATCTTCAATTTTACTGCAACTTTAATCAGGCATCTTGAAATCTAACAATAGATTCTCCCTCTATTGATGATTCGGGTTTGCTTTTGATAGTATAGAGCACTGTTTCCCCCTGAAATGAATCTTCAGGTCTTTTGCACAGTTCACGACTCTCTTCTGTTTTGCTAAACCGCAACCTTCACGAACAATCACCAACTTGAAACTAGTCAATGCAGCATCCTCTGTTTTAGCTTTAACCGCATCCGAGCTTAATTTTTTATATGACATGTAAGCACCACGATCTCGCATTCCGCTTGCTCCATCTAAGAATATACAAAAACTCAACCGGTAATTGATAGAAACTTCAAATACCTCACGGGTTAACTTCAAATCCGTGATTCCCCCTAAAGATCTGATATCCCGTTCACTGTGGTCAACGTTAACGCACCGTAAGAATGACAGATCCGTGTAAACGGTATTCTCCACAATCAGCAAATCTTCATCGGAAAACAAATCATCTGGTAATGTAATCCGATCTCTGAAGCATTCGTGCACAATCAGATTCATCTCCTCGGATAATCTAGATCTCAGAAGCTTTCACCCACGACCAGATTCACATTCCCCCTGACAATCTGAAGTCGAAGCCACCCGAATACTGTTGCAGTGTCACGAATTTCAAAAATGTCGGAATCTCAACATATGACATTGAAATTTTATCCCCCCCTCATTTTTGCAAATTCTGACGTCTCTATCACCGAATTCCCCCTCAAACTGAGCAATTCTGTCCTCTTTTAACTATGAAAAACTGTACTATGCCAATTTTTTTCCCTAATGTCAGTTTTTCATCATTGCGGATTTTACGTTTTGGCCCATAAATAGACATATAATATGAATGATAAACATTCTGCACTAAGATGATGACTACCCCACTAATTTCCATAATCCGTGATCGTATCATCAAATCTGTTCACTGAAGCCCAGACGGTGTCCCCGAACAACCCAACTTGGTCGCTAAAAACCCGAAAAAAAATTCAATCACCAAATTTTTTCTGGAGACTCTCCTCGTCGTTGCGATCAAAAAATGCCCTTTTTAGGCATTTGAACATCTGTTCGAATGGCATGTTGTCTAATGACCATTCGATCGAATGGGTCTTCTTGTCCGGATGGTCATTCAACCGAATGACAAAAGGGACTAACTTTTGTTTTTGGATCGGATGGTCATCCGATCGAATCATCATTCGAGTGAAAACCAACTGATCATTTAAAAACAAGATAATGATATGGTTCGGATGGTTATCCGATTGGATATGTTCTAACTGTTCAAGAACACTACAAATCACGTTTTTTCGATCTAGAAACTTGATTTGTGTGAATTTCATGATGAAATTTCACAGGATTGTGCGTGAATCAATTCCGAACAGAATGATGTCTTCAATTCCAAAATCCATCCATGAATTGACCTTTATTTTGATGATTTTCTCTGTTTTAACGTCAAAACTCCTGTTTAACCCAAAATTGATGAGCTTGGGTGATTTAACCGACTGTTAGATCGATTAAATCACTACCGTAGCTCTGATACCACTGCTAATTCAGGAAACGGCGAGTTTGACGGAGCCTCGGTCTCGATACGACATGTTCGGTTCGTTTATTGTTACTAAGAAAGGAGTAGAAGATAGATACGACACCGAGCAGTCACTTATAATCTGGTCTCTATTGAAATCTTGACAAGTTACAGCACCATGAGACCAGTTGGACAGCATGTCCCCTCTGGGAATCAAAAGCTTATCCAAATGGGAACCCCAACTTCTTATTTATAGGAAACAACCTATCTGGTCCAAATGAGCTAGTGTCCATCCGTCCGGAGGGACTTTACATTATCAATACCTATTCGACCGGATGGGGTTTGGACTATTCTACTGTCCATCCAACTGGATGGACTTGTGCATCCGTCCGAATGGACTTTGACAATACTAAAACATGTCCTACTTTCTCTATTGTATACAATATTCAACACACACTCTATCTAACTATTCGCACAGTGGCAAATGTACGAAATATGCACCAACATATTCCCCCTCGACTGTCACTGTCGAATCGTCTCTAACACTTTGAGAACCTTGAGTCGTGTTTGAATATTCTGTAATCTTCAACTTTTCTGCAACTTCAATCAGGTATCTTGAAATATGACAATAGATTCCCCCTCGATTGATGATTCGGGTTTGCTTTTGACTGTATAGAGCACTAATTCCCCCTGAAATGAATCTTCATGTCTTTTGCACAGTTCACGACTCTCCTCTGATTTGCTAAACTGCAACCTTCACGAACAATCACCAACTTGAAACTAGTCAATGCAGCATCCTTTTTTTCAGCTTTAACTGCATCCGAGCTCAGTTTTTGATATGACATGTAAGCACCACGATCTCACATTCCGCTTACTCGATCTAAGAATATACAAAAACTCAACTGGCAATTGATAGAAACTTCAAATACCTCAGTGGTTAACTTCAAATCTGTGATTCCCCCTGAAGATCTGATATCCCGTTCACCGTGGTCAATGTTAACGCACCGTAAGAATGAGAGATCCATGTAAACGTTATTCTCCACAATCAGCAAATCTTCATCGGAAAACAAATCATCTGGTAATGTAATCCGATCTCTGAAGCATTCGTCCATAATCAGATTCATTTCCTCGGATAATCTAGATTTCAGAAGCTTTCACCCACGATCAGATTCACATTCCCCCTGACAATCTGAAGTCGAAACCACCCGAATACTGTTGCAGTGTCACGAATTTCAAAAATGCAAGAATTAACATATGACATTGAAATTTTTATTCCCCCCTCATTTTTACAAATTCTGACGTCTCCATCACTGAATTCCCCCTCAAACTGAGCAATTCAGTCCTCTTTTAACTGTGAAAAATTCGACTATGCCAAAATTTTTTTTCCCTAATGTCAATTTTTCATCATTGCGGATTTTACGTTTTGGCCCATAAATAGTCAGATAATATGAATGATAAACATTCTGCACCAATATGATGACTACCCCACTAATTTCCATAATCCGTGATCGCATCATCAAATATGTTCACTGAAGCCCCAGACGGTGTCCCCGAACAACGCAGCTTGGTCGCTAAAAACCCGAAAAAAATTTCAATCACCAAATTTTTTCTGGAACTTTCCTCGTCGTTGCGATAAAAAAAATGCTTTTTTTAGGCATTTGAACATCTGTTCGAATGGCATGTTATCGAATGACCATTCGATCGACCGGGTCTTCTTGTCCGGATGGTCATTCGACCGAATGACAAAAGGGACAAACTTGTGTTTGTGGATCGGATGGTCATCCGATCGAATGATCATTCGAGTGAAAACCAACTGATCATACAGACACAAGATAATCATATGGTTCGGATGATCATCCGATCGGATATGTTCATGAAGTTCAAGAACACTCCAAATCACGTTTTTTCGACCCAGAATCTTTATTTGTGTGTATTTCATGAGGAAACTTCACAGGATTGTGCGCGAATCAATTCCGAACAGAATGATGTCTTCAATTCCAAAATCCATCCGTGAATTGACCTTTATTTTGATCATTTTCTCTGTTTTAACGTCAAAAATCCCGTTTAACCCATAATTGATGAGATTGAATGATTTGACCGACTGTTAGATCGATTAAATCAGTACCGTAGCTCTGATACCACTGCTAATCCAGGAACCGGCGAGTTTGCCGGAGCCTCGGTCTCGATACGACGTGTTTGGTTTGTTTATTGTTACTAAGAAAGGAGTAGAAGATAGATACGACACCAAGCAGTCACTTATAATCTGGTCTCTATTGAAATCTTGACAAGTTACAGCACCATGAGACCAGTTGGACAGCATGTCCCCTTTGGGAACCAAAAGCTTATCCAAATGGGAAACCCAACACCCTATTTATAGGAAACAGCCTATCCGGTCCGAATGAGCTAGTGTCTATCCGTCCGGATGGTCATCCGTCTTGATGGACTTTACATTATCAATACCTATTCGACCGGATGGGGTTTGAACTATTCTATTGTCCATCCGACCGGATGGACTTTGACAATACTAAAACATGTCCTACTTTCTGTATTGTATACAATATTCAACACACGCTCTATCTAACTATTCGCACAGTGGAAAACGTATGAAATATGCACCAACAGATTCCCCCTCGGCTGTCACTGTCGAATCGTCTCTAACACTTTAAGAACCTTGATTCGTGTTTGAATATTTTGTAATCTTCAACTTTTCTGCAACTTCAATCAGACATCTTGAAATCTGACAATAGATTCCACCTCGATTGATGATTCGGGTATGCTTTTGACACTATAGAGCACTAATTCCTCCTGAAATGAATCTTCAGGTCTTTTGCACAGTTACCTACTCTCCTTTGATTTGCTAAACTGCAACCTTCACGAACAATCACCAACTTGAAACTAGTCAATGCAGCATCCTCTATTTCAGCTTTAACCACATCCGAGCTTAGTTTTTATTATGACATGTAAGCACCACGATCTCGCATTCCGCTCGCTTGATCTAAGAATATACAAAAACTCAACCGACAATTGATAGAAACTTCAAATACCTCACTGGTTAACTTCAAATCCGTGATTCCCCCTGAAGATCTGATATCCCGTTCACCGTGGTCAACGTTAACGCACCGTAAGAATGACAGATCCGTGTAAACAGTATTCTCCACAATCAGTAAATCTTCTCGATACAACGTGTTCGGTTCGTTTATTATTACTAAGAAAGGAGTAGAAGATAGATACGACATCGAGCAGTCATGTATAATCTGGTCTCTATTGAAATCTTGACAAATTACAACACCATGAGACCAGTTGGACAGCATGTCCCTTCGGGGAACCAAAAGCTTGTCCAAATGGGAACCCCAACTCCCTATTTATAGGCAACAGCCTATCCGGTCCGAATGAGCTAGTGTCCATCCGTCCGGATGGACTTTACATTATCAATACCTATTCGACCGGATGGGGTTTGGACTGTAACAACCCGACTTTCCGAAGTCAAAATCAAAGTTCAAGTCAAAGTCAGAGTCAAAGCAAGAGCCAGGTTGTTGTTCATATTTGTCTTTTCTTTCTTAATTATTTCCTTATACACTCAAACTTTGATAATCGATATATTTGGTTAACGTACTTTAGACTACGATTTAATATTATGTGAAGTAACAATGCGATAAAACGCAACTAAACGCTATTTTACTAAACACTAACACATCGCAACTCGAAACGCAGTTATTGGTATTGATTCTATGTGTGTGTTTTTATGTTCCTTACTTGTGTGTGCCTCGTATATGTTTAAAGGTGTTATTCACAAACGCAAATGCAACTCTATCGCAACGCAATCTCATCACAAACTCTAAACACAAAATTTACTTACTTCTATGTTGTTATATGTTAGTTATGTTATTTGTGTAACTATTGTTTAATACTATCGCATCGCCTACTCGCAACTCGCTTAAACGCAACGCAACACTCAACGCACGAAACGAAAGTTGGAAAACTAACCCGCGTAAGCCAACCGATCGAACGGCCGTCTGACCCACTTAACCCTCCACCGCCTCTAACCCTCTCACACTATAAATACTCACATGTCACATCAACTGTTCATTGATGTGACGGCTCTATCCGACCCGCGCACTCTTAGGCTCTTTTCTCTCGATTCCTCATGTTTCTTGTAAGTTTTCACTCTAAATCTTGTACTTCCATCATCGGCACACACTTTATCATCATCTTCTCCATCAAATCTTACATTTTCACCATGAAATCTCCTGATTTGGGCTGTTTTAGGGTGACGTCACCTAGGGTTCTTATGAACACTGAAGTGTTACCTTATCTCATCAAGAACGGTTTGGATCTAAAGGATTTCTACATGTTTTTACACTGATTTCGTCTAGATCTAAACTTCTCTTCAACATTCGTCACTTTTTACTCGAAAATCGATGGAATCCAGACTCAATTCAGGTTTTCTACTCGTACTCTAGTTGAGAACCGGTCTGAGAACGGATTTCCGTCGGAGAAGATGACTGGTTCACGGGTTGAACATGAAACTTCATCTTGAACAGTTGAGTTTGATCGAGCGGGGTGATTCCCATCCGATCGACAGAGCTGGACTTGGTACGGTTTCCGTTGTTTGACACGTCGTCATGCTGTCTCGGTTAAACCGCAAAACTTTTCAACTTAGCTGATTTTACAAAATTTGCAAAACATCGGATCGCCGATCAAATAACCATCCGATCGGATGACCATCCGATCGAATGACTATTCGACCAAGTGACCTGTAAGTTCAACACTTAAATAATTTTCCAAAATTTCAAAGAAATCAGCTTCCAATCGAATAACCGTCCGATCGAACGGTCATCCATCCGGGCGACCATCAGATCGAATGACTTTATTTATACTACAACGAAAACTTCAAAAGTTCAAACATTATACAATACACTTCCTCAATCGAATGACCAACCGACCAAATGGTCATCCGTCTGGATGACCATCCGTCTGGACGGTCAACCGATCGAACCACTATCCAATCGCTCATCTCACTCGACGCACTGTTTTATGCACTGTTCAATGCTTACATTGTCTTTCTATTCTCAGGCTAATTCTAAGCGCTCCCTTCAATCCAATACAGTTCGTGTTTAGTAGCTACTAACAACGGTGAGTACACTCGAACCCTTTTCCGCTTAACGCACTTTTGGGTTTTACACACGTTACCTATTTCTAATCATATCAACACACAACACAAACACTTTTATACGCTAACCACTCTTGCATGTTATACATGTTTTTGATGAATGCTTGTATGTTATGTTTACACAGTGATTGTTGCCTGACACCTTAGCAACGATAGTACTATAGTTTGGACTCAGCACCTGTCGTGGACAAGGGTTGTTAAGGGTTTTATTTCACATGGTCACAGTAGTGATAATGTGTTGCGCATTCTACAACTCGCAGTCATGTCGGTTACATATGTCATTGTCGATAGCTTACTTGCTTCACACTTCTATGTGTTACATGCTGGTTATGCGTAAATCGCTTTTCGCAACTATATGCTATTAAACTTGTGTACTCACCTTTTGATGTGTTTAAAATGAAACATATAAATTACATCAAATGAGGCATTAAACTAACCTTTTTTTAGTACTAATGTTGGAAAAACTGTGCTTTTGTCTTCCTTTTGTTTTTTAAGGATCAAATGAGCATAAATGAACAAAAGAAGCAAAAATACAGCTAAATCTAACACAAATACAAGAAAAGGAATAAACGTAGCATGCCCGACCCCTCGACAGCATCTTCCAAAGCAAAAACAAAACATCAGAAGGCTGAAAACGCCCCGTGTCCAGCGGACACCGGGGCGTGCCCAAGTGTCTGCAGAAAAGACAAAAGCGTAGAAGCTTCTATTTCCCAACACGGGGGAGTGCCCACCTCCACACGGTCGTGGTCAACGCTAAGATTCAAAGAATCCAAGCAAATCTTGATAGTACAGATACACTTCTGCACACGGGGCCGTGCCCAGCGGACACGGGGGCGTGGTCAACTAATACAGACAAACCGCATTAAATGAAGAAAGAGAAAGTGGATGGACACAGGGCCGTGTCCGGGCTTTTGTGCAGGCTATAAATAGGGGTGCTTGGTTCATTTCAAAGGCATCCCTTGATAAACCACCTATCTCCCACTTCACCCACACTCCACCACCATCACAACACCCACATCCACCACCATCATCCATTATCCATCATAGAGTGTGTGTAGTAGTCTCGGGATCCAAGATTGATAGTAAGAGTTCTTGACAATCAAAGGCCTTGTTTGCCTAAGTCTCTTACATCACTTGGTGAAGACAAGCATTTAGTGTAATACTTTTGTTTTTTTAATCTTTTCGCACTTTTTATTTGGCTTTGTATTAATGAGTTTAATAACTAGTTTCTTATGTTGAAGGTGAAACTTCCTTATCATTTGTCCGTGGTGTCTTGGCATTATTTTACTGTCTATATAAAATAAAAGATTTACACCATTCATATCTCCACGGTCTATATGGAGATATGTTGGCTACCTGGTCGGGGGTTAAGGGAATGGTTTGGTAAGGTTCTTGCCTTGTTCAGTGTATAGATCTTGCAAGGACTTGGGTCAAGCTTACTAGGACCTCCTTCAATACCCACCGGTATTGGATGGTGGGGGTGCGAATGGCTTGATCCCCTCATATGTAAACTACTATTAATACATTAACCCGGCTACTTGGGATTGTATCCCTGCTGACTCAAACCACTTAGCCGAGGGTAACGTCACTTCAAAAGAGGGTCCTACCACGTTACGCATTAATAACTTAATTAATTATCTTCCAATAATCCAACCCTTTAGGATTGTATCCTTGCTGACTCAAACTACTGGGTTGAGGGTAACGTCACCTTCAAAAGAGGGGCCTACTACTATAACTAAGATAATTTCTTAAAAAGTGCAAAAGTGCGGAAAACATCAAAGGTTACACTAAAGGCGAGTCGGATCCAAGTGATTCATCTTGTCTATCTGTTTTTATTTTATTTTTATTTTCAGCATTTTTAGTTTTTATTTTCTTGTTTAAAACCTTTTTCTAAATTTTTTATTTGATTAGACGTTGAGGATAAACCGGTACTAAAAGCTCTTGTGTCCTTGGACGACCTCGGTATCTTACCAACGCTATACTACGCTCACGATGGGTGCACTTGCCCATATGTGTGTTTAGTGTTAGTAAAATATCGTGTTTTATAAATTTAAAACTTGACTAAATTGTTAAAAAGGGCTTAAAATATACATAAAAACCTATCACACTCGACACAAATCACCTTTACACTATGTGTATTGACCTTATTTTAACGTATGTGACAGGTGTTTAGGATGCTATGCTATGCTTTGCTTGGTGAATCAAGTTAGGTGGTCTAGAAACGTCATTCAATAAAAATCTGAGTTGTTGAAACAATTATTTGTCTTTGAGAACAATGTCTGTAACAACTATTTATGCTTTATATGTTTATGGTATGGGACGTGAACGTTAAATATATTTTCACTAATAGTGTTATGGATTCTCTTGGACAATCTGTTTCGCTCAGTGCCTCGCCCCGATGTTTCCGCCATCGGTTGGGGTGTGACAAATTGGTATCAGAGCCATAACTATAGGGAATTAGGAAAGACTCGACCTAGTCTGGGTCAATGTCTTAGTGTTGACCTAGTCAATAGTCTAAGTACCAACAGACCACCTTGTGCAAATCCAGTAGGGGTTCCGCACGAGCCTACCTCTGCTATTCTCTCGACGCGCGAACACACTACACTCTATCGGCCTTTCCTAAGGTCGAACACTACCACTTAGCCTTTCCTAAGGCTAGCAACACACATGATTTTTGAAAACACTCGCATAACACAACAGAGTGATTTGGTCGAGATTAGGTGTGAAAACCGAGAACTCTCGATAGAATCACTCACTCCACGTGAACTTTTACTATAAACATGAGAATTCGCGTTGAGTCAAGAGTGAAATCCATATCTCGACGAAGTTCTCCCTATCTCTCTCGTGATTTTATCACACAACCAAAAATGAAGTTGTTAAGTTAGGGGTGAAACCCACATCTTAATGACTTGTTCCGCTCCTTATTTTTGGTTTTACAAAACTCTCACCAAAGTCTCGATAGATTCCAATGACTCAATTCACGTGGTAACCAAAAGGATGCGTGCCGTTCACCGTATGACGGTGAGAGAGAGCACAGTCTATTAGGCCAAAGCATGTACTCGAAGTCGTTGTGAATAGTCGAATCACTTTGGGTAGTTGATGTCTATCTCCCAAGACGCTCTATTTTCGATTCCAAGCATGCGATCGTTGGTTTTACGCTTTATCTCTTTTATGTGGGATTTTATGTGTTTTATGTGGTTTTAAATGGTTATGTGTTTTGATTTTGGAGACTTATTCGCTTTTCGCTCACCGCTCTGTTAAACGCGTACAACTCGCACTGCACACATATCTCAAAACACTAACAAATCGCAGACAATCTATGAACTCTCGCACGCAATGTTACTTGTTTATGCTACTCGCAATCGCTACTCGCACTCGATACTCTCGAACATGCTTCGCGAAACTTGAATGATAGGTGAATACGTGCAAAATATGTAGGTGAATACGTGCAAAATATAGTTGAATATGTGCTTACGTGGATTACGTGTTTTTGTGCCTATGTGATTTATGTGCTTACGTGTTTCTGTGCCTATGTGATTTATGTGCCTATGTGATTAATTGCCTATGTGTTGACGTATTCCTGAGCTTTATCTAGTAACAATAAGTATGTTTGTGTGGAGAGATTCGATTGTATCGCGTCTGAATCATATGATGATGTATGTTGAAGACAATGTCTTCATTTGGATCTCACACTTCTCGCGCTACTCGCCGCAACCACGCTGACAAACGCATCGCCTCTCTAGACGCCAAGGAAATGGCTAAGGTCATTCCGCAAATCGTCAGCGAGATCAACAAAGTGAAGAGCAGCTCCTTTGTTGATTCAAAGAGCGACTCGCCAAGGGCTTCTTCTAGCTTCAAGCAATTCAAGGCCTATGGCCCTAAATACTTCACTGGTGAAGACGGGCCCAACGCCATGTTTCAGTGGTTTGACTCGATTTAAGTCATTCTTTGTCAAAGCGGATGCCCAGACAACCTCCGCACTGTTAACGCAACTGGGGTCTTTCAGTCCAGGGCTTTGGACTGGTGAACTGCCGAAGGAAACAGGCAAGGTAACGACGTAGCCTATGGACTTTCTTGGGAGGAATTGAAGGAAATCATGATTAAAGAATTATGTCCCCCACATGAGCTCCAGAAGCTGGAAAACGAGTTTTGGAATATCAAGAAAGAAGGTGGCTACAATGCTGGTCTCACTGCTCGCTTTAAGCAGCTCAGCATCATCTGTCCTGGACAAGTCTCAACTCCCGACATCACAATCAAGAAATACATTCGCGCTCTACCTGATTGTGTTGTCGATTTTGTTCAAGCAGCCAAGACTACTACCATTGAAGAGACTTATCAACTCGCCGCTGAAATCAATGACAAACGAGTTTTGGCTGGTTACTTCAAGAACACCACCAAAAGTCTCCATCAAGTCACTGTTACCTCCACTTCTGAAACCGTCGCACCTCAAGGATCGAAGTCTTCACGCCACAAGCGCAAGAGTAACAACAAAAAGAACTTTGTTGTCACCGCCGCTCCTCTCAACGCTGTTCCTGCCCAACCTCAGAACCAGAATCGCCAAGTAGCAGCACCCGTGAACAACGCACCGCCTGCCAAGCGTGCGTACACTGGTCCTCACCCTCTGTGCCCTACTTGTACTTACCATCACCCAGTTGGGATCGCTTACCACTTCTGTGTCCACTGCAATCTCTAAGGACACTTCACAGGGCACTGTCGCACTGGCCCTCGTTAGCAAGCTCAAGCTCCTCCTGCACTGCCAGCTCCACCCCCCGCTCCTCAGGGTAACCAAGCAGCTCCTGCCCCCGCTGCTCATGCACGAGCCTGCTTCGCATGTGGTGATCCTAACCATTTCGCAAACGTCTGCCCGAATCAAGTGGTGAAGCAAGAGCCGCAATAACAACCAGCGTAGCAACAACATCAACAGCAGCAGCCTCAGCAGCAGCAACAACCAACTCAACAAGCAGCCCGCGGAAGAGCATTCAACATCAACGTCTGCCAGGCTCAAACTGACAACTATGTTGTCAATGGTACATTTCTTGTCAACGGAATTTATGCTTCGTGTTTATTTGATACTGGAGCCGATAACTGTTTTGTGTTGTTTGAATTCGAAAAGCTCCTAAACCGTAAATGTGCTAACCTCCCAACGACATTCGACATAAAATTTGCCACTGGAAGAACCATCACCGTTAGTTCTGTTCTCTGTGATTGTACTCTTGAACTCAACAATCACGTCTTCCCAATCGATCTTATTCCGATGCAGCTTGGTAGTTTCGATATCATAGTAGGCATGGATTTTCTTCATGAGAATCATGTTGAACTTGTTTGTTTCGATAAGATGATTCGTTTCTCTCTTGCTAATGGCGACCAACTCTGTGTCTATGGTGAAGTATCTTCGAAGGATCTGAAACTCGTGTCGTACATTCATGCAAGCAAGTATCTCTGAGAGGAACACAAGGCTTTCTTGGCGCATATCGTAGTAGCGGAGGAAAAGGAAAACAAGCCAATGGAAAAGGTACTTGTGGTTCATGATTTTCCTGCTGTCTTTCCTGACGATTTACCTGGTTTACCCCAGAGTTGTGATATTGATTTTCGAATTGATCTCATTCCTAGAGCTAACCCTGTTGCTAAAGCTCCCTATCGCCTCGCTCCATCTGAAATGTGTGAAGTTTCGAGTCAACTCCAGGAATTGCTTGATAAAGGCTTCATACGCCCTAGCACATCTCCTTGGGGCGCACCTGTCCTTTTTGTCAAAAGGAACTCAGTAAGCTTACTATCAAGAATCGCTATCCCTTACCCCGAATCTACGATTTGTTTGACCAATTGCAAGGCGCTACATGTTTTTCTAAGATCGATATACGCTCTGGTTATCATCAGTTATGAATTCAGGAGGAAGATATCCCTAAAACCGCTTTTTGAACCTGATACGACCATTATGAATTCGTCATTATGCCCTTTGGTCTAACCAACGCACCCGTAGTTTTCATGGATTTGATGAATCACGTGTGTAAACCCTTTCTCGACCGCTTCATCATCGTGTTTATTGATGTTATCCTTATCTATTCGAAGACGAAAGCCGAACATGCGCAACATCTTCGTTTGGTACTCGAGCTTCTCCAAGTGAATCGCCTCTACGCCAAGTTCTCCAAGTGCGAATTTTGGCTTGAGGAGGTTCAATTCCTCGGTCACATCTTCAATAGTCAAGGTATTCACGTCGAACCCGTGAAGATTGAAGCAGTTAAGAGTTGGATTACACTGAAATCCCTGTCTAAAGTTTGTTCTTTTCTTGGATTGGCGGGTTATTACCGACGATTCATCGCTGATTTCTCTAAAATCGCTGTCCCGCTTACCTCTCTAATGCATAAAGACAAGCCTTTTGTTTGGGGAACTGAACAAGAGGAAGCCTTTCAAACTCTCAAGCGTATGCTTTGCAACACTCCTATACTCACGCTACCCGATGGGAACGATGACTTTGTAGTATACTACGATGCCTCTAACCCCGGTCTCGGTTGTGTCCTTATGCAACGGGACAAGGTTATCGCATACGCCTCTCATCAGCTCAAGATCCATGAGAAGAACTATACAACCCAAGATCTTGAACTAGGTGCAGTTGCTTTTGCGTTAAAGATTTGGCGACACTACCTTTATGGTACCAAGTGTACGGTCTTCACCGACCATAAGAGCCTACAACACATCTTGAACCAGAAGGAACTGAATATGCGCCAACACCAATGGGTTGAACTTCTCAACGATTACGACTGTGAGATCCATTACCACCCAGGCAAAGCAAATGTTGTTACCGACGCTCTCAGCCGATGAAGCTATTTGCATAATGTTCGTAATGTTCAAGCCCAACACGACCTTGAAGCTTTAAAATGTGACGCTCAACACGCTTGCTTCATTGAGAACACCTTGAAAGAGGAAATGAAGAAGTGTGGTGCTGAAACCCAACTTGTCACCAAATCGAACGATATCTATTACTATCTCGATCGCATCTGGATCCCCGGTCACAATAACCTTCGGGAGATATTGTTGACGGAAGCCCACAAATCCCGGTATTCCATATATCCCGGTGCCGACAAGATGTCCCATGACCTTCTTCTTCGGTATTGGTGGCCTGGAATGAAGAAGCATATCGCTCTCTATGTTTCGAAGTGCCTGACTTATTTGAAAGTCAAGGCTGAACAACAACGACCCTCTGGCTTACTAAAGTGCCTGACTTATTTGAAGAAGCATAGCTATGGACTTTATTACGATACTCCCGCGCACGCCATCAGGTCACGATAGCATTTGGGTTATCGTTGATCGTCTTACTAAATCTGCCCACTTTCTGCAGATATGAGAGGACTATAAGGTTGAACGATTAGCACGAATTTGACCACGATGGTCGATTTACCTCGCGCCTTTGGGAAACTTTTAAATCGGCTCTCGGTACTACTCTTAATCTCACTACCGCTTTCCATCCCCAGACCGACGGTCAGACTGAACGCACGATTCGCACCCTTGAAGACATGCTTCGTTCGTGTGTTATAGATTTTGGTGGTAATTGGGATTCGCATTTACCTTTAGTCGAATTCTCATACAATAACAGTTATCACTCTAGCATTCAAATGGCACCATTTGACGCATTATATAGAAGAAAATGTCGATCGCCGATTGTATGGCACGAGATCGGAGATGCGTAAATTACCGGTCCTGAGTTATTGCAAGAAACGACTGATAAGATCCTCCAGATACGAGACAATCTCTTGAAAGCTCGGAGTCGTCAAAAGAGTTACGGCGATAAACACCGCAAGCCCCTTGAGTTCGAAGTTGGTGATCACGTACTCCTAAAGATTTCACCTTGGAAGGGGGTGATCCGATTTGGCAAGAAAGGAAAGCTCGCGCCTCGATACGTTGGACCCTTTAAGATTCTAGAAAGAATTGGCAAAGTGACCTACAGACTCGAATTACCGGAGGAACTTTGCAACGTACACCCGACTTTCCACATTTCGAACCTCAAAAAGTGTCTAGCCGAGCAGAATTTACATGTTCCTCTTGAGGATCTACAAGTGGACGAAACATTACACTTAGTGGAAAAGCCAGTTGAGATCATGGACCGAGAGACCAAGAAACTCCGATGCTCACGCATTCCTATAGTGAAGGTTCGCTGGGAAGGCAAACGCGACGCCGAGTTCACTTGGGAACTCGAAAGTGATATGAAAGCTAAATATCCACAGCTATTCGTTACGCATGCGCCCGAATTTTGTGACGAAATTCGCTAAAGTAGGGGACGCTGTAACAACCCAACTTTCTGAAGTCAAAGTCAAAGTCAAAGCAAGAGCCAGGTTGTTATTCAGATCTGTCTTTTCTTGCTTAATTATTGCCTTGTACTCTCGAACTTCTAATAGATATATTTGGTTAACGCTACTTTAGACTACGATTTATTATTATGTGAAGTAACAATGCGAAAAAACGCAACTAAACGCTATTTTACTAAACGCTAACACATCGCAACTCGAAACGCAGTTATTGGTATTGATTCTATGTGTGTGTTATTATGTGCCTTACTTGTGTGTGCCTCGTATATGTTTAAAGGTGTTATTCGCAAACGCAACTCTATCGCAACGCAATCTCATCACAAACTCTAAACACCAAATTTGCTTACTTCTATGCTGTTATGTGTTAGTTAAGTTATTTGTGTAACTATTGTTTTATACTATCGCATCGCCTACTGGCAACTCGCTTAAATGCAACGCAACGCTCAACGCACGAAATGAAAGTTGGAAAACTAACCCGCGCAAGCCAACCGATTGAACGACCATTCAATCGAATGGACATCCGACCGGATGACCATCCGATTGAACGGTCGTCCGATCGAACGGCCGTCCGACATACTTAACCCTCCACCGCCTCTCACCCTCTCACACTATAAATACTCACCTGTCACATCAACTGTTCATTGATGTGACAGCTCTATCCGACCCATGCACTCTCAGGCTCTCTTCTCTTGATTCCTTGCGATTCTTGTAAGTTTTCACTCTAAATCTTGTACTTCCAACATCGGCACACACTTTCTCATCATCTTCTTCATCAAATCTTACATTTTCACCATGAAATCACCTGATTCGGGCTGTTTTAGGGTGACGTCACCTCAGGTTCTTATGAACACTGAAGTGTGACCTCATCTCATCAAGAACGGTTCGGATCTTAAGGATTTCTACATGTTTTTACACTGATTTCGTCTAGATCTAAACATTTTCAAAGTGTTTCAAACTTTTCTTTAACATCCATCGCTTTTTACTCGAAAATCGATAGAATCTAGACTCGTTCAGGTTTTCTACTCATACTCTAGTTGAGAACCGGCCTGAGAATGGATTTCCATCGGAGAAGACGACCGATTCACGGGTTGACCATGAAACTTCATCTTCAACAGTTGAGTCTGATCGAGCGGGGTGATTCCAATCCGATCGACTGAGCTGGACTTGGTACGGTTTCCGTTGTTTGACACGTCGTCATGCCGTCTCGGTTAAACCGCAAAACTTTTCAACTTAGCTGATTTTACAAAATTTGCAAAACATCTGATCGCCGATCGAATAGCTATCTGATCGGATGACCATCCGATTGAATGACTATTCGACCAGGTGACCTGTAAGTTCAACACTTTTCCAAAACTTCAAAGAATATCAGCTTCCAATCAAATAGCCGTTCGATCGAACGGTCATCCGTCCGGATGACCATCCGATCGAATGACTTTATTTATACTACAACGAAAACTTCAAAAGTTCAAACATTATACAATACACTTCCTCAATCGAATGACCAATCGACCGAATGGTCATCCGTCCGGATGACCCTCCGTCCGGACGGTCATCCGATCGAACCACCATCTGATCGCTCATCTCACTCGACGCACTGTTCAACGCTTACACTGTCGTTCAATGCTCAGGCAAACTCTAAGCACTCCTTTCAATCCAATACAATTCGTGTTTAGTAGCTACCAACAACTATGAGTATACTCGAACCCTTTTTCGCTTAACACACTTTTGGGTGTTACATACGTTACCTATTTCAAATCACATCAACACACAACGCAAACAGTTTTATACGCTAACCGCTCTCGCATGTTATACATGTTTTCGATGAAGGATTGTATGTTATGTTTACACAGTGATTATTGCCTGACACATTAGCAACGATAGTACTATAGTTTGGACTCAGCACCTGTCGTGGACAGGGGTTGTTAAGGGTTTTACTTCAAATGGTCACAGTGGTGATAATGTGTTGCGCATTCTACAACTCGTAGTCGTGTCGGTTGCATATGTCGTTGTCGATAGCTTACTTGCTTCACATTTCTACGTGTTACATGCTGGTTATGCGTAAATCGCTTTTCGCTACTATATGCTATTAAACTTGTGTACTCACCTTTACACTATGTGTATTGACCTTATTTTAATGTATGTGACAGGTGTTTAGGATGCTATGTGGTGTGTGTTGGGTGTGATATGTTTTTCTTTATATTTTAAGTCCTTTTTAACACATTAGTCAAGTTTTAAATTTATAAAACACGATATTCTACTAACACTAAACACACACATGGGCAAGTGCACCCATCGTGAGCGTAGTATAGCGTTGGTAAGATACCGAGGTCGTCCAAGGACACAAGAGCTTTTAGTACCGATTTATCCTTAACGGCTAATCAAATCAAAATTTTTAGCTAAGGTTTTTAAACATGAAAAATAAAAACTAAAAAAATAAAAATAAAATAAAAATATATAGACAAGATGAATCACTTGGATCCGACTCGCCTTTAATGTAACCTTTTATGATTTCTGCACTTTTGCACTTTTTAAGAGATTATCTTAGTTATAGTAGTAGGCCCCACTTTTAAAGGTAACGTTACCCTAAACCCAGTGGTTTGAGTCAGCAAGGATACAATCCCAAAGGGTCTTAATATTGGAAGATAATTAATTAAGTTATTAATGCGTAATGTGGTAGGCCCCTATTTTGAAGGCAACGTTACCCTCGGCTAAGTGGTTTGAGTCAGCAGGGATACAATCCCACGTAGTCGGGTTAATGTATTAATAGTAGTTTACATATGAGGGGATCAAGCCATTCGCACCCCCGCCATCCAATACCAGTGGGTATTAAAGGAGGTCCTAGTAAGCTTGTCCCATGTCCTTGCAGGATCTATACACAAAACAAGACAAGAACCTTACCAAACCATTCCCTTAACTCCCGACCAGGTAGCCAACATATCTCTATATAGACCGTAGAGATATGAATGGTGAAAATCTTTTATTTTATATAGACAGTAAAATAATGCCAAGACACCACGGACAAATGATAAGGAAGTTTCATCTTCAACATAAGAAACTAGTTATTAAAGTGATGTGCGTTATGTGTGATATATATTTAAGTATATTTTTAGCCCTTTTTAACACTTTAGTCAAGTTTTAAATTAATAAAACACGATATTTTACTAACACTAAACACACATATGGGCAAGTGCACCCATTATGAGCGTAGTATAGCGTTGGTAAGATACCGAGGTCGTCCAAGGACACAAGTGCTTTTAGTACCGGTTTATCCTCAACATCTAATCAAATAAAAAATTTAGAAAAAGGTTTTAAACAAGAAAATGAAAACTAACTAAAAATGCTGAAAATAAAAATAAAACTAAAACAGATAGACAAGGTGAATCACTTGGATCCGACTCGCCTTTAGTGTAACCTTTGATGTTTTCTGCACTTTTGCACTTTTTAAGAAATTATCTTAGTTATAGTAGTAGGCCCCTCTTTTGAAGGTGACGATACCCTCAACCCAGTAGTTTGAGTCAGCAAGGATACAATCCTAAAGGGTTGGATTATTGGAAGATAATTAATTAAGTTATTAATGCGTAATGTGGTAGGCCCCTCTTTTGAAGGTGACGTTACCCTCGGCTAAGTGGTTTGAGTCAGCAGGGATACAATCCCAAGTAGCCGGGTTAATGTATTAATAGTAGTTTACATATGAGGGGATCAAGCCATTCGCACCCCCACCATCCAATAGCAGTGGGTATTGAAGGAGGTAGCCAACATATCTCCATATACAATCCCAAGTAGCCGGGTTAATGTATTAATAGTAGCTTGACCCAAGTCCTTGCAGGATCTATACACTGAACAAGGCAAGAACCTTACCAAACCATTCCCTTAACCCCTGAACAGGTAGCCAACATATCTCCATATAGACCGTGGTGATATGAATGGTGTAAATCTTTTATTTTATATAGACAGTAAAATAACGCCAAGACACCACGGACAAATGATAAGGAAGTTTCACCTTTAACATAAGAAACTAGTTATTAAAGTCATTAATACAAAACCAAATAAAAAGAGGGAAAAGATTAAAAAACAAAAGTATTACACTAAATGCTTGTCTTCACCAAGTGATGTAAGAGACTTAGGCAAACACGGCCTTTGATTATCAAGAACTCTTACTGTCAATCTTGGATCGCGAGACTACTACACACACTCTATGATGGATGATGGATGATGGTGGTGGATGTGGGTGTGTGATGGTGGTGGAGTGTGGGTGAAGTGGGAGAGAGGTGGTTCGTCAAGGGATGCCTTTGAAATGAACCAAGCACCCCTATTTATAGCCTGCACAGAAGCCCGGACACGGCCCCGTGTCCATTGGGCACGACCCCGTGTCCATACTCTTTCTCTTTCTTCATTTAATGCAGTTTGTCTGTATTAGTTAACCACGCCCCCGTGTCCGCTGGGCACGGCCCCGTGTGCAGAAGCGTATCTGTACTATCAAGATTTGCTTGGATTCTGCGAATCTTAGCGTTGACCACGGCCGTGTGGAGCTGGGTACGCCCCTGTGTTGGGAAATAGAAGCTTCTACAACTTTGTCCTTTCTGCAGACACATGTGCACGCCCCCGTGTCCGCTGGGCACAGGGCGTGTTCAGCCTTCTGTTGTTCTGTTTTTGCTTGGGAAGATGCTGTCGAGGGGTCGGGCATGCCACGTTTATTTCTTTTCTTGTATTTATGTTAGATTTAGCTGTATTTTTGCTTCTTTTGTTCATTTACGCTCGTTTAACCCTGAAAATACAAAAGGAAGACAAAAGCACACTTTTTCCAACATTAGTACTAAAAAAGCGTTAGTTTTATGCCTCATTTGATGTAATTTATATGTTGCATTTTACACACACCAAATACCCCCACACTTGAATTTTTGCTTGTGCTCAAGCAAAACTCTTTATAATGTGGCTTACACACCCAAATGGAATGGGTAGAAGAGAAGGTTTTGGTCTTGTCTAGAGTGTCGGGATTCCAAGATCTTTATTAGGTTCTATTTTTATATTATTTATAATCCTATTCGTTATGATTTATTTAGAACATATCATAAGAGAAATTACTTATTTGGGCATAACACTCGGCCGAAGATGTATTTTTGTGAAACACTCGAGACCGGAATGGAACTTACTTCTACCATATGCTTGCCAAGCAATCAATCCTCCTCCTTTTTAAATATAAACCTTTGTAAATATTAAGAGGACTTTGGGGAAGGATTAGGCTTGGGTTAAAGGTAGGTGGTTTTTGGATTAGTGGTTAGTAGAAAAGGGCTAAAAGGCGTAAAAAGCGTCGGTATTCATAAAACATTTTGTTTTTGTGACTTCTTATTCAACCAAAGTATTTTTCAAACAATGTTTCTTTTCGAGGAACTTGTTTGTTTATTGCTATACTTCATCCTTTTTTTTATAAGGGATTTCACATGGAAACCGATCTTTTTACTAAAATAAGGGGGTTTAAAATGAAAAAGGGTTTTGGTGGGTAAAGGGTGTTTGTTTTAGGTTTAGAAATGAAAAAGTTTAGGCTCAAAGGGATTAACTAGGGGGATTTTGGGTAGGTGGTAAAAAAAGAAAAATAATGGTGTTGAAATAAAAAGGGTTAGTCCTAATGCCTCCGTCATTTACTTACTCGGGTTTAAGTTGGTAAGGACCGGGAATGTATCATCATGGCAAGTTCTAGAGTCGTAAGAAACCAAGCGGCTATTCACACAAGAAACGAAACATAATCATTTAGTTTAAAAATGTGTATTTGTATGCTCAATAAAGGCTCAAAACTCACTTTTTGTGGGAATGGGTTTTTAATATGATCAAGTATATATATAATCAAATTTTAACTAGATTTGTCATGCCGTTTCATAATTTTCTGATGTTGGTTCTTTTTATCTCGACGCTATCGGTTGTAAATTTATAAAAATATATCCTTTTTAGAACTTGTTATTCCCGATTTAAACCAACACAAGTAAAAAATTGAAAAGTTTTTGAAAAAAATTTGGGTGTTTAGCGGTTCCAATAGAGTTTTGTGTAAGGCTTGTAATTAGGCCTTGCAAAATTCAAGGTTTTAGCATCCCCCCCCCCCCCCCACTTAAATTACACATTGTCCTCAATGTGTCCCAAAAATAAGTTTTTAGATTGATTGAATGGTTAAAAGGTGTGTTAAAAACAAAAATTTATGTTACTGGGCAGCTGGACACGGCCCCATGTCGGATGAGCACGACCCCGTGTGCAGATTGCCAGTAACGAGAACTTACAGAAGGTGGACACGGGGGCGTGTCGAGTGAACACAACCCCGTGTTGGATAAAGGTCTTCAAAATTTTTACAAACAGCAGGTCTGGGTGATGGCCACGGGGTCGTGTCGGTTGAGCACGACCCCGTGTAGACAAACTGTGAACATGTAAAATAGGTTTCTGCCTTCGGTTTTGCTGTCCCGGCTTTAGTAGCACTTATGTTTAGGCTCTAAGTATGTACATGTTTTACTAATAAACACCACACCATAAATAACAAACATCCTAATTTACCAAAGTTTAATCATCCACATCACAAGTTAAAAAGCAAAGAAATGCAGAAAATAAAAAGTGTCAAGGGAACTAAATTGTTCAACAAATGGCACGCAGGCCATGCAATTGTTCATGAGATAAAGGGGTTAAACTGTTAAACTTCCAACCGTGTGATGCTACCTCCAACTCCTCCCGCTCAATCCATGTCCTCGTCTTCATCATCATCATTCCCTCCGTGGCCCGCCATATACTCCCGGATGTTCCCAATATCATCCTGCATGTCGGAGATGTTTCTTTCTATCACTCCAACCCGGTTGTATGTGTTGCTGGCCATGTTGTAGGTGTTCCTGGTGCACATAAGGTTTTCCTGCAATAAATTATGTAAGCTTTGAAAGTTAGGAAAACCGCCTCCTTGAGAGGAGGATTGACCCGGATCACCCTGGTGCTGGTAGTGGTACTGAGGAGGAGGACGGATATGTGGAGCGTGTAAGACGAGTGCTTCTTGTGGGTTCCATGCATGCCCTTGAATCGTTTGAAAACTGATCGTCCCGTCATCTGCTTCATAAATCAAGTTCATGGAGCGAAAAATGACCATGTCTACTTTTCCCGACCACAGTCCTTTGTGAAAGGGCCTCGGCATCCGCACAAAGTGTTTGAAAAGGCGGTAAATCCACCCTCCAAACAGGATAGGAGTCGGGGGAGTAGCAAGCTGGTTCAGGTGCATGTTTCAGAGCAGTAGGTATGGAACATCGAGGTTGACATGGTTGTGAATGCAATGGAGAACTAGAAGATCACGCAACCCAACAACACCGCCACTGTCGTGTCTCTGGCAGAGAGAGTAACTGAGGACCTTGTGGATGTAGCGGTAGAGGGGGTCCCTTAACAGTGTGCTCTTAGTTCGGCTTGGGTTATAGTTGCCTGTCGCAACCCCCGATCCCTAATCCCCAGGAACGGACGGCCGCGAGCCAGTTTCGGTGGTATCACGTATTGTCTAATTTTGGCAGCGGATTTTTTTTCATCAGGACCGTAGTTAGGAAATATTTGATCAGAGTAAAATACCACATTTTAATAACATTAAACATATGGGATAAAACCCAAGTTCGTAGTACACACGTTTTCATAGGAATAATTCCTATTTTATTTAAGAAAAACATCTATTTCTTTTTGGGTAATTTTATTGCCATTTTTCCAAGCCTTCAGTGTTGAACAGCTGGCTTCTATTTGGCTTTCACATTTTGTTACCTGAAACGCGTTTTAAAAACATTTGTCAGTGGGAAATACTGGTGAGTGAATCCTAGTTTAATCAAGTTTAAAGAAAAATCCATTGTACAGTATTGAGGGCGATCTCGCAATTATATTTGTTTCCAAGTTATATCAATTAACATCCATGGTACTATCAGACCCGACTTGTGGAAATGTTACTCCTTGACCAGGTGGTAACAAATTTTGTATACAAAACCCCAACATACTCATGATAATTGTATTCTTACAAATACTCAATAACTGCTTCATATACATTTAATTGTATGAGGTTTTGTAAAACAGTTTGCAAAAAGGTTTACAAAAAGCGGATAAACTCACATTGTTGCCTTAGATTTTCCGTAAGGGTTTCCTGGTGATAATCTATAATTTACACAAATGCACGTGTGTTAGTATAATAACCCATTTTAACATTAGTAATACCCTCCCCGAGACGGCATTCCAACGACTACGTCGGGCAGAACCACGACAGCCGTTACGAAACCCTAGATCAATCGGGCAGCGTCTCTAATACGTATCCAGGGGTTATAATACTTACAACGGAGCAGAACTTCGCTATTTAGGGGGGTATAATACCCAAGTATCATGCCTATTATCCGAGAATTCGTTAAGAATGAAAAGATTTGAGCAACGGAAAATGAAATCCCGAGGCCTTCTTATATAGGGCCTGAATTTGGTTTCTACGCGGCCCGCGTATGGGTAGACAAGGGTCTACACGGCCCACGTCAAACCCAGGTCAACGTGTAGCCCATCCGGATCAGCAACTAGACTCGACATGTGTTGGGCCACGTGGCGGCCCAGAGTTGTGCCAGGTTTTAAGTTCACGCGACCCGCGTAAGAGTTGGGGTGGGGTTTACGCGGCCCGCCTCAACTTAAAAATTTAGATTTTTAATTAAATTTAATAAGATTTAAGGTATTCGGGGCCCTTTTTCACGTATGTGGTGTATTTAGGGACATATTGGGATATTTTAAAATATATTAGGGTGTCGGAAATTATTCGAGGGTGTCAGTTTTCTTGAGGGTTGTTATATCCTCCCCACCTTGTTTTAGAGCTCGTCCTCGAGATCTACTGGAACAAATGCGGATATTTCGTTTGCATTTTAGATTCAAGCTCCCATGTGTACTCAGGTCCTCTTTTGGAGTCCCACTTCACTTTGACCAGAACTAATCTTTTGTGTTTGAGATTTTTGACTTTCCTGTCTTTAATCTGTAGAGGCCTTTCTACAAATTTGAGATGTTTATTTACCTCTGTATCCTTAAGAGGTACCATTAGCGATTCATCGGCTAAGCATTTCTTGAGATTGGATACATGAAATACATCATGTATTCCTGCCATTTCCTCTGGCAGTTGTAGCTGATAGGCTACAGGTCCTATTCTTCTAATAATCTCAAAAGGTCCAACATACCTGGGACTTAGCTTTCCTCTTTTGATAATTACCACTCCTTTCCAAGGAGAGACCTTTAGTAATACTTTATCTCCTACTTGAAATTCCAATGGTTTGCGTCTGTTATCAGCGTAGCTCTTCTGTCGATCACGTGCTGCTTTCAGTCGTTCCTTGACTTGAATGATCTTGTCGGTTGTTTCTTGCACTATCTCAGGTCCAGATAGTTGCTTTTCCCCAATTTCTGCCCAACAGACTGGGGGTCGGCACTTTCGTCCATAAAGTGCTTCGAATGGTGCAGCATTTATACTTGTGTGATAACTATTATTATAAGAAAATTCTATTAAAGGTAAGTGATCGTCACAATTACCTTCGAAATCAATTACACAAGCTCTAAGCATAGCCTCCATTGTCTGAATTGTCCTTTCGCTTTGTCCGTCTATTTGAGGATGATAAGCTGTGCTCAGATTTAACTTGGTTCCCATGGCTTTTTGGAAACTTGACCAAAAATGAGAGGTAAAACGACTATCCCTATCAGAAATGATTGATAAAGGAATTCCATGTAATGAAACTATTTCATTTACATATAATTTAGCTAATTATTCCATACTGAAAGTTTCTTTCATTGGTAGGAAATGAGCTGACTTGGTTATTCTATCTACAATCACCCAGATTTTATCATTACCTTTCCTTGTTTTTGGTAATTTAGTAACAAAATCCATTGTTATCAATTCCCATTTCCACACTGGCATTTCTAACTGTTGTAACAAACCTGAGGGTTTCTGATGTTCAGCTTTAACTTGAGAACAAGTTAAACATTTAGAAACATAGGCTGCTATGTCCTTTTTCATTCCTATCCACCGGAAATTCTTTCTTAAATCCTGGTACATTTTATCACTTCCTGGGTGCATCGTATACTTAGACTTATGGGCTTCTTCTAATATACGATGACGTAGGTTTCCTAATTTGGGTATCTACATTCTCTTCTTATGGAATCTCCAAATTCCATCTGTTCCTTGTTCTAATTCTTTTAGCATACCTTTTAAATTTTCAGTATCATCTTTGATTACTGATTCTTGTGCTTCTCTTATCTGATTATTTAAATCTACTTGTAGATTTAATTTAAGAGAACGTACCCTTTTTGGTTTTTCATGATACTTTCGGCTTAAAGCATCAACAACTACATTTACCTTTCCTGCATGATACTGGATATCACAATCATAATCACTAAGCAATTCCATCCAGCGTCTTTATCTCATATTCAATTCTTTTTGCCCGAAAACATATCTTAAACCCTTATGATCAGTGAATATGGTAAACTTACTACCATAAAGATAATGTCTCCAAATCTTAAGGGCAAAAATTATAGCTCCTAATTCTAAATCATGGGTTGAATAATTCTCTTCATGATTCTTAAGTTGTCTGGATGCATATGCAATAACCTTATGACGTTGCATCAACACACATCTATAACCTAATTTGGAAGCGTCACAATAGACTACAAAATCTTTAGTTCCTTCTGTTAATGCTAGTATGGGTGTATGGGTTAATCTTTGCTTAAGAATTCTAAATGCTTCTTCTTGTTTTGGTCCCCATTCAAACTTAATGGATTTACAGGTTAACTTAGTTAAAGGAATGGCTATTCTAGAGAAATCTTGAATAAATCTTCTATAATAACCGGCCAATCCTAAGAAACTTCTAACCTCGGTTGGTGATTCAGGGGTTTTACATTTAGTAATCGCCTCGATTTTTGTTGGATCTACATGAATTCCTTCATGATTAACTAAATGTCCAAGAAACTGTACCTGTTCTAACCAAAACTCGCACTTTGAAAACCTAGCGTAAAGCTTTTCCTTTATTAATAAACTTAGAAGTGCGTGCAAATGCTTTGCATGATCCTCTTTACTCTTAGAGTAAATTAGAATATCATCTGTAAAGACAATTATGAATTTATCCAAATATGGCTTACATATTCGGTTCATCATGTCCATAAATGCAGCTGGGGCATTGGTTAAACCAAATGGCATGACAGTAAATTTATAATGGTCATACCTTGTTCTGAATGCGGTTTTAGGAATGTCCTCTTCCTGTACCTTTAATTGATGATATCCTGACCTTAAATCGATTTTTAGAGAAAAATCAAGCTCCTTGCAGTTGATCGAACAGATCATCGATTCTTGGTAATGGATACCGGTTCTTAATCGTGACCTTGTTCAATTCACGGTAGTCAATGCACATACGCATTGATCTGTCCTTCTTTTTAACGAACAGTATCGGCGCTCCCCATGGAGATGAGCTTGGCTGTATAAATCCTTTCTCTAATAATTCATCTAACTGTTTCTTCAGTTCCTGCATCTCTGCTGGTGCCAAACGGTAGGGTGCTTTGGCAATTGGTGCTGTTCCTGGTAGTAGATGAATTCTGAATTCGACTTCTCTGTCTGGTGGTAGTCCTGGAAATTCTTCTGGAAATATATCTGAAAACTGGGACACTACTGGAATGTCTTTTAGTTCTTTTCCTTTAGTGTTAGTGATTATAGAAATCAAATACACTATAGATCCTTTTCTTATATAACTTGCAG
The DNA here is from genome assembly GCA_030545235.1 of Helianthus tuberosus. NCBI lineage: Eukaryota > Viridiplantae > Streptophyta > Magnoliopsida > Asterales > Asteraceae > Helianthus > Helianthus tuberosus. The sequence continues at coordinate 105,681,610 of CM060451.1, read as the reverse complement.
TTTTCATCACAGAGATGAATTTAGTGGATCTAGAGGGTTTATCTCCTTTAATTGTGATCTTTTCACCTTTTGGTGAATTTACTTGAATCGAATTTTGATCACATAAAATACTGGCTTTATTGGTTATTAACCAATCCATTCCTAGAACAACATCAAATCCTGCCAGATTCAAGGGATAAAGGTTTGCCATAAACTTTTGATTTAAAAACTCTATTCTTGCTTCCTGCAAGAGTTCAGAAATCCTAACCGTTTCTCCATTAGCTGTCTCTACTAGACATTCTTGTGGTAGTTTAGTTAATGATTGATTTAGAAGTTTGCAAAATGAAGTATTAATAAAACTTTGGTTTGAACCAGAGTTAAATAATAGCTTAGCAAAAACATCATTAACTAAATACGTACCAGCTATCACGTCTGGAATCATCTTGGCTTCATCTGCAGTTAGAACGAATGCTCTAGCATTTTTAGTGTTCCTGTTGTTCACAGCTGGAGCCAATTTCAGACAATTCGGCTTGATATGACCTTTCTCTCCACAGTTGAAGCACAGTCCATTACTGGATTTTCTCCTGCAATCTTGTTCCTTGTGTCCTGGCATCTTGCAGAAATTGCAAAGAGTGGAGCATCTTCCCGAATGCTTTTTCTTGCAGACTTTGCAGAATGGTGCAGAGGTAGAACCCATATTCCTACGGTTGAAATTCCCATAACGGAATTCTTGGGTAAACCTTTGAGCTAGGTTTCTCCTTTGGTCTTCTTCTCTGGTACGGATTAACTCATTTGTCAAGGTATTTGTTAGTTCTACAGCTTCTTCTATAGTTTGGGGTCTAGCTGTCTTGACTACATGTCTAATCTCTCCAATTAATCCCCAGATGTAACGGGAGATTAATACCGGCTCTGGTGATGCAAGGGTTGGTACTATTCTAGCATATTCGAAGAATAACTTTGTGTACCCTTTACTATCTACCCCGGTCATTCTTAAGTTCAAAAATTTATTTGCTATCTGTTCTTTTTCATTGGGAGGGCAAAATTTCCTTTCTACCATATTCTTAAATTCCTCCCATTCCATGTTGTATACCCTATCACTTCCTCTTGACTGGAGGACAGTGTTCTACCACTCTAAAGCTGAGTTCTTAAACAGATTAGAAGCAAACATTATCTTATCTTCTTCAGCACACTTGCTTATTTTTAAAATTGCCTCAGTCTTTTCTATCCAGCATAGAGCTGCAATAGGTTCTTCATTGCCCGAGAATTATATTGGTTTACAGGACCAGAATTCTTTGTAAGAACAACCATAAGGCATGGTTCTTCTTCTTTTGGGAATGGGCACTTGAAGTACAGGGCCGTTGTTCACGCTGTTTTCTGGTTCAGTTGGTCGCTTACTGCTATGCTTACTTTTATTATCAGCATCTTTAACAGTTTGAAGAATAAATGGCATTGCATCTATAATTCCTTGTGCCACTATGTGTTGGATGACACTATTATCCACTTGGTTTCCATTGTTATTAACCAAGTTAATGTTACTCTGGTTATCGTTATTCAGATTTCCTTGATTTCCTTCGTCGGCCATTTGAATTTTAAACATTTACCCCGTATTAATATCACAAAATAATATTTAATATAGTCAATCACATGACACACATTTTAGCCAAAAGTGTCGATCATTGCGAATTTACTCTATTTTCATATAGTATGCGTCTATTATACACCAGTACTGAAATAAAAATTACAATACCGACTGAAATAAAATTACACTAATAATAGTAGGCATCCGTACACACATATTTTATTTTTATTTTATTTTTATTTTATTACTTATTTTATTATATTATTATTACTATTACCGTCTCCACCATCACATCTACGGATATGGATTCATCCGGAAATCCATATTGCGCTCGTCGCACTTCCAGACGAGTCGCTCTCCCACTTGTCTCATGCTTTCACTACTTTCTAAAATTTCCTCACCAAATGTCCTAAATTCTTGTACGTTTTCTGCACTCATTGGGGGTGCAGGTTCTAGGACTAGGTTTGGAATCTAGGGGCGGGTTTCTGGTATGGAGGTGTAGGTGCCTGGAATCGATAAGGATCTTCTAAAATTTCACTAATGTATTCATCGTGGTAATAGGGATCTAAAGGGTCCAAACCTGGTGTAACACCCCAAAAATGGGTTTGGTAATTAAACTCACTAAGTTAAACTAGCAAAGTTTAACCTAGTTAACAAAACAAAGTATTGTTGAAAATAAGTAGGTTGTAGCCTACTTACTAGTTAACAAAACTTGAGGGACCAAAATCGTCAAAAAGGGAACAAGTTCTTTTAATAAAAAAAACACACACACCACACACACTTTGTGTGTGTGGATCAATCATCAGGAGCGACCAAGAGAGCTCAAACCCTAAAATCAACAAATTCACCAAATTGGAGCTCGAATCAAGCCCCAAATCAATGCATGAATGCGTATAAATGATCACCAAGTCAAAGGGATCGTAAGGTATGTTAAATTTTGTAATTTGGTGATGTCTTGAAGTTATGATGAACACTCAAAATCACAATTTGGGAATGGATGATGAATCCATGAGTGTAGTTGTGAAGAAATCTATGTGTAGGAATAACCCTAGTTAACAATTTGATGAACTAGTGTTGAAAACTAGGGAATTGATGATTTCCCTTGTATGTGCTAAGTGGGTTATGGCTAGATAATGAAGATGATGATATAATTGTGCTAGAAATCATCATAGTTGATAGTAGAAACAAAGTACTTGAACAAATTTACATGATTGGTACTTGTTCATACATGATAGAGATGGGTTTTTATGATATGATGATGTTAGTGTCTAAATTGTGATTAGAATCCTCATATTAGATAATAAAAGTATGCTACTTGAACCATTTAGGTGTTTGAGTACATGAATCATAATTACCATGAATTGGGTTTGGTGTAAAAAGAATGGAAATGATGATAAATTCATGTTAAAAATGAAGCTTGATATCATCATGTGTTAAGAAAGATTAATGTAGTGTTAATTCGATGAATTATGGTTATAAAACTTGGTAAACAAAGTGAATAAACGGTAGCCTAAGTATGATGCTACCGTGTATTTGACCAAGTAGTTAAATGAGTAGTAAAGCTACATCATGTAATCACTTATGATTAATAGGCCGTTGACTTTAAACAGTCAAACCGACCTATAATACAATGAATGATAATTCTTGAATATAAAATGCGTAGGGTGGAATGATCGTATTAAGTTATGACTAAACTAACCACCTTGTGAAATGATGAATAATAGTTGGCGCTTAAACAAGCTAGGTGAAGCTTGGAGTGAAAGCTGGTCAAACGAATCAAGAATGAAGGGAAAAGCATAATTCGGATGCAAGGTAAGTATAACTTACACTAGTCTTATATTTTAGAATATTCTCTTATCGTATTAGTTACGAATAAGATAAATACATAATTGAGGTATGATGTTCCGGCGTGTAAACGTACGGAACAAGATAGTTGAGTATGACAAGAAACCATGTTGATGGTTTAAAAGGAGTTAAATCGGTAATTTGATCATTTTATGACAAATGGAAAAATAAACTTTTGAATGGTTGCCTTATAGGGTAAACCAAAACAAACAATAAGGGTAAAACGGTAAATTGGTCATGCATCGACCATAACTATTGGCTTTAAAAGACACTTATGAAGTAAGCCTTAATAGGCCGAAAAGTGTTAAGAAATGAATTATAAGTAAAGCGACCGCACGATGTAAATCGGAGCGAGTCATATAGTCGAGATGAAAATACATGTCATCTCGCCAATATAATCGGTCATTTAGACCAAACCGGTCAAAGGGTGAAGATACCACCTTTTGATAATAGCGACTAATGATTCTTGTCGAGTTATATGATTTCAGGAATAAATGTAGAAATGATATTTGCATCGCTACTATTTAGCGAATATTATAGCAAGGCATTAAATCAGGTCAATACAGTGACCCGAGCCAGGTATGTGTAATAGAGTAATGATTCATTGAGAACGTAAGGTTCAATGAGTATTTAATGAAGTCTTAGATAGACAATGGGTTACTTAAGTGGGTAAACCGAATGTTTTAAAAGAGGGTAGTGGCGTTTTGAAAAGCATATTGACTTTTCGAGTAAGATCATAATTCAAAAGAAGAATCATGGGTCAAACATGCTCTCAAAAGACCTTGTCGTAATTGAAAGACTAAAAAGGACCAAAACGCCCTTGTTAGCTAATTCGAACAAACAACCTTTAAAGGTTTTTTGGAAACAAGTTTTATGATTAAGTAAATACTTAGATTAAGTATAGAAGTTGAAAGAGGTATTATATTAGTCAAACGGTACTATTTGAGTTTTTGCCGTAAAATAATGATTCGAGAGGTAAAATTTGGTTTATATAGATCACCACATCAAACCCGCCATAAACACAATTGTGGTGGGAGATTATAGGATAAGAAATGTGGTGATGAAATGCTAGAAACAATCGAAAGCGATTTTAGGCTCGAAAGTGCTTAAATACCCTTAACGGGTCAAAATAAGCATACAAGCGAAAACGGGTTTAAATTGTGTAATAAACCTATGATTAGAACCTAATATGGTAGGTAACATTAATTTGTAGAAGTGTATGTAATATAGGAATCAAACAAATACGTTTGTTTGATAAAATGCATAAACGGGTTAAAATTCGGTAAAAAGGTAAAGAGTCAAAGGCTTAGAAGTCTCAAAATTTCTTATGTTGGATGTAGGATTTTAACTCCATAAGATGGAGGATTAAATTACGGACGCGTAGGAAAAAGAATCGGGTAAAACGGATCAATAACGAAGAAGTTATGGCCGTTTCCGTAAAAACTGGCATAGCTAATCTGAACTGCAACCTGCTGGAAACTGGTTTCCCAGGCGACACGCGAAGGAACAACCTGGTTCCTCCGCGACACGCGACAAAACCCTGATTTAGCGAAAAAAAATTATTTTAATCAGTTTCGCTTCCCGGACTCGTTTAAATACGTTCTAAGTTACATATGACTAATCCAACTCATGTTTTATGAGTTTCAGGTATGATTTTAGCACCGGAGGATGATCAAGCACAACGAAGAACCGAACACGATCAAGAAATAAGCTTCCGCACTATGTATCGTTGTTTTGTTAAATGACGAACTCAAACATGTTATTTTGTATAGTTTTAATTCTGTAAATAAAGTTTAATGAAACCCGTATTTTCAATGTATTGAAATTCTAATTACCCGTTTATTTTCGTAAATTATACGAAAATTGTTAAATAATACTAAGGGTATTACAAGTTGGTAATCAGAGCTCAAGGTTGTTGACAAATGTGTTCGGTTCGAAGCTTGATCGCAAATCCGGTAAGTACAAGTATGTTAATAGTTGAGCATGCTAAAGTGTTGTAAACAACACATAGGGCTATCGTGTGATACACGTTACCCCAATTAAAATGATTGATATAGTTTACGAAAATACGCGCGTTGACGCGTATAGTAGAAAAAGCCTTGTATTATAATACGGACGATTATTGAAGTTGACGTTACTAACTTTGTGAATGTTTTAATTGAAGGACACTCGCGTTTGAAGACGACGAGAGTCAAACGAATTGTGGATATGATGATGGAACGGTCCAAAGTATGACGAGAGGAGCATGCTCACCGAGGACTAAATCGCGTAACGACCGCGAACAAGGTTAATGGCAAGCAACGCCCGTTGGGGCAAACATTACCAGGTGCACATTTTAAATAATCGCACAAATAGTAATATGCAACAAATAAGTAGAAATTGAAAGTTGCATATGTAGATTAAAAATAAGGGTGTTACACCTGGGTAGGCTCCTAGAGTTGGCATGGGCATGTCTTCATGTATCGGGTAACGTTGCATATAGTCCCTATTGTCGTCCCACCAGGGGTCGTAATTTGGGTCTAGGGGGTTTGGTGCTGGTACCCTAGGTATTTCTTCCGGATTGAAGTCATGCATCTCTACTTGATTATCAGGGTTTTCTATCTCCATGGGTTGGTCAGGGATTGGTGGTTGTGGTTTGGGTGCTATTATCTGTTCCAGATTAGGGTCAGCTGCAGTGGTTGCTAAGATGTGGATGTTGGCTATACCCCTATTGATCATGTCCTGGGCATAGGCATCTGTCTCTCTCTCGGTTGCTGCTAGTGCTCTCTGGTCTTGTAACTTTTTCATACGTTTTCTACGCTCGTGTGCCCCTCTACTGAACCATCCCCTCTTTTTCTGAGGAAATGGCTCTTCTAACTGAGCCTTAAACACAAAGATTCCTTCTTCCGTATCAGCGGAATACCCCGAGAGGGCAGGCTGAGAAGAGGAGGTGCCTTCGCTTCTAGGCGAACCAGACAATTAACGGTACGCGTCAGATGGTCCTTGGTCGCTCATACTGTAAACTAACAAATAGTCAAATAACACATAACAATTAAATACAATTTTGCACGTATTCCCGTAATTTATTTCCTAACAGATTGAATTTTGATGTCAGCAGAATGCTTCTGTGGCTGAATCAGTGGGTTAGCTCTTATACCACCTTCTGTCGCAGCCCCCGATCCCTAATCCCCGGGAACGGGCGACCGCGAGCCAGTTTTCGTGGTATCATGTATTGTCTAATTTGGCAACGGAATTTTTTTTTTTCATCAGGACCGTAGTTAGGAAATATTTGATCAGAGTAAAATACCACATTTTCATAACTTAAACATATGGGATAAAACCCAAGTTCGTAGTACACACGTTTTCATAGGAATAATTCCTATTTTATTTAAGAAAAACATCTATTTCTTTTTAGGTAACTTTATTGCCACTTTTCCAAGCCTTCAGTGCTGTCCAGCTGGCTTCTATTTGGCTTTCACATTTTGTTACCTGAAACGCGTTTTAAAAACATTTGTCAGTGGGAAATACTGTTGAGTGAATCCCAGTTTAATCAAGTTTAAAGAAAAACCCATTGTATAGTATTAAGGGCGATCTCGCAATTACATTTGTTTCCAAGTTATATCAATTAACATCCATGGTACTGTCAGACCCGACTTGTGGAAATGTTACTCCTTGACCAGGTGGTAACAAATTTTGTATACAAAACCCCAACATACTCATGATAATTGTATTCTTACAAATACTCAATAACTGCTTCATATACATTTAATTGTATGAGGTTTTGTAAAACAGTTTGCAAAAAAGGTTTACAAAAAGCGAATAAACTCACATTGCTGTCTTAGATTTTCCGTAAGGGTTTCCTGGTGATAATCTATAATTTACACAAATGCACGTGTGTAAGTATAATAACACATTTTAACATTAGTAATACCCTCCCCGAGATGGCATTCCAACGACTACGTCGGGCAGAACCACGACAGCCGTTACGAAACCCTAGATCAATCGGGCAGCGTATCTAATACGTATCCAGGGGTTATAATACTTACAACGGAGCAGAACTTCGCTATTTAGGGGGGTATAATACCCGAGTATTATGCCTATTATCAGAGAATTCATTAATAATGAAAAGATTTGAGCGACGGAAAATGAAATCCCGAGGCCTTCTTATATAGGGCCGGAAATTGGTTTCTACGCGGCCCGCGTAAGGGTAGACAAGGGTCTACGCGGCCCGCGTCAAACCCAGGTCAATGTGTAGCCCATCCGGATCAGCAACAAGACTCGACATGTGTTGGGCCACGTGGCGGCCCAGAGTCGTGCCAGGTTTTAAGTTCACGCGGCCCGCGTAAGAGTTGGGGTGGGGTTTACGCGGCCCGCCTCAACTTAAAAATTCAGATTTTTAATTAAATTTAATAATATTTAAGGTATTCGGGGCCCGTTTTCACGTATGGGGTGTATTTAGGGACATATTGGGATATTTTAAAATATATTAGGGTGTCGGAAATTATTCGAGGGTGTCGGTTTTCTTGAGGGTTGTTATATTGCCTTCCCCGATTTGAGCCCAAGCAGCTTGGCGTTGGTTTTCCGGAATCTCGCGTAGACCGCCAGTGTTCTATTCATCCCCAGTATCCGCTTCCGAGTACAACCCGACTATTGCCTTGAATTGTGTCACTGAAATCGAGTACAATGTCCCTCCACAACGGAACTCTACCCCATCATTGTCAAAAGAATCGGCTTTTGGCTTAAGGACAAACGTGCTGTAAAATTCCATGTTGTATTCATGCACGGAGTGGAACCGAGTGCAAAGAGCCACTCGTAGTGGGCCGGTGACAATGTTGTTGAATCGGTCAATTTGGTTCACTGCTTCAAGAGTGCCCATGCACACTTGTCTGGGATTCTCTTCGGGCCTAGTTCTCAATACATCATATCGCGCCTGAGCAGCCAACTCACTTGCGTTAAATCTGGTAAATTTCTTGGTCATCTGAAAGAAAACACCAAATAATTAGTATGAAACAATTAGTGTTCAGCGGACACGCCCCATGTTAAGCTGGATTTGGCTGGACACGACCCCGTGCTCGCTGAGCACGGCCCCGTGTCCAGGCGTCTGTTTCTCAAAATTCCCATTTTTCGACCCGGTCCCGAAAAATTGAAAATTATTGGTCCAGTACGGGCGGTTTTCCCTGAAAATGAAACCCCAAGTGCCGTTTTTCCCAAAACAAACCGTTTACCCCTTCAATTTCATCTTTTTCGGTTCAAAAACAAGGGTTTGGGGTTTTTGTGAGAAATCGGGCAAATCTACAAACAATACAAGTTGATTTACTTCCTATAACATGTATCTATACTAATGCTAACAGATTTATGCAAAAATTTGAGGTTCGATTTGGTTCAAGTTGAAGAACCCTAGATTTTTCCCCAAATCTTGTTGTTAAACTACATGCATGAACTTAATCTAACTAATTATAAGGATAGAATCATACCTTGACGTTGTTAGAAGAAGGGGAAACGTCTAAATCTGCAGAAAAAATCGCCGGAACCAGAGAGTTTTTGGGGAAAACGGGGCGTGTGGAATGAAGAAACTGATTGAGAAAGGGGGTTTTATCCCGACAGTTGCGCGGACACGGCCTCGTGTTCGCTGAACACGGCCCCGTGGGCGGGCAATTATGTATATGTATATGTATATGTATATGTATATGTATATGTATATGTATATGTATATGTATATGTATATGTATATGTATATGTATATGTATATGTATATATGTATATATATAGGGTAAGGTTCATGCGAGAACCACCTTTATTGCGAGAACCGTGAGAACCAATGTGAACACAACCTAAAATAGCTAAAAAAACCTAAAAAAAACCCAACCCCCACCCCCCCCCCCCCCCCCAAAAAAAAAAAAAACCTAACCCCTCTCCCCAAGCTAAATGCTAAAAACTAAAACCCCTAAAAAACCTAAAAATAATCTAACCCCCCCTCCCCCCAAGCTAAATGCTAAAAACTAAAACCCCCAAAAAAACCTAAAAAAAACCTAACCCCCCCCCCCCCCCCAAGCTAAAATGCTAAAAACTAAACCCCCAAAAAACCTAAAAAAATAAAAAAAAATTGTGTGTTTTTTTGCTATTTTTAGGCATTTTTTGTTGTGTTCACATTGGTTCTCACGGATCTCGCAATAAAGGGTGGTTCCTAACGGATCTTTGTCCTATATATATATTTATTAGTGCTTGTGTGAGTGCCTATTTCCCAAAACTTGGTTCTAGAAATCTTACCGGTTCAGATGTTTTCCCGATTGTTCGTAACTTAACAGGTATGATGTTGATGCTTGAACCTTTGTTTCATTCTTCGACCGTTTGAAGCGAGATTTCTTCCTCTTCATCCTCAATGAATCCTCGATAAAGCTTTAGCAGCTGGCCATTGACTTTGAATGGAATTCCATTCCGAGATTTAATTTTGACTGCACCGTGTGGGAAGATATGGGTGATGGAAAAAGGTCCTGACCACCTAGACTTTAATTTACCAGGAAACAATCGAAGTCGTGAATTAAACAATAGAACTTGATCTCCTACCCGAAATTTTTCATTCTTTCCTTATAAATTTCGGAGTTAGAGTATGCATAATTGCTTAATTCGTCTAATTCATTTAATTGGAAAAATCAATTTTTACCTGCAATTTCTAAGTCTAAATTTACATTTTTAATTGCCCAGTAGGCATTGTGTGCTATTTCTACTGGCAAATGACAACTTTTTCCATACACAAGCTTATATGGGGTTGTACCTATTGTTGTTTTATATGTTGTTCGAAAAGCCCATAAAGCATCGTCTAATTTATCGGCCCATTCTTTTTTATTTAACGCTACGGTTTTTTCAAGTATTCTTTTTAAACCTCAATTAGTCACTTTGGCTTATCCGTTTGTTTGAGGGTGATATGTCGTTGAGATCCTGTGATAGACCCCATAGCTTGTTAAGATTTTTTTTTTTCAAATTGATGGTTACAAAAATGGGTACCTCTATCACTTATTAAAGCTTTTGGTGTTCCAAAACGAGAGAATAATCTTTTCAGAAATCTTACCATGACTCTTCCATCGTTTGTTGGAAGTGCCTTGGCCTCGGCTCATTTAGACAAGTAATCTACCGCCACAAGTATATATTTGTTTCCTTTTGACGGTGGGAAAGGTCCCATAAAGTCGAGTCCCCACACATCAAAAATTTCACAAACAAGAATGCCATTTTGTGGCATTTCATTTTTGGAAGAAATATTACATGTTCTTTGGCAAGCGTCACATGTCTTGACAAGACTTTGGGCGTCTTTGTAAATGGTTGGCCAATAAAATCCTGAATCAAATACCTTTCATGCGGTACTAGCGGCACCATGATGTCCTCCGTATGGACCTTCATGACAATGGCGGAGAATTCTTCTTGCTTCACTACCATGTACGCATCGACGGATGAGTTGGTCGGCACACATTTTCAAAAGATAAGGATCATCCCAAAAGTAATGCTTTACATCGGCAAAGAATTTCTTTCTTTGATGATGTGGCCATCCTTTTGTGACTATACCTCTAGCTAGGTAGTTAGCATAGTCGGCGTACCATGGCTCTTCTCGGTATTCCACCATTTCCAGGGACTCCGTTGGGAATTTTTCATTGATTTGTTCGTCCCTAGTTGCCTCCAAAGCTGGATCTTCTAAGCGCGAAATATGATCTTCTGCGGTGTTTTCTGCTCCTCTTTTGTCTTTTATTTCAATGTCAAACTCTTGGAGAAGTAGAATCCACCGAATCAAACGTTGTTTAGCATCCCGTTTCTTCAAGAGATATCAAATGGCTGCATGATCTGTATAGACTATCATTTTAGAAAGAACAAGATAAGAAGGAAATTAATCAAAAGCAAATACCATAGCTAGTAATTCCTTTTCTGTTGTTGTATAATTTTCTTGTGCATCATTAAGTGTTTTACTAGCATAATAAATCAGGTGAAAATGCTTATCTTTTCTTTGTCCCAAGACAGCTCCAACTGCAAAGTCACTTGCATCACACATGATTTTGAAAGGTAATTTCCAATCGGGCGCTATCATGATAGGTGCATTGACTAGCATTTCCTTTAGGGTTAGAAATGCTTGATTGCAATCCTTGTCAAAGATTAAAGGGGCATCTTTTTCAAGTAATTTTGTTAGAGGCCTTGAGATTTTGGAAAAATCCTTGATAAATCGTCTATAAAATCTGGCATGCCCTAGGAAACTTCTGATAGCTCTAACGGAGGATGGGGGCGGTAATCGAGAAATAATGTCTATTTTTGCTCGATCTACCTCCATTACTTCGCTAGAGATTTTGTGACCGAGTACTATTCCCTCTGTTACCATGAAATGGCATTTTTCCCAGTTAAGGGCGAGGTTAGTTTCCTCACATCGGGATAGCATTCGTTCAAGGTTATCGAGGCATTCGTCGTATGAATCTCCAAAGATAGAAAAGTCATCCATGAAAACTTCCATTGTCTTTTCTATCATGTCATGGAAGATGGCCACCATGCAACGTTGGAAGGTTGCGGGGGCATTACATAGACCAAATGGTATGCGTCGATAAGCAAAAGTTCCATAGGGACATGTGAATGTTGTCTTTTCTTGGTCTTCGGGTGCTATTGGAATGTGAAAGTAACCTGAAAAACCATCCAAGAAACAATAAATTTTATGACCGGATAATCTTTCTAACATTTGATCAATGAAGGGTAAAGGAAAGTGGGTCTTCCTTGTTGCTTCATTTAATCGACGATAATCTATACAAACTCTCCGTCTTGTGACGGTTCTCGTTGGGATTAATTCATTTTTCTCGTTAGTTATTACCGTCATACCTCCTTTCTTTGGAACTACTTGGACGGGACTTACCCAAGGACTATCAGAAATGGGGTAAAAGAGTCTGGCGTCAAGTAATTTAATGACTTCGTTTTTAACCACTTCTTGTACATTTGGATTTTCTCTACGTTGTGGTTGTATTACAGATTTATAGTCATCGTTCATTAAAATCTTATGCGTACACATGGAAGGACTTATGCCTTTAATATCTACAAGCTTCCAAGCGATCGCATTTTTGTGTTTTTTCAAAAGTGTAATTAATTTTTCTTTTTCTAAACTAGTTAATTTTGATGAAATAATAACAGGTGATTTATCATCTTTGTCTAGAAAATCGTATTCCAAATCTTTTGGAAGTTCTTTGAGCTCAAGAGGTGGGTCTTTAGTAGACTCCTTATTTGGTTGCTCATTTCGATCAAGAACCACAAAAGTTTATTCTATGGCGACCTCTTCTTCAATAAAGTGGTCAATTTCTTCTCTTGTATCGAGTGGTTCATCCTCATCTTTAATTAGGGGGTCATTATTGCCGAATGGATATTTCATTGAACGCTCAAGATCGACACTCTTTTTAAATGCCCCTAATTGAATAGACAAGTTGTTGTACTTACGGTTTTTCAAGGCTTCATGGGATTTTACAAAAGGTCGTCCCAACACTAGAGGAGCGTCATCAAGGATGACAAAATCAGTTGGGATTACCATTTGATTTGTTTGGACTAACACATCCTCAACCACCCCTTCTGATTTTATTATTTTCTGATTAGATAGAAAAATGGGTATTTAAAGTGGAGAAAAATCACCAATACTTAATTTTCCGAAAATGTAGTTTGGCATTATATTAACACAAATATCTTTATCAATTGTAATATTACTATTAAAGGAATTTTGAAAAAAACATGGAACCGGTGTAATGTTAATTTCATATGGATCTTCTTTTATTAGCGTAGTTTGATCATTTGTTAACTTAATGCTTACCGTTTCGTCAATTTTAGTGTTAGTGTTTAACTCTTTTAAAAATTTAGCATGAGTGGGTACTAAAGAATGATTTTCAAAAGAAGGTGACAAGAGATTATTTTTTTCAAAATTAGACTCTTCTTGAATTTTAACGTTGTCAGACTCACCTTTTTTGTTGTTTAACTCATGTGTCGGTTTTTCACTTACTTGTTCTTCCATTTTTACATTTTCAACTATCTCTTCTTTATTACTAGTTAATTCTTCCCTTGCGCGAGATTCTTTTATGCAGCGCTCGATAGTTTTAATGTGTTCTATTATCTTATCGGCTATGTGGGTGATAGAATAAGGATCTGGATCTTCAAAGCTTGAATCCGGATGTTCGATCCTTGGTTCCTCATAATACTCATATGAAGTAGATGGTTCACACCATTGTTCCTCATTGTAAGTATATGATGGATAAGGGTCGTAACTTTGTTCTTCATAATACTCATATGAGGTGGGTTGTTCACGCCATGGTTCCTCATAATAAGCATATGAAGGTGGAGGCTTATATCTTGGTTCCTCAAAGTATGAGTATGGAGGTTCATACCTTGGTTCATCAAAATATGAGTATGAGGGAGAAGGTTCATACCTTGGGTCTTCATAGGTTGTGTATGAAGTTGATGGCTCGTACATGGGCTCCTCATAGTAGGTGTATGAAGTGGATGGTTGAAACAAGTCACAATATTGTACCGAGTGACGGTTACCACAAATGGTGCAATAGTCTTCCCTATAATCATCCTCCTCATAGGTGTAGTTGTAACCTCCTGAGTATTGATCCATAAGAATCACTCAGCAGACCACAACAAAGTCTTGAGACCAGAAAACAAAAATAAAAACGGAAACAGAGACTGGACACGACCCCGTGTTCAATGAGCACGGCCGTGTTCAGTGTCTGTATCTGGGCGATTTAATAAAAGTGACTGGTTTTTTGCAGCACGGGGGCGTGTTCAGTGAGCATGACCCCGTGTTCAGACTCTGTATCTGGGAGTTTTTAAAAAAATTGTGCAGCACGGCCCCGTGTTCAGTGACCACGGCCCATGTTCAACCTACTGTAAATGCAGAAACTAACTAAAATGCAGGAAAATGCGCGCGTTTTAAAAAGCTTTTGAAAAACATATTAGGCCATCTATTTTAAGCTTTCTTAAAATCCTTGTGTCCCCGGCAGCGGCGCCAAAAACTTGATGTGCGTTAGGTGTTATATATATTTAAGTATATTTTTAGCCCTTTTTAACACTTTAGTCAAGTTTTAAATTTATAAAACACGATATTTTACTAACACTAAACACACATATGGGCAAGTGCACCCATCGTGAGCGTAGTATAGCGTTGGTAAGATACCGAGGTCGTCCAAGGACACAAGAGCTTTTAGTACCGGTTTATCCTCAACGTCTAATCAAATTAAATATTTAGAAAAAGGTTTTAAACAAGAAAATGAAAACTAACTATAAATGCTGAAAATAAAAATTAAAATAAAACAGATAGACAAGATGAATCACTTGGATCCGACTCGCCTTTAGTGTAACCTTTGACGTTTTCCGCACTTTTGCACTTTTTAAGAGATTATCTTAGTTATAGTAGTAGGCCCCTCTTTTGAAGGTGACGTTACCCTCAACCAGTAGTTTGAGTCAGCAAGGATACAATCCTAAAGGTTTGGATAATTGGAAGATAATTAATTAAGTTATTAATGCGTAATGTGGTAGGCCCCTCTTTTGATAGTGACGTTACCCACGGCTAAGTGGTTTGAGTCAGCAGGGATACAATCCCAAGTAGCCGGGTTAATGTATTAATAGTAGTTTACATATGAGGGGATCAAGCCATTCGCACCCCCGCCATCCAATACCAGTGGGTATTGAAGGAGGTCCTAGTAAGCTTGACCCAGGTCCTTGCAGGATCTATACACTGAACAAGGCAAGAACCTTACCAAACCATTCCCTTAACCCCCGACCAGGTAGCCAACATATCTCCATATAGACCGTGGAGATATGAATGGTGTAAATCTTTTATTTTATATAGACAGTAAAATAACGCCAAGACACCACGGACAAATGATAAGGAAGTTTCACCTTCAACATAAGAAACTAGTTATTAAAGTCATTAATACAAAACCAAATAAAAAGTGCGAAAAGATTAAAAAACAAAAGTATTACACTAAATGCTTGTCTTCACCAAGTGATGTAAGAGACTTAGGAAAACATGGCCTTTGATTGTCAAGAACTCTTACTATCAATCTTGGATCCCGGGACTACTACACACACTCTATGATGGATGATGGATGATGGTGGTGGATGTGGGTGTTGTGATGATGGTGGAGTGTGGGTGAAGTGGGAGAGAGGTGGTTTGTCAAGGGATGCCTTTGAAATGAACCAAGCACCCCTATTTATAGCCTTCACAGAAGCCCGGACACGGCCCCGTGTCCATTGGGCACGACCCCGTGTCCATCCACTTTCTCTTTCTTCATTTAATGCAGTTTGTCTGTATTAGTTGACCACGCCCCCGTGTCCGCTGGGCACGACCCCATGTGCAGAAGCATATCTGTACTATCAAGATTTGCTTGGATTCTGCGAATCTTAGCGTTGACCACGGCCGTGTGGAGATGGGCACGCCCCCGTGTTGGGAAATAGAAGCTTCTACAACTTTGTCCTTTCTGCAGACACTTGGGCACGCCCCCGTGTTCGCTGGGCACGGGGTGTGTTCAACCTTCTGTTGTTCTGTTTTTTATTGGGAAGATGTTGTCAAGGGGTCGGGCATGCCACGTTTATTCCTTTTCTTATATTTATGTTAGATTTAGCTGTATTTGTGCTTCTTTTGTTAATTTATGCTTATTTAACCCTGAAAATACAAAAGGAAGACAAAAACACACTTTTCCAACATTTGTACTAAAAAGGGTTAGTTTTATGCCTCATTTGAGGTAATTTATATGTTGCATTTTACACACATCATAAAGTCATCAATAAAAAACCAAATAAAAAGTACGAAAAGATTAAAAAATCAAAAGTATTACATTAAATGCTTGTCTTCACCAAGTGATGTAACAGACTTAGCCAAACATGGCGTTTGATTGACAAGAACTCTTACGATCAATCTTGGATCCCGAGACTACTACACACACTCTAAGGTGGATGATGGATGATGGTGGTGGATGTGGGTGTTGTAGTGGTGGTGGAGTGGTGGTGAAGTGGGAGAGAGGTGGTTTGCCAAGGGATGCATTTGAAGTGAACCAAGCACCCCTATTTATAGCCTGTACAGAAGCCCGGACACGGCCCCTTGTCCGCTGGACACAGCCCCATGGCCATCCACTTTCTCTTACTTCATTAATTACAATTGTCTACATTAGGCTCCAAACGCCCCCGTGTCCGTTGGGCACGGCCTCGTGTGCAGAAGCGTATCTGTACTATCAAGATTTGCAAGATTCTGTGAATCTTAGCGTTGACCAGGGCCCGTGTTGAGCTGGGCATGCCCCCGTGCTAGGAATAGAAGCTTTTACAACTTTGTCATTTTCTGCAGACATCTGGCCACGCCCCCGTGTCCGCTGGGCAAGGGGCCGTGGTCAGCCTTCTGTTTCTTGTTTTTGCTTGGGAAGATGTTGTCAAGGGGGTCGGTCATGCCATGTTTATTCCTTTTCTTTGTATTTATGTTAGGTTTTGCTACATATTTGTTCCTTTTGTTCATTTAAGCTCATTTGGTCCTGAAAATACAAAAGGAAGACAAAAGCACACTTTTTCAAACATTAGTACTAAAAAGGGTTAGTTTTATGTCTCATTTGATGTAATTTATATGTTTCATTTTGCACACATCACTATGCTATGCTTTGCTTGGTGAATCAAGTTAGGTGGTCTAGAAACGTCATTCAAGAAAAATCTGAGTTGTCGGAACAATTATTTGTGTTTGAGAACAATGTCTGTAACAACTATTTATGCTTTATATGTTTATGCTATGGGACGTGAATGTTAAATATATTGTCACTTATAGTGTTATGGATTCTCTTGGACAATATGTTTCGCTCAGTGCCTCACCCTGATGTTTCCGCCTTCGGTTGGGGTGTGACATGGACTATTCTATTGTCCATCCGACTGGATGGACTTGTCCATCCGTCCAGATGGACTTTGATAATACTAAAACCTGTCCTACTTTCTCTATTGTATACAATATTCAACACACGCTCTATCTAACTATTCGCACAGTGGCACATGTATGAAATATGCACCAACAGATCCCCCCTCGGCTGTCACTGTCGAATCATCTCAAACACTTTCAGAATCTTGAGTCGTGTTTGAATATTCAGTAATCTTCAACTTTTCTGCAACTTCAATCAGGCATCTTGAAATCTGACAATAGATTCCCCCTCGATTGATGATTCGTGTTTGCTTTTGACAGTATAGAGCACTAATTCCCCCTGAAATGAATCTTCAGGACTTTTGCACAGTTCACGACTCTCCTCTGATTTGCTAAACTGCAACCTTTACGAACAATGACCAACTTAAAACGAGTCAATGCAGCATCCTCTGTTTCAGCTTTAACCGCATCCGAGCTCTGTTTTTGATATGACATGTAAGCACCACGATCTCGCATTCTGCTTGCTCTATCTAGGAATATACAAAAACTCAAGCGGCAATTGATAGAAACTTCAAATACCTCACTGGTTAACTTCAAATCCGTGATTCCCCCTAAAGATCTGATATCCCGTTCACCGTGGTCAACGTTAATGTACCGTAAGAATGACAGATCTGTGTAAGCGGTATTCTCCACAATCAGCAAATCTTCTTGATACGACGTGTTCGGTTCGTTTATTGTTACTAAGAAAAGAGTAGAAGATAGATACGATACCGAGCAGTCACTTATAATCTGGTCTCTATTGAAATCTTGACAAGTTACAGCACCATGAGACCAGTTGGACAGCATGTCCCTTCTGGGAACCAAAAGCTTGTCCAAATGTAAACCCCAAATCCCTATTTATAGACAACAGCCTATCCGGTCCGAATGAGCTAGTGTCCATCCATCCGAATGGTCATCCGTCCGGATGGACTTTACATTATCAATACCTATTCGACCGGATGGGGTTTGGACTATTCTATTGTCCATCCGATCGGATAGACTTTGACAATACTAAAACCTGTCCTACTTTCTCTATTGTATACAATATTGAACACACGCTCTTTCTAACTATTTGCACAGTGGCAGATGTACGAAATATGCACCAACAGATTCCCCCTCGGCTGTCACTGTCGAATCATCTCTAACACTTTGAGAACCTTGAGTCGTGTTTGAATATTCTGTAATCTTCTACTTTTCTGCAACTTCAATCAAGCATCTTGAAATCTGACAATAGATTCCCCCTCGATTGATGATTCGTGTTTGCTTTTGACAGTATAGAGCACTAATTCCCCCTGAAATGAATCTTCAGGTCTTTTGCACAGTTCACGACTCTCCTCTGATTTGCTAAACTGCAACCTTTACGAACAATCACCAACTTGAAACTAGTCAATGCAGCATCCTCTGTTTCAGCTTTAACCGCATCCGAGCTCAGTTTTTGATATGACATGTAAGCACCACGATCTCGCATTCCGCTTGCTCAATCTAAGAATATACAAAAACTCGACCGGCAATTGATAGAAACTTCAAATACCTCACTGGTTAACTTCAAATCCGTGATTCTCCATGAAGACCTGATATCCCATTCACCGTGGTCACCGGTAACGCACCGTAAGAATAACAGATCCGTGTAAACCGTATTCTCCACAATCAGCAAATCTTCTCAATACGACGTGTTCGGTTCGTTTATTTTTACTAAGAAAGGAGTAGAAGATAGATACGACACCGAGCAGTTACTTATAATCTGGTCTCTATTGAAATCTTGACTAGTTACAGCACCATGAGACCAGTTGGACAGCATGTCCCTTCTGGGAACCAAAAGCTTATCAAAATGGAAACCCCAACTCCCTATTTATAGGCAACAGCCTATCCAGTCCGAATGAGCTAGTGTCCATCTGTCCGGATGGTCATCCATCCGGATGGACTTTACATTATCATTACCTATTCGACCGGATGGGGTTTGGACTATTCTATTGTCCATCTGACCGGATGGACTTGTCCATCCGTCCGGATGGACTTTGACAATACTAAAACCTGTCATACTTTCTCTATTGTATACAATATTCAACACACGCTCCATCTAACTATTCGCACAGTGGCAGACGTACAAAATATGCACCAATAGATTCCCCCTCGGCTGTCACTGTCGAATCGTCTCTAACACTTTGAGAACCTTGTCGTATTTGAATATTCTGTAATCTTCAACTTTACTGCAACTTCAATCAGGCATCTTGAAATCTGACAATAGATTCCCCCTCGACTGATGATTCGGGTTTGCTTTTGACAGTATAGAGCACTAATTCCCCTTGAAATGAATCTTCAGGTCTTTTGCACAATTCACAACTCTCCTCTGATTTGCTAAACTGCAACCTTCATGAACAATCACCAACTTGAAACTAGTCAATGCAGCATCCTCTGTTTCAGCTTATGAATGGATGGACATCGCTTGTTTTAATCATGTAGTTGTTTACTATAATTGAATACAATGAATACTGATCAAGTCACATCACCACAAGCTTCCGCAAAAAGACAGGGTGTGACAGGTTGGTATCAGAGCTTCGGTTGTAGTGAACTAGGATTCCTTCTCGAGTCTAGTCTACAATCACTAGGATTCTCTCACGAAAACATTTTTACAACAAACAGAAAGGTGTTTCATTGCATTTACAAAATGCCATGATCCTCCTAACCAAACACTTATCATAGGAAAAACAAAGCAAAGACATTAGTTGGGGTATAGTCTATATGGGATAGACTTACCAAACCTGAAATGACCCACATAAGTAACATTGTTATTCATTTATATATATATATATATATGTGTGTGTGTGTGTGTGTGTGTCTATGGATTATTTTTGCCAGGGTACCATGGTATCATCCGCTAGTAGCGGAGTTTACGATGACCACGACCACATGGACGTATCATCTGATGACAAGACTGTTGTGGAGATTGTTTCTTTCGACGATGAGGATCTCGACGACTTCCAGCCATTTGCGTTACCCGACCCTATCCTCGGTGGCGAGCCCATAGAGGATGATATCCTTGGTGTGGGGCCACAGCTGAACCAGTTTGTTATTATTGGTCACCCAGATGGAGCCCATATTGTTAACTACATTCCTTTGGATGTTGTTCCCCTAGCTGCAGTTCCAGGAGTTATTGTTGTCTCTGATGATGAGGATGACGTCCCCGTCATTCATGTCGACCATTTTGATGACGAGATTGGTGATGGTGAAGTCCTCGATATAGCCATTTTGGAGATATCGTCGCCTGTCGTTTCTGTCAAAGACATTTCCTCTTCCGATGTTAGCGATGACGCATCTTCCTCTACCATCCGTCGTGCTGGGTTACGAGCGGATGCTACTGATAGCAGCTTTGATACTATACCCATTGCTACCCAGACTCCTGATCATACACCTGCTCCTATTTCAGCCCCCGTTGATACCCCCGCAGTTGTTCCATTCGATACCCAGACTCCCTACACTACCCCCGTCACTCCTACTTCTGGACACCCACTTACACCACTTACTGTTGATCCCCACCGGGTGACTTACCTACCATATTCTCCTATGAGATCCCAGCGCCCCGCCCTGGGGAGGGTACATCCCCACAACCCACTTGTTCCGATACTCGAGCACCCGTTGATCACTTGTCTGCACCTTATATCTCACCGCACATGTCTGAGTCCGATCCATATCACCCGTGTCACCACCCTGTTTTCACGTATGCTAATGTTACACTCTCTTTTCAGCTTCAGTTTCAGTTTCTTTCTCGTCGCGTGAGCGAGTTAGAGCGGTTTGGGATTCCATGCCCCCAACCCCACCAACCTATCCTCCACCGTCATCACCCCCACCACCGTCTCCACCACGTCCACGTCCACGTCCACATGCTAGCCTTAAGGCTCGTGTGCTCACCATGGAGCAGCGAGCCAATCTCTCAGACACACGCATGAGCCACGTCCTGGATGAGATGGATCATATCCATAGTCTGGTTGTTCCTGCCCCACCTCCATCTCCTCCAGGACCCTAGACATCTTTTGTTTGCGGGTACTTTTTGCGTGGGAGTTGCAGACCGACTTTTGTGTATGGATGAAGACCTAGTTCGAGCTAGAGACACTTGAAGACCATGATGACAAATGTAGGAGAAAAGACTTACTAATTTTGTATTATGAACTTGTATGACCGAGGCGATGTAACCTCGAGTCCCTTTTGTTTTTTCTTCTACAAAAAAAAACAATCTATCAAGTTGTCAGACATATATAAAAGCTCAGTACTTGTTTTCTTTATCATACATTGTTGCTTATGTGTACATTTGTTATTTATGTTATTACCTGTTTGGATGATGTGATGATCATTTGTGTTATATATATATATATATATATAGGGGCCGCTAAAATGAAAACCACCTCCAGTTATAAGAACCGTGAGAACTACACCGTACGGGGCGAGGTGGACCAAAAATTTTTTTCATAAACATAGATGCGTGTATTATAAACACATTTGTAAAAAAAATAAAAAAAAAATGTCGTGTGTGTAGTTTTGTTTGTGTTTACGGGTACCGTAAATTTTAAACAAAATTTACGGCACCCGTGAACGCAAACTTGTGGTGCTCAAAACTACACACACGACATTGTTTTTTTGAATTTTTTTTACAAATGTGTTTATAATACACGCATCTACATTTATGAAAAAAAAATTTGGTCCACCTCGCCCCGTACGGTGTAGTTCTCACTGTTCTTACAACTAGAGGTGGTTTTCATTTTAGCGGCCCCATATATATATAACATGTCTACTATGGTGTTGCTAATATAGACATTTATTTGGTGAATATTTGTCTAACCTTCCCGATACTTCTTGATAGAAGAAAATGCCGCCCTGACGGAACACAAACTCAAACCCATTACCACGGACTGAAGCAGAACTTAATGAGCGTAACTCTCTGGCAATAGCGCAGTATGAAGCCAACCACTCAGAACACAGCGGTGGCACTTCAGGAAACAATCCCCCAACTGGTAATATGTCATAGATAGCACCTTGATTACACATTGCAATACTCTAGGGTATTTCCATTTGTGCTTTGTCAATGCTCATTCGTGGTTTGTTGTTACAAATGTTTCAGGCTGCACATACAAACAGTTCTTTGACTGCAAGCCCTTGAACTTTGATAACACCGAAGGTGCCGTGGCATTCGTACGGTGGATTGAGAAGAACGATTCAGTTTTGAGGATGAGCAAATGCCTGCCTGAGCAGAGGGTTACTTACATTTTGGGATTGTTCTTAGACGATGCACTTTCTTGGTGGAGCATTCAGGTTCAGACCAAGGGAGAAGCTGCTGCATACGCAATGAGCTGGACGAGCTCAAATTACTTATGAAAAAGAAGTACTGCTCAAGAGCGGAACTTCAGAAACTTGAAACTGAGTTCTGGAACTTAAAGATGGACGAACCGAAGGTTGCTGAGTACATCCATTGTTTTCATGATTTATCAAGGGTCGTTCCCTACTTGGTGGAGCCTGAGTTCAAGAGGATAGAGAGATTTATCTGGGGACTTGCTCCAGAGATCCTGAGCATGGTTACTGCCACAAAGCCTCCTACCATCGATGAGGCTATTGACTTGAGTGTGGCACTCACTGAAGAGGCACTCCGTTTGGGAAAATTCTCGAAGTCTGGTGCGAACAAGAAAGAGACTCATGTGGAGTCTTCAAGCGGCAACAAAAGGAAGTTTTCAAACTTGAAGAAAGGCACCCAAGCAAACAACGTCAACTCGAACGCTAACAAAAGAAGGGAAGTGAACCCACCTCGTGGTACTAAAGCTTATGGAGCCACCAATGAGGCTAGTGGTAAAAGTTATTTGGGTTCCTAGCCTAGGTGTAATAGGTGCAAGTTTCATCATGATGGTCGATGTCTGAGAGCTAAGTGTGAAAAATGTAGAAAGGAGGGGCATAGTAAAGAAACATGTTGGGTAGGAACATGAGGAAGAAATGCAAACCGAGGAGGAAACGGTAACTACCACCAAGGTGGTAACGGGAATCAAGGTGGAAACAATAACAACAATTAGGGCGGAAACAATAACAATAACAACCAAGGTGGAAATGGTAATGGCCCAGGCAAGGTTGTTTTGGTTGCGGAGACATGGGGCATTTTAAGAAGGATTTCCCTAAAGAAAATCAAGCCCGTGGAAGAGTACAATCACATTCTTCACAATTAACATCAACTAACATTCTTCACCGAATAGAGATCTGAATAATAAACTGTGGAGAACTTGTTTGCGTCATCCTTCTTGATGCAGATCCGATGATCTTCAAGAGAGAGATGTTTAGAGTGATTTTTAGAATATGCTAAAAATACACTAAAATATGCGAAAATACACTAAACTACTCTAAAGTACGCTAAAATATGTAACATAAGCTAAAATACTCTAAAATACGCTAAAATACGCCGAAATACGTTAAAATACGCCGAAATACGTTAAAATATGCTAAAATACATGAAAATATGCTAAAATACGCTGCAATATGTTAAAGTACATCATATTATGATGAAATTCGATAAAATACGCTAAAATAAACCGAAATGCATTAAAATACGCCGAAATACGTAAAAATAACCTAAAAACACGCAAAAATAAGCTAAATTACATCAGAATACGCTCAAATATATCAAAATATTATAAAATACGCAACAATATGCTAAAATACGTCAAAATAGGCAAAAATACGTCAAATACGCAACTAATGATATTTCCACACTCGAATACATAGAACACGGCACTATACAATACAAGTAGATTTCAAACAAAACTGTGCATAATAACAGAATACGATAATCGCACGCAACCGAACGTCACTGAAACGACGCATGTTGAAGGTATACGTCATAAAATGACAAAATATGCGAATGTTCGTCGAAAAACGACACGTATACTCGTCGAACCGAGGAAAACCTGATAAAACAAACTTTCAAATTATGTCATATACGATCGTATAGGCCTATGTTATATCGTATATCGGCTTTATACGCATCGTATAGGCCTATACGATGCGTATTAAACTTTGAATTTTCTCAAAAATACCCCTGAATTTATAAAAAAAACAGGGGTATTTCAGTAATTTTGTCGATTAATACGCATCATATAGGCGTATACGATGCGTATTAAACTATGAATTTCTCAATTGAAGGTGTCGATTTAATTTTTTAATTTTGCAAGGTAGCTTTCTGTCACGCGGACGAAGAAGCAGCACTTTGGACATTTGTTGGTCTTCAAACATCTAGGAAACATTATTTTCCCCATTTTAACCTAAATTTATCGATTCTGTTTTTCAACGGGGATGTAATGCAATGATTCCTCTCAATTGAATAGACATACACTTGCTTCATAGGACTCACTTGAATCGTCTCGGATGTAATAATAGTACGTTTAGCATACGTGCCTGCTTGAATTGCAGGAAGCGAAGGATAATGAAGATGAACATTGTATTTATCATGAAAGTACTGAACAACCGAGATAACAGCTCCAGTTTCATTAGCTGCATTTGGAACAAGAAGTCCAACAATTCGTTCATTATCTGTTGTTGTCTCAACAATATGAATGCACGCAACGAATGTATACCCGGTTTGCTTTCTCTTGAATATCTACAATCCAATCAACGCACATTATGCATTTCAAATCAAGGGTCCCATCATTACAACCACTTGTTTGAAAATGGCCAGGAGAGTTGAAAAAACTGCAATTGGAATTGATCTTGGAATGATTCCTCTTAATTGAATGATTCTTATTGTCGGATCTGTGACTCCATGGAAGATGTGATTAAGGTAACTACCGAATCACACCAATTCATTGAAACCACATATTCGTGTGTTGCAGTTTAGAAAGATGACCGAATAGAGATCTGAATAAATTTCTGGAATTGGAGAACCTTTGTGTCTAATCATATCAACTACCGCCTTGGTAGTTGTTACCATATCCATTATCCCCTTGGTAGTTGTTACCATCATATGATAATTTTATAAAATAGCCCTAAATTAGAGATAAAATACATACAACGTCAACAACGGCATCAAAATACAGAGCTTCATCCTTATTTATGTAAATCGCACAAACAAGCATGCCTTGAACGAGTCTATAACACTCGTAATCCTCAACCGACTTTAAAACGGACGGAATCTATGAAGAAACTGTTCGATTTCACGGTGAGTGGAGAAATTAGCGACGGAGAAAACTTCGTCGTAGAAACTTTTAACAAGATAAGAAGGATGAGATATCGGCAGTTAGCTCGAATAAGTTTCTCTCGATCATTCAACACGTGACCCATGGGTCTGTGGGCCCTATTGTCGTATCTGTGGCTCCATGGAAGATGTGATTAAGGTAACATGTGTACCGTCGTTGTGGAGAATAACCTCGTTGAATAGCAACCTTCATTTAGTTTCTGGAATTGGAGAACCGTTGTGTCTAATCATATCAACTATCGCGATAAGTTTCTGTTGAAGTGCAAGAACAAGTATGAAGATAAGTTAAAGACAAGTCAAGAACGAAGAAGAACACTTGAAGAAAAAGCAAGAACTTAGAAGTATTACCTGAGTAGTTGTTACCATATGACACATGATAAAAGCGCTTCTCTAGACAATCTGGGATTATGTTCCGTTTTAGGATAACGTGAAATCCAGAGGTCGGTCTCGGGTGGGCATAAGATCTGTGGGCCCTATTGTCGGATCTATGACTCCATGGAAGTTGTGATTAAGGTAAGCGTGTCGTAAAGTTGCATCTGATTTTTAAAACATTTCCCACTGACATAATATTTTACAAATAACTTCCATATTCCCTTGGTAGTTGTTACCATATGACACATGATAAAAGCGATTCTCTAGACAATCTGGGATTATGTTCTGTTTTGGGGTTTCTTCATCACCTATAACAATGTCGATAAACGCTGATCGGAACATGCCGCTTAAATCTCAGTTATGTCTCATTGCATTATGACAATACTGACAAGGGTGCTGATCTTTTCTCCCACTATGCAAACTTGAAGAATCTCACCATAACACATTGTAGACTAATGGGCTTGAATGGTTTTAATATATTTAATCTTGGACTATCTAGTCTAACACTTGAAAAAGGATATGATCGTGTCAAGATCTATTGGTGCATGCGTCTGTCAACTTCGTCTTGTATCAAGTCTTGTATTGTATTAGATAGATCAGGGCACAAAAAACGAGGAAATGTGTGTTTATAGGTAATTTCGCTTGAAATGACACAGGGTCATTTCATGCGAAATCAACAAGGTCATTTCATACGAAATCATGATGTTAATTTCGATTGAAGTGATTCCGTGCGAAATCAGATTTCGTTTGGGCAGTTTCAAGCGAAATCACTCAGCCTATAAATACCTGATGTGTCTATTCATTTGTAACGATTCTGATTACGGTTGCGAAGCTCTGCCGAAGTGTCTACAACTTTGTAATCAATCTGTTATCAATATAAAGACAGTTTAAAGTGATATTCTAGCTGAATTGAACTTGATACATCTGTTTTCGCCTTTTGTATTGAGAAAAACTCTTCTGATCAACTCGTTCGGGTCAGAAAACGATTCTACAAGTGGTATCAGAGCTCAGGAGGAAGAGTTCTTACCAATTCAGCTGCAAATTCTGATTTCTACACCTTTTTTCAAAATTAATCAACTTTTCACGGTTAAAATTGGTTAATTTTCTCACATATTGTGTGAAACAGTGTTTTAATAAACCCTTGAAAGTTTCAGACTTAAAATCGGATAAAAACCTATTCAATTTCGGCAAAAACAGCTCGAAATGATGACGTCAGCGGTATTTCGCCCGGATTTAGATCTTTATTTCGCTCGAAATCAGTATTCCGTTTGAGTGATTCCATTTGAAATAACTATTTCGCTCCAATCTGTCATTCCGTTTGAATATTTCACACGAAATTAGGTATTTCGTTTAAAAGGGGTGTTATTTCACACGAGATTAGCTATTCCGTTTGAAAGGGGTGTTAGTTCACACGAAATTAGGTAATTCCGTGTGAAGAGGTATTTCATTTGAAAGTGTTATTTCGTGTGAAAGATTTGATTTCGCTTGAAAGTGTCAGAGTTTTGTGAAACTTGTTACCGAAACATGGAAGAGGAATTTTATAACGCATTTGCTACTACCACGACTACTCCGACATCTGTTACTCGGAATTTGAACATGGAAAATGAAATGGGCACTATGCAAAAACCACCAAAGCTCATGAATATTGAGGAATATAAAGGATGGGAAGAACGATTTGAGAATTGGGTTCAAGAAAATTATTTGGATGCTTGGGAATGCGTGGAAACGAAATATGTTAGACCTTTGAATGATGAGGAAGAGGAGATTGCTATTAAAGATCTAAGTATTGATGATAGAAAGAAATACAAAAATGAAAAGATGATGATTAGTCTATGGCATCAAGCTGTGAAGGAAGATATCTTGGTTTTATTGCAACACAATGGAAGTGCATACTCTATCTGGAGAGCATTAAAATCAAAGTTTGTTGGAAGTAAAGAGATGATTAAAAATAAAAAGTCACTTTTGAAGAAAGAGTTTGATTTATTTCGTGGTTTGAGAACTGAAAGCACCAAGCAGATCATCGAAAGGTATTGCAATCTGTTAGTCCAAATGAAGAGAGTGAGCATCACTAAAGATAATGAAGAGTTGATAGAAAAGTTGGCTGATGCATTGCCACATGAAACTTGGGGCACATATCTGATGATGTTAAGAAATAAAAAAGATTTTAGCAATCTAACACTGAACAAGTTCATTGAGAAACTTGAAGCTCAGGAAATGGAACAAAGAAAGATTTCAAGAATGAAGGATTTTGATGGTGAACAAGATATCGGTCTTTATTACAAAGGAGGTATTAGTGACAAGACCAACATGTCACCAAAGGTTGAGACGGCATTCAATGCTAACAGTTCATCAGGAGGGTCATCTAAAAGATCAAACTGCAAAATTGAATTTTCTTCATATCCATCATATGATCCAAATTTTTCAACGACCAAGAATGGAAAGAGATTACAATGCAATATTGTTTTGAATTTTGAAAATGGTGAAAATTTCTCGTAAGAGGTTGCAAAAGGTCACATGTCATTGTTGGGAACTGTATTAGAATCATATGAAAGTTTGGTTGCAGGGAAGATCGGAAATCCCATGTTGACAAAAGAGGATTACGATCAGATTGATGCTAAGGAGATGGAATTGATGGATATAAAATGGTGTTTAGCAAGTGTTTTGAGAAGAGCTGAAAAATTTAAACAAATTATGGGAAGAGATGATTTCCGTGATGCAAATGTTTCTACTTTAGGATTTGAAAAAATCTAAAGTTACTTGTTTTCGTTGCAGGGAAAAAGGACACTTCAAGAGAGAGTGCACAAATCGTGAAGCAAGTGGAGCTCAAAATCCGTTCAACAACAATGATTACTATCGGAGAGCAATTTATCATCAAGTTGCTCAACAATCACATCAACAAGAGCCACAAACTGCACATGCTAGGAAAGCAATTGAGGAATCATCTAAGAGAGCCTGCATGGTGAATCAAGATGATAAAAAATCTACAAGTTGTTTCAGTTGGTACAAATATGTTTCAGCTGACAGTAAAGCATGTCTGATAAATCAAGATGATGAAAAATTACCAGAAGGGTTTAGCTGGGCAAATTTTAGTTGGGATGATTATGATCCTAACAAAACTTTAAATCACAAAGCTTTTGTTGCTCGAGTTGCTGAAGAAAGTGATAATGATGATGATTATTATGCAAAGAGAATGGAAAAGCACTTAAGAATGATGGAAGAGAGTGACAGTGATGATGAAAAAGCTAAAAAGAAAAAGAATAAAATTAAAAAACCCATCAGTAGTGATGATGAAGAAGTTCCTATGATAAGAAAAAGGGTCAAAGATATTCCAGTTTTCACAGTTGAAGCTGAAGTTGATGCACAAAAGATTCCGGTGATATGTGAAAACTGTGAAGCAGTAAAGAAGCAGAATAGTACTTTGATTCATAACATGAACAGATTGAAAGAAGCTTACGATGTTTTGAATAAAGCCATGAATCAATACAATCTATCAAGCAGTGAACAAGCAACAGCAATGAAGACACTTCAAGGAGCTTTCATGACTAAGCAGAAAGTTGTCAACAATTATATTGAAAAATGTGTTGTGCTGGAACAAAAACTGGAAACACAAAGAATTGAAACAGAGAGAGTTAATAGATTGTTAAAAAGTTACTCATGTACTTCTTATGTTATTGACAGGATTTATCCAACAGTTGAAGGCATTTGATGAAGAGGAATTATCTGAAGACAAAAGTTCTGAAGAAAAGAAGAAGGATACTGAAGTAAATGATTCTGGTAAGAAAAAAGGTTTCAGTTATACAAAGTGTCTGCCTCCGCTTGAAAATGGATATTCTCCTAGAAATCCAAATTCAGAAAGAGTAAAAAAGGCAACCAATTTAGTGTGGGAATCTGAACCATCAGATAATTTGTCTGACAACATTGATGTCACTTTTACGTCATCTGATACTGATCATGAGTCCGAGTTAATAAAGAAAGTGGTCGATCAGGTGTTGGATAAAGATGAAACTGAGGAGTTAAAGTCAGAGTCAAATTCAGAGTCAAATTCAGAGTTAAAATCTGAAACGTCAGAGTCAACAGTCAAAAAGGACAAACGGGTTTATGATAAAGAATTTTTGTTATCAAAGTCTAATTTGAATGACGAAACATTCAAGGTTGCTTATACTTTGAATGATTCTGACAAATTATATTCTGATGAAGAATTTCAAATAAGAGGTGTTAAACCTGACATGATCAAAAAGGTTTTCAATCTAACAGAAATTAATATTTCTGAAATAAAAGATGTAAATCTTTCTGAAAAACCTAAAAAGTACACCTCAAGAATTCAACAAAGAGAAAACAAGAAAAAGGGTTACAGTTCTGGTTCAGGTTTTCAAAAGAAACCAAACCATAACGGTAATTTCAAAAGAAAAGGACTTGGTTTTGTTCCACCAAAAAATAATAAAAATGAGAAAATTTATAAACCAAAAACTGTTTTTGTTTCAAGAATATCAACTGAAGAGGAAAAGGAACAGTTGTTCAGGAATCAATCGAATAAAGAAATCCTTGCTAAGAAGCAAGAGGAAATGAAGAAGGAAATTGTTCAGAAGAAAGAAACGAGAATCTGTTTTCAATGCAAAATAGTAGGTCATATTGCCAGGAACTGTCCAAAGGCAATTCAAACAAAACAGGGAGTTTCTGAAAAACTGAAAGGAAAGATTGTTGATAATGAACTACCAACCGAACAATTTAAAATTTTCAAAAATTCGAAGTTTAAGGTTGGTGAATGTTCAAAAAGGTTTTACAAGAGAAAAGCAAATCTTGACAATCACAAGTGGGTTGTTAAGAAATCTGTTGATCGTTCTAACAATGATTCTGATTCGTGAAAATCAAAGGAGCTATTTTCAGGCGATGATTCTGATTCCACAAAGTCAGAGGAGCCACGGGTTGAGTTAAAATTGGAAACATCAGTACCGCCAATGGATGATGTCAATTTTCCACCATTGAGGGCTGAGAATTTTAAACAAAAAGTTGGTAAAATTGAGATTTCAAATCAATTTTTCTCAGAAAAGAAAGAATTTGATATTGAGAAAGCTTTTAGCCCCAAAGTGAAACATATTTTTGGAAAAATGGTTAATGGGAAGGTCAAAGGAGTAAAGGAATTTTATGAGAAGAAAATGAAAAAACCAGGTAAGGATAGGTCGTCCCAGGTTTGTGACTGGGATGGAACCTATTATGATCAGTTAACTCAGGACTTGCCGAAGCTCCCAGGTTGGTCAGTGTGGAGCAGGAATCGGCATCTTTCTTGAGAAATTCACTCTGGTGATATTTTGACTTACAAGTGGTTATTGTTTGGTTTTTACAAGTGGTAAATCAGGGACATTAAGTTGTACTTGATTTTCTACAAGTGGTGTTGGTGTTTGAATCTAAAATTGTCATATTTTTTTTAAGTGATGGTAGAACAAGGTGATGAAACCCCTAACCTACGAGTGGTTTTATAAAATCAACAAAACTTATTTTCCGGAAAAACCATTTGATTAAAACAAACTTAAGTGTTTTGAAATCATAATGGGAAAATAGTTTGTTGTCAGGGGGAGTTCTGATTGTTTATGCCAAGTGGATGGCGAATTGAAGTGGTTCGATATCAGTTGTCACTTTACTTGTACAGTTTGTTTTCAAATTTCTTTTAAATGCTTTTGCATTTTTTTTCAGAAAGTCCAAAAACATTTGAAAATTTGAAAGAGCCAAAAACATGATAAAATCAAAAATGAGAGTTTTGTTGTGAAAAAGAGGATATGATAGTACATCAGTGGACTATCACAGCATGCTAAAGAATTGGAAAGTCAAAATGTGATAAACGGTCTCACTGATGATGTGTCAGTAGGTTTCTGAACATTTAGTAGATTGTGACGAGATATAAACCTAAATTTCAAACTTACTTATATCGTGGGGAACATCTCTCGGATATATGGGTAACCCCCGAAATCTTGTTTGAAAGGTCCCTTTTTCTGAGATACTAGGTCTTTATACTCAGTGATATCTGGGGTATTATCCCGGGACTTCTGATTTTGCGGAAGCAATAGCCTAGTCCCCGTATAATACTTTTCTGCTTGCTTGAAATATAGCACCGCCCTCAGTACAAAAAATGATGAAACATTGAAAAATGCTAATCATGTGTTGTTGAAGACAAGATTCTCTAAAGGGAACACACCAAAAGTCGAAGCCGTCATCTCTCTGATTTTGCGGAAGCAATAGCCTGAGCTCTCACGGCCCTCGCATTTAACCCTTTACAGATATCATTTGTGGTATACTCACCTGTAAGACTGAATATTGGGATCTGGATACGGGAGTATATTCTGAGGTGGGACACGCGAATAAGTTTAAGTCTCTAAAACATTAATCTCGTATCTCGAAACAGTTGAACTTTGTGTGAGAATTTAAGTGGATCAGTATAGTGACAATCTAAGTGAATCGTTTAAAACTGAAAATGTATAAAGCTTAACGGTGTTGGTGATTTGTTTCAAAATCTGATATGATCCTCTTACACAAACTCACAAAAATATTGTTTGTAAATATTTCTTTTCTGCATTTTATTTCTTTTCTGCATTTTATTTCAAGTTCAAAAATTCATAAAGATTTTAGTGTGTTTTAGCATAAATTTTGAAAAATTCAAAAATATTTTTGACAACTGATGTTGAAGAACTGATTTTCAAAATTCTGAGTGCTAAACATGATGAACAAAAGGCTTGGGAGAATTTGTTTGAGATGTTTGAGATGAAAAAGTGTTTGAAAATGAAAATGTTATTTTTACAAGTGGTTCATTAGTGATTAACATTGTAAAATCATTTATTGATTTGTGTATTCAAGTGGTTAGCAGAGAATAAATTTGTCAAATTTTAAATTTGTGAAATTTATTTCTGGGTTAAGAGTGTGCAGGTAAGTCAGGTTTTGATCCCAAACAGGATGTGAGCTAGATTACGATCTTGAATCTGTGGAAGCCAGACTACGATCCCAAGTACAACTTAAGGGGGAGTCTGAAGTTGTAAGAGCCAGTCACAGATCTTGGGATAGAAGATGATAGAGCCAAGTTCAGATCCTGTTGCTACTGATAGCCAGGAGACGTTCCTGAACCTGTGATAATCTTAAGGAATCAAGAGATCTGATCAAGAGATTTAGAGAAAGATAAGAGCCAGGTCGAGATCATAGATATGAGAAGAGGATAGAGATTAAGGATGCTTTACATTGTTAGATACTTTGGAAGAGTTCGAGAAGACAGATAAAGACAGGAGATTGAAGACTCGACACTAAAGACTCGTCAACATTCGAGGGGGAGTCTGTTGGTGCATGCGTCTGTCGACTTCGTCTTGTATCGAGTCTTGTATTGTATTAGATAGATCAGGGCACAAAAAACGAGGAAATGTGTGTTTATAGGTAATTTCGCTTGAAATGACACAGGGTCATTTCATGCGAAATCAACAAGGTCATTTCATACGAAATCATGATGTTAATTTCGTTTGAAGTGATTCCGTGCGAAATCAGATTTCGTTTGGGCAGTTTCAAGCGAAATCACTCAGCCTATAAATACCTGATGTGTCTATTCATTTGTAACGATTCTGATTCCGGTAGCGAAGCTCTGCCGAAGTGTCTACAGCATTGTAATCAATCTGTTATCAATATCAAGACAGTTTAAAGTGATATTCTAGCTAAATTGAACTTGATACATTTGTTTCCGCCTTTTGTATTGAGAAAAACTCTTCTGGTCGACTCGTCCGGGTCAGAAAACGATTCTGCAAGATCTTTATCTATCATGTCATCGACCAACTGCTCGAAATCCCTTTCGTTTCATAAAACTTGAAAATGGATATGATCGTGTCAAGATCTTTATCTATTATGTCATCGACCAACTGCTCGAAATCCCTTTTGTTTCTCGGGTTCGCACTCGACACAACACACCAAAAAATAAACTTCAAAAATTCAGTGCCTTGATACGCATCGTATAGGCCTATATGATGCGTATTAAGTTAGCCGCCTGACAACACCTACACTTGTCAGTCTGCCAAGTCTTTTACTTTATTCAATACGCATCGTATAGGCCTATACGATACGTATTGAATTGGAAAAGTGTGCGGATAGATGTGTTGGTGTGCCAATAGATTCTCCGTTTGAATATATGAGAGATACCCAGATCTCCACCAAAGCCTGTGATTTAGCCGAAGGAAACGCGACACCTAATGTAGCTGTTGAAGGAGAAGAATCTCTCATTTTTGCAGCCCTATGTTGGAGCGAACACAGAAAGAGGAGAACGTGATTGTAAATCAAGGGAAGAAAAACTCTCCAAATTAGACGATGGGGATGGATATCTTTGTCATCACAATTTTCAATGTGACTGTTAGATTTATTCTTTGTTTCAACTAAGTTGTTAAAATCCTGGATGAGTTGGGACTAATATTTTGATTGAATGGAGTAAAAAAGATGTGGTTGTTACCTATAAAAGCAATGTTCTTATATACCCAATATGTTATCAGGTTTTCGAGGATTTCAAACATTTTGATGAGGGATGTGATATAATCGAGAGATTGATTGAAGAAGATGATAGGGTTGTGGTGTTTTATGGAGAGGTTATGGTGGTTATGGATGGTGTTTTATGGTGGTTGCAGGTGGTGGTTATGGTGGAGGTGGGTGGTGATATGGTGGTTGCAGGTGTTATATGGAGATGTGAGGGTGGGGATGGAACCCACTTGGGTGGTGATAAGTAGGGACGGCAATTTTTGACACGATCCGTTAACCTGACCCGAACCCGACACGAAAAAAACAGGTTTTGGTCGACTAACACGACCTGTTTAAAAACGGGTCGGGTTCGAGTTGACCCATATAAAAACGGGTTGACCCATTAACCCATTTAGATAAAAAAAAAAAAGTATTTTATGCTTTTGTTTTTGTTTTTTCGGTTCTATTTTACATGTTTAGTTATAATAATGTTAATTTTGACACATTATATTATTTATTTATCACACCCATACTCATCATTAAACATGTTATCGATAACCCGTTTAAAACCGAACAACTCGTTTATAAGTCATTTATTTATATCACTCATTTAAAAACATGAGTTAAACAGGTCGGGTTCGGGTTGACCCGAATTAATATGGGTCGGGTTAGTGTTGAAATCTTTGACACGAATAATAATATAGGTCGGGTTCGGGTTAAACATTTCAACCCGTCAACCCATCAACCCGACACGATTGTCACCCCTACTGATAATGGTATTTTGGTTATTTCAAACCCACTTAACACCAAAAACCAACATCCATCCGCTTCAGGGACTATTCGAGAACGAATGTGCAAAAGTTAAAAACTATAGCTGTAATTTTAAAAGTGTAGGGCTATAGGTGAAAACGGAACAAACCATACAAACTATCCAAGCATTTTTGTCTTCTTAATATTTTAACTTTTCTTCATGGGTGGGGGATTTGAATTATTAAATCTATCTAATTAAATCCTGATTCATTGACACAAACATCATTTTCTATGATTGAAATGCCAAACAAATGATAAAAAATTAAACGATGACAACATACTTAATTAAGTATTAATCTGTACTTATCTTAGCTAACTACTTCGAAGATATTTCCTTATCCAATAAATGATTGAAACTTTTGAAAAACAAATAACAATCTTGACCTTGTAATACAAAATGTTTTGTTTTATACAATTAAAAATTATGAAAGTTTTATGAAAATCTTAGGTTTTACTTTTAATTATACAATTAAAAATTATGAAAGTTTTAGGAAAATCTTAGGTTTTACTTTTAATAAATACGTCTTTTTGAGGTATCAAGTTCTAAATTAGATATAAATAAACATTGTCGATAAATTTTATAAGTTTAAACCCACAGCCATTCAAAACTATAATGTTATGTATTTAGTAAAAGTCCAACCGTGGCAATGTCCTCCACCATTGCAACTTCTTTACTAGTGTAACAAACAAACAAAAAATCAATTAAACCCAAGGACACCGGGACTAAAACACACGCCATCTTAGGGTGTGGGAGGGGCTTTATCACGCCACGTCACGTCCACGTCAGACAAGGGGCTTTAAGGCCCCTTCCTTTAACTTGCAGGGTGTAGGATAAAGCCCCCTCAATGCCTATAGCGCCCCCTTATCTTGACCAAATGCCTCGATCAACTCAACAATTCGTCGTTAACATGCTGGCGAGAGTCCCATGGCGCCCCGGTTTAACTCGGTCGGTATGTGTGGTGGCGCCCCGTGGGCGCTATCGGTGGTGAGGTGGCGGGGTGCCCCTCTCCCACACCCTCTGGACTTACTATTAAAGCAACATGCAAACCACCAACCCAAGACTTTCATTGTGTTCCTTTCAAATTTAGTACATATGTATCATAATTTTTACAACGTAAAATTCGTTTAAAAAAAGGCTCGCCTGAGGGTATGGGCCCTGAGCCGTCATCACCCCCGCCCTCTTCTGGGCCGGCCCTGGCTAGGGTCTATAACATACGAATTTCAGGGGTGTTATTATTTGGGTGATATAACGAACGTAGTTGGGTTAATTTATAATGTAATAGGTAAATGATTTTATTACATTTATTTTATAAATCAAGTCGATCATGGGTGTCATCTTGCTGGTAAGGCTATCTCCTATCGTTTCTCGCCGTTTCACTAACCATTACCCATTACAATTATATTTTCTTAAATAAAGTTAAAAACATTAAAAGATATAGAAATTGCTAATTGATTGAGAAAGATGAGGGCCCACCAACAACATCTTCACGTCGTTTCTCCCCTCACGCTTGCCCCACCCGCCCCATTCTCCGGTGTTCCCCGCCCTCTCATGTTGTGCCACTTACGACCTAGATGTGGCGTTAGTCAATGGTATACAACCTAGTGTACTCTACAACCAAAATGATAGGGAATTAAAATGTTGTAGAGTGCAAGTGTGTTATTCAAGAAAATCTAGGAGTTTTTAAATTAAGTTGGATCATGGTATTTTTGTATTTTTTTATATAAAATCTTATTTTTATAAAGATGATGAACTCAAATATTCAATTTTATACTTGGTGATTAATTGTGGGCCACATGGCATGAATTAGGCATCTGTTTGGTATAGGGTAATGGAATGGACGAGGTAATGGAATGGACGAGGTAATGAAATGGACAATGGACGAGGTAATGGAATGGACGAGGGAATGCAATGGATCATTACCCTTCCATGTCTTGTTTGGTTACCATGTGAATGGAATGAATTATTATTGTGTATTGTTCGGTAGGCAAGAAAAACGGAGTAATAAAATTAGCGGTGAGTGGTGGTGGTGGTGGTCGGTGGTAGTGATGTGGGTGGTTATAGGTGGCGGTGGTGGGTGTTGGCAGCGGCGATGGGTGGTGGTGGTGGCGGCGGCGAGTGGCGGTGCGGCGGTGACAACAGTGGTGGTGGCAGCAAAGGTGGCGGTTGGTGGCGGCGGTGGCGGTTGGTGGTGGCAGTGGTAGTGGTAGTGGCGTCGACGATGGTGGTGGGCGGCGACTGCTAGTGGCGTTGGCGGTTGGTCGCAGCTGTGGGTGATAACGGTGGCGAGTGGGTGGTGGCGGCGGCGGCGGCGGTGGTGGGTGTTGGGGTGAGGTGGTGGCGGGTGGCGGCGATGGCGTCGGTGGTGGTGGTGGTGGGTTGTGGCGAAGGTCATGGGTTGTGGTGTTGTTGAATGGTGCAAGAGGGGATGAAATGAAAAAAAAAACATGGGGGGTGGAAGGAATGATTTTGAGGGAATGGAATGCTTTTTGGAATGAGTGATTATATTCCATTGACCAACCAAACACTCTTTTCTTCATTCCCTCGTAATCATTCATTCCATTCCACCTCACATTCCTGCATACCAAACACTACCTAGATTTAACTATATGTTTGCTTAGTTAACAATTTAACGATCGTTAGACTGGGTTAGAATAACATCCCCGTTAGTAAAACAACTTGGAGAACGCTCTAGGGTTCGACACTAGATAAGTTGGCAAAGCATCCCCCTTCCCCTATTTTTTGTGTGCGACGAATGTGTGTGTGTGTGAGAGAGAGAGAGAGAGAGAGAGAGTTGGAGAGTGTGTGATCAAGTCGAGAGTTAAAAAACGTGGGTGGTTGACTTTTGTGGCTAGGTGGTGTAACTGAACAACCGAGGATAAGGAGAAAGGGTACGGTTGAGGTAGCCGATGATTGTGACTAGGGCGACGATAGTTTGGGGATGATCGAATGACCTATTACGGGATGGCAACAATGAAACAAGGTGGTGGTTTGGTTCTTTGGAGCCAAATCGAGTGGAGAACTAACTAGGGTTTTGGACTAGCGTGCTAACTAAGGAGAGTTCATAACCCCTTTGTTTACTATTTTTACAACGTTTTTGGGGCTCAACACGTGCAACTAACGGTTATGTTTTATTAAAGGGTAAACTCATGAACGATGCATGAATGATGTTATGATTTTATGTTAATAGAGCTAACTAGGGTTTGAGTGGGGTTAATATGGGTACACACATTGGTTAAGTGCAGGGGCGGACTTAGAAGGTTATTAGGGGTAGAACAGGCTACCCCTCAACCCCGTCTCCGTAGTGTAAAAATACACCTTAACTTCGTTTCCGTAGTGTAAAAATACCCCTCAACTTCGTCTCCGTTATACAAAGGATACCCTGGTCTAAAAAATAAAAAAATGGGATACCCCTAAATTTTTGGGCTAGTTCTGCCACTGGTTAAGTGTTTTGTACGAATATTATCATGATGTATGGTAAAGGTGTGGTTTTACATAAAAAGGGGTATGGGATATTGTTGTATAATTGCGGGTTTTATTGTTACGAGTTTATCATGGGTGATTAGTTAGGGTTTTGTGATGTCATCGGTATAATGAATAATGGGTGCAGATTGGTGAATGTGGAAATCACATTTATGGATAACAGTTGTTATGTGTACAAGTTATGTCTATGTGTAAACATGTCCGGTTAATGGGTATGTAGAGCATTGTAATAGGATCATGTTAAATTGGGTATGGTAAGGGAATTTAGAGAACACGATCTTATGATGATGGTTGTTGAAGAAACAGTGATCTAATTGGACCGTAGTCAATCAGATCGGGGGTTTTGTCTGTGCATAAAAGGGGTTAATCATCTCGTCGATTCGGTTGGTTGGCTAGTTTCCTTCTCCAGTGATCACTGCAAAACAGAAAGCCGTTAGACTGGCCACGGGGAGAATGGGGGTTCTCTCCGTGACCATCCTCCGGCGTGAGAATAAGTACAGTGATCTCGAGAAGATAAAGTAGTAATAGTGAGAGTAAGTGAAGTGTAACTTGTGAGATCATATCTGTAGTCCCTTATTTATAGCCGGCTTTTGACGGGAAAACGGTGTAATGGAGAGAGTAACGGAAAGCACTTTTCCGTTAGCGGTTATTTTACTTTCCGTTAATAGTTAACTTCACATCCATGCACACGGATTGTGAGCTTGATCGACGGTTGGCGAAATGCCACGTGGAAGGTGGTTTTATGTAGATCTTCCTTCAAGTGAATGCCATCATCGTGATTTAGATGAGAGCTCTGGATCGTGCCATGTCACATTCGGTTGTAACCGAATGAGGCCATGCACGATGAGCATTTAAGGCCTTCTAAAAGATCTACAGCTGTAAACCATTGTTCCTTTGCCACGTGTCCATTCTGTTATAACAGAAAAGATTCCTTTGTTCAAGTCTTGATTTCAGGCGTGCGGAGATGTTCAGGAGTTTGTCTTCAAGCCTAACTGTACCCTTGCGCGGGCCCGCGCAAGGGTGTTAGTTGAATGTTTGTTTCTCTTTTCTTCTGGCGCATGATCATCGAAGACTGTTCTTTCCCAGATCTTGTTTAGAACCGTTGCGCAGCCGCGCAAGGTTTTGCTTAAGATGTTCTTTGGAATGAAGTTAGGGTATGGTCCTATACGCTTGCGCAGGGTTTTTTTGGGAACATACCCCTTCAGGTCTCCCCAGTTCAATGTTTCTCCTATGCGCCAATGGTAAGTAGGTGAAGCACTGGACTATGAAGATGAAGTGTGCGCTTTTTGCTGTTTGAGAAGTAGCAAGGTTTATTCGGTGCAAAGTGGGAAGAATCTTCTTGTAGAAGATATTTTATTTTCTTCAAGTTGAGGTTTCCATGATTTCAAATTTTGAAAAACCTGGCCCATTTGCAGAAAGTTGGTAACAGGTATTGTGCTGATGTTGACATGTGACGGTTAAGTGACAGGTTGTCACTTGTCAGACGTCCAACATTAATTGGGTGTCGTCACACGTGGTTCTTATGCGCGCGTGAGGTTGTTTCTTGTTCCCCACTCACCCTTATTGTCTCGGTAACCGCGTTTTCCTAAATAAAGGGGTTTACGGTTCTCGAGAACATTAATGGCGATGGGTATATAAACCCTTCAGTGACTTTTCCTTTTTTAGTCTACCGGAGAACTTCCCGATGACTCTGTAGAAGAAATGTCTGCTTCCGTCCCGCCGCTGAGGTAGTCGAAGGAGATCTTCGACGGTGTTGTTCAGAATTTTAAGTTTCCCGAGAGTTAGGGTGCAATATACCCAGAAGACGGACAGACGGCGACACAAGCTCCGGCCGGCTACATCACACTGTTCTGGGACTATTTTTCTGAGGGCAACTTCCGATTGCCGGCAACAAAATTTCTCCTTGACATTTTGAATTATTATAAATTCCATATTTCTCAATTAAATCCCATGGGGATGGTTCGTATTCGACATTTCGAATTTGTTTGCAGGTCGATGCATATCGAACCCACTGTTGATCG
Organism: Helianthus tuberosus; assembly: GCA_030545235.1. NCBI lineage: Eukaryota > Viridiplantae > Streptophyta > Magnoliopsida > Asterales > Asteraceae > Helianthus > Helianthus tuberosus. The sequence goes on along the minus strand of CM060451.1, from coordinate 105,640,945 downwards.
TTTCTGAGTTTTTTATCAACTCCATTATGCTCAAGGCTTCTACTCGTTTGCCCAACGTCCCACTGCCAAGAAAATTCTGCTCGTTCCTCCCAAATCTTTTCACGAATGGAAACCCAAATTTTTCTATATTAAAGCCGGAGTGATTCTGATGAAAATGACTTTCCGGGGTGTGGAAGACATTGAAGTGGAGACCTTGAAGACTCCAGAGTCAGAGATATGGTATCAAGATTTGAAGGATGTTCCGTCCATTGAACTACCGGAAAGGGATCTAGTTGCTGCAGGGATGAGTTTGCATTGGAAGATGGATCGTCAGGATAAACCAGTGTATATGGAGGATGACAAGAGTAAGTCCTGAGATCTTCCTTCTTTTGTTTTCTACCCTCTGTAGAACTATTACTTATTTTTCCTTTTACATTTGTTGCTTTGTATGTTGTGGCGTACAAGAGAGAGCATGGAAATATGTCAACTGTAAAGAAGGGTGTTAATGAGGAGCCCTGGTACTATAGAATAGTAAGGAATTTTGCACTTCCAGGGGATGAAGACTTGAGTGCGCAGCCTTCTACCACTGTTAGTATGTTTCTTTTACATTTTTTGAACAATATTGCAATATTACTCTTTGTTGATCTTTACGCGTTGGGGGTAATATTGCAATATTTTCTTTTGAATAGGTGATTTGACAAACCAAGAAGCTTGAAACACTAAAGGCGGACGTTCTTAGGGAAGAGAAGAAGAAAGGTACGCACCTTGTTTCTGACCCTTGGTGTGATTATCTAATGGTGTCTGACACATTGGAAGGACTTGCATTTTGTAGTTGTAAGGAAGCCGAAGGCGGAGCCTCGAGATACTGTGGATCTTCTGATGCCAAACCTTGATGATCCTATTGTTGTGGACTCAAGTCCTGAGCCCTTGCCGAGGACTAAAGTGGTAAAGAGGAAATCGGAGAGTGAAGTTGCGGCGCAGCCTGCTAAGAAGGTTACAAGGAAAAGGATTAGCAAGAAGGATAACCTGGATGCTCTTGATGCGAAGCTTTCTCCGGGTGAGTATCTTCTTGACTTCTTTTTCCTCGTGCTTTTTAAGTTAACATGAAGTTTCATTTTGCAGAAAAGCCTATTCCTTCTGTTCGCGTGGAATCATCATATGTTTTTAACGATGATCTTCCGCCATCACCACCTCACGCATCTATTAAAGAACAGTTGGAGGGTACCAAGGCTGCAGAAGCGGAGGTAGAGAAGCTGTTGAAGTGGGGGAACCTATTGCGGTTGAGTTAGAGGCGGAGAAGGTTGTGGAAGTGGAGACTGCTGACGTTGGTGCTACCAAGCCCAAATCTCCTGAGGTTGTAGCGCATGAGCCAGAGAAAGGAAAATCCATTCAGGAGGATCCTGTGATAACCATTCCTTTTTCCGCAACTACTTCTGTTCCTCCCAGAGATGATGTTGAGAAAAGCCCAGCTGGTGTTGATCAGGGTTTTATTTACCATGATGAGGAAGACTCTCCTATCCGCCCGGAGGAAACTCTGAGGGATTACTACTATTGATCTTATTTAGAGAAGAGAACTTCCAAAATTCATGCGCCTGTGTGGAAACTCAAGTAGGGCGATACTTTTTCTGACTGGCAAATTTGCCGAGACTGGTTGCAAGGTGTTTTTCCTCCCGCTGAAGTAAAATTTCAAGTGGAGCACTCCCATGATCAAACTTATCATGCCTATCTTGAAGAAACTGCTAGCTCAACTTCCACAACCCACCGTATAGTGCGCGAATGGTCCAGTATGCACAAGGAGTGGGCTACTTTTGAAGCTTCAAAAAAGGAAGTTACTGAAGAGAAGGAAAAGGTTGCCCTATTAAGAGCTAAGTTGGAGGCTGATCAAGCCAAGTTTGAAAGCGAGCAGAAGATTGAGGAGTGGTCTGCTGTGGGGTGGAAAAGAAAGGCTGAATCTGAAGCTGCTCTTCTCTCAGAAACGTGACAGAGTTGGAGAGAAATTTGTGATAAAGACAATAGTAAGAAGATGGTTCTTCAGAACAGTATCAACAATCTCAAGGCGGAGATTGAAAAGCTGAAGAAAGAGAAGACATAGGCTGAGGTGGCCTGTGATGAAGCCCATTCCCACCGAGAGAGAAGCGAGCAAAGAGAGGTACAAACCTGCGCCACTATTGCCCTTAGAAATAAGGAGATAGAAGAACTCACTTCTTTATTATCTGATCAGGAACAAACCAAGGCGGAGCTTGAGTCTGCCAAAAAAGACTTGCAGGTTGAGAGGGTTGAGAAAGCCAAAACCTCCCGCCATCTTGCCGAAATTGAGGAGAAGCTGGAGAATTCTGAAACTGCTCAGGTGACGGCGGAGAGTTTGGTTGAACCCTTGAAGAATGATATGTTATGGACGAAGCACCATGGGATTATTAATGTAAGTATGTCAGCCCCTTGTAATATTTCTGATAAGTTTGCGCATCTTCTTTTTTGGATTTCTTGTGTTGCGCAGGTTGCAAATTCGATCCTCAACTCCATTGACTTGGATCAAATTGTTGCCAATCTGATGGTTACTGTGCGTAGTGATGGATACACTCAGTGGTATACAGAATGTACCCAGCATGTTAATGATGCGCTGAAGGTTGATTGGGACAACTGCAGATCTGCCACGCGTGGAGTTGATACTGGGGCCGCCCATGCTGCTGCTAAGACAAAGTATAATAACTTGCGCCTTCCAGTGATGGATTTGGTAACTGCTGCACTCCAGTCTGATGACTTTGTGGCGCAATTGAAGGACATTCTTCCAGACGAGGCGGATGATGAGGAAGACCTAGAATAGGTTGTTTAGTATGTTGTGTTATTGAACATGTTTATTTGGATAGGTTTGGGATGTGGATCCCATTTGTAATGTTTTGTTATTGCCCTGGTGTGCAAGTAACTTTTGTGATGTGCTGCGGCGCATGTAGTTTTTTGTTAATGTGCTGCTGCGCAAGTAACTTTTATAAATGGTATGTTTTTAATTACAATGTTTGCATGAGTACAACTACTTTGTTTGGGTAAGACAAATGAAGATGGTATAAAGCTCATGTGTGAACGTAGGGCTGGACCTTGCGCGGTACCTGTGACCGCGGACCGTTCATGAGACTTGTGTTATGTTACCATAGTGTTTCTGTGCTTACCAAAAGGAATTGCATGCATTTGTAATAAAACATAGAGGTAATGTAACAAACTTTGTATTGATTCGGATAAGGCGCAGAGGCCATGTAGTACAAAGTTGTTGTTAGGATAAATAATGAAACTTAAGTTACTACGCGTGTAAATAGTCCTTGTACAATAAGTTGACAAGTTGAGGAACCTGCCAAATATGGAGGAAACTATGGTTACATGTGCGCTGAACTGTCCTGGACCCTGAGGCTTTTTTAGCTTTTTTGTTACTTGGCCCCTCGTCTCCACGTGTGATCTGCTTGATTTCTTTGCGCACGTTCTGGACTAGATGAGTAAGCTTTCCACTCTTGAGTGCTTTTTCTATTTCCGTGCGGAGACAGATGCAGTTGTTCATGGTGTGGCCATTGTCTTTGTGGTACTCGCAGTAGAGGTTCGGATCTTGTCCTCTTTTTTTCATTGGTGGTGGTGTTTTGAACTGGTAATCTTCGATGCTAAGTACTTCCGCGGGTGTCTTGGTAAGAGGCGTCCATTGCCTTTCGTGGTTTTCTTGTTTGGCTTCTTTTTGAGCTGTGATCTTGTTGATTGTCGCGCGGGCGTCGTCTGAAGAGTATGCGCCTGAAGTTGAGTCTTTCCAGTTTTTCTTGAATTTCCTACCACTGCTTCCGCTCATGTCTTGAGGGTGGTTCTGGGGCAGTGGTGGTCTGTTGGAACTTATATTGCGCTCTGTTTAAGCATAGAGTTTGGCTGCTGCCATCAGCTTCTCCCAGCTTTTCGGCAATCCTTCAGTCCCTGGCAATACTTTGATCATATCATCACATCTCACTGCGTATTTAAACTGTGCGCGGATTAAGTTCTCGTGCATGTCCCCAATTTCCAACACTTCCTTATTGTACCTTGTGATGAAATCTTCCAAACTTTCATCGTCCCTCCGCCAGATGTTCATAACATCCACGGAGTCTCGAATGGACGGACGCTGTTGACTGAAATGAACCAGAAAGTTTTCCTTCAAATCGACCAAGGATGTTAACTTACCTACTGGTAGATTGTCAAACCAAAGGCGCGCGGTGCCTATAAGGGTTTGGACAAACAAATGGCACCACATAGGTAGTGTCCATCCACCAACTAGTCCGGCGCTAGTGAACACGCGCAGGTGATCATCCGGGTCTGATAATCCATTGAACTTTCCCACATTTGAAGGTAATTTTCCCTGCTCGAGGGGAGCCAGTGCAATTTCTTTGACAAACTTAGAGTTTTCAGCAGCTTCCGCTGGTCGATAAATCAAATTGTAGTCGTACTCCGCTTCTGGGTTGTAAACCGCACGGATTTTCGGTTTGTAACTTGCATGATCTCTCGGTATTCGATTGAAAATGCTGGTGTTGTCGTCTTCATTATACGTCCTGTCATATTCATCAGTTTGGGTGTCCCACTACTGTGAGAAACGCGGGCCCAAACGTGAATGAACCGATTGACGTTTTTTAGAGTACTGCTCTTCTCAGTGGTCTCGTCGCCTGGATTCAGAGTAAGTAGATTCATACTTGGTGGTAGATTTGGAATATACTTCCGTATCATCACCCGACATGTGTGATGGTGCATCGTAATGCAACACTCTAGGTGCAGATGGAGCTCTCACCTGAGCTGCAGATCTACGCGTTTATGGTGCTGGTTGAGTAGTTTGTGCACAGAGCTGTGCATAAACGGCGTTCAACGCCCCTTGGGACTTCACGTACCACGAAATCGGAGTTTTGCCAGCAGGTAAAATTGAGCTGATCGGGATTTCAGGTTGTACTCCTGGTGTAACAGGATCATTCTCATGATTAACGTTGTTCTTGACATCGTTATCATCGGTTGCTTCTTCCACAATCCCCTCGACACGGGAAGCATGAGCAAAATTGCCCCTGTTCTCTGGTCGAGGGCCTTGTGGATGATTCGCCGGAGCTTCTGCCATGGAAAACAGAAAAGAATGGAATCAAACAATAAGATGAAAGTGAAAATTAAAGAATCGGTAGGCGCCAATGAAGAAACAGTGATCTAATTGGACCGGAGTCAATCAGATCGGGGGTTTTGTCTCTGCATAAAAGGGGTTAATCCTCTCGTCGATTCAGTTGGTTGGCTAGTTTCCTTCTCTGGTGATCACTGCAAAACAGAAAGCCATTAGACTCGCCACGGGAAGAATGGGGGTTCTCTCCTTGACCACCCTCCGGCGTGAGAATAAGAACAGTGATCTCGAGAAGATAAAGTAGTAATAGTGAGAGTAAGTGAAGTGTAACTTGTGAGATCATACCTGCAGTCCCTTATTTATAGCCGGCTTTTGGCGGGAAAACGGTGTAATGGAGAGAGTAACCGAAAGCACTTTTTCGTTAGCGGTTATTTTACTTTCCGTTAATAGTTAACTTCACATCCATGCACACGGATTGTGAGCTTGATCGACGGTTGGGGAAATGTCACGTGGAAGGTGGTTTTATGTAGATCTTCCTTCAAGTGAATGCTATCATCGTGATTTAGATGAGAGCTCAGGATCGTGCCACGTCACATTCGGTTGTAACCGAATGAGGCCATGCACAATGAGCATTTAAGGCCTTCTAGAAGATCTACAGCTGTAAACCATTGTGCCTTTGCCACGTGTCCATTCTGTTATAACAGAAAAGATTCCTTTGTTCAAGTCTTGATTTCAGGCGCGCGGAGATGTTCAGGAGTTTGTCTTCAAGCCTAACTGTACCCTTGCGCGGGCCCGCGCAAGGGTGTTAGATGAATGTTTGTTTCTCTTTTCTTCTGGCACATGATCATCGAAGACTGTTCTTTCCCAGATCTTGTTTAGAACCGTTGCGCCCCCGCGCAAGGTTTTGCTTAAGATGTTCTTTGGAATGAAGTTAGGGTATGGTCATATACGCTTGCGTTTTTGGGACCATACCCCTTCAGTTGTAAAAGTGTGTGTAAAGGCTATTGTTATGACTTCATGAGGGTTATGGAACTTGTGTTGTGAAAAGGATCATGGGGTTGTGCTAGTTAATCATTATGATTCAATGTACGTACAAAAGGGAATTAGTTGCATCATTTTATGTATTATGATGTTATGGGTATCACATTGGGATGGGGTTATGGGCTTATGGTTGTGGAATATGATCAGATGGATTATGAGAATGGGTATATGTGCAATAATTGTGGGGCATATGATGGGCCTATGTGATTATGTTCTTACGTGATTATGTGGTAGTGGATGAGTTATCATGAAATTGGTTGTGTAAACAGTGTGTATTAGTATGTTAATCCTAGCGGAGTCACGTGGGTAAATTAGATATATATATATATATATATATATATATATATATATATATATATAGGAAGGTTAACGTACATTACGGCTTAACGTACATCACGTACGCGACCAAATTGCGCACGTTCATTTGAAAATCACGCACGTTATAAACTCAAAAAACCAACATGCGTGATTATATATATTTTTCGTTTAGCCTGGGTTTGATCAATTTCATCGAATTGGTTTCAAATTTCTTTTCGTTTCACTTCAAATTGGCTATTGTTTGGTCAATTTCATCGAATTGGGTTCAAATTTATCGTTGATTTTGAAAAGTTTCATCAAAATATCGTCCCTCGAAATCAAACCGTAGAACAGAGGATGAAGAAAACATAACCAATCTTTGATTCAGACCGTAGAACAGAGGATGAATAAACATGACCAAGCTTTAATTCAGACCGTAGAACAGAGGATGCATGAACATGACCAAGCTTTGATTCGATTAGAGTCAGATGGCAGTAACAGTGGTTTCAGATAGAACAGGGGATGCGATTTTTGAACTAGGAGGTAGGGCATGCGTGATAACGTGCGTGATTATTTGTTTCAACATGCGTGATTATGTTTTATTGAGTTTATAACGTGCGTGATTTTCAAAATAACGTGCGTAATTTGGTCGCGTACGTGATGTACGTTAAGCCGTACTGTATTTTACACTTTCTCTCTCTCTCTCTATATATATATATATAAGTATATAGGTTGTTGATTTTTTTTCAACAAGGGATGTATGTAAATAATCCTACAGGTTCAAGTTGGATAATTGAACTTGTATTATGAAGTTTATGTGACCCGGGTTATGTGAATGTGAGTCAAGGGGTGGGTTTGGTGTCAGTCCAAGGGATTGTACGTTGGAATTCGGAATGTTTGGGCCCTAAAGGGTGGGTCATATGATGCTAGCCACATCTAAACCAAAAGAAAAGGTAGACATTGTCCATCATACCCCAAGGCGCTCAGTGACTTTTTTTTAACGGCCAACAAAGCGAATTATTATTAAGCGAAAAAACCGGGCTAACAAATACATTAGCCCGGCATCAAGGTTACATCAGATCTCTATCACACCTAAATACAAATATTTCAAATGCTTAAACAGAACAAATCAAATTCACACCAATTTCTCCACGTAAGGTTTCTCTCTTTTGCCCGATTTTTTAACCATAAGAAGCTTTGTGCCTTTATTTCTTCTAGTGTCCTTCCAAGATGAGGTTGAACCTGTTCAAACACTTTTTTATTTCTACATCTCCGAAGGCGCTCAGTGACTAACATACAACGACAATATTGCCACATGCTGTGTATTTGATGTGTAAATTCAACAAAAGTGACGTGCTCAGGTTTTGGGGTGTCACAGTCTTCGTTGCCACCAGCCTTCATAAAAATAAATATAACGAGTGGCCTCGCGATATTATTTTTTATAATCAATTTCAACCCAAGCTACTTTTAGTGTGAACATGTATTAAGATGAACTAAAGTATTAAAACCGTCCATTTTTACTTGAAGTAACAATCACTCAAATCCGTTGATCATACATTCAACCAGATCGCGCAGACCGTTCTACTAGTACGATTGGTAGGGCTTATATGGTTTCAGTGGCGGACCCAGGATTTTTTTCCTAGGGGTGCGGAAATTTTTTAAAGATTTTAGACCCCTAGCTAAAAAAAATTGGTTCATAGCGGGTCGGGTCGGGTCGGGTCATGTAAAACAAGTAAACACAAACAAACAAAGTTTCATAGCCAGTCAAATCAGATCGGTACGGGTCCATTTCAATTTTCAAATAATCAAACCCTAGTTCCTAACTTCCTATCACATTAACAAACAAAAAAGCATCAAAGTTCAAACCATCCCTACTTCTATTTCTCTTAATCATTAAATAAGAGAACAAAAAAACTTATCTAAAACAAATATTGGTCGTAAATTAGAAGAATCCGGCGAAAAAAAGTGGTTCAACCCCTTTCCTCTTAAGAAATAGCAGCACAACTTCCCTACTCATTGTTCCTTCCTAATCCCATCACATACAAAATAAATAAGGATCTTCAAGTGTTCAACCATAGCCCATGTTCCTTAATTTTCAATTTAAAATTTTGAATTTCAAGCCCTAGTAATTGTTATTTACCAACCAACAATCATATAATCAACAAAGCCACCCAACTAAAGACTAGAACAACCCAAAAATATATATAAAAACATATAAAATTTTAAACTTTTTTAACATATATATCTATTTCTAGAATCATATAATCAATAAGAGATTAAGAAACAACAAACACATCCTATAAAGACCAGAACAACCCCAAATTACCTCAAAACATATAAAAGTTTAAACTTTTTAACCTATCCTAAAATCCTATTATCTCATAACTCTTGAACAAAATCGTATAAACATCAAAATAACAAAAAAAAAAAAAAAAAAAACATGTACCTGTCTGGGGCGGCCTGAATTATCCAGTTTGCAGCCGGAATTTTGCAGTCGCCAAACGGAATTATGTTGTCGCTCGGCGCTGAAGTGAGGTAGAGGGATGACGGGAGTCGCTGGCTAGTGGCAGCAATTTGGGTTTTTTTTAATTATGTGGACCGATGTTGTTTAACAAAACTAGTAGTTGGGTTAGGCTTGAATTGATATTAAGTTATTAGGCTTAATGGATTGAATTTAAGTTTTATTAAAGGGGTTAATGGGCTAACTTGTGTACATAATTTGATCGGATTTCAATCCGTGTTCACAATTTTTTTATATAAATTACTGACATTTTTTTCTAAGGGGTGTGGACGAAAATTTTCAAAGGGTGCAGTCTGAATTTTCCCAGGGGTGCGGTCGGAATTTTTTAAGGGGTGCGGACGAAAATTTCCAAGGGGTGCGTTCGGGATTTTTTGCGAAAAATACCACTAGATTTTTTTTTTCAGGGGGTGCGGCCGCCCGCCCACCTCATAAGGTGGGTACGTCCCTGAATATCATTACACAAATGTAATAATCGAGGGACTCAAAACCATAAAGGGACGTACCCACCTACTAAAACACAACGTCAAGAATTTGTTCATCAGTGATCGTATGTTATGTTAATTTGTTCTGTATACGTTCTTTATATTATAAGTAACTGGCAATTTTGAATTCTTAAATGATATGTTGTTTCCTTAAAAATCTCCTTATTTTGTTTAAGAAATAAATCTTCCATAAATAAGTTAATTATTCAATTACATTTATGCCCTTTATTATAAAATCTATAAATGACACATGTCACCCTTAGAACACTTCCTACACTTTGTAAGAAAAATAGACTTTGTAGCCAACTTCCACCCATAGATGGTAATCGTAAATAATTAGTCATAATCTTAGCGTTCAAAGTCAATTTATATCATGGTGGCGTCAAATCAAGAAAATGAAACAATGATCTCATGGGCCGGTGATTGGGCCCCGCCATTTGTCTATAGTTACAAACATTGCTTAAACATAAAATTATTATTTACTGTGAGTTCTTGTACTTAATATATTTAAATAATTAATCTTGTTTAGTATAATTAAATAAGGTTTGAAGATATTGATTCTAAATGTTTATAAAACTCCCATCTGAGTATCAATCATTTTGTTAAAGTCCACAATAATTGACATGATAATAAGATGAGATTAAGTAAATAAGTTAATAAATTCATTTAATGACATATAGTTAGGGTACATTCCATTTTAGGTAGGACCTTAATTGCATTACTTATTTAAATTATCTATGGGGTAGGACCATAATTGCATTACTAATTTAAAAAATCTCTGAAAAAGAAACTTCAAATAAAAAAACTTGGGTTCTCTTAAGGCTTAAGTTCAATCCCTACTAATATCATATTTGATGGATGAAGGCAATGGAGACTAGTTCTCCCCCCAGACCTAGGTCAAGAGTTCGAGCCAGAGTCACCCCGGGTTTTGGTCCACTGGCAGCGGATGGTGTGGTTTCCCGAGGAACGCCGTTAGCCAAACTCTGACGCCAGCGTGGCCCCGATTAAGACAATGTAGTCTGGCCAAAATGGGATTAGGGCCCTCTATTTAAGAGGGTGTGAGATCTCTCTCAATTAAAGATTCTCACCATTAAAAAAATATAAAAAAGCAACAAAATCCTATAATTATTGGGTCTTCATGGTGCTTCCAAAGTTTTCTATTTTTTTTTTTTTTTTGACGGTAGAGGATACTTTTATTTCACATCAAACTTTACATCAACAATATGTTCAAATGGTCAGTAAGAAACTAGCCAATTACTTTAATCATTTATTCTACTTCAGGTTTGATTTTTTTCCCCTGCATTTGATACAAGAGAAGGATGTTGCTTGCATCTCTCCAAATATTGCCTCTAAATTCCTCCTTTTTCCGCTGAAAATGAGTTCGTTTCTCGCCTTTCAAATGGTCCAACAGTTTTCTATGTTATTGGATCAAATTAAGTTAACGAATATATTAATATTTAATAAAAATAAATATATCCGTAAGCCTCTTTTAGCAGTCGGTAAACGGGTACATCCAATTTACCCAAATACTTATTGGGTTAAATCAAATATAAAGTGTTCTGAAAATAATAACTGGTATCAAACGGACTTCGATTGATCTAATCAAACGGTATTAAAGCCGTCTCATCAAACTCTACGATATAAGATTTTAGGTTTTCGCTTTTAAATGTTTAACTTGTAGATTTTAAAATTTTTGCTTTGATTATTGTGTCTTTTTATTTATTACTGTGTATTTTGATTTTTTTTCTATATTTGCGTCATTGTTTCTTTTGTGCTACTCGTTATATTATATTTTGCAATCTATTATGTCTTTGTACCCTTTTTATTTTTTGAGACTTTGGGATAACTTTACCCATTACTTATTATATATACTAGTTTTTTTATATCGCGCGTTGCGTCGAAACCGAGGAAATGATAATGTAAAACAAACGTGATTTGAAAATAAAACATGTTGTTTAGAAAGTCAAACCATTAAAACGATTTAGTTTATCACCGTACCGTTTTATGATACCAAATAAATACTTTATTTTGAGTACAAGTTCGTCTTTAACAAAACTTATAACAGAATGTCAGAGAAAGAAATCAAGCACAACTACGTACTTAAGTTTTTAGAAAATGTTATAAACATAAATTATTAAAGAAGTATCATATTAATCGATAAATTAATATATGTTAAAAAAACAATTATTAAAAAAAGGTAAAAGAAATATATGTTTAAAAAAAAGAAAAATATGTTATTAAAAGTAAACATAATAATAAACTATTATAATATATTAAATAATAAAAAAACTATATATTATTATAAAAATAAAGTTACTATTTATCAAACCTCGTCAACAATATATATATATAATAGTAGGCTTATATAGTAGGCCAAAAACTGTAAAAAGTTTTTATATTTGATTCAGTTTAATCACACAAAATTTTAGTAAGAATGTGGGGTATGGGGTGGGGGTTGGGGTTGGGGCGTGGGTTGGCTGAAAACGCCCAAGCCATCACCCCGGGTGGGCTTGGGTTTGGGCGTGGCCCAAGGGGCGGGAGATTAAAGCCGGGCGTGGGGCGGGCTAGCGATCCTATGTGGCCGGCTCCTATTCGCTTGTTGGCTAGGTCATAGCAAGGCATTTTAAAATTCAAAATCTAACCGGCCAAGCCAAGCAGTTTCACCCAACCCAATAGTCGGTCCCGGCTATATATATAACCCCAACCCCACCGGCTACCCCAACCCAAACAAACTTGTTGGCTCTCCACCGCTACCCCAACCCACTTGATCGAACCCGCTACCCCAACCCACTTGATCGATGGCCTCTTTGACACACGAAGAAGAGCTAGCTCTCGTCGTTGACGCAATGAAGGGTCGACAACCCGGTGAAACGCGATATTGGCCGGAAGCCTTTGCAAGCTACCGACATAACGTCGAAAACGACCGGCACAACTTAAACGCGTGCCAACATAAATGGCGCGAGCTACGGCCGAAGCTTGATCGTTTCAAAGCCTACTACGAAGCCGTTCCGAGGGGTGAGTTAAGCCACGAGGACCGGGTGGCGGTGGCGAACATTGAGTTTCGGGGCAAGGAGCGAAAGCCGTTCGACAAGCTCGCGCTTTTTGAAATTTACCTAACGCTCTAGGTTTTTTTTTTTTTTTTTTTTTGTAATCGTTTTTAGGTTTTTTTTGTAATTTTTAGGAATTATGTAATTTTTAATAATTTAATAAAATTTTAGGCTTTTTTTAATGTTGTGTGTATTTTTTTAATTTTTTGTATTTGTTTTTTTTTTTAATAAACTGTCAAGCCACGCGGTTCACCCACGCCCCGCCATATCCCATGGACACGTCACTCACCGGTGGGGGGGCTCGAACTCCACGTGTAACTCATGCCCACAACCCCCGCCCCACTATACCCATGGTCTAATAAACTAATAATATACGCAAGTTTAGACGCATCAGATACTGATTTAGACATACTATTGTACATGGGGAATGGTACGTTGCCACTTGTGTAATAAAAACTCATTACATCAAAGAATCAAACCTAAAAAGTCAGAAACACTCCGACGTGCGTCAAAACTTATTATAAAAGAAATTAAAACTGGAAAGCTAGACACTTTCTTCTATTCTAACTAGGTAGAATGTGTTCAATGATCCGCAGACCGATTAGTTTGAGAGAGGTGAGAATGTTTACCCACTTATGTGGGATTTTTGTCCAGAAAGTCTTAGGGTCGAATTTTACTGGGGGTGAACTGTGGCACCGGTTCAAACTGACAATAATATGCGCAAGTTTAATCACACAAAATTTTGGTAATAAATTAATAATATACGCAACTTTAGACGCACCAAAGACCTAACCGGGTGATCTAGCCGTCCAAAAAAAACTGGGTAGACGCATCGTTATGACAGAGTAAACACATCGTTTAACAAGGTTAGACGCACCTTTGTAATTAGTAACGCTTCAAACATATTTGATTTCTTGTTAATTACATGATATACTCAGTAAATTCCATCAATAGCAAAACTAAGGTAGGGTCTGAGGAGGGTAAGATGTAGACAACGTTACCTCTATCCCAGATAGTGTATATACCAATAAATTAGTATGCATATTTTTCTAATGACGTTTTAATCCCTGTCGTATGTAGGACATGAATCCAAGACCCCCTATAAACCCAGATGTTTAAAGACTTTGTATTTGCCAATAGACCACCACCCTATTGGTAAATCTATATCTATACTATATAATAAAAGAAAACACTTTAGGGACACATGTCGCTTTATGAGGTGGTCTCAATTAAAATATTTTGATGATAAAAATAAGGATAACTGATAACCATATATTAATTAATAAAATTAAAAACTATATATTAACGTTTTTATTACTTATAAAAATAAAAATGTTTTTAATTGTTTATATAAAAGTTTATAATCTTTATCTTTATTTACTCTCTAATAACCAACGGGTAATGAAAATTAAAAAAAAAATAACCGTTTTTTTTTCTTTTAATGTTTTCTTTACTTTTTCCGCTTATTAATAACTATTTAATTTAAAATTTCATCGATTTAACCATGTGTAATACTTAAGTTTCTAACCTATTAATAAATAAATAAAAAATAAAGTAAAATGTTAACTTGTTTAATACACAAGTTTCTAACCTAGTGATAAATAAATAAATAACAAAGTAAAATATTATAATACATCAAAGTTTATTTTTTTAAAAACATATATTGACGACCATATGTGTTAACCGATTATATTATATTTAATCAACCCGTGCAATACACGTGTTTATTCAACCCATGCAATGCACATTTTTAAAGATGTAACTTTTTTATTATCTATTATAGGGAAAATGTCACGGAATAGTAACCAAGTTTTAAAAGTGTTCTAATTAGGTCATTCGTATCATTTTTGTCCCAATTAGATAATTTAACATTCAAATCGAGTCATGTTCTTTTTTTCCATGTGTCAAGAAAAAATGGAGCATAAGATGTTGGGCTCGGATTATTTTAATATACGAAATTATATTTATTAAAAATAAAAACACTTTTATTACATTAAAAAAAAACAAGTTAAAATCCACGTCAAATAAAAAAACAAAGTAAAATATTATAAACCATGTAATACACAACTCTCTAACCTAATAAAAATAAAGTGAGATGTTACAACTTACAATAAGTAAATAGTACCTCAAAGTTCATTTTGTTAGAAAACACATCTTGATGACTAAATGTGTTAACGGATTACATTATTCGTGTCAGGGACGTACCCACCTTATGAGGTGGGTGGGCGGCCGCACCCCCTGAAAAAAAAATTTAGTGGTATTTTTCGCAAAAAATCCTGACCGCACTCCTTAAAAAATTCAGACCGCACCCCTGGGAAAATTCAGACTGTACCCTTTGAAAATTTTCGTCCACACCCCTTAGAAAAAAATGTCAGGAATTTATATAAAAAAATTGAGAACACGGATTGAAATCCGATCAAATTATGTACACAAGTTAGCCCATTAACCCCTTTAATAAAACTTAAATTCAATCCATTAAGCCTAATAACTTAATACCCATTCAAGCCTAACCCAACTACTAGTTTTGTTAAACAACATCAGTCCACATAATAATAAAAAAAAAACCCCAAATCGCTGCCACTAGCCTGCGACTCCCGTCATCCCTCTGCCTCACTTCAGCGCCGAGCGACAACATAATTCCGTTTGGCGACTGCAAAATTGCGGCTGCAAATTGGATAATTCAGGCCGCCCCAGACAGGTACATGTTTTTTTTTTTTTTTTTTTTTTTTTGTTATTTTGATGTTTATACGATTTTGTTCAAGAGTTATGAGATAATAGGATTTTAGGATAGGTTAAAAAGTTTAAACTTTTATGTGTTTTGAGGTAATTTGGGGTTGTTCTAGTCTTTATAGGATGTGTTTGTTGTTTCTTAATCTCTTATTGATTATATGATTCTAGAAACAGATATATATGTTAAAAAAGTTTAAAATTTTATATGTTTTTATATATATTTTTGGGTTGTTCTAGTATTTAGTTGGGTGGCTTTGTTGATTATATGATTGTTGTTTGGTAAATAACAATTACTAGGGCTTGAAATTCAAAATTTTAAATTGAAAATTAAGGAACATGGGCTATGGTTGAACACTTGAAGATCCTTGTTTATTTTGTATGTGATAGGATTAGGAAGGAACAATGAGTAGGGAAGTTGTGCTGCGATTTCTCAAGAGGAAAGGGGTTGAACCACTTTTTTTCGTCGGATTCTTCTAATTTACGACCAATATTTGTTTTAGATAAGTTTTTTTGTTCTCTTATTTAATGATTAAGAGAAATAGAAGTAGGGATGGTTTGAACTTTGATGTTTTTTTGTTTGTTAATGTGATAGGAAGTTAGGAACTAGGGTTTGATTATTTGAAAATTGAAATGGACCCGAACCGATCTGATTTGACTGGCTATGAAACTTTGTTTGTTTGTGTTTACTTGTTTTACATAACCCGACCCGACCCGCTATGAACCGATTTTTTTTTATATAGCTAGGGGTCTAAAATCTTTAAAAAATTTCTGCACCCCTAGGAAAAAAATTCTGGGTCCGCCACTGATTCGTGTAAGACATGTGTTTATTCAAATCGTGCAATACACGAGTTTTTAAAAGATACTATTTTATTACTTATTATATAAAGTTATATTTATTCAACCCGTGTAATACACGGGGTTATAACCTAGTTAGTATGTATATAACCATTAAAATTTGTATGATTCAAAATGGTCTAGTAAATAAATATGTATGACTATATATACGGCCCTATATAAGTTCTGCAATAGTATGCTAAAATGATACGAGTGAATGACTTGGTATTTGGTAATGACTGCATCCATATATCCCCAATGTTATTAAACATTATAGTTAGTCTTTAGGTTATTATAATAATTTGATTAATTTCATAATTATAGGTGTGTTTGTTTATTATTATTAACTTAAAAAAACATAAAAGAATGTTTGGATAAAAAGTGCGTTCCAATGATAAGTTAATTCTTTTTTTTTGTTTTGAAAGGCACAATGATAAGTTAATTAATAGTTCACTACAAACATTTTATATGCCTAACACTTTTACTAAATTAACAATTGAAAAATCGATTTAGAAACCTTTATATACAACACTTATACTTTATAAAGTTGTTTTTTAACTCACACTATGGTCTTAATACTTTCATTGAACCGTGTAATGATCCGCATAAGATGAGTAAATAATACAAGTCGCACAAAGGACATAGTAGCAAGATTGATTACTCAACCACTATTTGATTATATATAGTAGCGAGATTGATTCCTCAACCAAGTAGCGAGATTGATTCCTCAACCACTATTTGATTATATACTTTCTTTTTTGAATGACAAAGGTTACTCACTCCTAAATTACACCAAATATGAATCCTAATCTACACCTTTCTTGGGATTGAACTTTGATTATATACATATCGCCTAAATTATGAACTTCGTCCTTTAGTTTAAAAAATTATACAAAAAGTCTTTACGATTACACTTTGTAACATAGTTGTCATTTGGATGAATGTTAAAGGCTCTATCAAGTGTTACGCGCAAGATACAACGAGGAGAAAATATTATTACAAACAAGATAAAACCTCCATTTCGTTGTCATGACATTTAGACCGGGTGTTGTGGATACACTAGCAACCCATTAACGATGCCACATAGGATGTTGGAGACGCTTAACTTACACCGGCTAGTTAACGGCAACCATGTATGAGAATAGAATTGTGAATTCGTTAACCCATTAACTAGGTTAATGCGAATGATTGTAGGGCCATGGATGTGTGAGTCAATCACATGCCATCTTACCAATGGGGTGGTAGTCCAATTGCAAATGCAAAGCCTTTAAATACCTTGGGAGGGAGAGGTCTTGGGTTCAAGTCCACAGAAAATGGAAATAAAAAGAAATTTGCCGTTCAAAAAAAATCACATGCCATCTTTTTTTCTTTTATTACTATTTTTTAGTTATTGGCATTGAGTATTTAGTTAACCCACAACACATAGTTAACGGTTATTTAGTTAATGGTAAAATTCATATGTAGCAATGACGTGATGATGATGTAGCAATGAGTCGACGAGTTGGGTTAACCCGCAACACATAGTCTTATTCTTCGTGTGTGTCATCTATCTCCCCCCCCCCCCCCCCCCCCAGTTAATGATGCACCACCATTCTTCTGTCCTGTCCATACCCCTTCTCTCTATTGTATATTCAATTCTTCACTTGATTAGCGTTTAAAACCAATATGTAATGCTTAACCTGTTAAGAAAAATCTATGCTTGAAACACAAAACCTACGAAAAGTTATTTTATTTTAGAACACCTATTTAATATCACTAGACATTCATGTCAAAAGGTGTTCCTGTTAAATGTGTTTACGTCTGAGTATTATTCCCACTGAGGGGTCAAGACAGTTAATATTAATGAAGAGAAGGTTGCTACTTGCTACCAAGAGGGTTGACGCTAAAGGACTAGCGATGAAGGCATTGCTACTGACCAATGATGAAGATCTACAAAACAAGTATATGAGATCGCTGTCAAGCCACATGAAGACTATCATAATAGCAATAAAGGAAGACGAGTGAAGGGGTATGGTCCTGAATCCTGTGTGCCGACCATACAAGTTAGCTTCAGGTCACGCGCGAGACCATACCCAAATTAAACCAAATTGATAACTTCCCCAACCTCGCGCCGGCTAAACAGTTCTGTTCCAAGTCGCGCGCGAGGTCAGGACGAAGACAAGATCAGTTTTGACAATTAGCTCCTATGGCAAAAGACCTGTCTTCCTTACCTTGCGCTGACTGCTCAGATTATACCTTGGGTCGCGCAGAGGTAAAAAGCGCAAGTAAACATCGGACAAGTACAAAAGGTACAAGTGGCAAAGCAGTGGGCCAATAAGCGTCCAACAGGCTGTACCTGATCGTGCTCCACGATGGGCAGTCGTACAAGAGACAAAAAAGGTATACAAGGACGTATACGTGGCACCAATCAGCGTGCGCCGACCACTGTTCCAAGATCTCCACTTAGCTGCTGATGACATACCAGATATCAAGGACAATCGTCAGGATACGTGGATCCATTCAGCATGCGCCAGCTACCCTATCGCCTGAAATCACTAACGGTCGTGCCAGAGGGGACAAAATGGATATTCCTTGTTCTCTTCTACCCAAGGCCCATCAGCTCATCTCCTTCACAAACCACCTCAGGTCCTCAGCTATAAATAGGGAACTTCACCTCCAGGTTTAAGCATCGCTCTCTTGCTTTCTCACTTAATACACACACTATTATCCTCAAAACCGAGACTAATTCTCACGCCGAAGGGTGGTTACAAGGAGAAGCCCCCATATTCTTTTCCTTGTAACGAGTTTATGGTGTGTTGATTGTTTTGCAGGATCATCTTAGCTGTTCTTGACGAAACGAAAGAAGATTAACCTTTATTTGTCGACTCATAGACCACAAACTACTTTAGTTTGGTGTTTCTTCAACGAGTGATATCAATTTTGTAGAGAATGAAGAATCTTTATACAACATTTGAACTATGAGAGGTAAAGACAAGTGAAGGCAACATGAAACAAAAAACTATCCCATCCATCATTATTCTACTCTTTTTATACATGAAAACAAACCACAATACAATCAAATAGAAAAACTCGTACAACGAAACTTAAAACATTGATACGTAATGTTAAATAGTTCACTTCTGTAATCAAACAATCAATATTTAATAAATTTGTATTCAAAATAATATGATTATGCATCAAGATTCATAAGACGTTTTCATTAGGGTGAGAGGGGCACTCCTCTTTTAGGGGAGTCCCCTCTCTTACGCACGGCCAATCAGCACGCGCCACGTCAACTCCCCTCACACCCTCAATTTGATGGCGGCACTCCTCTCTTAACTCCCCCATCATCTTCTCTCTCTCTCTCTCTCTCTCTCTCCTCTCTTTTTGTGCGGTGAATACCCCCCGCTCCCACTCCCCGATTACCTTCCCCGAATTGATGGCGGCGGTGTTCCTGCTCGGGGACTTGGCTCACCGCTAGCCACCCCGCTAAATGCCCCGGACACCCTTAAGACTTGAAGGTCAAATACTAATTCAAAATCAGAGCAATGATGAAGTTCTCATAAAATATAAAAAACAATCAAAGAAAACTTTGCCATCTAGCTACTTTTATTTTATTTTCTACTTTTAGAGTTAACTTTCGTTTTGCTCTTTATGGTTTGGTCATTTTAACGGTTTTGCTCCAATAGTTTAAAAATAGTCATTTTCCTCCCTGATCTTTCGAGTTTGTCGTCAGTTTGCTCCCTGGCTCTAACTCTGTAAAAACGTTCAATTAAAAGTAGTAGTATTTCGGTAGTTTACTCCCTGGCTCTAACTCAATTAAAACGTTTAGTTAAAAGTCGCGGTAGTCGTGATTGGTAGGTGGTGGTGGTGGATGGTGGTGGCGGGTAGAAAGAGTGGTTGGAAAGATGGGGGATCATAAAAGAATTACTTATATGCATGTAAATAAACAAATTATAAGTTTATTTAGGTGAAAAGACTTACATGCCCTTGCTTTTATCTATAAAATTATCAAAATACCCTTCTAGTTAATGGGTTTTTTGGATGGAGTTAGAGGCGGGGAGCAAAATGACGATAAGTTAGAAAAATCAGGGAGGAAAATGGCTATTTTTAAACTATTGGGGCAAAACCATTAAAATAACCAAATCACAGGGAGCAAAATGGAACTTTTTTTTAAGAACAGGAAACTCACATCCCCTCTAATCCACTTAACTAAATGAGACTTAACCCTCAACTATATAAGGAAGAAAACGTTTTCTAGCACACCTTGAACTGGCGAGAAAGTGTGAGTGTTCAGTGCGCTCTTTAGCTTTTAACAAGGGCTAAGCCGCTAGAAATGGCTTGTTGGCCTATTAGGAGAGTGGAACAAAGTGATGCTTGTTAGTGGAACATATTTAGTGTTTGTAGGTGCCTAAATGGAGCGATTAAGCGTCGGGGGCTGTGCTTGCTAGCTATTATGTTTAATATTTAATCTAGTAGCCATTATAATCATTTACATAATATAGATCAAAATATATAATAACCTATTAAATAATTAGTTGGTAATTGTTGATAGACCATATTACCCTTATTAACTAATTAGGTTTCCTCCTGGGTGCTTATATAAGGAGACTTATGTAGAGGTTAAAGGGTTACACAGCTACACACTCAGAGATAACCTAATAATCATAACATCATCATCGACCTCTTCTCCATACCGAATCCCCTATTCGGTTTAATCATCACTATCATCAGTCAGCACCCGAAGGAGGAACCAGATCACCTTGACAAAGATGTCGAACTCCATGTCTTCTTCCCTCACTGGATTCTCCACTGCACTGTCTGCGGTGACATGTATGTTTTCATGTTTTCCCTTATGTTTAAACAGAACCGATCAACATGTGGTATCAGAGCATATGTTGATTAGTCGGTTCTGTTTTGCATCCATAAATCTAGAATAAAACTGGAAAACAGAATTGAAAACCATAATAAAATTCAGTTTCTGTCATCCGAGATGCCATTCCGGATTCGTCTCGGATCATGTGCTCGTTCTTTGTAACTATTCCGAAATCAACAGTTTGAGAAACATGTTTAAATGTGTAAATAATTTCCAGATTTCAGATGAATGTTTGAATATTTTGTTTTAGGGTTCATCATAAGTTCTTGATTAAATTCGAAAAATTGCTTTAGTTTTGGAATGAATTTAGGATATTTGGGTGTTTGTTCCTGTTTGATTTATTTTTATCAAATTAGAATTTTCGAAATCTGTTATTTTATTAATGGATATAATTTCGAAATCAACAGATAAATATAATTAGCAATTAAACAAGAAACACAATCCCATAATCCCTGAAATTTCGGATTTAAACCTTATCAATTATTAACTGCTAAAATTAAGGATTTGACAGCTTGAGGAACACATTTCGGACTAATCATTTCGGACTAAACGTCCATTACGGAACAACATCTGCCTGATCATTACGGACCATCACGGATCATTTCGGACTAAGCATCCATTACGGATCAACATCTGCCTGATCATTTCGGACCATCACGGATCATTTCGGACTAAGCATCACAATTTCGGATGAATACAAGACATAATTCATCCGAAATCATTCGTCTTGGATACATCCGAAATCATCCGACTTACGCGTCTTGAACACATCCGAAATAATTTGAAATCACTCCAATCCGAGATCATTCGAAATCATTCATTTCGGATGAATCCAAGACATAAATCATCCGAAATCATGAGTGTTCATAAAATGTCAAGACTTGTCCGAAATCCCATTACTTTATTAAGCAGTTAATATGAAGTAAAAACAGGTGGTTTGCTATTAAATGCTTGGTTTTGTAGATACTTAGTTAGTTAATCAGAATCAGATAATGTTTTGCAAAACCAAAATGGCTTAACTTGAATGAGTTTCTGATATATCATTTCTGGCCAAAGCTGATTTGATACATCTACTTATCGTTCAAGTATTACGAAAGCTATGTTAAGTGTGCATCATAAACATGAATGTCTTAATATCTGGCCAAAGCTGATTTAATTCCTTCATAGATGGCATACTTAACGAGCGTGTAGAATCGTTGAATTGATCAATACGAGTCTATCAGAAGAGTTCTTGGTCTAATCAGAGGTGGAATTCATTGATTAGACTTTGTAACAGCTTGATTCACTTCTAATTGTCTTGTTTTATTGATTTAACACGATTACAGATCAAACGACACGTCGGCAGCACTTCCGTACTGGAATCATGAACCTTACAAATGAATCAGCAAGACCCCTATATATAGGCTTGGTATTTCGCACGGAATAGGCAATTGTCATTTCGTGCGAAATGACAATTGTTCATTTCGTACGAAATAGCATCTTGCTATTTCGTGCGAAATCAACCATCCACACACAAAACCTATTTTCCTCGTACAACGTGCCCTGATCTAACATTTCTATTACAAGACTTGATACAAGACGAAGTCGACAGACGTATGCACCAACAGACTCCCCCTCGGATGTTGACGAAGTCTTCGGTGTCGAGTCTTCACAATCTTCAGCCTTTATCAGTCTTCGGGCTCTTTCAAAGTATCTGACAGAGAAAGCATCCTTCATCCTCTCTTCTTTTCATCTCCAGGATCTCCACCTGGCTCTTATCTCACTCTAATTCTCTTGATCCGATCTCTTGATTCCTTAAGTTCATCAGAATCAGCAATTAGCGTGAACTTCAGGAATCGAATCTGACTTTTGCATCTTCAGACTCCTCTTTACTAGCAGACTACCCCTTGAGTTGTGTTGGAATCATAGTCTTGTTCTCACTTGCTCACAGGTTCAGAAACGAAACTTGGCTCAACTTCTGCTCAGAATTCGAAACCTGACAAACCTGCACATTCTCTACCCAAAACATAAATTTTATAAAATTTAAAGTTTAACAATTTTAGAAATCATCACAAGATAGAAAAACACATCAAGAATGATTTAACAAATTATAATCTCTGATGACCACTTGAAAGTATATCAAAAAAATTTTTTAAAAAAATTCTCCCAAACCATTAGTTCATCATTCTCAGCACTTGGAATTTTGAAAATCAGCTCTCCAACATCAGTTGTCGAAAATATTTTTGTATTTTTCAAATTTTATGCTAAAACACTCCGAAAATCTTTTTGGATTTTGTAAAGAAATAAAATGCAGTAAAGAAATATTTACAGATAATAATTTTTGTGAGATTGTGTAAGAGGATCATATCAGTTTTTGAGACAAATCACCAACACCGTTAAGCTTTAAACATTTTAAGTTCTAAACAATTCACTTAGATTGTCAGTATACTGATCCATTTAAATTTTCACACAAAGTTCAACTGTTTCGAGATACGAGATTAATGTTTTAGATACTTAAACTTATTTGCGAGTCCCACCTACGAATATACTCCCGTATCCAGATCCCAATATTCAGTCTTACAGGTGAGTATACCTAGATGATATCTATAAAGGATTAAATGCGAGGGCCATGAGAGCTCAGGCTATTGCTTCCGCAAAATCAGAGAGATGATGGCTTCGACTTTTGGTGTGTTCCCTTTAGAGAATCTTTTCTTCAACAGCACATGATTAGCATTTTGCAATGTTTCATCAAATTTTTATGCTGAGGGGTGTGCTATATTTCAAGCAAGCGAAAAATATTATACGGGGACTTGGCCATTGCTTCCGCAAAATCAGAAGTCCCGGAATAATACCCCAGATATCACTATGCATAAAGACCTAGTATCTCAGAAAAAAAGATCTTTCAAACAAGATTTCGGGGGTTACTCATATATCCGAGAGATGTTCCCCACAAAATAAGTAAGTTTGAAATTTAGGTTTATATCTCGACACAATCTACTAAATGTGCAAAAACCTACTGGCACATCATCAGTGAGACCGTTTATCACATTTAAACTTTCCAATTCTTTAGCATGCTGTGATAGTCCACTGACGTACTATCATTTCCTCTTTTCTCAACAAAACTCATTTTTTAATTTATCATGTTTTTGGCTTTTTCAAATTTTCTAATGTTTTTGGATTTTCTGAAATTTCTTATTCCCCCTAAAATTCAAAATCATTTAAAGGAAATTTTTAAAACAAACTGTACAAAGTAAAATGACAACTGATTTTCAAGCTTCAATTTGCCATCCACTAGGCATAAACAATCAGAACTCCCCCTCTCAACAAACTATTTTCCCATAATGATTTCAAAACACTTAAGTTTGTTTTAATCAAAAATGGTTTTTCCAGAAAATTAGTTTTGTTGGGGTTTCATCACATTATTTTCTCAACCATATGTATAAAAATTAAATCAAGTTCAACTTAATGACCTTGACCAACCACTTGTAAGTGAAAACCTTCTTCAACCACTTGTAGGTTCACTAATCAACCATACCACTTGTAAATCATTATATGACAATTCTCAAGAATACTACCACTTGTAGAACAAAATATCATTTGTAGAAAGATGCCGATTCATGCTCCACTCTTACCAACCTGGGAGCTCCGGCAAGTCAAAATTTTAGTTTGAAAATCCTGTCACCCAAGCCTGACCAGCCTTGGGTGATTTTGATTCACATCTATCCCACCATATTTTTATTGATAAAAATCTTTTGCACTTTTTACTTTCCCATCTACCATCTTTCCAAATATATGTTTGACTTTCCCATTAAAAGCCTTTTCAACATCAAATTCTTCTTTACCAACAAAGAATTTATCTGAAATCTCAATCTTACCTTTTGAATTCAAATTTTCCTTTGACAGTGGTGGAAAATTTTCATCATTCAATTCAGGAACTGAATTCTCAACATTTTCTCACCAGATGACTCCTCTGATTTTATGGAATCAGATTCATTGTCAGAAATACTTTCAGATTTGACAACCCACTTTTGTTTGTTCAAATCGACTTTTCTTTTGTAAAAACGTTTTGAAACATCACCAGTTTCGAAAGTCGAATTTTTGAACACTTTGAATTTTTCTGGGTTAGAAATAACTCCCTGTTTTGTATTGTTAGACATTTGGCAATTCCAAGCAATGTGTCCAACTTTTTGGCATTTGAAACAGCTTCTTCGTTCAACTCTTTTCTCAGATTCTTTCAACATATTCTCTTTCTTCTCAACGAAAAACTCTTGATTTGACTGTTTCCTGAACAACTTCTCCTTCTCTTCCTCTAAACTTGTACCTGAAACAAATTTTGTTTTTGGTTTATAATTTTTCTCATTTTTATAATTTTCTGAAGAACTAAAACCTAAACCTTTCTTTTTGAAATTACTGTTATGGTTTGGTTTCTTTTGAAAACCATAACCCTTTTTCTTGTTCAATCTCTGTTGAACTCTTGAAGTGTACTTTTTAGGTTTTACAAAAAGATTTATATCTTTTATTTCAGAAATATTAATTTCTGTCAATTTGAAAACCTGTTTAATCATTTCAGTTTTGACACTTCTTATTGGAAATTCCTCATCATAATATAATTTGTCTGAATCATTCAAAGTATATGCCACTTTGATTGGTCCGTCATTCAAATTAGATTTTGATAACATGAATTTTTTATCGTAAACCCGTTTGACTGGTGAACTCGGACTCTTGTCTGACGAACTCGAACTTTCAGATTTAGACTTCGACTTTGACTCTTCATCCATATCCAACACCTGATCGACCACTTTCTTTAACAACTCAGACTCATGATCAGTGTCAGATGCTGTGAATGTGACATCAATATTATCTGGTAACTCATCAATGGTTTCAGACATTAAGTTTATGTTGAGAGCTTTATTTAATCGTTCTTCATTTGGCTTTCTGGGAGAATAACTTTCATAGATTGGGGGCGGACACTTGTTATACTTAACACTTTGTCTCTTACCTGTATCATTTTCTTCTTTCTTTTGTTCTTTAAAAGCTTCAAGACCTGCAACAGTAGGATAAACTCTGTCAATCAAATAATCACACGTTGTATAACTCAACAACAATCGTTTGATTCTTTCACTTTCTATCTTTTCAAGTTCCAAGTCTTGCTTTAGCTTTGCACAATCTTCAATGTACTCATTAATGACCTTCTGCTTTGTCTTTAATGTTGAGCTCATCATTGTCATAGCAGCATCAACTTCTAAATTTGTCTTCTTCAGACCATCAACTGTTCTATTCAACACGTCATAAGATTCCTTCACGTACTTTACATCGGACGATAAGTTTTCTTTCATCTTTTCTAATTCAGCAATATTCTTATCCTTCACATCACAATCTTTGCAAGATTCTAAACATTTCTGACAAGGTTTAGTGATCTCGATAATCTTTTCAACTTCGACAATTTTCTCAACTTCGACGATCTTCTCAACTATCTTCTCTACTTCAACAATTTTTTCCACTACCTTTTCAATCATTTTTTCAGTCCTCACTGGTTCTTCATCAAATTCTATTTCTGCTTCCCATCCTTCAACTTCAACCTTTTCTGTCGAATTTTCTTCAACTTCTGCTTTCCTAGTTTCCAATTTTGCCTTTTCTTCAGCAATCTTTCTTGCTTCCAATTCCTCCAACTCTCTCTTCAGTCGAGCAGCTCTTTTCTCTTTTAACATTTCAATTTTATCTGCAAAAAACAAATTAAAACTGAATGAGTCCAAATTTTTTCTAGCTGTATTGATGTATTCTTCCTCATCATCAGTGTCATCATCACTTTCTGATGATTTAAAAATCTTTGTTCTTTTTGGCTTAGATTTGACTTCTTGTTCTTCTAAGATTCGAGCAACCAGGCCTGAATTAGCTGGAATGTATTTGTCCCAGCTAAAACCCTCTGCTACTTTTTCATCATCTTGATTAACAAGATAATCTTTCTTTTTCTCAACTTCAATGGCACGAGATGATGATGGTTGTTGTGTAATTTGATGAAATATTGATTTTTGATAAAAATCATTCTTTCCATCTTGTCTTCCATTTGCTTCTTTATTTTTACATTCTCGCTTAAAATGTCCCTTTTCTCTGCAACGAAAACAGGTAACCTTTGATTTTCAAACCCTATTGGAGATGCACCCATTTCACGAAACTCATCTCTTCTAGTAACTTGTGTGAATTTTTCTGCTCTTCTTACTGCACTAGCTAGACACCACTTGATGTCCATCAATTCAAGTTCTTCAGCATCAATCTGATCATAATCCTTTTTGGTGAGCATCGGATTTCCAATACGACCTGCAACTAAGCTTTCATACAACTCTAGCATAGCCACAAGAGATGCCATGTGCTGCTTAGCTATTTCTGGAGAAAGATTTTGACCATTTTGAATGTTCAAAGTAACATTGCATTGCAGATTTGTTGAATTCTGTCGTTGAGGACTAGGTGTTATGAAATTCGGATCAAAACTTGAATATGATGACGAATATCCACCACTCTGAGTAACTGTGCTACCCGTTGATCCAGACGAACTATCAGCACTGAAAGCAGTTTTAATCTTTGGACTTGGAGTAGTCTCAAATTTGTTTCCTCTATAGTATAGACTAACATCTTGTTGTGAATTTGGATTACTCATGATAGCTGTTTTCTGAATGTCCAACTCATGTTCTTCAATCTTCTGAATGAACTTTGCCAGATTCATATTTTTAGATGTTCTCATGTGTTTCAAGATCAACAAATATGTTCCCCACTTATTCTGCGGTAATGCATCCGCTAGCTTATCAACCCATTCATCGTCGTCCTTTTTTATTTCCATTCTTTCCATTTCCAGAACAAGATGACAATATCTATCAATAGTCATTTTTGTTGTTTCACCTTCAAGAGCTACAAACATATCAAATGATTTCTTTAGTAAAGCTTGTTTGTTCTTTATCATATCAGCACTTCCCTTGAACTTGTTAATCAATGCCAACCAAATAGATCTAACAATATTGTCATGTTGAAGCAACACAAAAATATATTCTTTTACGGATTGTTGGAGAAGACTAAGCATCATTTTTTCACTGGTGTATTTCAATTTATCACCATCTGAATAATCACTGAAAGCTTTTTCAATACGTTCATTTTTCGGTTTAACATAATCAACATCTAATGAACACCATGCGTCAAACTTATAGGCTTGCACCCAGTTTTTAAAACGATTTTGCCATCCTTTAAAATCTTCAATGTACATAAGCTTTGGCGGTTTTTGGTAAGTTCCCGTCTAATTCTCACTATAAACAGTTTCGGCAGCTGTAACTGGAGCAACCGGTGTAGCAAACGCATTGTAAAATTCCTCTTCCATGTTTCAATAACCTGTTTCACAAATTCACAAAGTTTAAACCACAAAAGTTCAAACGAAATGAGAATACACACTAATACGAAATCAGTTTGATGCGAAATAGAGATTCCAAACGAAATCAATCTTTGGTGCGAAAAAAAAAATGTTTCAAACGAAATCAACTTTCACACGAAATACCAATTTCAAACAGAATGATGATTTCGTGCGAAAACAGTCACACAAAATGACAACTTGGTGCGAAATAACCTGATTTCGTGCGAAATAAACCAAATACAGTGATTTCGTGCGAAATCAAGTGTATTTTTCAAGCGAAATAGCAATTTCAAGCGAAATCAATTGCCTATTTCGTGCGAAATACTGCTGACGTCATAATGTCGATCTGATTTTTGTAAAATTAAACAAGTTTTAAGCTGAATTAAGTTCTAATTCTTTCAAGGATTCATTAAAACATAGTTTCGCTTGTAATGTGTGAAATTTAATCCATTTTGACCGTTAAATCTTGTTTAATTTTGAAAAGAAGGTGTAGAAGTCAGATTTTTCAGCTGAAATGGTAAGAACTCTTCCTCCTGAGCTCTGATACCACTTGTAAGATCGTGATTCGATCAGTACGAGTCTATCAGAAGAGTTCTTGGTCTAATCAAAGGTGGAATTCATTGAATAGACTTTGTAACAGCTTGATTCACTTCTAATTGTCTTGTTTTATTGATTTAACACGATTACAGATCAAACGACACGTCGGCAGCACTTCGGTACCGGAATCATGAACCTTACAAATGAATCAGCAAGGCCCCTATATATAGGCATGGTATTTCACACGGAATAGGCAATTTCCATTTCATGCAAAATCAACCATCCACACACAAAACCTATTTTCCTCGTACAACGTGCCTTGATCTAACATTTCTATTACAAGACTTGATACAAGACGAAGTCGACAGACGTATGCACCAACAGAGCGCATAACTAAAGTGATTGCTTCATTTATGGCCAAAGCTAATTTGTCACAACCACTTTGCACACATGCTTAAATGATTACACTTCGTGCCAAAGCTGATTTGTCTTCGTTTAAGTAGAATTTTAACTAAGTCTATTATTTTGATGTTAGTAATAGACAATATCACAACTTCATAATTAAAATGGTCATTATTTATAACTGCCTTAGTATTACGTGCCCTTAGATCACATTAGAACTTCTTTCTTAGTATCATAACTTGCTCATCTTATTTCCACTATCAGCACCCAATTGCGGGATTCCACCTTTGACTGGTGATAACTTTGCTGCATGGAAGGATGCTCTCATGCTTACGCTTGGGCTGCTAGATTTTGATTATGCTCTAAGAGAGAATAAGCCAGCGGACCTTACTACTCAAAGTACTGCTGCTGAGTAGTTGACTCATGAAAAGTGGACTAGGTGTAACCGCATGTCTCTCATGTTCATGAAGCAGTCCATCAGCAATGCAATCAGAGGAGCTATTCCTGATTCTGAAGATGCTAAAACCTACTTGGCTTCTGTGGAGGCGCAGTTCAAGGGGACGTCTAAAGCACACGCTAGTACCCTTATCCTCAAGCTGGTGACAACTAAGTATGATGGGAGAAGCGACATTCGCGAGCACATCATGATGATGAATGACATGGCCAATAAGCTGAAGGGGCTGGAAATGGAAATCAGTGATGGTTTCCTCGTTCATTTCATCATTACTTCTCTTCCTTCGTCCTTTGAAGCATTCAAGATCAATTACAACACTCAGAAGGACAAATGGACGATGAGTGAGCTGGTCGCTATGTGCGTACAAGAGGAAGAGCGTATGAGGATGGATCGCACTACCGATGTTGCTAACTTCACCACCTCCAACTCTAAGAAGAGGAAGGACAATCATCAGAGGAAGGATGCTTCAAAAGTCCAAAGGCCTAATTGATGTGTGTGAAGTGTCGTAGATTTTTAATGTATATTTTAAGCCCTTTAACACTTTTTAGCCAAGTTTTAAATTTATAAAACACGATATTTACTAACACTAAACACACATATGGGCAAGTGCACCCATCGTGAGCCGTAGTATAGTGTTGGTAAGATACCGAGGTCATCCAAGGACACAAGAGCTTTTAATACTGGTTTATCCTCAACGTCTAATCAAATCAAAAGTTTAGAAAAAGGTTTTTAAACTAGAAAAATAAAACTAACTAAAATGCTGAAAAATAAAATAAAAGTAAAAACAGATAGACAAGATGAATCACTTGGATCCGACTCGTGTTTAGTGTAACCTTTGATTATTTCCGCACTTTTACACTTTTTAAGAGATTATCTTAGTTATTGTAGTAGGCCCCTCTTTTGAAGGTGACGTTACCCTCAACCCAGTAGTTTGAGTCAGCAAGGATACAAACCTAAAGGGTTGGATTATTGAAAGATAATTAAATAAGTTATTAATGGGTAATGTGATAGGCCCCTCTTTTGAAGGTGACGTTACCCTCGGCTAAGTAGTCTGAGTCAGCAGGGATACAGTCCTAAGTAGCCGGGTTAAAGTTTTAATAGTAGCTTACATATGAGGGGATCAAAGAGTTGGGACCCCCGCCATCCAATATCGGTGGGTATTGAAGGAGGTCCTACTAAATTTGACCCAGGTCCTTGCGGGATCTATACACTGAGCAAGGCAAGACTATTACCAAACCATTCCCTTAACCCCCGACCAGGCAGCCAACATATCTCCATATCGACCGTGGAGATATGAATGGAGAAAATCTTTTATTTTATATAGACAGTAAAATAATGCCAAGACACCACGGACAAATGATAAGGAAGAATCACCTTCAACATAAGAAACTAGTTATTAAAGTCATTAATACATAACCAAATAAAAAGTGTGAAAAGATTAAAAATAAAAAGTATTACACTAGACACTTGTCTTCACCAAGTGATGTAAGAGACTTTGGCAAACATGGCCTTTGATTGTCAAGAACTCTTACGATCAATCTTGGATCCCGAGACTACTCACACACTCTATGATGGATGATGGATGATGGTGGTGGATGATGGTGTAGTGATGGTGGTGGTGGGTGGGTGAAGTGTGAGAGAGGTGGTGTGCCAAGGGATGGTTTGCAAATGAGCCAAGCACCCCTATTTATAGCCTGAACAGCAGCTCGGGCACAGCCCCGTGTCTATTGGGCACGGCCCTGTGTCCATCATCCTTCTCTTTCTTCATTAATTGCAGTTTGTCTGCATTAGTTGACCACGCCCCCGTGTCCGCTGGGCACGACCCCGTGTGCAGAAGCGTATCTGTACTATCAAGATTTCCCCAGATTCTGCGAATCTTAGAGTTGACCACGACCCCGTGTCCGCTGGGCACGCCCCCGTGGTGGGTGATAGAAGCTTCTACAACTTTGTCTTTTCTGCAGATACTTGGGCAAGCCCCCGTGCTCATTGAGCACGGGGCGTGTTCTGACTTCTGTTCTCTTGTTTTTGCTTAGAAAGATGCTGTCGGGGGGGTCTGGCACGCCACGTTTGTCCCTTTTCTTGTATTTATGTTAGATTTAGCAGCCTTTTTGCTTCTTTTGTTCATTTGAGCTCATTTAATCCTGAAAATACAAAAGAAAGACGAAAACACACTTTTTCCAACATTAGTACTAAAAAGGGTTAGTTTTATGCCACATTTGATGTAATTTATATGTTGCATTTTGCACACATCAAATACCCCCACACTTGAATCTTTGCTTGTCCTCAAGCAAAACTCTTTATAATGTGGCTTTACACT
Organism: Helianthus tuberosus; assembly: GCA_030545235.1. Lineage (NCBI taxonomy): Eukaryota > Viridiplantae > Streptophyta > Magnoliopsida > Asterales > Asteraceae > Helianthus > Helianthus tuberosus. The sequence goes on along the minus strand of CM060451.1, from coordinate 105,608,997 downwards.
CTCAAATGGAATGGGTAGAAGAGAAGGTTTTTTGGGCTTGTCATAGAGTGTCGAGATTTCCAAGATTCTTTATTAAGTTTTATTTTTATTTATTTACAATCCTATTCGTCATGATTTATTTAAAACATTACATAAGATAAATTACTTATTAGGGCATAACATGCCTTTTTTAAAATTCCATTTATATACAAGTTCACATACCTCACGGGGGATCACTCAACACTCGCCCGAAGATGTATTTTAGTGAATCGCTTGAGAGCGGCATGGAACTTACTCCTACCATAAGCTTGCCAAGCAATCAATCCTTCTCCTTTTTAACTATACACCTTTGTAAATATCAAGAGGACTTTTGGGTGAAGGGTTAGGCTTGGGTTAAAGGTAGGTGGTTGGGTTAGTGGTTAGTAAAAGGGCGAAAGGCGTAAAAAGCGTCGGTTTTTGTAAGACTTTTTATTTTTTTATTTTTAGTTTTGTAATTTTTTATTTTGATGAAGCACTTTTTCAAACAATTTTTTTGATAAACTTGTTTGTTTATTTCTTTTGGCTTCATCATCATTTTTTTTGAAAGTCATAGGAAAAACCGAGCTTTGTTACTAAAATAAAGGGTTTAAAATGAAAAAAAGGGTTTTGGTGGGTAAAAAGGTGTTTGTTTTGGGTTAAGAAATGAAAAGGTTTAGGCTCAAAGGGGTTAACAAGGGGGATTTTGGGTAGGTGGTAAAAAAAAAAAATAATGGTTTAGAAATAAAAAGGGTTAGTCCTAATGCCTCCATCATTTACTTACTCGGGTTTAAGTTGGTAAGGACCGGGAATGTATCGTCGTGGCAAGTTCTAGAGTCATAAGAACCAAGCGGCTATTCACACAAGAAACGAAAAATGAGCATTTAGTTTAAAGATATGTATTTGTATGCTCAATAAAGTCTCAAAACTCACTTTTTGTGGGAATGGGTTTTTATGTGATCAAGTATATATAATCAAATTTTAACTAAACTTGTCATGCCGTTTCATAATTTTCTTATGTTGGTTCTTTTTATCACGACGCTATCGGTTGTAAATTTGTAAAAATATAACCATTTTTAGAACTTGAAATTCCCAAGTTAAACTTAGACAAGTAAAAAAAATGAAAAATTTTTGAAAAAAATTGGGGTGATTAGCGGTTCCAATAGAGTTTTGTGTAAGGCTTGTAATTAGGACTTGCAAGATTCAAGGTTTTAGCATCCCCCCCCCCCCCCACACTTAAATTACACATTGTCCTCAATGTGTCCCAAAAATAAGTTTTTAGGTTGATTGAATGTGTAAAAAGGTGTGAAAAAGCAAAAAAATTATGTTACTGGGTGTCTGGACACGGCCCAGTGTCGGATGAACACGACCCCGTGGTCAGAGTGCCAGTAACGATATCTTACAAAAGGTGTACATGGGGGCGTGTCGGCTGAGCACGACCCCGTGTCTGGCAAAAATCTGCAGCATTTTTACAAATAGCAGGTCTGGGGCACTGGGCACGGGGGCGTGTTTGCTGGACACGACCCCGTGTTAGACAATATGCGAAGGTGAAAAACAGGTTTATGGCTTCGGTTTTCCTGTCCCGGCTTTAGTAGCACTAATATTTAGTGCTCTAAGCCTCGTATGTACCTGTTTTACAAATAAACACTACACCAAACCATAGCAAGCATCCTAAATTACCATAGTTCAAACGTTCATACAAAGTTAAAAAGAAAAATAAATGCAGAAAGTAAAAAAAAAAGAGTTAAAGGAAGTAAATTGTTCAACACACGGCACGCAGGCCGGAAATTGTTCACAAGAAAAGAGGGTTAACCTGTGGGACCTCCTACCAGTTGCTCCTACCTCCGCTCTTCCCGCCTAGTCCATGTCCTCGTCTTCATCATCATCTCCTCCTCCATGCCCCGCCATGTACTCTCGGATGTTCCCAATGTCATCCTGTATGTCGGAGATGTTTCTTTCAATTGCTCCGACTCGGGTGTACGTGTTGCTCGCCATGTTATAGGTGTTCCTGGTGTACATGAGGTTTTCCTGCAATAAGTCATGTAAGCTTTGAAAATTAGGAAAACCGCCTCCTTGTGAGGAGGATTGGCCCGGATCACCCTGGGGCTGGTAGTGGTATTGAGGAGGTGGTTGATAGTGTGGAGCGTGAAGGACGAGTGCCTCTTGCGGGTTCCATGCATGCCCCTGGACTCTTTGGAAGCTAACCGTCCCGTCTTCGGCTTCATAAATCAAGTTCATGGAGCGGCAGATGTTTATGTCCACTCTCCCCGACCATGGTCTCTTTTGGAAAGACCTAGGCATGTTCACGAAATGCTTGAAGAGACGGTATATCCACCCCCCGAAGAAGATAAGGGTTGGTGGAGTAGCGAGCCGATTCCAATGCATGTTTCGGAGCAGGAGGTACGAAAGATCGAGGTGGGTGCGGGTATGAATGCAATGAAGGACCACTGCTATCATGCCTTTGGCTAAGAGAGTAAGTGAGGACCCTATGGATGTAATGGTAAAGAGGGTCCCTCAAATTAGTGCTCTTAGTGCTGCTTGGGTTATAGTGCCGTTCTCCTATTTGAGCCCAAGCGGCTTGGCGTTCGTTTTCTGATAGTTCACGTAACCCTCCGGTGTTTTCTTCAATACCCGCATCTTCGTCCGCATACAACCCTACTATTGACCCAAACTGTGCCATCGAGATTGAGTACCTAGTTCCTCCACATCGGAATTCTACCCCATCATTATCAAATGGGTCGGCTCTTGAATTGAACACGAATGTGCTATAGAATTCCATATTATACTCATGGACTGAACGAAGTCGAGTGCACAGAGCGGCTCTCAGTGGGCTGGGGACTAGGTTGTTAAATCGGTCAAGCTGGTTCACTGCTCCTAGAAGATCCATGCATACTGTTCTTGGGTATTCCTCCGGCCTGGTTCGAAGCACGTCGTACCTTGCTCTAGCGTCCAGCTCATTTGCATTGAATCGCGTGAATTTCTTGGACATCTGAAAGGAAACACCAAACAATTAGCACAAAACAATGAAATTTTCAGAGAAAACTAGAAACAGTTGGCTGAACACGGCCCCGTGTTCAGCGGACACGCCCCATGTTGGTCAGAAAATGGCTGGACACGCCCCCGTGCTCAGCGAGCATGACCCCGTGTCCAGACTTCTGTTTCCCAAAAATCCTATTTTTCGACCCGGTCCCGAACACCTGAAAATTTTTGGCCCAGTAGGGGCGGTTTTCCCCGAAAATGAAACCCCAAGTGCCGTTTTTACCAAAACAAACCGTTTACCCCTTCAATTTTATCTTTTTCGGATCAAGAACAAGGGTTTGGAGTTTTTGTGAGAAATTGGGCAAATCTATGAACAATACAAGTTGATTTACTTCCTATAACATATATCTAAACTAATGCTAACAGATCTAAGCAAAAATTTGAGGTTCGATCCGGATGAAGTTCAAGAACCCAAGATTTTTCCCCAAATTTTTGATGTTTTAACTACATGAAAATGCTTAATCTAACTATTAATGATGGTAGAATCATACCTTGATGTTGTTAGAAGTAGAGGAGACGTTGAAATCTTGCAGAAAAATCGCCTGAACCAGAGAGTTTTCAGGGAAACGGGGCGTGTGGAAATGAGGAAACTGTTTGGAAAAGGGGTTTTATCCCGACAGTTGCCCGGACACGGCCCCGTGGTCGGGCAATTTTTAATTTTTTTTAGTGCTCGTGTGAGTGCTCTTGTTTCCCAAAAACTCAGTTAGAAGACTTACCGATTTAGAGGTCAACCCGTTTGTTCGTAACTTACCATGTATGATGTTGATGCTTTCATTCTTCGACCGTTTGAAGCAAGATTTCTTCCTCTTCATCCTCAATGAATCCTTGATAGAGATTCAGCCGTTGGCCATTAACTTTGAATGGAATTCCATTCCAAGATTTAATTTCTACTGCACCGTGTGGGAAAATATGGGTGATGGTAAAAGGTCCTGACCACCTAGACTTTAATTTACCAGGAAACAATCGAAGTCGTGAATTAAACAATAGAACTTGATCTCCTACTCGAAATTCATTAGGTTTAATGTGTTTGTCATGCAAGTTTTTCATTCTTGCCTTAAAAATTTCAGAGTTTGAGTATGCGTTATTCCTTAATTCGTCTAATTCATTTAATTGACAAAATTGATTTTTACGGGCAAAGTCTAAATCTAAGTTTACATTTTTAATTGCCCAATAGGCCTTGTGAGCTATTTCTACTGGCAAATGACAGCTTTTATAGACGAACTTATATGGGGTTGTACCTATTGTTGTTTTATAAGCAGTTCGAAAAGCCCATAAAGCAACATCTAATTTATCGGCCCATTCCTTTTTATTTAACCCTACAGTTTTTTCAAGTATTCGTTTTAAACCTCTATTAGTCACTTCGGCTTGCCCGTTTGTTTGAGGGTGATATGCCGTTGAGACCCGGTGATAGACCCCATATCTTGTTAAAAAAATTTCAAGTTGATGGTTACAAAAATGGGTACCTCTATCACTTATTAATGCTTTTGGTGTGCCGAAACGAGAAAATAAGCGTTTCAGAAATCTTACCACAACTCTTCCATCGTTTGTTGGAAGTGCCTCGGCCTCGGCCTCGGCCCATTTAGACAAGTAATCTACCGCCACAAGTATATATTTGTTTCCTTTTGACGGTGGGAAAGGTCCCATAAAGTCGAGTCCCCACACATCAAAAATTTCACAAACAAGTATGCCATTTTGTGGCATTTCGTTTTTGGAAGAAATATTACCTGTTCTTTGGCAAGCATCACATGTATTGACAAGACTTTGGGCGTCTTTATAAATGGTAGGCCAGTAAAACCCTGAATCAAATACCTTTCGTGCGGTACTAGCGGCACCATGATGTCCTCCGTATGGACCTTCGTGACAATGGCGGAGGATTCTTCTTGCTTCGCTACCATGTACGCATCGGCAGATGAGTTGGTCGGCACACATTTTGAAAATATAAGGATCTTCCAAAAAATAATGCTTTACATCAGCAAAAAATTTCTTTCTTTGGTAATGTGGCCATCCTTTGGCGACTATACCGCTAGCTAGGTAGTTAGCATAGTCGGCTTACCATGATTCTTCTTTGTAGTCCCTGGTTGCCTCCAAAGCTGGGTCTTCTAAGCTCGAAAGATGATCCGCTGCAGTGTTTTCTGCTCCTCTTTTATCTTTGATTTCAATATCAAATTCTTGGAGGAGTAGAATCCACCGAATCAAACGGGGTTTAGCATCCTGTTTCTTGAAGAGATATCGAATGGCTGCAAGATCTGTATAGACTATTGTTTTAGAAAGAATAAGATAAGAACGAAATTTATCAAAAGCAAAAACCACAGCTAGTAATTCTTTTTCAATGGTGGTGTAATTTTCTTGTGCATCGTTAAGTGTTTTACTAGCATAATAAATAGGGTGGAAATGCTTTTCTTTTCTTTGTCACAAGACGGCTCCAACTGCAAAGTCACTTGCATCACACATGATTTCGAAAGGTAGTTTCCAATCAGGCGCTATCATGATAGGTGCATTGACTAGCATTTCCTTGAGTGTTAGAAATGCTCGATTGCAATCCTTGTCAAAGATGAAAGGGGCAGCTTTTTCAAGTAATTTTGTTAGAGGTCTTGAGATTTTAGAAAAGCCTTTGATAAACCACCTATAAAATCCGGCATGCCCTAGGAAACTTCTGATTGCTCTAACGGAGGATGGGGGTGGTAATCGAGAAATAGTGTCTATTTTGGCTCGATCAACCTCCATTCCTTCGCTTGAGATTTTGTGACCGAGTACTATTCCCTCCGTTATCATGAAATGGCCTTTTTCCCAATTAAGGGCGAGGTTGGTTTCCTCACATCGGGATAGCATTCGTTCAAGGTTATCGAGGCATTGGTCGTATGAATCCCCAAAGATAGAAAAGTCATCCATGAAGACTTCCATTGTCTTTTCTATCATGTCATGGAAGATGGCCACCATGCAACGTTGAAAGGTTGCGGGGGCATTACATAGACCAAATGGCCCATAGGGACATGTGAATGTTGTCTTTTCTTGGTCTTCGGGTGCTATTGGGATTTGAAAGTAACCTGAAAAACCATCCAAGAAACAATAAAATTTATGAACGGATAATCTTTCTAACATTTGGTCAATGAAGGGTAAAGGAAAGTGATCTTTCCTTGTTGCTTCATTTAACAATCTATAATCTATACATACCCTCCATCCTGTGACAGTTCTCGTTGGTATTAATTCATTCTTTTCGTTAGTTATTATCGTCATACCTTCTTTCTTTGGAACTACTTGAACGGGACTTACCCAAGGACTATCGGAGATAGGATAAATAAGTCCGGCGTCAAGTAATTTGATGACTTCGTTTTTAACCACTTCTTGGACATTTGGATTTACTCTACGTTGTGGTTGTAATACCGATTTATAGTCATCATTCATTAAAATTTTGTGCGTGCACATGGAAGGACTTATTCCTTTAATATCTACAAGTTTCCAAGCGATAGCATTTTTGTGTTTTTTCAAAAGTTTAATTAATTTTTCTTTTTCTAAACTACTTAGTTTAGACGAAATAATTACAGGTGATTTACCATCTTTGTTTAGAAAAGCATATTCCAAACCTTTTGGAAGTTCTTTGAGCTCAAGAGGCGGGTCTTTAGGAGACTCCTATTTGGTTGCTCATTTTGATCCAATACCGGTGGGTATTGAAGGAGGTCCTACTAAAATTGACCCAGGTCCTTGCAGGATCTATACACTGAACAAGGCAAGACTCTTACCAAACCATTCCCTTAACCCCCGACCAGTTAGCCAACATATCTCCATATAGACCGTGGAGTTATGAATGGTGAAAATCTTTTATTTTATATAGACACTAAAATAATGCTAAGACACCACGGACAAATGATAAGGAAGAATCACCTTCAACATAAGAAACTAGTTATTAAAGTCATTAATACATAACCAAATAAAAGGTGCGAAAAGATTAAAAATAAAAAGTATTACACTAGACACTTGTCTTCACCAAGTGATGTAAGAGACTTAGGCAAACATGGCCTTTGATTGTCAAGAACTCTTACGATCAATCTTGGATCCCGAGACTACTCACACACTCTATGATGGATGATGGATGATGGTGGTGGATGATGGTGTTGTGATGGTGGTGGTGGGTGGGTGAAGTGTGAGAGAGGTGGTGTGCCAAGGGATGGTTTGCAAATGAGCCAAGCACCCCTATTTATAGCCTGAACAGCATCTCGGGCACGACCCTGTGTCCATTGGGCAGGACTGCGTGTCCATCCTCCTTCTCTTTCTTCGTTAATTGCAGTTTGTCTGCATTAGTTGACCACGTCCCCGTGTCCGCTGGGCACGACCCCGTGTGCAGAAGCGTATCTGTACTATCTGTGGCAACCCTCATAAATCAAGGTATCCGTACAATTAATTAATGTTAATTAAGTGCTTAATGATTGTGCTGAATTACTTAACTGCTTTCTGATTACTGCATCATACCTACATGTGCATCACATATTACATAATGTCACATCATTATCACATACAAACTATATTGACATACATGATGCTCAAAGCACGGTTAGCACAATTAATGGATAGAATGGGAATATGCTGACGGGGTTCAGTACATAGACAGGCAGTGTTTTGAGACCCAGTATGGGCCAGGGACAAGGTACTACACTAGTATGGTGTGTAGGGAAGTAGGGACCATAAAACTACGTCACTAGGTGATAGATAAAGTGCTGGAAAGTGCCTAAAACCCACTTATAATGCAGAATTCTGCATTTTTTCAGCAAAATTCAGCTTTTTAAAAAGTTAGTTACATGCAAAAATTTGACTAAATGGTCCTGAATGCTTTCCTAAGTGTCGGGAATTAAAAGTGTCACAAAAAGTAACATAAAGATCATTAATTTGAATAACTTGACACTTTAACGAACCGGTATCTAACCGAACAACCGGACATTACCCGAAACACCAAAATATTGCTAGAAGCATTGTTTTATTATTTTTGAACTAGTTATGATCCCCGAACACCCTAACACACTATATAATGCATCCTATACGTAAAACACTAGACATTACACTTAACCTCCAACTAGTTATCCAAGTTACCATTCAAACTTACATTTACCCTCCCCCTGGAATTTACGGTCACAAGGACCCCACCACCAAGATCACCACCTTACCTCTTGATTTTATTTCTTATTATAATGGATCTTGCTTGATTTAGTTGCCAAAATATTGAGAAGGAAGATTATAAGTATGTTGTGAAGATATCTAGAGATCATTACATTCTTCACATTTCACTCATCTCTCTCACTCTCTTCCTCTCCCTCTCAGCCTAGATAGTGCCGCCACCACCACCACCTTACATCCATCATCCAACTTCATTCATCCAATCTCAAGTACTCTCAAGTGTGTAAGAAGGTGTCTTATGAAGCTTGGTGCTCTTGAAACTTGAAGAACCTCCATTGCTTGCTTTCATCCACCATTTTCATCATCTTTTTCTTCAAGCGTTCTTCCCTAGCTTAGAGCTAGTAGTAAGACTCTCAAAACCCTTTGTTACTTCTAATTTTGATTTGTTAAAAGATGTGTTATGTTATAAATCACAAGAACCCTAAAAGACATAATCTTGAATCATGAACTTGAAGCTTACATATGATGAAATCTTGTTGAAATAATGTTGTTTAGAGTATGTATGATACTTGCTTGATTATTTGAGATTATGATGTTGATCATTATAAGGAGCTTGCTAGATTGTGATTAAACACATGATCTTGCAAGTTAGAGGATGATTATGTACTAACACAAGAAGATCATCCTCATGCATGAGCATGAACTTGAATGATAAGACAATTTCTTAAAAATAATAAATAAAGTAAGCTAGTAATCTTATGAATCTAAGATTCATGAATGATTTTCCAAGAAAACCAACTTCAAAATATGATTTTTAGTAGAACTTGATTCTTACTTAAAACTACACTATTTTTTGTGATAAAACAAGTGTAGAGATACTAGAGAAACAAGAAGATGTTATGAATAAACATTTTTGTAGAATATGCTTACAAGTTGTAAACACCTAGTTTCTTTAAGAATGAGATTTGTAAAGTAATAAACTCACTTTAAGGGGTAACTAAACCTACTAAACACCCTACCAAGTTACTACGAGTTTTTGTGGAAGTTCAAGTTCATGATGTTATGTAAATTGTATAGTTTTTGCACTTGAGAAGTGTAAGTTGTTTAAGGATTAATTATTGATTGTTGTGATGATTTTTGAAAAGAGATATGCTTTAATAGCATGGACACCTCCGTTTTTAGGGGAAACTATGACAAAATTTTCTAAAAATATAAACACTTAGAAAAATATTTTCTAACAAATATTTACAAGTATATTTTGATCATAAGTTTTCGATATAAACTTTGCCATAATTTTTGTAACAAAAATACAAATATTGGAGGTTGGTTTTTTTATAAATAAAAATAGGTAAACATATTTAGAATATATATACATATTAAGACACTTGTGTGATTATTTGTATACTCGGTGAAATGGTTATATTATTTTAGGGTAAAATAATATCACTTAACAAAGTACCGTGAAATTTACTATCCAAAACAATAACGTTACAAATATATCTTTGGTAAATATTATTTTGGATACAAGAAAGGAAAACATGATTTTTTTTAATATTACAAAGTTAAATCACACTTTGACAAAAGGGAAAATATTATTTTTGGGAAGTTAAAATATATTTTATTAGTATATTTAGAAGATATATGATTTTTGGGAAAAATATATATTTTCTGGACAATATATTACTTCGGAAATTACAAATACAATAATACAAATATACATGTATAAGATACCCCATCCTTGGGAAGGAAATACAAAATTAAATACTTGAGAAGTATTAATACAGAAATATTGTTTAAACAATTATTCCAAAACCAAATATAATTTAAGTTGAAATATTATCTTGACAAGTAATTATAACCCATTTCTTAGGCGGAAGCACGAGGTGTGATCATGAAAGGTTCTCATTGCATACGATTGGTAAACATACTACATGCTCATAAAAATGTAACGTTCAACGCGCTTAAATTCAGGTGTCACCATGTAAGGGATCACCCTAGACAAATCGTGGAACCTTCGAGTGTAACCAGTGATATGAGCACCTTCCATGGTCAGATGCCAGAACTCAGTCTCCAACCTTTGGAGTTCAGCACGTGAGCAATACTTTTCTCTCATACGTTCCTTTAGCTCATCCCAAGTCAGGCCATAAGCGACATCATCACCCAGGGTTTGGACTTGCAAGTTCCACCAAGTCAGAGCTTCATCAACAAACAACCCAGTAGCAAAGGTGACTTGCTGATCCACGGTACACTTGCTCATACGGATAGTGGCTTCAGTCTTCTCCGTCCAGCGTACAAACGCTACTGCACCTCCAGTGCCGTCGTAGTTCAGTGGTTTGCAGTCGAGAAACTGCTTGAAGGTGCAGCCTTGAGCCGCGTTTCCTCCAGACGAATCTCCATTCCCATTATGCCTGGCATCGCTCGGTCCTCCACTGTCTTCAGTACGGTTCGCCTCGTACTGGGCGATAGCTGCGGATATTCTTTCTTCCAGTAGAGCGTTCAGCTCTTCAGCAGTTCTTGGTAGTGGGGGAGGAGGAGGTTGATCAGAATCTCGATTGTTCACAATTCTCCTAGGTGCCATGTTCTGAAAGAACATCACACAATAGGGTTAGACTTTTGTTTGATATCGTCATACGAGACAGTAATAGTATATATACACAGGCATATACCACATAAGTGATATCAAACAATTATTACTCCAGCAGAGTATTTAATAGGCTGGGGGAAGGGTGTTCACGTTTGACCCTTTTCTTGTAATGAGGGAATCCATACGTGACAAGACTTGCTGTGGTTTCTGTGCACTAAATCCCATAATTATGTATGCATCCATAGTTACGTAACTCATTGCACAGTCCGCACAGTTCGTTTTATCCTCATATCTCTTCCTTCAGATACTGCTTTCAGGTAAAGTCACGTGTACTTGTGGTATTCTACTTCTAGTATATGTAAGTATCAATTATCACACATAATTGCAAGTAACTCTTAATCACAGACGAGTGCTACTGCAGTGCACTCTTAATTCTCATAGTGTCTTTTCTTGACTCTTTGTAAACAGTTTCAGGTAGTGGGAAAGTTTTATGCAATGAAAACTCTTTGAAAAATTGTTTTCGTGAAAGGATCCTAGAGATTGTAGACTAGACTCGAGAAGGAATCCTGGTTCACTACAATCGCAGCTCTGATACCAATCTGTCACACCCCTTTCTTAGGCGGAAGCACGAGGTGTGATCATGAAAGGTTTTCATTGCATACGATTGGTAAACATACTACATACTCATAAAAATAACTTCAAATGCCAAACATTACATTACTGAAATCATAGATTAAGTGTTTACATCACGAGACAACACATTGTCTGAAAGTTTACAACTTTTTTCAAACATAACCGACATCCAAGAGCATGAGTAAGACCGTGCGCACATCCACTTTAGTTACCTGAAATACATGTGAGTTTTTGGAAAAACGTCAACATAATGTTGGTGTGAATTCATGCAGTGTTTGTATTGAATGTTTAAATACTTGAATGAAAACATGGTATGTAACTTGTAGAATGTATCTGTAACTGAGTACTATGAATGTTTGAATGTAACTTGTAAAACGCATATGTAACTGAGTACTATGAATGTTTGAATGTAACTTGTAAAACGTATATGTAACTGAGTACTGTGAATGTTTGTATGTATCATGTAGAATGTATCTGTAACTGAGTACTTATGAATGTTTGAGATCGCTAGTGGTTTGCAAGTCCACTAACATGTGTCACAACATAGGAAGCCACCAAACCTAGGCATTTTTGTTGACTTTGACTGAGACACAAAAGCACTCATTGGTAGAAGTAGGCCAAGAGTGGGGTTTCCTGAAACCCATTAGATCTAACCTTTTGTTCCGCGGTCTGAATGTATACGCTGACTAATGGTGCTTATGGTACCCTATTCGGGACATGATCTAGAATGTTTCACTTGAATGTTTTTGTACTCCATCATACCATTTGTAAACATTGTAACAGTTGTAACATGTATTTCACCCCCGAAGTTATAAAACCAAAAACAGTTAAAGAAAAGGGGGAGCATGAACTCACAACTTTGCGTTCCTGCGTCGTAAACTTCACCGGATTTGCTTATTTAGCGTCGTGACCTAAACGTGTTTTATTAACGTTAGTCACTGGACTTGTATCGCACAAGTACAAGTCACTATCTTTTGTATATTCTTTGCGTGTTAAAAATATTTTATATTTTTAACTATGTATCCTACTTATATTATTTTCTTAAAAATAAATATAAGTTTCTTGTATTTTTCACCCGAATTATGTATCTTGTCCAAAACTCCATTTCATGTTCATAACTTGTCCAAGTTATTTATTCTATTAAGAAATATATTTTCATAAATATATTCTCTTGTATTTGTCTAAGCATGTTGTATGTATATTTTTGTATGTTCACTCCTTAGGAGTATTTAGTGTATTTTCAAGTCCTAATACACTATTACACATAATACATACTTCATACATTTAGCACACAATTTGGTGATAAATAAATATATTTTTCCTCCAAAATATACATACTTAATACCAATTTTTATCTTGAAGAAATCATCATTTCTTAACACAAAAATTAGGGAAACCTTGGTAAATATTTTTAGATACATTTTTAGGGAATAAGTTTCACCAAAACTTATATTTTCTAAGTGTCAAAATTTATAGAAATTTTGACAGAGTTTCCCCTAAAAATGGAGGTTTCCCATGTTTTCAAAACATGTGTTTATTTTCTTTTGAAATTATCACAACAATCAACAACTCATTTAACACTACCGATTGTCAAAATCAAGTAAATTATACAACATCATGAACTTGAAGCTTTGTAAAAACATGTAGTAATTTACCATGTTATTTAGTAGGTTTAGTTACCCTTAAAAACATGGTTATCCGTTTGCAAATTTCTTTATTAAAAGATCTAGTCATTTACAACTTGTAAGATGATTTTTTCTAAAAATACTTCTCTTGTATTTTTCTTGTTACAAACATGTTTCTATTCTTGTTTAAACACTAAAAATATTATTAGTTTACTTAGAAACCATGACTTTGTAAGTCTTGTAAATAATCTTGGTTTCTTGAGAAAATTATTTTTGTAATCATCTATTTACAAGAATTGTATTTTGTTTAAACCATCTTTACATAAGAAAACCCATTTCATTATTCAAGTTCATGAAGACATAAAGTATGAAGATCTTGGTCTTTCACAAGATCACCACTTTAACTCACTAGATCATGTGTTTAATCAAAATCTAGTAGGCTCCAAATGATGTCTAACATCACCAACACTAATAATAAATCAACAAGAAGCAAATCAACATATTCAACATGTATTCTTTATATTTTTAAGCTTATGTTAAAGTATCATGATCATGTTCTTCAAGTTTATCATTGTTCATCATCTTTTATTCATCAAAATATGAAATAACAAGTTACAAGGATCTTACTACTAGCACAAGGGCTAGGGAAGAACACTTGAAGATGAAGATGACAAATGGGTTGAATAAAAGCAAATGGAGAAGGTTCTTCAAGGTCTACATGCTCCACACCTCTTAACTTTGCTCCTAACACCTTGTGTGCACCTTGAAATGGAAGGATGTTGGATGAAAATGGTGGTAGTATGGTGGTGGGTTGAGGTCGTATGTGGGGAGAGAAGGGAGGAGAGAGTTGTGGTGTTGAGTGGTGAATGAACTCTTATGTTATCTTTTTAGTGCTTTGTAAGATTTATCAAATATAAAGAATCCAAGGAAGATTGGGTGGATCAAAGGAGATCTTAGAGAAGATTTAAGTAAGATATGGTAGGATTTTGAAGGATCATGGTGGGGCCACTACTTTGGGCCGTAGACAAGCAAGGGGGGGGGGGGTAAATTGTAACTTGCAAGATTTACTCATCTCAATGAAATCAAGGAAAGATCATGTGAATCCAAAAGAAATCTATGAAAGATCAAGTAAGATTTTAAGGGATCTTGGCAAGATTGGCAAATATTTGGTGGGGGCCACCCCTTCATGACCGTAAATAATAATGGGGGGGGGGGGGGCAAAGTGTAACTTCAAATCTCTATTTTATAAACAAGTTAGCTTTCAAGTGTAATTTTTAGGGACTTGATGTGTTATTATGTTATAAGGGGTGTTATGGTGTTCGGGGACCATAACTAGTTCAGAAACATTAAAACAATGCTTCTAGTAATATTTTGATGTTCCAGGTAATGCCCGATTGTTCGGTTAAATACCGGTTCGTTAAAGTGCTAAATTGCACCGTTTAATGTCCCTTATGTATCCTTTTGTAACCCTTTTAATTCCCAACACTTAGGAGGGTATTCTGGATAATAAAACATGAATTATGCATAATATTTATGTATTAAAAAGCTGATTATAGCTGAATCCTGTAAAATTCTGCACTTAAAGTGCATTTCAGGTGCTTTTTAGTGCGTATTTTAGCTTCCGAAATGTCTATATGTTAACCCTTGTATGTACTCTTGGGTTTTAATGTATTCTTGTCATTGGACCTACACCTAGGCTTCAATTCTATTGTCTAACTACCTTCTGCAGAATTGTTGACACAATGTGTCTTACTGGTGAGTTTACTAGTATTTCTGACGCAACGCTATCATTAATGCATAAAGCAATTTCTTGTAGTATAAAACGTGCATGAATTCACTTGTATTGTATGTAATCGGAGAATGTTTACATTTAAGCACATAATTGCAGTCATTAAATAATAATTAAAATGTACGGAAATTACCGGTTTGGTGCCAGTTGTCACAGTCTCCCCCTGTTAAAAGAATTTCATCCCGAAATTCAGGCTGAGCTGACTCTTGCAGGAGTCTTCTTGAACAGGTGGGGGTACTTTTCCTTGAACTGGTCTTCACGTTCCCAAGTGTACTCGGGTCCGTGCTTAGAGTTCCAACGTACTTTGACAAGTTTCACACTGCTCCTCCTGGTCTTGTTGACTTTCCAGTCGGTAACCTCAACAAGTTGTTCTGTAAATCGGAGGGCGTCATCAATATGTACTTCATCCGCCGGGAGGATCACGTTTTCTTGTGTTGGACTCTTCTTGAGATTGGATACATGGAACGTATCATGTACTCCATTAAGTTCTTCCGGTAATTCCAATTTGTATGCCACGGTACCAATTCTTTCCAAAATCTTGAATGGTCCGATGTATCAGGGATTTAGCTTCCCATGTTTTCCGAATCTTACTACGCCCTTCCAAGGTGAGACCTTCAACAAAACTTTGTCTCCCACCTCGAATTCTAATGGTTTTCGTCTTCGATCAGCGTAGCTCTTTTGTCGATCTCGAGCCGCCCTGATGCGCTCTCGGATCTGCATAATCTTGTCGGTTGTCTCTTGTACAAGTTCAGGACCAACCATACGTTTGTCTCCAGCGTCTGCCCAACATAAGGGTGAGCGGCACTTGCGGCCATACAGAGCTTCGAACGGTGCGGCTTTTATGCTTGTATGATAACTATTATTGTAGGAAAACTCAACTAAAGGTAGATGAGTATCCCAGCTGCCGCCCAGGTCCATGCCACATGCGCGAAGCATATCTTCTAGTGTTTGTATAGTCCGTTCGCTCTGACCGTCTGTTTGTGGATGGAATGTCGTGCTTAGATCTAATTGAGATCCAAAGGCTTCCTGAAAGGATTGCCAGATTCTTGAGACAAAGCGTCCATCTCTGTCTGAAATAATTGAGATAGGCACTCCATGACGTGCCATGATTTCTCTTAAGTATAACTCAGCAAGCTTTCAAGTGCTATCCTTTTCTCGGATCGGTAGGAAATGCGTAGATTTCGTTAATCGATCAACTATTATCCATATCATGTCGTGCCCTCTCGGGGTCCTGGGTAATTTCGTTATGAAGTCCATCGAGATTTGCTCCCATTTCCACATGGGTATCTCTGGTTGTTGTAGTAGGCCGGACGGTTTCTGATATTCAGCCTTAACCTTAGCACAGGTTAGGCATTTTCCAACATAAATAGCAACGTCGCTCTTGAGTCTCGGCCACCAATAGTATTCCTTTAAGTCTTGATACATTTTGTCCGATCCTGGATGGATCGAGTATCTCGATTTGTGGGCTTCATTAAGGATGACTTCTCGTATACCGCCATAGAGCGGAACCCAAATACGCCCCTTAAAGTATAAGGTTTCCTCTTTGTTTGGCACCAAATATTTCAACATACCTTGGAGGTATTCAGCTCTACGATTCTCCCCTTTCAGGGCTTCTTGTTGTGCGTCACGAATGCGTGCAGTGAGGTTCGTTTGAATGGTCATTTCCAATGCTCGAACCCTTAGGGTCTTAACCCTTTCTTTTTGACTTAATGTGTCTGCTACAACGTTTGCCTTTCCAGGATGGTACTTAATCACACAGTCATAATCGTTTAGTAACTCGACCCATCGTCGCTGAGGCATGTTTAATTCCTTCTGATCAAATATGTGTTGTAGGCTTTTGTGATCTGTGAAGATTGTACATCGAGTACCATATAAATAGTGTCGCCAGATCTTCAAGGAGAATACCACCACGCCTAGTTCCAAGTCGTGCATGGTATAATTCCTTTCATGTACCTTCAATTGTCTTGAAGCGTAAGCGATGACTTTTTAGTGTTGCATGAGCACACAGCCCAAACCTTGACGCGAAGCGTTGCAGTATACCACGAAGTCTTCTGTGCCTTCGGGTAAGGATAGTATTGTTAGACTCTGTATGCCCAAGACACATATTAAATTGATGTGGCTAGTACGTTATGATCCAAGTCGAGTCATACCCAATAACAAGCTAGACAAACACTTACAATATTTATTTATGATATGATCTAACAAATAAATATCAACACTTAGAATATTTAGAAATTGGTTTTCTAAATAATTGCACTTGACAAACTAATAAATTATATGGATAATTTATTTTGAGAGAGTATTTTATTATGTTATTTAATGGGTTAAATAACATAATAAAAATAGCATAAGTCTTATAACATATGATGTTATATTTTATAAAAGTTATAAAATACATATGTAAGACTTATATTATTTTATAAAAGAAAATTGAATTTTTTTTATATATAAAGACTAGGCCGCTACCCCCCCCCCCCCCATGGGGTCTTCCCAAAATTGTTGGTCCAATCACACCACATGCATGTCTTACAAGTTAGATGGGTTGTGATTGGGTGTTCTTCCCAAGCAATTTTGGCCAATTAGTTTACATGCAATTGCATGAACCTTGATTGGGGAAGAATGATGGTCCAATGACATTTCATGCAAATGTCATAACTAGAGGCCTTTTGATTGGCAAGATGGGTGGCAATTCTCTCTCATGGTTCTATAAATACCAAGATGTCAAATGAATGAACTTGCAAGACTTGTGAACTTGAAAAACCTCTAGGAAATGCTCTCTAATTTTCGGCCATACATATGGTCTTCAAAAGGTTTTCAAGTTTGTTGTTACAAGTGCAAGAACTCCAATACTCCTCTCATAATTTTTCGGCCAAGGGTTGGTTCCAAGAGAGGGATTTTTCAAGTGAGTTCATAAGTGTAAATCCTAGCTAAACATAGAGTGTTTGTTGGAAGGCTTGGGGTATACAAGCTTGAGGTCTTCTACACTTGAAGGCAACCGTTCAAGAAGCATCATCATCTTCATGTCCTTTACTCCTTGGAAGGTAGTATTCTAAACACCCTATGGTTGTGTTTCATTTTTGATAGCATGCATGTTCGTATCTGGATCCGAGATTGGGTTTTACATATAAAAATGATTTTTATATCTTGTAAGTAACATGTTTTAAAATAATTATTTCCGCTGCGTTTTTATTTTATATGGATAAAATACTTTGATAAACAGGACAAAAACCCAACAGTGGTATCAAAGCCGCTTATATGAGTGCATGCTTCATAGGATATGAAATTTTTGGGTTTCGGGTTTGGTTAAAACCCTATGGCCGAAATTTTCACCATGGTTATCCCTTTGTTTTTCAAGATTATATTATTACATGCATAAATGAATCTTGAAAAATTATTTCATTTGGATGATTATTTTGTTTGGACAAAAACCCACATTTTTCGGTTTTTCATTCTTGACCGAAATATTGTATAGGTTGTAAAAGGAACCATTTTGCTTCTTGAATTTTATATATTTGGATATATATATATTTAATTCTTGACCGAATGATTGTGTTTGTGATTTGTATTTAATTATTTCAAAAGGTTGTAATAATAATTATTTTTGTTCTTCTATGTGTAAAAATATGTAATTTATTTATTTTCATTTGGTATGTAAAATAAATAGATTAGGTGCATTTTAATTTTACTAGAAAAAATGTATTAGGATATTTTTTTTTTTTGTAAAAGAAGATGCACACAAAAATGCGGTTTTGGTTTTGGCCAATTTCGGGCCTAAAGGACTTCATAGTTCTTAACGGGATTTTAGCCCAATAACCAAAACACATTTTCGGAGCCCAAAGGAGTTTGGAGCTGAATTAAAGTACATTTTGGAAGCTCAAAGAAAGTGGAGAAATCACAACACAAAAGGGAGACTTGAAGCATTTGGATGCGGGATCAAGTGGGAGTTCAACGACACATTTCTTGTGTCAATATTCCCCCTTTAGGAAGGACCTTTTGGCACACTTGTTTCGGCTAACAAGTGTGGTCAAAATAGTTGGCTATGGTTATGCACCTATTGATATGTGGTTTGTGCTTGTGTGGTTGCTTATTTTATTGTTTGGATGATATTTGGATATGCATGCTTAACAAACTAATAATCAACAACAAGCTTAAAATTGGTTCTTTAAAAATCATTAAAATTGGTTAATAAAAGGTTATTAAAAATTAATGATTTTATAATAAAATGAGTTTTATTAAAAAGAACCTTAAAAATTTGTTTTCACAAAAGTACCAAGGATTTGAATGCATGCAAATGTATGGTACATAAAGTTTTCTAAACTATAATTTTTGAAAACTCAAAAATCCCTTTTATAAAACAAGTCAAACACCATCCTTTTATACAACACTCGAATCACTTGGGAACTCTTTTGTGGGATAAAGGTCACCTAACCACATTTGAGGGAACTTCTATATTCGAGGTGGGTTTACCATGTTTGTGGGATAAAGGTCACCTAACCACTTATGTGAATAAACTCACACGTGTGTGTAAGTTGGACGACTTGATTTGGAAACCATGAACTTAGGGTCACCGAAGCATGGCGAACAAAAGGTGTTGATGGGATTAAACATGCCAACTAAACATATAGATGTTTAACCGATCCCATATGGCTAGAAATTGCAAAGAGTTGCAATTGTCAAACGTTGACTACCTTGTTAATTTAAATAGAGGGATAAAGGTCACCTAACCAATATTTAAATGTAACGTTGGATTCTAGATTTTAATTATTAATTGTCTTTAAGACATAAAAGGGTATTAATAATTAAAATATAATAATATCGAAAATACTAAAATTGAACCTTGTTAAATTTTGTAGATGGCCGCTAACAATATTACCCAAACCGTCCGTAACCTATCATTGAAAACGATTCTAATCCCGATGATCCTCTTATGGAAGATAAGGATACCTATAACGATTGGATTAAGTATATCAAGGATACTACGCAGCCTCTTGTCTCATGTTAGGAATTATGATTCCCGAGATTGAAAATGAATTTTGAACATCATGAGCATACGACATGATTACCCAATTGTAGGAAATGTTCCTAAGGGTAGAACGCTTCGAAACGGTCCGAGCGCTTAATGCATGTCGAATGGAGGAAACCCAATCGGACTCATCTTATGTCTTTAAGACGAAAAGCCACATTGATCACCTCGAAAGGCTCAATATGGATAAAAGGGTTTTATCCATTCTGACGATCAGTGAGGGTGGCAACTAAAAAGGGCATCACCCCGACACCAAAGCAAATGTTGAAAATGGAAACGTGTAATTCAAAGGGAAATGATTAGAAAGACTAAAGCGAAACCACCGAAACCAAAAGAGAAGAAGGCAAAGGTTGCCATGAACGATCCATGCTTTGAGTGTGGTGAGATAGGGCATTTAAATAGGAATTGTCCAACCTATCTCAAAGAGTTGAAAAACAAGAGGGATGATAGGCAAACCTCAGGTACAATCTTAATGATACATATTGACCTTAATGTTATTTCTTCTAACACATGGGTATTAGATACCGGATGTGGAACTCATGTTTGCAATTCATTGCAAAAGGTTCAAGAGAAATAAACATTACAAGAAAGGAGACTATGTTTTGAAGCTTCCAAATGGTTTGGAAATTGTTTTAAAATGTCTTGAATGCTCCTAGTTTGACTAGGAACATTATTCAAGTTTCCCTTATAAGACTTTTGATTTAGAGTTTGTAAACAATGACATTTATATCGATAAATGACATGTTCTACTTTAAACCTATGCTTTCAAATGGTATTTATCGGTTCATAATAATACATCATTTGATAGTTTAATGTACCAATCAATCACCAAGAAACTCAAAATGGATTTAAGTAAGACCTATCCTTGGCATTATCGCCTTGGTCATATAAACATATGTCGCATGTAAACACTTCGAAAGAATTGTCTTTTGGAAACAAATGAAATTGGTTTATTTGATACATGCGAATCTTATTTACAAGGTAAAATGACCAAGTAATCCCTTAGTGGGAAAGGGCAAAAGATATATTAGGTATCATACATTCGAATGTATGTGATCCTTTTAAGCCAATGACTAGGAATGGTGAAAGATACTTCATTACTTTTACCGACAACTATAGTAGTTATGGTTATGTGTACTTGACAAAAAGAAGAAGTTTTGAAACGTTCAGAATCTTCAAAAGTGAAGTACAAAATCAACTCTTTTAAAGTTCTTCGTTTCGATAGAGGAGGAGTCGAACTCTATTAGATATGGTTCGATCTATGATGGCTAGGAGCGCATTATCTATATCACTTTGGGGTTACGCTTTGCTCTCCACGGCCTGTATGGCCCCAACCAAGAAAGTGGATATGACATCTTTTGAAATATGGCATGGAAGGGTTCCATCATTATCATATTTAAATGTATGGGTTGTGAAGCTTATGTGAAGCAATACACCCCAAACAAATTAGAAGTACGATCCACTAAGTGTATCTTTGTAGGATATCCTAAATATAGTATAGGATATTAATTATACGATCCAACAGAGCAAAAGGTATTTGTTGCTCGAAAGGCTGAGTTCTTGGAAGCTAAGTTCCTTGTGGAAGGAATTAGTAGAATAGTGGAACTTGATAAGGATCAAGAACCAAAAGCCGATACACGTTTGGTTGATACTAGCACTCAACAAGAGGTTGTTGAAAACGATCAAGTGGTTGATCAATACACATAAAACGTTAATAGATCTGGTAGAATTAGTAGTCCACCTGGAATATATGGATTTTTCATAGATGGATGCTACGTGGTAAATTCAGGTGAATCAACCACATACCATGATGCAATGTCAAAATTCGATTGTGACAAATGGCTTGAAGCCATGAACGTAGAGATGCAATCCATGTATGACAACCAAGTATGGGAATTGGTTGTGCCGTCTCTTAATTCCAAAGTGGTTGGAAATAAGTGGGTTTTCAGGAAGAAAACACATATGCATGGTAACTTGGATACTTATAAAGCGAGACTTGTAGCAAAAGATTTCATTCAAACTCAAAGTGTTGATTATGATGAGACCTTCTCGCACGTTGCGATGCTAAAGTCAATAAGGATATTATTTGTCATACCTGCATAATATGATTATGAGATTTGGCAAATGGATGTCAAAACGGCTTTCCAAAACATCCTGACAAAGTATGCAAGTTAAAGAAATCAATCTATGGATTGAAACAAGCATCTAGAAGTTGAAATCACCGTTTTGATGAAGAGATTAGGGCATATGGATTCATCAAGAACGTTGATAAAGCTTGTGTTTTAAGAAGGCTAGTGGGAGCATCATCACTTTCTTAATATTGTATGTCGATGACATTCTACTATTTGGAAATGACATTCCAACCATGGTAGGTGTAAAAACCTAGCTTGGAAGTTGTTTTTCCATTAAGGATCTTGGAGAAGTCGCCTATATTTTGGGAATAAAGATCTATAGGGATAGATCAAGGCGCTTGATAGGTTTAAATCAAAGTGCATACATTGACAAAGTCTTGAAAAGGTTCAAGATAAAGAACTATATGAAAGGTTTGGTACCTATTCAAGAGAGGACAATATTGAGTACGTCTCAATGTCCAAGCTCAAAGGATGAGCAAGAAAGAATGAAAGGAATCCCATATGCGTCTGCTATAGGATTCATTATGTATGTAATGATATGCACTAGACCGGACAAGTTATGCGCTTTAAGCATAACAAGAAGATACCAGAAAGTAACGGTCATTGGGTGACTGTTAAAAATATATTGAAATACCTTAGAAGGACTAAGGATATATTTCTAATATATGGATCTGGTGAAGAAGAACTCGTTGTAAAGGGTTATAGGGATGCGAGTTTCGGAATTCGTTATAAAGGGTTACATGGATACGAGTTCCAAACTGATCGAGATGGTTCTCGATCACAATCAGGGTAGCATTGTCCACTACATAATCAGAATACATTGCCGCTTCATTGATTGAGATAATTCATATGGATATGCCATTTGAATTATTACCGATCTAAGGGTAGTTCCTACCATTCAGGACCCTAGAGATCTTTGTGATAACGATGGTGTGATTGTTTAAATCAAGGAACCTCGTGTACATCAAAAGACTAGACACATTGAGCGGAGTTTCAACTACATAAGGGATGAAGTTGAAAAAGGGAAAGATACGTATTCGCAAAGTTCACACTGATCAAAATATTGCAGATCCACTCACGAAGCTCCTTGAACGGGCAAAGCATGAAAGGGTCATACTTGTGCCTTAGGACTTCGATATTCTAGTGATTGGATTTGATCTATTTTGTATTTGGATATTGGAACAATTATTATTATAACTCTTTATGGTATGTTGAGTTATGTTCCATTTTAGCATGTTTAAATCCATGAATAAGTTACTTATTCTAAATGTCCGTAGTCGATCATACTTGTGGGAACATATATGAATGTAAGACTATTATGAACTTGGATTGGTGGATATTCATTAGGTATGAATATAGAGCAAAGTATTGCTGCCAAAGTTGACAGATATTTGTGGGATACAAATATTGGACTGACTCACTCTCAAATATTACTGCATGGAATCATCTGTGATTGCTCATAAGTAAATTTGAGTAAAGGAGAATATCATAGTATCCTCAGACCTGAGATACATATTGGGTCTTGATATTCACCAAATATTGTACCTTGACTTATTTCTTTGTTGTCAGTAATATGACAGTACATAAGGCTAAGCTCAGGTGTGGTACAAGGTGATTGTGAGAGACGTATGTAGTCAAGATGGGATTTGTTCCTCTTATTCATTGAGAGTAAGATGCCTAAGGCCTGCTAAAGTTAAATCAACAGAGAGTGATCACTCTATGTCTCTGGATTTAACATGACATCTGTAACGAAAGGATAAATGATAGATTCACCTAAATCATGTTCAAGTAAGGGACTTGAAGGGGATGATGTTATTGAATAGCAAATATAGGCATACGTATTGGGGGTAGTAAACCGTAGTTAGGCGTCATTTACTACGTGCATCAATCTTATATGTATCTTGTGCAAGTGGGAGATTGTTGGACTCTGTATGCCCAAGACACATATTAAATTGATGTGGCTAGTACGTTATGATCCAAGTCGAGTCATACCCAATAACAAGCTAGACAAACACTTACAATATTTATTTATGATATGATCTAACAAATAAATATCAACACTTAGAATATTTAGAAATTGGTTTTCTAAATAATTACACTTGACAAACTAATAAATTATATGGATAATTTATTTTGAGAGAGTATTTTATTTTGTTATTTAATGGGTTAAATAACATAATAAAAATAGCATAAGTCTTATAACATATGATGTTATATTTTATAAAAGTTATAAAATACATATGTAAGACTTATATTATTTTATAAAAGAAACTTGAATTTTTTTTATATATAAAGACTAGGCCGCCACCCCCCCCCCCCCCCCCATGGGGTCTTCCCAAAATTGTTGGTCCAATCACACCACATGCATGTCTTACAAGTTAGATGGGTTGTGATTGGGTGTTCTTCCCAAGCAATTTTGGCCAATTAGTTTACATGCAATTGCATGAACCTTGATTGGGGAAGAATGATGGTCCAATGACATTTCATGCAAATGTCATAACTAGAGGCCTTTTGATTGGCAAGATGGGTGGCAATTCTCTCTCATGGTTCTATAAATACCAAGATGTCAAATGAATGAACTTGCAAGACTTGTGAACTTGAAAAACCTCTAGGAAATGCTCTCTAATTTTCGGTCATACATATGGTCTTCAAAAGGTTTTCAAGTTTGTTGTTACAAGTGCAAGAACTCTGTAGGATCGTTATACGACCTAACGAGTCGATCAGAAGAGTGCTCAGACTGAATCAGAGGCGGAATTCATTGATTCAGTCTTTGTTTAACTTGATTTCACTAATTTGTCTCAGTTTATTGATCTTCTAACAGTTTACAAGCTCTGGAGACGATTTGGCAGGGCTTTGCCGTAACATACAAGACCTCAACCTAACTGCTACTGATTTCGCTTATACATGCCTATTTATAGGCTTGGGATTTCGCTCATACATGCATGTGCCATAAAAGCGAAATCAGACATTGGACACATAAGCGAAATCACCTTAAATGACATATGAGCGAAATCAAGATTATCATGTGATTTCGCTTATAATGACAAAGTGTCATTATGAGCGAAATCAACACTATAACATGTTTTCTTGATTTTCGTGCACTTGTACAAACAACCCTAAACTAAAACTCGAACGAAGATGTAGTCGACAGACAACTGCACCAACAAACTCCCCCTTGAATGTTGACGGAATCTTCAGTGAGAGTCTTCAACATGACAATTCTTCAATCTCGATTGGTTTTCTTCAGGAACTTTTCCTGGAATCATGTACCCGGATCTTTCTCTGGCTCTAACTCTCATCAGACTCCCCCAATCATCAAGCTGGGATCGCTGTCTGGAATTTGTTATCACCAATGAAATCAAATCCTGGCTATTTCAGTTTAAGCTCTCCTCAGATTCTGATTCATCTCCTGGCTTTCGTAGCAACAGGATCAGAAACCTACACAACTCAAACACACAATTATAACAAACAATATTGTGATTCAATTTAATGAATCAACTAAACCTTTGAGAATCATTTTCATTTAAAATTGATTTAAAAAATTTGAAACATTCCAAATTCTGATTCAACTTTTCAAACCAATTATTCAACCCAATTGTTCATCTTGTTTAGCCTTTGAGATTTTGAATATCAGCTTTTCAACATCAGTTGTCGAAAATCTTTTTGGATTTTTAAAAAAATGAAACATAAAAGCAATAACAGAAATTAAATGCAAAAATGAAATATATACAAAACATATTTTTGTGAGTTTGCGAAAGAGGATCAGATCAGTTTTTAGACAAATCACAAGCACCGTTAAGCTTTAAATCGTTTTAAGTTCTAAACGATTCACATGGATTGACGATATTGTTTTCCACTTAAACTCAATCTAAAAACTTTCGACATGCTTACCGATACGTTTAGGTATATTTAGATAGCTCTAAATTCTTATGGACCCCACGATCTCAGCATATCCCCTCATCATGCAATACACTGACTCAAGTAATGCCTTTAAACTTTTATCGACTGTGATTTATGCGAAAACAAAGCAGAATGTTTAAACATTAACAATCAGGTCGATACTTCCGTATACGCAGAGAAAGTCCAATGTTTAAACAAAATAAGAAAAATAAAACAAGTTGAAGTTGTTTAGGCTTTAACCACCAGGTCGATACTCCCGTATACGCAGAGGTGATCCAAAGCTTAAACGAAACACCAAAGAAAATAAAGCAGAACGTTTAGGCAACAACATCCAGGTCGATACTCACGTATACGCAGAGGATGTCCGATGCTTAAACAAAATAAAGAAATAAAACAAGTTTAAATCTTTGCAAAATAAAATGCACAATCACAGCGACTTTTTAGCAAAGTTGTGAAAGTTCACAAACTTAACCAGTTTTATGTCTTTCGACAATCAGCGATTACTGAGTAGGCACACAATCAAGAAGGACAAAACCAAGTACTACACTTTCAACCGTGTTTCCCACTAGAACTAGGCTTTTTGCTTTAGGTTTGTATTGTTTTCGCAAATCTACTAGTCTAGCTGAGCCTATCGTCACATCGTTAGTGAGACCGTTTATCACATTTTAACTTTACATTTCTTTAGCATGTTGTGATAGTCCACTGATTTTGTATCATTTCCTCCTGTTTCAGCAAAACTCATTTTTTAAATTTTTCAATGTTTTTGACATTTTCAAATTTTCTAATTTTTTTTAAAAATTTTTACTCCCCCTAAAATCAAAATATGTCTCAATTTTGATTTTCTGGGAAAATTTGAAAACAAGCTGTACAAAAAACGTGACAACATGATGAGAATCACTTCAATTCTCCATCCACCTGACATAAACAATCAGAACTCCCCCTCACAACAAACTATTTTCCCATTATGATTTCAAAACACTTAAGTTTGTTTTAATCAAAATGGTTTTTCCGGAAAAATTAGTTTGTTTACCAATCATTTGTAGATTCGGGGTCACTTCATCACCTTGTTCTTCATACACATGACAGATTTTACAATTTTAGTTTTAAATCTCAAACATCACCTGTAGAAAATCAAGTACAACTTAATGTCCCTGATTTACAATAAGTAAGGCGAAAAATCACCAGAGTGAAATTTCTCAAGAAATGTGCCGATTCATGTTCCACGCTTACCAACCTGGGAACTCCGGCAAGTCAGGTTTTTCATTTGAACAAATTCACCCAAGCCTGACTGTCCTTGGGTGCTTTGGAATTCTTGTTCAACAATGGTGGAAAATTTGCATCATCCATTGTTAAACCTGAATTCTCCATTTTTACCTCAATCAAAGGCTCCTCTGGCTTTGACGAACCAGAATAATTGCCTGCACATGGCTTGTCTGACTTCAACACGTCAGATTCATCGCCTGAAGGTGGCTTGTTTGACTTTAACATATCAGATTCATCGCCAGATTTGTTAATCTCTTGATTAACTGCCTTCTCTTTCTTTACTCTCTTTTCTGTCCTCAGATTTGTATCTGATGAATTCGTTTTGCTTGATTTGTCATTCTTTGGCGAGCAAGACGATTTATCAGAACTTTTATCTATTTTACTAGTTATATCCGAGGACAAGATCTTCTCGAGATACTCTCTCGCCTTCTTTCTCTTCTTCCTCAGTCTGCCTTTCTGCCCCTGAGAAAGTTTCACTTTCGTTTCTTGAACTTTAGGTTCTTGAACCTTCTGTTCTTTGGGCTTGACATTGACTGATTTCTTTGCCATCTTCTGAGAATTAACCCTCAATCTTTCATTTGATCTCCTTGGGCAATCTCTGGCAATATGACCTTTGATGTTGCAGTTAAAGCATATTCTCGTCTCATAATTCCAACTTTGGCAGTTAACAGCAATGTGTCCTTGATAACCGCATCGGTAACACACTCTGTTATCGTACCAATCACCATTTTCACACCAAACGCTCAGATCAAAGCACTGTTTGGCTTGGTGATACTCTTTCCTTCTCTTGATTGCTGGATTTGACTTTTGAGCACTGTGTTCCGACCTGCACCACTTATTGCCAACAATTTTAGAGTTTTCATTTTTCGATTTTTGTAATTTTTCATTGCGATTGGATGATTGATCTGATGAACTTTTATTTTCTTTTTGAACATTTTTCAAAATTTTCTCTTTTTGTTTTTGTTCCACTTTCTTCTTCAAAGGTTTTTGCTTAGAGCATTCTCCCTTTTTAGTTGATTGTGGAACAGTTTCTTGAAAATTTTCTTTTAATTTCAAAAATAAATTCTTTTTCTTCATTTTTTTCATTTTCATCATCAGATTTCTCATCGCAATCTTCAACTTTGACTTTGTCAAAGTTTGTGACATTGTCACTTATTGGAACTGAATTAACTGGTTTTGGGCAAGGAATAGCTGAAGTATTCACAAAAACCTTCAACTTTTCTTCCCATTCCCTGATTTTACATTCTAACTCTTTGATTTTCTTTTGAGCACATTCTGCTTCCTTTTCAAGTCGAATAATCTTTTCAAGATGAGAATTGATTGCAATTTGTTTTTCAAGATTGTTTTTACCAAACAAATCTCTCTCATCTTCTAAAATTTTATTTGACTTTGAAAATCTTTTTCAATCTTTGATTTTTCATTTTTAAAACTTTTAATTTTCTCTTCAAAAACTTTTGCTTTTTCTTTCAACTTCTTGTTTTCTGATGTTAAACTGTTCAAATCATTTAACAGTTTAACATTTTCAGCTTTTAGCTTTTCACAATTTCCCTGTAAATCTAGAATCTGTTTTACATCAGTTTGCTTCTCATCTTTCAACTTCTTGACTTCCGATTTCAAACTTTCCGCATCCTTCAAGAGTTTGCCATTGTCAGTCTTAAAGTTGTCACATTTGGAGCACACTGATTCAGAATTTGAAGATTCATTCTTCACAGATTCTTCATTCTTTAGAACTTGCTCTTTCTCTATCTTATAAGTACTTGCACCAAAGATTGTAACGAAATCAAGAGGATTTTCATTATCATCAATATAACAACCCCGTTTTATATCATATATCAAATTTCTTTTTGCTGCCCAACAAACATTGATTCTTTTGTTTATTTCATTTATCACGTCTAAATTCAACTCATCTAAATTCATTTTTATGTTATCCATCACATCTCTCTTCTTTTGATAAATTTCATAATTGTGATTTTTAAGTTTACTGATGAATTTATTCAGAGGTAATTTTGAAAAACTAGAATCTTCTCTCAAATTTTTCAAAAAATCATCCCATTCAGCTGGTAATCCATTAGCAAACTTTAATACCATTTCAGCTTCTGATATTACTATTTGATTTTTTTTCAAATAGTCAATCAAACGATCAAAACGCTTCTCCAAATCATCTAATTTTTCATCTTTCTTACACAGAAAACACTTGAACCGGTTACTCCAAACCTCTTTGGGCAATTTCTGATAAGAACTACTGAAATATCCTCGCTACCAGTCATTTATCCTTTTAAGATCATTGTTTTCTTGTTCATCAAAGATCATTGCCATTTTTCTAACAATCCCGATTCGTTTACTCTTAAAACTCAACTATTGTCCCTTTGAGCGAAATTAGATGCACAAATGTCACAAAAATGAAATCCCAAGTTATGTGTGACACAAGAGCGAAATCTCTTTTATGGTTCACAAAAGCGAAATCAGATTGTTTATAAAAGCGAAATCTCAGTGTACTTTGGAGCGAAATTAGAGTTCTGAGTGTCCTTAAGAGCGAAATCAGGGTTATGTAGGGTCTTAAGAGCGAAATCAGAATTATGATGTCCTTATAAGCGAAATTAGGATTATGATGTCCTTATGAGCAAAATCCCAATCTTATGTGACCTAAAAGCGAAATCACAAGTTCTGATGTTCACTGGAGCGAAATTAGGTCTGTCACAAAAGCGAAATCAGCCTAAGTCCGTAAAAGCGAAATCAACTCGAATGCTAATTTTGTCCATTTTTAGTCCGTGTTTAGGTCTCAAACATTCAGGGATTTGTCTATGTCCAATTTCCTACAATCTGTGAAAAATTGAACACGTTTCAACCGTAAAATCTCGTTCTAATGAATGAAGAAGGTGTAGAAATCAGAATACTTCAGCGAAAACGAGCTAAACGGTAAGAACTCTTCCTCCTGAGCTCTGATACCACTTGTAGGATCGTTATACGACCTAACGAGTCGATCAGAAGAGTGCTCAGACTGAATCAGAGGCGGAATTCATTGATTCAGTCTTTGTTTAACTTGATTTCACTAATTTGTCTCAGTTTATTGATCTTCTAACAGTTTACAAGCTCTGGAGACGATTTGGCAGGGCTTTGCCGTAACATACAAGACCCCAACCTAACTGCTACTGATTTCGCTTATACATGCCTATTTATAGGCTTGGGATTTCGCTCATACATGCATGTGCCATAAAAGCGAAATCAGACATTGGACACATAAGCGAAATCACCTTAAATGACATATGAGCGAAATCAAGATTATCATGTGATTTCGCTTATAATGACAAAGTGTCATTATGAGTGAAATCAACACTATAACATGTTTTCTTGATTTTCGTGCACTTGTACAAACAACCCTAAACTAAAACTCGAACGAAGATGTAGTCGACAGACAACTGCACCAACAAACTCTAATACTCCTCTCATAATTTTTCGGCCAAGGGTTGGTTCCAAGAGAGGGATTTTTCAAGTGAGTTCATAAGTGTAAATCCTAGCTAAACATAGAGTGTTTGTTGGAAGGCTTGGGGTATCCAAGCTTGAGGTCTTCTACCCTTGAAGGCAACCGTTCAAGAAGCATCATCATCTTCATGTCCTTTACTCCTTGGAAGGTAGTATTCTAAACACCCTATGGTTGTGTTTCATTTTTGATAGCATGCATGTTCGTATCTGGATCCGAGATTGGGTTTTACATATAAAAATGATTTTTATATCTTGTAAGTAACATGTTTTAAAATAATTATTTCCGCTGCGTTTTTATTTTATATGGATAAAATACTTTGATAAACAGGACAAAAAACCCAACAAGTATTGGTGCATCGCATAACTTATTCTTGAGCAGTTGGAAGGCTTCCTCCTGCTTGTCACCCCAGTCGTACTTCTTGTCTTTTTGCGTGAGGGTGGTTAGCGGTTGAGCTATCTTTGAGAATTTCTCGATAAACCGTCGGTAGTAGCCTGCTAAGCCCAAAAATTGTCGAACTTCAGTTGGGGTTTTGGGAGCTTCCCAATTCTTTATGGCTTCTATCTTGGATGGGTCTACATGAATGCCCTTCTCATTCACAACGTGACCAAGAAATTGTACTTCGCAAATCCAGAATTCGCACTTTGAAAACTTTGCATAAAGTTTCTTTTTCTTCAGTAGTTCCAGAATGGTCTTGAGGTGTTGCTCGTGTTCTTCTCTCATTTGTGAGTAAATCAGGATATCATCGATAAATACAATCACAAATTTATCGAGATACGGTTTGCATACGCGGTTCATCAGATCCATAAATACCGCTGGCGTGTTCGTCAGTCCGAATGGCATCACAAGGAACTCGTAATGCCCATAACGCATTCTGAATGC
Organism: Helianthus tuberosus; assembly: GCA_030545235.1. Classification (NCBI taxonomy): domain Eukaryota; kingdom Viridiplantae; phylum Streptophyta; class Magnoliopsida; order Asterales; family Asteraceae; genus Helianthus; species Helianthus tuberosus. The sequence continues at coordinate 105,577,552 of CM060451.1, read as the reverse complement.
AGTCTTTGGTACGCTTTCCTCTTGGATTCTTAACTGATGGTATCCAGATCGAAGGTCGATCTTGGAATAGTAGCTTGATCCTTGTAATTGATCAAATAAGTCATCAATCCTCGGTAGAGGGTACCGATTCTTGATTGTGAGCTTGTTCAGTTCTCTGTAATCGATACACATCCGCAGAGTTCCATCCTTCTTCTTTACGAACAATACTGGAGCTCCCCAAGGTGAGAAGCTTGGTCTTATGAATCCTTTATCCAACAACTCCTGGAGTTGTGTAGATAATTCTTGCATCTCGGATGGTGCAAGCCGATAGGGTGCCTTGGCTACAGGTGCGGCTCCTGGAACCAAGTCTATACGAAATTCGACTTGTCGTTGCGGAGGTAGTCCTGGCAGATCTTCGGGAAAAACATCAGGGAATTCCTTCACCACAGGAATATCTTCGAGTTTTGGCTCCACATCCTTCTTATCTACAACGTGCGCCAGGAAAGCAACACATCCTTTCCTTAAGCACTTCTGTTCTTTCATACAACTGATGATTCGCAGAGGCGTGTCTTGTTTTTCTCCATGTACGATGAGAGTCTCATCATTCGCCAAAGGGATGCGAATGATTTTCTCGTGACATATAACTTCAGCTTTGTTCTTGGACAACCAGTCCATTCCGACCACTACATCGAAGCTACCCAATTGAATAGGTAAGAGGTCGATGCTAAATCTCCGTTCACCAAGTTCTAGTGTGCAGCCTCTTACAACTTCGCCCGATTCAACAAGTTTACCATTGGCTAGCTCTATGGAGTAAGGAATATCTAACCTACTAGATTCTATTCCAAGCATACGTTTAAATTCCATAGACATGAAGCTATAGTCGGCACCAGTGACAAATAATATGGATGCAAAGTGATTGTTAAGGATAAACGTACCGGTGACCACATTAGGGTCCTAGCGCACGTTCCTTGCTCCAATCACAAATGCTCGAGCCTGAGCATTGTTCCCCTTTGGGTAGTCTTTCATGAAATGATTGTTGCTTCCACAACTGAAGCATCCTTGGTTCTGCCCAGCTCTATTACCATTCCGGTTACCATTCCCATTTCCACCATTGTTTCTATTACCATTACCATTGCGGCTTCCAATACCTTTTCCCCAACAATCCTCGGTACGGTGGCCTGACCTTCCGCAGTTCTCGCATTTCCCAACGCGACAATTTCCCACGTGGTGAAAGTCACTGCGGTTACACTTGGGCAGAGTGCCCTGATATTTCTTAGATCCAGTATCATTTGCAGCTGCGAAGGTTCTCGTCTCCTTAGGTGGGTTAGTATCACACTTCTTGTAGTTCGAACCCTTCTTGCTGCGGGTTGCTTGGTTCAGATTTGAATGTTTCCTCTTCTTGTCACCAGACGACTCAGCATGCGACTCGGTCTTTTCAGTTAGGTTCAGTGATAACTTCTTCATACAAACACAATCTTCAGTAAGGCTGACAGCCATAGTTACAGCCTCGGTGATTGTTTGAGGTTTGGCCGAAGTTACCATGCCGTGAAATTCTGAGGCCAATCCCCAAATGTAACGTTCAACGCGCTTAAATTCAGGTGTCACCATGTAAGGGATCACCCTAGACAAATCGTGGAACCTTCGAGTGTAACCAGTGATATCAGCACCTTCCATGGTCAGATGCCAGAACTCAGAATCGTGGAACCTTTGGAGTTCAGCACGTGAGCAATACTTTTCTCTCATACGTTCCTTTAGCTCATCCCAAGTCAGGCCATAAGCGGCATCATCACCCAGGGTTTGGACTTGCAAGTTCCACCAAGTCAGAGCTTCATCAACAAACAACCCAGTAGCAAAGGTGACTTGCTGATCCGCGGTACACTTGCTCATACGGATAGTGGCTTCAGTCTTCTCCGTCCAGCGTACAAACGCTACTGCACCTCCAGTGTCGTCGTAGTTCAGTGGTTTGCAGTTGAGAAACTGCTTGAAGGTTCAGCCTTGAGCCGCGTTTCCTCCAGACGAATCTCCATTCCCATTACGCCTGGCATTGCTCGGTCCTCCACTGTCTTCAGTACGGTTCGCCTCGTACTGGGCGATAGCTGTGGATATTCTTTCTTCCAGTAGAGCGTTCAGCTCTTCAGCAGTTCTTGGTAGTGGGGGAGGAGGAGGTTGATCAGAATCTCGATTGTTCACAATTCTCCTAGGTGCCATGTTCTGAAAGAACATCACACAATAGGGTTAGACTTTTGTTTGATATCGTCATACGAGACAGTAATAGTATATATACACAGGCATATACCACATAAGTGATATCAAACAATTATTACTCCAGCAGAGTATTTAATAGGCCGGGGGAAGGGTGTTCACGTTTGACCCTTTTCTTGTAATGAGGGAATCCATACGTGACAAGACTTGCTGTGGTTTCTGTGCACTGAATCCCATAATTATGTATGCATCCATAATTACGTAAATCCTTGCACAGTCCGCACAGTTCATTTTATCCTCGTATCTCTTCATCAGATACTGCTTTCAGGTAAAGTCACGTGTACTTGTGATATTCTACTTCTAGTATATGTAAGTATCAATTATCACACATAATTGCAAGTAACTCTTAATCATAGACGAGTGCTACTGCAGTGCACTCTTAATTCTCGTAGTGTCTTTTCTTGACTCTTTGTAAACAGTTTCAGGTAGTGGGAAAGTTTTATGCAATGAAAACTCTTTGAAAAATTGTTTTCGTGAAAGGATCCTAGAGATTGTAGACTAGACTCGAGAAGGAATCCTGGTTCACTACAATCGCAGCTCTGATACCAATCTGTCACACCCCTTTCTTAGGCGGAAGCACGAGGTGTGATCATGAAAGGTTTTCATTGCATACGATTGGTAAACATACTACATGCTCATAAAAATAACTTCAAATGCCAAACATTACATTACTGAAAACATAGATTAAGTGTTTACATCACGAGACAACACATTGTCTGAAAGTTTACAACTTTATTCAAACATAACTGACCTCCAAGAGCATGAGTAAGACCGGGCGCACATCCACTTTAGTTACCTGAAATACATGTGAGTTTTTGGAAAAACGTCAACATAATGTTGGTGTGAATTCATGCAGTGTTTGTATTGAATGTTTAAATACTTGAATGAAAACATGGTATGTAACTTGTAGAATGTATCTATAACTGAGTACTATGAATGTTTGAATGTAACTTGTAAAACTTATATGTAACTGAGTACTATGAATGTTTGAATGTAACTTGTAAAACGTATATGTAACTGAGTACTGTGAATGTTTGTATGTATCATGTAGAATGTATCTGTAACTGAGTACTTATGAATGTTTGAGATCACTAGTGGTTTGCAAGGCCACTAACATGTGTCACGACATAGGAAGCCACCAAACCTAGGCTTTTTTCGACTTTGACTGAGACACAGAAGCACTCATTGGTAGAAGTAGGCCAAGAGTGGGGTTTCCTGAAACCCATTAGATCTAACCTTTTGTTCCGCGGTCTGAATGTATACGCTGACTAATGGTGCTTATGGTACCTTATTCGGGACATGATCTTGAATGTTTCACTTGAATGTTTTTGTACTCCATCATACCATTTGTAAACATTGTAACAGTTGTAACATGTATTTCACCCCCGAAGTTATAAAACCAAAAACAGTTAAAGAAAAGGGGGAGCATGAACTCACAACTTTGCATTCCTGCGTCGTAAACTTCACCGGATTTGCTTATTTAGCGTCGTGACCTAAACATGTTTTATTAACGTTAGTCACTGGACTTGTATCGCACAAGTACAAGTCACTATCTTTTGTATATTCTTTGCGTGTTAAAAATATTTTATATTTTTAACTATGTATCCTACTTATATTATTTTCTTAAAAATAAATATAAGTTTCTTGTATTTTTCACCCGAATTATGTATCTTGTCCAAAACTTCATTTCATGTTCATAACTTGTCCAAGTTAGTTATTCTATTAAGAAATATATTTTCATAAAAATATTCTCTTATATTTGTCTAAGCATGTTGTATGTGTATTTTTGTATGTTCAGTCCTTAGGAGTATTTAGTGTATTTTCAAGTCCTAATACACTATTACACATAATACATACTTCATACATTTAGCACACAATTTGGTGATAAATAAATATATTTTTCCTCCAAAATATACATACTTAATACCAATTTTTATCTTGAAGAAATCATCATTTCTTAACACAAAAATTAGGGAAACCTTGGTAAATATTTTTAGATACATTTTTAGGGAATAAGTTTCACCAAAACTTATATTTTCTAAGTGTCAAAATTTATAGAAATTTTGACAGAGTTTCCCCTAAAAATGGAGGTTTCCCATGTTTTCAAAACATGTGTTTATTTTCTTTTGAAATTATCACAACAGTCAACAACTCATTTAACACTACCGAGTGTCAAAATCAAGTAAATTATACAACATCATGAACTTGAAGCTTTGTAAAAACTTGTAGTAATTTACCATGTTATTTAGTAGGTTTAGTTACCCTTAAAAACATGGTTATCCGTTTGTAAATTTCTTTATTAAAAGATCTAGTCATTTACAACTTGTAAGATGATTTTTTCTAAAAATACTTCTCTTGTATTTTTCTTGTTACAAACATGTTTCTATTCTTGTTTAAACACTAAAAATATTATTAGTTTACTTAGAAACCATGACTTTGTAAGTCTTGTAAATAATCTTGGTTTCTTGAGAAAATTATTTTTGTAATCATCTATTTACAAGAATTGTATTTTGTTTAAACCATCTTTACATAAGAAAACCCATTTCATAATTCAAGTTCATGAAGACATAAAGTATGAAGATCTTGGTCTTTCACAAGATCACCACTTTAACTCACTAGATCATGTGTTTAATCACAATCTAGTAGGCTCCAAATGATGTCTAACATCACCAACACTAATAATAAATCAACAAGAAGCAAATCAACATATTCAACATGTATTCTTTATATTTTTAAGCTTATGTTAAAGTATCATGATCATGTTCTTTTGTGTTCTTCAAGTTTATCATTGTTCATCATCTTTTATTCATCAAAATATGAAATAACAAGTTACAAGGAGCTTACTATTAGCACAAGGGCTAGGGAAGAACACTTGAAGATGAAGATGACAAATGGGTTGAATAAAATGAAGGAACTCATGCGAAAGAAATACTACTCCAGGGCTGAAATCCAAAAGTTGGAAACTGAATTCTGGAATCTCAAGATGGACGGCCCGAAGATCGCCGAATATGTGCAGAGATTTCACGACCTATCTCGCGTGGTACCATACATGGTTGATCCAGAATTCAAACGCATCGAGCGCTTTATTTGGGGGTTAGCACCTCAGATTATGAGTATGGTAACGACATCAAAGCCTGCAACAATTACTGAGGCTATCGATCTGAGCATGTCACTAACTGAAGAAGCTATCAGATTAAACAAGTTTTCGATCTCTGACCAGAAGAAGAAAGAGACTCACGTTGAGTCATCGGGTGAGAACAAAAGGAAGTTCTCAAACTTTAAGAAGGGTACCATCAGTGCTAACAAGCAGAAAGATTCGCGCATACCGGCTGAAGCCAAGACTGGGGTTGAGAACAAAGGAAAGGGTTACATGGGCGCTCTACCCAAATGTGACGTATACCAGTACCATTATTCCGGCCAGTGCAGACTCAGGAAGTGTGAGTCTTGTGGGAAGGTTGGCCACTCGAAGGAAACATGTTGGGTTGGTACTAGGCATGGTAACAATGGTTAGAGAGGTTATGGCAATAACAACTGTGGAGGAAATGGATATGGAAACCGCCCTCAAGGTGGAAATGGCGGTAACGGAAATCGTGGTAATTTTGCGAATCAACCTGGGAGTGGAAACCGCAACCAAAACAACGCTCAAGTTGGTAATGGGAATGGTAATGGTCGAGGACTAGGTTGTTTTAATTATGGAGACGTGGGGCATTTCAAGAGAGAGTGCTCAAAGCTCAATCAAGCACATAGAAGAGTCTTCAACATCGGTGCGAGGGAAGCACGCCAAGATCTAAATGTGGTCACTGGTACGTTCCCTATCAATCAACGCTTTGCATCTGTACTGTTTGATACTGGTGCCGATTATAGTTTTGTATCGCTAGAATTTAAGAAAATACTTGGGTTGGGAGCTAGTAAGCTAGATATTCCATATTCGATAGAACTAGCTAATGGGAAGCTAGTAGAAGCAAATGAAGTTATTAGGGGTTGCGTGATAGAACTGGGTGAACACGAGTTTACGCTTGATCTGCTGCCAGTCGAGTTGGGAAGCTTCGACGTGGTAGTAGGGATAGATTGGTTGTCAAGCAACCGAGCAGAGATTGTATGTCACGAGAAGATCATTCGCATTCCGATGGCGAATGGAGAAACAATTGTGGTACATGGAGAGAAGCGTGATACGCCCCTAAGAATCATTAGTTGTTTGAAGGCTCGAAGGTGTTTGCAGAAAGGATGTGTCGCCTTCTTGGCACATATTGTGGATAAAGAAGCCGCTGAGCCAAAGCTAGAAGACATTCCAGTCGTGAAGGAATATCCTGAAGTCTTTCCCGAAGACTTGCCAGGATTGCCTCCGCAAAGACAAGTCGAGTTTCACATTGACTTAGTTCCAGGCGCGGCGCCTGTGGCTAAGGCACCTTATCGACTTGCGCCCTCCGAGATGCAAGAACTGTCAACACAACTTCAGGAGCTATTGGATAAGGGATTTATCAGACCAAGCTTCTCGCCTTGGGGAGCTCCAGTGCTGTTTGTCAAGAAGAAGGACGGTAGTTTTCGCATGTGTATTGTCACATCCCCAAAATCCACCATGCGGAGTATCACCACTTGGAGGCGTGACATGACCAGGATCGAGCCACCAATCATATTGAACAACATATTTAAGTAAATAAAACCAACCACAATACGATTGGTGACCAAAGGTAAGTTAACCAAGTTCAATTTAATCAGCGAAAGCATAAGACGTTAAACCAAAACATAAGTTCATAGTTCATAAGTTTTAAAGATTTAAAACATAAGTTTCATAAGTTCATAAGGTTTATTTAATAAGTACGGGACATAACAGTTCGCATCCCACAACGACCACCTCCATGTGCAAGCCCCATGACATCTAGCGACCTGCAAAGCATGTAACAGAGAGTCAACAACAAAGTTGAGTGAGTTCACGGTTGGTTGTCCATTTTAGGGTTGTTTCCAAAAACGTAGTTTAATCTCATTCAGCTATCCAGCCGTGGGGGTTACCCCATAGTTCGAAAACGTTTATTAGTTAACCATCCCATGTCCACCTTCCCTGGCTATCCAGCCCGGCACTTCGGCCGTGGGGGCTACCCCATTATTTAAACTACCAGACTCGTTTATCATATCGACTACTACGAAAATTAATTATGCCCTAGCGTCAGTGTCTATCATCACCGACGTGCCATAGTCCATTAGTACACGCCCGTCCAACTGGCACGGCGTGAGGTTTGTTAAACCTAATAGCGCTATTAACTAATGACCCGCTCGCCATAGCCTCGGCGATTAAGTCGATACAAAAAGGGAGGGACTTCGCTGATAGAGTTCTAGTCCAGTAAGTCTAATCCGTCCCAATAGGACGAGGAATTTACATTCCTGAACACGTCCCAATGGACGAGGAATCCCTATTCCTGAACCCATTCCCATTCCCACCGGGAATTACCATGCTTTGTAGAAAAGTGTGAACTCACCTCGGTTTGCTCGGTTAGATTAGTTACTCTAATAATCAGAAATTAAGCACGTCCTAATAAGGTACAGATAACAATCAGTTTCTCATGCATAACACGTATCCTTCGTACGGTTAATCTACTCATTACTTTTATCACATAGCACGCACTCACGTTAATATTTCACGCCCATATAAACATTCCACTTATAGATACTCAAGAAAAAGCATACGATATTGCACATATTACTTTCATTGACATACAACATGTTAGATCATCCTCAGATAGCATACTCGACATTTAGACACGCAATTTACGACTTATGTCATTTCAGCTTTTATACTCAAAACTGGGCTGTTTCCGGGGATTTTAATAAAATAGTTAACTTCTTCCAAAAATTCCCAACTTTTTACATAAGGTCTTAAACGATCCAAATATTATTGTGTAAAAATCTCGGGATCCAATTCATTACCAATATTTTATAAAAATTCATTTTCCGGACTGAAATCAGATTTATCTTTTTCTGACTGCGGTCCACGGAATAATTTATTTTAAATTCATCGAGAGTCCGATTTACAAAATTCAAGTGAGAGAATTACAAATACATCGGTGGTCATCTACAGTACAAATTGCATGATCTAACTCTACACAGAATTCAAGTTATGGCAGAAAACATAACGCATATTTTCAGCAGCAAAAATGCAGCTTTAGCTGCTGTTACAAAACGACACTTTAAAAATAGTAAACGAAGTCTAAAAATTATGATTCCAGTGCCATTAGAACCGTATTTCATAATAACACGTTATAGACTCAAGAAAATAAAGTTTTTGTTAAGTTATAACCTGTTTACAGCCAACTGAAGTTGGCTGTAAAAGCTTGGACATAAGCTGTTTTTCAGCTTTTAGCTTTCTAACTCGTGTTCGATTGATTCCGTTAATATGTTTAGTGATCACAACAACATCAGATATCAATATTAACAAGCAAATCATCAGATAATCAACAAGAATCAAAACAACTTCATATTAACATCATGTTTTCATCTTATTTCATCATCATGTCACTTTATATTCAAGACTTTGTTTATGATCCTTTAGTGTTCATGGATTCTCATCATCAAATAACTATTAACCACTCTAATAACATGAAAAATGAATGGATCTAAGTTCTTACCACTAGTTCAAGACTAGGGAAGTTCAAGTGAAGAAATGTGGTGGTTAATAGCAAACGAAGAAGGTCCTTCCACTTCCGAGAACACCGAGCTTCGTTGTATGCCTTCTAACACCTTTGTATGCTTGTAGATTGGTTGAAGATGATCAAATGATGGTGATGGTGGTTGTGTTTGAGTTCAGCCGAAACAAGCAAGAGGGAGAGAAGGAAGAGGGTTGTTGTTTGATGTGTAGAGAATGAAATGTTAATATCTCAAGTGCCTTTTTATAAACCAACTTCACTCTTTAACCTTTGTGCAATATGCCTCTAATTACCCAACATTATCCATTTTAATACTCAAGAAAATCAATGGGTGGGGTCACATTTCACAACCGGTTATGGGGGGGGGGTTGGTTTAGTTGGGTAGCAATGGATGGTTAGGGATCTAGTTAGGAGAAACAAATGTTTAGTTAATGGTTATGGTGTGTTATTATTTATAAGGTGTGTTAGGGTGTTCGGGGACCCTAACTAGCTCAGAAAAATAAAAACAATGTGTTTGACAATATTTTTGTGTTCCGGGTAATGTCCGGTTGTTCGGTTTGATACTGTTCCGTTAAAGTGGTTAATTAATCCGTAACGTGTCCTATGTATATATTTTTGTAACATTTTTAATTCCCAACACTTGGGAAAGCATACATGATTATTTAGTCACTTTTCTGTACACTACTAGTATGTTAACAAGTACACGTAAGTATAACAGCGAAATCAGAAAGCAGTTAAATGATTCAGCACAGTCGTCAAGCACTTTAATTATCTTAATAAATCGTACGGATACACAGAATTACGAGGGTTGTCACATGTATCGACTACCGGAAGCTTAACAAGTTGACTATCAAGAATAGATATCCTTTGCCAAGGATTGATGACCTGTTCGATCAACTACAAGGTTCGAGTTGTTACTCCAAGATCGATCTTTGATCGAGTTATCACTAGTTGCGTATACAAGAGGAGAGTATTCCGAAGACTGCCTTTAGGACTCGATATGGGCATTACGAGTTCCTGGTTATGCAGTTTGGTCTGACAAACGCGCCAGCAGTATTCATGGATTTGATGAACAGAGTTTGCAAGCCGTACCACGATAAGTTTGTGATCGTGTTCATTGATGAAATTTTGATATACTGAAAGACGAAGGAAGAACATGAGCAACATCTAAGGACTATCTTAGAACTGCTTAAGAAAGAGAAGCTGTACGCAAAGTTCTTGAAGTGCGAATTTTGGTTACGCGAGGTTCAGTTCCTTGGTCACGTGGTTAATGGAAATGGAATCCATGTGGATCCTACAAAGATTGAAGCAATCAAGAATTGGGAGACCCCAAAGACGCCAACCGAGATTCGACAGTTCCTAGGGTTGGCAAGATATTATCGCAGATTTATTGAGGATTTCTCGAAAATCGCTCAACCTTTGACCTCCCTCACACAGAAAGACAAGAAGTACGAATGGGGAGACAAGAAAGAAGAAGCATTTCAGTTGTTGAAAAACAAGCTTTGCGATGCACCGATCTTATCCCTACCCGAAGGTACTGACGACTTCGTGGTATATTGCGACGCCTCGCATCAAGGTTTAGGCTGCTTGCTGATGCAGCGACAGAAAGTTATAGCTTATGCTTCGTGCCAGTTAAAGGTTCATGAGAAAAACTACACCACGCATGACTTGGAGTTAGGTGCAGTGGTGTTTGCATTAAAGATCTGGCGACATTACTTGTATGGCACGCGATGCACAATCTTCACTGGTCACAAGAGCCTGCAGCACATTTTTTATCAAAAAGAGCTTAACATGAGACAAAGACGATGGGTAGAGTTGTTGAACGATTATGATTGTGAGATTAAGTATCACCCAGGGAAGGCGAATGTGGTCGCCGATGCCTTGAGTCGGAAAGAAAGAATCAAGCCTATAAGGGTTCGAGCTTTGGAAATGATTGTACAAATGGACCTCTCATTGCGCATTCGTGCCGCATAGAGAGAAGCTCTCAAGGAAGAGAATCTTGAGAATGAATATCTCCGTGGGATGGATAAGCAACTAGTACCCAATGACGAAGGAACGCTGTGCTTCATGAAACGAATTTGGTTCCTTTCTTCGGTGGTCTAAGAGAAGTAATTTTCGATGAAGCTCACAAGTCACGGTACTCGATCCATCCAGGATTGGATAAAATGTACCAAGATTTAAAGGATTTTTATTGGTGGCCGAGATTAAAAGGCGATGTTGCAACGTATGTTGGCAAATGTTTGACTTGTGCCAAAGTAAAGGTCGAATATCAGAAGCCTTCAGGCCTTCTGCAACAACCAGAAATACCCATGTGGAAATGGGAGCATATTTCAATGGACTTCATAACGAAGTTACCAAGGACACCCAGAGGTCACGATATGATTTGGGTAATCGTAGACCGTCTGACCAAATCTGCACACTTTTTGCCAATCAAGGAGAAGGATAATACTAGCAAGCTTGCTGACCTGTACCTGAGAGAGATTGTTACACGACATGGAGTGCCTCTCTCAATTATCTCTGATAGAGATGGAAGGTTTGTATCAAGGATTTGGCAATCCTTCCAAGAAGCCTTTGGTTCTCAGTTAAACCTGAGTACTGCATTCCATCCACAGACAGATGGCCAGAGCGAGTGAAGGATTCAAACGTTGGAAGATATGTTACGAGCTTGCGTGATGGATTTGGGTGGCAGTTGGGACACTCACTTACCCTTGGTAGAATTCTCATACAACAACAGCTACCATGCGAGTATCCAAGCTGCGCCATTTGAAGCTCTCTATGGACGCAAGTGTCGATCACCATTATGCTGGGCAGACGTGGGTGATAGACAGCTTGTTGGTCCAGAATTGGTTCAAGAGACAACTGATAAGATTACACAGATCCAAGAGCACATAAAGGCGGCTCGTGATTGACAAAAGAGTTACGCGGACCGAAGAAGGAAACCTCTGGAGTTTGAGATAGGAGATATGGTTTTGTTAAAAGTTTCACCATGGAAGGGTGTAGCACGCTTCGGGAAGCGTGGGAAGTTGAACCCGGGATACATTGGACCGTTCAGAATCCTGGAGAGGATTGGTCTTGTAGCTTACAAGTTGGATCTACCCACAGAACTGAATGGCGTTCATGATACATTTCATGTATCTAACCTGAAAAAGAGTCCAACTCAAGAAACAGTTGTCATACCTTCCGACGAAGTCCACATTGACAACACACTCCACTTTACTGAAGAACCTGTTGAGGTTACTGATTGGAAGGTTAACAAGACACGACGGAGTAGTGTCAAACTCGTCAAGGTTCGTTGGAACGCGCAACACGGCCCAGAGTTCACTTGGGAGCGTGAGGATCGTATGAAAGCGAAATACCCACATTTGTTCCCCAAGACCCCTGCAACTAGTAGCAGAACTAAAATTTTGGGACGAAATTTTCGTAACAGGGGGAGAATGTGACAACCCTCATAAATCCAGGTATCCGTACAATTAATTAATGTTAATTAAGTGATTAATGACTGTGCTGAATTACTTAACTGCTTTCTGATTACTGCATCATACCTACATGTGCATCACATATTACATAATGTCACATCATTATCACATACAAACTATATTGACATACATGATGCACAAAGCACGGTAAGCACAATTAACGGATAGAACGGGAATATGCTAACGGGGTTCAGTACATAGACATGCAGTGTTTTGAGACCCAGTATGGGCAAGGGACAAGGTACTACACTAGTATGGTGTGTAGGGAAGTAAGGACCATAAAACTGCGTCACTAGGTGATAGATAAAGTGCCGGAAAGTGCCTAAAACCCACTTATAGTGCAGAATTCTGCATTTTTCAGCAAAATTCAGCTTTTTAACAAGCTAGTTACATGCAAAAATTTGACTAAATGGTCCTGAATGCTTTCCTAAGTGTCGGGAATTAAAAGTGTCACAAAAAGTAACATAAAGATCATTAAACGGAATAACTTGACACTTTAACGAACTGGTATCTAACCGAACAACCGGACATTACCCGAAACACCAAAATATTGCTAGAAGCATTGTTTTATTATTTTTGAACTAGTTATGATCCCCGAACACCCTAACACACTATATAATGTATCATATACTTAAAACACTAGACATTACACTTAACCTCCAACTAGTTATCCAAGTTACCATTCAAACTTACATTTACCCCCCCCCCCCCCTTGGAATTTATGGTCATAAGGACTCCACCACCAAGATCACCACCTTACCTCTAGATTTTATTTCTTATTATAATGGATCTTGCTTGATTTAGTTGCCAAAATATTGAGAAGGAAGATTATAAGTATGGTGTGAAGATATCTAGAGATCAATACATTCTTCACATTTCACTCATCTCTCTCACTCTCTTCCTCTCCCTCTCGGCCTAGATAGTGTCACCACGACCACCACCTTACATCCATCATCCAACTTCATTCATCCAATCTCAAGTACTCTCAAGTGTGTAAGAAGGTGTCTTATGAAGCTTGGTGCTCTTGAAACTTGAAGAACCTCCATTGCTTGCTTTCATCCACCATTTTCATCATCTTTTTCTTTAAGTGTTCTTCCCTAGCTTAGAGCTAGTAGTAAGACTCTCACAACCCTTTGTTACTTCTAATTTTGATTTGTTAAAAGATGTGTTATGTTATAAATCACAAGAACCCTAAAAGACATAATCTTGAATCATGAACTTGGAGCTTACATATGATGAAATCTTGTTGAAATAATGTTGTTTAGAGTATGTATGATACTTGCTTGATTACTTGAGATTATGATGTTGATCATCATAAGGAGCTTGCTATATTGTGATTAAACACATGATCTAGCAAGTTAGAGGATGATTATGTGCTAACACAAGAAGATCATCCTCATGCATGAGCATGAACTTGAATGATAAGACGATTTCTTGAAAAATAATAAATAAAGTAAGCTAGTAATCTTATGAATCTAAGATTCATGAATGATTTTCCAAGAAAACCAAGTTCAAAATATGATTTTTAGTAGAACTTGATTCTTACTTAAAACTACACTACTTTTGGTGATAAAACAAGTGTAGAGATACTAGAGAAACAAGAAGATGTTATGAATAAATATTTTTGTAGAATATGCTTACAAGTTGTAAACACCTGGTTTCTTTAAGAATGAGATTTGTAAAGTAATAAACACACTTTAAGGGGTAACTAAACCTACTAAACACCCTACCAAGTTACTACGAGTTTTTGTGGAAGTTCAAGTTCATGATGTTATGTAAATTGTATAGTTTTTGCACTTGAGAAGTGTAAGTTGTTTAAGGATTAATTATTGATTGTTGTGATGATTTTTGAAAAGAAAATGATATGCTATAATAGCATGGACACCTCCGTTTTTAGGGGAAACTATGGAAAAATTTTCTAAAAATATAAACACTTAGAAAAATATTTTCTAACAAGTATTTACAAGTATATTTTGATCATAAGTTTTCGATATAAACTTTGTCATAATTTTTGTAACAAAAATACAAATATTGGAGGTTGTTTTTTTATAAATAAAAATGGGTAAACATATATTTTAGAATATATATATACATATTAAGACACTTGTGTGATTATTTGTATACTCGGTTGTTGGTGCATGAAATGTCTATTGACTACGTTTAGTGAAGTCTTAGGTCAAGTTAGGTCAATATTGGAGCTTGAGAGTCAAATTAGGGTTTAATGATAAGGTTTCGCTTATGTGTACATGTTAGATAGGAGATTTCGCTCATTAGGTCATAGGGTCGCTCATAGGGTTACCTGGTGATTTCGCTTATTCAGACACATGGGGTTTCGCTTATATGTCATGCCATATAAGCGAAATCAGTCAACTATAAATACCCTGATGTGTGTCCTCATTTGTAACCTTTGGAGCGAAACCTAGTCATGCTTGTGGTGACGAAACTCTGTCAAATTGCATTCAGAAAGCATAAATAAAGAAGGAATTGAAGAGGAAAAGCTGTTGTTACTTTGTGTACATTGATTCCGCCTTTATACGCAAAGATGAACGTTCTCTACTGACTATTTAGGGTCTAAACCGGTCCAACAAGTGGTATCAGAGCTCAGGACGAGGAGTTCATACTACTACAGCTTGATTCTACCAGATTCTCTTACTTCTACTCACTTTCTCTCATACTTTTTCTATTTGAACTGGTTCCTACGGTTGAAATGGCCTGATTTTTTAGTATAACGTGTAAAACATACAATTAACAAACCCTAGAAAGATTCAGGTTAAAACACGGCTTAAAAATGGTAAAAATCAGTTAAAAACCTAGTTTCGCTCATACGAACATACCTAGTTTCGCTCATACGGACATAACTAGGGTTTCGCTCAAAAGGACATTTCTGGTTTCACTTTTCTGTCAACTTGCATATTTCGCTTTTGTGACACTGAGATTTCGCTTATCTGTCATTTTCAATCTGATTTCGCTTATTTGTCATAATCAGACATTGATTTGATTTCACTCGAGTGTTCATCGTGATTGTGCTCATAGGTGATTTTATTTTTCTATACAAAACTTGGTTAAAATGTTTGATGAACAAGAAAACAAGAATCTTGAAAATTTAAATAATTGGCCTAGGGAATCTGGGTATGAGGCGAGATATGGTAAGGATGTTTATGTTAAAAGATTCAAAAATTTTTTATGTAAGAAGAATGAATCAGTGGAGAAGTTGAAAGAAAGGTTTTATGAGCTAATCATCAAGTTAGAAAAACATAAGATATATCATTCAAATGATGAAAGAATTTCAAAATTTGTTGATGCTTTACCTTTGGAATGGGATAAATTCGTAAATAACGAAAAACGGAATTCTAGTTTGTCACACTATGATTTAAAAAGTTCTATCAATACAATTACAAATCATAGGATTCATAAAGATTCAAGAAAAAGGGAGTTATTGGATGAAATAAAAGAAGAATCAAAAAGGATAGACTTGGATGTAATCATTGAAATGAGGAAACGAATCACTGTGTGTCTTGCAGCAAAAAATGATATGAGATATGATATTAAGAGGGGTTGTTATATTGATGAAAATATGAATCCTCTTGATTTTGTTAAAATTTTATGTGCAGGAACATACAAGATGGAAACAAAGAAAGAAGCTGATGATGGAGAGATGAATGGAAAATGCTCGAAATGCGAAAAATCAGAAACAGACAATGTCAAACTTCTGAAGAATGTAGAGAGTTTAACATTGAAAATCAAAAGCTTGAAGGATGAGAAAGAATCTGATAATAAACAGATTCTTAAAATGCGAGAAATTTGTGAGAGATTGAAGTCTGAAAATGTCAAACTGCTTAGTGATGTGAACAGTTTGATAGCAGAAAACAAAATTTTAAAAGAAAAAATTGAAAATTTTGAACATGAAAAATTAAAATTTGAAAAAGATTTTCAAAGTCAAATGAAGATTTTAGAAGATGAAAAATCTGTTATTTTTCAGAATAATCTTGAAAAACAAATTGAAATAAATTCTCATCTTCATAAAATCATTCGGCTTGAAAATGAAGCTGAAATTGCAAGGAACAAAATTGATGAGCTTGAAAAGAAATTGAAAGGTTTTGTGAATTCTACATCACATGTCTGTCCAAAACCGATCAATTCTGTTCCGATAAGTGACAATGACCAAAATGTTGACAAGGTCAAAATTGAAGTTTGTGATGATAAAACTGATGATGAAAAAGAGAAAAATGAGAAAAGAAAATTATTTTTGGAATTAAATGAAAAATTTAAAGATACTGTTTTGCAATCTACTGAAATAGGTGAATGCTCAAAGCAGAAACCTGTTAAGAAGAATGTAGAACAAAAACAAAATGTTAAAAATTCTAAAAATTCTCATAACAACAAGAAAAGTTCATCAGTTCAATCATCCAATCATTCTAAAAATTCACAAAAAGTTGGTAATATGTGGTGCAGGTTTGACCACATTTCTCAAAAACCAAATTCAGCTTATAGGAGAAGATGGGATGAAGATTTTTCAAGGACAAATCATTACAATGATAGAAAACAAAGAAATGGTGATTACCACAAGGCAAATAAATGCTTTGATCTAAGTGTGTGCTATGAAGACAGTATGTGGTATGAAAGTAGTGAAAGGTATGATAACAGAGTGTATTACACTTGTGGCCATCAAGGACACATTGCTGTTAACTGCTAAAGTCAAAGATTTGAAACGAGAAGGTGCTATGAATGCCACATCAGAGGACACATTGCCAGAGATTGCCCAATGAGATCAAAAGGAAGATCGAGGGCTGAATCTCAGAAAATGGGAAAGAAATCAGTCAGTGTCAAGCCCAAAGAACAGAAAGTTCAAGAACCAAAAGTTCACGAACAGAAAGTGAAGCTTTCACAAGGGCAGAAAGACAGACTGAGGAAGAAAAGGAAGAAAGCAAGAGAGTATCTCGAAAGGATATTGTCCTCGGATACAACAAGAAAATCAGATAAAAGTTCTGATAAATCGCCTTGCTCTCCAAAGAATGACAAATCAAGCAAAACGAATTCATCAGATGCAAATCTTAGGACAGAATGGAGTGTAAAGAAAGGAAATGTTCTTGGTGATGAATTTGTTTCTTTTGAAACAAAGGAGCTACGTGTTGGCGATGAATCCGACGTCTCAAAGCCAGACAAGCCACATTCAGGCAATGATTCTGGTTCGTCAAAGCCAGAAGAGCCCGTTGTTGAGGTAAAATCTGAGAATTCAGGTTTAACAATGGATGATGCAAATTTTTCATCTTTGTTGAACAAGAATTCAAAATCACCCAAGGCTGGTCAGGCTTGGGTGAATCTTTTCAAATAGAAAAACCTGACTTGCCGGAGTTCCCAGGTTGGTAAGCGTGGAACATGAATCAGCATCTTTCTTGAGAAATTTCACTCTAGTGATTTTTCGCCTTACATGTGGTAAATCAGGGACATTAAGTTGTACTTGATTTCCTACAAGTGTTTGTGTTGATAGAATCTTGAACTGTTAAATCTTTCAAAATGGTTAAAGGAGAACAAAGTGATGAAGTAATCCCCTAACCAACAAGTGGTTTGTTAATTCAACAAAACTAATTTTCCGAAAGAAACATTTGATTAAAACAAACTTAAGTGTTTTGAAATCACAATGGGAAAATAGTTTGTTGTCAGGGGGAGTTCTGATTGTTTATGCCAAGTGGATGGCGAATTGAAGTAATTCGATATCGGTTGTCAGTTTGTTTTCAAATTTTCCTTGAAAATCAAAATTGAAACATATTTTGATTTTAGGGGGAGAAAAATTTTGGAAAAAATAGAAAATTTGAAAATGCCAAAAACATTGAAAAAGCAAAAATGAGTTTTGTTGTGAAAAAGAGGAAATGATAGTAAATCAGTGAACTATCACAGCATGCTAAAGATATGAAATGTCAAATGTGATAAACGGCTTCACTGATGATGTGTCGATAGGTTTTCGCACATTTAGTAGATTTATTCGGGATATAAACCTAAAATTTCAAACTTGTGAAATTCGTGGGGAACACTACTTGGATATATAGGTAACCCCTGAAATCTCGTTTGAAAGGTCTCGTATTCTGATATACTAGGTTTTTATAAACAATGATGTCTGGGGTATTATTCCGGGACTTCTGCTGAATGGAAGTTCTGACCTAGTCCTTGGATAATACTTTCCACATATGCTTGAAACATAGCATAAACCCTCAGCATGCTGATGAAACAATAAAATTGATAGTCGCTGCTGTTGTAGCTAAAAGATCCTCTAAAGGGGACATACCGTAAAGTCGAAGTTGATATCTCTCTGCGTATACGGAAGTATCGACCTAAGATCCCTCGGCCCTCGCATTACCTAATTTATGTACATATATCATTGTAGTATACTCACCTGTAAGACTGAATATTGGGATTCTGGATACGGGAGTATATTCAAGAGGTGGGACACATGAATGAGCTAAGTTCATAAGACATCTAAATCGTATCCTGAGTAAATTGAAATTTATGTGAGGATTTAAGATGGATCAGTATATCGACAATCAAGGTGAATCGTTTAGAACTTAAAATGATTAAAGCTTAACGGTGCTAGTGATTTGTCTCATAAACTGATATGATCTTCTTACACAAACTCACAAAAATATTGTTTGTATATATTTGTTTACTGCATTTCATTCAAAAACAAAAATCCAAAAAGATTTTCGGAGTGTTTTAGCATAAAATTTTGAAAATTCAAAAAGATTTTCGACAACTGATGTTGAAGAGCTGATATTCAAAATTCGAGTGCTAAATATGATGAACTACATTGGATTGGGAGAATATGTTGAAAACTTTGAATGTCATATACAAATGTTTTGAAAGATTGTGTGCTTAGTTAATCAAGGTCATTCATTTGAACTTGATGTAACTAGTATGTTTGTTGAATAAATGATGTCTACCAGTACGTTTATTAAATTCAATTGTGAAACTTATGTTAAGGTAGAGAATGTGCAGGGTAACAGGTTTTGAACTTCATCATTCCCACGGAAGCTAAATGTCAAAGCTTGAACCAGATCAAGACCTCAGATTCTAGCATATTGAGAGGAGGAGTCTGTGAAAGGGGAAGTCTGGATCAACGATCAAAGGGAAGTCTGAAGATGAAGACAGGACAAGATTGTGAACCTGTGAAGATAGAGTTGTTTACGATGAAAAGACAGAGTTGGAGAAAAGACCAAGACTGAAGACTCGGAGCTGAAGACTTCGTCAACATCCAAGGGGGAGTCTGTTGGTGCATGAAATGTCTGTTGACTACGTTTAGTGAGGTCTTAGGTCAAGTTAGATCAAGATTGGAGCTTGAGAGTCAAATTAGGGTTTAATGATAAGGTTTCGCTTATGTGTACATATTAGATAGGAGATTTCGCTCATTAGGTCATAGGGTTTCGCTCATAGGGTTACCTAGTGATTTCGCTTATTCAGACACATGGGGTTTCGCTTATATGTCATGCCATATAAGCGAAATCAGTCAACTATAAATACCCTGATGTGTGTCCTTATTTGTAACCTTTGGAGCGAAACCTAGTCATGCTTGTGGTGACGAAACTCTGTCAAATTGCATTCAGAAAGCATAAATAAAGAAGGAATTGAAGAGGAAAAGCTGTTGTTACTTTGTGTACATTGATTCCGCCTTTATACGCAAAGATGAACGTTCTCTACTGACTATTTAGGGTCTAAACCGGTCCAACATCGGTGAAATTGTTATATTATTTTAGGGTAAAATAATATCACTTAACAAAGTACTGTGAAATTTACTATCCAAAACAATACCGTTACAAATATATCTTTGGTAAATATTATTTTGGATACAAGAAAGGAAAATATGATTTTTTTTAATATTACAAAGTTATATCATACTTTGACAAAAGGGAAAATATTATTTTTGGGAAGTTAAAATATATTTTCTTAGTATATTTAGAAGATATATGATTTTTGGAAAAAATATATATTTTCTGGACAATATATTACTTCGGAAATTACAAATACAATAATACAAATATACATGTATAAGATACCCCATCTTTGGGAAGGAAATACAAAATTAAATACTTGAGAAGTATTAATACAGAAATATTGTTTAAACAATTTTTCCAAAACCAAATATAATTTAAGTTGAAATATTATCTTGACAAGTAATTATAACTCGGAATAATATAAGAAACGTAACTCAAAAACATTAATACTAAGCAAAGGCACGACCCGTCCGTCTAATAGACGTTAGTACACTGTAGGTAGTCGTGTTTGCTGACAGAGTTTGAGTTACGAGCTGAGGACGCAATACTGTGAGTTCATGTCCCCCTTTTTCTTTTAACTGTTTTCAGTTTTTATAACTTCGGGGGTGAAATACATGTTACAGTTATTACAAACTTTTATACATGGTATGGTTAGCTAAGGAGGGTTACTACTAGATCATGTGAAGGGTGGGTATAAGACTTAAGGCCATTAATCCTCGTCGTAGGACCGAGGGACATGAGTGATAGATCTATTTAGGTGTAGCGAGCCCACACCCATGGGGACCAGGGTGTCCCATAGTGGTGACTATGTCTTCCAGCCGGATACAAATTTGCTAGGTTTGAGTTTTCCTGCACCATTTCACACATACCATTGGCTTTGCAACCCATTGGTGATCTTTTTTTCCTTATTGCTACATACCAGGGACATACATTCATACAGACATACTTTAAAGGTTTATTCATACACTCACACATGAACTCACTCAACTTTTGTTGATTTTTCAAATTACATGTATTTCAGGGAACTAGTGGATCTGGCAGGGGTATGCATGTGTTTTCAAGCTGCGTTTAAATAAAAGATGTTATCCATGGTTGTTGAGTTTAGGGGTGTATCCTATTCCTGGACGGGATACATGTTTCCAAACTCAGGTTTTATTTAAAGTCTTTTGTGGAGTCTTTATGAACTCAGTTAGACAAGTCATGTTTTGTAACTTAAATTTGGTATCGATGTTTCAAACAAGTTTGTTGTGGTATTTTCTAAACTTAATATATGGATGAATGTCTTTTGGTTTTATCATATAGCATTGTTATGATTGAATGTTATGGAATTAAGAAGTCACACCAATAACCACGCTTCCACAAAAGTCAGGGTGTGACACTATCAAGATTTCCCCAGATTCTGCGAATCTTAGAGTTGACCACGGCCGCGTGTCTGCTGGGCACGCCTCCGTGGTGGGTGATAGAAGCTTCTACAACTTTGTCTTTTCTACAGACACTTGGGCACGCCCCCGTGCTCATTGAGCACGGGGCGTGTTCAGACTTTTGTTCTCTTGTTTTTGCTTGGAAAGATGCTGTCGGGGGGGGGGGGGGGGGTCAGGCATGCCACGTTTGTCCCTTTTCTTGTATTTATGTTAGATTTAGCTGCCTTTTTGCTTCTTTTGTTCATTTGAGATCATTTAATCCTGAAAATACAAAAGGAAGACAAAAACACACTTTTTCCAACATTAGTACTAAAAAAGGATTAGTTTTATGCCACATTTGATGTAATTTATATGTTGCATTTTGCACACATCACTAATCCTAATACAAGTGCACCTTCCAGCTCTAAGAACTCCTTAGGCAAAATCCACTGCAATTTCTGTAAAAAGACAGGATATATGTAGAAGGAATGCCCTGATTTTAAGGAGTGGCTGGCTAAGAAAGGTAACGATTATTTTATGATACTTGAGTCCTATAATTTAAGTGTTCCTACTAATTCTTGGTGGTTTGATTCTGGTTCTATGGTTCATGTTACCAATTCAACTCAGGGATTCCTTACAATTCGGAAGCTGGAAAGAAACCAAAGAACACTTAAGGTTGGGGATGATCGAGAATTAGAAGTGAAGGCCATTGGAACATTACAATTATTTATGAAAACTGGTTTATGTATTAAACTTTACGATACCTTATATGTTCCTGAGGTAACTCGGAACCTTGTATCAGGACCAAAGTTAGACATGGACGGTTTTATTGTTTCCCATGGTCATCGCAAACTCGCTATCCTCTATGATTATGTTCTTTATGGTACTGGTATTCTGGATGGTGGTCTCTATAGATTAGAACTGGATGATAATTTTTCCAAATCTTTGTTGTCATATAACATTAATGAATCACTCACAAAGATGAAAGAGAAACGAGACTTAGAGACTTCATCCATGTTGTGGCATCAACGTTTAGGCCACATCTCAAAAGAACGATTAAATCGTCTCGTAAAGGATAAAGTCTTACCTCCTCTCGATTTCTCTGATTTTGGAACATGTGTCAAATGTCTTAAAGGTAAAATGACATTAGCGAATAAGAAAGGTGCCACTAGGAGCTCTAATTTATTAGAACTCATTCACACTGACATTAGTGGTCCCTACCAAATCGCTGGCATAACAGGACATACTTCATTTATCACTTTTATTGATGATTACTCTCGTTACGTGTACTTGTATCTTATTAAGGAGAAATCTGAATCTCTTACAACTTTTAAGGATTATAAGGTTGAAGTTGAAAAGCAATTAGATCGTCAGATTAAAGTTGTGAGATCAGATAGAGGCGGTGAATATTATGGAAGACATACTGATGTGGGTCAAGCTCCTGGTCCATTTTATGAGTTTTGTAAGGGCCATGGGATTGTGAACCAATACACCATGCCTGGTACACCTCAGCAAAACGGTGACGCTGAAAGAAGAAACCGTACCCTTATGAACATGGTGCGCAGTATGTTAGCCAACACTAATTTACCATTATTCCTCTAGACTGAAGCGTTAAAAGAAGCTGTTCATATACTCAATAGAGTTCCTTCTAAGTTTGTCCCTAAAACTCCTTATGAACTTTGGACAGGAATGAAACCGAGTCTTAAATATATGAAAGTATGGGGCTGCATTGCTGAAGCAAAACTTTACAATCCTTTCCTAAGGAAACTTGACCCTAAAACAGTTACCTGTTTCTTTATCGGGTATCCTGATAATTCAAAGGGTTATCGTTTCTATTGTCCTTCCCGTGTCACCCGTATTGTTGAAACCAAGCGTGTTGCGTTCCTGGAGGATTTCAAGGTTAGTGGGAGTAGTACTAACCCTTACGAAGAATTGCAAGAGGTACAAGACGCGGGGGGGGGAGGGGACTCGTCGCTTACCATTACTCCGATTACTCCTCTTGTACCCAATGCAACTACTGTACCTGAAGCTACTGCACCAACTCCAAATTCACCTCTACAATCAGAACCCATTATACCTCATGACGAAGGCACATCAAACGCTCAAAACCAAGACAACGTTGAACATGATAATCCACTCAGGAGGTCATCTAGGACCAGAAGGCCTACTAATTGGGATGATTATGTTACCTACCTGACTGAAATGGATCCCGGAAAGCTCAATGATCCTATCTCTTACAATGAAGCCATTAGCAGTGATCAGTCTTCTGAATGGAATAAAGCAATTATTGATGAGCTTGAATCCATGAAGAAAAATGACGTTTGGGATTTGGTAGAATTACCCAATGAAGTCAAACCCGTAGGATGTAAATGGGTGTTCAAAACAAAACTAGATTCGAATGGGAATGTTAAACGCTACAAAGCGAGATTGATTGCATAGGGCTACACTCAGAAACAGGGAATTGATTATCAAGAGACGTTTTCACCTGTCTCTCGTAAAGATTCATTAAGGATCGCCATGGCCCTAGTAGCTCATTTCGATTTAGAGTTACATCAGATGGACGTTAAAACCGCTTTCCTTAACGGAGACTTGGACGAAGATGTTTACATGAAGCAACCTGAAGGCTTTAAACCTGAAGGTAAGGAGCATCTAGTCTGTAAGTTAAAGAAATCAATTTATGGGTTAAAACAAGCATCACGTCAATGGTACCTCAAGTTTGATGAAGTCATGAAGAAACAAGGTTTTATGAAGAATCAAGTGGATCAATGCACCTACTTTAAGATGAGTGGGAGCAACTTTACTATAATAATTTAGACATGTTGCATGAGTCGAAGCGGTTACTCTCGCATAACTTTGACATGAAGGATCTTGGAGATGCTTCTTACGTCATTGGCATCGAAATTCACCGAGATAGACACAAAGGGATCTTAGGATTGTCCCAAAAGGCTTACATAGATCGTGTCCTTACACGTTACAACATGCAACAGTGCAAACCCTCCGTCGCTCCAGTAGTTAAAGGAGATGTTTTCGGTTCATTCCAGTGTCCGACAACAGAGGTTGAGAAGGAGCAAATGAGCCAGATACCTTACGCGTCAGTAGTCGGGAGCTTGATGTATGCTCAAGTCTGTACTCGCCAAGATATCGCTTATATTGCTGGAATGCTAGGCCGTTATCAGACTAATCCTGGCCTAGATCACTGGAAAGCAGCTAAGAAGGTACTTCGATATCTACAAAGGATGAAAGACTATAAACTGACTTATAGAAGAAGTGATCATTTAGAAGTGGTAGGCTATTCTGATTCTGACTTTGCCAAATGCAAAGATGACAAGAAATCCACTTCGGGCTATATCTTTACGTTAACAGGCGGCCCTATCTCATGGAAGAGTCATAAACAACAGTTGACCATAACTTCCACAATGATGGCAGAGTACATTGTTGTTTATAATGCAACATGGCATGGAATGTTGCTTAGAAATCTGATCACTGGACTCAAAATCGTTAATTCCATTTCTAGACCATTGAAGCTTTATTGTGATAATTCAGCTGCCGTTAGTTTCTCGAACAGTAACAGTTCGACTGGAGCTGGTTTATATCTCGATACAAAATATTTGTT
The DNA here is from genome assembly GCA_030545235.1 of Helianthus tuberosus. Lineage (NCBI taxonomy): Eukaryota > Viridiplantae > Streptophyta > Magnoliopsida > Asterales > Asteraceae > Helianthus > Helianthus tuberosus. Next base: position 105,552,427 of record CM060451.1, on the reverse strand, counting down.
CGTACGTGAACGAGTTGAGGAAAATAATCTTTGTATTGAGTATATTAGTACTAAAGATATGCTTGCGGATCCGATGACTAAAGGTCTCCCTCCTAAGGTTTACGAAGAACATGTTCGGAATATGGGATTTAGTAAAGACCTTATTTGAGCATATTGTACTAGCTTATGTTTTATGATTAATGAAATTTCCTCAAGTTTGATTTTGTATGTCTCTTAAAATATGTTCAACCGGTATAATGGCATATAGACAAATAAAGTTACAAATCAAACAAGGGCTTATACGTATTTTGATCATAACGATTAAGTTTTAAATTAAGGCTATAGTATGACTAATGGGGGTCCTGAGTCGCATAATGATTCAACGGTTGTATTTCTCTACTATAGTACTTGTTTAAGGCTAAAATGAGTGTAACTCCTGATCAGGCTTATCTAATACTCATGGTAAATGATTAATCGGCTAAGTGGGAGATCAAGATCCATATAGAATTGGTGGGTTTCTCAATAGCTTTCTAGCGTGAACATCATTTCAGTATTTAATAATAATCGAATTCTTCAAGTCAATAAAATGCATATTTTTCTCTGAAACGTTTACATAATCTTAAACTTGATATATTCATTTTTTTTTTTTTTTGTGATTTTATCATAGCCGGAGATTGTCACATCTTAAACTTGATAAGTTCATATTTTTTTGTGATTTTATCATAGTTGGAGATTATCACAATTTATCATCGTATTTCATTTGGCTTTTGTAACGTTCTGTTCACATCACGTGTCGGGTCAATATCACGTGCCTAAACCACAGCTTTTGTTGTTGATCATCATAAAAACAGTATATTTGTAAAATAGACCTAAATCACTTTCATTTTCAAACCAACGTGTTGAATTTCCTTAGTGTAACTTGATATAATTTTGGATTTACAATTATATTTGCATCAAATCTCTAAATTGTTCGTGGAAACACCATAAATGTAAATTAAACACCACAAATTAAAATTGATTCTTATATGTCGAAACCTCTACATATTATTATGTAGCCGTCTAATCCATAAGACCATTCGTAACGTTGTCTCTCTGTGGTAGGGCTATAAACAAGCCGAGTCGAGCCGAGCTTAGCTCGAACTCAATTCGAGCTGGCTCGGCTCGAGCTCGAATTTCAAATCAAGCTGAGCTTTGAGGCTCGAGCTCGACTCGACTAAAATTCAAGCTAGCTCTGCTCGGCTCGATCTAGCTCGAACTAACAAACAACCGCAAAATTTACTACTTAAAAAGCCCTAAAAATGAATCTTTTCATAGACTAAGGACCATAATTGCAATTATATTTGGTTAAATATGAAAGTATGAAAGTATAAATAGCTTACTCAGTTTGTACATTTTCTTTACCTTCTTTTATAGGGGAGATATTCCCTTAGTTTTTGTCTTCTGAGCGATGTGGGACAAAAAAATAAAGGATGTAAACCTTATCGAGCTGGCTCACGATTTCGCGAGCCGAGCTAGGCCAAGCTCGAGCTCGGCTCGTTAACAAACCGAGCCGAGCCGAGCTAGCTCGTTTACAACCAAGCCAATTTCGAGCCGAGCTCTTTTCAAACTTTTTTCGAGCGAGTTTTGAGCGAGCTGCGAGCCACGAGTTTTTTAAACACCCCTACTCTACTCTGTGGGCGCCACCCTCCCAGCCCGAATAAATTTTAACAGGCAACCCATCTTTCCTTTCCTATCATCTTCTCACAGTTCTTTTCATTAGTTGTCCATTCTAAGAGCAGGCGGTGTGGTCCGTTATGGCCACCCCATAACGAGTGATACCACAACGAACACCGCCGCCGCACCCACCATCACGCGTGAAAAACAAAACGCGTTGAAGAATTATTGAGAAATGTGTATGACTTGTATATTGTGTATTAATACTTGTACATTGGAATCCCATCACTAGTGATGACCACACCCACTACATTTCTATCACTAGTGATAGAATATTGGGTGATGAGATTGCATGATTTGATTGAATATTGAAAGTGATAGAAATCTATCACTAGTGACCACCCCCTCCCCCTAATGGGTTTTCACTCCCTCTATCCACGTCAAACAGACTCCCTCTACATAGAAGCATTAGAGATGACCCATGACCGTTTCAACACTGTTTTAACTAGTAAATCAATATTGGCGAGCAGCCAAATTTTAAAAGAAGTAAAATGACATGAATAATAATACTACATTATCATACACAAACAAATTACATAAAAGGGAACAAACAAAAACTACATAAATCTAAATCATTGCAAGATCAAAAAACTAGATCTTGCTCTTGATAAAGATTGAGGGGACTACAACTAACTGCAACAAAGAGACCAAAAAACTGTCTCATTGTATTCTTCCCCAATTACATACATACTACTACCAAATTCAAATCAAACATCTAAAACACTTGCAGAAATAAGGCTTGAAATATGCAGCCATTCCTGCCACTAAAATCAAGCTTCATCCTTCCAAAAGAAAGGATTCACTTGTGATTCAAAAACAGAGAAATCATAACTCCCCTGTTCTTGTTCCTGAATGTTTTCGAAATTAAAATTCGAAGGAAGCATTAGATTATTGTTCGAATCAATCGAATCCCACATCGCACTCCCAGGTCCCCAACCCGAATTGTACCAATTTTCCGCCATTTCGCCCCACGCTGGGCCCGAATTCCCTCCTCCGGTTATTGGTTCATCACCGCGTAAACCTTCATTCTCCGTCACGATATCCTCCGACTCTTTGGATTTCACATTCTCGGTCTCCTCTTTCGCTATTTCCATAGCGGGTGGAGACGAAGACTCCGACTCTGGCCCGGGACTCTGGCTAGCAGAAACCGAAACTGACTCAGTTTCGATTTTTGTTTTCCCGAGAAACCTCTCGGGAAAATTCAACCTGGCGTTTTCACCGCGAAGCTTAAAAGCCTCGCGGTCATACGCCATGGCTGCATCCTCCGCCGTGTCAAAAGTCCCGAGCCAGAGGCGGGTCCGGTTCCTCGGGAGCCGGATCTCCGCCACCCATTTCCCCCAATGCCGTTGCCGCACACCGCGGTACAACTTGGTCGTGTGAAGCGGCTGAATCGGCGGTCTCATCTTGTTCATCATCATCATCCTCCCTCTGGGACTCAAATTCAATGCATTACTCCAGTAATTCAGCAACTGCTGCTGCGATAAACCCGAGTTCTCGCCTGAAAAATACGGTGGGAACCCGAAATTGTGGTGGATCATTGGCGGATTCTGGTGAGGGTTAAAAGAGATCATCTGCTGCTGCTGTTGTGACTGTTGTTGTGGGTATAGATGATTTGAATTTGATCTGTATTGCTGTAAGTATTCAATTGTGGGCTGATTGTTTCCATCAAATGCAAATGGAAAGAGTTTTGAAGAAGTTGAAGATGATGAAGAAGAAGACTGATGTTCAGGGCTTTTGATCTTTTTCAAAGGTCTAGTGTGTGTGTTTGTGTGTGTGGAAGCTTCATCAAAAACTTGCTTCCATTCTCTGGTGTCATCAAAACCCATGTGATCAAAGTCCATCTGTGTCAAATTCTGAGAATCTTCTTCAAATTTCTTCGATTTTCCGCTGTTTCGAGCGGCTGCCATTGATGAAAAATCAAACAAAATTCAAGAAACTCACACCAAAATCAAAAAAAAAAAAAAAAAAAAGTATTCGCCGCTCGCTCTGTTTTTAATTACTGGATTTAAGCACAAAAACTAGCTTTAAATCCAGATATAACACCAACACAATTGAAAAAAAAAGAAGAAAAAAAAAGTTGATTTAAAATTTAAAAACAGAGACTGAAAAATTGAAAAACAGGGGAACCATTAATGGAGGAAAAAAGACCCATTTTGTAAAATTGAAGAAGACATTAAACAGCGAGCGGCGTAAAATAACAAAAATTCAGTGAATCCAAAATGGAATTTGTTGATTTTGTATGCAAATTTTGAAACTGAATGATTGATTTTTTTTTTGAAAACGAAGAACAGAGGAATAAAAAAGAAGCTCAAAAGGCAGAGAGGACTTTGTGGGTGTGATGAGTGCGTGTTTTTTTGGTGTGTGTGTTTTTGGTGGTGAAAGGGTGAGGATGTGGGTTTATAAGAGGGGAGAAAAAGATTTTTTGGTGTTGGGACCCACACGGCTTATTTTAATTTTTGCAAGGTTCCGTTGCTTTTACTCTAACCTTTCTAAAACCATCTACTATTTGTCTTTAGATAAATAAAGAGATATTTAACATTTTTTTTAATTAATTATGTACAATGAGATAACATGTAAGTTATTAAATTTGTTTTGGTTGATGAAAAGTTGTTTATATTGGATTTTTCTACTTTCTTTTTTGATATATAAATAAATATTTGTATGCGTTTAGTATAGTCGAAATATTAGTAAAAAAGCGAGAGAACCATATAACGTATTTGTACCTCGTGCTTGACGGATTAAATAAAAAGAAGAAGGAGAAACTAAGAAGGTGGTGTTTAACAGTTAAAGAAAAAGATATTAATGTATTAAAAGGTCCTCATGATTGTTTAAAACTGATTATGTATTGATGAACTCTCATGTTCAGTGACAAACACAAGCAGGGGCGAAGCATCATGGGTGCTCGGGGGTGCACCCGCCCACCCCCAGTGGCGGAGCTTGACCAAAAGTTTCGAGTGGGCGTATGGGACTCAAATTTTTTTTTTCCTATAGTTATGTTTCGGGTCGGGTCAGATCGGCTATTCGATTCAAGTCGGGTCAAATAATAATAGTCCCAAATAAAACTAAAAAAAATCACTTATTTAAAGGACCCGTTCTTGCACATAGAAAAAGAAAATATTGTATAACAAACAAAAGACTTATATATATATATAAAGATATGAGATAAATGAAACCTGGACGAAGAATTACAACTCAGCCCGACGACCTTTAAGATTTTTGAATTCATCAATTATGTCTTCCGAATCAAACTTATCAGCAATTTCTTTTTCTATGTAAATCACCAAGCTATTTGTGAGATATTCATCAGCCATTTTATTGCGAAGGCGATTCTTGAATATTTTCATTGCTGAAAATCCCCGCTCTGTTGTTGCAGTTGAAACTGGAAGTGTCAAGATTAGCCGAACAACTCTATCAACCAAAGCGTACTCCTCTCGTTTGTTAGTTTTCACAAGAGTTTTGCATAGATCAGAAAGAGTTGATACACTACTTAGCCTGATATTCTTTGACAATTCAACATTAAAAAGCTCTAACTGTCTTCGTAACCCAGTGATCTCTTTGTCCGTAAAATCTTCATGATAAAACTTCTCAACTAAAAGACAAATTTGATCAACGTTAATCACTTTTGAAACTAGACTAGAACTAAGAGATAACAACTCAATCGTGCGCTCATTGAATCTACTATTTAACTCATGTATCTGTTTATCCAATGTGGATGTAAACAGATCTACTCGGTAATAATGTTCAAATGTAAATTGAAGATCGTTTTTACGAGCCCGATACCGAGTAGATGTAAATGGAGCTTTCATATCCGGAACTTCTATTAGATGTTTGTTACAAAACAAAGTAACTTCTTTAATTAAAGAATCCCATCCATCGTTTCTGTAATTATTTAGAGTAATCTTTGTTGCCGAAACTAATTCCATGGCATTCAGAATATCTTGGGATTTCCTTTGTAATGCTTGAGAAAGTATTTCGGTTTTTCCCATTACTTTCTCTATCATGTGAAGAATAAAGACAAACTCAAATGATTGCATGTTACGCCAAGCTCCTTCAGCATCTCCACGTTGAGCAAAAGTAGTATGAGCTACGTCATCGATTATTCCTGCGAGAACAACACGAGTGGCATCAAACATCTTAATCAAACTACAAACGGAGTTATAGTGAGACCCCCAACGAGTATCACCAGCTCTTCTTAATGTCCCAAGTTGATTCTGTCCTTTCCCCGAATTGATTTCACCCAGTTCCAATAACTTTTCAACCTCGCTTGCCTTTGCCTTTTGTAATTCATCATGCCGCTTACTAGAAGCACAAACCACATTAACTATGTCAACTAAGTATGTAAAGAATTGGTGTACTGGAATAACTTCCCTTGAAGCACAAACCAAGGCAAGTTGTAACCTGTTAGCAAAAAGCAAAACCGTAATAAGCATAAAAGTATTTTAGTCAAACTGAATAATGAAAGAAAAAATAACCAAGTAACTAACCTGTGAGCAAAGCAATGAACGTAATACGCATAAGGACATTCTTCAAGAACAAGTGCTTGTAATCCGTTCCATTTCCCTCTCATATTGCTAGCACCGTCATAACCTTGCCCACGAATTTTACTAACATCAAATTGATAATGCAAAAGTTGTTTCCACAAACTTGTTTTTAGGGTTGCTGATAAAGTATCCCTAACATGAACCAAATCCAAGAACCTTTCTTGTATCACCCCTTCTTCATCAACAAATCTCACAACTATGGCCATTTGCTCTTTCTTTGACTCATCTCGTGACTCATCAACCATGACACAAAAGGCCGAATCCCCCACTTCACTACGAATATGCTTTCGAATTTTATTTGCAATAATACTAAGAATTTCTTTTTGAATATCTCCAGAAGTATACTTTGCATTATAAGGAGCATTCTCTAGTATAACCTTTGAAACTTCATCATTATAAGAAGCAAGAAGTGTTAGCAATTCCAGAAAATTACCTCGATTTTTAGAACTAGCAGATTCATCATGTCCTCGTAAAGCACAAGCTTGGTATGTCAACCAACGAACTACATCAACAGTAGTCTTTAATCGTAAACGGTTCTTCATAATTATCTCCTTATTTGGCTTCGATATGGAATTATCAACGTGTGCTTCTTGGTTCAATAAGTTTTGACTGAATAAAAGGGCGTCTCTATGATTTGAAGTTTTAATGTGCTTCATGAATGCACATTGTTTCCCACAAACTTTATTCCAATTATCAAACCCTTTAACTGTAAATGTATCATGACCATGGCTCATATTTGGTTTGTCACAAAAAAGATAACATAGAAAGCAATAAGCCGAATGTGTTGTTGGAGAATACTCTAACCAATTAGGGTAAAGTTTGAACCAAGGATATCGGAACCTACGAGCTTGCTTCTTTGTACCATTAACTTTATATTCTGCAAGTTCTATTTGGTAAGGTCCAAAAGAGAGATAAGTACGCCTTACTTGTTCTCTTAAATTAACCGGATGCTCCCACATTGGTTTTCGTTTTCCGGGATCTCTTTCTATAAGATTAACATCCACTTCATTAGTGTCGGATTGTGGTTGTGGAGCTTCATTTGAGTTTGATTGTGGTGGTGGAGCTTCGTTTGGAATTGTGTTTGATTGTGGTGGTGGTGGCGCTTCATGCTCTTCAGGCTCACTAGTTGAAGTTTTTTGACGTTTACTCTCTTGTTCATCATCCTTTCTTTTGAAAAAAGAATCAATAGTTTTCGTCTTTCCCATGAATTCCTAACAAAAAGTACTAATAATACATTAATTAATTCATCATCAAGGTATCAAATCCTCTTTATCTATTAAGTATTTTAGATCTATCATTTATGTAAATATGATTCTTATTCATGAATAAAGATATAAACATTAATGCATTCCTAATTGTTACTCAATGCATTCATAATAACAATAAAAAAAATAAAGGATTGTTAGGAAATTGTGAATTGGGAATGAATTGGAAAACAAAAAAAATAAAATAAAAAGGATAATGGAATGAATTGTAACACTCACCAACTTCCCCAAAAGTCTTTGGCGGTGGCAGGAGCAGAATCGCAGAGACGGCAGAAGAGTGCAGAACACATATGTCGGCTAAATAAGATTATTATATTTGATAGTTAATAATTTGGGTATTAAGTTTATTGTATGGTGGGTAATCTAGGGTTAAACAAATAAAAATAAGAGTTAAAATATATTTACCAAATTACCCATCATTTAGGAAAAATAATCGGGGTGGCGATCCTATATAATTTTAAAATTTTCGGACGAAAAATCGGACTATATACACTTCTAACCGAAACATTGGGGTGGGCGGGTGCACCCCCGAGCACCCATGATGCTTCGCCCCTGCCCACCCCAATGTTTCGGTTAGAAGTGTATATAGTCCGATTTTTCGTCCGAAAATTTTAAAATTATATAGGATCGCCACCCCGATTATTTTTCCTAAATGATGGGTAATTTGGTAAATATATTTTAACTCTTATTTTTATTTGTTTAACCCTAGATTACCCACCATACAATAAACTTAATACCCAAATTATTAACTATCAAATATAATAATCTTATTTAGCCGACATATGTGTTCTGCACTCTTCTGCCGTCTCTGCGATTCTGCTCCTGCCACCGCCAAAGACTTTTGGGGAAGTTGGTGAGTGTTACAATTCATTCCATTATCCTTTTTATTTTATTTTTTTTGTTTTCCAATTCATTCCCAATTCACAATTTCCTAACAATCCTTTATTTTTTTTATTGTTATTATGAATGCATTGAGTAACAATTAGGAATGCATTAATGTTTATATCTTTATTCATGAATAAGAATCATATTTACATAAATGATAGATCTAAAATACTTAATAGATAAAGAGGATTTGATACCTTGACGATGAATTAATTAATGTATTATTAGTACTTTTTGTTAGGAATTCATGGGAAAGATGAAAACTATTGATTCTTTTTTCAAAAGAAAGGATGATGAACAAGAGAGTAAACGTCAAAAAACTTCAACTAGTGAGCCTGAAGAGCATGAAGCGCCACCACCACCACAATCAAACACAATTCCAAACGAAGCTCCACCACCACAATCAAACTCAAATGAAGCTCCACAACCACAATCCGACACTAATGAAGTGGATGTTAATCTTATAGAAAGAGATCCCGGAAAACGAAAACCAATGTGGGAGCATCCGGTTAATTTAAGAGAACAAGTAAGGCGTACTTATCTCTCTTTTGGACCTTACCAAATAGAACTTGCAGAATATAAAGTTAATGGTACAAAGAAGCAAGCTCGTAGGTTCCGATATCCTTGGTTCAAACTTTACCCTAATTGGTTAGAGTATTCTCCAACAACACATTCGGCTTATTGCTTTCTATGTTATCTTTTTTGTGACAAACCAAATATGAGCCATGGTCATGATACATTTACAGTTAAAGGGTTTGATAATTGGAATAAAGTTTGTGGGAAACAATGTGCATTCATGAAGCACATTAAAACTTCAAATCATAGAGACGCCCTTTTATTCAGTCAAAACTTATTGAACCAAGAAGCACACGTTGATAATTCCATATCGAAGCCAAATAAGGAGATAATTATGAAGAACCGTTTACGATTAAAGACTACTGTTGATGTAGTTCGTTGGTTGACATACCAAGCTTGTGCTTTACGAGGACATGATGAATCTGCTAGTTCTAAAAATCGAGGTAATTTTCTGGAATTGCTAACACTTCTTGCTTCTTATAATGATGAAGTTTCAAAGGTTATACTAGAGAATGCTCCTTATAATGCAAAGTATACTTCTGGAGATATTCAAAAAGAAATTCTTAGTATTATTGCAAATAAAATTCGAAAGCATATTCGTAGTGAAGTGGGGGATTCGGCCTTTTGTGTCATGGTTGATGAGTCACGAGATGAGTCAAAGAAAGAGCAAATGGCCATAGTTGTGAGATTTGTTGATGAAGAAGGGGTGATACAAGAAAGGTTCTTGGATTTGGTTCATGTTAGGGATACTTTATCAGCAACCCTAAAAACAAGTTTGTGGAAACAACTTTTGCATTATCAATTTGATGTTAGTAAAATTCGTGGGCAAGGTTATGACGGTGCTAGCAATATGAGAGGGAAATGGAACGGATTACAAGCACTTGTTCTTGAAGAATGTCCTTATGCGTATTACGTTCATTGCTTTGCTCACAGGTTAGTTACTTGGTTATTTTTTCTTTCATTATTCAGTTTGACTAAAATACTTTTATGCTTATTACGGTTTTGCTTTTTGCTAACAGGTTACAACTTGCCTTGGTTTGTGCTTCAAGGGAAGTTATTCCAGTACACCAATTCTTTACATACTTAGTTGACATAGTTAATGTGGTTTGTGCTTCTAGTAAGCGGCATGATGAATTACAAAAGGCAAAGGCAAGCGAGGTTGAAAAGTTATTGGAACTGGGTGAAATCAATTCGGGGAAAGGACAGAATCAACTTGGGACATTAAGAAGAGCTGGTGATACTCGTTGGGGGTCTCACTATAACTCCGTTTGTAGTTTGATTAAGATGTTTGATGCCACTCGTGTTGTTCTCGCAGGAATAATCGATGACGTAGCTCATACTACTTTTGCTCAACGTGGAGATGCTGAAGGAGCTTGGCGTAACATGCAATCATTTGAGTTTGTCTTTATTCTTCACATGATAGAGAAAGTAATGGGAAAAACCGAAATACTTTCTCAAGCATTACAAAGGAAATCCCAAGATATTCTGAATGCCATGGAATTAGTTTCGGCAACAAAGATTACTCTAAATAATTACAGAAACGATGGATGGGATTCTTTAATTAAAGAAGTTACTTTGTTTTGTAACAAACATCTAATAGAAGTTCCGGATATGAAAGCTCCATTTACATCTACTCGGTATCGGGCTCGTAAAAACGATCTTCAATTTACATTTGAACATTATTACCGAGTAGATCTGTTTACATCCACATTGGATAAACAGATACATGAGTTAAATAGTAGATTCAATGAGCGCACGATTGAGTTGTTATCTCTTAGTTCTAGTCTAGTTTCAAAAGTGATTAACGTTGATCAAATTTGTCTTTTAGTTGAGAAGTTTTATCATGAAGATTTTACGGACAAAGAGATCACTGGGTTACGAAGACAGTTAGAGCTTTTTAATGTTGAATTGTCAAAGAATATCAGGCTAAGTAGTGTATCAACTCTTTCTGATCTATGCAAAACTCTTGTGAAAACTAACAAACGAGAGGAGTACGCTTTGGTTGATAGAGTTGTTCGGCTAATCTTGACACTTCCAGTTTCAACTGCAACAACAGAGCGGGGATTTTCAGCAATGAAAATATTCAAGAATCGCCTTCGCAATAAAATGGCTGATGAATATCTCACAAATAGCTTGGTGATTTACATAGAAAAAGAAATTGCTGATAAGTTTGATTCGGAAGACATAATTGATGAATTCAAAAATCTTAAAGGTCGTCGGGCTGAGTTGTAATTCTTCGTCCAGGTTTCATTTATCTCATATCTTTATATATATATATAAGTCTTTTGTTTGTTATACAATATTTTCTTTTTCTATGTGCAAGAACGGGTCCTTTAAATAAGTGATTTTTTTTAGTTTTATTTGGGACTATTATTATTTGACCCGACTTGAATCGAATAGCCGATCTGACCCGACCCGAAACATAACTATAGGAAAAAAAAAATTTGAGTCCCATACGCCCACTCGAAACTTTTGGTCAAGCTCCGCCACTGAACACAAGATTTATTTTATTCGGGTGTGATTGAAGGGTTTTATTATATTTTTAAGTGGTGAGATTGAGATTTTTACCGAAATAATACACCATTTTTTTTTATTTCCAAGGTTGGCGCCCGCCATCCCACGGACGTAAGTAAGGTCCGTCCATCCTCATGTTATATGAATATATTTTAATTATTTTGTTAATAGTTAATTAATTCAACTTACTTAAATACCATGTTGAATGTAATATAAATAAATTCATATTTATATATTGAGTTTGTTTTGTAAGTTATAGGAAAATTGTGTAATCTTAATAACTTTTTATCTTTAAATGTGAATATATAGTAATTATATTATGACCGGGTAGAAATGTAACTTTTATATGCTAGTGTTAGAAATATTTTTATATCAAACTTAATTTTATATTTTCCTTTTTTTTTAATTCATCATCAAATTATACACACAGTCAGCGTATTTTCTATAATTAAAAGAATTATTAGTATTTAATAAGTAATACATATAATAAGTTTTTTTTTTATAATTTTATTCGTCGCAATACATGCATGAGTCGGTTTAAATCAACAATTGGTGTAAAAACAAACATGTGAGTGCTTGAAATAGAACATGAACCTATGGCCCATGCCAAGCCCAAAACACGCTCCTAGCACTTTGTGGGTTCGCTCTTAGTAAAAGTTTCATGACACCGTAGACATCACTATGATGGTGGAGACCATTCGATAAACGTTACATGTAGTATTCAAGATATCATTGTGATTAAAACTGAGTTTTACCTTAGTGTTGGTTAAGAGCCAAAATCCAGATTCACATGTATAAATGAACGATGTTATCTAAATGCTGGTACGGCCTCTTTTGTAGAATATGATAACATAAGCCTAATGGTGTAACTATGTCTTGTAGTTAACTAGTTATTTGAGATGAGAATCATTCAAGCCATATTTTTTTTTGAACGGCAAGTTTCTTTTCATCCCTATCGTTTATGAGACTTGAACCTAAGAACCCTCCCCCACCTCAAACCCAAAGTGTTTAAAGACTTTGTCTTTGCCAATGTACCACTACCTATTGGTTCATTCAAGCCATATTAGCATGACATTTGTCCCCATGTTTGAACTTGCGGGGGCGGGAGCTCAACTCTAGACAAGCATTTGTCCTAGTATAATTTTAGTTTTGGATTCCCCTTTCTAGACTATGTGTCCTAGAGATGTTCTCATTAGATCATGGTGCTTAATTTCTTACTTATATATGATGTGTATCGGTGTCAAAAACATGATATAAAGTTCGTAATCAACAAGAACACAAGATCAGAAACTTTTATTAACCCAAAAGAACAGAAGATTACAAACTCAACTGATTCAGACTATACAAACACTAAATCTCTCAATCACTCAACAACAGAAGATCACCACCACGATAATCTATGATCAATCAATAGAACTTACGGCTAGAATCATTTATTCAAGACGAATCAACGAACAAATCAAGAAACCGTAATGAACTTGAAGAGAGAGAAAACAAGTGCTAAAATATCTGAATTAACTAAGACAAACTGATCAAGAGTCTAATAATATCGGTTGTTCTCTTCTTTCCTTATAAACAGCAACCCAACAATCTGACTCCAGTAGCAGCCCAACTGCAGTAATAAGCCCACGAACTGCAACTCAGCTTCAAGCCCACATTGCATAAGCCCACGAACATCCATATTTAATATTCCTCACAATAGAAATAAAGAAATATTAGCCAAATAACATGAAACAAACTGAAACAAATATTTCTTACTAATACAAATGATTATATATAATTGCCACGGGAATTTTATATATTTCAACACCCCCCCCCCCCAATTTCAAATGGCAAGCATACAAACAGACCAAGTTGCTCACAAAGTATTTCAAGATGAGACTAAAAACACTTAATTATATTTTGTTCATCACCTTCGACAAAACATAAGTAAACATTTTTAATTCTAATATTCATCCTAAGATGTTCTATGAAAACAAGTATAAAAGTTTAAGTTTATAAAAATTGATATAAAAAAAACTTCATCACTTGTTAAGCCAGCCCTTAGGTGGAGAAAATTATGTAGACACCTCAAATTGCAACTCAGAACAGTACAAACCACTAATGAATCTCAAAAATCACACACAAAGTTACGATAAAAGATTGTTATACTAATTCTTCTCTTTGAATAATGATTTGTCCCAACAAAAATACAACAATTTCAGTTTAAAAAGCTACCAGGTTGTTGACTAAAAGAACTAATTTTATCTCATATGTGAGGCTAGATTACAAGACATAAAATGTAATCAAGACAAGACACAGACTTTATAATCAAACCCTGATTATAAACACGAGCATGATTAGCATAAGTGTGCTTACATCAAACAACGAGTAACCATAGACAAGTTATGAACTAAGAATCATTAACAATCCTTTATCAAACAACTTTTTATTAAACATCTTTATCCTACAAAGAACTTCAAATCCATCATTTGAAAAACAATATATAGACAATATGTCCTGAGACATACAAGAGTGCTTTCTATAAAACCTGTAAACCAACCTAAAACCATTTTTTGATAAGAACTGAACCAACAGATTCATAAACAATATCATATTATATATGAAAAATGGTTATCAAAACATTATTACAACCGATTTCATGGATCAAGAACTCTGAACTTTGATTATTACAACCGATTATATAAAAACTCTTAACAGATTCAGCAACAAATCTTCTCACAGCCTCACATACAGAACATCCACATGATGATCTATATAAAACTCTCAAAAGATTTAACAGACAACAGAATCTATATCTACAAAGATCTGAAACGCCCTAAATCAAGATTTCAATACGAAACCCTAGAGAAAGTGTAAAGTGAAGACAGTGAAGACTGATAACTGAATGAATCAACTAAAACAACAAGAATTTATCAATTACAAGACGATTTGCAACCAACACACACCTCACTAAATCTACCAGACGACCAGCTCTCCAAAACGAAGAACTACGATCAAGTCCTAAATCTAGCACACGAGATTTTATAATACCATTCTTCTGATAAAAACCAAGAGTTACAAAATTCTATATTGAATCACCTGATTCAAGACCATGAAAAATCACATGTTTTTTTTAATCAGAACCAAGTTTGAAACTTTTGAATCACACGATTCAAAACACAAATCTGACAAAATTTAGAATCACACAATTCTACATCAGATAACAGTTACAGCCTAAACAAATTCTGATAATCCACAAAAACACATGATTTTAAGACCAGAAAATATCTCTTACACAAGAGACAACACAAGGCTATAACACCATTCAAGAAACAACACTACGATCTAACAGGACTAGACTCAACAACACGAAGAATCTACAAATGACCCTAGACCAGTGTGAAAAAAAAACAAGCATCACCTAGACCAGTGAACTAACATCACTACGATCGGCAATGAAGTCTCAAAGAGACGAATAAGAACCAAATAAGATCACCAACACAATGTTCATACACAAACCTCACTACCGTCGGACTCAAAACATGAAGAATCCAAGACCAGTGAGATAAAGACAAACATTATCGAAGAATACATCTTCAAGATAGCATAATCTTTACAAGAAAAACCATTAATCACAATAAAGCACACAAGGTTGTCAAACATATTCAAATCTAACCTTGACAATACTATAGGTTTAACTACGTGAACCACATGGTTTGTTAACTAATTGTACCCAAACCAAAGATTTATTAACCCAAAACCTGATACAAATTTGAAACAAAGAACTTGACACAAATCACTCACAGACCTTCTCCCACTTGCAGATTATCAACAAGACAGTCTACTAGAAAATAACAAGTAAATCAACTCTATGTGAATCAAAGAGATTCACTGAGGACCAAACCCTAATTGCCTCAAACAGGGAGAACGATAACAGGGCTGAAAAGATGACCACAAATGACAAGTTGACACACATGTTAGAGCCGATTTTTTTAACAACGTTAAAAAACAAACGAATCACATGATCCAAGATCACGTCACATGGGCTCGTAACATCAAGAATGATTTTTGACAAACGAACACAACTGGCTGAATTTAACATTCACACAATTTATATTACTAGAACCTTGAACTTCAGTAACAAACACGAGAACTACAAGATTCTATAATCATGACATATATGCACAATGACCAACCAACAAGAAAACACCATGTGTATAGTTATTGAACAACATTAAAGAGTTCGAAACCAACCAACAGGAACTATGAGTATAAAACTCTACAAGGTTGTAATCAAATAGCATTCGCAAAAAAATCTCATAAAAAAAACAAAATCCTCACATGGTGCAAATTTAGGAAAAACTTGACACAAATAGAGCTCTTTAGAAATGAAATTTAAAAAAAAAACAAGACAAGAGATAAGAGTTGCACCTGTTCCATTGTTTTGCTAGATCAAAAATAATTCTTTTTAATTTTAATTTTTTTTAACACATGATAGATTGTTTAACAGATCTACAAGCAAAACAAATCACATAAGGCAAAGCCAAGACATAGAGCCCGTTCAAAGGTTCATCACTCACAGGTGCCTCCGCAGAACTTATCAAGGACGCCTCCTAGACCTAGACCAACAATAATAGTCTAACAATAACACAATCAAATTCACAGATATCACAAACAGTTTCAGCACATGTAAACACAACAGATTATCAAGGAACAACAAATGATAACACGAGATATGCAACAGAGTGAACCCTCTCTGTGTCCCAATCACAAACCGGTCTTGCTAACCCGGCACTAGAATGTCTAGACACAACAAATGCAGGTGTGACAACAAAAAAACAAAATCAAAGTCACGGAACGAACTCACCAAGGATGCCTTTAACTCCAAGCGAACCTGTTCCGTAACCTTCGAGGGTTACAAGAACAAGGTTAGAAGAAAAAACAGCAACCGGATTCAGTTAGTTTGCCTCGCAACACCAGTTAAACTAGGGATGACATTTTGTGCAGCACCACGACCTCCACGCCAATGGTTGTCGAGACAGATAATTGTTGTTCCATAACATCTGTTGGTGATTTCAAAACTGTGATAACGCCTCCTGTGTCAATCTCCATATATACCATAGCCCTCCAAAAGGCTCTACCGTACAAACTATCTCTAGTAACTCCACGTTCATCAACTACAATTGCTTGGTTTCCCCAACGAGACGATTAAATAATGTTGATTTACCAACATTTGGCCTTCTGACAATTGAAACCTTTGGAAGAAGATGATCAGGTACATTAACGGCGTTGATACTTTTGCAATTCTTCTTTCTTCCACGAGCTTCTTTTTCACCAACTGGCTCCTCTTCGATTTCCAATTCATCATAATATTCCCAACAATCGCAATGCTACCAACAATATTCGACCGAACCTTAGTCGTATGAGCCACAGTCAACACCAGTGCAGATAACACCCCCAACAAACACTATTTCAGCCAGCAATATGAGCAGCACCTTGATCCTCTGGTTGCGGGCAGAGTAGATCAAGAACAGGAGCAGATAAACGGTCTCGATGAACAAACAACCACCGTTGAATGTGATCACCAGTAAGCTGTGTGGATGCACCATTGGCAGCCCGTTTAACACCCATATCCCGCAGTTAACAAACGTTGCGAGGTACGGCACCGGTGAGAACTGCTCCACTGCCCCTTTCTTCACGATCTGGATGAATGTTCACACATGAGATAAGAACAAGATGAGAGCAATGGCATTTTCGATGATACCGACTAACGTGCGAGCTAGTTCTACAGAAACCATGGCGAATAACAACTTAGAGAGAGAGATGAAAAGTTTGGTAGTGTTGAAACTTGAAATATGACATTGTTGATTCAGAATGAAGAAGATGAAGTTTGACGGGTAAACGGATACGATTGATGACACCAGGGGTAGTAACCGAACAAGAACAGGGCACCAGGTGCTGCTATGGGGGTTTCTTGTGTGGTGAGAATAAAAGATTGCCTGGTTTGGGTTTTTTTTTTTCCAGAATCAAGGTTCGTGATCTCACTTAGGGTTATCAGCAGCACTGCACAAGAATCAACCGTAACTAGGGCTGTAAACGAACCGAACGAACACGAACAAGGCCATGTTCGTGTTCGTTCGTTAAGGAAATTAACATGTTCGTGAACTGTTCAGGAACACATACCGAACATAAGTTTATGTTTGTGTCCATTCGTTAAGGAAATTCAGTTGTTCACGAATAGTTCGTGAACACTTGTCTCTAGAACACAAACGAACGCAAGCAAATAAAAGCAAATAAAAACAAACGCAAACGAACATTTAACTTGAAAATAAAAAATAAAAACATCGTTATCCTTAAACATTTAATATAAGTAGTTAAATACAACCATCAAATGATAAATCAAAACACAAGAAGTCTACTAGACCACCAAACGATGAATCAAGTTTAACTAATTTAGACATAATTATCCCCAAAAATGTATTAGAATGTCCAAATTTTAGCTACTTCGAAAAAATAGGGTTTCAAGTTTTCAATATGTTTAGACAAAAGGTTTATTATTTATTATTTTTTATATAATCAAACAAACACGAACGAACGTAAATGAACATATTACCGAACGTTCACGAACGTAGTCGAACGAACGAGACCTGTGTTCGTGTTCGTTCGCTAAGCTAACCGAACAAATTTTTTTGTTCGTGTTCGTTCGTTAAGCTAATCGAACGAACATAAACGAACTTCCTGCTGAACGGTTCACGAACGGTTCGCTGAACGTTCAGTTCGTTTACAGCCCTAACCGTAACCTTTAGTTAGGGTTACGAGCTGATACACAATAGTCTTGACCTACAACTTTGATCAAACCCTATAATACATCCAATCTTGATCAAACCGTAAATCATTAGATCTGTACGTATTCACCCCAAATTAGATCTGAACACAAAGACACTTCAAACCGAATATCAAAAAACCCTAGATCCGAACCAAAAACATCAAGAAGACACAGATCGGAACTTTGAAATCCAAGATCTGAACTGAAACACAATATCAACGGAAAAACACTTAGTTCGGAGCTTTAAAGCTCTGATACCATGTAAAAAACATGATATAAAGTTCGTAATCAACAAGAACACAAGATCAGAAACTTTTATTAACCCAAAAGAACAGAAGATTACAAACTCAACTGATTCAGACTATACAAACACTAAATCTCTCAATCACTCAACAACAGAAGATCACCACCACGATAATCTCTGATCAATCAATAGAACTTACGGCTAGAATCATTGATTCAAGACGAATCAATGAACAAATCAAGAAACCGTAATGAACTTGAAGAGAGAGAAAACAAGTGCAAAAATATCTGAATTAACTAAGACAAACTGATCAAGAGTCTAATAATATCGGTTGTTCTCTTCTTTCCTTATAAATAGCAGCCCAGCAATCTGACTCCAGTAGCAGCCCAACTGCAGTAATGAGCCCACGAACTGCAACTCAGCTTCAAGCCCACATTGCATAAGCCCACGAACATCCATATTTAATATTCCTCACAATAGAAATAAAGAAATATTAGCCAAATAACATGAAACAAACTAAAACAAATATTTCTTACTAATACAAATGATTATATATAATTGCCATGGGAATTGCATATATTTCAACAATCGGCTTCTTCTAGGCCATTATGAGAATTTAGATAATTTGAATAAGTCAAATTTTTAATCTATAAGTACTCTTTAAAACATGTTCTTACTTCACATCTATTTAGTGAATTCTTTTATAACATTATATTTTGTTACTTTTAAATGTACGAGTACTTCTTGCATATGATAGTTTGATTATTAAAGAAGGATACATATGATACTTAAAATTTGGTTTATATATGATATTAGAAGTTTTCTATATACATGATATTTTCATCTCGAAGGGGCATATTCTTGTGGTAACGTGTCTCTCCTTTATTTTAGACGTGAAGGTTTCAAATTCTACAAGTGCAAGTATATGTGGTTAATAGAAGTAGATTAGAATTAGTACCCATTCTAATATATGTGATATTTCAAAATTGATTTGAGTTAAAAAGATGGATTATTTAGTAATTATTGTTTCGTGATTTTTTTTTCTAACTGTGATACGTTATATAAAAAATAACGAAAATCATAATTTAAAATAAACTAATAGTCGTTCATCATATTTTTAAATACTTCAACTCCTTATAAATTTATTACTATTATTTTCCACAGTATTCTGTCAATATTTATATATAGTTAAATATAAAAAATAATGAAATCAAATCTTAATATACCTCTTAAATATAAAACGTTGGTATTGAAATAGTCAACTGAAAGTCGGTGGAATTCAACGAGTGTCGGTGGTCCACTCGCACTTATCAGTTCTAAATATCTCTTCTTCAACATATTACTTCCTTCCGGATGTTTCATGTTTGAAATCTAGATCCGACTTTAAAACATTTGGTAGTTGATGCCATTGGATATTTGGTTAAATAAATAAAATCAAATATTTTTAACAACGATTTAATATTCGATGTTAAAACTCCACGTGTTAAGCATTTGCATCGAGATAGATGATAAACAAGTAATAAAGTCGAGTCCTCAAATCACTGGTGACGTCTAAAGAATCTCGCTGGCGTTGCAATGCCCCTGTTTCCGTCTCCTACAAGAAAGAAAACCTTTAGCCTCGTCACGGAGGGCCCCGGGAGGGGGATCCGTGAACAAGCTCCGGCGTGAGAATAAATAAACTTGCCGGAGATAAATGAGAAGTCTATTCCGACGAGTATGATCGCCGGAATATTCTTCTTGGTGTGGATTCTTATAAGTGAGTTATTATGTCGGAATAAATGAGAGTGTGTGATGGTCGTAATAAATGAGGCTGTAGAGTATTTAGACAGTGGGGTATGGTGGGGCGGGAGTTTGGGGCATGGGTTGACACGTGGAACTTGAAGAACTCAATACACAAACCCAAGTTGTAGGGAGTATGGTGGGCGTGGCTGGGCTGGCGTGGCCAAGCCACATCAATTTTTTTTAATATATATATATATATATATATATATATATAACTAGGGATGAGCAAATCCCGATCCCGTCCCGATACCGATAATCCCGATCCCGAAATTTCATGAATACTTGATACCGATGCCGAAACATGTCGGTTCGGTACGGTATCGGTATTTTGAGGGTAAAAGTCGGTATTTTACCGATACCGAAAAAACCAAAATGTGGATACCGTTTCCGATACCGAAACATGCCGGGATCGGGATTATCGGTATCGGGATCGGGATGGGATCAGGATGGGATCGGTATTTTATACCATTTGCTCTTGCCTATTTATAACCATTAAAAATTACCTAAATATACATAATAATTATAAAAAATAAAAAACAATCATTCTTCGTCGTCTTCGTCGGTTTCGAACCCAGGAATCGTTGAAACATGATCCACCAAATCAGATCGAAGGTTGTGATGTATATCCCTTGACTTGATCAAAAACTCATTTGACGCTTTATCTTCGTCTGTAACTGTTACGTTACCTGGTTGGGGGTTATCGTCATCATAGTAGGTAACGACCACTCTACCTTCATCCTCCAAAATCATGTTGTGAAGAATGATACATGCGTACATCACGTTTCCAATCTGATCCTTGTCCCATAGTCGACAAGGCATTGCCAATATTCGCCACCTTTTCTTCAAAACACCGAATGCTCGCTCGACGTCTTTACGTGCAGCCATTTGGACCCTGTTAAACTTTAATCTCTTTGGATCTATGGTACCGTGTCTTATGAACGATTTTACGAAAACCTCCCACTCTGGGTAAATCCCATCAACTAGGTAGTACCCATACACGTATTCAACCCCGTTTACAAAGAAAGTTCCTTTGGGTCCTATACCATTTACCCGATCATTGAAAAGGGGCGAGTGGTTTATGATGACAATATCATTATGTGAACCTGGCATACCGAAGAACGCATGCCATATCCAAATATCTTGGGACGCAACCGCTTCAAGCATGATGGCTGGCATCCCGTGAAATCCACTCGTGTGAGCGCCTTGCCATGCGGTAGGACAAAGTTCCCAAGGCCATTTAATACAATCTAAACTACCTAGCATCCCGAGTAGCCCATGATAATCTGCGTGATGTTCCAATATTTGTTGCATGTCACTCAACGAGGGCTTTCTCAAATATCTTTTCCTATAAAGTTCTAAAATACACGAACAAAAGTTGTGAAGACTTTCTTTAGCTACACGTGCAGACATTTTTAAATAGTCATCCATAATGTCCGAACTATTGTCGTACGCTAACTGCCTAAGTGCGGCCGTGACCTTTTGCCACGTACTAAATCCTAATTGCCCGGTTACATCCGGTTTTTGTTGGAAATAAACATACTTCTCCTCAAGATCTCTAGATATCCTTAAAAATAAGTTTCTACTCATACAAAAACGACGCCTAAACATTTTTTCATCATACTTAGGTTCCGCTGAGAAGTAATCGCTTACCAACAAATTGTTAGCGGTGTGCCGTTCACGAGCGATGTACCTCCTCCGTTTAGGTGGCGGAGTCTCTTCCTCATCGTCTTCCACAATAACTTTCACCACCGTCGCGATCATTTGTATAAATATTTCCGCACCATCGTCAGATGATGATGACGATTCGCTTGAACTTGAAGAACTCATGGCAAGATTATGTTTTATATGTTTGATATTGTGTGAGATAAATGTTAAATATGGTAAGGTATTTATAAATGAATTTAAAAAAAATGCCCCAACGGCTAGTTTGGTTTGGCCATTGAGAGCCCGCCATGTCATATTCATAGACCCGCTCCACGCCCGGCTTTAAAATCCCACCCCTTGGGCCACGCCCCAACCCAAGCCCACCAAGGTGGTGGCTTGGGCGTTTTCAGCCAATCCACGCCCCAACCCAAGCCCGATACCCCACAGTCTTAGTGAGAGTTTTCTTGTGTGTTAAGGGTCGTTACTTACCTTCCTTATATAAAGGAGATCACTTATCTCCCTTGGAAAATAATGCCTGGACGATCTAACGTCATTATGCTGCCTTTGGGGAACTCAGACACGTGTCTGAGCCCCATCGGTGGGATCAGGGACTTCAATTAATGAGGCCAGCTCAATTGTACCATGTTTCTGGCGATTTCTTTCTCCTTATCAATCAGGCATTTAATGCCTTGCAGCATCCTTGGATTCCTTTCCTCTGTTTCCCACTCATTTCAAGTATGTAAGACCTTTATCGAGAGAGGACGTAAGCCATGGGCTTAGCAATTGGGCCCAGACGATAAGAGCCCAAGACGGGTTATGTTGGGCTACCAACTGGCCAGTCGTCAAATAGCAAAACTAAGGTTCTGTTTGTTTTTTCAGAGGTAAAATGTCTGTAGTCTGCGGATCACATCTACAGACATATGTAGCAGAAGAGGTGGACCAAACCTCTGCAGTCTTCAAAAAGAAGACTGTATGTTTTTTTTAACTTCTGTAGACTGCATAGGTTTAGTCGACCTCTTCTGCCTATTATTGAATGACACATTGGGTTGATCGTATTTTGTAAACAACTCATCGCTCAAACCCTCTTTCTATTAATCAACAAACAACCGTGTTTATCTCATTAATGCAAGTCTCTAATAAGCATTTTAGATGCTCATTTGACCATTGTTGCTTCTCTCTCATTTCTATCAATCAACAAACAACCAATGAACATAATACGCATGAATCGAGTAAGCATAATCAAACCATTTTAAGCGACAACATAATAGGCACAAATCAATTAAGCATAATCAAACCATTTTAAGCGACAAAAAACACCAATAATATATGAACATATAATACATAATTTTCACATAAACAAAAACACCAACAATTCACATATGATATATAATCTTAAAAATCAGAAAACAAACATAAAAAACACCAACAACAAATAAATAAAATAAAAACACAAACAATGTATGAACATATAAATACATAATCTCCCGTGAAGGGGGAAAGGAAATGAACGACGGCAACGACGATCTGGGGGAGGAGATGAATGGCGGATGCGCGACGGGGGTGTGGGAGGAGAGGTGGTGGCGGCAGTAGCAGTCTAGGGGAGGAGATGCACGACGGTGGCGCGGCTGGGGGGGGGAGGTGGTGGCGGTGGCAAGGAAGAAGAAGGGTTGTGGGGAGAGGTTAGGGTTTTCTTGAAGAGCTGTGTGTTTTGTGATATTAGAAAAAAATGTAGAAGAGATTAGAAGAGGGTAGTCCACATCTACACCAAAAAGAGGTCAACCATACCTTTTTAAATGAAATGTATTCAAGAAAACAAACACTATGCAGACTTAAATGTCTGCGCGTGGTCTGCGTGGCGCATACATATGAGGAGAAGAAGTGCTTTTCAAGAAAAATAAACACCCCCTAAGTCTTTTAGAAACTACGTCCATAGATCTCGGGATTATAACGTTACTATGCATGACCCTTTGAATTCGCCTAAGTAAAAACTACGCCAATAAATCTCGGGGTCAAAACTAAGTCTTTTAATAACTATTTGGTTAAATAAATAAAAGAAAAAGAGTAAACTGCCATTTTGGTCCCTGTGGTTTGGGCACTTTCGCCATTTTAGTCCAAATCGCAAACTTTTTACATCTGGGTCCCTGTGGTTTGCATTTTGTTGCCATTTTAGTCCAAAATCCAAAACCCCCTATTTTGACTGTTGAAACCTGATTGTTTTGTCTTCTTGTACAGGGGCATTTTGGTCATTTTAATTTTGTTATAACATATCTGCAGACAAACCACATCTCCACCCTCACTTTCAACCTAAACAAACCCAAACTCCGAATTCCCCTTGTTCTTGCACAAATTCAGTGTTCTGATCTTGTTTGCGTTCAAATGTTACCTTCCAAAGGTGGAGCTCCTCCACCGCCTTTACCCCCTGACCCAGATTTGCAGCCTAACCCCTCAGAAATTTCTCTTTCGCGCCGTTTCTCTACCAGGTCTAGTAGTGCCGCCAAAAATGACAGAGAGCAATCTGGCGCCCTAGCTTCCTCAGGTGTCTCTATTGGATCCAACAAAGGAGTTCACAAGGCGTCAAAGGGTGAAAGGGGCGTATTCCCTTGGCCAATATCAGTGTGAACGATTTACTTCATGGAAATTCGAATGTCACCATCCAGGAAAAGAGTATGGCTTCAATTGCGGCCATGGAAGTTGAGGGTGCTCTCTTGCAACCTACACTTGGAGGTATTGACCCATCTATCAAGAAATCGATGTCAAATCCAGATGACCCAGGTATAATCCCCCCTGTTTCTTGTTCTACACCCTCTAAATCTCCGTGCACAACAAATTCAATGTCTGTTGAAGTGCCGACACCGGTTAAGATCCTTAATTTTGACGATATGGGGAATTTAGAGGATGGTAGTTGGGTTTCGGAAGAAGAAGAGGTAGTTGAGGGACAGGATTCTCCTCATCAGCCAGAAAACATGGATGCTATGGCAACAGTCCCACCACCATCTCCCACCACCACCTCCACAACCATCTGCCACCACCTTATTCTTCACCGTCCACCTGCCACCGCCACCGCCACCACCCGCAACCGACCTGCCATCAACACACCTAGCACCATCACCACCAACAACACCCACCGCCCCCACCCACACCATCTATCACCGTCCACCAACCTCCTACCACCACCACAACCACTTCGTCGCCGCCCACCCCAACCCTAACCAAACACCCAAAAAATTCAACCTTTCAACTGGAAATTACCTTCACAGGTGGTTATCCACAAATGGCGAGCTTAGGTTTCGATTTGGCACCTGGAGTCTTAATTTCGATTTAGAAAAATACAGATATGGTGGAGGAGAAGCAAGCATCTGAACTAGATTTATATTTAGATAGAGAGAGAGAGAAGAGAGAGAGGTTTTAATCTGGGGAAAGATGAAGATGCTTTTATTTAGTTATAATAATTTTAAAATGACCAAAATACCCCTGAGGGTAAGGACAAAACAGGAGGTTTTAATTTGGTGATTCTGGTCAAATATCACTTTTGAACCAAAATGGCAACAAAATGCAAACCACAAGGACCCAGATGTAAAAAGTTTGAGATTTGGACTAAAATGGCAAAACTGGCCAAACCACAGGGACCAAAATGACAGTTTACTCAAAGAAAAAAGATGATCATTTTACTAGTATATGACATTGATTTTCCTACAAGAAGAGAAAATTACTAATCAATTTACTTGCTAACTTAGTTTTTTGGTTTAAAGAAATCTTGAACTCCTTATTTAAGTAAACTTGAGATATTACATCCCGTTTTAAATTACTCCAACAAGTCATGGTCGATAAATATTGATAAGGTTATTCTCATGTATTGGTTTTCACTAGATGATAATACCAAAAAGAGAGTGCGCTAGATGCATCTAGAGGGTAGAGGCGGCACACAAGAAAAGCCCCCACCAACGAATCGGCCAAGAAACTACATGAAGAATAGTTAAGACAAACGACATCAAGGGCAGGTGCAGTTACTACTAGGGCTGAAAATGAGTCTAGCCGGGCCCATGGTTGAAGTTAAACGAATCGGTTTTGCTTGAATCGTTTATTTTATTGTGCTGAAATGTTAAGCTCGAGCTCGGCTCATAAAAACCCCATGCTAGCTCGTTATAAGATTGAGCCAACTTGTTTATTTAAAATTTAGAGTTAAACGCTATTTTAGTCCTTGTGGTTTGTGTCATTTTGCCATTTTAGTTCAAAGGTTTGAAACGTTGCCATTTTAGTCCACTGAGTTAAATCCATCCCTTTATTCTGTTAACTAGAAGGGCATTTCAGTCATTTTATATGTAATTCTGTTAACTAAAAGGCAATTCGACCATATAAAATGTTTGAATTACCCTTCTAGCTAACAGAAAAAATGGACAGAATTAACCTAATGGACTAAAATGGCAACGCTTGAAACTATTTGGACTAAAATGACAACGTTTCAAACATTTGGACTAAACTGACAAAATGACCCAAACCATATGGACTAAAATAACATTTAACTCTAAAATTTATATGTTCACATATGTTCCTAGGGTAAGGTTCATTGGGGAACACTAAAAAAGTAGGGAACAGCGGGGAACCGACTCAAACGAACTCCGATTGGAGTCATTCCAGCAGCGTTGGAACCGGCTCGTCGAACCCTAACTAAGATATCTTAACCCGAAACCCTAACTCCTAAACTCTAAACCCTAAAGCTAAAAAATAAGGCTAAAACGTAAGCTAAACCGTAAAATCTAACCTATAAACCCTAAAATCTAAACCCTAAAATCTAAACCCTAAAGGCTAAACCTAAAGCTAAACCCTAAACTCTAAAACTAAACCCTAAAGCTAAACCCTAAAGCTAAACCCTAAAAGCCAAACCCTAATATATTTAGGGTTTAGGGGTTATGATTTAGGGTTTAGGGTTAAAGGATCCTAGTTAAGGTTCGACGAGCCGGTTCCAACGCTGCTGGAATGAGTCCAATCGGAGTTCGTTTGAGTCGGTTCCCCACTGTTCCCCACTTTTTTAGTGTTTCCCAATAAACCTCACATTATGTTCTTATATATAAAAAACCCCAAAAAATAAATAAATTATTATTTTATTATACATATTTTGCAAAATTTATGAACTTAATACTTGTAATCTCTCTCTATGTATGTATTAATATTTGGGCTTTACTATAAATGATCCAAACGAGCAAGCCAACATGCGAACTTCACTTGGATCTGACACAACTCATTTACAAACAAGCGATGAGCTTTTTAAACAATCCTAGTTACTGTTATTGCGGAACACAGGGAAGTTACTACTGAAATTTCTCGTACCCACTTGATAATGAGATTTCTAGAATATTACATGAAGAGTCTTTTCAACAACTTACACGTGTCTCAAAATAAATCAAGGTGAAGAAACACCATATATCCTCGAGTTACAAAAAAAGAGATAGTAAAAGAGAAAAAAAGGGCCAATTTGAGTACAAGAAAGCACAAAGGTTGTAGAGATTGCCTTATTATGATCTTGAATATCTATTCAAATCATGATTTTCCTATATAAATATCACCTACACCTAAATGTTTTTACATACAATCATCTTATAAATCTTCTCTACTGCTACTTTGTTTCGAATTAGTTATCTTTCATTCTACGCTGATCCGCAGGCTATTTGGTTAGCTTGTAACGTTGGAAAAGGTTGAATTCCATCTTAACTACACAAATTGAAATCATCATTACTATTATAGTCAAATGAAAATTAGGTTGTTATACTTTTGTAACATTCATTATTCGAAGTTCCCATCTTGCATGAATAAAAGTGTTTGTGCCAAATTAACATTCATTATTAGAAGTTCTCATCTTGCATGGAAGGCATGTGCAATTAATTTGAGTTGTAATCTCATCATGTTTGTATGTTTTTTTTTTTTTTTTTTTTTTTTTTTTTTTTTGTTCCATTTGATGAATGCATGTGTCATCGAGTCATGTCTGGGACTTTAAAGTAAATATCATTATACGGATTTTATATCTGTATTGGCATAATTTTTGTATAGACGAAATTTTTCAGTACTTCATTAGTTAACAATGTAGAAAAATTAAGAAGCTTCCTAAAGAATTGATGACTACGACGTGAGCTGCTAAGCACTCTAGAAGCAGGTTAGGTACTGATTACTGATGTGCATACAAATAAACATATATTACTTTATTCTATTATTATTATTTTATTATTTTACTTTGTGTTTAAAAAGGGTTGCTCGGTTGGTTGGATCGTCATCTTTGAAAAAGATGTTTTCTGTCTCGAAAATGTAAATAAAATAATAAAACAATTGTCTGGCCCACAGTTTCGGATTGGGACCCACCATTCAAAATTTGGGCCCACCATCTCGGATAAAATAATCCGGATTAAATCCGACCCGTGATCTCGGATGGATTTAGGACCACTGTTTTGAGATGGGCCTGGCCCATGAATTACAGGTCCAATATGAAACACTATAAATTGTGTTATTTTCTCATTTGAGTAGTATCTCGGACATATTTTCAATCCTTAGCATTTTGGATCATCTCGGATTCTTTCTCTTGGACTAAAAGGTTTGCAGGCATCTCGGATGGATCTCGGATGAACTTTGATGATCAACTTGCATCTCGGATGAGTTTCGGATCAACCAATATGCATTTTCGGATAATGCACAAAATGTCGCAACCCCCACCCCTATCTGTCCCGGGAACTGGCGGCCACGAGACCAGTTTTGGTGGTATCATTTTGGCAGCGGAAATTTCTTCAGAACCGTAGTTAGGAAATGTTTATCAGAGTAAATACCACACTTTTATATTATTAAACGTATTGGGATAAAACCCAAGTTTTCATTACAAACATTTTCATAGGGAAAATCCCTATTTTATTGAATAAAACATCTTCTTTTATTTAGGTAACTTTTATAGCCACTTTTCCAAGCCTTCAGTGCTGTCCAGCTGGCTTCTAGTTGGCTCTTACATTTTGTTACCTGAAACGCGTTTAAAAATATTTTGTCAGTGGGAAATACTGGTGAGTGAATCCCAGTTTAATCAAGAAGAGTTTTATCCTTTAACAGTATTGAGAGTTATCACATTGTTTATTTCTACACAATTACTCATTCAGTATTGTCAATCCTGACTGGTGGGTCATATTACACATTGGCTAACTCGTTGTCTAATGGTAACGTGTTCCACATTTTGTATACAAAACCCCAACATACCGGCAGTAATTGAAGAACTACAAAGACTCAATCACTGCTTTATCACATTGTAAAACATTTAAGGTTTTGTAAAAACAATTTACAAAAAGGAGATTACTCACATTGCTGACTTAGGTTTTCTGTAAGGGTTTCCTGGTGATTATCTATAATTTACACAAATGCACATATGTTAGTAAAATAACCCATTATTTACAATAGTAATACCCTCCCCGAGACGGCATTCCAACGACTACGTTGAGCAGAACCTCGACAGCCGTTACGGAACCCTGGATCAATCGGACAGCGTATCTAATACGTAACCGGGGTTATAATACTTACATCGGGGCAGAACTTCGTTAATTAGGGGGTATTATTCCCGGAAATTACTTATACTATGTAGAAATTTGTGAGAAAGAAAGAGACTGAACGATTTGACTGAAGGCCCGATGCCCTCAATTTATAGGGCTGGTCTTTGGTTCCGTCGCGCCCCGCGTAGCATTAGGCTAAGGCCTACACGGCCCGCCAAGGACTTCGTGTCCGGTTATAGGCTTGCCGAGTCAGCCCTAGACCCCACACGCGTCAGACACGTGGCGTGCTCCAGTGCGTCCTCGTATACAGGTCGTCGCGCCCTGCGTAGCCTTGTGCTATATCCGTCGCGGGCCGCAAGCGACATTAAAAATTGATTTTTATTTTATTTTTAATGATATAATGTATTTTAGGATCGTTTTTCACATACGGGGTGTATTTTAAGACATAATGGAAAATTTTAATATATTTTAGGGTGTCAAAATATTTTAGAGGGTTGTTATATCCTCCCCACCTTGTTTTAGAGCTCGTCCTCGAGGTCTACTGGAACAGGTGTGGATATTTCCTTTGCATTTCTGATTCAAGCTCCCATGTGTATTCTGGTCCTCTTTTGGAGTCCCATTTCACTTTGACCAGAACTAATCTCTTATGCTTGAGGTTCTTAACTTTCCTGTCTTCAATCTGTAGAGGCTTCTCTACAAACTTTAACTGTTCATTTACCTCTATATCCTTAAGAGGCACTACTAGCGATTCATCAGCTAAGCATTTCTTGAGATTAGATACATGAAATACGTCATGTATTCCTGTCATTTCCTCTGGCAGTTGTAGCTGATAGTCTACCGGTCCTATTCTTCTAATAATCTTAAAAGGTTCAACATACCTGGGGCTTAGCTTTTCTCTTTTGATGAATCTTACCACTCCTTTCCAAGGAGATACTTTCAATAACACTTTATCTCATACTTGAAATTCCAATGGCTTACGTCGGTTATCAGCATAACTCTTTTGTCGATCACGTGCTGCTTTCAGTCATTCCTTGACTTGAATGATTTTGTCTGTTGTTTCTTGTACTATCTCAGGTCCAGATAGTTGCTTTTCTCCAATTTCTGCCCAACAGACTGGCGTTCGGCACTTTCGTCCATAAAGTGTTTCGAATGGTGTAGCATTGATACTTGTGTGATAACTGTTATTATAAGAAAATTCTATCAATGGTAAATGATCCTCCCAATTACCTCCGAAATCAATTACACAAGCTCTAAGCATGTCTTCCATTGTCTGAATTGTCCTTTCGCTTTGTCCGTCCGTTTGTGGATGATAAGCGGTGCTTAGATTCAAGTTGGTTCCCATTGCTTTTTGGAAACTTGTCCAAAAAATGAGAGGTAAAACGACTATCTCTGTCAAAAACAATTGATAGAGGAATTCCATGTAATGAAACCATTTCATTTACATATAATTTAGCTAATTGTTCCATACTGAAAGTTTCTTTCATTGGTAGGAAATGAGCTGACTTAGTTAGCCTGTCTACAATCACCCAGATTGTATCATTACCTTTTCTTGTTTTGGGTAATTTAGTAACAAAATCCATTGTTATTAATTCCCATTTCCATACATGCATTTCTAATTGTTGCAATAAACCTGAGGGTTTCTGATGTTCAGCTTTGACTTGTGAACAGGTTAAACACTTTGCAACATATGCTGCTATATCCTTTTTCATTCCTATCCACCAAAAATTCTTCCTTAAGTCCTGATACATCTTATCACTTCCAGGATGCATCGTATACTTAGACTTATGGGCTTCTTCTAATATACGGTGACGTAGGTTTACTAATTTAGGTATCCACATCCTTTTCTTATGGAATCTCCAAATTCCATCTGTTTTTTGTTTTAATTCCTTAATCATTCCTTTTAATTTTTCAGTATCATTCTTGATTACTGATTCTTGTGCTTTCCTAATATGATCATTTAAATCTACTTGCAGATTTAACTTAAGAGAACATACTCTTTTTGGCTTTTCGTGATACTTTCGACTTAAAGCATCAGCTACTATGTTTGCTTTTCCTGCGTGATACTGGATATCACAATCAAAATCACTAAGTATCTCCATCCAACGTCTTTGTCTCATATTCAATTCTTTTTGCCCAAAAACATACCTTAAGCTCTTATGGTCGGTGAATATGGTAAACTTACTACCGTATAGGTAATGTCTCCAAATTTTAAGGGCAAAAATTATAGCTCCTAATTCTAGATCATGGGTTGAATAATTCTCTTCATGATTCTTAAGTTGTCTAGAGGCGTAAGCTATAACCTTTTGACGTTGCATTAATACACATCCATAACCTAATTTAGAAGCGTCACAATAGATTACAAACTCCTCAGTTCCTTCTGGTAACGCTAGTATGGGTGCGTTGGTTAATCTTTGCTTAAGAATTCTAAAGACTTCTTCTTGTTTTGGTCCACATTCAAACTTAACAGATTTACAAGTTAACTTAGTTAAGGGAATGACTATTCTAGAAAAATCTCGAATAAACCTTCTATAATAACCGGCTAATCCTAAGAAACTTCTAACCTCAGTTAGTGACTCAGGGGTTTTCCATTTGGTAATTGCCTCGATCTTCGTGGGATCTACATGAATTCCTTCATGATTAACTAGATGTCCAAGAAATTGTACCTGTTCTAACCAAAACTCACACTTCAAAAATTTTGCATAAAACTTTTCTTTTCTCAATAAACTTAGAAGTGCGTGCAGATGGGCTACATGTTCCTCTTTGCACTTGGAATAAATAAGAATATCATCTATAAAGACAATTATGAATTTATCCAAATATGGCTTACATATTCGGTTCATCATGTCCATGAGTGGAGCTGGGGCATTGGTTAAACCAAATGACATGACAGTAAATTCATAATGGCCATACCTTGTTCTGAAAGCGGTTTTAGGAATGTCCTCTTCCTGTACCTTTAATTGATGATATCCTGACCTTAAATCGATTTTTGAGAAAAATCGTGCTCCTTGCAATTGATCAAACAGATCATCTATTCTTGGTAATGGATACCGATTCTTAATCGTGACCTTGTTTAACTCACGGTAATCAATGCACATACGCATTGATCCTTCCTTCTTTTTAACGAATAAAATCAATGCTCCCCATGGTGATGAGCTTGGCTGTATGAATCCTTTCTCCAACAATTCATCTAACTGTTTCTTCAGTTCCTGCATTTCTGCGGGTGCCAATCGGTAAGGTGCTTTGGCAATTGGTGCGGTTCCCGGTATTAAATGGATTCTGAATTCAACTTCCCTATCTGGAGGTTGCCCTGGTAGCTCTTCTGGAAATACATCTGAAAACTGGAATACTACCGGAATATCCTTTAATTCTTTCCCTTTAGTGTTAGTGATTATGGAAATCAAATACACCAATGATCTTTTTCTTATATAACTTGTAGTTTTCATCACAGAGATGAATTTTGTAGATTTAGAAAACTTATTTCCTTTAATTGTGATCTTTTCACCCCTTGGTGAATTTACTTGAATTGACTTTTGATCACATAAAATACTGACTTTATTGGCTATTAACCAATCCATTCCTAACACAACGTCAAATCCTGCCAGATTCATGGGGTAAAGGTTTGCAATAAATTTCTGATTTAAAATTTCTATTCTTGCTCCCTACAAGATTTCAGAAATCTTAATGGTTTCCCCGTTTGCTGTCTCTACTAGACATTCTTGTGGAAGTTTAGTTAATGATTGATTAAGAAGTTTGCAAAATGAAGTATTAATAAAACTTTGGTTTGTACCAGAGTCAAATAATACTTTAGCAAAAACATCATTAACTAAAAACGTACCGGTGATCACATCCGGGATCATCTTTGCTTCTTCTGCAGTCAGAACAAATGCTCTTGCGTTTTTAGTATTCTTGGCGTTCGCAGCAGGAGCTAACTTTGGACAGTTAGGCTTGATATGACCTTGTTCTCCGCAGTTATAGCATATTCTATTGCTAGGATTTTTCCTACAGTCTTCCTCCTTGTGTCCAGAAATTTTGCAAAAGTTACAGTATATGGAGTATCTTCCGGAATGCTTTCTTTTGCAATACTTACAGTAGCGTGCAGAGGTAGAACCTACATTTCTCCCACGGTTAGAATTTCTAGAACGGAATTCTTGGGTAAGTTTCTAGGTTAGGTTCCTCATCCGATCCTCTTCTCGTGTACGGACTAATTCATCTGTCAAGGTGTTGGCTAGTTCTATAGATTCTTCTATGGTTTGAGGTCTAGCTGCCTTGACTACATGTCTAATCACTCCAATTAATCCCCAGATGTAACGGGAGATTAAAACTGGTTCAGGTGAAGCAAGGGTTGGTACTATTCTAGCATATTCAAAGAATAATGTAGTATAACCCTTATTATCTACCCCAATCATCCTAAGGTTTAGGAATTTGTTTGCTATCTGATCTTTTTCATTAGGAGG
The DNA here is from genome assembly GCA_030545235.1 of Helianthus tuberosus. Lineage (NCBI taxonomy): Eukaryota > Viridiplantae > Streptophyta > Magnoliopsida > Asterales > Asteraceae > Helianthus > Helianthus tuberosus. Next base: position 105,518,514 of record CM060451.1, on the reverse strand, counting down.
GCAGAATTTTCTTTCTACCATGTTTTTAAATTCCTCCTATTCCATATTGTAAGTTCTATCACTTCCTCTAGACTGGAGGATAGTGTTCCACCATTCTAGCGCTGAATTCTTAAACAGATTGGAAGCAAACATTATCTTATCCTCTTCCGCACATTTACTTATTCTTAAGACTGCCTCAGTCTTTTCTATCCAGCGTAGAGATGCAACGGCCCCTTCATTGCCCGAGAATTCCATTGGTTTACAAGACCAGAATTCTTTATAAGAACAACCGTAAGACACGGTTCTTCTTCTTTTGGTAATGGGCACTTGAAGTATGGGTCCATTGTTAATGCATTTTTTAGGTTCAGAAGGTCGTTTGCTATCATGTTTACTTTTATTTTCGGCTTCCCTAACCGTTTTGATAATAAATGGCATCGCATCTATTATCCCTTGTGCCACTATATGTTGCATGGCACTGTTATCCACTTGGTTTCCATTATTGTTGTTCGGGTTCTCATTATCCAAGTTATTGTTACTCTGGTTATCGTTATTCTGGTTTTCCTGGTTTACTTCGTCGCCCATCTGAATTTTAAACATTTACCAATTATTAATATCACAAAATAATTAATAATTTGGGCAACAACCACACAACACACATATTGTTTAAAAGCGTCGAGCATTGCGACTTTACTCTTTTTTATATAGTATGCATCTAATACACACCGATACTAGAAATTAAAAATTATAATACAATACTACTATGCATCATTAACCACAATGTGGTCTATACTACAACATATATTATTATTATTATTATTATTATTATTATTATTATATTATTATTATTATTATTATTACCAACTCCACCATCTCCTTCACTGATCTGGATTCATCCAGTAATCCATATTGCGCTCGTCGTACTTCCAGACGAGTCGCTCTCCTACCTGCCTCATCTTCTCACTACTCTCTAAAATATCTTCTCCAAAAGTCCGGAGCTCATGCACATTTTCTGCACTCATTGGGGGTGCAGGTGCTGGTACTGGGTCTGGGTACTGGGGCATGGGCTTCTCCTGAGGGTACGTGTCACACCCCGACCACGTAAAACAACAAAACATGGCGGAAACGTCGGGGAGTGTTGTAACAGAATCATTGTTTCATAACACATGGAAATTGAAATATTGTTTTATTGATTAAAAGAGTTACAATGTCTTGACAATCAAAGAAATATAACATAAATAACTAGTCTTGCATCTTTTATTGTCACTAAGGCCCAAGTCCGCCTAAGTGTATCTTGATAAATCCTATGCATCATATCCTGAAACACATGTGAAAATAGGTACGTCAGCATAAAAAATGCCTGTGAGATACATAGGTTTTGTGAAAATAGAATTCATGACTTATGTTTAAGAAAAAGTTTAGTCATGAACCTCGTAATTTGTTTTGTCTTGTAAATCATTTGAAAAGTGATAAATAAACCAAATGATATATATGTATAAAAGAATAATACATGGTTAAGTAAATAACCAAGTAAAATGAGTTTATATCAGATAAGTTGTTTGTAAAACAATGTCTTGTGAAAAGTATGTTATTTGTATAAAATGTTATATGTCTAAATTGAAATAATTCAAATAACGCTACGATATGTAATACCATACAAGCACTTATATATAGGAAGTACCAGCGGCGTATCCACCATGCTTGTATCATATTACACACGCCTCATTACTTAAATCACTTACTCAAACCAAACCACCAAAGTAAAATGTTTATGTATAATCAAATGTCAAAATGTTTGTGTGAAAAACCATGTCTAATGTCTATGTCTAATGTAAATCATGGATTTTGTATATCAATGTCAAAATGTTTATGTCTAATGCAAATCATGTAATGTGTATCAAAAATATCATGTATGGTAAGTGAAATATATCAACTAAACCATATGTAAAATGCACAAAACAAGGTTTTGAAGTAAAACATGGTTTAAATCAAAGTTATGTTTTGTGGAACAAATGCATGCTATACTGATATAAACATCTATGCGGTATTGTGAAAATACATACATCCAAGCCTTGCGACTGTAGAATAGACCCTAGCACAAAGTCTAAGGTCCACCTAGAAATGTATTCGGATTCGGTCATTCCTTACGTCCAAACAAACCCGGGATTTCAGGAATGGGAGTTGTCATGTCCTATGGTACCACTACCTACTACCGAGCGGCATGATCGGTGTTAATGAATGTATATTGTCCCATTTAAACAAACCAAATGTCATACCAAAATGTAAGCATGTGATGAATAACAAATGTACTAAGTATGCACACAATGGGCATACATAGCATGAAATGTAATGTAAAACGATGTACTAGGTATGCAACAAAGGACATACATAGCAAAAACACAATGAAATCATGTACTATAAGTGTACTATTGAACATAACAAGCATATGATATGAAAGCATGAAAGGCACGAAAGTAACAAGTAGGCACATGTGTTTCACCCCAAAACAGTTTGAAAACGGTAAAAGAGGGGTCTATGTACTCACTTGAGATTGCTTAGTAGTCCTTGAGTAACAACTAAACAATGCTAGAGATCACGGATATCAAACGACACCTAATATAGGTAACTATGTTAATATACCGGACCTAAATCGGAGGATTGGATAGAATGAGGGTTCGTAAACCAAACGAGTATGGAGACTCGTGTAATATGGTTTAACAAAGCCTACATACTAAAATGAAACCTAACCTAAGTGCTTACGACCCATTATGACCCGTTTAGGTAGCTTATGCTACTTTAACGCGTCGTTCGCGTGAAATGCGTTCAGACCACTTAACTAGTCCTATGACAAGTAATATATGTCTTAACATGTCTAATATTGTTGCCAAATCAGTTTAGATACCAAAAGTTATGTTACATATGCTTAAAATGAATTTTGGCGTAAAATAGGGTATTTTGGTAATTTACCTAAGGCATATATACTACCTATCATACAACTAACTAAACATCGTGGCCATAAGGTATAACCTCGGAAGGTTATTCCCTACATAATATGGTCACCTAATGTGTTTGGTCGGATCCTAATGATCGACCAAACGGGTCGGGTTCGAAAGTATAAGCGATTGTTTAGATCGCTTACCTTACGACCCTATATAAGCACTAAACTAAAAGTGACGAGCTAAGCATGTTAAAACATGCTTAACTAAGTTTAGAAAACAGGTTTGGTATCAAAACAAACGGTTTTGATACCTAAGAGTAGTTTGGTTACAAAATACGCGAAAATGCGCATTTTGCCCGAAACTACGACTCGTCACTGAGCCTAGATAACGTGGTAATCAGTAGGTATAGTCACTAGGGACTATAACCATCGTGATTGCGCTCACGTTATGAAGTTCAAACGAACTTCGCATTGACCATAAACTGGTCAATGCAGAAAGTCAAACAAAGTTTGACTTTAACGCTAAAACGAATAAAAGAACGAAGGAACACTTACAAAGGGTCCCCGAAAGCTAATCTTGATCCAAGTAACTCAGGTATGAAGCAATGGCTTCAACTTAGAACATTCTTAGATCAGATTTGTGGGTTTTGCAAGTGAACTTGATGGGTATTTATAGGATAAGGACCACCGATAGGATCGTTTCTTGAATAGCGTGATATAATCTCATCCCTACACTTGTTGGTAACCTCATGTGCATCACATTGGCCCCCCATAAGCAGGAAACAACAGGTGGAATTGGGTTTAGAGTGCACAAGAGCTGTTAACAGCTGTTAAAACAGCTTTTGCTGATCTGAAAGGGCCTCACGTGACGCCTAGGGGGCTAGGTGTCACGTCTAGGTCCTTCTGATCACCAAACAGTTTCCAAAGTTTCCATTTCAGTCCCCGTTGTGTATTAAGGCCATTTCCGACATGTTTAAGGCTCTCTAAGTCAACTTTAAGGCCCTAAAATGATGCCTAAACATTGTGGACATGAAACATACTCAAAAATATGCCGGATGTTGGTTCGTTGGGTCGTACGATCGCGATGATCGCTTAATTACGACGGAATGCGCATAAGTGCGAAAAACGATCCAAATTGCGTGACGAATGGATTTTTCTTATGCCAAACACTAAAATAAAATATTTTAGTGCTTACATAAATTTTTGGATGTCCGGATGTATTCAGAACGTAAGTTATGCGCGAAAATGCAAACTTATGCACTTTTTGACGCTTTTAGTCCCTGAATGACCCAAAAGTTTATTTTAGCACACCGAACCCCTCAAAGCCTATTTCTAAGCTATGTAAAGGATATTTATGGTATGTTTAACTCATGGTCATGTTCCGGAATGCCTGTTACAGTTCAAATCGGCATACTTTCGCAGTTTGTCGAATTTAGTCCCTGTAAGCGATTAAACTTGATTTTGCCATACCAAAGCCTTCGAAACTTATTTCTAAGTTATGTAAAGGATATTTAAGGCATGTTAAGCCTATTTCACGATTCCGGAGTGTTCGTTGCATTAAACTGGTTATATTTACGCATCAGTGCGCGTATAACCTTCCAGAAAGTGATTTAAAGCTTGAAATCGAACAAAAATTGATATGTGCAAAAGATACACATATTTATACAGATCCCAAGTATGAAATATAATATTTCATTGGCTTGGTATTTGTTTGATGGTCGCAGTGACCCAGGTGTCACAGTCTCCCCTACTTTAGGAAATTTCGTCCCGAAATTTATTCGTAGGAGTCTATCTGTGACTTTGTGTCAAATAACCACCAGAGATATGCAAGGCATAATCCTGTCATTTCCTTAAAGGACATTCTTCAGAAACGAAAATGAACGGACGGAGTCATTTTCCTCAACGAGTATTCTTCAGAGGCGGAAATGAAGGAATAAACAAACGAGTATTCATTTCCTCAACGGACAATCTTCAGAAAAGAAAATGAACAAACAGAGTCATTTTCAACGGTTGCTTCATCAGAAATGGAAATGAAAAAGGATAATCAAACGGATATTCATTTCCTCAACGGACAATCTTCAGAAATGAAAATGAACAAACGGAGTCATTTTCAAAGGTTGCTTCATCAGAAATGGAAATGAAAAAGGATAATCAAACGGATATTCATTTCCTCAACGGACAATCTTCAGAAACGAAAATGAACAAACGGAGTCATTCTCATCGGTTGCTTCATCAGAAATGGAAATGAAAAAGGATAATCAAACGGGTATTCATTTCCTCAACGGACAATCTTCAGAAACGAAAATGAACAAACGGAGTCATTCTCAACGGTTGCTTCATCAGAAATGGAAATGAAAAAGGATAATCAAACGGATATTCATTTCCTCAACGGACAATCTTCAGAAACGAAAATGAACAAACGGAGTCATTTTCAACGGTTGCTTCATCAGAAATGGAAATGAAAAAAAGGATAATCAAACGGATATTCATTTCCTCAACGGACAATCTTCAGAAACGAAAATGAACAAACGGAGTCATTTTCAACGGTTGCTTCCTCAGAAATGGAATTGAATAGAGTTAACTCTAGTCACATGACAAAACTTGTTGTGGTTTCTGTGCACTAAATTCCATAATTATGTATGCATCCATAATTACGTAATTCCTTGCACAGTCCACACAGTTTGTCTTGTAATGTTTAGGGGAAGAAAATCAGACCTGTGATGAGGGTGACTAGACTACCATAGGGTCCTTCTAATTAGATCGACAGATGATCTTTTTAATTAGGCCACCAAGGAGTCCTTTCAGCTATATCATCACATGATGTTCCTAACCAGATTTTTGGATCAATCTGTTTAACTAGACCACTCAAGGGGTCTAATTATGGAATAGTACAATATAATCCAAGGGTCTTTACTATTACATAAAAGCTCATTGAGGATTTAATATAGTACCTTTGGATATCCTACCATGAATCCCTTATACGAAGATATGGAAGATTCTACGAGGATTTGGATAACAGAACTTGGATTACACAAAAAAGGAAACACATAAGCACATAATCACATAGTTGTTTAACTTGATTATTAATTTGTTATTAACTTGTTAGTGATTGAATATGGATATCCAAGGTACACCAGGAAACCAGTCGCTGGACTTCAATGTCCTCTGGGATCTATCTGAAAAGATAGGATGATCTCCCAAAAATTCGATTTTGTTTTCAAAGAAACGTAATATTCGAATTAAGGAACACAACAATTTTAGGATTTACGGAAATATCCTTAGGTGCCCTTATTAAGGATTTATAGTGGTACTTTGGGTATTCGTCCAGTGTTGTAACTTGCGCCTTGTACTTCGTTTCCTTAGAAGAAACGGGTACTTAGGAATTTCGTGGAAAACGCAAGAGATCATAAGATGGACAAATTTTGGGGGTAGTTTGCTTTTCAAGAAATACGTTTCCTTGCTTGTCGGTATTGTAGGGGATATGTTCTTTATACATACAACCACATAAATACATTGCAATGTAAATAAAAGATTTATTTATAAATAATGATAACAACTGTTTCATGGACCTTGACAACAAAAGAAAATACTACATAAGACGTGATTATTTCTAAACGATGTTGTCTTCTGGTTGGTCAGATGCTCATCCCTGTGCTGGATTTGCATTAGCAAGCTTTGGGCAATTTCTTCGGAAATGACCCATCTCGCCACAGTTGAAACAAGAACCTGGTAGAAAACGACCTTGAGCAGGATTGTTGTCAGCTTGATTTGGTGCAGCTGCAGCTGGGCAGACTCTTGCTGTATGGCCTATAAGTCCACAAGTTTGGCATTTGCGGCACTTTACATTAGCATGATGATGAAGGCTACATTGGTTGCACAAGGGTGCAGTTCCATTGTATGGCTTCCTGCACGGGGTTGAGCTGGTTGGTTGGGGACGGCTTGATCATTGTGAGTAACCATGGCGAAGTTCTGAGAAGCCTTTCGCTTCTTTGACTTCTTAGGGGATCCAGTATGTTCATCCATGGTCTTTAATTCCTCAATTGGTTTCTTGTCACTTTTTCGAAAAAGTTTACCTTTACTGATTTGAGATTCAGTCAAGGTTGCAGATAGCTCAATGGCCTGTCTAACTGTAGTGGGGTTACTACCAGTAATAATGTCCTGAACTGAGTCAGGGAGACCATCAATGTATTTTTTGATCGCTTTATCCAAAGGCGTAACCATGGTAGGACACAACAGGCTCAGCTCCACATATCGATCAGTGTATGCTAGATGTTCACCGCTGTCTTGCTTAAGATCGTTGAATTCCCTTTCTAAGGCCCTGATCTCGTGACGAGGGCAGAATTCCTTCATCATCAGAGCTCGAAGCTCTTCCCATGTTTGGGCCAGTGCCACATCGGCACCCCTATCTCTCATCACACCATTCCACCACGTCAAAGCTCGTTTCTCAAAGATGCTAGATGCGAAATCTACCTTTCGCTCGTTTGGACATTGAACATGTCTGAAGGTGCTCTCTAAACTCTCGAACCATTGCAGAAGTGCAGTCGCTCCTTGAGACCCAGAAAACTTTGATGGCTTAGCCGAGTTGAACGTCTTGAAATTGCAGGGGGCGTTATTGTTGTTGAGAGCTTGGTTACATTGAGCAACGATGTTCGGGATTGCAGCAGTCATTTGCTGTGTAATGACAGCTGCCAGCTCTTCAATAGATACCTGATTTTCGCGTCGTGGAGGCATTCTAAAAGGGGAAACAAGAGAGAAAACAAATGAAATGGCATTGGGTAAGAATAGGATGTTACAATTACTGACCAAATCATGGGTGATGGTCATTTGTTTGAACCACGAAGCAAACAAACGACACACAAAGGCTGAATCAAAGCAATTAGATCCTCATAATGTATCGCGAAGACATGCTCGCCTATAAGTGGACACTCACCCCAAGAGTTCCCAGGTAAGAGTGACTGGTCCGATTATGTGGATTTGTACGAACACTCTAGCCTTAGACAGAAAACTCAGGGTACAGGCATTCACTCTTCCAGTTTGCACGTGTTCACACTATTTAGGACCCAAAACTTTGACGAGATTTTGAAAACTCGAAGGGGTTCAAAACCTTATAACAGAGGGTTCAAAACCTTACAATAGAGGGTTCAAAACCTAGTAATCAGTCATCCAAAAACAGATGATTAATTTTCAAAGCGGATTCGGAATTGATGTTCTCGTCGTGGTTATCACCTAAGGATAGGTGACGTGCATGTTTTAAGATCTAAACACAAGATAACTTGCGTTGGGGTCCTAGAAAGGTTATAGTATAGGTCAAAGCATTACTAATAACCTAATTCCCTATAACCATTGGCTCTGATACCAACTTTTCTGTCACATCCCGACCACGTAAAACAACAAAACGTGGCGGAAACATCGGGGAGTGTTGTAACAGAATCATTGTTTCATAACACATGGAAATTGAAATATTGTTTTATTGATTAAAAGAGTTACAATGTCTTGACAATCAAAGAAATATAGCATAAATAACTAGTCTTGCATCTTTTATTGTCACTAAGGCCCAAGTCCGCCTAAGTGTATCTTGATAAATCCTATGCATCATATCCTGAAACACATGTGAAAATAGGTACATCAGCATAAAAAATGCCTGTGAGATACATAGGTTTTGTGAAAATAGAATTCATGACTTATGTTTAAGAAAAAGTTTAGTCATGAACCTCGTAATTTGTTTTGTCTTGTAAATCATTTGAAAAGTGATAAATAAACCAAATGATATATATGTATAAAAGAATAATACATGGTTAAGTAAATAACCAAGTAAAATGAGTTTATATCAGATAAGTTGTTTGTAAAACAATGTCTTGTGAAAAGTATGTTATTTGTATAAAATGTTACATGTCTAAATTGAAATAATTCAAATAACGCTACGATATGTAATACCATACAAGCACTTATATATAGGAAGTACCAGCGGCGTATCCACCATGCTTGTATCATATTACACACGCCTCATTACTTAAATCACTTACTCAAACCAAACCACCAAAGTAAAATGTTTATGTATAATCAAATGTCAAAATGTTTGTGTGAAAAACCATGTCTAATGTCTATGTCTAATGTAAATCATGGATTTTGTATATCAATGTCAAAATGTTTATGTCTAATGCAAATCATGTAATGTGTATAAAAAATATCATGTATGGTAAGTGAAATATATCAACTAAACCATATGTAAAATGCACAAAACAAGGTTTTGAAGTAAAACATGGTTTAAATCAAAGTTATGTTTTGTGGAACAAATGCATGCTATACTGATATAAACATCTATGCGGTATTGTGAAAATACATACATCCAAGCCTTGCGACTGTAGAATAGACCCTAGCACAAAGTCTAAGGTCCACCTAGAAATGTATTCGGATTCGGTCATTCCTTACGTCCAAACAAACCCGGGATTTCAGGAATGGGAGTTGTCATGTCCTATGGTACCACTACCTACTACCGAGCGGCATGATCGGTGTTAATGAATGTATATTGTCCCATTTAAACAAACCAAATGTCATACCAAAATGTAAGCATGTGATGAATAACAAATGTACTAAGTATGCACACAATGGGCATACATAGCATGAAATGTAATGTAAAACGATGTACTAGGTATGCAACAAAGGACATACATAGCAAAAACACAATGAAATCATGTACTATAAGTGTACTATTGAACATAACAAGCATATGATATGAAAGCATGAAAGGCACGAAAGTAACAAGTAGGCACATGTGTTTCACCCCAAAACAGTTTGAAAACGGTAAAAGAGGGGTCTATGTACTCACTTGAGATTGCTTAGTAGTCCTTGAGTAACAACCAAACAATGCTAGAGATCACGGATATCAAACGGCACCTAATATAGGTAACTATGTTAATATACCGGACCTAAATCGGAGGATTGGATAGAATGAGGGTTCGTAAACCAAACGAGTATGGAGACTCGTGTAATATGGTTTAACAAAGCCTACATACTAAAATGAAACCTAACCTAAGTGCTTACGACCCATTATGACCCGTTTAGGTAGCTTATGCTACTTTAACGCGTCGTTCGCGTGAAATGCGTTCGGACCGCTTAACTAGTCCTTTGACAAGTAATATATGTCTTAACATGTCTAATATTGTTGCCAAATCAGTTTAGATACCAAAAGTTATGTTACATATGCTTAAAATGAATTTTGGCGTAAAAAAGGGTATTTTGGTAATTTACCTAAGGTATATATACTACCTATCATACAACTAACTAAACATCATGGCCATAAGGTATAACCTCGGAAGGTTATTCCCTACATAATATGGTCACCTAATGTGTTTGGTCGGATCCTAATGATCGACCAAACGGGTCGGGTTCGAAAGTATATGCGATTGTTTAGATCGCTTACCTTACGACCCTATATAAGCACTAAACTAAAAGTGACGAGCTAAGCATGTTAAAACATGCTTAACTAAGTTTAGAAAACAGGTTTGGTATCAAAACAAACGGTTTTGATACCTAAGAGTAGTTTGGTTACAAAATACGCGAAAATGCGCATTTTGCCCGAAACTACGACTCGTCACTGAGCCTAGATAACGTGGTAATCAGTAGGTATAGTCACTAGGGACTATATGTCACACCCTAACCGATGGCGGAATCATCGGGGCGTGGCACTGAGCGAAACAGATTGTCCAGAAGTTTCCATAACAACTATCATTACCATTCAATTAAAGCAATATGTCCCATACCGTATCTCAAATAGTTAAATAATTATTACAGACAAGCATCAAGACAAGTATTCTGTTCCGACAACTCAGATTTTAAACATAGCTAATTTATTTGTTGGTTTCTAGGACTCCTTCCCTAGCCTCAATTTCATCACCAGCAAGTTAAGCACAGAAACAACCTAAGCACCTGTCACATACGTTAAAGTAAAGTCAATACATATAATGTAAAGGTGAGCATACAAGTTTGATATAACATATAGAGTTCGAATTCGTTTACGCATAACAAGCACGTACACATAATGAAATGAAGCACGTTAGTTATCGACATAGATCCATCGATACCAATGACTGCGGATTGACTGCCCGAGGCAGTTCGCAATACATGATTACCACCGTAATCCATGCAAGTAAAAGATCCCTAACAACCCCCGTGTGAACGGGTGCTGAGTCCAAACTATAGTACTATCGTTGCTAAGGCAGGTAGACAGCATTCCATTTGTAAACATAACAAACAAGCTTTCATAAGCCACGTATAACATGCATAAATGGTTTAGCGTTAAAATAGCTTGAGTAGTGTGATAGTTGTAGTTTGAATATTCGTAACGTATGCAACACCCAAAAGTGCTAAAAGCAAAAAGGGTTCGAGTATACTCAAAGTGATTATGGATTGAAGGGAGCGCTTTCAGCGAGTACAGTTTAGCCTGAATAGATTCGATAGCGTAATGATAAGTGGCATGAAAAACAGTACAGAATGAGTGTGGGTAGGATGACTGATCGTGCGGATTGGTCATCCGTGCGGATTGGTAGTTCGTACGAATGGACATCCGTGCGGACAAGTAATCAGTGCGGACAAGTAATCCGTGCGGATCAGCCACTCGTCCGGACTAGTCACTCGTGCGGACAACTCACTCGTGCGGATAACTCACTCGTGCGGAAAACTCACTCGTGCGGATAACTTATTCGAGTGGATTGTTTCTTCCTAAGTTAAGGATGTGTTTGTTTATGATGGCTTGTGCTTTGGAGTTTTCGTTGTAGCATTTAGAAAACATCCAAGTATCTCTACCCTTCAAGCCGGTCGCGCGGACAACAATCCGTCCGGATGGTAATCCGTGCGGACACGTCTCCAAGGCTGAGTCACTTGATGAAATTTGTGGAATCTGTCCGGATGATAATCCGTGCGGACAGTGGTAATCCGTCCGGATAGTTTGTTCGTGCGGACAAGACAATCCGTCCGGATAGTCTGTCCGTGCGGACAACTTGTCCGTGCGGATGCACATTGTTTGAAATTGTTTTAAGGTCTCAGTATCTCATGATCCGAAGAGTAATCCATTCAGAGGTCGTCCTTCCGGATTGTTCATTCGTCGATACTCAAACCTCGTTTTGAATGTGGGTCCCAAGTGTAGCTCGTCCGGGTGACAACTCGTCCGGATCGTATGTTCGTGCGGACAGCTCGTCCGTGCGGGCAGCTTGCCCGTGCGGACGACTTACTTGCGCGAACAACTTCCTCGTCCTGGTTGTTCCGTCCGGCTACCCTTGGTCGCCCTTGTCCTTTTGTCGAGACGTTCTGATTTCGTGGCAACCATTTGGGATCGCATCCTTTCCGTATGACCAAACCGGCCAGGAATCACCCTAACTCGGCCTGTCGGCGGTTTAGAACGCCCATTCCGGTCTAACCCGAAATCAGGTGTCTTGCGGGTAGAATCCAGATCTAGGACTAATGCATCACTAATAGTGAGTGGAAAACTAGAACTGACCCGATTCGTACCGTCTTTTGAGGGTAAAAGAAGGAGAACACTTGTTTATTTCTTTCAACTCTTTTATCCTTTAGAAAAGTTTAGATTTAGGTGAAGTTGTTGTGAAATCTTGTGGAAATCGTCCAGATCTGAGTTATTCTTGGTGGAATGAGGTCACACTTGAAGTTCATGAGGACTTCATGACGACGTCACCCTAGAATACCTCAAATCTTGGTGATTTCGTGGTTAAAAGTTGAGGTTTGAAAGATGGAAAGGTGTAGATGTATGTATAGATCGAGAATGTACAAGATTTAGAGCAAGATCTTACCTGGATTGAGAGAAATCGGAGAAAAGGTGAAGAATGCGTGCAGGTCGGACGTCACTTGCCAAAAGTGGAAAGTTTGGAGAGTGACCCGGGTATTTATAGGATGCTAAAAGGGGAAAGGGGTGATCCGTGCGGATTGCAGGTCACCCGGATGGGTTATTCGTGCGGACTGGTCATCCGTGCGGACTGGCAACCCGTGCGGATTGGCAATCCGTGCGGATCGGCAATCCGTGCGGATTGGCAATCTGTGCGGATGGACCATCCGTCCGGATGTCGACTGAATGGTGCGTTCGGGTGCGGTGACGCTCCGGTTTCGATTGCGAGCGATTCAATAGGGTTTCATAGTCAAATTACTTTCATTCCCAACTACTTCGTATATTACATGGTTCGATTCGGAACTCGGATTCGGGTTCGATTACATTTGAGTTAGACTTCAAGTTAGACTTCGAGTTCGCTTGGTTATCACAACAAAACATAAATAAACATGCACAGGTAACACGTAAGGCACACACACACGTATAAATGACAAGTAAAATACATAGCTGGAGTTACGATTTGATGTCGATTCGATTAGTATAGCTTGGTTATTAGTTGATTAACTTTATCGCATTTTTACTTCCTATAGTTCACAGTCACGAATCGATTGAGAGACGGTTAACACGATTCGATTATTGAAATGAACGACACTTACTCCACATAATATATATAAAATAAAAACATTTCTACGAGTCAAGTTGCGCGAAATCGGTCGTTGACTTTGACCTTGACTTTGACTTTCACTTACGAAAACACGGGGTGTTACAGCCTCCTCTTGTTTAGGGAATTTCGTCCCGAAATTAAGCTGAAAGCCGTAACAAACCGAGTTAAAAACCGGAACCTACAAGTGGTATTTGAGCAGGTTCTCGGTTGTGAAGATCAATCGCACAGATTCGTACACGAATTGATCAGATTCAGAGTCAATTTCACTCAGATTTGTCAAATTTCTTTACTTTTTCATCTATTCACGTTTTAAACTGGTTTATGTCAAATTGAACAGGTTTCTACTGTCGAAACACTAGAGTCACAATACTACTTTCTCTCTCTAGCCTCACTCTTTGAATAACTGCGGGTACTTAGCCTTCATATCGCTTTCGAGTTCCCAAGTGAACTCCGCGCCTCGTTTGCCTTCCCATCGGACCTTCACAATAGGAATGCGTGAGCGCCTGAGCTGCTTGGTTTGGCAATCCGTGATCTCGACAGGCTTTTCCACGAAGTGTAATGTTTCGTTCACTTGTAGATCGTCTAGAGAGACATGTAGATCGTGGTCGGCGATGCACTTTCGGAGGTTTGACACGTGGAAAGTTGGGTGGACGTTGCTAAGTTCCTCCGGTAATTCGAGTCTGTAGGCGACCTTTCCGATCCTTTCCAGAATCTTAAAAGGTCCAACATATCGAGGCGCGAGTTTCCCTTTCTTGCCGAATCGGACTACACCCTTCCAAGGTGATACCTTTAGGAGTACGTAGTCACCAACGCCAAATTCACGGGGCTTGCGCTTTTTATCGGCGTAAACTTTCTGTCGATCCCGAGCTTTCGCTAGGTTGTCTCGAATTTGGAAAATTTTGTCTGTCGTTTCTTGTAGCAGCTCCGGACCGGTTAGTTGCGAGTGACCGATCTCGTGCCACACAATAGGCGATCGACATCTTCTTCCGTATAAGGCCTCGAAAGGTGCCATCTGGATGCTAGCCTGGTAGCTGTTGTTATACGAGAATTCGACTAATGGCAGGTGTTTATCCCAATTACCACCGAAGTCTAGAACACACGAATGGAGCATGTCTTCAAGAGTACGAATCGTTCTTTCAGTCTGACCGTCGGTTTGTGGGTGGAACGCAGTACTTAGATTAAGCGTTGTACCGAGTGCCGTTTGAAATGTTTCCCACAATCGTGAAGTAAACCGAGCATCACGATCAGAGATGATGTCACGAGGCATCCCATGTCTACAAATGATCTCGTCGGTGTAGATTCGGGCTAATCGTTCCACCTTGTAGTCTTCTCGTATTGGCAGAAAGTGAGCTGATTTAGTTAAACGGTCAATAACAACCCAAATGCTGTCGTGACCTGATGACGTGGTTGGAAGCTTGGTTACGAAATCCATAGCTATACTCTCCCACTTCCACATGGGAATTGGTGGTTGTTCGAGCAAGCCAGAGGGTCTTTGATGTTCAGCCTTGATTCTAGCACAAGTTAGGCATTTTCCGACGTAGAGAGCGATATCCCGTTTCATACCCGGCCACCAGTACCTATAGCGAAGATCCTGGTACATTTTGTCAGCACCGGGATGGATAGAGTACCGGGATTTGTGAGCTTCATCCATGATAATCTGTCGCAAATTGGTTCGCTTGGGAATCCAAATTCGGTCTAAGAAGTGGAATATCCCATTTGATTTGCTCACAAGCTGGGCTCCATCGTGGTAGATTCTTTCTTTCTTCAAAGTGCGTTCGTTGAAACACGCATGCTGGGCGTCGCGGATGAGAGTTTCGAGGTTGTGCTGGGCTTGAACATTACGAGTGCTAAGCAGATAGCTCCGTCTGCTAAGTGCGTCGGCAACCACATTTGCCTTGCCTGGGTGATAACGAATCTCACAGTCGTAATCGTTGAGGAGTTCAACCCATCGGCGTTGACGCATATTTAGTTCCCTCTGATTAAAGATGTGTTGTAGGCTCCTATGATCGGTGAAGATCGTACACTTTGTACCATACAGCTAGTGTCGCCAAATCTTTAATGCAAAAACAACTGCGCCTAGCTCGAGATCATGGGTTGTATAGTTCTTCTCGTGGATTTTGAGCTGACGAGATGCGTAAGCTATGACCTTGTCTCGTTGCATAAGGACACAACCGAGACCAAGGTTGGAAGCATCACAGTAGACAATGAAATCATTGTTCCCGTCGGGTAGTGTGAGAACAGGAGCATTGCAAAGCATGTGTTTGAGAGTTCGAAAGGTAGACTCTTGTTTGGTCTCCCAGACAAAAGGCTGGTCCTTATGCGTGAGAGAGGTAAGTGGTACAACAATCTTTGAGAATCCTTCGATAAATCGTCGATAATAGCCCACTAGCCCGAGAAAGGAGCGGACTTCAGACGGGTTCTTAGGCGTAACCCAACTCTTAACAACTTCAATCTTCGCAGGATCGACGTGAATACCCTGACTATTTACAATGTGACCCAGAAACTGAACCTCCCCTAACCAAAATTTGCACTTGGAGAATTTGGCGTAGAGTTGGTTCCCCTGGAGTAACTCGAGAACCAAACGTAGATGTTGCGCGTGTTCGGCTCTCGTCTTGGAATAGATCAAGACATCGTCGATGAACACGATGACGAAACGGTCGAGATATGGTTTACACACACGATTCATCAGATCCATGAAAACCGCTGGTGCGTTGGTTAGGCCAAAAGGCATGACAACGAATTCGTAATGGCCGTAACGAGTACGAAACGCGGTTTTGGGTATATCCTCCTCTTGTATACGCAGCTGATGATATCCTGAACGTAGATCGATCTTCGAGAAACATGTAGCGCCTTGTAGCTGATCAAACAAATCATCGATTCGAGGCAAAGGATAGCGGTTCTTGATAGTCAACTTATTCAATTCCCGGTAGTCGATGCACATCCGGAACGACCCATCCTTCTTTTTGACGAAGAGGACCGGCGCGCCCCAGGGAGAGGTGCTCGGGCGAATGAAGCCTTTTTCAAGCAATTCCTGGAGTTGGGTTGAGAGTTCGCGCATTTCGGACGGCGCGAGTCGATAAGGAGCTTTGGCGATAGGATTAGCTCCTGGAATGAGGTCAATATGAAAGTCGATTTCACGACTTGGCGGTAGTCCGAGAAGATCCTCTGGAAAAACATTAGGAAATTCTTGAACCACAGGTACGTCTTTCACTTCCTTCTTCTCTTTCTTTTCCTTCTCCGCTGCTACAACGTTAGCCAAGAAAGCCCTGTATTCCTTGCGGAGATACTTGCTAGCTTGGAGGCATGACATAAGTTTGAGACCCTTCGAAGTAGTATCACCATAAACGCGCAATGAATCACCGTTTGCGAGCGAAAAATGAATCATCTTATCGAAGCACACAACTTCGGCATGGTTTTCTCGAAGGAAGTCCATGCCTACTATGACGTCGAAGCTTCCGAGTTGCATCGGAATAAGGTCGATTGGGAAGATGTGATTGTTGAGCTCGAGAGTGCAATCACGGATAACAGAATTTACAGCGATGGTTCTTCCGGTAGCGACTTCAACATCGAATGCAGAGGAGAGTCGGGAACGTTTAGGACTAAGGAGTTTCTCAAATTCGAGCGACACAAAGCAATTATCGGCTCCAGTATCAAACAAACATGAAGCATAAATACCATTCACAAGGAACGTACCATTGACCACGTTGTTGTCGGCCTGGGCTTGATGCACGTTGAGATTGAAAGTTCTGGCGCGTGCGGCCTGTTGCTGCTGCTGCTGTTGTTGCTGCTGTGGTTGCTGCTGTTGCGGTTCTTGTTTCACTACCCTATTCGGGCACATGTTGGCGAAATGATTCGGGTCGCCACACGTGAAGCATGCTCTGGCTTTGACTGCGGGTGCCGGAGGAGCTTGTTGACCCTGTGGGGCAGTGAGAAGACCTTGATTGGTAGGAGCTTGGCGAATACGGCAGTTGGCAGTAAAGTGGCCGTATACATTGCAGTGAGCACAGAAGCGGCATTGAATACTTGTCGGGTGATGATAGGTGCAAGTAGGGCAAAGCGGGTGCGGCCCAATATATGCACGCTTTGCAGGCAGTGCATTGGCCACAGGCGCCGCTACTTGACGCTGTTGGGCAGGTACAGCTTGAATCGGTGCAGCAGTAATCGCGCAGTTCTTGTTGGTGGAGCTGTTCTTTCTCTTGTTGCTTGACGAGGTGGGTTCAGCAGTTGGTGCAGTAGCGGTAGCTTGATGCAGATGCTTGGAGGTCTTATCCCATACCCCAGCCTTAACCCTTTTGTCATTGATTTCAGCGGCTAGCAGATAGGTTTCCTCGATCGTGGTAGTCTTAGCCGCTTGCACGAAATCAGCAACGCAGTCGGGCAAGGCTCGGATGTACTTCTTGATGGTCATATCGGGAGTCTTGACCTGGTCGGGACAGATAATTCTGAGCTGTTTGAAGCGAGCAGTAAGGCCAGCATTGTCTCCATCCTTCTGATGTATGTGCCAAAATTCATCTTCAAGCTTTTGACGTTCGTGAGGAGGGCAGAATTCCTCTAGCATGACTTCCTTGAGCTCGTCCCACGACAGACCGTAAGCTGCATCATTCCCTCGCTTGTTCCTCTCGGCCGTCCACCAGTCTAGAGCACGGGACTGGAAGACGCCGGTAGCGTTCAGAGTTCGAAGGTCATCAGGGCAACCACTTTGTCGCAGAGTAACCTCGATAGAGTCAAACCAGTGGAATAGTGCAGTAGGACCTCCTTCGCCTGTGAATTCCTTTGGCCCACACGACTTGAATTGTTAGAAACTGAAAGGTCTCGTGACAGCTTTAGGACCTTCAGTCCTCGATTCCTCGGATGATTTGCTGGCGTTCTCGTAGACATCACTCACGGCCTTAGCTACACTTTTCGCGATGATGGAAGCAAGGCGTTTGTCCCTCTTTTCCTGACGAGAGAGTGCATGACGGGATCCAGACGACATTGTCTGCAATAGACATCGCCATGGAACTCAACACATTGTATTCAAATCTCACCTCACACATCTACTACTTACTAAAGCTCAGTAACACGTACATTCACGTAACAACGTAACACACAGTGCATAGTCACATAGGTATGTAGAGCACATAATCACATAGTCACAAACTTCCTGAACATGTAGAACACAATAGCAAGAACTCACATACCTTAGTCACTAGAGGCATTCAGAAAACAGAAACCTATCATTTAAAGTTGGTGAGGGTTCGAATATAGTATGGTGCGAGCGGTTTGTTAATGATGTGTTGTGTGTTGTGTGAAAGCAAAAGGTGTTAGATCGACACCATTAGTACCTCAAATTGCTAGCAAATAAGCATAAAACACGTAATTCACATGAAATCGACGAATCGTCAGAGTCAATAGTCTTGGCTCAAAGCTTGAAACACATAAAATCGAGATTAGATTGTCTGCGGCTAGTAGACTTTGACTAACCAAGGTGGTTCGACTATTCACAAGGATCCTGTGTGCACAATTACCTTCAGGACTATGCCTTTGCCTCGATTCTTGGGCGTTGGCGCAATTCCCATTGGTTATATTGTGTCTTCAGATCGTTGGAGTCCATCGAAACTTTGGTGGGAGTTTTTGTATAAAAGCAGGACAAGTTGTCAAGGTTAGGGTTTCACCCCTATCTTGCAACTTTCGTCCTTGTTCTTAATAAAATTGAGGAGATTATTCATCAAAAATATGGATTTCACTCCCAATTTGGTATGATTCCCCTCATTTGTAGCTGAAACGCGAGCTGATTAGGCAACTTTAGTCGAGAGTTTGCGGTTTTCACACCTATTCTCGGCCTTATTGCCCGTTCATAATTTTGAAAATTCGAGTGCAGTGATAGTGTAGGTAAATGAAAATAGTGAGAAATAAGATCGTACACCATCCAGTAGGGGTGTACTCGAGTCGGTCTGCTGGTTCCTAACTATAGACTAGGTCTCTGAGGCTTCGACCCGGACTAGGTCGAGTCTTGCTTAATTCCCTATAGTTATGGCTCTGATACCAATCTGTCACACCCCAACCGATGGCGGAATCATCGGGGCGTGGCACTGAGCGAAACAGATTGTCCAGAAGTTTCCATAACAACTATCATTACCATTCAATTAAAGCAATACGTCCCATACCGTATCTCAAATAGTTAAATAATTATTACAGACAAGCATCAAGACAAGTATTCTGTTCCGACAACTCAGATTTTAAACATAGCTAATTTATTTGTTGGTTTCTAGGACTCCTTCCCTAGCCTCAATTTCATCACCAGCAAGTTAAGCACAGAAACAACCTAAGCACCTGTCACATACGTTAAAGTAAAGTCAATACATATAATGTAAAGGTGAGCATACAAGTTTGATATAACATATAGAGTTCGAATTCGTTTACGCATAACCAGCACGTACACATAGTGAAATGAAGCACGTTAGTTATCGACATAGATCCATCGATACCAATGACTGCGGATTGACTGCCTGAGGCAGTTCGCAATACATGATTACCACCGTAATCCATGCAAGTAAAAGATCCCTAACAACCCCCGTATGAACGGGTGCTGAGTCCAAACTATAATACTATCGTTGCTAAGGCAGGTAGACAGCATTCCATGTGTAAACATAACAAACAAGCTTTCATAAGCCACGTATAACATGCATAAATGGTTTAGCGTTAAAATAGCTTGAGTAGTGTGATAGTTGTAGTTTGAATATTCGTAACGTATGTAACACCCAAAAGTGCTAAAAGCAAAAAGGGTTCGAGTATACTCACAGTGATTATGGATTGAAGGGAGCGCTTTCAGCGAGTACAGTTTAGCCTGAATAGATTCGATAGCGTAATGATAAGTGGCATGGAAAACAGTACAGAATGAGTGTGGGTAGGATGACTGATCGTGCGGATTGGTCATCCGTGCGGATTGGTAGTTCGTACGAATGGTCATCCGTGCGGACAAGTTACTCGTGCGGACAAGTAATCCGTGCGGACAAGTAATCCGTGCAGATCAGCCACTCGTCCGGACTAGTCACTTGTGCGGACAACTCACTTGTGCGGATAACTCACTCGTGCGGAAAACTCACTCGTGCGGATAACTTATTCGAGTGGATTGTTTCTTCCTAAGTTAAGGATGTGTTTGTGTATGATGGCTTGTGCTTTGGAGTTTTCGTTGTAGCATTTAGAAAACATCCAAGTATCTCTACCCTTCAAGCCGGTCGCGCGGACAACAATCCGTCCGGATGGTAATCTGTGCGGACACGTCTCCAAGGCTGAGTCACTTGATGAAATTTGTGGAATCCGTCCGGATGATAATCCGTGCGGACAGTGGTAATCCTTCCGGATAGTTCGTTCGTGCGGACAAGACAATCCGTCCGGATAGTCTGTCCGTGCGGACAACTTGTCCGTGTGGATGCACATTGTTTGAAATTGTTTTAAGGTCTCAGTATCTCATGATCCGAAGAGTAATCCATTCAGAGGTCGTCCGTCCGGATTGTTCATTCGTCGATACTCAAACCTCGTTTTGAATGTGGGTCCCAAGTGTAGCTCATCCGGGTGACAACCCGTCCGGATCGTATGTTCGTGCGGACAGCTCGTCCGTGCGGGCAGCTTGCCCGTGCGGATGACTTACTCGCGCGGACAACTTCCTCGTCCTGGTTGTTCCGTCCGGCTACCCTTGGTCGCCCTTGTCGTTTTATCGAGACGTTCTGATTTGGTGGCAACCATTTGGGATCGCATTCTTTCCGTATGACCAAACCGGCCAGGAATCACCCTAACTCGGCCTGTCGGCGGTTTAGAACGGCCATTCCGGTCTAACCCGAAATCAGGTGTCTTGCGGGTAGAATCCAGATCTAGGACTAATGCATCACTAATAGTGAGTGGAAGACTAGAACTGACCCGATTCGTACCGTCTTTTGAGGGTAAAAGAAGGAGAAAACTTGTTTATTTCTTTCAACTCTTTTATCCTTTAGAAAAGTTTAGATTTAGGTGAAGTTGTTGTGAAATCTTGTGGAAATCGTCTAGATCTGAGTTATTCTTGGTGGAATGAGGTTACACTTGAAGTTCATGAGGACTTCATGACGACGTCACCCTAGAATACCTCAAATCTTGGTGATTTCGTGGTTAAAAGTTGAGGTTTGAAAGATGGAAAGGTGTAGATGTGTGTATAGATCGAGAATGTACAAGATTTAGAGCAAGATCTTACCTGGATTGAGAGAAATCGGAGAAAAGGTGAAGAATGCGTGCAGGTCGGACGTCACTTGCCAAAAGTGGAAAGTTTGGAGAGTGACCCGGGTATTTATAGGATGCTAAAAGGGGAAAGGGGTGATCCATGCGGATTGCCGGTCACCCGGATGGGTTATTCGTGCGGACTGGTCATCCGTGCAGACTGGCAACCCGTGCGGATCGGCAATCCGTGCGGATCGGCAATCCGTGCGGATCGGCAATCCGTGCGGATCGGCAATCCGTGCGGATCGGCAATCCGTGCGGATCGGCAATCCGTGCGGATCGGCAATCCGTGCGGATGGACCATCCGTCCGGATGTCGACTGAATGGTGCGTTTGGGTGCGGTGACGCTCCGGTTTCGATTGCGAGCGATTCAATAGGGTTTCCTAGACAAATTACTTTCATTCCTAACTACTTCGTATATAACATGGTTTGATTCGGAACTCGGATTCGGGTTCGATTACATTTGAGTTAGACTTCAAGTTAGACTTCGGGTTCGCTTGAGTTCGCTTGGTTATCACAACAAAACATAAATAAACATGCACAGGTAACACATAAGGCACACACACACGTATAAAGGACAAGTAAAATACATAGATGGAGTTACGATTTGATGTCGATTCGATTAGTATAGCTTGGTTATTAGTTGATTAACTTTATCGCGTTGTTACTTCCTATAGTTCACAGTCGCGAATCGATTGAGATACGGTTAACACGATTCGATTATTGAAATGAACGAAACTTACTCCACATAATATAAATAAAATAAAAACATTTCTACGAGTCAAGTTGCGCGAAATCGGTCGTTGACTTTGACCTTGACCTTGACTTTCACTTACGAAAACACGGGGTGTTACACTATAACCATCATGATTACGCTCACGTTATGAAGTTCAAACGAACTTCGCATTGACCATAAACTGGTCAATGCAGAAAGTCAAACAAAGTTTGACTTTAACGCTAAAACGAATAAAAGAACGAAGGAACACTTACAAAGGGTCCCCGAAAGCTAATCTTGATCCAAGTAACTCAGGTATGAAGCAATGGCTTCAACTTAGAGCATTCTTAGATCAGATTTGTGGGTTTTGCAAGTGAACTTGATGGGTATTTATAGGATAAGGACCACCGTTAGGATCGTTTCTTGAATAGCGTGATATAATCTCATCCCTACACTTGTTGGTAACCTCATGTGCATCACATTGGCCCCCCATAAGCAGGAAACAACAGGTGGAATTGGGTTTAGAGTGCACAAGAGCTGTTAAAAACTGTTAAAATAGCTTTTTCTGATCTGAAAGGGTCTCGCGTGACGCCTAGGGGGCTAGGTGTCACGCCTAGGTCCTTCTGATCAGCAAACAGTTTCCAAAGTTTCCATTTCAGTCCCCGTTGTGTATTAAGGCCATTTCCGACATGTTTAAGGCTTGTTAAGTCAACTTTAAGGCCCTAAAATGATTCCTAAACATTGTGGACACGAAACATGCTCAAAAATATGCCGGATGTTGGTTCGTTGGGTTGTACGATCGCGATGATCGCTTAATTACGACGAAATGCGCATAAGTGCGAAAAACGATCCAAATTGCGTGACGAATGGATTTTTCTTATGCCAAACACTAAAATAAAATATTTTAGTGCTTACATAAATTTTTGGATGTCCGGATGTATTCGGAACGTAAGTTATGCGCGAAAATGCAAACTTATGCACTTTCTGACGCTTTTAGTCCCTGAATGACCCAAAAGTTTATTTTAGCACCCCGAACCCCTCAAAGCCTATTTCTAAGATATTTAAAGGATATTTATGGTATGTTTAACTCATGGTCATGTTCCGGAATGCCTGTTACAGTTCAAATCGGCATACTTTCACAGTTTATCGAATTTAGTGCCTGTAAGCGATTAAACTTGATTTTTCCTTACCAAAGCCTTCGAAACTTATTTGTAAGTTATGTAAAGGATATTTAAGGTATGTTAAGACTATTTCACTATTCCGGAGTGTTCGTTGCATTAAACTGGTTATATTTACGCATCAGTGCGCGTATAACCTTCCAGAAAGTGATTTAAAGCTTGAAATCGAACAAAAATTGATATGTGCAAAAGATACACATATTTATACAGATCCCAAGTATGAAATACAATATTTCATTGGCTTGGTATTTGTTTGATGGTCGCAGTGACCCAGGTGTCACAGTACGGATTCTCTAAGATCTCTCTAATGTATTCATCGTTATCATAGTAGGGATCTAGAGGGTTCAGACCTGGATAGGCTGCTTGATTCGGCATGGGTTCGTTTTTAAGTGGTAGCGTGGCACATAATCCCTATGATCATCGAACCATGGATCATAATCCGGGTCTAAGGGATTAGGGGCTGGTATCCTAGGTATCTCCTCAGGGTTGAAATCATGCATTTGGACTTGATTTTCAGGGTTGTCTTCTATCTCCATCGGCTGAGTGGGGAACAAAGGTAAGGGTTGTGGGGCTACTAGTTGTTCCAGGTTTGGGTCGGCAGCTGTTGTTGCTAGGATATGAAAATTGTTGGTGCATTGAATGTCTGTTAACTTTGTCTTAATCGAGTCTTAGGTTTAGATAGGATGAATGAGCACTCAATAGGGTTAGATTTTAGGGTTTTATGTGTTTATATGGCAGTTCGCTAGAATGTGACACATGTCTATTCAAGCGAACTAGCATGTTGTTGGTTTCGCTTGAACATGACATGTTGTTATTTCAAGCGAACTACCATATAAACACATAAAACCCTAAAAGCTAACCCTATTGAGTGCTCATTCATCCTATCTAAACCTAAGACTCGATTAAGACAAAGTTAACAGACATTCAATGCACCAACAGTCTCCCCCTTGGATGTTGATGAAGTCTTCGGCGTCGAGTCTTTAGTCTTAGTCTTTTTCCAAATTAATTTGTCATTGTAAAAGCTCTCTTCAATCTTTATCTTCAAACTTTAATCTTCAATCTCCCCTTTGATTGTTGATCCAGAATTCTGACTCCCCTTTTCACAGACTCCCCCTCTCGATCAGCTAGGGCTCGAATTCTGGTTCAAACTTTTGACTTTTTCATTTTCATGGGGATTCCTGCATAATCTCTACCCAAATATAAGATACATGACAAGAACAGTATCAATCCATACTTACCATTCAACCACAAATGATAGTCTAACCAGTGTTTAGAAATCCACTTAAGTATTCAGGTCCAAGTTAATGACCCTGATTACTCAATTTATCTACCAAGTCCAACTTAATGACCTTGGTTGATAAGAAATAATTCACACTGACATTTGTATAATCATTTTCTGAAAAATTTACAAGTTTCAACTTAATGAACTTGCTTTGATATTTCAACTTTCACAAACTTATCATGTTTAGCTCCAAACTCATCTTCCAGCCCAGAAAATTCCTGCATCTGCTTTAATTTGATTCTGAAGATCAACTCTCCACTTTAGTTTGTCGGAAAATAAAGCAGAAGTGTAAAATCTTTTTGGATTTTTAATAAAGCTTCTAAACTAGAAATGAAATACAGAACTAAAATGCAGTAAACGTAAACTATTTACAAACATATTTTTGGTTGAGCGTGTTAGGGAATCATATCAGCTATTCGCCAAGTCACAAGTATCGTTAAGCTTTAATTTCATACTCAGAATTAAACAATTCACTTAGATTGTCGATATACTGATCCACTTTAAATTTTCACACAATTTTCAATCTGTCCAGGATACGGATTAGATGAATTAGAGACTTAAACTTATACGTGTGTCCCACCTCTTGAATATACTCCCGTATCCAGATCCCAATATTCAGTCTTACAGGTGAGTATACCACAAATGATATCTGTAAGGGAATAAATTATATAACAGTACGAAAACGTGAGAGCTCAGGTCAGAACTACCGTTTAGCAGAGAGATCACGAATCGACTTGGGTGTCTCCCCTTTAGAGGATCTTTTTTACAACAACATTGATTAGCAATTTTATTGTCTTATCATTTATGCTGAGGGTGATGCTATGTTTCAAGCATTGCGAAAAGTATTATTCGAGGACTAGGTCAGAACTCCCATTCAGCAGAAGTCCCGGAATAATACCCCAGATATCACTAAGTATAAAGACCTAGTATATCAGAAAAAGGAATCTTTCAAACAAGATTTCAGGGGTTACCTATATATCCAAGTAGTGTTCCCCACAAAATAAATAAGTAAAGATTTAGGTTTATATCCCGAACAAACCTACTAAATGTGTAAAAACCTATCGGTACATCATCAGCGAGACTGTTTAATCACATTTAAACATTACATTTCTTTAGCATACCGTAACTGTCAAGCCGACGTACTATCATTTTCCCTTTTTACACGAGCTCTTTTCTGGTTTTCTATTGTTTTTGGATTTTGAAAATATCTCATGTTTTTGTATTTTTGACATTTTTTATTGTTTTTGTATTTTCTGAAAATATTACCCTATACCCCCCCCCCCCCTAAATACCAAAACAAGTAAAAAATCGACAAACCATTGCAGATTGTTTCTCAACATCATCTACAATGTCTCCTTCATCAACGCCAACAATCTCCTCCAACACCGATAAATGCTTCATACCATTCAGTTTTAGCAAATATTGAAAACGTGTTTTATCAAATGCTTTGGTATGTAAATCCGCCTTTTGTTCGTCAGTGTGGATTTTCTCAATTCGTATCAACTTCTTCTCGAAACAATCGCGAATGAAGTGATGACGAATCTCAATGTGTTTTGTTTTAGCGTGATGAACAAGATTTTTCGTAATGTTAATCGATGCCTCATTATCAACAAAGATAGGGGTGTTTAGAAATTGCAAACCATAGTTGCGCATCTGTTGCTGGATCCACAAGATCTGAGAGCAGCAACTGCTAGCAGATACATACTCCGCTTCACATGTGGATAAAGCCACAGAGGTTTGCTTTTTGCATTGCCAGGTAACCAATCGTGATCCGAAAAACTGGCACCCTACTGTTGTTGATTTAGCATTAACTTTGCAGCATCCGAAATTGGAATCAGAATACCGTTCGAGCGTGAAATCGCCTTCTCTTGGATACCACAACCCCAATGATGGAGTTCCTTTCAGGTAGCGTAATATCCTTTTTACAATCACCAAATGCGAAGCTCTTGGGTTAGATTGAAATCTTGCTGCGAGGCAGGTTGGGTACATGATATCGGGTCTTGAAGCTGTCAAATACATCAGCGATCCAATCATGGAACGATACATCGTTTCATCTACCTTCTCTCCGGTGAGATCAGGGTTTATCCCATGATTCGTTGCTAATGGGGTGGAAGCTGGAGTAGAACCTGACATCCCGAATTTCTCCAAGATATCATGAACGTACTTTGTTAAATGTATGAAAATTCCTTTGGGTAGTTGATCAACCTGCAGTCCCAAAAAGAATTTCATCTCACGCATCGATGACATTTCGAATTTCTGCTTCATAATTCTTTCAAAATCTTTGCACAAATTTTCATTTGTTGACCCAAATATGATGTCGTCCACATAAATTTGAACTATCAGAAGATGTCCGTCGACCTCTTTAGTGTAGAGAGTGGCATCCACTTTTCCACGGATAAAGCTGTTGGCTAGTTAGTGAAAATTCAGTTTGTAAAGGAGCAACTTTTGAATAAAAACATGTAAGCCCTTTATCAAGCTGTCTTCGAGTGCGAACACCTGTTTGCAATTCTCCAATGATCAATTCCTCTGGATGATATGAAAGAGTTCGTGGCATTACTTCGCCTGGAACATCTACATCGCCTTCCAGATTAGTAACATTCTGATTTGCACCTTGTTCACTGACTGGGTTTGTTTGACTTGAAATCTGAATCTGCTCCCCCTCAGAATCTGAATCACCACAATCAAATACTGGCATGTTCTCAGATTCTTGATTATCATTCTGTGCCGACTGATTATCTTGAGCAACTTCATTTTGTTGGACATCATCATGTTCACCAGCATTGCTTGGACCTGCTTCATCATCGTTTGAAGTTTGTCGTGTTCGCCTTGAATATTCGGCTGGGAACCTTTCCAGCGATGACTCATACTCTCACAAAATATCCAACTCATCAAAGAAATCTTCTTCTTCTGATTCTTCCATCATGTCAAACGAATCCCACAACTTGTCATAATGATAACGCCATGAATCTCCAGGATTCTGCAGCGGCATTGTATAACCTTGACACTCAACATTTGGAGCTTCAATAATCCGCTTCAGACTTGGAACGAAGACACGTCTTAATGGACTTGCATAACCTATGAATATCCCTTCAATACTCTTCGGACCAAACTTTCCAAAAGGCTTTAGAACAGTACAGGGTGACCCAAACAGTTCAAGATACTTCAGATTTGGTTTGCGGTTATTGATTAACTCAAAGCATGTTTTGTTGAATTTCTTGACAGTGAGAACTCTGTTGAGCGTATAGCATGCGGCGGAAACTGCTTCTGCCCAAAAATTTATTGGTAGTTTTGAATCAGCAAGCATTGTTCTGGTCGTTTCGATTAGTGTCCTATTCTTTCTTTCAGCTAATCCATTCTGCTGCAGAGTGTACGGAGCACTAAATTCATGCAATATACCTCTTTCACCACAAAATTCTTCCATCTTGTTGTTCTTGAATTCAGTACCATTATCACTTCTAATTCTTTTGATACGCCTTTGGTACAGATTTTTAATCTTTCTGAACAACGCCATCAAAATGTCAAACGTTTCATCTTTCAACTTCAAGAATGATACCCACGAAAATCTGGAATAATCATCAGTAACCATAAGACAGTAGAGATCCCCTGTAATACTTTTGACGTTTACTGGACCAAACAGATCCATATGTAGTCTCTCTAAAGGTCTGGAAACTGAATTGACTTGCTTTTTAGGGTGTGACTTTTTCTTCTACTTGTCTTTGATGCAACTAATGCACTCCCCTTCCAGATGAAAACCTTTGACATGAACACCTATAACCAAATCATTGTGTACCAAGTGATTCATTTTTCTAAGATGTATATGGCCCATCTTGCGGTGCCACAACTTCGATTCTTTCTCTGTTGCTCTAAAACAATGAGCCTGACCCGTGGTTGTAGTAGCTACGCTCATGTCCAACACGTACAGATCATTCACTCTAGGTGCCCTCATGATAATCCATTCTTCAGGGATAACAAATCCTGGCTTCAAGATCAAACATTCTTTGTCTGTGAAGTGAGTGGTATACATCCTGTCACAAATCTGCGAAATACTCAGCAGATTATTCTCCAGCTCAGCAATGTAGTTAACTCTTTCAAACGTAACAATCCCATTGGATAACGTTCCTTTTCCCACTATTCTACCACCTTGATTTCCTGCGAATCCCACATAACCACCATTGAAATTTCTAACATCGTACAACAATGCAGTCTTTCCTGTCATATGTCGAGACGCCCCACTATCCATAATCCATCGTGAAACAGCTCTCGGAAGTTCCTGCACATATCACAAATTGATTTTAAAAACACATTTCAATAAAGATGCCGATTCATGCATCACAATTACCAACTAGGAAGCTCCGGCAACTCCGAAATTTTTTAGTGAGATTTTGATGCTACCCAAGCCTCTTTCGACTCAGGTAACTGGACTTTAATGTGAGTTTTAGCAGTGTAAAGTGGCGGAAAATTTTTATCATTCATTTTTAAACTTTCCTCAGATCCAACCTCAACCTTTTTGTATAAGAAAAACTCATCTATCTTAAGTTGACCGGTTGATTGATTTTTCTTTTGAACATTCTTCATCTCTGGTGGAGTAGAAGATTGTTTCTCCAACTTTTCATAATAATCCAAAGGAACATCCATCTTTACCGGTGTGGTAGAAGACGATTGTTTTTCCGACTCTGAAACCTTTGGTTTTTCAACAACTTTTGGCTTCCATGTTTGTTAAGATGATGCAACTCGTTTGTTAAATTTGTCATTTTTAGTTACCACATTCTTAACAGGTTCAATTTTGACTTTTGTTTTCTCATTTTTCAAAATTTTCTCAACAACCATTGGAGCTTTTCCTTTTGCATCAACCTTCTTCTTTTGATTCTCAACAACTTCAGTCTTAGGCTTGAAGTTGGTGCAATTTCTTGCAATATGACCAACTTTGTTACATCTAAAGCATGTACGAGTATCAACTACCCGACTTGTGCCTTCAGACTGAGGTTGTGAAGCCCTCTTCTCAAAGAACTCTTCATTTGATTTCGAAAAAATATTTTTCTCTTCATCAGAAAGTGAACTTGAACTGTTCACAAACACTTTCTTCTCATCAAACTTCTTGTTCTGAAATTTTTTTCTTTGATAATTCTTACCACCCTGATATCCACCCGACCATTTGTTTCGACTGTTGTTATAAAAACGTGGTGGAACAACAGGTTTCTTGTAGTAAGCTTTATCTTTTTCAAAATTCATTTGCCTTTTTGTTTGTTTTAAACTTTTTACTTCAGACAACTCAATTTCAATAATTTTGAACACATTTGTCAGTTTAGCAACATTCACATTCTCAATTGGAAAATCAGAATCCGAATACAACTTATCCGATCCTGACATCTTGTACATGACAAGTGCCGGTCCTTCATTTAAGTTGTTTTTGGACTTTGATTTTGGAATGTATTTGTTTAGAAAACACTCTTCATCCTCAGCTGAATCACTATCCAAAACACTTTCAGCCATGCCATTAACAATCTCAGTTTGAACACTATCATCAGATGATGATGAAAAAAATGTCACATCAATTGAATCAGGAAGTTTCACTTCATTTTCATCTTCAAGATTAACCAACCCAGATTGCTTTTTCGAATAATTGTCTAGAACTGGTGGCGGAACTTGATGAAACCCGACCCCAGTTCCATCACAGTATACATCTTCGCCTGCTTTGTTTTTCCCGATGGGTTTGGGAACAATGTGTTGCAAAACAAAGCTTGCATAGCTGTAACTATTCAATTTCAAATTGATTCGCTCATTCTCAACCTTAACTTCTTCAAATTGAAGCTTCAATTTAGCAATCTCATCCAGTTGTTGGTTAATTAATTCTTCTTTAACCCTCAAAACACATTGCAATTGGCAATTTTCTTTGTATGTTTTACCGTTTCTATCATCATTATCTTTAACCGTGCTTTTAAGCTTTTCAAATTTTTCAGTAATCTGACGATTTTCAAGAACTAACCTCTCATTTTCTTTCCTAACCTTTTCTTGATCAATTTTATCAGTTTCGATTTTGTCAGTTAATTCTTTTAATCTGTCGTTCGAAGCTTTCAGCATTTTGTCACGATTAAGGATTTGATCCTCAACACTTCTGACTCTAGCAGTCAGATCATCAATCTTCTTTCCTTTGAGATAAGTGTTTGTACTACAAACCTTGCATTCTTTGATGCAATTTTTGCAGTCAACATCACCACTGAATTTCTTACCTGACTCAGTTGTTGACGCATTTGTACTGACCTGGCTTTTAGACTCAGAGACGGATTTAGAGTCTACCTCAAGTGCCTTAGCAGCCAGCACCTTGTCAGCCATCTTTCCCATGTTTTCAGCATTCAACTCTTGAATCGTGTCAATAATTCTAGTATCAACCTTCTTTGACTTCTCTTTTTCCTCTTTCTCCTTCTCTTCTTTCTCTTTCTCTTCTCCGCTTCCCCACCATTTCCTTTGCCAATAATCATCTTCTTCTTTCATTTCTTTAATTATGGTTTCCATATCAAGAGTGTTATGGTCAATGGCTATATTTCCATCAGGGTCAAGATAACATTCTCTCTCTGGATCCCATCTCCTCGCTCTTTTTGCTTCAAGATAGATACCAGATATTCTGATCAATCTTTGTTGAGCTATCATCTTTCTGTAAGTATACCTCTGTTCTTCAGGTCTGGTGTCTTTCCAAGGAACAGGTTCAGATTTTGCCATGAAGGCATATCCAACCGCATCCTCCTCAGGTAACAACTCGCTCCAGTCGAAACCTTCATCGTCATGAATCACCGCAAGAGCTCTGGATTTCTCTTTGTTATCCTCAAGCTGCTTCATCCTTGGCGGTTCTGATTTATTCTGATGATAAATCGCCTTCCTGTAGTAATCTTCTCTGAACGGGTTTTCAGACTCATCAGCATACGCATTTTGGCATTCACGCTTAAAGTGACCTTTCTGTTTACACTTGAAGCATGTTACTTTAGACTTGTCAAAGCCCAATTTGGTAGATGGTCCACCAATAGACTTTCTTCTAGTTATCTCCATGAAACGCTGTGCCCGACGAACTGCACTGGCCATACACCACCTTATGTCGATCAGTTCCATCTCCTCAGGATCAATCTGATCGTAATCTTCCTTCGTCAGGTTGGTGTTGCCTATCTTCCATGCTACAAGGCTTTCATATAATTCTAGCACAGACGCTAAGAAAACCATCTGTTGCTTTGCCGACTCCTCACTGAAGTTTTGAGCGTTCTTTAAGTCTACAACGATGTTGCATTGAAATAGGTTCTTTGCATCTGATTGGCTTGAATGTGACGAAGAACCACTGTGAAATCCACTGCTTTGACTTTCTTTATTCAAAATGTTGGAATTCTCAGCAGAAAAAGCTGTCTTGGGAGATGTATTCTTTGGCATCATGCTTTTTGGATAATACAAATCCAAGTTCTGCTGGTATGATGAGTGATTGATTTTGTGTGTTTTCTTTAACTCCAGCTCATGACTTTCTAGTCTCTCAATCAGCAAATCTACAGTCAACACTTCAGGCGGCTTGATTGTATTCTTCAACATCAATGCATAATATTGCCAATCCATCTCATCTGGCAATGAATCAAACAATTTGTCGACTAGCTCTTCTTGAGAATAGAAAATTTCATGTCTCGCCAGTTCCAGCTTTAGATGCCCAAACCTCTCAATCATTTTACAAACTGATTCATTCTTTAAACTACCAAATAAATCAAATTCTTTTCTAAGCAGTTTCTTTTTGTTTTTCACTATTTCTGCACTTCCCAAACCTTTAGCTTTCAATTTTTCCCAAAGATCTTTAGAACTTTTGTACTCGATCAAAGATATTATATCTTCTCGAACAGACTGAAACAACAGTGCGATGCATTTTTGCTCAGCAACAAACGATTCTATTTCTTCAGTTGATGTCAAGCTTTCACCAGTTTTGCCTCCATCAGCATATCCGTTCTTGAGACTTTTCCAGCTAGGATAAGCAAAGGCTTTCAACCATTCTTTAAACTTCTTTGCCCACCGACTGTACTCTTCGATAGCCATCAACTTCGGGGGTTCGTTATACGTTCCGAAAGCACTTTCCACACTTAGAGCATCCGATAAACTTTTCTTCGTATTCGGCATGTTCTCATTGGTGTTACTAGGTGAAGTATCATCTCCAGAATTTCCAGCAAAGGCATACATATCACTAAACGGATTCATGAATAGATCATCCATCTTATACGTACCTGAAAAATCAGCAAACACTTAGAAATTTCTTGATTTTGAAAAATATAGATTCAAGCGGAATCTGTTCAAGCGAAAACAACTTTTAAGCAAGATAGCCTTTCAAGCGAAATGGCAATACAGGCTCAAGCGAAACACCACTCAAGCGAACTCAGACAAATATGTATACTTCAAGCGAACTCACTCATTACTTTCAAGCGAACACAGTTGAAATATACTTTTCAAGCGAAACCAACAGTAAATTCAAGCGAAATAGGGATTTTAAAGGGTTTTGCTTGAAAAGTTTCAAGCGAGATCTGATGATGTCAGCTTTTTCAAACCAGTTTTCAAGCGAAAAGTCAAGTTTTTATATGAATTTGATCGATTTTAAGTCCAATTCACACAGGGATTTGTTAACTCTATGTTTCGCTCAATATATGTGAGTTTCAGGCCATTTCAACCGTAAGATAATGTCCAAATCAGAAAAGAATGAGTAGAAGTAAAAAAATCCGATGATTTCAAGCTGCAATGGTATGAACTCCTCGTCCCGAGCTCTGATACATAGTTGATGTGTGTTGTCATTTGAAGCGAACCTGATTGTGTATGTGAGTCAAGGTGCTGCCAAAATTTCATCAGAAATCACTGTAAAGACTCGGAAATCAGTAATAGAGAAGAATTGAAAAGGAAATAAGCTGTGTGACATTGTTTACTTTGATTCCGCCTTAGTAAATGATGATGAACTGCCTTTACTGACTGTTTAGGGTCATGCACACGGTCCTACAAAACTTGGCTAGGCTTCTATTAAGCATATCCTGTGTATGGGCATCTGACTCTCGCTTAGCGGCTGCTAGGACTCTCTGCTGTTGCAACTTTCGCATTCTTTTCCTACGCTCGAATGCTCCCTTACTGAACCATCCTCTCTTTTTCTGAGGGAATGGCTCTTCAGACTGAGCCTTAAAGACAAACATCCCTTCTTCATTATCAGCGGCATACCTAGAGAGGGCAAGCTATGAAGAGGTACCTTCACTCCTAGGTGAATCAGACAATTGATGATACACGTCTGAGGGTCCTTGTTAACTCATACTGTAAACTAACAAATAGTCAAATAACACATAACAAATAAATACAACTATGCATGTATTTTCATAATTAATTTCCTAACAAATTGAATAATATTTCGGTGTCAGCAGAACACTTCTGTGGCTGAATCAGTGGCTTAGCTCTGATACCACCTTCTGTCACAACCCCCGCCCCCTATCTGTCCCTGGAACGGGCGGCCGCGAGACCAATTTTGGTGGTATCATTTTGTTTATCATTTTGGCAGCGGAAATTTCATCAGGACCATAGTTAGGAAATGTTTATCAGAGTAAATACCACACTTTTATATTATTAAACGTATTGGGATAAAAACCAAGTTTTCATTACAAACATTTTCATAGGGAAAATCCCTATTTTATTGAATAAAACATTTTCTTTTATTTAGGTAACTTTTATAGCCACTTTTCCAAGCCTTCAGTGCTGTCCAGCTGGCTTCTAGTTGGCTCTTACATTTTGTTATCTGAAACGCGTTTAAATGTATTTTGTCAGTGGGAAATACTGGTGAGTGAATCCCAGTTTAATCAAGAAGAGTTTTATCCTTTAACAGTATTGAGAGTTATCACATTGTTTATTTCTACACAATTACTCATTCAGTATTGTCAATCCTGACTGGTGGGTCATATTACACATTGGCTAACTCGTTGTCCAATGGTAACATGTTCCACATTTTGTATACAAAACCCCA
This sequence comes from Helianthus tuberosus, assembly GCA_030545235.1. Lineage (NCBI taxonomy): Eukaryota > Viridiplantae > Streptophyta > Magnoliopsida > Asterales > Asteraceae > Helianthus > Helianthus tuberosus. The sequence continues at coordinate 105,483,709 of CM060451.1, read as the reverse complement.
ACATACCGGCAGTAATTGAAGAACAACAAAGACTCAATCACTGCTTTATCACATTGTAAAACATTTAAGGTTTTGTAAAAACAATTTACAAAAAGGAGATTACTCACATTGCTGACTTAGGTTTTCTGTAAGGGTTTCCTGGTGATTATCTATAATTTACACAAATGCACATATGTTAGTAAAATAACCCATTATTTACATTAGTAATACCCTCCCGAGATGACATTCCAACGACTACGTCGGGCAGAACCTCGACAGCCGTTACGGAACCCTGGATCAATCGGGCAGTGTATCTAATACGTAACCAGGGTTATAATACTTACATCGGGGCAGAACTTCATTAATTAGGGGGGGGGGTATTTGGTTCCGTTTCCCTCAATTCGTGAGAGAGAAAGAGACTGAACAATTTGACTGAAGGCCCGATGCCCTCAATTTATAGGGCTGGTCTTTGGTTTCGTTGCGCCACGCGTAGCATCAGGCTAAGGCCTACGCAGCCCGCCAGGGACTTCGTGTCCGGTTATAGGCTTGCCGAGTCAGCCCTAGACCCCACACGCGTCGGACACGTGGCTTGCTCCGGTGCGTCCTCGTATACAGGTCGTTGCGCCCCGCGTAGCCTTGTGCTATATCCGTCGCGGGCCGCGAGCGACATTAAAAATTGATTTTTATTTTATTTTTAATGATATAATGTATTTTGGGATCGGTTTTCACATACGGGGTGTATTTTAAGACATAATGGAATATTTTAATATATTTTAGGGTGTCAAAATATTTTGGAGGGTTGTTATACAAAATTATCCAAAATCTGACTTTCTCATTCGAAATGTCAGAACTCTTTCGAATTATTAACAAGGTTCATTCGAAACAGTGCAAAGGGTTTATTTGAAACAGTGTAAAAGGTTCATCCGAATGCAGTTGACCCCCTAAACTTGACCCTTGACTATTTCAAATGTTATTTGACCCTTTTGGCCAAAATTCGAATTGTTTTGACCCCTTGACCTCTCGATTGACCCGTTGACCTCTTTGACCTGTTGACTTATGTTGACTCGTTGACGTTTGTTGAGCCGTCAACTTTTCAACTAAGTTAACTTGCGTCAATATTATTTAACGTAGTCAATCTTTGTGCAGAAAATAACTTTAGCAACGGGAAATCAACGTCCTCTGGAAGTGGAACTTTTCCATAATTAAGACGGATACTTGTATGATCCTCCAGCAGAATACTTCGATTTATTCAACTCTCTAATTGTTGGGCTAAACGACTGTAGAATCACGCATGCTCTGAAGACGAATCCTATAGTCTGCCATGACTGTATTAAAGACTTTTGGCTATCAGCCAAAGTCAACAGAAGATGAGTGGAAGGTGCAGGGTCAATTGAGGCTAAGGTGTAGAAAAAGGAAATCATCATTACTGAAGCCCCAGTACATGAAGTTTTAAAGTTTGGTGATCAGCCGAATCATCCAACTTCGTTTGAACATGACAGGGTCGTCAAAGCATTATGAAGGATGAGCTATGAGGGAGATTACCCAATAGTGCTAAGAAGTTATTTCCGCCCTACTGGAGACTACTTGTACACATCTTCTTGTAGTGCATTACGAAAAACAAGGGTGGGCTTGATCAATTGAATCAAACGCAAGCATCTGCTTTTGTCGCGCATGTGAATAACTGGGATTACAATTTTTCAGCATTCATATTCAATAACATGAAGAAGATGTTAGAAAATCCGAAGAAGAAGTTCTTCATGTTAAGAGCACGAACCATTTGAACTTAAAGCCAATGGGTTCAGGATGTTTCGAAAATGCATGCAAAGAGCGAGATACTGGAAAGAATCATAAATTCATTGGAAGGATTACTTTGGAGAAACACGGTAAATTTGGACCAGTGGTGCCAACACAAAAATCTTTGAATGCAACAGTTGCTGAAGAGCATGATCAACATATGAGTGCTGGTACCAAGATAGAAACTGAATTTTTAGTAACTGATTAAGAAGAATCTGATGATGATAGCGATGTGGAGATTATTGTGTCTGAGAAAACATAGGAACCTGTTAGAGAACCAACGTTGGTGACAGCTGAAAACCTTCAAGCTTTAATTGAATCGATAAAGGATAGTATCGGTAATTCTCCTTTCGTAACTATTCTTGAATCAGAGGATCGTGGTGAAGAAGAAGCGACAGAAGATGTTGAAAAAGCTTCAAGCAAAACACCAAGAACCGAACTAACTCCTGAAACTCATCAAACAGGCCCAAGTACATATCCAGAGCCCACTATGCAAATTGATCCAGAAATCACTGTTGCTGCTCAGGATACAAACACACCAGACTTTGATTTTGATTTTGAATTTGATTTTCCTGAAACAACTCTCAGATCGCAACCAGAAAGCTCAAGCGGTGTCAGGTTCGATCTGAGCACGATGAAGCAGCCATGCGCTTTGCTACAGACAAAATGAAGTTCACTAAGCAAGGTGATAGTGACGAAGATATGGCAAAGCTATAGAGAAGAGTGATTGTTTTAGAACAAGATGCAGCGTTGAAAGATGCTCAGATATCGTCATTACAAGCACAAATCAGCATCAAAGAGCAAGCAATAGAACAACTTCAAGGTGATCTGAACTTGCTGATGTCTTTAGTTTATGATCTGAAAGCGAAGCTGGAGAAGAAATTTGGAAATGAGTTTGCTGATAGAGATGATGATACAACGAATGTTGCTCAACGCGAACAAACAACTGAAGAAAGGGCTGCGGCCGACGCTGAACATGAAGCAAGCCTAAATGCTTATTTAGCACCCGAACCAAAGAAGAAAAGAAAGCAGCCATCAAAGAAGTAGAGCAACATACAGATGCTGGTCATGAAGAACCAAGACATGAATCCTCTTGATGAAAACTTCTAACTTAAATATCCAACCAAACCGTCTGATCGATATGTCATGGAGCTAGGATCAAGTCACTACGAAAAAGTTGGAAACAAATCAAAGGTTGCAAACTGGAGGTACGATCATGACAAAAACTTGTGGATAATAACACGTGCAAACGGTCACAGGGAATACTATGCCAAAGAATCTCAGTTCGAGTCATGGACGAAGATTGATTTGCAAAGCTTGTTACATGCTCCTTATCATGATTCGGATCCAAATCAGAGAGGCAGAGGTTGGGAATTTCATGCAAAACTGGAAAAATAAGTAAAGAACAACTTTCAAAACATGAAGGTGGCCGAATCATACTTGAAGAAAAGTCGTGGCATTCGTGATCCACACACAAAGCGAACGACCAGGACTATTATCTGGCCACTGACTGACAAGGAATAGATCATTCCAGTTGCTCGCAAGTTTGTAAAAGGAATTCTCAAGACTTTCCAGTTCTGGGCTTACAACCCCAAAATGGCTGAAGCTATGATTGTGACAAAGGAACAATCCAATCAATTTGCAGACATGTTGGACCTTATGAGCTTTCACGAAGAGGATATCAACATCTTGGGTCAAAACCAAATACGCACCAATGATCAGTACGAGGAATGTGCTAAGTCATCGACAAGTACGGTTGGGAATGTGATCGGCAATCATTTGTTTGCAGATGCTGCTCCTTTATATGGTGGTCCTTCAAGCTAAATCAACACTAACCCCATAAACCTAGGGGAAGATTGTTAGGCCCTAAAGGTTTATGGATCAATAATTAATTAATGATGGACCATGCTTCTAGAAGTTTTTGTATTAGAGTGGGCTTAGGAGGATAATTGGCCTAGGGTTTAGGAGGAGTGCTCCCTAAACTTTAGTATAAATAGTAAATGATGTATTATGGGCTAATGTTGGTTTGTTGTTTTGGTAACTTGTATTAGACAAATCTTTTGTATGCAAGTTGAATCTTTTGAATCAACAATATTTCTTCTTCATCTTATTTCTTTTGAATCTTAGTTTGTTTGTATGATTCCGTGCTGGTGCATATTTCGTATGTCCGCCACTATGCGAATAGGCTAGATAGAGCGTGTGTTGAATATTGTATAGAATAGTGAAAACGAACAAGGTTTTGTAGTGAAAATCTACATTTGTACGAATGGAGTCCATCCGTACGAATGGACATTATATTAGTCCGATTACATTCGCAAGAATCTGTAGATTTGTACGAATGGACCCTTGATCCATCCCTATAGGTTCATTCGTTGTTACAAGTCCATTCATACGAATGGACATCGGTGTAGGTTCGTATGAATGGGCAAGGTCTATATATAGGGATGAGGGGTTCCTCCATCTGGTTTCACGGGTATGTAACCTCAAATCATTGAATAGAAACCAGTTTAAATTAACTTGTTCGGTTTCGATTCTACTTCTACTCCTTTCTTATCAATAATACTTCACCAAACCGGTTATCTCGGGACCAAAACTCCGTCAAACCTGCCGGATCCTGGAATCTCAATTGGTATCAGAGTTACGGTACCGATTCAATCGATCTAACAGTTGATTGAATCACCTACACTCATAAATTTTTGGAGGTTTTGACGTAAAACATCGAATAAACATCAAATTGAAGGTCAATTCACGGATGGAATTTGAAATTGAAGACATCATTATGTTCAGGATTGATTTTCGCACAATCCTGTGAAGTTTCATCATGAAATTCGCAGAAATAAAGATTCTGGATCGAAAAATGTGATTGGGAATGTTCTTGAGAAGATCAGCTTCTTTCGTATGAATGTGAAGGTTCATACGAACTGGCATTCCAGATTCGTACGAATCAACCTTGTAGGTCCTTACAAATGGACATTGGTTCTTAATTGTCAATTCGTTATAGAATCAACCCATTCGCACGAATGGACCTACTCCATTCGCACAAATGAGCAAATGCCTAATAAAAGGAATTTTTTGATCGCAATGACAAGATAAGTCTCCATAAAAATTTGGTGATTGAAATTTTTTCGAGTTTTTAACGACCAAGCTGGGTTGTTCGGGGACACCATCTGGGGCTTCAGCGAACAGATTTGATGATGCGATCACAAATTATGGAAATTAGTGGGGTAGTCATGATACTGGTGTAGAATGATTATCATCTGGGTTATCTGACTATTAATGGGCCGTAACGAAAAATTCGCAATGATGAAAAACTGACGTTTGGGGCTAAAAATGACACATTTTTGATATAGTCAAGTTTTTCAGAGAACATAAAGAACTGAATTGCTCAATTCGAGGGGGAATTCAGTGATAAGACGTCAGAATTTACAAAAATGGGGGGAATAAAAATTTCATAATTTCATATTGAAATTTCAACATTTTTGAAATTCGTGACGATGCAACTGTATTCGGGTGGTTCCGACTTCAGATTGTCTGGAGATGCATAGGATCTGGATTCATGAAATTGTGATCATTGGAAGTTCAGACTCTATAGATCAGGGTCAGATTAACGTCTTAGGGTTTGAGTCCCGGGTCTTCGTTAAGCTGGTTAGCAGGATTAGCATCAAGAGATGCATCTGTATTGTAGATACTTATAAAATATCACAGACGTGTAATAGTCTAAAGTGTCAGAATGGTTAATCTTCGAGCAGATGAAACATTTTTCGGACTAACCGCAAGGGAATGATGATGTTTGTTGGTTAAGTTGCTGCCGGAACTAACAGAGAAGACTATACATCATTTTCGTGACTGAAGAGGAAAAAATGTGAATCTGATCGTGGATGAATGTTTCTGAGATCTGAAGGCATTACCAGTGATGTGTTATTCGATGAAGATTTGCTGATTGTGTAGAATACCGTTTACACGGATCAATCATTTAGAAGGTTCTTAAAAGTGATCATGAAAAACGGGATTTCAGATTTTCGTGGGTAATCACAAACTTGACGTTAACGAGTGTGGTATTCAAAGTTTCTATCAATTGCCGGTTGGGTTTTTGAACATTAATATATCAAGAAGGCGGAATGCGCGATTGATGGTGCTGAAATGGTATATCAAAAACTGAATGCGGATGTGGTTAAAGCCGAAACATAGAAGCTGGATTGATTAGTTTCAAGTTGGTGATTATTCGTGAAGATTGCAGTTTAGCAATTCAGAGGAGGAGTCGTGAACTGTGCAAACAAAGACCTGAAGATTCATTTCAGGGGGAATGTGTGCATCATGAAGATAATGCAAACCCGGATCATCAATCAAGGGGGAATCTATTGAAGAATTCAAGATGCCTGATTGAAGTTACAGAATATTCAAAACACAGCTCTAGATTTTCAAAGACACGATTCGACAGTAACGGCCATGGGGGAATCTGTTGGTGCATATTTCGTATGTCCGCCGCTGTGCGAATAGGCTAGATAGAGCGTGTGTTGTATAGAATAGTGAAAACAGACAAGGTTTTGTAGTGAAAATGAACATTTATATGAATGGAGTCCATCCGTACGATTGGACATCATATTAGTCCGAGTACATTCGCACGAATCTGCAGATTCTTACAAATGGACCCTTGATCCATCCTATAGGTTCATTCGTTGTTACAAGTCCATTCGTACGAATGGACATAGGTGTAGGTTCGTACGAATGTGCAAGGTCTATATATAGGGATGAGGAGTTCCTCATTTGGATAAGCTTTTGGTTCCTAGAGGGGAGATGTTGTCCAACTGGTTTCACGGGTTTGTAATTTCAAATCATTGAATAGAAACCAGTTTAAATTAACTTGTTTGGTGTCGATTCTACTTCTACCCCTTTCTTATCAATAATACTTCACTGAACCGGTTATCTTAGGACCAAAACTCCGTCAAACCTGCCAGATCCTGGAATCTCATTCCGCCACCAAACAAACTTGTGTAATATCATTGTGATCTCATTTCGGGACTTATAATATATTTCACGTCATTTAAGGCTCGGTTTAGTCATTTTCTTGTTTAGTATGGTAAATGCGTGTTTAATTTGTTCACTTTTTATTTCCAGAGACAAAGATAAACGAAACATAAAAAGACAACAAAAGCATTCCTACATTAAAAATCAAGTTTAGATAAGAAAATCACTGAAGCACGCCCCCTGTGTTTGGTTCCTAAAAAACAAAACCAAATTAGCAAGCACCCTAGAAGCAGGTTGGGTATTGATAAACATATATTTCACATCATTTAGGGCTCAGTTTTAGTCATTTTCTTATTTAATATGGTAAGTGTGTGCTTTATTTGTTCATTTTTGATTTTCAGAGACAAACAAAAAACAAAATGACAGTACAAGCACTCCTACATTGAAAATCAAGTTTTACAAGAAAATAGCTGAAGTACACCCCCTGTGCTTGATTCCTCAAAAAAAAAAAAAACCAAATTAGCAACATGGGGCCGTGCCTGATTAAACACACACGTGTGCCGTTGACTCCTATGTGAAGAAAAAGTGTTGTGGAGCCCACAAAGTTGAGTTCTACAACGCCCCCGTGCTTCTCCAAGACTACATGCACGCCCCATGTCCTAAATTCGACTTTAACATCTTTCGAGAAACCTGACAGAAGATCCGAATATACTGACACTAGACGTGGCTCACCAGGCATGGGGTCATGCCCCACCTTTTGATTAGCTTATAAATTCAACCATTCTCCCTCCATTTGAAAGCATCCTGTATCACCTACACCATCCACCCATCCACCGTCACAACACTTTCAACACATCTTTGCCACCCATTTCTCATTTTAGATTTTACTATTTTGGTTTTTATTGGTCCACAATTGTAAGAACATCCTTTAAAAATTCAATCTTGTATGTTTATGTCTAATCAAATAAGTTTGATGTTGTTTATCTTTAAACCAATGATTGGCTAAGGTCTTGCATCACCTAGGGAAGATGAACCCTTAATGAATCTTTAATCCCTTTTATCATGGACAACCATTTGGTGCGTGTTAATGAATTCAAATAAATAGTCTTCTATATTGAAAGTGAGTTTTCCAAACCACTTAAACTAATCTTTTCATTTTGTGTTTGTTAATTGAAACATTCATGTTGTCTGTGTCTATGTAGATAAAAAGCATGTTAATTGGCTAAAGGGAGGGGGGTTGAAGTAAAGGATATTCTAAATCCATTATAAGAGATATTCATTTGATTCAATTCCTACATTGTGGTTGTTGTCATGAGATAACGATCATGGTAACTTTCCAATATTGTTAAGGGTCGTGATATTTGTAACTGGGTTATTCCATTTTATGGCATTAACACAAACATATTTTCTTTCTTCAAAGAACGACTTTAGGTGGTTGTTACATGTGGAGTGACCGTGAGAACTTTCCAAAGAGGAGAATGATTTGATAACCTTAACCGGAGACATTTTTATTTTCATATGGTGATCGTTTGGAAATCCGTATAAAAGGGGTTAATCCTATTATTAAGGGGAAATCAAACCCAAGTGATTCTTTCTTTTGATTGTTTTCAAACATTTATCTTTTTCTTTCTTTATTTTTGAATTTTAAATTTAAAACCATTTCAAATCAACTGTATTTTCAGTTTAATTAGACGTTGACCACATCTAGGTACTAAAAGCCTTGTGTCCTTATACGATCTTGGTATCTTACCATCTCTATATTATCTCAATAGTGGGTGCACCTTCCCTAATGTTTTGTAGTGAGTTATCGTATTGTATCACATTTACAAATTTAAATCTTGAAATTGTGTTAAAATTGGCTAAAATTGATATATATTTATATACATGACAACACTCGTCAATTACTATGAGCAAGAGATTGCAAACTTGTGGGATGGTTAGCAGCACACCTATTTATCTATTTGTGCTTCGCAATCAAACAATTTTCATTATATGACTCATGTAATACACATACACATAACTATAACCTAGTGTGTGTATACATATGTGTGTGTGTGAGTGAAAAATGCCTTGAACCCGGGGGTCTCATACGTTGGATTCACTTATTAATAATTAATTTTTAAACTTGAAATTTCATAACACGTGCACTGGAAATTTGTTTAAAACATGTTCAACTATGTAAACAAACCAAAGACAAAAGCCTCTAAACACAACATAAAATAGATAATCAGGATGCTTATCTCTCGTAGGGTAGCATCCACCTGTACGTAACTATTATCCACGGAGGTAAAGGCCTATACTTGCTCCTCATGCACCAGGTTCTCAACCATGGACCGCGTGACAAGACTTGCAGCCTTGGAAGTAACTGCCCTTTGTTGTGCTCCCTAAGTGCTAGGTTCACGACCATGGACCACATGACAAGTCTTTCAGCCCAGAGGTAACTGCCCTATAATATAAATCACTCATTTAACCGTACCTTTCATTATCTTTATCTTTCATTAAATATCAGGTTGCGTTTTAGTTAAACTATTCTTTCAAAAAGATTACCTTACATTAATTAATTGAATACGTTTCCTAATAATATTATGGCAAAAATCCAACTATTCATTAACTCATTCGATTCTTTGTCATTTACACTTTACTACATTTAGTAGTATGCACATCCCCAAAACTGCACTTAGCTATCAAATTGAACCTGACTCAAGAATTCTTGAGCCAACATGGGCAAAGGTCGCATAACTAGCCCAACATTTTGTTATCATAATCGAGCGAAATGTAGGACTTTTCTCTTGTAACTACATCACGCGAAAAGTAAATTTCCGCTTGGGCATTATTTCGTTCCAAGAGGAACTTTTGCTACACTCCAATTTTGCCAAAGCTAAATTTTCTTTCAGCATACATTTCACTATGCTATCATTTCACTATTCATTACATTTGGCTTCATAAACATTTCATTAAGCATTTCGGTCAAAAACTACTTTTCGTTAAGAAGGTGCATCGACATGTTTACCTTCTTATCCAAGTAGAAAACCTCACCCGCTATTTGTGGTGGTTGTACGTTTCAAACCTGAAACTACATCAAGATTACAACTATATGGATCAATATGCCTTGAATTGGACATGTAACAACTTTCATGCACAACCGCATGTAAAAACACAAGGATTTGTGAAAACTTTACCTTTGGACCTCCTTAAAAAAACTAAGCTAAAAGGTCTAAAACTCTCATTTATGCAACTTGATAATAGCTTTATTCGACACACAAAGTGATAAACAAAACCCTCGGTGTTTTCCTTTGCATATTGTAACATCTAGCCCCTGTCACCACCAATATTGTTCGTTTTGCCCCCGATAGGTTGCCCATCCAGTAACTCAGGGATTTGTTTTTGGTTACCCCAGTGGAGACTTCCCAGGAGGTCACGCATCCTAATACTACTCCCATCGAGGACGATGAGTCCCTGGGGGGGGGGGGGGTGATTGTAATGATACCGACTACCGAGATGATTTACGAATTAACATGGACCATTGTAACACCCTAGGAAAATCCCACATCGGTCGTGGACCAGAGAGATTCTTAGTTCATAAGACATTTCCCGCTTCTTAAATCACCAACCCATTTTGGGCTTAGTTGGATGCGGATAGGGCTGTCCAAACTGCTCGGCGCTCGAAGATCGTTCGACGATCGTTTGAAAAAGCTCGGAAATTTGCTCGTTCAATTCCTTCCTCGGTTAAAACCGAGCTGAGCAGCTCGGTTTAAAAACGAACTGAGCACTAGCATAGGTACGCTCGCTCGTCGTTCGTTCGTTCGGTTTCGATCGAATTTATTTTTATTATATATATATATATATATTATTTATTAAATATAAACATGTAACATAAATATTTATTATATTATATATATAATAAATATATTAAAAAGTATTAAAAAGGTTGAAATATGATATTCCCGCTATTGATGTCTTGATTCCCGATAAGTCTTCTCACTAATTAATAACGGAAGGTATTATTTTTGGTTTTGCCATTTGTTCTCTTGAATACATATTTGTGTAACACCCCAAATTTCGTATGACATGATATAATAATTTAATCGAGATATTTTAATAGTAAGGAGTGGTAAATATAGATTTTTACCATTTTGAAAGTCCTATAAATAATAATAAGTTAAAACCCTTATGTAATTGAAAGTAATCAAGTTAGTGTGGGAATTAACCATTTGGACACACTTTAATAGATAAGGGACTGAAAGTGAAAACGTGTAATGAAAAATTTGATAAAAAGGGGCCATAACTTGTTCTTGGCTGGTACGGTCGAACGAGAGAGAGAGAGAGACCAAGGGAACCCCAGTTCTTTAAATTTCCACAAAATTGAAAGAGTAAAAGGCTGAATTTTCAATGCATGAACTAGGAATCATGATCCCTTAAGTGTTATAAATATCAAGTAAGTCGAATTTCATGTTTTAATGTTAGTTGATGAAGTGTGTTATGTGAAATCAGTGATTTTTATGTGAAATTGGATATGAATACATGATGTATTAGCATATGGGAGTCGAAATCATGCTTGAAATTGTATGCAATGATGATTTGAAATAAAAACCCACTTGTATGTCATAGGATGATTAGAAATTGTGAAACCCTATAGGAAAAATTAGTATGGTATTGATGATTGAAGCAATGTGTTGATGAAATGTTGATAAGTAATTGATGTTACAACCATATGTTTATAGTTAGGATGGCAAAATGTGGAATTAAGGATGTTTATGTTAATCAATAGATGAACTATGAAAAAATATGCTTTGAATACTTGTACTTCATGCTTTATATATTGCACGGACACCATGTGTTCGATGAAATGCCTAAGAATGATTTAGTTGAAGTTTGACATGAATTCTTGATTTAATGATGACGTAAACGCAAATGGATATATGGGTAATTATGTTAAGTCATGATGAATAAATCAAAGATGCATATGTGAAGAAATGTTTATGAAAGCTAAAAGCATGAAGTTATAATGTATAGGCACGAAGAAGGAAGAAGGTGCGAGTCACTTGAAGTCGCAAGCTTCATAAGATCACGGTAAGTTCTTATGAACTTCGCTTATGTAGAAAGTATAATTTTATGTTAGTTCTCTTGTAAATAATTATTTGATTTTTTATGTGGGAATCATTAGTAAAAAAATGCCTTATTACGAATTGATGGTAGAAAAAGGAGAAAAAGTATGTTGACGACCCGTGCAAATGGGTCTAAAGTATGAAAATGATGTTATTCTGGATGATGTATTAAACCCGTAGTTAAACGGGTCAAATAGAATGAATTTGTTATGAAGTTAAGGTAACTAGATGTTGACTTTTGTAAGTCAAACTAGTGGAGAATAATAAATAAAAAAGTAAAAATACGCATGATCCGCGAGAACGGGTCGGATGAAATATGATGATTTTATGGTGATAGAAGTTAAATGGCATGAATTCGTTAAAGCGGAATTGTAGTATGAAAGATTCAAGTAAGATGATTTAAAGAAGAAGTGACTCGGTAAATGGTCAAATAATGCGGTAAAAAGCTAAATAAAAAAATGTATTAGTAATAATGTTTTATCCGAACTAACATGCAAGTTTATGTTATGGATGTAGGTAAATCTCATGATTAGAATGGCGAACTCGGATTCGAACACACCACATCGTCCATATATGCGCTTCCGGTTCAAGTTATCTTTTGAAACGGGTCACATAATTTTTGTAATGTAAATGTAAATTTTATGTTTTAGGATGTTCGTACGTAGTTTGAATTTTAAAACATTTTTGGGTAGTTCGGACATAACCCTTGTTTTAGGTCTTGTATGGTCACTACTTTTATTTCTTTTAAAAAAGTGTCGTAGAAATCTATTTGAATGATGTTTGTTAAAAGCAGGGGAAATGTTTATAGTACGAATGGGTCATGCCAAAATTTTGTTAAAAAATTAGTGTGTTATTTTTAATCTATTTGAATGGTCAAAAAGTGGGCGTCACAAGTTGGTATCAGAGCCGAGGTTTGAGGGAATCAAGTATTAGAGTTAAAATTCTTGAACTCAAACCGAAAGCTCGTATGAAGGTGTGTTTATTCCGAAGTGCTATGCAAGTAAGTAAATCGTAAATTTGATTATGTTTACAGTTAGGAATAAAGGAGGATTTATAGGCTATCAGCTATAATCCAAATTTTTGATGCAAATAAATATGATAAATGGATGCGTATTTTTATTACGAACGCGTAGGAAAAAGAATCACTTAAAACGGACTTGCGAAACAAAAGTTATGACAGTTTTAAGTTGGATTTTTGTTTAAAATTGGAGCTGGGCGACGCCTTTAATCTCCGAAATTTGTTTGAATTTTGTTGTTTTGACTCATGAAACTTGTTTTAATTAGGCTTTAAGGCCTCATAATCAATGTTTAAGATAATTTTTATATTAAGAGTGATGAGGGAAAGTACATACGAATGGCGAAAAGGTAAATCATTGTGATCAAAGATTTTGATCTACACGATACGACATGATCGTCGATGACGATAATGATAATGCATGAAGTATGAAATGTAAAATTTATTGTAGTATGATAAAATGGGTTAAATATGATAAAGGAGAGTATGAAAAGAAATTTAATGAATTAAATGAATGTTTTATGTAGATGGCGGACAATGTAAACGTGAATGATAATGAAACCATGAATATAAGTTGACTAACATGAAGGCAATTAGTTAAAGAACGAAGGAATAAGAAGTAAGTGTAAGAATGAATGTATGTTTTGATTAACATGTCTAGAATGTTCGTAATAAAGGATAGTATGGTTTTATGACCTACGGAAATGAATTATTGAAAGCAAAATAATGCATGAATGATAGAGCAGTGAATGATGAATGGTATGCAGTGAGGTCACGAAGTGACCGTTAACACCAAGAATGATGAATGGTATGCGGTGAGGTCACGAAGTGACTGTTAACACCAAGAATGATGAATAGTATGCGGTGTGGCACGAAGTAGCCATTAACACCGGGGATGATGAAAGGAATGCGGTATGGTCACTAAGTGGCTATTAACACCCGGAATTATGAAATAAAAGTATGATAACCATAATTGAAAAGGATAAAGGTCAATAAGACTTAAGCATGATGGCATGAAGTAACATATAACGAAGTGAAAAGTTATATATAAAATTAACGAATGTCTTATAAGTAAGAGAATGAAAGTCATTGAAATATGTTAGGCATATTAACATATTTCCTAAACTATGTGGTAGAATATTTCTTAAGGCAAATCCAAAAGTTTCGTTAAGTTTCCGAAAATGCAACCTATGATATTAGGATCCTCTAAATGTCAACCGGGTCATGTTGAAATGTTTAGAAGTAAGAAGGTATATGACTGGAAGGTTGTGAATGAAGTTCTAGCTGGGTTTATCAACCCTATAATGAGAGATAGGTGGTGTAGTCATAAAGAACCGTTAACACCTAGCATGAGAGAAAGGAAAGTATAATTTTTTTTAATGATAGAATGGAATGAACATGACCAAAGAATAAATTTTAATAATGATCTCGAATGATATAGTAGATGGTTGATGAAAATGAAGAAATTGTTAATAAAATATGTTTCGAGTAGCGGGTGGTGAGAGAAAGTAAGTAAGATGGATGAGGGATTTTATTCCCTTATGAACGAAAGGCATGTGTGATGTGGCCTATCGTGACCGACGTTGATGATAATGTACAAGTGGAATGAAAGTTATGGAAATGTGATTATGGATGCATCAATGTAACTTGAGATGACATGGAAAGTATATGAAGTAATGAATGTAGAAAATGCTTAATTATAGATGACGGGCGAAGGAAACACAAACGATAACAAATGACATGGTGGGAAGGAATAAAAGCAATGATTACGAAAGAGGATGGTATGGTCCTAGAATGTAATGAAAGGTAGGAATGATAATTACGATTAAGCTTAGAAAATATTGAACATGAAAGGATGATAGAATTTCGAGAATAGTATGGTCCTAAGGATAAAAATTTTGTCAAAAAAAGTAAATGTTAGTAGAATTAAAATTTTAAGGGAATATATTTATGTGGTAAGCATAAATAGAGCCTTAAGAAAGGGTCTTATACGGATGAAAGTTAGAGTCGTTAGGTGGGAAGGAAAGTATGAAAGCAAATGAGGAGATGCTTTTTCTCCACCTAACTAAAGATAAGTGTGAACATAACAAGTAAATGGCACAGATAGCCTGGTTGGTCAAGCATAATGTAGGACTAAAAGAACATATACACATATATATTATATATATATATAAATGATGTGTATGTGAACGTATGTGAAATATGTTACCGCTGGTTGTGGGAATATGAGTAGGGATATGTTGATAGTTAATCCTCGTGACCTAAACGGGATATACGAGTAAGAGTAAAACATATGACAAATGTGGTAACATATGATGGTGTAAGTAATTATATATATACATAGAAAGATGTTGAGGTAATAAGATTATGATGAAAGAAGTATGCTTCGAACACGTTGCGTATTAAGCATGTGATGATCGACTTATGAGGACTAAAATGAATAATGGGCTAAGACCTAGATGGAAGATTTAAGTACCGATGAGGATAGAAATTTTGTAAGAAATGGTAAAGTGATAACAAGTATGTCTAAAATCAATAAGGAAGTACAAATGTGCGAATTAGTTCTGTAGGATCGTTTTCAACCTGAATGAGTCGTTCAGAAGAGCTCTCGTACGTTTCAGAGGCGGAAACTAAGAAACGTACTAGAAAACAGCTTGAAATACACTTTAATCCTCTTTTATATTCAATTGACAATGTTTACAGCGAGAGGAAATACCGGCAGCACTTCGGTATCAACTAACTCTATCTTTACAAAAGAATCCGTTTGAGCACTATTTATACTAACAGCCTATCCGTTTGAAACATGCTTCAAACGGTCATACTTTCAAACGGTGTGACTTCAAACGGTCTTGTTCAAACGATCATTTTTTCAAACGACCAACATTCAAACGGTTGACTTCAACATGATTAGATCTTCAAATGGTGGCATTTCATTGGACCTTCAAATGAAGAATTCTAATTGGACCAAACTCTTTTGTCTTCACTTGATGATGCATCTTATCTTTCACGTGAATATGTTGAAGACTTCATATGATGATGATGTAATGGATGATGTCACAAGGATGATGTCATCATCAAGAATGATGACATCATTCTTGTTCCGTACCGCAATGAACCCGAGACTCGACATAAGACAAAGACGACAGATGACTGCACCAACAGACTCCCCCTCAGATGTTGACGAGTCTTAAGTGTCGAGTCTTCAACGACTTCAGTCTTTATCAGTCTTTTCGAACTCTTTGAAGTATCTGACGCTGTAAGTATCCTCAAATCTTCTCTCTTCTCTTCTTCAACATCAACAAACTCCTCACAATCAATCTCTACTCAGATGTCTTCAGACTCCCCCTCTCGATTTGCTGGGATCGCAGTCTGACTTTTACAAAATCCTCAGGTATCGGAACCTGGCACTCTATCTTCAGGTTCAAGATAAAAACCTGGCTATACCTGCACATTCTTAACCCAGAAATAAGTTTCTAAATTTAACAATTTGAATGCATCAAAAACAACTCTCATATGCATCAACAATAACTCTTTCTCAGATCACATACACATGATGAACCATTTGTTGATTTAAAAAACATATTTTCATAATTAAGACACACTCCCTCTCACAACCATGTCATCATGTTTACCACTCGGAACTTTGAAAATCAGCTTTCGAATATCAGTTGTCGAAAATCTTTTTGAGTTTTTCAAAAATTTATGCTAAAACACACCGAAAATCTTTTTGAATTTGAATGTAAAGAAATGCAGTAAAGAAATATTTACAGACAATATTTTTGTGAGTTTTGTGTAAGAGGATCATATCAGTTTATGAGACATGTCACTAACACCGTTAAGCTGCATTTCATTTTCAGTTCTAAACAATTCACCTAGATTGTCAGTATATTTGTCCACTTAAATTTTCACACAAAGTTCAATTGATCCGAGATATGAGATTAATGTTTTAAGCTCTTGAACTTATCCGTGTGTCTCACTACTTGAATATACTCCCGTATCCAGATCCCAATATTCAGTCTTACAGGTGAATATACCACAGATGATATCTGTAAGGGAATAAATTATAGTGCGAGGGTCGTGAGAGCTCAGGTCGATCTTTCGATACGCAGAGAGATGACGGCTTCAACTTTTGGTGTGTCCCCTTTAGAGGATCTTTTGCATTACAACAGCAGCGACTATCAATTTTATTGTTTCATCAGCTTGCTGAGGGTGATGCTATGTTTCAAGCATTTGCAAAAAGCATTATCCGGGGACTAGGTCAGAAATTTCTTTCAGCAGAAGTCCCGGGATAATACCCCAGATATCACTGAGCATAAAGACCTAGTATCTCAGAATAAGGGACCTTTCAAACAAGATTTCAGGGGTTACCTATATATCCAAGTTTGTGTTAACCCACAGAACAAGCAAGTTTGAAATTTATGTTTGTATCTCGTCACAATTTACTAAATGTGTAAAAACCTACTGACACATCCACAGTGAGATTGTTTATCACATATTATCTAAACAATTCTTTAGCATGTTGTGACAGTCCACTGATGTACTATCATTTCCTCTTTTATGACACTAAAACTCATTTTTGATTTTATCATGTTTTTGTCTTTTTCATATTTTCAAATGTTTTTTGGATTTTCTAAAATTTTACTCCCCCTAAAATGCAAACACATTTTAGAAATATGAAAACAAACTATACAACAAACTTGACAACCGATATCGAATCGCATCAAATCGCCATCCACTTGGCATAAACAATCAGAACTCCCCCTTTCACAAAACTATTTTCTCATTATGATTTCAAAACACTTAAGTTTGTTTTAACCAAAATGATTTTTCCGGAAAATAAGTTTTGTTGGTTTTACCACTTGTAAAGTTAAAGGTTTGGTTCATCATATTGTCCTCAACCACTTGTAGAAAATCAAGTACAAATTAATGTCCTTGATTTACCACTTGTACGAAAAACTCAATCAAATACAAAGAATGATGCCGATTCCTGATCCGCAATTACAAACTTGGGATCTCCGGCAAGTCAGGTTTTTCAATGAAAGAAAATATCCACCCAAGCCTGACCAGTCTTGGGTGTAACCTTCTCAACTTCACTAGGAGTTGGGCTATAAGTTGCCTTCTTTGTAGCATAAAACTCCTTTACCCCTTTAACCTTCCCATCGATCATTTTTCCAAAAATTTTCTTTACGTTTCCATTAAACGCTTTCTCAACATCAAATTCATTCTTATCAGAATAAAATTGATTTGAAATTTCAACCTTTCCAACCTTTGATTTAAAATTCTCAGCTCTCAATGGTGGAAAATGAACATCATCCATTAGAGGCACTAAGTTTTCACTTTTTATCTCAACCTGTGGCTCCTCCGATTTTGTGGAATCAGATTCATCGCCAGATTTTACCTCTGATTTCTTAACAACCCAAGTTTGGTTGTCAAGATTTCCCTTCTTTTTGTAAAACCTTTTCGAACACTCACCAACCTCATATGTTGAATTCTTAAACACTTTAAATCTTTCAGTTGGTGGTTCGGTTTTATCAACAACAACTTCTTTCAATTTTCCAGAAACTCCCTGTTTTGTGTTTGTCGCTTTCGGACAGTTCCATGCAATGTGACCAGTTTCTTTGCATCGGAAACAGGTTCTGGTTTCTTTCCTTTGATAAGCTCCATTTTTCATCTTTTCAGCAAGAAACTCCTTGTTTGACTGCTTCCAGAATGAACTCTTTGCTTCTTTTTCATGACTAGTTCCTGCAACATATGTCATTTTTGATTTAAAATCTGGAACATATTTTTCATTTTTATAGTTTTCAGGTGGAATAAAACCAAGTCCTTTCTTTTTGTAGCTACGATTGTGGTTTGATTTCTTTTGAAAACCAGAACCAGAATTGTAACCTTTTTTCTTGTTCAAACGTTGTTGTACTCTTGAGGTGTAAGGTTTAGGTTTACCATTAAGATTTAAATCTTTTATTTCAGAAATATTAATTTCTGTTAGTTTGAAAACCTTTTTGATCAATTCAGTTTTGACACCTCTTATTGGAAACTCTTTATCAAAATATAATTTGTCAGAACCATTCAAAGTATATGCAACTTCAAATGTTTCGTCATTCAAATTAGATTTTGACAACAAAAATTCTTTACTATACACCCGTTTTCCTGACGACTTTGAACTCTTGACAAACGAACTCGAACTTCCGACAGACTGACATGAACTTTCGGACTCGGACTTTGACTCTGACTCCTCATCCTTATCCAACACCTGATCAACCACTCTTTTTATCAGTTCTGACTCATGATCTGTGTCGGACGCTGTGAACGTGACATCAATATTGTCCGGTAAAACATCAGTTATCTCGGATTCTAGCTTAATATTGACTGCTTGTTTTAGTTCTTCCTCGTTAGGTTTTCTAGACGAGTACCCTTCCCAAATCGGAGGCGGACACTTATTATAACAAACACCCTGTTTCTTACCAGTATCCTTTTTCATCTTTGGCTTTGTTTCTTCACCTTGAAACGCTTCAAATCCTTCAACTGTTGGATAAATTCTATCAATTATGTAGTCACAACCTTTATAACTTTGCAGCAATCTTCTGATTCTTTCATTTTCAGTTGCTTCACTATCCAACTCTTTCTTCCACTTTGCACATTCTTCTATGTACATGTTGATCTCTTTCTGCTTTGTCATCATAGTAGCATTCAACATCTTCAAAGCTTTCTCTCTTTCAGAGTTAGTCTTTTCCAGACTATTCACAGTTCTGTTCAATACATCATATGACTTTTTCAAATTTTTTACAACAAACAACAACTTTTCTTTCAACTTTTCTAACTCACTAAACCTCTCATCTTTCTCTATACATTGTTTACAAGACTCTAAACATGTAAGACAAGGTTTTGTGATTTCAACTATTTTCTCGACTTCAACTATCTTTTGAACTTCCACAATCTTCTCAATCACTTTGACTTCTTTCAATTCTTTTTCAGCTTTCCTTTCTTTCAGTTTCTTCAATTTCTCTGCAAAATAAAATTCAAAACTGTCAGAAGATAAATGAGTTTTTCCAACATTTATCTGTTCAAGCTCTTCATCATCACTGTTATCTGTTGAACTGTTTTCAGAGGAAACAGATTCTTCATCTTCAGATAAAACAGCCATCCATTCATTCACCAACTCTGGTCTTTGCACAATCTGAGCAATAAAAGCTTTAACATTAGGATCAGCTGGAATGTACTTGTCCCAGCTAAAACCTTCAGCCACTTTCTCGTCATCTTGATCAAGAATACCATAGTAAGCTTTCCTGTTTGCATCTTCAATCATTCTCCCATGTGCCGTTTGAGGTTCCTTTTGTTGATGCGGTTGGTGAGTAATTTGCTGATAAATGGTCTTCCGATAATAATCATCTTTCCCAGCAGACTCCTTTGCTCCTCTCGGTTCCTGATTCTTGCATTCTCTTTTAAAATGACCTTTCTCCCTGCAACGAAAACAGACAACTTTAGATTTATCAAATCCAAGATTAGAAAGATTTGCATCTAAGAAATCATTTCTTCCTGTAACCAATCTAAACTTTTCTGCTCTCCTCAAAACACTTGCTAAGGCCCATTTAATATCCATCAGTTCCAGCTCCTCTGCATCAATTTGGTTATAATCTTCCTTTGTAAGCATCGGATTGCCAATTTTTCCAGCAATCAACCCTTCATAAGACTCTAATGCAGTGACCAATAATCCCATATGATGCTTTACAACTTCTTCAGAATAATTTTGACCATTTTGAAGATGTAAAGCCACATTGCACTGAATTAGATGACCATTTCCGGTAGCTGAATTTTGAACACTTGGAGGATTCACCGATGAGAACCCACTAGTGTTGACTGAATTTTGATTGCTTGTTCCAGATTGATTTCCTGCACTAAATGCTGTTTGGATCTTTGGACTAGCTTCAACAGTTTGAACATTTCCTTTGTAATACAGTTTGATGTCTTGTTGATGGCTTGAACTGTTCATTCTTGCAATTTTCTGCTGTTCAAGATCCTGTTCCTCCAGTTTTTCAATAAACTGACCAATCGACAATCTACTAAACTGTCCAGAATTCTTCAGAATCATAAGATATGTACCCCATTCCTTTTGAGGTAAAGCGTCAGCAAGCTTTTCAACCCATTCTGCTGGGGTTTTAGTAATCTTCAACTGGGACATGGTGCGTACAAGATGACAGTATCTCTCAATGAGAGTCTTTGTAGTCTCACCAGGCATGCTTGCAAACAACTCAAACTCCTTCTTCAGTAACGCTGCTTTACTCTGAAGAATCTCTGTACTTCCTTCAAACTTCTTCTCAAGAGCTTTCCAGATCGAAAATGCATTTCCATCATGTTGAAGTAAAACAAATATATCCTCTTTAATAGCTTGCTGCAACAGACTTATCATCATTTTCTCTCCTTTATAGCTCTCTCTCTCTTGTTCTGAAAACTCCGAGATAATTTTATCAACATTCATAGCAGTCTGCGGTCGGATGTATGCTGTTTCAATGCTTTCCCAAGCTCTAAGATGATTTGCCTGAACCCAGTTCTCGAAACGATTCTTCCATCCATGATACTCTTCAATACCCATAAGTTTCGGAGGTTTTTGCATTGTTCCTGTTTCATTTTCTGCATTCATGTTTTGAGCAATTGAAGCTGGAGTAGTCGAGGAAGTAGCAAACGCGTTGTAGAACTCGGAATCCATGTTTCGGTAACAACTTGAATCTTTTTGACAAGTCCCTGACGATTACCTGACAAACTGACAAACAAACAGAACAAACAACAATCAGTTTAAAGACTTATCAATTAACTGAAACAGACTATTACTCGAACTGATGATTTTCTGTGCGGACTGAACGTTAACCAACTGTACGGACTTCTAGAACCCGAATCGAATTCAAAAGATCTGATTCTTTGAAACCTTTGAACTCCAAACCGTACGGACTGGACTTTATCACACAAAACGACCTGGATAATTTTGTTAACTTTGTGCGAACAATACTGAACACTTTTAATCCGTGTAAATTGAGGTATTTAAACTGAGCAACCAGGACCTGACAACTTGCGAACTGACTGTTTAAGCCACGACCCTTTGACCTTAGTTGAGCTGACAACACTCAAACTAATATCACTTAAACCGACAAACAACAAGTAAATGATTCTATTTGACTAATTCTCAAAGCAAATAACAGTCACATGCACATTGACGACACAAGTTTGATTGAATCTAACACATAATATCCCTCTTTGATTGGACCGAATGATACACACTAATCAACTAAGCACATGGAGTCTGACATCTTTAATCAAATCACATGTAAATCTTGATAAAAACAATTTTTCACATGCAAACTAGAACAAAACAAATGACACACTTTATCTTTTATCACATGCTTCGATTTCACCAACTTTTAATACTCTTTCATTTGGTCTTTAAATCCATTAAACGACAATTTTAGTTGTTCAAGAAATCTGAATAGCCGATGACAAATTACAAGAATCACATGCAAACAGAAAAAATGGTTATCCTAAATTCACATGATCATTTAATAAACTGACAACTTCAATACCTATCACATGACACAATATAATTTCAAACGGTTCACTCTAATCGAAGTATTATTCAAACTGTAAATGTTTTCAAACGATCAGCACATTTTCAAGCGGTCAGTTTCAAACGGTGGGATCAGACGATGTTGGTTTCAAACGGAACACATTTTCAAACGATGACTCTTTGTTTCAAACGATAGGATTGAATTTTCAAACGATGGAATATCTTTTCAAACGACAGATCTATGACATCATCAACTCGCGAACAGTTTCAAACGGAAACCATATTTTTATCAAGTTTTAGTTCGAGTTTTAGTCTGAAATTTCTAAGGCTTTGTTAAACTATCATTACGCACACTTTGTGAACGGTTCAGCCAATTTCAACCGTAAAAAGTATCGGTTTTAAGAAAGAAGGTGTAGAAAATGAGATTTTCAAGCTGAATATGGCAAGAACTCCTCGTCCTGAGCTCTGATACCACTTGTAGGATCGTTTTCAACCTGAATGAGTCGTTCGGAAGAGCTCTCGTACGTTTCAGAGGCGGAAACTAAGAAACGTACTAGAAAACAGCTTGAAATACACTTTAATCCTCTTTTATATTCAATTGACAATGTTTACAGCGAGAGGAAATACCGGCAGCACTTCGGTATCAACTAACTCTATCTTTACAAAAGAATCCGTTTGAGCACTATTTATACTAACAGCCTATCCGTTTGAAACATGCTTCAAACGGTCATACTTTCAAACGGTGTGACTTCAAACGGTCTTGTTCAAACGATCATTTTTTCAAACGACCAACATTCAAACGGTTGACTTCAACATGATTAGATCTTCAAATGGTGGCATTTCATTGGACCTTCAAATGAAGAATTCTAATTGGACCAAACTCTTTTGTCTTCACTTGATGATGCATCTTATCTTTCACGTGAATATGTTGAAGACTTCATATGATGATGATGTAATGGATGATGTCACAAGGATGATGTCATCATCAAGAATGATGACATCATTCTTGTTCCATACCGCAACGAACCCGAGACTCGACATAAGACAAAGACGACAGATGACTGCACCAACAAGTTCATACTTTAGGAATGGATTAATAAGCAAATAATAGTAACAGAGTTACTAAATGTTTGAGGCCAGTATATGTATATGTATATATACACACACACACATACATTAGTAGTCAAGTTTTCATGTCACATTAGGGGGTTGTTTTGGTCAAAAATCACACAAGGGTAATGTAACCAAATCCGATTTTGTGAGGTGTGATGCTAGATTATATGATCAAATGTATAAACAATGAAATGAATGTTGAACACAAGGATTTATACGAGGAAAAAGCCCTTGATCAATGTATGATCTCTGGCATAAAAAACCTCGGGTGATGGAAACTACCGATCACCAAGTATATTAAACAAACAATGTTTACAACTCGGGATGATAACAAGCTTTGTACAAGGATCACTAGTGTGCAAAAAGTGTATAATTGCCAACAACTTGCAGAGAGTTCTCGAGAGTAGTGTGTTTTGCTAATAATAATCTAATCAAGCTTGTCATCCCCATTAAAAATAGAAACTATCTAAGCTAACTAACAATCCGAAAAAGGTGCAACTCCCCCACGATCATCATAACGGTCGAAGAGCTTATGCACGTGTAGAATAATGAAGCATGTTCCCCTAGAATCTCGGTTAGACCAAGTCCTATTCGAATATTCCTGCAAAATAAGTTAAAAATGATGGAAAAAATTGTTAAAATTAGGATAATAATGAGGATCTTGGATCCTTAGTCCTGCAACGTCTTCTGAGGATCTTTAATTCAAACTGAA
The DNA here is from genome assembly GCA_030545235.1 of Helianthus tuberosus. Classification (NCBI taxonomy): domain Eukaryota; kingdom Viridiplantae; phylum Streptophyta; class Magnoliopsida; order Asterales; family Asteraceae; genus Helianthus; species Helianthus tuberosus. The sequence continues at coordinate 105,459,476 of CM060451.1, read as the reverse complement.
CTGAGGATCCGTGATCCTGACTGCACTTGAGAATCCGTGATCCATATGCTTAGAAATTCTATCCCTAACAATTGCCCCCAAACATGACTAGTTGATATCGAATTAGATAGTCATGTTTCAACATTTCCCGGACTAGCTGTTAGTAAGAGATATAGCCGTTACAGGCTGATATCATCAACAGCCACCACCTGCAACAACAATCATTATATATAGGGTTAGAGATAAGGACCAAATTGCATTTAAATTCGAGAGTTTTTCCCTTTAAATTCCTATCCGAGATCCAAGCAGGTATTCTCTCTTTCCTTCTCTCAAAATTCTCTTCTTCCGATCCTCTATTCTCCGAGCATTCATGGCGACGATGACCCTCCGATCCTCACCTGCTAAGGATCCTACGAAGGAGAGCCCTCTGAAGAGCCAGGGTGTAACCAAAAATCCTTCGCTAGAACTTTTTCGTTTCACCGATCCTGAAATTGATCGGATACGTCATTGCTTTCTGGCAAAACTGTCTTCAGATCATTCGATGCCTGGATCACTTTCTCGGCAACCCCTTTTTTGATAGGGTTCAATTATCCTTTCCCTGCTCCAACACAATCATTCTTCACACTCACCAACATGTGCTATATACAAGACATGCCAATGATGTGGAGAGTCCTTTACACTCTTGAAAACATCATTGAGTAGGAGGGTATTGAAATAGGGGTGTCTGAATTGAGTCAATTGTACAATCTTGTTAGCCATGGTTCTCATCGCTTTCTTTTCAAGCACAAACCCGGTCAGCCTCGTCCAATTCTGAAAACCACCAAAAATGATTCCAACTGGATAAACCAGTTCTTCTTTGTAAGGAGGGACTCAATCCCAGATGGGAAAGACCTTCCCAAAAGGTGGATCACCCAGGGTAGGATATGGGATCCTTAGACAAGGACCAAAGTAGGATTCTTTTTCTGTTAAGGATAACTAATCCTTCTTTTTGTTTCTGTTGTGCAGCTATCTCGCTCTCTCATATTCAAGAAACTCCTGCAACAAAAGAAAGGATTGCTGCTTTTTGGAAGCTTGATCCTGCTGTCAGAACATTTCGAGCTAAAACAAAGGATTCACAAGAAGCCTCCTCCGGTTCCTACACAATGTCAAGTAAGTATCCATATCTATGTGTAAATAAATGTTTAAATGAATGTAAAGTATGAATACTTATCTGTCCTTTGTATTTGTAGGTGTTGGCAAATCCTCAAAGTCTGCTTCCAGGTTTAGCGTGAGTGATCTCAATGAATTCGCCTCCTCAAGGTCCATCAAAAAGGAGCTGGCTGCAAGCCCAAGCATCCTGAATCCTAAGGGCATGAGCACACAGGGCAAGGGAGCCAAAAAGAGAAAGAACGTTGAGCCCACTGAAGGCCTCCCTCTCATCCAACACTAGTTTGAGGAATACGTCTCCGAGGTAAGGATCCTGTATCCTTAGGTCTAAACTTTCCTTTCTGAGGATAATCGATCCTGAATATATACTTCTTTTATACATAAATTTGCCGAGATCCAAATGCTCCTTGATCAACATCTGGCAGAGGCTGAGCAGAAAAACCTGGACTTCCACCAGATGTTCCTGGCAAAAGATAAGAAAATCTCTTCCCTTGAGAAGGAGGTGAACCTGCTGTAGAAGGAGGTGGTCTTGGCTCAGATCACAGCCCAGCAGGAGAAGGCAGAGGTCATGGAAGGGGCGAAGCTTTCTGCTACTATTGCCATGCTAAAGATCAAGCTGCAAATGGCCAAGGAGGCTGAGGATCCTGCCTTTGACAGGTTTGCCTGGGACCAGGAGGCTTGGAGGCAGAGGTTGGCTGAGCTGGACGACGAGGATGAGACTGAGGAGGCAGCAGCTGATGGAGCCGGGAGCAGCAGAGTGAAGGATCCAGTGGAGGAGGCAACTGGTAAAGGTGGTGAGGAAGCAGCGAAGGTTTAGGATGCAACAATGGGCGATGATGGTTTTATCTAGACGCGCCCGGAGCCCATTTTTTATGGTTTTGTGGTTTTTGTTTGATGGTGTTTTAATGGTGAACAATTATGGTCTGTAATAACTAAACAATAACTATTAGGGTTAAGGATCAGTGATCCTTGGAACAATAGGTAGGATGATAGTTGGTGGAGGGATCCTCTGTTTGGGGGATGAAGATACTATTATCATGTCGTCTTTACTTTCCTGCACTTTAAGACTCGTTAATATGGACACCCTTTACCTACCCCAGTGGATGGGCCACGTATTGTTGGTAGATGCTTGGGGTAGGTAATTTTGACAACCTTTGAAGGGTTTAATTTTGATAAATAAATATAACCTTTAACTTTTGGCTAACTTGTGTTGTTCACTTTGTCTATACTTACCTTTCAATTGTTATTGTACAACTTTTTAGATTTACAAGCTATTAGTGAAGGTATAAAAATCAGTTTATGTCAAAAGTTTAGGATATGATCAAGGATCAAATATCCTATAATCGAAAAGTTTAAAAAGTGAGATAATTTTAGGATCATATATCTTGTTGTCAAAGAATAGGATATAATTGACAAAGCAAGAATAAAATTAAAGTAAATAAGGATCATACCGGAGAATCCAAGTTAGGATCCTATATCCTTAATGCATACAATTGTAACAATTATAAGACAAACCCTTGTGGAAAGTTAGGATCCAGGATCCTTAATAGTTTATCCTTAGAATCCAGAAATGAGAAATAACTTGGGACTAAGCCAATCTGTAAAAGAAAGAGTTAGTATCTGGGGACAAGCCCAATGAAATGGGGACAAGACCAAAAACTGGGGACAAGCCCAAAAAACCGGGGACAAGCCCAAAGGATCTTGTGTAAACTGGAGTATGGCCCATACTGGCGACTATCCAAACTTAGTGACATGAAGATGCCAAAACCTTAGCTAACGTGAAAATGTTAGAAATCTTAGGAACGGATGTATGGTACGTCTACCATTATACTTAGGATCCTAAATACAGCTAGTACAATGAAATTGTCAGCCCCTAAAGCGGGTACCGGTCCCATTGCCTTTAACTGCACCAAGTTAATCGTGCACTACTGGCGAAGGTGTTAGAACCTGATTCGTAGAAGGTAGTGAATACCTTAAACTGGGGACAAGCCCAAAAATTGGGGAGAAACCCAAAACAACTGGGGACAAGCCCAAAAAACTTAGGAGACTTCTGTTGATACTTGATCCTTTGTAAAAAATGCATCCACTTCTGCAAAACTCACAACTTCGTGAAAAAGGATAAAGGATCCTGGATCCTTCTCCTTGTAATCAAATAAATTAAAGGATTAGAAAAATCAGAATCAAATCATTACCAGAATGAGGATCATATATCCTCTAAGGATTCTTTATGTATACCAGATATGAGGATGACTAAGGATCCTGGATACTTCTTACATGAAGTATCTCTTCAAATGGACAGCATTCCAAGCTCTTGGTAGCAAATCTCCTTCCATTATTAATAATTGATATGCCCCTTTCCTGCCTCAGCTTCAATAAGATAGGGGCCTTCCCACTTCGGTGATGATTTGCCATCAGCAGGATTTGTGGTATTTTGGAATGCTTTTCGTAACACCATGTCACCAACTTGAAACTTTATGATCCTGACATTCTTGTTATAAGCTCCAGCCATCCTTTGTTGATAGCTAGCCAATCTTATCCTAGCCAAATCCCTGAGTTCTTCTTTGGTATCCAAGTCTTGAACCAAGTTTTCAACATTTCCTTCAGGATCACGGATGCTTGTTCTTGCAGTAGGGACTACCATCTCTGTAGGGATCACTGATTCAGCTCCAAACACTAAAGAAAATGGAGTTTGGCCAGTAGCATTCTTGGGAGTTGTTATATCAGCCCATAGTACATATGGTAGCTCTTCTGCCCATTTCCCCTTTTTGGATCCAAGCTTCTTCTTCAAGTTGTTGATGATGATCTTGTTGGATGATTCTGCTTGACCATTAGCTTATGGATGGACTGGTGTTGATGTTATCATCTTAATCCCCCAACTTTCACAAAATTTAGTAGTTCTACTCCCAATAAATTGAGATCCATTATCACAAACAATCTCAGAAGAAATACCAAATCTGGTAATAATGTTTCTTTTAATAAAGGATATTACTTCTTTTTCTTTGACTTGTGCAAATGCTTCAGCTTCTATCCATTTGGAAAAGTAATCAGTCATGGTAAGCATAAACACTTTTCCTCCTGGTGCTTTGGGAAGTTTGCCAACTATATCCATTCCCCATCTCAAGAATGGCCAAGAAGAGGATATAGGATGCAGGAGCTCTGCTGGTTGATGAAGGATATTGCTATGTCTTTGACAAGCATCACATTTATTGGCGTAATCCACATCATCCTTCTTCATAGTAGGCCAATAGTATCCTGTCGTAAGGATCCTTGAAAACAGTGCTATGCTCCCAGTGTGGTTTCCACAATCTCCTTCATGAAAATCCTTAAGAACTTCTTGGATTTCCGGATCCTCGATGCACCTTAGATATTGTAGGTCCCCTTTTTGTATGGATCTTCACAGAATTGTCAATCCAATCAAGAGTGCGCAATCCTCTTGATCAGAATATCACAGAAACGAGTAGTAATCAGCAATTCACAATCAAACCGGGTTTCTATTGATTATAAAAAACAAGTTTTACAATCAATCAAACCTTAACTACACTCAATTTCGTCCAAGCTCTAAACTCTCATGAAATTCTCACAAACTCTGTTTTGGCTGATTAACCTAAACCCTAAAGCAAAGCCTTGTTTATATAACACAAGGTTTCTACTTGGGCTGGGATTTCCTACATGGGCAAAGCCCAATTCGTCCCCCCTAGACCCAATATGGGTTTTGTTTAGCCCAAACTCTATTATTCCACTAATACAAAGCTAAACCCGCTAACTGTTTATCGTTTAACTAATTACTAGATATCCAAAGACCAAATCTAAGCTGTTGTCACAAATATGCACCAACACACTCCCCCTTGACAATAGCTTCATAAAATAACTTTGTCTTCAGCCATCTTGCAATCTTCATGTAGTCTTGCACTGTCTTTGGTCTTTGGATAGCTTCAGCTTCAATAGCTTCTGTCAGCAACAGACTCCCCCTAAGCTGATGCATCCAATCACCAAATCTTCAAAACGTTAGCACTTGAGTAAACTCCAGCTTAGCATTTGCAACGCAATCTTCAAACTCTTCAACTTTGTTTGCAATGTAGAAAGGAGGTTCTACCATGAATCCAATCAAACTCTCATCTTCACAGCAACTACTCAGCAACATACCGCTTCAATCTGTGTACTATAAAACAAACATCTCGAGAAACCATAAGAATTTTTCAACAAAGTTAAATAAATTATTATTATTCAAGAGATAGTTAAACTGTATCACATATTAAAGCATTTTCAATTTATCACCAACACGCAAAACTTTTTAATCACACACCCTATAACCCACATGATTTAATATTTTCAACTCACTTTCCAACACCGTCTCCCCCTATCACTAACAATTCCTCCAAGAATAACAGTTTTTCGTACGTTAAGAATTTTAAACAGAAAAAGACACTTTTTTTGGATGTTTTTATATTTTCTGAAAGCAAGTAAATAACAAAAGCAATAACCACTCTATTTTTGTGAGAATCACTGGTAAGAAGATCATATCAGCACAATCAAACTGTTTTTCACACTATTAGATAATTCTTTATTTAATTTTTCATGAAAAGCAGTCCAATATGATTACCAGTATGTTTGTCCACTTAAACAAAATGCATGAACATTTCAAGTTCCATTACCGTATGATACGTTAAGGTAATTTTATTACTGAAATACTAGTGTGTCCCACATCAGGATGTACCCCCGCGATCAAGGTATGCACAAAGATTCATCGTAGTAGGTGAGTATACCGAATTCATCCGTTTTGTTTTTCAACGATAGATAATTGGTGATCAGGTCAGTACTTCCGTACAGCAAAGAGACCAAAATATCTAACGAGGGCTAAGACAAATACCAATTTTTGGTATGATTTATGCATTTTGCACATTTGAATGACTCTCTATGAGAGCTTCTTCATTTTCAGGGTTTTGGCATTTTAAGCTCTTTTAAGATATCCTGGTTGTGCCTAGGTCAGCATGTATCTGGATGCAATAGAAGGACAACCCTGATATCCCCAGATGAAATAACAATATAAAGACCCAAAACCTCAGATTTTGGCAATCTATCAACGCAAGATTTAAGGTCATTAAACCATACACCACTGATGTGTTCCCCACTCATACACAGTTCATTTAGGTTTATATCACATTAGTAAGTTGATTATTTCATGCTTTTTGCCTACTGGTACATCATATGATGAAGCTGCTATCACACTTATGCAATTTTAATTTCATTTTCAGTGTGACAGTCTAACTTGCTGATATACTATCATTTCTCCTTTTTCACACAGTGATAACTCATTTTTGATTTTCTATTTTTTATGTTTTTCAATTTTTCAATGTTTTTGGATTTTTTGTGGTTTTCTATATTTTTTTAGTTTTGATTTTTAAGAAAACAGTAAACTATTTACAAAATTATTATGAAAAACCAGTTATTCAGGATTCCTCATCCCGTTGAGTTCGACTAAATGTTCAAAGCGAGCCCTGTCAAAAGCTTTAGTATAAAGATCTGCCAGGTTATCTAGTGTGTCGACTCATTGTAATTCAATTAGTCTCTTTTCATCACAATCCCGTATAAAATGATGACAAATGTCAATATGTTTTGTGCGACTATGTTTCACCGGATTATTAGTTATAGAAATTGTGGCATTATTGTCTATCATAATAGGAGTACGAGTGAAATCCAAACCATAATCGCGCATCTGCTATTGTATCCATAGAACCTGAGAACAGCAGCTACCCGCAACAATATATTCAGCTACATAAGTAGAGGTAGACACACAAGATTGCTTCTTGCATTGCCAAGAGACAATCCTGCCTCCCAAGAACTGACAACCACCTGTTGTAGACTTTCTGTTTGACTTGCATTCTCCAAAGTCTGAGTCAGTGTAAGCGACAAAATTCAGATCACTATCAGCTGGATACCACAACCCAAGTTTAGGTTTCCCCTTTAAGTAACGAAGAATACGCTTCACCGCCTTCATGTGTGACTCCTTTGGATTAGCCTGATATCTGGCACACAAGCATACGGAAAACTTAATGTCAGTCTTGAAGCAGTCAAATACATTAGAGAACCAATCATTGCCCTGTATTGAGTTGGATCAACGTCTTCAGTACTTTCATGATCTGGGCCAAGATTGTGATTTTCACATATGGGTGTGTTGAAAGTAGAGCAGTCATTCATTTTGAACCGATTCAAAATGTCATACACATACTTTGTTTGATGAATAAACATCCCATCCTCCTTTTGTTCAACTTGTAATCCCAGAAAGTAAGACAGCTCACCCATAGCGCTCATTTCGAACTTGCTCTTCATCACCTGCTCAAACTCTTTACACATGCTCTCATCTGATGACCCGAAGATGATGTCATCCACGTACACCTGTACTAGCAGAAAATCTCCCTTCTTCCTCTTGATGAACAGTGTACTATCAATTTGACCTCTTTCAAAACCATTCTTGATCAGATGTGTAGATAGTGTCTCGTACCACGCCCTGGGAGGTTGATGTAATCCATACAAAGCTTTATCAATCTTGTACACACGATCTGGATAATCAGGATCAACGAACCCATCTGGTTGTGAGACATACACCACTTCTTGGACTTTCCCGTAAAGAAACGCACTCTTCACGTCTAGTTGGTAAACTTTAAAGCCCTTGAATGAAGCGAAAGCTAGGAACAAACGAATTGCTTCCAACCTTGCAACTGGTGCAAACACTTCATTGTAATCAATCCCTTCTTGCTGATTGAAACCTTTTACCACCAATCGAGCCTTGTTTCGCGTTACAATTCCTCTTTCATCATTCTTGCACCTAACCACCCATTTAGTGCCAATCTCTCTTTCACCTTTAGGAAGGTCAACTAACTCCCAAACCTTCAACTTCGCAAACTGTGCCAATTCCTCTTGCATAGCTTCAACCCAAGAATTGTCTTTAAGAGCCATATGAATGTCCTTCGGCTCCTCTTGGGAAATAAAGCAACTATACAAGCACTCATTCACAATCCCAGTCTTCTCAATCAAAACAAATAAGCCAGAATTCGCTGCTATGCTTCACCTTATCTGAACACCTGTAGTAGGATCTCCAAGTATCATGTCAACTGGATGATCTCTATTTGCTCGTGTAGTAGCAACGGTATCCACTACTAAATTATCACCCAGGTTTGATCCAATCTCCCCCTGAATATTCTGATCTGCAAAAGGATTAATGAAATCCTCCCCCTGAATGGGTTCAGAGTCACTATCGCTTGAATCAGTATCAGCAGCACCTTGGGAAGTTTCCGCAGCATCTGTCATATCAACGCTCGATCTATGCATGCACTCGCCTTCATCATCTTCATTTATCACTGTTTGAATCAGCTGAGATTCATCTGTATCAGAAAACTCAGGAATATTAAATGATTTAAAAGTGCTTTCATAATCATATAATATAGTAGGTCCACACTCCACTCGTTGATTGTTGAGGTTTGTAGGCAGTAATTTATACATTAAAAACAACCTCAATTTTACCAGTTTTTAGATTAAAAACCCTTTTATTCGGTGTGCCAGGAACATAACCTAGAAAGTAGCCTTCATCAGCCACCTCACCGAATTTTTGTTTATCTTTATTTCGCACAATGGTGCAGGGTAATCCAAATGGTTCAAAGCCTTCCAAGTTTGGTTTCTTGTTAAACATCAATTCATGAAAAGTTTTATTAAAACGTTTAATAGTCAAAACTTTGTTTAGGACGTAGCAAGCTGTATTCACAGCTTCTCCCCAGAAAAGAACTGGTAGCTTTGAATCTGAAAGCATCGTCCTAGCGGCTTCAATCAACGTCCTGTTTTTCCTCTCAGCAACTCCATTTTGTTGAGGTGTATAAGGAGCAGAATATTGATGTTCAATTCCCTTTCGAAGACAGTAGAGATCCAGAATTTGATTCTTGAACTCCGTGCCATTATCACTCCTTATCCTTTTGATCCTTGCATCATGGACGTTTTCCAATTTTGTAAAAAGATCTATCAACATCTCTGCTGTCTCATCTTTTGTACCTAAAAAGAAAACCCATGAATAACGTGAGTAATCATCAGTGACAACAAGACAATAGTACTTTCCACCTATGCTCCTCACATTCACTGGACCGAATAAATCCATGTGAAGTAATTCATAAGGGGCATCTATGGAATTTACTGTTTTAGATTTATGAGGTTTCTTGTGTTGTTTTCCCTTTTGACATGGAAGACATTTATCTTCCACTTGAAACCTCTGCATTGGAACCCCTTTTACTAGCTCATTTTTAACAAGGTAATTCATTTTTCGATAGTGAATATGGGCCATGCGTCTGTGCCACAACATCGATTCAGCTTCAGATGCTTTTGATAGTAAACACGCCACCACAACAGTCGGATCCTTAGCACCCATGTCCATGACATAAGTTTCATTTCTCCTTGGTGCTCTCATGATTATCCAATCGTCCGGAATCACCAAACCTGGTTTCAACACTAATGCTTCATTCTTGGTAAAATGGACCGAGTGACCCTTGTCGTAGACTTGTGACACGCTCATCAGATTGTGTTTAAGCTGCTCAACATAGTTCACTTTGTCTAGTGTGATCTTCCCATTGGTCACTTTTCCTCGTCTTGTAATTCTACCACCTTTAGCACCCGCAAAATTCACATGTCCACCATCATAATCTTCAAACTCAGTCAACAATCTCGCATCCCCTGTCATGTGCCTGGAGCAGCCACTATCAACATACCATAAGTTAATAATCCTCCTTAGCAGCTCCTGCACACACCAACCAAGAAATTAGTTAGATTGGGGGACCCAAGCCTTAATGGTCTTGGGTCGTCCAAATTCACCAACTACTGGAACATCCATCCAATATCCATTACTCCTAACTGGAGTCTTAGATCTCAGACCCGTTGATGGAATTTGATTTTGATTTCCACTAGGTCTTTGGTCCTGAGGGTTCCTAAATGTGTTTGGACTATTTGACCTTTGAAAATTTTGATTTTGGTACCCTGAATTTTGATTCCAAGAAGCATTATTGTTTTAATTTCTAAAGCCATTGTTATAAAAAGTTCGACCACCATCATTTTGGTATCGATTTTGATATTGACCTTGACTCCTGAAATTATTTGTATTATGATTGTTCATTCTTGGTGAACTGCTTCTAGGTCTCTCATATCTGCCTGGTGGAGATTTAGGCTGAAATCTTGGTTGATTTCTTTGTAAACAAGGAACTTGTGGAGTTCCTTTTTCAGCCTTATCTACACCAACAGCAACACCCTCTGGTTGCTTGGGAGCAGATTTCTTTGGAGAATTTGCAACTTTCTCCTCATTATCACCTTTCTTCTCAGGTGATTTCTCTCTCTTCCTCTCACTCACTTGTGCTCCATTCTTTTTGTTAGGACAACAGCTAGCTACATGTCCTTTAGTGTGACATTTGAAGCATGATCTCTTTTTCGAAGACTTCTTATCTGAAGCCTTTTAACTAGATTCAGGTTTTGATGATGATGCCTTAGAAGGATTTGGTTCAGTTTGCTTAGTTTCAGAATTTTCTTTGTTTTTGTTTTTAGCAAACTCTACATTCGATTCATTTTCAATAACAACTGTTTCGTTTTTCATGTCACTTCCTTGAACAAAATTAATCTTTTTTACAAAAGTTGGATTTTTATTCTTAGGATGTGATGTTTTCTTTTTCAAAACAGGTTTGCTGTTATTATCCTTCTTAGCATCATCACTCTCAGACACATTTCCTTGTCTTAATGTGGAACTACTTGGTGATGTTGACACAAAGTCCATGAGCTCATCTTCATCAGGCAAGAAAGAATAGTCATGACTAACAGGAGGTGGAACTTCATTGAAACCATGGAATCCCACACTGGTTTTGTCATTACTTTTCTTCAAGCCACCCATCATGTGTTTCATAACAAAAGTAGAATCCCTGAATTGACCCAATTTCTTTTCAAGTTCAACAATTTTGAGTTGTGCATCTGACAACTCTTTGCATTTTTCAGAAATCTCTTTTGTTTTCTCAGCCATCATTTCATGAGCTAAGTCTATGACTTGAAGTTTTTCGTTTAATTTGAAGGTTAACGCTTCAATTTTAATTTCATAACCTTTTATTTTCTTCTAGTATAAAGATTCGTTTCTTTTAGCAAAAAAGTTAGATTCTTTAATGTTAGACATCTCTCCCACCAGACTTTGGTTTTGTGTTGACAACCTGTCAACCTCACCCTGTAATTCATGACATTTTAAACACACAGAATTAGACTTTACCTCTCCTTTTTGTTTGTCAAGGTTGGCCATGAGAACCGCAAGCTGAGGTTTCACTCTTTTGTATTCAGCTTCCTTTTCTTCAGCTTCCTTTTCATGGTCAGACTTTTGCTTTTCCTCTTCAGCATCTGTTGTCTGATCATCCTTATCTACCTCAGCTTCACTTTTCTTCTCAACTTTAGCATCATCTACTGCAACTTCACTTTCATCAATTGGTACAATTTCTGCCATGAATGACTGAGTGACATTGTCATCATTTTCCAAGTGATCACTCCAGTCATATGAACCTTCTCTAGCTGTAGAGATCAGCGCTCTCGAGTTAGAGTTGTTTGATGCATTCCTATTTTTTGAACTCTGACTTGAAGTCTCCTGCTTTTGTTTTTGACATTCCCTAGCGAAATGCCCATAACTTTGACAGTTGAAGCATCTCACTTTGGTCTTATCGAAACCAACAGTCTTTCCTATAAACTTCCTTCCTGTTCGGTTCATAAATCTCTTCACTCGTCTAGTAATCATGGCCATTTGCCATTGCAAATCCATATCTTCAAGATCATCAGGGTCAATCTGATCGTAATCTTCATCTAAAGTGGCAGGATCAGATATCTTCCCCTGAATGTAGTTTTTATATGAAGCAACAAATGAAGCAAGTAGAGCAAGATGCTCTTCTGCAGACTTAACACTCATAGGCATCGACTTAACACCACTACTCTGCTTAGAAGCTGATGTTCTCTTGGCTCCTGTTGATCCTCCTGAAGCAGCTACACAACACACATCACCATCCTCATTCACTGGGACCTGCTCATTCTCACACGATAGAAACGCAGTAGCAGAGTCGCTAGAAGCGTTCTGAGATGAAGAAGATGTAAGCCCATTGTAAACCCCTGGATCTTGAACCTGATCATATCCAATGTCTTTCTTCTTCATACTAAGCTCATAAGCTCTCAGCTTTCCTACCACTTCTTCAAGTTCTTTTGTCTCATAATCTGCTTCTCCATTGATCATGAGAGTGTAGATATCCAATTTAGTAGGTAAGGCATCGAGCAGCTTGTCATTCTTTTCGACGTCAGTATAGCACTCTATCTCATAATTTTCCATTTCTGACATCAGATGGTAGTATCGAGTGATGAAGTCTTCAAGTGACTCATGTTTCATGTACTTGAAAACAGTAAACTGCTTCTTCAGTAGATCAACTTTTTTTTCTTGAATTAGTGTACTTCTTGAAGGTATGCTTGATGCTATCAGGTAAGGACATCTTTATTGCAGCCAAGGCTCTCTTTTCAGCCTCATACATCTTTTTATCAGCCTCTTCCATGTTCACATAGGCAGTTCTACGTGGTCTGCCCTCAAAGTCATGTGTAGGGTTTGTGTACCCATCTTCAATACATATCCACATGCGTGTGTCCTGATATTCAACAAAGGATTGAAAACGATCCTTCCATGTCAAATAATTTTCCACCTTCATCATCTTAGGTGGTTTTTTGGTAGTGCCAACCTCATGCTCCATTTTCAACAGCTCATTCAAAGTAGACATGTTTGACGTTTTAACGTTGCAGACTGATAAAACCGTACAAAATATCTTCGAAAACAGTGGTTATCAAATTACACCGTTAGAATCGTCTCGAAAAGACGAATCCAATGATATATAATATCGAAAACCGAATTTCGGGATTTTCCAGAGTTCTGTCAAACGGAGCATGGAATTTAATGGTGCAGACGGTTCTGTCAAACGAGCTACGGATCAATTTCTATTTGCAAAACAGTCAAATTTTATCAACGCTTGCCAATTGAAATTCCACCCTTTAAATTCGCTGTTAATTATGCTGTAATTGTGATTAATTTCACTGGCCAGTTATTTGTTTCAATTTCGCTGATCTAAGCTCGCTGAAAGGTCAATTTCGTAGGTCAAATTCGCTGGTCAAGTTCGCTGGTCAAATTCGCTGTATATTTCGCTATTACGACGACCAGTAAAGTCGCCGAAAACCGTAATAATTTCGCTATGGAAAATTATACAGTTACCAAAGTCGCCTTTGGATTTAACTTCGCCGGTAATTTCGCAGGTCTGTTAATTTCGCAGGTCCAGATAATTTCGCTGGTCTGTAAATTTGGAAATTCAATCTTTTCAAAATTCTGATGATTTTCTTGATTCTCCTAACACTTTCCTACAGAATTGAAACAGCAAAATATCAGTAGTTTTTGAAAAACAGTGAGAAACCGAACGAAGAACGTGAAGAACACGAAGAACAATCTTCGAATCTTCAATCCTTTCCAGCCAAAATCCTTCAAACAATCAACCAGAATTGAATCCTAAAACCTGCAGTTTAGCAAACAAACAATGCAGAAGATCAAACAGCCAAAATTTTCAAAAATTTTTATCAAAAACAGCCAAAATTTCAAATTTTTTTATCAAAAACAGCCAAAATTTCGAAACCCTAATTGAAAAAATTTCGAAAATCTCCCTGTTTCTGCCAAGCACAATTCTGAACGGAGCCTTCAAGAGCCTAACGCTCTGATACCAATTGTAGGTCCCCTTTTTGTATGGATCTTCACAGAATTTTCAATCCAATCAAGAGTGCATAATCCTCTTGATCAGAATATCACAGAAACGAGTAGTAATCAGCAATTCACAATCAAACCGGGTTTCTATTGATTATCAAAAACAAGTTTTACAATCAATCAAACCCTAACTACACTCAATTTCGTCCAAGCTCTAAACTCTCACGAAATTCTCACAAACTCTGTTTTGGCTGATTAACCTAAACCCTAAAGCAAAGCCTTGTTTATATAACACAAGGTTTCTACTTGGGCTGGGGTTTCCTACATGGGCAAAGCCCAATTCGTCCCCACTAGACCCAATATGGGTTTTGTTTAGCCCAAACTCTATTATTCCACTAATACAAAGCTAAACCCGCTAACTGTTTATCGTTTAACTAATTACAAGATATCCAAAGACCAAATATAAGCTGTTATCACAAATATGCACCAACAGATATGGACCTGCAAGAGATCATTTATATAACATGTTATTTAGTATTGTAGATTGAGATACCTTCACTTTGAAAGCTCTAGGATTTTTTCCGGTTGGGATCTCTCCATGTTGTATATATCTTAGGATTGGAAGGATCCAGGATCCTGAATGTGGTTGTGCACCATCACTAGGTATGATTGCAGAATCCTCCACTCTTTCTATAGTTGTATGATCCTCAATAGCAGGAGCCAAGATGTGGATGATGGGAATTCTAATATCCTCTGGAATCTTTAATGATGATCCAAGGTTGGCTAAAGCATCAGCTTCTGCATTTTCTTCCCTGGGTACCTGTGTCAAACTAAAAGAAGCAAAAGTGTTTGCCAATTTCTTGACTATCTCTAGATATTTGATTGGTCTTTCACCTTTAACAGCATAAGAACCATTAAAGTGGTTAGTGATTAATAAAGAATCTACATGTACCTCAAGATACCTGATCCTCATATGCTTGGCAATTTGCAAACCAGCTATTAAGGCTTCATATTCAGCCTCATTGTTAGTAGTTTGAAACTCACAAGCAATTGAGTGGGGTATTATGTCCCCCTGTGGCGATTTTAGTAGTATGCCTAGTCCAGTTCCTTTGACATTAGAGGCTCCATCTGTGAAGAGTATCCAAGGATCCTTAGTCTCTTCAAGCTGTTGAACTTCCAATTCAGCTTCCCTTTGTAGATCACTACTGAAATCAGCCACAAAGTCAGCCAAGGCCTGAGATTTAATGGCAGTTCTTGGTTCATATCTGATATCATAAGCACTAAGCTTGACTGCCCATTTTGCCATCCTTCCTGACATTTCAGGTTTCTTGAGAACATTCTTAATTGGAAAGTTAGTTTTAACAATAATAGCATGTATTTCAAAATAATGGCGTAGTTTGGTAAATGCCATAATTAAAGCAAGGATAAGTTTTTCTAAATGAGAATACCTGGATTCAGCATCAAGCAAACTTTTACTTACATACTATACAGGGTGTTGTGTACCTTCATGATCCTTAACAAGGACTGCACTTACTGCCTTGGAAGAGACTGCCAAATATAAGGATAATATATCCCCTTTTTATGGTTTCATTAATGATGGGGCTGAGGATAGGTAATCCTTAAGGGCCTTGAGAGCATTCTCCTGCTTTTCAGTCCACTCAAATTTCTTGTTCTTTCTCAGAATGTCATAGAATTCCATGCATTTCTCTGACGATTTTGAGATGAACCTGTTCAAGGCTGCGATCCTTCCTGTCAATCTTTACACATCCTTGGCATTTGCAGGAGACTTGATATTCACAATCGCCTTGATTTGCTCTGGACTTGCCTCTATGCCTCTTTTTGTCACCATATACCCTAGAAACTTGCCAGCTTTTACACCAAAGTGGCACTAGGAAGGATTCAATTTCATATTGTATCTATCAAGGATATCACATGCTTCCTCCAAATCTCTAAGGTGATCCTCAGCTCTCTTGGACTTAACCACCATGTCATCTATATAGACTTCCATTGTGTGTCCAATTTGTTCTTTAAACATCGTATTAACTAGCCTTTGGTATGTAGCACCTGCATTTCTTAGTCCAAAGGGCATAGCAATATAACAATAGATACCAGTAGGGGTCATAAAGGCTGTATCCTCTTGATCAGATGGTTCCATCTGAATTTGTTGAAATCCAGATGAAGCATCCATGAAAGTCAACAGCTCATGACTCGCAGTAGCATCCACCATGGAGTCAATGTGGGGTAATGTGAAAGGATCCTTAGGACATGCCTTGTTTAAATCAGTAAAATCGACACATACCCTCCACTTTCCATTTTTCTTTTGAACAACAACCACATTGGCTAACCATCTTGGATACTTAACCTCTCTAATCATTCCTGCTCTGAGTAGTTTATCTACCTCCTCCTGGATGATGGCATTCCTCTCAGGAGCAAACTTTATCATTTTTTGATGTATGGGTTTGAATGACCTGTCAATGCCAAGTTTATGAGTGATAATATCTTTGGAAATACCTATCATGTCCTCATGCTTCCAGGAAAAGGTAGTTTTTCTTCTCTTTAGGAAGGATACTAGATCCTGTTCAATGTTGTTGAGGATCCCGGATCCTATAAAAACTTTGGATTCAGGATCCTGAGGATCCATCAGGATATCTTTGACATCTTGTTCTCTTGCCTCCAGGACATCTCTTGGAGGATACTTTAATTGCTATTGTTCCCTGGGTCTTGAGGCTGGCTTCATTGATGAAGTGTAGCAATTTTTCTCTTCTTGTTGGTCACTTTCGATCTTCACCACACCCCATGGAGTAGGGAGTTTCACACATTGATGGTATGTAGATGGAACCGCTTTCATGTCATGTATCCATGGCCTGCCAAGGATAACATTGCAACAGGATAAGCAATCTATAACACAAAATTTTTTAAAAGAATTAACTCCCTCTATGTAAATGGGAAGTTTAATGTCCCCCAATGTGTTCTTGGTTTCTCCACTGAATCCTACAAGAACCGAAGATCTTGGGATAATTTCTGATTCAGGGATGTTCATCTTTTTAAGGACATCAAGTTGAATGATGTTCACTGAGCTTCCTCCATCTATTAGAATCCTGCGAACAAAATGATTAGATATAAAAAAAGTGATAACAAGACCATCATGATGAGGTTCCTGAATATCCACACGATCATCCTTATCAAAGGATATAACTTTCTCCTGTGTAAGGATTGAGGTTCGAATGGATCTGTCCCCATTATCCATCTTTGTCTCTTTGGCATGCCTCTTGGCTACTGAAAAGGAAGTGCCACATATGTCTGATCCTCTATATATGAAGTTGATAATTTGTGCATCAGTAGGAGGAGCAGGAGCTCTTTCTGGAACCTTTTCAGGATCCTAGATCCTTGACTTCTTTCTTCCAAACAGCTCCTTCAAATGCCCTTTGCTCAACAAGTAACCAATCTCTTTCCTGAGTGCTATGCATTCATTAGTGAGATGACCGAAATCTTCATGATATGCACACCATTTGGATTTGTCTTTTGTAGCAGCTGGCTTATCACTCTTTCTGGGCCATCTTGCTTTTTCACCTAGATTCTGCATTGCAAGGATTAGTTCATTATTATCAACAACAAAGCAATATTCAGAAATGGGTGGATAATCTTCATCATCCTCTTCTTGCTCCACTGCATGCACATTTTGATTATCAGACTTGTTATACGATTTGGACTTGTTGTTCCTGAAATAGGATCCTTTCTTTTCCTGCTTTGAGGATCCTGACAGCCTTTCTTGGATCCTTTTATCATCCTCTAATCGGATGAATCTAAGGGCCCTAGTTCTTACTTCATCAAGATTCCTACAAGGGGTCATAACAAGATCATCATAGAACTGTGAATCCTTAAGTAAACTCATTTTGAAAGCTTCTACAACCGTAGCTATATCCAAGTTAGGAATTTCTAAGGATTCCCTACTGAATTTGGTTATATAATCCCTAAGTGATTCATTTTGACCTTGTGTTACATGTTTTGGTCAAAAATTACCGAAGCAATTAAGTGATCAAATTAGTTAAGTGAGGTAGTGTGCTAAGAATGTGTGTTGAAAAATATGTTGGCTTGTTAGTTTGCAAGAACAATTTCAGGATATAGCTCAAGATATTGAGCTATATCTATGATCAAACAATGAGCAGAAAGTAAAGGGGTGACACGTGATATACGAGGAAAGCCGTTGATCAATCTAGATCGCCGGCATAAAACCTCGGGAGCTGACAATCGCAGCTGCCTTGTTCTTCTTATTACTTCAAACGTCAGGATACAGTGCAGGATATTGATCAGATCGCTAAGTGTTACAATGCTGTTTGTGAAAGTGAGAGTTGCGAGAGAGTTGAATTGTTAGAGAGCAGTGAGTATTGTTGTGTCCTATTCGATCTGATTTATCCATCTATTTATAGCTAAGAAATGAAAACAAAGTTTCCTATAAATGGGGGATGCCTTCGAATATTCCTTAGTAAACGTTGGAGACCAAGTAAAGCGGGTTCAACGCCTTTCTTCGAACAACTTGTACCGAGTCTTCCGGGGAAAAGGTCTTCATGAACGTTGCAAGCTTGGACTCGTATTCCTACACATAATTCGTTAGTGATCCTCAGGATACCATGTCAGGATGTTACCAATATCCTAAATCAGCATCCCGGGCATGAACAGACATCATATAATCAAAATATAACTTAAGATATTATCCAGGATATGGGCTCAGAATTTCACCCATAACAATTGTCCCCAAAAATGTTACCGTTAAGTATCCTGATACTAACGGCTACATTTTTTCATGAATAACGAGGTAATTAAGAGATAAGACCTTGATGTGACTGGTTGTAACCACGCAGCCTATAATTACTCATTACCTCCCTATAACTTCTCATCCTCATTTAACCCTTACCGAAGAGAAAAAAGGTAAAAAGTTTCTCTCTCATTTCCATCTTTCTACTCCATTCTGTTCAATATTCCAGCAACCATATGGCGAGACATACAAGATCGAGTTCTGGTGACTCTACTCCCACGTTCATCCACCAGAATATTCTCCAAGATCCGGAGAAGGAAATATGCTCCTTCGATAGTGCCCACTTGTCGGCCATCAAAACCTCCGGCATCTTCCCGAAAGGGACGGTGTTCCGGCCATTTGATCGGGAAATCCGGTCGGATATGGTTTCTGAGGAGTGGTTGTGCTTCAATGCTTTTCCCTTTACCTTAGGGTTGCAATTTCCTTTTCCAGAATTCATCACCGAGTTCTTTAACACCACAAAAATCTGTTTTAGTTAAACAATGCCGATGCTCTGGCGAGTCTTACTTGTTCTTGATCAAATCAAGAACAATCATATCCCTGATCTTTCCATTCATGACCTCCCCTTAGCATATCAGCTTAGATGCCATGGTTCCTGTAGATTCTTGTTTTATTCTACCTCCAGCGATCCACTGATACTTCGTGCCACCAGGAATGAGGAGGAATGGAAGTCCAAATTTTTCTTTGTAAAAAGAGACTCAATCCCTGGTGGAACGGATTATCCGGTGCAGTGGTTGAGAAAGGGTAGGATTTAGGGTTTTAGGATGATCCTGTCTTGTATCATGTTTCATATCTTGTACTAACTTTTTTATTTTCTTGTACACAGCCGATTTCAGGAAGCTTGCACCTCCCTTAGCCGACTCACAGAAGAGAATCGACGCCATCAGACTCCTCCAAGAGGCTGAAAGAAGTTTCAATCTATATCCACCATCTCCAAGTCCACTCTCCACTTCAAACGTGTCTGGTAAAGATCCTGCACAATATCCTGCATACATGTTTTTATTTGATATGTTTAGGAAAGAGTTTTACTCCCTGTATTTAGACTCCAGCAAAGTTCCAATCCTCCTGGATCTTGAGGAGCTTGATAGTTACCCCACTCCAGTCAACGTCAAGAAAGAGACTCCTATTACTACCAGATCCAAACCGCTCCCGGCTCCTAAGCCCAACCGAGTACTCGTGCTTCCACCGCCAAGAAGAGGAAAGGCTCTGAAGTTAGCACCCCAGGCTCTGAAGGGTTCTCATATGAAGAACTCAGCTTCACTGACTCCTTGGAGCCGATGACATCCTTCCCCAATAAGGTAATATCCTGATACTATATCCTGCACACATATCCTGATAGAATATCCTGACAGAATATCCTGACAGGATATCCTGGTCAATGAATTTTGACTTATACCTGAATTTTGACTTACAGGGCCTCCAGCATCTGCTCCACCTTTACACCGATGCCTGTAGCACTAACAAGTTTCAAGAGGCCAGGATCAAGCAGCTCGAGACCACCGTTGCCAACCAAGGCGCCATTGCTGAAGTCAAGACCCGGCATTACGAGGACAAGCTGAAGAAGGTCACTCAGGATGCTGATATAAAGCTGGCGGCCGTCCAGGTGGAGCATGAACAGGCCATGGTCTCCTTCCGGGAAGGGATCAAAAACTCAGCTGTCATCTCCCTGCTACAAGCTCGCATCAAAATGGCTTATGAGGCCAAGGAGACAGGCCTGAAGTGTCCATCCTGGCCGGTAGATTCTTGGGTGGCAAAGCTAAAGGAGCTTGGAGGCAAAGCTGTGCCATATCCAGCTGGGGCTGGTGAATCCTCCAAGTCAGCAGAGGTCGTGGACAAGGCTGGAGAGAAAAAGGAAGCTGGAACGGATGCTGGAGAGGATGCTGCCCGGATGCTGAGGCTGAGAAGACGGAGAAGGATGGTGGTGGTGCCGCTGTGTGAGGGCATTCAAGTGGGCGATGATGGATGTTGATGCCTAGGCCGGAGCCCACTTTTTTAAATTTGAATGTTGGTGTGTAACCCTAAAACAATTTACTTTTCCTGAATTTTACCTTTCCTGCACTTGAACAATTTATATTTTCTGCATACATTTTGAACAATATAACCGTTGAAGGTGGATGGGTCTCGGTTTGAGATGAAGCCTTCAACTGTTATGTAAATATAACTATGAACTTATTGTGCTTTTGGTGGATGGATCTCAGTTTGAGATGAAACCAAAAGCACAAACTTTTGCCATGTTAATAATATAACTCTCTTTTGATCCTATCTCTGTTGTTATACTTTTTATGCATAACGTTATTTATGAAAATAGTTTTGTTTGAACATTCTTGGGAACATATTCTAGGAGTATCCTGAGAGATATCCTGGTCAGGATACTGCCACATAACTTATAAAACTTAAGTTAAAAAAAGGAGAGATCATATCAAAGACTCTTAGAAAGTCGATTCCAATCTCCCATTTTAGGAATGTCCCCAGTGCACATTAAGATTCTGGAGCCCATCCTTTGAATTGTATAGTGTATGTCCCCTGTATTCAGCATATTTGAAGACTTAGGAATGCAAACAAAGTCATACTTTAGCTTTTCTATGGATAAACCCTGAATATTCTGGGGATTAACCCTCAATATCCTAGGGATAAACTCTTAATTTCCTGGGGATAAACCCTTAATATCCTGGGATAAACCCTTATTTTCTTACGCTACAGGGGGGAGTGTATAAACCCCAAGACTTGGAAAGGTGAAAACCTTTAAACCTTAGAGAGTATGAAAATACCCTTTTGTGAGAGAGGGTGATCAATCCTCATATACCTTGAGGATCCAGGATATAGCCAATAGTAACGAAATTGTCAGCCACTTTTACATGAACTGGTCCCGCTACCTTGAACTATCCCTAGATAACTTGCGCTCCAGGTGGGGCGTTTAAACCCAATTCGTAAGAAAGGTGAATACCTTTAAACCTGTGAAGGGATCAGAATCCCTTAAACATGATAGAGGGTTCCAATTCTCTAATCTTTTGAAATATCCCGAGCGTGTATCCTGGAGTTATATCCTGAAGCATATACTGCAAAACAAGTGTGAACTAAGGTGGGTGTTAGCCTGGCTAACACCCCTCCGATGCCTAAGTCAGTATTGGGTTTAAAAGAATAATTAATACAAAATACATAAAAAGAGACAGAACTCATACCATCCTGAGTTAGAAATCGAATTCTAAACTCACTTGAAATAGAGCTTTAAGTGTATAGCATTCCAGGATCTTGGTAGTATATCCCCCTCCATACTCTTGAGTCCGTATGCTCCTTTCCCTGATTCTGATTCAACCTCATATGGTCCTTCCCATTTTGGAGCCAACTTTCCATCAGCAGGATTAGTAGTATTTTGAAAAGCTTTTCTTAACACCCAATCCCCAACTTGGAATCTTCTAGTCCTTATATTCTTATTATATGCTCTGGATATCCTCTGTTGGTATGTTGCCATCCTTAGCTTTGCTGCATCTCTTGTCTCGTCCACAGTATCCAATTCTTGGCATAAAGCTTCAGGATTCTGCTCAGAATCCCGGAGGTTAGATATTGCCGTAGGTATCACCATTTTTGTTGGGATCACTACTTCCGCTCCAAATACTAAGGAGAATGGAGTCTGGCCAGTTGCACTCTTTATTGTCGTTCTATCAGCCCATAAAACAAAGGGTAGTTCTTCTGCCTATCTTCCTTTCTTAGCTCCTAGTCTCTTTTTCAGGTTATTAACAATTATCTTATTCGAGGATTCTGCTTGTCCATTTTCTTGAGGATGTACCGGAGTAGATGTGATCATTTTAATTCCCCAACTCTTGAAAAAGTCAGTCGTCCTTTTACTTATAAACTGAGATCCATTGTCACAAATAATCTCGGCTGGTACTCCAAACCTGGTCAGGATATTCCTTTTTATGAAGGATACTACTTCTTGGTCTCTAACTTGAACAAATACTTCAGCTTCAACCCATTTGAAAAAATAGTCAGTCATTGCCAGCATAAAGACTTTTCCTCCTAGAGCTTTTGCCAATTTTCCTACTATGTCCATCCCCCATTTCATGAATGGCCAAGGGGAAGTTATAGGATATAGTGGTTCAGCTGGTTGATGTAATATGTTACTGTGCCTTTGACATGCATCACATCTTCGAGCATATTCCGTAGCATCTTTCTTCATTGTCGGCTAATAGTATCCTGTTCTTAATACTTTTGAGAATAATGACCTGCCCCCAGTGTGGTTACCACAATCCCCTTCATGTATATCCTGAAGCACTTCTTTAGTTTCAGGATCCTCCAAGCACCTCAGGTGTGGTCCTGCAAGAGATTTCTTGTACAAAATATCATTTATAATAGTGAATTGTGATACCTTCATTCTAAAGGCCTTAGGATTTTCATCCTTTGGGATGTGTCCTTCCTTGAGATATCTCATGATTGGAGCCGTCCAGGATTTAGTATCCTTATCAGGATCATGACCAGGATCAGGATCCTAAACGCTTGTTACTTCCTTATCCTGAGTCTTGAAGAGATCCACAGCAGGATGTAGGATGTGAAGTATTGGTATTTGAGTTCCCTCAGGTATCCTGACTGATGATCCTAGGTTTGCTAAGGCATCCACTTCAGCATTATCTTCTCTTGGTACCTGTTCAAGTGTAAAAACATCAAAATATCCTGCTATTTTTTTGAGAATATCGAGATATTCAATTAATTTCTCACCTTTAACTGCATAGGATCCATTAAAATGATTAGTAATTAACAAGGAATCAACATATACTTGCAAATTCTTAATATTCATGTTTCTAGCCAACTCTAAACCTGTTATCAAAGCCTCATATTCTGCTTCATTGTTAGTGGCAGGAAATTCACATCTAATAGCCTGGGGTAATATGTCCCCCTGTGGCGATTTTAGTAGTATACCCAATCCTCCACCTCTAACATTAGATGCACCATCAGTATATAATGTCTGTTTTGGTCAAAAATCAAGCAATGATAATGCAACCAAACTTTCTGTTGTGAGGTATGATGCTTGAATCAATGAACAATGCTAAGGATCACTCAGAAATGAAATGAATAAGTGACACAAAGATTTATACGAGGAAAAAGCCCTTGATCAATGTTTTTGTCAAAAATTACTGAAGCAATTAAGTGATCAAATTAGTAAAGTGAGGTAGTGTGCTAGAAAGTGTGTTGAAAATATGCCGGTTAAGTTATTTAGAAAATCAGTACTCAGGATATTGAGCTGTATCTATGATCAAACTATGAGCAAAGAGTAAAGTAAACGACACGAGATGTACGAGGAAAGCCCTTGATCAATCTAGATTGCCGGCATAAAACCTCGGGAGCTGACAATCGCAGCTGCCTTGTTCTTCTTATTGCTTCAAACGTCAGGATACAGTGCATGATATAGACCAGATCGCTAAGTGTTACAATGCTTTTGTATGAAAGTGAGAATTGCTAGAGAGCGAGTGTTAGAGTGTAGCGAGTGTGAATGTGATGTCCTATTCGATCTGGTATACCCACCTATTTATAGTTACAAAATAGAAACTAAAATTCCTATAAATATGGGATGCTCCCGAATATTCCATAACTAGCCGTTTGGAACCAAATAAAGCGGGCTTAACGTCTTTCCTCGAACAACTTGAACCGAGTCTTCCGCGGAATGAGTCCTTATGAACGTTGCTAGCTTCTAACCCACGTACCTGCACATAATCCGTTAGTAAGCCTGAGGATACCATTCAGGATGTTACCAATATCCTGAACCAGCATCCCGGATGTAAACAGATACTATAAAACCAAGATATAAATCAAGATATTTTCCAGGATATGGGCTCAGAATTTCACCCATAACAATTGTCCCCAAAAATGTTACCGTTTGTCATCCTGCACTAACGGTTACATTTTTACGAAGACCGAGGTAATTAATAGATAAGACCAATGATGTGACCGTTTTCAACTACCCAGCCTATATTTACTCATCATGCCCTATATCTTCTCATCCTCATCTCTTTTTTAATCATAATCGACAAGGAAAAGGTAACATTCTCTCTCTCATCTTCATATTCATCTTTATCCTCTTTCTCCGGCAAATAATTCAGGTAACCAAATGCCAAGGCAAACAAGATCCAGTTCAGGTGACTCGGCTCCCACATTCATCCAACAGAACCTTCTCCAAGAACCGGAGAAGGAAATATGTACCTTCGATAGTGCCCACCTGTCAGCCTTAAAATCCTCCGGCATCTTCCCGGAAGGAACCGTGTTTAGACCGTTTGACCGGGAAATCCGGTCGGATATGGTCTCCAGCGAGTGGATATGCTTCAGTGCTTTCCCTTTTACCCTAGGTCTACAATTCCCCTTTCTGGACTTCATCACCGAATTCTTTAATATCACAAAAATCTCTTTCAGCCAAACCATGCCAATGCTCTGGCGTGTTTTGTCTGTTCTTGACCAAATCAAGAGAAACCACATCCCTGATCTTTCCGTCCATGATCTACCCCTAGCTTACAAGCTTAGATGCCATGGATCATGTAGATTTCTGTTGTATTCTACTTCTGGTGATCCATTGATACTTCGTGCCACCAGGAACGAGGATGGTTGGCAATCCAAGTTTTTCTTTGTAAAAAGGGACTCAATCCCTGGTGGAACGGATTATCCGATGAGATGGTTGAAGAAGGGTAGGATTTAGGGTTTAAGATGATCCTGACTCTTATCCTGCTTTATATCCTGAACTGACCAATTTCATTTTCTCTGTTGTGTATGCAGCTGATTTCAGGAAGATTGCACCTCCCCTTGCTGATTCTCAAAAAAGAATAGACGCCATCAGACTCCTTTCAGAGGCAGAGAGAAGCTTCAACCCATCTCCACCAACTCCAAGCCCTCTTTCAAGCGCAAACATGTCTGGTAAGGATCCTGCAAGATATCCTGTACACACATGTTTTTATTTGATATTCTTAGGAGAGATTTAGAATTTTACTCCCTGTGTGCAGACTCCAGCAAAGTTCCAGTCTATCTAGACCTTGACGAACTCGACAGCTACCCAACTCCAGCCACAGTCAAGAAGGAGACTCCTGCTGCTACTAGCTCCAAGCCACTCCCGGCTCCCAAGGCCAATCCAAGAACTCGTGCTTCCACAGCAAAAAAGAGGAAAGGTCTTGAAGTTAGTGCTCCAGGTTCAGAAGGGTTCTCCTATGATGAACTCAGTTTCTCTGATTCTTTAGAACCAATGACATCCTTCCTTAACAAGGTAATATCCTGACGCATATCCTGCACATATATCCTGCACGTATATCCTAATAGGATATCCTGACAGGATATCCTGGTCAACATATTCTAACTCATACCTGAAATTGATGTGCAGGGCCTCCAGCACTTGCTCCACCTGTATAATGATGCTTGTGCTACTGTTGCACTCCATGAAGCCAGGATCAAACAACTTGAAAGCACCGTTGCTGACCAAGGTACCATTGCCGAAGCGAAGACCCGGCACTACGAAAGCCTGCTGAAGAAGGTCACCCAAGACGCTGAGCTCAAACTTGCCACCGTTCAAATGGATCATGATCAAGCCTTGGTCAATTTCCGGGAGGGAATCAAGGCTTCCGCTATCGTCTCCCTGTTACAAGCACGCATCAAGATGGCCTACGAGGCCAAGGAGACGGGCCTTGTTTGTCCATCTTGGCCAGTTGAATCCTGGGTGGCCAAGCTAAAGGAGCTCGGAGGCAAAGCTGTGCCACTTCCTGTTGAAGCTGGTGAGTCTTCTAAGTCAGCAGAGGTGGTGATCCAGGCTGGAGACAAGAAGGATGCTGGAGCAGATGCTGGGATGGATACTGGTGAGGATGCTGCTCAGGATGCTGGTGCTGAGAAGTCTGAGAAGGTTGGAGAAGATGCCGCTGTGTGAGGGCATTTAGGTGGGCGATGACGGATATACGTGCCAAGGCCAGAGCCCACCTTTTTAAATTTGAATGTTGGTCTGTAATCCCTTAAACAATTTACTTTTCCGCACTTTACTTTTCTGCACCTGAACAATTTACATTTCCTGCATGCAGAGACTCTTAGAGAATCAATTTCAATCCTCCATTATAAGTTTGTCCCCAGTGCATACTTATAAACTCGGATCCATCCTTTGAATAGTATAATGTATGTCCCCTGTGTTCGACACAGAAACGCAAATGTATTCATACTTTGACTTGAATAAATTCCGAATACCCCAGGGCAAAACCCCTGATATCCTGCAATGAATCCTTAGCATACTTGGGATAAACCCTTAACATCTTGGGGATAAACCCTAAATTTCATGCGCTACAGGCGAGAGTGTATAAACTCCAATTCTTAGAAAGGTGAAAACCTTTAAACCTTAAAGAGTATGAAAATACTCTTTCGTGAGAGAGGGTGGTCAATCCTCATATACCTTCAGGATCCAGGATATAGCCAATAGTAACGAAATTGTCAGCCACTTTTACATGAAATGGTCCCGCTACCTTGAACTACACTTAGATAACTTGCGCTCCAGGCGAGGTGTTTAAACCCAATTCGAAAGAAAGGTGAATACCTTTAAACCTTTGAAGGGACCAGGATCCCTTAAACGTGAGAGAGGGGGCCAATCCTCTAATCTTTCGAGTTATCCTGAGTACATATCCTGGAGCTATATCCTGAAACATATCCTGCAAAATAATTGTAAACTAAGGTGGGTGTTAGCTTGGCTAACACCCCTCCGATGCTTAAGTCAGTATTGGGTTCAAGATAATAAACAAATATATTTAAAATAGAATACATACCATTCCGAGATAGAAAATAAATTCTACTCTTACTTGAAATAGAGCTTTAAATGTATTGCATTCCAGGATCTTGGTAGCATATCCCCTTCCATATTCTTGAGTCGATATGCTCCTTTCCCTGCTTCTGACTCGACTTCATATGGTCCTTCCCATTTCGGAGCTAACTTGCCATCGACAGGATTAGTGGTGTTTTGAAAAGCCTTTCCTAGCACCCAATCACCAACTCAAAATCTTCTAGTCCTTATGTTCTTATTATATGCTCTGGATATTCTTTGTTGATATGCTGCTATCCTTAGTCTTGCCGCGTCTCTTTTTTCATCTATAGTATCAAAATCTTGACATAAGACTTCAGGATTCTGTTCAGGATCCTGTAAGATAGATCTTGCAGTAGGTATCGTCATTTCTGTTGGAATCACTGCTTCTGCTCCAAATACCAAGGAAAACGGGGTTTGGCCGGTTGAATTCTTTACCGTTGTCCTATCGGCCCACAAAACAAAGGGTAACTCTTCCGCCCATCTTCCTTTTTTGGCTCCAAGCCTCTTCTTTAAGTTATTGACTATTATCTTGTTTGAGGATTCAGCTTGCCCATTCGCTTGAGGATGTACCGGAGTAGATGTGATCATTTTGATTCCCCAACTCTTGCAAAAGTCAGTAGTCCTTTTGCTTATAAACTGGGACCCATTATCACAAATGATCTCAGCTGGTACCCCAAACCTAGTCAGAATATTCCTCTTTATGAAGGATACTACTTCTTGGTCTCTAACTTGAACAAATGCTTCAGCCTCAACCCACTTAGAGAAATAATCCGTCATTGCTAACATAAAGACTTTTCCTCCCGGAGCTTTTGGTAACTTCCCTACTATATCCATCCCCCATTTCATGAATGGCCAAGGGGAAACTACAGGATATAGTGGTTCAGCTGGTTGATGTAGTATGTTACTATGCCTTTGACATGCATCACATCTTCGAGCATATTCCGCAGCATCTTTCCTCATCGTTGGCCAATAATATCCTGTCCTTAATACTTTCGAGAACAATGATCTGCCCCCAGTGTGGTTACCACAATCCCCTTCATGTATATCCTGAAGTACTTCTTTGGCTTCAGGATCCTCCAAGCACCTCAAATACGGTCCTGCAAGAGATTTCTTGTATAAAACATTATTTATAATAGTGAATCGTGATACCTTCATCCTAAATGCCTTAGGATTTTCATTTCCGGGGATGTGTCCTTCTTTGAGATATCTCACAATTGGAGCCGTCCAGGATTTAGGATCCTGTTCAGGATATTCCGCTCCAGGATCCCGAATACCCGCTACTTCTTTATCCTGAGGATTCGTTGCAGGATATAAGACATGTAATATTGGTATTTGGGTCCCTTCAGGTATCCTGATCGATGATCCCAAATTTGCTAAGGCATCCGCTTCAGCATTATCCTCCCTTGGTACCTGTTCAAGTATAAAAACATCGAAATATCCTGCTAATTTTTTGAGAATATCGAGGTATAAGATTAATTTCTCACCCTTAACTGCATAGGATCCATTAAAATGGTTAGTAATTAACAAAGAGTCAACATATACTTGCAAATTTTTGATACTTATGCTCTTAGCCAACTCTAATCCTGTAATTAAAGCCTCATACTCTGCTTCATTATTAGTAGCAGGAAATTCACACCTAATAGCCTGGGGTAATATGTCCCCCTGTGGCGATTTTAGTAGTATTCCTAATCCTACTCCTCTTATATTAGATGCACCATCAGTATATAATGTCCAGGATCCTGAGGATTCTCCTAACTGTTGAACTTCTAGGTCTACCTCATCCTGAATGTCACTACTAAAATCAGCCACAAAGTCAGCTAAAGCCTGAGACTTTATGGCATTTCTAGGTTCATATATTAAATTATAAGCACTTAACTTTACCGACCACTTAGCCATTCTGCCTGACATTTCTGGTTTCCTAAGCACACTTTTAACAGGATAATTTGTTTTAACATGAATCCTATGTGTCTCAAAGTAATGTCTAAGTTTCGTTGATGCCATAACTAATGCTAGTATCAATTTTTCTAAATGAGAATATCTAGTTTCAGCATTTAACAAGCTTTTACTAACATAATAAACAGGATATTGCTGACCTTCATGGTCCTTTACAAGGACGGCACTTACAACATTCCCTGATACTGCGAGGTATAGGGATAATGGTTCACCATTCTCGGGCTTCATCAGTAGAGGTGCGGTTGAAAGATATTGCTTTAAATCCTGTAGGGCCGCTTCATGCTTCTCACCCCATTCGAATTTCTTGTTCTTCTTCAGGATATCATAAAAATCTTTGCATTTTTCTGAGGATCTTGAGATAAATATGTATAATGCTGCCACTCGCCCTGTTAATCGTTGAACATATATCCTAGAAATTTTCCTGTCCCCCACTCCAAAATGGCACTTAGCAGGATTTAGCTTCATGTTATACTGATCCAGGATATCAAATGCTCCTTTAATATCCTGGAGGTGATCCTGAGCTTTCTTTGATTTTACCACCATATCGTCAATGTACACCTCCATGGTGTCCCCCAGTTTGTCTTTGAACATCATGTTTACCAATCTTTGGTATATTGCACCTGCATTTTTCAAACCAAAAGGCATAGCTGTATAACAATAAATACCTATTGGTGTCATGAAGGCGATATCCTCCTGGTCAGAAGGCTCCATTTGGATCTGTTGAAATCCTGAGGATGCGTCCATGAAGGTCAGCATTTCATGCCCGGCAGTGGCATCTACCATTGCATCAATGTGGGGAAGAGGAAATGGGTCTTTAGGGCAAGCTTTGTTCAAGTCTGTGTAGTCTACACAAACTCTCCATTTCCCATTTTTCTTCTGTACCACAACCACGTTTGCTACCCACCTTGGGAACTTAACCTCTCTGATCATCCTGGACTTCAATAATCTCTCAACTTCCTCTTGGATAATCGTATTCCGCTCAGGGGCAAACTTCCTTCTTTTTTGTTGAACAGGCTTGAATGATTTATCAATTTCAAGCTTGTGAGTGATAATGTCTTTGGATATGCCTGTCATATCCTCATGCTTCCATGCAAACGTTGACATCCTGCATTTCAAAAAGTTAATTAACTGTTCTTCAATATCCTGAGGGATATTGGTTCCTACGAGCACCGAAATATCGGGATTATCCTGGTCCAGGATAATTTTCTTCACATCCTGCTCCGGATCCTCCACGATATCCTGGGCCCGCGTCTTTAATTGCTATGCTGCACTAGGCTTGGTTGAGGATTTCATCGAGGATGAGTAGCATTCTTTCGCCTCCTGCTGATCACTATCAACTTTGATAACTCCCCAAGGGGTAGGGATCTTGATGCATTGGTGATACGTTGATGGCACAGCCTTCATATCGTGAATCCATGGTCTTCCCAATATGATGTTATAGTAGGATAGAGAATCCATTACACAGAAACGTTGTATCGAGTTGACTCCTTCAACGTATACTGGTAACTTTATCTCTCCCACTGTGTTTCTAGCCTCTCCACTGAACCTAACAAGCATGGTAGACTTTGAAGTGATATCCATCGGAGATACATTCATTCTCTTCAGAGTCTCTAGTTGGATTATGTTGACGGAGCTGCCATTATCAACCAATATCCTGCGTACAAAATGGTTAGCCACATATAATGTTATTACCAGAGCATCATGGTGAGGATCCTGGACAGTATCCCTGTCATCAGCATCAAATGTGATCACTTTGTCAGTTGTGAGGGTAGTCATCCTGACAGGTTTGTCTCCCCTTTCGGCCTTAGCTTCTTTTGCATGTCTCTTTACCGCCGAATACGAAGTCCCACAAATGTCGGATCCTCCCGAAATGAAGTTGATTATCTTGGCATCCGCGGGAGGTGATGCTGCTCGCTCAGGATCCTTCTCAGTATCCTGACCCTTATTCTTCTTTCTTCCTAAGAGATCTTTCAGATATCCCTTGCTTAGAAGATAGCTTATTTCTTTCCTTAGAGCAATGCAATCCTCAGTCACATGTCCGAAATTTTCGTGGAAAGCACACCATTTTGACTTATCTTTCCAATCAGCTTTCTGTTGACTCTTTCGAGGCCACCTAGCCTTGTCTCCTAGACCCTGCATGGCATACATCAATTCAGGAATGTTAACAGAAAAGCAATATTCAGACAACTCAGGATATTCTTCAGGATCCTCATCTTCGACAGCATTCACTCTCTTATTTTCATTTCTACCATATGGCTTAGGCCGATATGGCTTGAATGAGGATTCAGACTTCCTGTTGGTCGACTCATAGGTGTTGGATGAGTTCATTCTCTCTTGCATCTTCCTATCATCCTCCAATCGAATATATCTTAGGGCCCTGTTTCGAGCTTCATCCAAGTTCCTGCATGGGTTCATTACAAGATCTTGATAAAATTGAGAATCTTTTTGCAGCCCCATCTTGAAAGCTTGCACAGCTGTTGCAACATCAAGATGTGGAATGTCTAGGGATTCCCGGCTGAACTTGTTCACATAATCCCTAAGGGATTCCTGAGGCCCCTGTGTTATCCTGTAGAGGTCACTTGTTAGTTTCTCAAAGCTTCTACTACAAGAAAACTTACTATTAAATAAATTTACTAAGTGAGCAAAAGATGTAATCGAATGCGGAGGAACATTCAAGAGCCATTTCAAGGCTGATCCTGTTAAGGAAGAACCAAAACCCTTGCACAAGTATGCTTCCTTGAGATCCGGAGGGATAGGGTTAATCTCCATTCTTTCCCTATACTGAGCAATATGCTCCTCAGGATCCGTAGTTCTGTCGTAAAGCTTCATGTTGGGGGTTTGAAATCTCTTTGGGATCTCAGCATCACAGATAGGATATGCAAAACGAGATATCTTGTCGCTGTCTTGGGACACTTCCGGGATTGGCTGGACCACTCCAGGTACACTAGATATCATATCCTTCAACTTCTGAAGTTCCCTAGTAAGTGCTGATGTTACACCTGTATCCTGCAAAGATCCACTATTGTTAGTAGCATGAGTATTATTATTATTTGACATGTTACCCGTTGGAGGATTTTGCCCATATCCTGAAGCATATCCTGAGCTCCTCATGGTTGACATCCTGACCGAGGAGGGTATTTCAGGAGTATGATTCTGAGGAAGGCTGGGCACAATATTCCCCCTATTATCCTCAGTATACACAGCCGAACTAAAGTTCAAAGTTCTGGGATGCAATGGAGTGACAATATCCTCAGCAGATCTGCTCGAGCCAGACTTCAGGAATTGTATTTCCCTCAATAGCATTTGGTTTGTTTCCTGTTGCTGCCTCATTTGTTCCTGCACACTTCCAAATAAGGTTAGAATTTCATCATTAGAAGCTAAAACGAGAGCAGATTCCTGAACACTGCGAGTAGGGATAATATCCTGAGGTCGTGAAGAGGCTGGCATCCTTGGAGGAGGTGGTGGAAGCACCGAACCGGTAGTGGCAGAAGTCATAGCAGACACAGTGGAGGAACTCATGTTTGATCTTGAAGCCATTATGGATAATGTGGCAAAAAGTTTTGAAAATAGAAAACCGATTAGCGATTTCACAAAGATTTTTAGTAAAGAGAGCACCACTTGCCCCACGGTGGGCGCCAAATTGTTTTGGTCAAAAATTACCGAAGCAATTAAGTGATCAAATTAGTAAAGTGAGGTAGTGTGCTAGAAAGTGTGTTGAAAATATGCCGGTTAAGTTATTTAGAAAATCAGTATTCAGGATACGGCTCAGGATATTGAGCTGTATCTATGATCAAACTATGAGCAAAGAGTAAAGTAAACGACACGAGATGTACGAGGAAAGCCCTTGATCAATCTAGATCGCCGGCATAAAACCTCGGGAGCTGACAATCGCAGCTGCCTTGTTTTTCTTATTGCTTCAAACGTCAGGATACAGTGCAGGATATAGACCAGATCGCTAAGTGTTACAATGCTTTTGTATGAAAGTGAGAATTGCTAGAGAGCGAGTGTTAGAGTGTAGCGAGTGTGAATGTGATGTCCTATTCGATCTGGTATACCCACCTATTTATAGTTACAAAATAGAAACTAAAATTCCTATAAATATAGGATGCTCCCGAATATTCCATAACTAGCCGTTTGGAACCAAATAAAGCGGGCTTAACGTCTTTCCTCGAACAACTTGGACTGAGTCTTCTGCGGAATGAGTCCTTATGAACGTTGCTAACTTCTAACCCACGTACCTGCACATAATCCGTTAGTAATCCTGAGGATACCATTCAGGATGTTACCAATATCCTGAACCAGCATCCCGGATGTAAACAAATACTGTATAACCAAGATATAAATCAAGATATTTTCCAGGATATGGGCTCAGAATTTCACCCATAACAATCAATTAATGATTTCCGGCATAAAAAACCTCGGGTGATGGAAACTACCGATCACCAACTCAAATTAAACAAGAAATGTATTACAACTTCGGATGATAGCGAGCTAATTACAAGGATCACTATAGTGTATCGTGTAAAAAAGTGTGTAATCGCCAAGTGAATTATCGAGAGCTGGTGAGAGCAGTTGCAAGAGTGTGTGTGTAGCCAAAAATAACCAAGTGTTTCTATTTAGCTCGCTATCCCGTTCAAATATGGAAAAATATCTAAGCTAACAAACATTCCGCATTTCATGCAAGTCCTCCAAGAACTCCATAACGTCCACTTCAGTTAAGCACGTGCGGAATAAGTCATGGAATATGCTCCAAGAATATCGCCAAGACCAATTCGAAGCTCATACTCCTGCAAAACAACACCATATTCAAAGTAGACAATCGTTAGTATAAGGATCCTTACGATGATCCATGATCCTGATCCTGTAATACTTCTGAGGATCACTAATTCAAACAGAAGTAAGGATCACCAAACCCAACAGTAATTGAGGATCACTGATCATTGAGAAATCCTCCCCTAACAATTGCCCCCAAAATATAAGGAGTAATAATGTAAAATAACGATTTGTATTTTCTCGTTCTTATCCGCAATGAATCAATCGGATAACTAGCCGTTGTAGTCGGACTAGCCGTTACGAGCATGACGTCATTGAGATGACTATCCTGCAAAATCATCATTATAAATTGAAGTTAGGGATAGGGATCAATTTGCATTTAAATTCAAGAGAAACTCCCTTTAAATCCACATTTGAAGACCAAGCAGGTATCTCTCTTCCTCTTCTCCCTTTATGTTTTCTTTCTTCGTTCATCTTCTTCTTTACCACCATGACCAAGATGATGCTAAGATCCTCTCCGGCTAAGAATCACGTGAAAGATAGTCCTCTCAAGAGCCAGGGGATCATCAAAGATTCAGCGAAAGAAAGATGCTGCTTTACCGATCCACATATAGACAGGATCCGACATTGCTTTCCGGCAAACACCGATTTCAAACCCTTTGATCCCACCGTTCTCAGTGATTATATTTCTGAAACCTGGGTAGCTTTCCCGGTCACTCCATTCACAATAGGATACTCGTATCCTTTCCCTGAATTCACCCAGTCTTTCTTCTCCCTTACCGGCATCTCCTACATTCAGGCTATGCCAATGATCTGGAGGGTTATGTATACCCTCAAAAGGATCATTGAGCAGGAAGGCATTGATCTGGGAATGTCGGAGTTGGCAGAGATGTATGACCTTGTTAGCCATGGGTCTCATCGGTATCTACTCAAACATAAACCTGGTGAAGAACACCCCATCTTCAAAGCCACTAAGAATGACACCAACTGGAAACGGCGATTCTTCTTTGTCAGAAGGGATTCTATCCCTGATGGAAAGGATCTGCCAAGGAAGTGGACCACCCATGGTAGGATAGAGGATCCTTAGAAGGATCACCGAATAAGCTTGTTTCTGATGATGATTACTAACATGCTTTTATTTCTTTTGTACAGCTATCTCTGTTTCACACGTTATACCATCACCTGCCACCAAAGAGAGGCTTGCTGCTTTTCGGCAACTTGATCCTGCCAAAAGATCATTTAAAACAAACACCCAGGATTCTCAAGAAGTATCCTCAGGTTCTGTCACTATGTCAAGTAAGTATCCTGTTTTTTGCATAATTAAATGTTTAAATAAATAGTTAAATAGAACCGGGATAAGGATACTTATCTGTTTTGGGTGTGTAGGTGTTGGAAAGTCATCAAAATCTGCCTCCAAATTCAGTGTCACTGACCTTGACACCGTCCGATCCTCAAAGAAAAAGTCTGCTGCTAGCCCCTCCGTCATAATCCCCAAGGCAACCACTTCAAAGGGAAGAGGTGGAAAGAAAAGGAAGACCTCTGAAGCTGACAACCTGCAAGGCTTGCCTTTGATCCACCATCAGTTCCTCGAGTACTTTGCTGATGTAAGGATCACTGACTTAGCTTAGTTATCCTATCCACTTGAGGATCATGTGATCCTAACTTTACATTGTCTTCTTTGCATAAATTTGCCAAAATCGAGGACTATGTTGGGAATGTTGAGGAGCTTGAGGAGAAATACTCTGATCTCCAAAAAGTGGCGGTGCTCAAGGATCACAAGATTGCCTCCCTCGAAAAGGACTTCAATGATGCCAAAACTCAATTGGTTGCAGCTCAGATCAATGCTGACTATGAGATGCACGAGATCATGCAGGATGCTAAAGTCTCCGCTGCCATTGCCATGTACAAGACCAAATTGCAGATGGCCCAAGAAGCTCAGGATCCTGCCTTTGACAGGAGCAACTGGGACATAGAGGGCTGGAAGGCTAGGCTGGCTGAATTGGAGGATGAAGATAAGGCTGATGAGGTTCTGGCAATCGAGGCTGGTGGTAGTGGCAAGGATCAGGTGAAGGATACGGGAGCCGGAGGAGATGGTGATGCAGCGAAGGTGTAGGCTGCATGAATGGGCGATGAAGGACATTTCTAGACGTAGCCGGAGCCCATTTTTTAAGTTTGGTTGTTTGGTTATGATGTTTTTTGTTGAACAATGATGGGTTGTATTTGAACAATAGGTAGGATTACAACTGGTGGAGGGATCCTCTGTTTGGGGGATGAAGCCATTGGACACCCTTTGCCAACCCATGTGGACGGGTCACGTTTTGCTAGTAGAAACGTGGGTTGGCAATTTTGACAACCTTAAAGGGTTCAACGTTTTGTGAATAAAATAACTTTAACTTTTTGGCTATCTCCCTTGTTGCTATCCTTGTTAGTACTTTACTTTTCAATTGTTGTGATATTCATTTTGTCTAAACTTGTTAAGTAAAGAAAAAAATTAATAAATATCCTCAAGAATTTTAGGATATGATCAAGGATCACATATCCTATAGTCGATAAGTTTTGAAAAGTTATATAGTTTAAGGATCACAAGTTCAGTTGTCAAAGGACAAGGGTTATTCAAATGAATAATGAATAAAATCAAAATAGTTAAGGATCATACCTGAGAATCCAAGTTAGGATCCTAACCTTTAACACTTATTATCAGGATAATCCAAAAGACAAACCTTAGTAGAAAGTAATGATCAAGGATCCTTGGTCGTTTATCTCCAAGAACCTGAAATAGGATACAACTTGGGACTAAGCCAATATAAGATAAGAGTTAGTAACTGGGGACAAGCCCAACAATTCTGGGGACAAGCACAAAGGATAACTAGGGACAAGCCCAAAGGATAACTGGGGACAAGCCCAAAGGATAACTGGGGACAAGCCCAAAGGATCGTGTGTAAACTGGAGTATGGCCCTCACTGGCGACTACCCAAACTTAGTGACATGAAAATGCCAAAACCTTTGCTAACGTGAAAACGTTAGAAACCTTAGGAACGGATGTATGGTACGTCTACCATTATACGTAGGATCCTGAATATAGCCAGTACAATGAAATTGTCAGCCCCTAAAGCGAGTACTGGTCCCATTGCCATGAACTATACCAGGATCATCGTGCGCTACTGGCGAAACTGGGGACAGGCATAAACTGGGGTCAAGCCCAAATAACTGGGGTCAAGCCCAAATAACTGGATACTTCTGTGGATACTCAATCCTTTGTAAAGGATACCTGAACCTTCAAAACTCATAATCAACTAAAAAGAGGATAAAGGATGCAGGATCCTTATCCTTATATAAAACAATAAAATAATGAAATAGTTTGAGATTAGAATATTACCAAGATGAGGATCATCTGTTCTGTAAGGATCCTTCAAGGATACTTGTCATGTAAGGATCATGGATCCTTGTCACATGAAATACTTCTTCAAATGGACAGCATTCCAAGCTCTTGGTAGCAAATCACCTTCCATTGTTAGCAATCGATATGCCCCCTTTCCTGCCTCAGCTTCAATCAAGTAAGGGCCTTCCCACTTTGGTGCCAACTTTCCATCAGCAGGATTGGTAGTATTCTGAAATGCTTTCCTTAACACCATATCACCAACTTGGAATTTCCTGATCCTGACATTTTTGTTGTAGGCTCCAGCCATCCTTTGTTGATAACTAGCCATCCTTATCCTAGCCAAATCCCTGATTTCTTCTATAGTATCCAAGTCTTGAACCAAGTTTTCAGCGTTCTCTTCAGGATCACGAATGCTTGTTCTTGCAGTTGGAACCACCATCTCTGTAGGGATCACTGATTCTGCCCCAAATACCAAAGAAAATGGAGTTTGGCCTGTGGCATTCTTGGGAGTTGTCATATCAGCCCAAAGCACATAAGGTAGTTCTTCTGCCCATTTTCCTTTCTCGGATCCAAGCTTCTTCTTCAAATTGTTGATGATGATCTTGTTGGATGATTCTGCATGACCATTAGCTTGTGGGTGGACTGGTGTTGATGTTATCATCTTAATCCCCCAGCTGTCACAAAAGTTAGTGGTTCTATTCCCAATAAATTGGGATCCATTATCACAAACAATCTCAGAAGGGATACCAAATCTAGTAATAATGTTTCTTTTAATAAAGGATATAACTTCCTTTTCTCTGACTTGAGCAAAGGCTTCAGCCTCTATCCACTTAGAGAAGTAATCAGTCATAGCAAGCATGAATACTTTTCCACCAGGTGCCTTAGGAAGCTTTCCAACTATATCCATTCCCCATCTCATGAATGGCCAGGTAGAGGATATAGGATGCAAGAGCTCTGCTGGTTGGTGAAGGATATTACTATGTCTTTGACAAGGATCACACTTCTTGGCATACTCCACAGCATCCTTCTTCATAGTGGGCTAGTAATATCCTGTCCTCAGGATCCTTGAGAATAATGCCCTGCCCCCAGTGTGGTTTCCACAATCTCCTTCATGGAAATCCTTTAGGACTTCTTGGATTTCAGGATCCTCAATGCATCTTAGATATGGTCCTGCAAGAGATCGTTTATACAACATATTATTCATTATTGTAAATTGAGATACCTTAATTTTGAAGGCCCTAGGGTTTTCTCCTGTAGGAATCTCTCCATGTTGTATGTATCTCATGATTGGAAGGATCCATGATCCTGAATGAGATTGAGTATCATTACTAGGGATGATTGCAGAATCCTCTCCTATCTCCATAGCTACATGATCCTCGATAGCAGGGGTCAGGATATGGATAATAGGGATCCTTATATCCTCCGGGATCTTCAAGGATGATCCTAGATTAGCTAATGCATCAGCCTCTGCATTCTCTTCCCTTGGTACCTGTGTCAAAGTAAAGGAAACAAAAGAGAGTGCCAATTCTTTGACTATCTCCAAATATTTGATAAGCTTTTCACCTTTAACAGCATAGGATCCATTAAAGTGATTAGTGATCAATAAAGAATCTACATGTACCTCAAGATACCTGATCCTCATATGCTTAGCAATTTGCAAACCAGCTATCAAGGCTTCATACTCAGCCTCATTGTTGGTAGTTTGAAATTCACAAGCTATGGAGTGGGGTATTATGTCCCCCTGTGGTGATTTTAGTAGTATTCCAAGTCCTGTTCCTTTTACATTGGAGGCTCCATCAGTGAATAATATCCAAGGATCCTTGGTTTCTTCAAGCTGTTGGACTTCTAACTCAGCCTCCTTTTGCAAATCACTACTAAAATCTGCCACAAAGTCAGCTAAGGCTTGGGATTTGATGGCAGTCCTTGGTTCATATCTTATATCATATGCACTTAGCTTCACTGCCCACTTAGCCATCCTTCCTGACATTTCAGGTTTCCTGAGAACATTCTTAATAGGAAAATTTGTCTTAACAATAATGGCATGAGTCTCAAAATAATGTCTTAATTTAGTAGATGCCATTATTAATGCAAGGATAAGTTTCTCTAAGTGTGAATACCTGGATTCAGCATCAAGTAAACTCTTACTTACATAATAGACAGGATGTTGTGTACCTTGGTGATCCTTAACAAGGACCGCACTTACTGCTTTTGAGGATACCGCCAAATATAAGGATAATATATCCCCTTTTTCTGGTTTCATCAAGGCCGGGGCTGAGGATAGGTAATCCTTAAGAGCTTTGAGGGCACTTTCATGCTTCTCAGTCCATTCAAATTTGTTGTTCTTCCTTAGGATGTCATAGAATTCCTTGCACTTTTCTGAGGATTTGGATATGAATCTGTTCAAGGCTGCGATCCTGCCTGTCAATCTTTGCACATCCTTAGCATTGGCAGGAGATTTGATATTCACAATAGCCTTGATTTGCTCTGGACTTGCTTCAATGCCCCTCTTTGTCACCATATAGCCTAAGAATTTACCTGCCTTAAGACCAAAATGACAATTGGAAGGATTTAGTTTCATATTAAATTTGTCAAGGATATTGAATGCTTCCTCCAAGTCTTTAAGGTGATCCTCAGCTTTCTTGGACTTAACCACCATGTCATCAATATAGACTTCCATAGTGTGTCCGATTTGTTCCTTGAACATCATATTGACTAGCCTTTGATAAGTAGCACCTGCATTCCTTAGTCCAAATGGCATAGGAATATAACAGTATATACCAGTTGGGGTCATAAAGGTTGTATCTTCTTGATCAAATGGTTCCATCTGAATTTGTTGAAATCCATATGAAGCATCCATAAAGGTCAACAACTCATGACCCGCGGTAGCATCCACCATGGAGTCAATGTGGGGTAATGGGAAATGATCCTTGGGACATGCCTTGTTTAAATTACTCAAATCGACACATACCCTCCACTTTCCATTTTTCTTTTGAACAACAACCACATTGGCTAACCATCTTGGATACTTAACCTCTCTTATCATACATGCCCGAAGTAGTTTGTCTACCTCTTCCTGGATAATAGCATTTCTTTCAGGTGCAAACTTCCTCCTTTTTTGATGAATTGGCTTGAATGACCTGTCAATGCCAAGTTTATGAGTAATTATATCTCTAGATATACCTGTCATATCCTCATGTTTCTAGGAAAAGGTAGTTTTCCTTCTTTTAAGGAAGGATACTAGCTCCTGTTCAATGTCGCTAAGGATCCCCGATCCTATGAAGATCTTGGATTCAGGATCATCAGGATCCATGAGGATTTCTTTCAAATCATGTTCTCTTGCCTCCAAGACATCTCTTGAAGGATACTTTAATTGCTATTGCTCCCTTGGTCTTGAGGCTGGCTTCATTGAGGATGTATAACAATTCTTAGCCTCTTGTTGATCACTCTCAATTTTCACCACTCCCCATGGACTTGGAAGCTTTACACACTGATGATAGGTGGATGGGACTGCCTTCATGTCATGTATCCATGGCCTGCCAAGGATAACATTACAACATGATAAGCAATCTATAACACAAAACTTTTGATAAGAATGCAATCCTTCAATATAGATTGGGAGTTTGATGTCCCCCAATGTATTCTTAGTTTCTCCACTGAATCCCACAAGTACTGAGGATCTTGGGATAATGTCAGACTCCGGGATATTCATCTTCTTGAGGTCATCAAGCTGAATGATGTTCACAGAGCTTCCTCCATCTATAAGGATCCTGCGAACAAAGTGGTTAGAAATAAATAATGTAATTACAAGACCATCATGATGAGGATCCTGGACATCAACACGATCATCCTCATCAAAGGTTATGACTTTATCCTGGGTGACAACGGAGGTCCGGACGGGTCTGTCTCCATTATCCATCTTGGTTTCCTTAGCATGTCTTTTTGCTGCTGAAAAGGAGGTACCGCAAATGTCTGATCCACCGGATATGAAGTTTATGACTTGTGCATCTGCTGGAGGAGCAGGAGCCCTTTCCGGGATCCTTTCAGGATCCTGGATCCTTTCAGGATCCTGGATCCTTTCAGGATCCTGGATCCTTGACTTCTTTCGTCCCAAAAGCTCTTTCAAATGCCCCTTGCTCAACAAGTAACCAATTTCCTTTCTTAGTGCAATACACTCTTCAGTGAGATGCCCAAAATCCTCATGATATGCACACCACTTGGATTTATCCTTTGTAGCAGCTGGTTTATCACTTTTTCTTGGCCACCTAGCTTTCTCACCTAGATTCTGCATTGCAAGGATTAGTTCATTGTTATCAACAGAAAAACAGTATTCAGAAATAGGAGGATAATCCTCATCATCCTCTTCTTGTTCCACTG
This sequence comes from Helianthus tuberosus, assembly GCA_030545235.1. NCBI lineage: Eukaryota > Viridiplantae > Streptophyta > Magnoliopsida > Asterales > Asteraceae > Helianthus > Helianthus tuberosus. The sequence continues at coordinate 105,417,502 of CM060451.1, read as the reverse complement.
CATGCACGTTCTGGTTATCAGATCTGTTGTAAGACTTTGATTTGTTGTTCCTGAAGTAGGATCCTTGCTTCTCCTGTTTTGAGGATCCTGTCAATCTATCCTGGATCCTTTTGTCATCCTCTAGGCGGATGAACCTAAGGGCCTTGGTTCTTACCTCATCAAGATTCCTGCAAGGGGTCATAACAAGATCATCATAGAACAATGAATCCCTAAGCAATCCTATTTTAAAGGCTTCTACAGTCGTAGCAATATCCAAGTTAGGAATATCTAAGGATTCTTTACTAAACTTAGTGATGTAATCTCTAAGTGATTCATTTTGACCTTGAGTTACCCTATATAAATCACTAGTTAATCGTTCAAATTTTCTACTACAAGAGAATTGACTATTAAACAAGTTAACTAGATTGGCAAATGAAGTAATAGGGTAAGGGGGAAGACTTAGCAGCCATTTAAGAGCAGATCCTGTAAGTGTGGATCCAAATCCCTTGCATAGACATGCTTCTTTTAACCTTTCAGGAATTGGATTGATCTCCATCCTCTCCCTGTATTGAGCTACATGCTCCTCTGGATCCGTTGAAACATCATATAGTTTCATGGATGGTATCTGGAATCTTTTAGGTATCTCAGCATCACATAAGGGAGGTGCAAAACGAGATATCCTATGGCTACCGTCTGCAATTTCAGGAATGGGTTTAACCACTCCCGGAACACTGGATATCATATCCTTGAGCTTCTGTAACTCCCTGGCCATAGCCTAATTGATACCTGTATCCCGCATTAAGCCATGGTTAGTGTTGTATGAATTATTAAAAGTGTTATCTCCCACAGGATTCGCGTTTGGAATTCCAGACGTGTATCCATATTGACGGAATTCTGGTATGATCGAAGGACCAGATGAAGCAATGGTTTGCATTGGTATGAAGTCTCCTTGATGAACATCCGAGCTCTGAGGCTGCATACTTCTCAAGAATCCTTGATCCTTAAATCCTCCCCTAACAATGTCCAGGATTCTGAGGTTTCTCCTAGTTGTTGAACTTCTAAGTCTACTTCACTTTGAATATCACTGCTGAAATTAGCCACAAAGTCAGCTAAAGCCTGAGATTTTATGGCATTTCTAGGTTCATATACTAGATCATAGGCACTTAACTTTACCGACCACTTAGCCATTTTACCTGACATCTCAGGTTTCCTAAGCACATTTTTAACAGGATAATTGGTTTTAACATGAATCCTATGTGTTTCAAAGTAATGCCTAAGCTTTGTTGATGCCATAACTAGGGCTAATATTAGTTTTTCTAAATGAGAATACCTAGTTTCAGCATATAATAAACTTTTGCTAACATAATAGACATAATACTGCTGACCTTCATGATCCTTTACAAGGACAACACTTACTGCATTCCCTGATACTGCAAGATATAGGGATAATGGTTCACCATCCTCAGGCTTCAACAACAAAGGTGCGGTTGAAAGATACTGCTTCAAATCCTGCAAGGCTGCTTCATGCCTCTCCCCCCATTCAAACTTCTTATTCTTCTTCAGGATATCATAAAATTCCTTGCATTTTTCTGAGGATCTTGAGATAAATCTGTTTAATGCCGCTACTCGCCCCGTCAGTCTTTGTACATCTTTCATGTTGGATGGTGATTTGATATCCAAGATGGCTTTGATCTGTTCTGGGCTTGCCTCTATCCCTCTTTTAGTCACCATATATCCTAAAAACTTTCCTGCCCCCACTCCAAAATGGTACATAGAAGGATTCTGCTTCATGTTATATTGATCCAGGATATCAAATGCTCCTTTAATATCCTGGAGGTGATCCTCAGCCTTCTTAGATTTTACTACCATGTCATCGATGTACACCTCCATAGTGTCCCCCAGTTTGTCTTTGAACATCATGTTCACCAATCTTTGATATGTTGCACCTGCATTTTTCAAACCAAAGGGCATAGCAGTATAACAATAAATACCTGTTGGTGTCATGAAAGCAGTATCCTCCTGGTCTGAAGGTTCCATTTGGATCTGCTGGAATCCTGAGGATGCATCCATGAAGGTTAACATCTCATGGCTGGCGGTAACATCTACCATTGAGTTAATATGAGGAAGAGGAAAAGGGTCTTTGGGACAGGCTTTGTTCAAGTCTGTGTAATCTACACAAATTCTCCATTTCCAATTTTTCTTCTGTACCACAACTACATTTGCTAGCCATCTTGGAAATTTGACCTCCCTGATCATTTTGGATTTCAATAATTTTCTACTTCTTCCTGGATAATCATATTTCATTCCGGAGCAAACTTCATTCTCTTTTGTTGGACATGCTTGAATGACCTGTCAATACCGAGCTTATGAGTTATAATATCCTTGGAAATACCTGTCATATCCTCGTGCTTCCACACGAATGTTGACATCTTGAAATTCAAAAAGCTAGTCAATTGATCTTCAATATCCTGAGGGATATTGGTTCCCACGAGCACCGAGATATCTGGATTATCCTGGTCCAGGATAATTTTCTTTACATCCTGCTCTGAAGCTTCCACGATATCCTGGGCCCGCATCTTTAATTGCTATGCTGCACTAGGTTTGGTTGAGAATTTCATCGAGGATGAGTAACACTCCTTTGCTTCCTACTGATCACGATCCACCTTGACAACCCCCCAAGGAGTAGGGATCTTGATGCATTGATGATAAGTTGATGGCACAGCCTTCATATCATGGATCCATGACCTACCCAATATAATATTATAGCAGGATAAGGAGTCCATCACACAAAAGCATTGCATTGAGTTGACCCCTTCAACATATACTGGTAACTTTATGTAACACCTCGTAATTTCATGTCCAATATAATATCGACACGTGTCATGAACTTTAAACATGTAAAGAGTTGATTTAGAGGGACTAAAGTTGACAAACAGAAAAAGTACATGAATAAAAGGGTTCAAAGTGTCAACAGTGGATAAATATATCTTTCAATAGCCCCACATGATGTTTATACCCTTAAACGAATGAATCATGGATCACACGAAGCTAATTGTGAAAGAAAGTGAGGAATTTCAAACTACAGGGGCTAAATGTGTCAACATGTTTAAGGTATACCTCTGAGTGGCCTTTTAGCAAACCCGAAGCTTTGTAATGATAAATTATGCTCACGAGAATAAGTGATAAAAATTTCACAAGGTTTCGATAAAGTATGAGAAAGTTATGACAATATTCGTATCCGAGGGGTTAAAAGCGTCGACGTTGATAATTAAGGCTTTTCGGGTGACCATATAGATAACCGAGGACTTCACAAAGATTGGTCATGTCTTGGAGTCCTTAGGAATCAATTTAGAGGGCTCATAGTGCAAAAAGAAAGGTTGAAACAACTTTTAAAAGGACCGGGGCCAAAATGCAATTGTTGAAACTTGTTTGGCCAGTTCTGATCATCCACACGGGGTGCGTAAGACCAGGCAGGTCCCTTACGCGGGCCGCCTGAGTTCCCCAGCACCAGTAAAACATGACAGGTGTCTGTCCAGCCCGTTTAACCGACTTAGATTGCTTGTTTTCAATACCATGGGCTGCACAAACAAGTTTTTAGGCACTAGGGACACTTGTGTTGTTCAGGTATCAATCCTAGACTTGTTTGGCATCATCTTGATCAATTAAGATCACTATATAAAGGCCTCATTGTTGCAACTTTTGATCATTCATTCTATCTCAACTCCTGAAGATTTCTGGAGCTCAAGGCCACTCCTTAAGCATCATTAGTCGTGCATAGGACCTTGGTAAGCTTCCTTAACCTTCCTTAATCGTGTTTTACTTAGTTAATTAGCTTAAAGTCAAACCGTCGTAATTAAGGTTTGACTTAACGATTAATCACTAATGGTCCAGTGATTAGTCAAATTGAAAGTAGTTATAAGTTGGTAATTATGTGGGCAATAAACCCTTAAAAGGGCACCCTCTGATTCCCACTCTAACTAAGTCATTTGTCGGGTCAAAGTTAGTTATAAAAAGTCAACAGAAACATAATTTTCAAATTAATACATAATTAGCAATGTAGAAGACGTGTAACCTGTTTTACCACTCATATAACTTGGTAAGCAATGCAAGAACATGTCTAAGCATGTCCGACCCGACAATTTTCAGTTTAGGACCGGTTCGGAACCGAAAGTCGCACGAATTGACCATTGCCTTGACTTTCAGTTCTGACCCATAATAGCATGATTTAGAAATGCCTTAGAGCTTCATTAGGACCAGCTTGTATGATAGTATAACCCTCTGCGATTATACTACTTGACTCGTTGATTGTTTCCGTTAATTGCTTAATGTTGACCATAATGCCCTTTTGACCATAAAACAAGATTTTTGGAAATGTGAGAGGACAATAATCTTTGTTACTGATTTATAAACATATCCCTATAATTTCACATCAGTTGGAGGTCTAGATTAGGATTTATGCTCAATAGCGTAATTAGAAAGCTTTTTATAAATTAAACGGCGTAATTAGCATAAAGCCTATCTAAACCCAATTTTTGACACCAAACCTCTTACCCACTGATGTAATATAATATTTTGGGATTTTTGAAGATTTTTAATTATTTTTAAACTGATCATAACATTGGGTTATTGCCTTGATTCGGTTATTGCCGATTATACCCTTTTTGCTTATAAAATGAGTTTTACATAATAATTTGATACCAAACCTTTGGCTACTGATTTTATATGATAAATGAAGTATTTTGATCTTTAAAAACTGATCAGGAAATTCAGATTCCTATTCTAACCCAGAAATCGCTTAAAACGACTTTTTATGCGTTTAAACGCGTAGTATGGATTAAAACCATTCTTGTCATATAAGACTTATCTCCAACTGATATAACTTATTAAATTAAGTAGTTTTACTGATTGTTTCAGACCTAAACCTCTGAATTACATTTAATCTCTTTTATAATATTTAAAATGACTAAAATACCCCTACGGGGCATAATTTGAGATTAAACTCGTTTTGGGCATAATGGAAGGTATCCTACTGATATCACAACATATTTAAAGCATATTAACTTAGGAAACATGTTCGTGACTCATTTGGTTACCCGTTATGCGTTATTCGCGTTCGGTTCGGTTTATGTAACTAGTTTGCATAAATTGACCGAAACGGGTCAAACCCTATCATTTTCACCTCAAAATCCAGAATGTGTTTAGTTTACCCATATTATACAAGTCTTCAAACTTGTCGGGACTAAATCACATTCTAATCCGGTCTTCGCTTAATCTTGCGTTTTGAACCGTATACCTTTCTTTAAAACTAACCGGTCTAAGTGTATGGCTTAATTAAGACCCGTTAGGAATGTAATAGGTTAATAAAACCTTCGTTCCAGATTAGGAGCCCAGTAAAAGCTACGTGCACTTGTTGTTGTGATTTATACTTTGCTCAGGTAAATACTTTTAACTTATTTTCCCTATACGAGCTTGGGGTACGGTATTATAATAATACCGCTTGGTCGGGTATGAAGTCGTACAATCAGATATTGATTAAAAAGATGCATAACCCGTTTTTTTCTGTCTTTTTTGATGCAATGCCTCTGGGGGGTTAATGACCGTGTCCTGAATATCCTCGGCTCATTCGTTAGAAATGGCCACGACTTAAGCACGGGGTGTAGGCATACACCTGACAGATGCGTATGTAAAAAGGTAGTCCACAAGAAGGGTATTCTTCTTGTGGTTATTATACCAAGTGCTGTGTCTATTAATCTTATTAAACCGGCTCTTCTAACCAGGTCCTAAATGGACGACAAACATGTAAAACTGTATACAAGTTTATTTTTAAATAGTTATCCCAAGTTATAAAAGATATTTTATGCCATGTGCATTCAAACTAATTTTCTTAAACTCTTTTCAAAATGAGTCAGTTAATTGTATTTACCAGTGTAAACTGATGTATTTTCCAAAAAGGTTAAGTGCAGGTACTATACGAAATAGGTTGGCTACTCCAGGCATCAATAATCAAGTCTTGCAAGCTCTAGATGTTAAAGTCTGTTGAACAATGATCTTATTTATCTTTTGATCCGCCTGTGAATCTTTTACAGTCCATTGTAATACTTTGATATTACTATTTATTCGGTTTGTAATGTGATTCATACCTTTTGCTTCCGCTGTGCATTTATAATTTGTGTTGTTTGACTATGATGATATCAACTATGTCATGATACTCCCCACCGGTAATACGTGGAAATATCGGGGTGTGACAGGTTGGTATCAGAGCCAACACTGAGTGAATTAAACACTAGCTTTTTGTGTTTAATCTCAGTTGCACATTCCTAAATTTTCGAGTCTAGACAAAGAACTTAGGACTAATCCAAACTGTTTTTAATTCTAAACTTTGTCCTTTATATTTCTTTGTTGTTTCTTTCATTTGTTTGACAGGAAATATGCCACCGAGGTTCCGAAGAGGAGGACGAGGCAAGGGGCCAATCCACGCCCCCAATGATCACGAGGTCGGGCCTTCACATCGGCGAACTCCTTCTGCAACCATGAGTACCGGTCCTCAAGGAGACTGGAGGATCTATTCGGATCCCACTAGGCGATCTGCCTCGTTTAGCTCAACGCCTCCTTACCGCCATTCCTTTGGGCTGCAATAAGAGAACGAGCCTGAAGATTCACACCACTCCTTCTTGCCATTGCATCGGTCAACCTCACACCTGACTTCCAGGACCCGACTCGGTATTTTCAAGGCCGGTTCAACCCGGCAAACTACATTCAAGAACCAGTGGGTTTTAACACACTGGGCCCTGAAGACCATTTCTCCGAAGCTCAGGGAATGGATATAGATGAGACACGGATCCTGTTGAACCACCTTCTGGGACACCTACTCACCCCATCGAGATTTCAGATGGGTCATCCTTCCATGGATCACCTTACCGTGGCCCAGACAGCTACCAGGCGAGATTTAACCAGTATGAATGGTACTTTACACCCTCTCACCATTCATCGCCTCACCCGCAGCAGCAGCAGCAGGATCCCTCCGAGGATTCGCGTTTTGTGGCAGTCACGCCACCGCCACCAGTACAACAAGCACCTCCAGAACCACCGAGGCGTAGAAGAACAGGCGCACGAATGTCAGTACGAGAAGGGGGTTTTCACTTTAGCACCCCCAACACTCAAGTGGCAGTCACTATCCGCCGCTGCATGAAGACTCACAAATGGGTGGGCCTTCAAATCCAGTTTCAGAGGTAGATTCTGCACCTATTGCGCCGCCACCATTGGTTTTGGTAACCCGATTCCTACATATGCCGGTTCAACGGCGTACAATCCATTTGAGCAGCCGGCTCACACTAACTACAACTATGCTGAAGCCGACCCATACCTTATAGCAGCAAACTACAACGCCCTTCATCCTGAAGGACCATATGGAGCCCCCTGGGGAGTGGGATACCCAGCTCATGGGTATCAAATACCTGCTCAACCTCCGTTTCCGCACCAGCCACAGCCACCACGGTTTTCCCCACCAGAACAGGAGGAAATCCTCCACAGGCTAAGCAGGGTGGAACGAGAATTTCAAGAAGAGCGTAGGAACAACCGGGGATTTCTCAAGGGCCTAGCAAGCTTGTTAAAAGGAAAGAAGAAGAGGGATCATTGAATCCCTATATGTATTGTTGTATTTCCTTATTTTAATCAAGTCCCTGCGTGGACAATTATCTATGTACTTAGTCCCTGCGTGGACTTGTCTTTCTTTAGTCCCTGCGTGGACTTGTCTTTTTAGTCCCTGCGTGGACACCTATCTTAGTAATCAGTCCCTGCGAGGACTTGTATTATCAGTTTAGCCCCTGCGTGGGCAAGTTATTTCTGTTAAAAGTCCCGTTCAGGGCAATGTGTACTCCTTTTAATGTTTAATGGAATGTTAAATTTAAAATTTTCATTTTTGTCATTTTATGCATAAATATATTTTACATGAAATAAATAAATTAAAAACCGTTCCTCTTAAAATAATCTGCCTATTTAAATATTAAATAAGGATCTTAAAGGTATAACCTAGCCTGCATGTCATTATAAGACTTGGCCAAGATGGTAAGACCTATTTAAAAAAAAAGAGATTCAAATCCCTGTTAACATCTGAAAACATGTTAACGCTCCTGGCAGACGTGATTCGTTAAAATCACACACGTCATTCTTATAAAAGGATTCTTCAAAAGATTCATATCCTAACCTGATGATCTATAAATCATGGGTTTAAATCATCAATTAAGATGATCACATATTAAACATCCATTGGTGATGTAGTGCCTACGGGCCATAATAAATGTCAAATAAGACAAAAGACAACTGTAGTCTACGACTCCCTGTCAGAAAAAGGTAAAGAACTATGTTCAAACCTTAATGCCTTGATTCTCTGAAATCATGGCTTATGATTTAGAATGTCCTTGTGACTAGGCCTTTTGTGCCACTAATAATACTGTTATTGTTTTATAATTAGGATAAGTTATAATAAAAATCCTAAATAAATATGATTAACGAATTAACCAAATACGGTCTATGTTTACCATGGTTAATGAATTGCCATAAAAGACAATTCCATATTAAACTCCCAAATAAATTATTGTCAAAATTTTATGTAATAGTTCAAGCTACATGGCTAACTCGGATGAGATCAACAGTCACCCAAGGGAGGATCATGATAATACCCGAATTAACATAGCGGGTGCAGAACTACAGGCATTGATAGACAATGCCATTACTCGAGCTCTGGATAGAAGGGACAATGAATCAAGTGGTACGCATAGCAAGACCGTATCTAAAGCACCCTCCAAAGTTAATTCCGCTCGAAGAGTGAATCTCATCACTCCTCAAACCAGAAAAAGTATCCCGTCAAAGTAGGTTGAGCTCAACCAGGAGCCTCGGGTCAAGACCTGTTCATATAAGTACTTTGTCTCCTGCAAGCCGAGAGACTTCAAGGGAGAAAAAGGAGCCGTCGATTGTATGACCTGGCTCGACGAGATGGACACTGTGGTAGATATTAGTGGTTGCGCCGAGCAAGACATTGTGAAATATGTGTCGCAGTCATTTAAGGGAGAAGCTCTAGCATGGTGGAGATCGTTAATTCAAGCTACTGGAAAGATCCCGCTTTATAACATGACATGGGGTCAGTTTGTTACATTAATCAAGGATACTTTCTGTCCTCAACATGAGGTCGAGAAGATTGAGACTGACTTCCTCACACTGGTTATGAGGAACCTGGACTGTCAGGCGTATCGCACGAGTTTCAATACCATGTCTAGGTTGGTTCCATACTTGGTTATACCAGAACCTAAGCGTATAGCTCGTTTCATAGGAGGTTTGGCTCCAGAGATTAAGGCGAGTGTGAAAGCGTCAAGACCTACTACTTTTAGGTCTGTCACTGATTTGTCATTATCCCTTACCCTCGACGCGGTCAGGCAGAAATCTCTTAAGAACTCAGATGAGGGAAAGAGGAAGCGTGAGGATGATAACTCACGTCATTCAGACAAGAAACACAAAGGGAACCATGAGAACAAGAAGAGTTCAGGGTTCAACAAAGGTAACCAACAGTCGGGTGAGAAACCCAGATGCAAAGTTTGTTGGAAACATCACTTTGGAAAGTGTAGATTGGAATCGAACTCGTAGACACAATCAAGGACTTTTGGATGTGGGATCTGTAAATCCAAGGAATACAAGACCTTAAATTGCAAAAAGTTGAAGGATGCGACCTGCTACAACTGCAACGAGAAAGGGCACATTAAGTCGAACTGCCCAAAATATGCCAAGAAACCAGAAGAAGGTAAAGACCAACTCTAGGGTCTTCAGAATGGATGCTAAGGAGGCAGTGCAGGATGATAACGTGATAACAGGTACCTTTCTTATAAATTATGTTTATGCGAGGGTATTGTTTGATTCAGGGACGGATAAGTCATTTGTAGATAATAAGTTTTGTAAGTTGCTGAATTTACTTGTTAAAACCCTAAGTGTGAAATATGAGGTGGAATTAGCTGATGGTACCTTAGAAACCGCCTCAACCGTGTTAGATGGATGTTTCATATCCATTAGGAACCACTCTTTTCCGTTATCATTACTTCCTTTGAAGTTAGCTGGTTTCGATATAGTAATAGGCATGGATTGGTTGTCTCACAACCAAGCCCAGATCGTTTATGCTAAGAAGCAAGTAGTTGTCAGAACTCCTCGTGGCGAACCTTTGACAATCCAAGGATATACTAAGTACGGAATGCCTGAGCAAGTGTCCATGCTCAAGGCATCAAGGTGTTTGAAGAAGGGTTGTGTTATCTACATGGCGCAAGTAACTGTTGATGAACCAAAGCCTAAGATCGAAGACATACCTATTATCTCTAAATATCCAGAAGTATTCCCTGAGGAACTACTTGGTTTACCCCCAGATAGGCAAGTGGAGTTCAGGATTGACATTATTCCTGGAGCAGCACCTGTTGCAAGAGCGCCTTACAGATTGGCACCAACAGAGATGAAAGAGTTGAGAACTCAACTGGATGATTTGCAAGCCAAAGGATTTATTAGACCTAGCTCATCTCCTTGGGGAGCACCAATCCTGTTTGTGAAGAAAAAGGATGGGTCGATGCGTCTGTGCATCGATTATCGAGAACTTAACAAAGTTACTATCAAGAATAGGTATCCATTGCCCAGGATCGACGACTTGTTCGATCAACTTCAAGGAGCGAGTTACTTTTCAAAGATCGACTTAAGGTCAGGATATCATCAACTAAAGGTCAAGGATGAAGATGTATATAAGACTGCATTTAGGACTCGTTATGGTCACTACGAGTTCTTAGTGATGCCTTTTGGACTCACCAATGCACCAGCCGCATTCATGGATCTCATGAACCGCGTCTGCAAGCCCTACATGGATAAATTTGTCATCGTCTTCATCGATGATATTCTTATTTACCCGAAGAGTCAAACTGACCATGAGAAGCACCTCTATTGCATTCTGAAACTGCTTCATCGAGAAAAGCTCTACGCCAAATTCTCTAAGTGAGAATTTTGGCTTCGTGAAGTCCAATTTCTTGGACATGTGGTTAGTGAACACCGAATCCAGGTAGATCCCGCTAAGGTTGAAGCTGTCTTGAATTGGCAAGAGCCGAAAACGCCCACAGAGATTCGCAGCTTCTTGGGATTGGCAGGATATTACAGGTGTTTTATTGAAAAAATTTCAAGGAATGCTGCACCCCTAACTTCTTTGACTAGGAAGAATATTAAGTTCGACTGGGGACCGAAGCAACAAGAATCCTTTGACATCCTTAAGCAGAAGCTAAGCAATGCACCAGTGTTGACATTGCTTGAAGGGATTGAAGAATTTGTAGTATATAGTGATGCATCGCACACAGGTATGGGATGTGAGCTTTTGCAGAAAGGCAAGGTTATTGCCTATGCTTCTCGACAGTTAAAGGTGTACGAGAAGAACTACACCACCTATGACTTGGAATTGGGTGCCGTTGTATTTGCACTAAAACTTTGGAGGCACTACTTGTATGGAACTAAGTGTGTGATCTATTCTGATCACAAGAGCCTTCAACATCTGTTCAATCAGAAGGACTTGAACATGAGGCAGTGACGTTGGATGGAAACTTTGAATGATTATGATTGTGAGATAAGATACCATCCTGGCAAGGCGAATGTAGTCGCCGATGCCTTAAGTCGAAAGGAAAGAGTGAACCCTGTAAGAATCAATGCCAAGAGCATTGAGATAAAGAATAGTTTGAATGAAAGGTTGTTAGTTGCACAGAAGGAAGCCGTGCTAGAAGCTAACTATCCTGATGAAAAGCTAGGAGTAACTGAAGAATAGTTATCCTATGGCAAGGATGGAATTCTGAGGTTAAATGGACGAATATGGGTTCCAGTTTATGGAGGACTTCAAGATGTTATCCTCCAGGAAGCCCACAGTTCTAAATACTCCGTTCATCCTGGAGCTGACAAGATGTACCAGGATCTGAAAGCAAATTTTTGGTGGATAGGCTTGAAGAAGTCTATAGTTGCCTATGTAGCTAAATGTTTGACGCGTGCGCAAGTCAAAGCTGAACATCAGAAGCCATCAGGTTTGCTACAAAAGCCTGAACTTCCCACGTGGAAGTGGGAAATGGTGACGATGGATTTCATCACCAAGTTTCCAAAAACAAAGAAAGGAAATGATACTATATGGGTGATAGTAGATAGACTGACTAAGTCAGCACATTTCCTACCCATTAAGGAGACCTATAGCTCTGACATGTTAGCCCAATTGTACGTAGATAAGATTGTATCTCTGCATGGCGTACCCGTGTCTATTATCTCTGACAGAGATACTAGATACACATCACATTTTTGGAAAAGTTTCCAACAATCTTTGGGCACGCGCTTAAATTTTAGTACGGCTTACCATCCTCAGACGTACGGGCAGAGTGAGCGTACAATCCAAACTTTGGAAGACATGCTTCGTGCATGTGCGATTGACTTAGGTGGTAGTTGGGATAACCACCTGCCATTAATCGAGTTCTCCTATAACAATAGCTATCATACAAGCATTAAGGTTGCGCCTTTCGAGGCGTTGTACGGTAGAAAGTGCAAAACGCCCGTTTGTTGGGCGGAAGTTGGAGATGTCCAACTAACAGGACCTGAAATAGTCCTGGAAACGACAGATAAGATTGTGCAGATACGCGATCGTCTCAAAGCTGCCAGGGATAGGCAGAAAAGCTACGCAGATTTAAGGCGTAAGCCTCTGAAGTTCGAGGTAAGTGACAAAGTACTACTTAAAGTATCACCCTGGAAAGGGGTAATGCGATTTGGTAAGAAAGGCAAGTTAAGTCCCAGATACATAGGACCATTCGAGATCATCGAATGTGTCGGATCAATTGCTTATAAGTTAAACTTACCTGAAGAGCTCAGTGGTATTCACAATGTATTCCACATCTGCAAGATGAAGAAGTGTCTAGCTGATGAATCACTAGTCATACCACATACAGATGTGCACATAGAAGAGAGCTTGAAGTTTGTTGAAAAACCTGTGTCGATCGAGGATGGACAGGTTAAGAAGCTTCCAAAGAAGCATGTACCGATCGTAAAAGTAAAATGGGATGCCCGCAGAGGTCCCGAGTACACGTGGGAGGTAGAGTCCACAATGAAAGAAAAGTACCCTCATTTATTTCAGTAAATCTCGAGGTCAAGTTTTCTTTTAAGGGGGTGAGGATGTAACACCTCGTAATTTCATGTCCAATATAATATCGACACGTGTCATGAACTTTAAACGTGTAAAGAATTGATTTAGAGGGACTAAAGTTGACAAACAGAGAAAGTACATGAATAAAAGGGTTCAAAGTCTCAACAATGGATAAATATATCTTTCAATAGCCCCACATGATGTTTATACCCTTAAACAAATGAATCATGGATCATACGAAGCTAATTGTGAAAGAAAGTGAGGAATTTCAAACTAGAGGGGCTAAATGTGTCAACATGTTTAAGGTATACCTCTGAGTGGCCTTTTAGCAAACCCGAAGCTTTGTAATGATAAATTATGCTCACGAGAATAAGTGATAAAAATTTCACAAGATTTCGATAAAGTATGAGAAAGTTATGACAACATTCGTATCCGAGGGGTTAAAAGCGTCGACGTTGATAATTAAGGCTTTTCGGGTGACCATAAAGATGAACGAGGACTTCACAAAGATTGGTTATGTCTTGGAGTCCTTAGGAATCAATTTAGAGGGCTCATAGTGCAAAAAGAAAGGTAGAAACAACTTTTAAAAGGACCGGGGGCCAAAATGCAATTGTTGAAACTTGTTTGGCCAGATCTGATCATCCACACGGGGCGCGTAAGACCATGCAGGTCCCTTACGCGGGCCACCTGAGTTCCCCAGTACCAGAAAAACATGACAGGTGTCTATCCAGCCCGTTTAACCGACTTAGATTGCTTGTTTTCAATACCATGGGCTGCACAAACAAGTTTTTAGGCACTAGGGACACTTGTGTTGATCAGGGATCAATCCTAGACTTGTTTGGCATCATCTTGATCAATCAAGATCACTATATAAAGGCCTCATTGTTGCAACTTTTGATCATTCATTCTATCTCAACTCCTGAATATTTCTGGAGCTCAAGGCCACTCCCTAAGCATCATTAGTCGTGCATAGGATCTTGGTAAGCTTCCTTAATCATGTTTTAGTTAGTTTATTAGCTTAAAGTCAAACCGTCGTAACTAAGGTTTGACTTAACGATTAATCACTAATGGTCCAATGATTAGTCAAATTGAAAGTAGTTATAAGTTGGTAATTATAAGGGCAATAAACCCTTAAAAGGGCACCCTCTGATTCCCGCTCTAACTAAGTCATTTGTCGGGTCAAAGTTAGTTATAAAAAGTCAACAGAAACATAATTTTTGAATTAACACATAATTAGCAATGTAGATGATGTGTAACCTGTTTTACCACTCATATAACTTGGTAATCAATGCAAGAACATGTCTAAGCATGTCCGACCAGACAATTTTCAGTTTAGGACCGGTTCGGAACCGAAAGTCGCATGAATTAACCATTGCCTTGACTTTCAGTTCTGACCCATATTAGCATGATGTAGAAATGCCTTAGAGCTTCATTATGACCAGCTTTTATGACAGTATAACCCTCTGCGATTATACTACTTGACTCGTTGATTGTTTCCGTTAATTGCTTAATGTTGACCATAATGCCCTTTTGACCATAAAATGAGATTTTTGGAAATGTGAGAGGACAATAATCTTTGTTACTGATTTATAAACATATCCCTAAAATTTCACATCAGTTGAAGGTCTAGATTAGGAGTTATGCTCAATAGCGTAATTAGAAAGCTTTTTTTATAAATTAAACGGCGTAAATAGCATAAAGCCTATCTAAACCCAATTTTTGACACCAAACCTCTTACCCACTGATGTAATATAATATTTTGGGAATTTTGAAGATTTTTAATTATTTTTAAACTGATCATAACATTGGGTTATTGCCTTGATTCGGTTATTGCCGATTATACCCTTTTTGCTTATAAAATGAGTTTTACATAACAATTTGATACCAAACCTTTGGATACTGATTTTATATGATAAGTGAAGTATTTTGAACTTTAAAACTGATCAGGAAATTCAGATTCCTATTCTAATCCGGAAATCGCTTAAAACGACTTTTTATGCGTTTAAACGCGTAGTATGGATTAAAACCATTCTTGTCATATAAACTTATCTCCAACTGATATAACTTATTAAATTAAGTAGTTTTACTGATTATTTCAGACCTAAACCTCTGAATTACATTTAATCTCTTTTATAATCTTTAAAATGACCAAAATACTCCTACGGGGCTTAGTTTGAGATTAAACTCGTTTTGGGCATAATGGAAGGTATCCTACTGATATCACAACATATTTAAAGCATATTAACTTAGAAAAACTGTTCGTGACTCATTTGGTTACCCGTTATGCGTTATTCGCGTTCGGTTCGGTTTATGTAACTAGTTTGCATAAATTGACCGAAACGGGTCAAACCCTATCATTTTCACCTCAAAATCTAGAATATGTTTAGTTTACCCATATTATACAAGTCTTCAAACTTTTCGGGACTAAATCACATTCTAATCCGGTCTTCGCTTAATCTTGCGTTTTGAACTGTATACATTTCTTTAAAACTAACCGGTCTAAGTTTAAGGCTTAATTAAGACCCGTTAGGAATCTAATAGGTTATTAAAACCTTCGTTCCAGATTAGGAGCCCAGTAAAAGCTACGTGCACTTGCTTTTGTGATTTATACTTTGCTCAGGTAAATACTTTTAACTTATTTTCCCTATACGAGCTTGGGGTACAGTATTATAATAATACCGCTTGGTCGGGTATGAAGTCTGTAACACCTGTGCCTCCACGGCCATCAAACAAATACCAAACCAATGAAATATTATATTTCATACTTGGGATTTGTAAAAATATGTGTATCATTTGCACATATCAATTTTTGTTCAATTCCAAACTCTAAATCGCTTTCTGGAAGGTTATACGCGCACCAATGCATAAATATAACCAGTTTAATGCAACAAACACTCCGTAATAGTGACATAGTCTTAACATACCTTAAATAACCTTTACATAACTTAGAAATAAGTTTTGAAGGCTTTGGTATGGCAAAAACAAGTTAATTCGCTTACAGGGACTAAACTTGACAAACTGTGAAAGTATGCCAATTTAAACTGTAACAGACATTCTGGAACATGACCATAAGTTAAACATACCATAAATATCCTTTACATAGCTTAGAAATAGGCTTTGAGGGGTTCGGTATGCTAAAATAAACTTTTGGGGTCATTCAGGGACAAAAAGCGTCAAAAAGTGCACAAGTTTGCATTTTCGCGCATAACTTACGTTCTGAATACATCCGGACATCCAAAAATTTATGTAAGCACTAAAATATTTTATTTTAGTGTTTGGCATAAGAAAATTCCATTCGTCACGCCATTTGGATCATTTTTCGCGCTTATGCGCATTCCGTCGTAATTAACCGAACAACATAACCGTACGGCTAAACGAACCGACACCCGAGATATTTTTGAACACATTTTAAGTTCCCTATACTTTAACTTCATTTTAGAGCTTTGAAATGGGGTTAACGGGGCTTAAACGTATAAAAAACGCATCGAAAACCAAGTTTTGAGGTTGCAGGGACTGAAACTGTAAATCTGCCAAACTAGGTCCGTAAACAGGGGCCAGATGCAGCAAAATGTTTTTTTTTTCAGCTTTTAACAGCCCTTAACACTCTCCAAAGGCCAAGTGCCAAGTTTCAAACTCTTATGGTGGATGGCAAATGAGTTACCACAACTTTCCAACAAGTGTACGGCTTAGATCGTGCCCCCTTTTCCAAGAAATGATCCTAACGGTTGTCCATTTACTATAAATACCCACATACCCCAACTTCATTTCTCACTAGAATCTGATCATTTGTGCTCTAAGTTGAAACCTTTTTTTCATACCTGAGCTATTTTGATCTAGATTAGCATTCGGGGACCCTTCGTAAGTGTTCCTTCGTTCTTTTATTGTTTTTCGAGTCCGAAAGTCGAACTTTGTTTGACTTTCTGCATTGACCAGTTTATGGTCGATTCGAAGTTCGTTTGAACTTCATAACGTGAGCGTGATCACGATGGTTATAGTCCCTAGTGACTATACCTACTGATTACCACGTTATCTAGGCTTAGTGACGAGCGGTAGTTTCGGTCAGAATACGTATTCTTGCGTATTTTGTAACCAAACTACTTGTGGGTATCAAGACCATTTGTTTTGATACCAAACCTGTTTTCTAAACTTAGTTAAGCATGTTTTAACATGCTTAGGTCGTCACTTTTAGTTTAGTGCTTATTTAGGGTCGTAAGGTAAGCGATCTAAACAATCGCTTATACTTTCAAAACCGACCCGTTTGGTCGATCATTAGGATCCGACCAAGCACTTTTGGTGACCATAGTTGATAGGGAATAACCTTACGAGGTTATACCTTATGGTCGCTTCGTTTAAGTAGTTGTATGATAGGTAGTTTATATGCCTTAGGTAAATTACCAAAATACCCCTTTGATGCCAAAATTCATTTTAAACATATGTAACATAACTTTTGACATCTAAACTAATTTGACAACAATATTAGACATGTTAAGGCATATGTTACTTGTCATAGGACTAGTTAGGCTGTCCGAACGCGTTTCACGCGAGCGACGCGTTAAAGTAGCATAAGCTACCGAAACGGGTCGTAATGGGTCATAAGCACTTATGCTAGGATTCATTTAGTATGTAGGCGTTGTTAAACCATATTACACGAGTTCCCATACTCATTTGGTTTACGAACCCTCATTCTATCCGATCTTCCGATTTAGGTCCGGTTTATTAATGTAGTTACCTATATTTGGTGCCGTTTGATATCCGTGATCTCTAGCATTGCTTGGTGGTTATCTTAGGACTTCTGAGCAATCTCAAGTGAGTATATAGACCCCTCTTTTACCGTTTTCAAAATGTTTTGGGGTGAAACACATGTGCCTACTTGTTACTTTCATGTTTTCACATCATATACATGCTATGTTCATTAGTACATTTATAGTACATGATTTCATTACATTTCATGCTATGTATATCCATTTAGTTCATACTTAGTACATCGTTTCACATCACATCACATCACATGCTATGTATGTTCATCTATTGCATACTTAGTACATTTGTTTTCATCACATGCTTACATTTTGATATGATATTTGGTTTGTATAAATGGAACAATACATTCATTAACACCGATCACGCCGTTCGTTAGTAGGTAGTGGTACCATAGGAATTGACAACTCCCGTTCCGGACATCCCCGGTAGGTGGGGATGAAAGGAATGACCGAATTCGATATACAGTTACAACAAGATAAACCTTTAATTTATTTAAGGGTTTATCGCCACAGTCTCAAGGCTTGGATGTATGCATTCTCACAATACCGCATAGATATTTGTATCAGTATAGCATGCATTTCCACAAAACATAGCTTTGATTTAAACCGTGTTTTACTTCAATACTTTGTTTTTGTGCATATGGTTTAGTTGATATATTTCACTAGCCATACATATCATTTTGGTTACACATTACATGATTTACATTTGACACATAAACATTATTGACATTGCTTACACATAACATGATTTACATATTGACATAGAAATTTTGACATATTATTCAATACGTTTGGCAATTGGTTTAAACATAGACATCTTACATTGGTGGTTTGTTTGGGTAAGTGATACAAGCATGGTGGATACGCCGCTGGTACTTCCTATATACAAGTGATTGTATGGTATTACATATCGTAGCGTTATATGAACCATTTCAAATTGAGACATATAACATTTTATACAAATAACCTATTTTTCACAATACATTGTTTTACAAACAACTTAAATTATACAAACTCATTTTTATATGGTTATTCATTTAACCATACATTATTCTCTTATTTATACATATCATCTGATCTTATCATTTTTCAAATGATTTGCAAGACAAATCAAATTACAAGGTTCATGACTAAACATTTTCTTAAACAATAAGTCATGAATCCTATTTTCATAAACCTATGTATCTCACAGGCATTTTTATGCTGACGTACCTATTTTCACATGTGTTTCAGGATATGATGCATAGTATTTATCAAGATACACTTAGGCGGACTTGGGCCTTAGCGACAATAAAAGATGCAAGACTAGTTATTTATGTTATGTTTCTTTGATTGTCATGACATTGTAACTACTTTAATCAATAAAACAATATTTCAATTTCCATGTGTTATGAAACAATGATTCTATTACAACACTCCCCGACGTTTTCCGCCACGTATTGTTGTTCTACGTGGTCGGGGTGTGACAGAAAAGTTGGTATCAGAGCTCATGGTTATAGGGAATTAGGTTATTAGTAATACTTTGACCTAGTCTATAACCTTCCTAGGACCCTAACGCGAGTTTACTTGCGTTTAGTCATAAAACAATACTGTCACCTATCCTTAACCACAACAAGAACATAAATTTCAAAACCGCTTTGAAAACTAATCATCTGTTCTAGGATGATTGATTACTAGGTTTTGAACCTTTTATTGTAAGGTTTTGAACCCCTTTGAGTTTTCAAAACCTCGTCAAGGTTTTGGGTTTTAAATAATGTGAACACGTGCAAACTGGAAGGGTGAATGCCTGTATTCTGGGTTTTCTGTCTAGGCAAGCACTTCGTATACATCTCATCAGACGCGAGACCAGTTGTGCTTACCTGGGAATTCTTGGGATGAGTGTTCACTTATAGGCGAGCATGTCTTCGCGATACATTATTTTTTACCCATTTACTTTGATTTGTCACTGTCTCATTTGTTTTCCTTTGATAACAAACAAATGATCGCAAATTCTTATGCATTACCATTCTGCATTATTTACCCGATGACGTTTCACTTGTTTCTTCCTATGTTTTTCATTTTCTTCTAGAATGTCTCTTCCTCTCAGCACCGGTCAAATGTCCGAGCAAACAGCCAAATTTGCCCAACAAATAGGCGAAGTGATACTGAAGTCTGTGGATCAAGGCATTGCCATGTCTCGTCTCAAAAATGGAGCCACTGAGGAGCCACCAAAGGAAGCAGAAGCCAAGCCTTCACCTAAACCAAAGAAACGTAAGGCTTCAAGGAAACCCGCAGCAGTGGCACCAAAACAGGTAAGACCTAGCCAAATGACAGCACCAGCAGCCAAGAAACCAATCAAGGAATCAAAGACCATGGATGAACAGGCTGGATCCCCTAAGAAGTCAAAGAAGCGAAAGGCTTCTCAGGACTTCGCCGTGGTCGCTCACAATGGTCGAGCCATCCCCAACCAACCAGCTCAACCCCCTGCTAGGAAGCCATACAACGGAACTGCACCCCTGTGCAACCAATGTAGCCTTCATCATCAGGCTAGTGTGAAGTGCCGCAATTGCCAAACTTGTGGACTTATAGGTCATACGGCAAGGGTTTGTCCAACTGCAGCAGTACCAAATCAAGCAGGACCCATCCGGGTGGCAACACAACCTGTTAAGAAGCAATACAAGGGAACAACCCCAATATGCGACAAATGTAATGCACACCACTTAGCTCACCTACAGTGTCGTCTGTGTGCATCATGTGGGCGACTCGATCACCTGGCAAATGCTTGTCGATTTACCCCAAACCAAAGTGGTCCAAATCAACCCCAAGTCAACCCTACTCAAGCTCGCTTTCCGCCTGGATCGTGCTACAACTGTGGCGATACGAGCCATTTCAGGAACAAATGCCCAAAGCTTGCTAATGCAAATCCAACCCACGGATGAGCAGTTGGCTGATTAGAAGATGTTGTTGTCTTATGATTTTGTTTCTTCTATTTCTTGTAATGTGAAACAATCTGTTTGATTATAAATAAATTGTTGTTCACAGTTCTGATATACGAGTGTAGTTACATGTGTGTATGACTTTTCCTATGATACCTACATCAAGGAACTATGTTCCTTACAAACTACTCTTGTGATTCTCCCTCTCAAATGATCACTCATGATTCCCCCAAAAATTTTAAGTACTCGTTTCATTCTAAGAAACGAAGTATATGAAATAAAGTGAAATTATGAATAATCGTGCTTTTTACACATCTGTGCCATTAAATCCTTGGTTAGATAACTAAGGGTAGTTTCAAATCTCATACCCATTACGTTTTGATTTTCTCAACATACACAGTACAAGTATTTCAAAAACAATCTTCATGATCTCAAAACATTTCATATAGTTTGAAAACAATTTTTTTCAAATGCATTGTCTATGTTATTTCAAAAACATTGGTTAGGTTTTCAAAAAAAACAATTTTCATAATTTCAGAATATTTCATATAGTCTGAAAACAATATTAACACAGTATATTTTCTTATCAAGTGCATGATTTCAAAAGCATCATTCATGTTTTCCAAAAACCTTATACATAATTTCAAAAATTCATTTCGCATGATTTTAAAACATTTTTATAAATATACTTATCTAAAAACCTACTTTATGATTTCAAAAGTATTATATATAAGGTTTCAAAAACATTTTTAGAACCCCATGCATAGTTTTCCAAATATATTTTCCTCATACATTTACTTAACCTTCAAATTCTGCTTCATATGTTGCCTTGGCATATCTAGCATCTCAACTTCATAAGCATTTTTACTTCATGTTTTGACATAAGCACGTCCAGTGCAAGGTTTCAAAACATCTTCAACTTCTAAAATCCATATGGGATCTTTTTATCTTCACATTTAGACCCTTGTGGATGATCATCATTCAAATCAGGGTCCTTAATTGGATTCCTTATGTACCTGAATTCGGACATTTCGGTTCCTTATAATCGAAATCGAATTTCTCTTTTAAAAATCTTTCTATCTTTATAGATAGATTCTTGTAAATGTTTAAAGTGCCAAATGAAATCCACGAGATGGATTCCTATTGTACTTTAAATACATGTGCTCTATCAACAAAACAAATTAACAAATAAACAATCTTTGTGGTTATACGACTATGTGTTTATTCATCTTATGTTTTCTTTTATGCATTTTTGTGTTTGGATACTCTGGATATTCGTTATCCAAATCCTCGTAGAATCTTTCATATCTTCATATGAGGGATTCGTAGTAGGATATTCAAAAAGGTACTACCTTAAATCCTTAATGGGCTTCTATGTAATAGTTAAGACCCTTGGATTATATAGTACCACTCCTTGATTAATAAGAGACCCTTTAATGGTCTAGTCAAAAAGATTGATTCACAATTTGGTTAAAGGACGACATCTAGTGATGTAGCTGAACAGACTCCTTGATAGTCTATTTAGATCATTTATTGATTTAATTAAAAGGACTCTATGGCGGTCTAGTCACACTCATCACAGGATTGTTCATTTGGTTTTACCCTACACATTATAAAATAGACTGTGTGAACTGTGCAAGGAATTGTCTAATTATGGACGCGTACATAATTATGAAATTTAGTGCACAGAAACCCAGTAAGATTTATTATGTGTAAGAACCGATAGCGACAACAATAACAAAATGAGAACGGTGTAATGGAGGTACGGTGGACGCACCAATGACGCTTCATATACTTGTATATAAGTGTCCCTCTTACATTGCAAGCATAATGTTATTAAGGTTACTAGAAGTTCAGAACCCTAACCAATATTGTTCGATCTTTTCAACTTCATGTTTTAAACTCTCACAAGTTTCATCTAAATAAATTTTGGGATGAAATTTCCTAAAGTAGGGGAGACTGTAACACCTGTGCCTCCACGGCCATCAAACAAATACCGAACCAATGAAATATTATATTTCATACTTGGGATTTGTAAAAATATGTGTATCATTTGCACATATCAATTTTTGTTCAATTCCAAACTCTAAATCGCTTTCTGGAAGGTTATACGCGCACCAATGCATAAATATAACCAGTTTAATGCAAAAAACACTCCGGAATAGTGACATAGGCTTAACATACCTTAAATAACCTTTACATAACTTAGAAATAAGTTTTGAAGGCTTTGGTATGGCAAAAACAAGTTAATTCGCTTACATGGACTAAACTTGACAAACTGCGAAAGTATGCCAAGTTGAACTGTAACAGACATTCCGGAACATGACCATAAGTTAAACATACCATAAATATCCTTTACATAGCTTAGAAATAGGCTTTGAGGGGTTCGGTATGCTAAAATAAACTTTTGGGTCATTCAGGGACAAAAAGCGTCAAAAAGTGCACAAGTTTGCATTTTCGCGCATAACTTACGTTCTGAATACATCCGGACATCCAAAAATTTATGTAAGCACTAAAATATTTTATTTTAGTGTTTGGCATAAGAAAAATCCATTCGTCACGCCATTTGGATCATTTTTCGCGCTTATGCGCATTCCGTCGTAATTAACCGAACAACATAACCGTACGGCTAAACGAACCGACACCCGAGATATTTTTGAACACATTTTAAGTTCCCTATACTTTAACTTCATTTTAGAGCTTTGAAATGGGGTTAAAGGGGCTTAAACGTATCAAAAAATGCATCGAAAACCAAGTTTTGAGGTTGCAGGGACTGAAACTGTAAATCTGCCAAACTAGGTCCGTAAACAGGGGCCAGATGCAGCAAAACGTTTTTTTTTCAGCTTTTAACAGCCCTTAACACTCTCCAAAGGCCAAGTGCCAAGTGTCAAACTCTTATGGTGGATGGCAAATGAGTTACCACAACTTTCCAACAAGTGTACGGCTTAGATCGTGCCCCCTTTTCCAAGAAATGATCCTAACGGTTGTCCATTTACTATAAATACCCACATACCCCAACTTCATTTCTCACTAGAATCTGATCATTTGTGCTCTAAGTTGAAACCTTTGTTTCATACCTGAGCTATTTTGATCTAGATTAGCATTCGGGGACCCTTCGTAAGTGTTCCTTCGTTCTTTTATTGCTTTTCGAGTCCGAAAGTCGAACTTTGTTTGACTTTCTGCATTGACCAGTTTATGGTCGATGCGAAGTTCGTTTGAACTTCATAATGTGAGCGTGATCACGATGGTTATAGTCCCTAGTGACTATACCTACTGATTACCACGTTATCTAGGCTCAGTGACGAGCCGTAGTTTCGGTCAGAATACGTATTCTTGCGTATTTTGTAACCAAACTACTTGTGGGTATCAAGACCATTTGTTTTGATACCAAACCTGTTTTCTAAACTTAGTTAAGCATGTTTTAACATGCTTAGCTCGTCACTTTTAGTTTAGTGCTTATTTAGGGTCGTAAGGTAAGCGATCTAAACAATCGCTTATACTTTCGAACCCGACCCGTTTGGTCGATCATTAGGATCTGACCAAGCACTTTAGGTGACCATAGTTTATAGGGAATAACCCTACGAGGTTATACCTTATGGTCGCTTCGTTTAAGTAGTTGTATAATAGGTAGTTTATATGCCTTAGGTAAATTACCAAAATACCCCTTTGATGCCAAAATTCATTTTAAACATATGTAACATAACTTTTGACATCTAAACTGATTTGAGAACAATATTAGACATGTTAAGGCATATGTTACTTGTCATAGGACTAGTTAGGCGGTCCGAACGCGTTTCACGCGAGCGACGCGTTATAGTAGCATAAGCTACCTAAACGGGTCGTAATGGGTCATAAGCACTTATGTTAGGATTCATTTAGTATGTAGGCGTTGTTAAACCATATTACACGAGTTCCCATACTCATTTGGTTTACGAACCCTCATTCTATCCGATCTTCCGATTTAGGTCCGGTTTATTAATGTAGTTACCTATATTTGGTGCCGTTTGATATCCGTGATCTCTAGCATTGCTTGGTGGTTATCTTAGGACTTCTGAGCAATCTCAAGTGAGTACATAGACCCCTCTTTTACCGTTTTCAAAATGTTTTGGGGTGAAACACATGTGCCTACTTGTTACTTTCATGCTTTCACATCATATACATGCTATGTTCATTAGTACATTTATAGTACATGATTTCATTACATTTCATG
The DNA here is from genome assembly GCA_030545235.1 of Helianthus tuberosus. Classification (NCBI taxonomy): domain Eukaryota; kingdom Viridiplantae; phylum Streptophyta; class Magnoliopsida; order Asterales; family Asteraceae; genus Helianthus; species Helianthus tuberosus. The sequence continues at coordinate 105,392,470 of CM060451.1, read as the reverse complement.
CTATGTATATCCATTTAGTTCATACTTAGTACATCGTTTCACATCACATCACATCACATCACATGCTATGTATGTTCATCTATTGCATACTTAGTACATTTGTTTTCATCACATGCTTACATTTTGATATGATATTTGGTTTGTATAAATGGAACAATAAATTCATTAACACCGATCACGCCGTTCGTTAGTAGGTAGTGGTACCATAGGAATTGACAACTCCCGTTCCGGACATCCCCGGTAGGTGGGGATGAAAGGAATGACCGAATTCGATATACAGTTACAACAAGATAAACCTTTAATTTATTTAAGGGTTTATCGCCACAGTCTCAAGGCTTGGATGTATGCATTCTCACAATACCGCATAGATATTTGTATCAGTATAGCATGCATTTCCACAAAACATAGCTTTGATTTAAACCGTGTTTTACTTCAATACTTTGTTTTTGTGCATATGGTTTAGTTGATATATTTCACTAGTCATACATATCATTTTGGTTACACATTACATGATTTACATTTGACACATAAACATTATTGACATTGGTTACACATTACATGATTTACATATTGACATAGACATTTTGACATATTATTCAATACGTTTGGCAATTGGTTTAAACATAGACATCTTACATTGGCGGTTTGTTTGGGTAAGTGATACAAGCATGGTGGATACGCCGCTGGTACTTCCTATATATATAAAATGATTGTATGGTATTACATATCGTAGCGTTATATGAACCATTTCAAATTGAGACATATAACATTTTATACAAATAACCTATTTTTCACAATACATTGTTTTACAAACAACTTAAATTATACAAACTCATTTTTATATGGTTATTCATTTAACCATACATTATTCTCTTATTTATGCATATCATCTGATCTTACCATTTTTCAAATGATTTGCAAGACAAATCAAATTACAAGGTTCATGACTAAACATTTTCTTAAACAATAAGTCATGAATCCTATTTTCATAAACCTATGTATCTCACAGGCATTTTTATGCTGACGTACCTATTTTCACATGTGTTTCAGGATATGATGCATAGGATTTATCAAGATACACTTAGGCGGACTTGGGCCTTAGCGACAATAAAAGATGCAAGACTAGTTATTTATGTTATGTTTCTTTGATTGTCATGACATTGTAACTACTTTAATCAATAAAACAATATTTCAATTTCCATGTGTTATGAAACAATGATTCTGTTACAACACTCCCCGACGTTTTCCGCCACGTATTGTTGTTCTACGTGGTCGGGGTGTGACAAAGTCGTACAATCAGATATTGATTAAAAAGATGCATAACCCGTTTTATTCTGTCTTGTTTGATGCAATGCCTTTGGGGGGTTAATGACCGTGTCCTGGATATCCTCGGCTCAGTCGTTAGAAATGGCCACGACTTAAGCACGGGGTGTAGGCATACACCTGACAGATGCGTATGTAAAAAGGTAGTCCACAAGAAGGGTATTCTTCTTGTGGGTATTATACCAAGTGGTGTGTCTATTAATCTTATTAAACCGCTCTTCTAACCGGGTCCTAAATGGACGATAAACATGTAAAACTGTATACAAGTTTATTTTTAAATAATTATCCCAAGTTATAAAAGATATTTTGTGCCATGTGCATTCAAACTAATTTTCTTAAACTCTTTTCAAAATGAGTCAGTTAATTGTATTTACCAGCGTAAACTGACGTATTTTCCAAAAAGGTTAAGTGCAGGTACTATACGAAATAGGCTGGCTACTCCAGGCATCAATAATCAAGTCTTGCAAGCTCTAGATGTTAAAGTCTGTTGAACAATGATCATATTTATCTTTTGATCCGCCTGTGAATCTTTTACAGTTCGTTGTAATACTTTGATATTACTATTTATTCGATTTGTAATGTGATTCATACCTTTTGCTTCCGCTGTGCATTTATAATTTGTGTTGTTTGACTATGATGATATCAACTACGTCACGATACTCCCCACCGGGCCCACCGGTAATAAGTGGAAATATCGGGGTGTGACACTTTATCTCTCCCACTGTGTTACTGGCCTCTCCACTGAACCCAACAAGTACAGTGGACTTTGAAGTGATATCCATCAGGGATACATTCATCCTCTTCAACGTCTCTAGTTGAATTATGTTGACGGAGCTGCCATTATCCACCAGTATCTTGCGTACAAAATGGTTAGCCACATATAGGGTTATTACCAGAGCATCATGGTGAGGATCCTGGACAGTATCCCTATCATCACTGTCGAAGGTGATCACTTTATCAGTTGTGAGGGTCGTCATTCTGGTTGGTTTTTCTCCTCTTTCGGCCTTAGCCTCCTTTGCATGTCTCTTGGCTGCAGAATATGAAGTCCCACAGATATCGAATCCTCCTGAAATGAAGTTATTTATCTTGGCATCCACAGGAGGTGATGCTGCTCGTTCAGGATCCTTCTCAGTATCCTGACCCTTATTCTTCTTTCTTCCTAGGAGATCCTTCAGATATACCTTGCTCAGGAGATTGCTTATTTCTTTCCTCAGAGCAATGCAATCCTCAGTAACATGTCCGAAATCCTCATGGAAGGCACACCATTTGGACTTATCCTTCCAATCAGCCTTTTGTTGATTCTTACGGGGCTACCTTGCTTTGTATCCTAAACCCTGCATAGCATACATTAGTTCAGGTATGTTAACAGAAAAACAATACTCAGATAATTCAGGATACTCCTCAGGATCCTCGTCATCAACAGCATTCACTTTCTTGCTGTCATTTCTGCCGTATGGCTTGGAGCGATATGGTTTGTACGAGGATTCTGATTTCCTATTGGTTGATTCGTAGGCTGTGGATGAATTCATCCTCTCTTGCATCTTTTTGTCATCCTCCAGTCGAATATATCTTAAAGCCCTGTTCTGAGCTTCATCCAGGTTCCTGCATGGGTTCATTACAAGATCCTGGTAAAATTGAGAATCTTTTTGCAACCCCATCTTGAAAGCCTGCACAGCTGTTGCAACATCAAGATGTGGAATATCTAAGGATTCGTGGCTAAACTTGTTCACATAATCTCTCAAGGATTCCTGAGGTCCTTGAATTATCCTGTAAAGATCACTTGTTAGTTTTTTCAAAACTCCGACTGCAAGAAAATTGACTATTAAATAAGTTGACTAAGTGAGCAAATGATGTAATTGAATGAGGTGGAACATTTAGAAGTCATTTCAAGGCTGATCCTGTTAAAGTGGAGCCAAAGCCCTTGCACAAGCATGCTTCCTTAGGATCTGGCGGGATAGGGTTAATCTCCATCCTTTCCCTATACTAGGCAATATGCTCCTCAGGATCCGTCGTCCCATCATACAACTTCATGTTAGGAGTCTGAAATCTTTTTAGGATTTCAGCATCACAGATAGGATATGCAAACCGAGATATCTTGTGGCTATCCTGGGATACTTCTGGGATCGGCTGGACTACTCAAGGTACACTGGATATCATGTCCTTCAGCTTTTGAAGTTCCTTGGAAAGTGCTGACGTCATACCTGCATCCTGCAAAGATCCAATACCATTAGTAGCAAGAGAATTATTATTAGATATGTTACCAGTCTGAGGATTCTGGCCATATCCTAAAGCATATCCTGAACTTCTCACAGTTGACACCCTGACCAAAGAGGGTATCTCAGGATTATGACTCTGGGAATGGCTAGGCACAATATTCCCCCTGTTATCCTCAGTATATACTTCAGAACTGAAGTTCAAAGCCCTGGGTTGCAAGGAAGTGACTGTATCCTCAGCGGGTCTGCTTGAGCTGGATTTCAAGAGTTGTATCTCTCTTATCAACATTTGGTTGGTCTCCTACTATTGCCTCATTTGTTCCTGTACACTACCAAACAAGGTTAGAATTTCTTCATTAGAGGCCAAAACAGGGGCAGATCCCTGAATACTCCGAGTAGGTATAATATCCTGAGGCTGCGAGGAGGCTTGCATCCTTGGAGGAGGTGGAGGAAGCACCGAACCAATTGTTGCAGAGGTTGTAGTAGACACGGTGGAAGAGCTCATGTTTGATCTCGAAGCCATTGAAAATAATGCGGTGAAAATTTTTGAAAATAGAAAATCAAGTAATGATTTTGCAAAAGCTTTTAGTAGAAATAGCACCACTTGCCCCACGGTGGGCGCCAAATTGTTTTGGTCAAAATTTACCGAAGCAATTAAGTGATCAAATTAGTTAAGTGAGGTAGTGTGCTAAGAATGTGTGTTGAAAAATATGTTGGCTTGTTAGTTTGCAAGAACAATTTCAGGATATAGCTCAAGATATTGAGCTATATCTACGATCAAACAATGAGCAGAAAGTAAAGGGGTGACACGAGATATACGAGGAAAGCCCTTGATCAATCTAGATCGCCGGCATAAAACCTCTAGAGCTGACAATCGCAGCTGCCTTGTTCTTCTTATTACTTCAAACGTCAGGATACAGTGCAGGATATTGATCAGATCGCTAAGTGTTACAATGCTTTTTGTGAAAGTGAGAGTTGTGAGAGAGTTGAAGTGTTAGAGAGCAGTGAGTATTGTTGTGTCCTATTCGATATGATTTATCCATCTATTTATAGCTAAGAAATGAAAAAAAGGTTTCCTATAAATGGGGGATGCCTTCGAATATTCCTTAGTAAACGTTGGAGACCAAGTAAAGCGGGTTCAACGTGTTTCTTCGAACAACTTGGACCGAGTCTTCCGGGGAAAAGGTCTTCATGAACGTTGCAAGCTTGGACTCGTATTCCTGCACATAATCCGTTAGTGATCCTCAGGATACCATGTCAAGATGTTACCAATATCCTGAATCAGTATCCCGGGCATGAACATACATCATATAATCAAGATATAACTTAAGATATTATCCAGGATATGGGCTCAGAATTTCACCCATAACATTACCCTATATAGATCACTAGTTAATCGTTCAAATCTCCTACTACATGAGAATTGGCTATTAAACAAATTAACTAAGTTAGCAAATGAAGAAATAGAGTAAGGGGGAAGACTTAGCAGCCATTTAAGAGCTGATCCTGTCAGTGTGGATCCAAAACCCTAGCATAGACATTCTTCTTTTAACCTTTCAGGAATGGGGTTGATTTCCATTCTCTCCCTGTGTTGAGCTACATGCTCTTCGGGATCAGTTGTGCCATCATATAACTTCATGTTTGGTGTTTGAAACCTCTTTGGTATCTCTGCATCACAAATAGGTGGTGCAAATCGAGATATCCTGTGACTTTCATCTGGAATTTCTGGAATGGGTTTAACCACTCCTGGAACGCTAGATACCATATCCTTGAGTTTTTGTAATTCCTTAGCCATAGCTTGGTTGATTTTTGTATCCTACACAAAGCCATGGTTAGTATTATGAGAAGTATTTAAAGTGTTACCTACTGGTGGATTCAAGGGTGGAATTCCTGATGTGAATCCATATTGATGTGATTCTGGCACGATCGAGGGACCAGACGAAGCCATAGTCTGCATAGGGATGAAGTCTCCCAGGTGAATTTCTGAACCTCTGGGTTGTACACTCCTTAAGGATCCTTGATCCTGAAAGATGTTGGATCCTTTATACACCAAAGCTGGGGATCTTGGAGGATAATCCATTGATTCGTGAACCTGAGATGAGGATCCTTGAACCTGAGAGGAGGATCCTTGACCCTGAGAGGATGATCCTTGAACCGTCTGCATTCCCATATATCCTCCATAACTGAAAAAGGATCCTTGATGCTGGAAGGAGGATCCTTGAGGCTGAAGAGAGGATCCTGAAGGCTGAAAGTAGGATCCTTGAGCCTGTGTCATTGCCGATGATCCATAGCGTATACTCAATGATCCACCCTGGTATTGAACGCCTGATGCTGTGTAGTGCTGAGCTGTTATGACTGGAGAATCAAAATTCAGTGATCTAGGCATCAATGGAGAGTGATCCTCCGCTGATCTCTTCAATTTCTTGATTTCATCAATTTCTCAAAGCATCCTTTCATTAGTTCTGTCCTGCTGCTGCATGTAATCCTTCATCTACAAAATCAAAAAATAAAGATCATTGTTAGTAGGACCAGAAGAAGCAGCAGTAGTTGGTTTTGAGAAAATGGGGGTTTGTTTCTTCGCAGCATTCTCAGCATTCTTCTGGGATCCAGAAGGCGCAGGAGGCAAAGGTGGAATGCCCTGTGAAGAGGTGATCGTCGGCATGGAACTTGAAGTGTTCTTCGCTTGAGAAGCCATGTAGTTGAAGAAAATGAAGAGAAATAAATGAAATGAAGAAAATTTCTCAGAATTGAAGCACCAATGGCCCCACGGTGGGCGCTAAACTGTTTTGGTCAAAAATCACACAAGGATAATGTAACCAAATCCGATTTTCGGAGGTGTGATGCTTGATTATATGATCAAATGTATAAACAATGAAAGAATGAAATGAATGTTGAACACAAGGATTTATACGAGGAAAAAGCCCTTGATCAATGTATGATCTCCGGCATAAAAAACCTCGGGTGATGGAAACTACTGATCACCAAGTATATTAAACAAACAATGTTTACAACTCGGGATGATAACAAGCTTGGTACAAGGATCACTAGTGTGCAAAAATTAAGTGTATAATCGCCAATAACTTGCAGAGAGTTCTCGAGAGTAGTGTGTGTTGCTAATAATAATCTAATCAAGCTTGTCATCCCCATTAAAAATAGAAACTGGCTAAGCTAACTAACAATCCGAAAAAGGTGCAACTCCCCCACGATCATCATAACGGTCGAAGAGCTTATGCACGTGCAAAATTATGAAGCATATTCCCCTATAATCTCGGTTAGAACAAGTCTTATTCGAATATTCCTGCAAAACAAGTTAAAAATGATGGAAACGATTATTAATATTAGGATAATAATGAGGATCTTGGATCCTTAGTCCTGCAACGTCTTCTGAGGATCCTTAATTCAAACTGAACTGAGGATCCGTGATCCTGACTACACTTGAGAATCCGTGATCCATATGCTTAGAAATTCTATCCCTAACAGGGGTGACTAGGAAGAATGATGATGTTAATAATAGAGGAATCAAGTAGTAGGCTCATGGTGGGCATTATTGATTCAAACGGCATAATGAAGGAATAATGTATGGTTAGTAACTTGGAAGGCAGAAGTAAATGACTTATAATGCTAGTAAGTAAATTATAATCTTCATATCAATATAGGAAATAATGATGGCTCTAAATTTTGGTTTATTGTAGAGTAAGATTATTCGATGTCTTGAAATGTCATGATGGAAAGATAGTAATAGTCGATCCGCATATCGGAAAATGGGTAGTAGAAAGAAAAGAAAAGTGAGGAATTGTTAAGAAAGCGGGGTACACACTGAGTATGCCAAATTTAGAATAATTAGAAAGAACTGTATGGAAAATGTGTAAGGTTAATGACGAAGGAAGCTAGAATGAAAATATAAGAATACGTAACTGTTAGAGGAGGAATGTTACATAAAGAGGGGTTGAGTGGAATGTAAAATATGATGAATATTTGAATGGATATTTGAATAAATCTTACCCTCTGTCGAGTTCCCTATCGTAGGTGAGGAATTGTTAGAAGATAAACCTCTAAAGAAATGTTCGAGAGTTAAAGTTTTTATACGCATGATTCTTGGTTCATATTATAAAAAACCCCTACTTGGTAGAGTGTAATCTCAATTTTCGAATGAACGGTTATGCTAAGTTTTATGTAACTCATACGTGAAATGGAGTGACTCATGTAATAAGCTTTTAATCTAGTATGTAGCGGAACCTAGGTTGATAAGGATTAACCCTTTGAGGTACAATGTTGGGTAATTGCCTTGGTATTACAATTGCTAGAAGGAATGACTTATGTATGACGGCTACGGAATGAGATGACAAGTATAGCTGAGTATGACACTTCGAGTGTAACATGAGTTGCTCAAATGTAAGTATTGATTACACGATCATATTGATAGCGTGATTAAAGACTTATGTTGGCCCTTGTAACCTAGGGATAAACGGTAAAGTGGTTAGAGCAGGATAGTATGTACACGATTTGTATAAATGTATACATTAAGTTGTGGTTAACCATGCAATTATGATAGATTATCAGCAGAAGAAATATTAGTCTCGGGTAAAGATTATACGAAGGTATTGCAAGAAAAGTATGAAAACAACAAAAGTAAAGGACATGAAGGAAATTTTGCTTGATATTGGCCTTGGAAGGATGGGGAGTATATAGAAACTAAAAAGTTAGAAACTATTGAATGATGTTTGATTTGTGAATTAATATGAATGAATAGGAATGAACAAGTATGAATATTATGATAATTATTTCCCCTAAGTAGATGTTAGAGGTATGCGGTAATGAATAATCTGATAGATAAGTTTTAAGAAATCAGCTTGAACAATTGAATGATAATCATGAAATAATGTAACAGGATCACTTTGATTCATACAATATTGAATTACCAAATGTATTAGACAAGTTTAGAGTAGTAACAACCGATTCCTCACGAGGGATGATCGAATGAAAGCATGTTAACGAAGTTCGAGGTATGTAATCGCGAAGGAATACAGATAAACTCGTCAAAATGTATGTATTCAGGTTTCAGGGACGAAACCTTCCTTAAGGGGGGGTAGACTTGTAACATCCCAAATTTCGTATAACATGATATAATAATTTAATCGTGATATTTTAATAGTAAGAAGTGGTAAATATAGATTTTTACCATTTTGAATGTCCAATAAATTATAATAAGTTAAAACCCTTATGTAATTGAAAGTAATCAAGTTAGTGTGGGAATTAACCATTTGGACACACTTTAATAGATAAGGGACTGAAAGTGAAAACGTGTAATGAAAAATTTGATAAAAAGGGGCCATAACTTGTTCTTGGCTGGTACGGTCGAACGAGAGAGAGAGAGAGAGACCAAGGGAACCCTAGTTCTTCAAATTTCCACAAAATTGAAAGAGTAAAAGGCTGAATTTTCAATGCATGAACTAGGAATCATGATCCCTTAAGTGTTATAAATATCAAGTAAGTCGAATTTCATGTTTTAATGTTAGTTGATGAAGTGTGTTATGTGAAATCAGTGATTTTTATGTGAAATTGGATATGAATACATGATGTATTAGCATATGGGAGTCAAAATCATGCTTGAAATTGTATGCAATGATGATTTGAAATAAAAACCCACTTGTATGTCATAGGATTATTAGAAATTGTGAAACCCTATAGGAAAAATTAGTATGGTATTGATGATTGAAGCAATGTGTTGATGAAATGTTGATAAGTAATTGATGTTACAACCATATGTTTATAGTTAGGATGGCAAAATGTGGAATTAAGGATTTTTATGTTAATCAATAGATGAACTATGAAAAAATATGCTTTGAATACTTGTACTTCATGCTTTATATATTGTACGGACACCATGTGTTCGATGAAATGCCTAAGAATGATTTAGTTGAAGTTTGACAAGAATTCTTGATTTAATGATGACGTAAACGCAAATGGATATATGGGTAATTATGTTAAGTCATGATGAATAAATCAAAGATGCATATGTGAAGAAATGTTTATGAAAGCTAAAAGCATGAAGTTATAATGTATAGGCACGAAGAAGGAAGAAGGTACGAGTCACTTGAAGTCGCAAGCCTCATAAGATCACGGTAAGTTCTTATGAACTTCGCTTATGTAGAAAGTATAATTTTATGTTAGTTCTCTTGTAAATAATTATTTGATGTTTTATGTGGGAATCATTAGTAAAAAAATTCCTTATTACGAATTGATGGTAGAAAAAGGAGAAAAAGTATGTTGACGACCCGTGCAAATGGGTCTAAAGTATGAAAATGATGTTATTCTGGATGATGTATTAAACCCGTAGTTAAACGGGTCAAATAGAATGAATTTGTTATGAAGTTAAGGTAACTAGATGTTGACTTCTGTAAGTCAAACTAGTGGAACCGGTCGGATGAAATATGATGATTTTATTGTGATATAAGTTAAATGGCATGATATTCGTTAAAGCGAAATTGTAGTATGAAAGATTCAAGTAAGATGATGTAAAGATGAAGTGACTCAGTACAGGGTCAAATAATGCGGTAAAAAGCTAAATAAAAAAAATGTATTAGTAATAATGTTTTATCCGAACTAACATGCAAGTTTATGTTATGGATGTAGGTAATTCTCATGCTTGGAATGGCGAGCTCGGATTCGAACACACCACATTGTCCATATATGCGCTTCCGGTTCAAGTTATCTTTTGAAATGGGTCAAATAATTTTTGTAATGTAAATGTAAATTTTATGTTTTAGGATGTTCGTAAGTAGTTTGAATTTTAAAACCTTTTTGGGTAGTTCGGACATAACCCTTGTATTAGGTCTCGTATGGTCACTACTTTTATTTCTTTTGAAAAAGTGTCGTAGAAATTTATTTGAATGATGTTTGTTAAAAGCAGGGGAAATGTTTATAGTACGAATGGGTCATGCCAAAATTTTGTTAAAAAATTAGTGTGTTATTTTTAATCTATTAGAATGTTCAAAAAGTGGGCGTCACAATTTGAGCGTTGACCCTGACGTGAGGTCGAAGTCTCACTCAAATTTAATCCAAATACAACTAATTAGCTAGCGGTAAGTAGGTATCGAACATAGGGAGTTTGTGGAAAATGTGTTGTTTATGTAGCTTTTCTAAATGACTAGATCAAACTAAATTGCAAAAAGTAAACTTCAGAATTTTTGATTGATTGGTTTTAATTATCTAAATTGAACTAAATTAGATTTCAATTCAAAGTTAAGTTTTTGAAAACGGATTAAGAAGGTAGCGATCATCCCAAGTTCTAGGTCTTAAGTGACACTAATGTTCATGCTCAACTAGAAAGAACCACATAGACATGGCTCATGTTTGATTAAACGTTTGTGATAAAAGGAAACTAAGTACTCGGATTCCTAGAATGCGAGGTTGTTACCCGATTACCAATTAACTAATATCCAACCCTAATCCCTCCCATGATATCTCGAATGCCAACAGCACCAATAACGTATGGTTTAGAACTACGATCAAACACAAATTAACACTTTACAAACGAATATCCAAACACCATAACAAACTATACAAACAAGCAATGTTTATTATTCTAGAAATCAAGCACAAACATAAATGTCTCAAGCAAACCTTACACTTAGGATGATCACCAAATGAATTAGCCGCTCATGGTGTTGTGAATCATCATAACATCAAAAGTATTGTTCATAGGAATTAAACAAACAAACTTAATGTTTTCAATCTTTAAGAACACCCCATAAGTCTCAATTTTCTCCCTCAACCAGCTCCAAAACGTTCACAATGATGGGGATGACCAAAAGACGTCAATAATTATCCATAAAAGTGGGAGTTACAAAACATACTGGGCTCCACCGTAATTTACGCCGGCCACCGTAAATTACGGTGGTCCTTAATTCCTTACGCCCATCATACACTGCCTTACGGTGGGGAAAAAAGTTCTGAGGACTTCCGTAAATTACTGTCACACCCCAATATTTCCACGTAATACCGGTGGGCCCGGTGGGGAGTATTGCGACGTAGTTGATATCATCATAGACAATTTATCACAGTTTAATACAAAGTGGAAGTCGAAAGATAAATATATTACAAACCGAATTAAAAGTAATATCAAGTGTATTACAATAACGGTTGCAAGGGATCCACAGGCGGATCAAAAGTTAAGAAGATCATTGTTCAACAGATTTATAACATCTAAGCTTGCAAGACTCTTTATTGATGCTAGGAGTAGCCAGCATATTCCGTTTAGTACCTGCACTTAGCCTTTTTGGAAAATACGTCAGTTTACACTGGTAAATACAATTAACCGACTCATTTTGAAAATGTTTATGAAAATTGATTTGAATGCACATGGCACAAAACATCTTTTATAACTTGGGATAATTATTTATATATAAACTTGTATAAGAATTACATGTTCGTTATACGTTTAGTAGCCCGGGTTGAACACCGGGTTAAAGATTAATTGATACACCACATAATATAATCCCGCAGCGAGTTGTTCTCGAACAGTGGTTATATCTTTTTATATTCGCACCGGCAGGTGTATGCCTACACCTCGTGCATTAGGTCGTGGCCATTTCAGTGAATGATGCCAAGGATATCCGGGACATGGTCATTAACCCACCCAAAGGCTTTAAGCAAACAAAACAATTTAAACGGGTCATCTCAATAAATTAACCTTCATATGATTAACAATTCAATGCCCGACCAAACGACATTTTATATACCGTACCCCAAGCCCGTATAAGGGAAAATAAGTTAAAAGTATTTACCTGAGCAAGTATATATCACAATCAGCGAGTGAAAGTATCTTTTACTGGTCCCCTAATCTGGAACGGAGGTTTTAATAACCTATTACATTTCTAACGGGTCTTAATTAAGTCTAAACTTAGACCGGTTAGTTTTAAAGGAAGATATACTGTTCAAAACGCATGATTAAGCGAAGACCGGGTTGGAATGTGGTTTAGACCCGACAAGTTTGTATACTTGTATAATATGGGTAAACTAAACATATCCTGGATTTTGAGATAAAAATGATAAGGTTTAACCCGTTTCGGCTAATTTATGCAAACTAGTAACATAAACCGCACCGAACGCGAAATATGCGTAACGGGTAACCAAATGAGTCATGAACAGGTTTCCTAGGTTAATATGTCTTAAATATGTTGTGATATCAGTAGGATACCTTCCATTATGCCCAAAATGGATTTAAACTCAAAATGTCCCGTAGGGGTATTTTGGTCATTTTAAAGCTTATAAAAGAGTTTAAATATTAATCCGAGTTTCAGGTCTGTTATAATCAGTAAAAATGTTTATTTTTATAAGTCATAACAGTAGGGATTGAATATATGTGAAATTTATCTTTTGTAACCAAACTATGCACCGTAGGGGCAATTTGGTAATTTCACATAAGCTTTAAAGGTCAAATCTGGAAATCTGATTTTAAAACTTTGGCTTACCATTTAATTATAAAAATTTACTTAAAACATCAGTAGGTATTAAGTTTCATATGCCAAAAATAGTTTTAACTCATACTATGCGCTTAAAACGCGTAAAAGTCGGTTTTAAGCGATTTTCGGGTTTAAATAGGATGGTTCCTCAAACTCAGATGATAAGTGTTGGAGTTCATGTCGTATTGCTTCCGGTCTCTATACACTTGACTCACCTCTTCAGTGGCTTATGCTATATTCACTTGGCACTCTTCGGCTCGATGACCAATATCCCCACAATCTTCACACACCGCAAACTGAACCACCCCCACATCCTTTTTCTTCATACGAGCTAACTCACGCTCTATTATGGCGATTCGATCCTTTGCACCCGAATCGAGATTGGGAAGATATCGGGAAACGAGATGCTTTTTGGCTCGATCCGCCATAGCAATCGTTTTTGAGTTCTTGTTCATTCTTTCCAAAAAGTCCCAATCGTCTTCCTCATGATTATTTAACAACGTGCCATTACTTGCCAATTGCAAGTATTGATTATCATCGGCATCCAACCCCCTTATAAAACACTTTAATAACTCCCACCTCGGAATTTGATGGTGAGGGCATTTCCGAACCTACTCCTTAAAACGAGTAAGAGCCTTGTGTAGCAATTCCCTCAAAAACTGTCGAAACGACCGAATCTCATCCCGTGCTTTGTCGGTCTTAGCTATCAAATAGTATTCATCAAGGAATACTTGTTGCGTTTTCTTCCCAAGTAAGAATACTATTGGCTGGGCAGTGTAAGGAACCACTGTTTAGCTTTCTCTTTCAATGAGAACTGAAATAGCCTTAGCTTAACTTCCTCTATCTCGAAATTGTGGCCCCCAATTGTGCCACACATAGCGGAGAATTCCGCCAAGTGAGTGTATGGTTCGTCATTCGTACTACCATTGAAGTGAGGTAGGATGTTGATGTAATTGGGCTTGCACTCGAATGATCTCACTCCTTGAGGTGGAGGAATGATAGGTGAGTCAATCTCGGTGACCACCAGTCTAAATTGCCCATTAACACCTCTTGGGGCTTATTTGCGGATGACAGCGTGGACCATTAACTTCTTGATCCCCTAGTCTTCGCTTACCTCTTCGATCACCACCCCTTTCACCACCTTGATTACCGCCACCCACAAATTGGGGAATCCGGTTACGGTTAACATTGTTGTTGTTGTTATAATAACCACCATCTCGGTTCCTTTGGTTGTTGTGCGTGGTTGACGGTTGTTGCCGTACTGTAAGGACTCTCAAAAATGTCCCAAATTGACCCGTAAGTATGAACCTGAAACTCTACTGTGCATGAAAAACCAACAAAACAAAGTTTTTGAGTTTCAGGCGGGTCGCGTAAGGGTTAGCTTAGCCTTACGCGGGCCGCGTCAAAGTAAGGTTTGACCGGATAAGCGTCCGAATCCACGTGTCATACACGTGGCATGCCTATTAGTGACACGAATGCCCTAATCTACGACTAGACCTCCACGCGGTCCGCGTAAGGATTGGCCGGAGGTTCACGCGGGCCGCGACAGACCCAAATTTCACCTATAAATAGGAATGGCCATGAGCAGTCCTCTGTTGTCAAAATCAACTTTCAAAAACAAATTCTCTCTGCTACGATACCGGGTATTAACTCGATCGCTGCTACGATTCAATGTCCGATCGATTGAAACTATCCGATGGATGTTTTAAGTGCTGCCCACATTAGGTCCATACTTTGTCATTAGTCGTGAATTCGACGGATGTTTAAGTATAGCACTTTGTCATTCGTTGTGAGGGTTTTTATCTCGTGAGTTATAGTAAATGTTGTATTAGTTACTAACCTAGTTCGTGTGCATTGTCATTTAAATTAGGTTACAAGGCTAATCAGTAGTCTAAACTCTGCCCGTGTAAATCTGCAATGTGAGTCATTCTCTTTTTATCAATAGTATTTTACAATACTCCAATTATTTTCAAATGTTATAATTACAGAGATTAAGTCGTGGTTATCTTAAATCACTGGCTAGTGGGGTATTGTGCACATTACTAATTTCTCACGGCTAGGCTAATAAATCCTAACAGTGATAATCATCACTACTTGGGGAAAGACCCAATAGTGGTATGACCATCGTCACCAGGTGACACGGTGCCAGATAAAAATAAGATAGAAGCCATTGTAATCACTCTTATGCTGTAATTGATAACTAATGTGTCGTTTTATATATTTGAATGACTCGCCAGTATTTCCCTGTTGATAAAATATTTTTTAAAACATGTTTCAGGCGACCTGTTGTAACTCAAGGAAAACATGCTACAGAGCACTAACAAGCTTGAAGAGGTGGCTCAGTTAAAATAAATAAACATGTTTTAATAAATCAGGGAATTCGCTAGTGAAATTCCTCTATTGTAAATTACGGGGTTTATCCCGAATTATGAAATAAAATAATCGGGCATTTTCGAGTTTTAAAAGATCCTGTAAAATCTTCCGCTGTCGCATCAATTAATAAATACCACGGGTTCCTGTCCCGCGGCTCCTGACCGGGTCAAACCGGGGCTGGGGCCGTGACAGGAAAAGGTGGTATCAGAGCACATAAAGAGCCACTGATTTAAGCCTATTAAGTATTTAAAATACTTACTTTTCCTGATTATCATCTTGTGATTATGTGTTTTTAACTGACTATCTGTTAGTTACAGTATGGGTAAGCAAAGAATCTCGGATATCTATCTTAAATTAGATAGTTCACCGAAAGATAAGGGAACTTCATCCCAATCAAATTCCTCAAGATACTCAGCAGACACTGAGAAGGGAATACTTGTTCATAAAGCACAGTATGAAAAACCACTTACCCCTAATAAAAGAAGTTTGATTATTAGGAAAAGTCAAGAGAAAATGAGGAAGGCACAACCAAAAGGAGTAATATTCAATAAGGAAACTCAGGAAATAGACACTAAACCACCATGGGAAGATGAGTTAGATGAGAAATGGGCAAATCTCTATATGTTAGCTACAACAGCAGTAAATGCTAACTTATAGTTAAATCACCAAACCAGCACTATCACCTATGCTACCTACAAGTCAGAAACTTTAATCTATTAAATAACCACTAGAAGATTTCAAATTTTAGTTGTAATAAATACGAGTTATTTCAATAAATGGTTTGTATAAATTAGATAAAATTTTATAATTGCCATTATGTGAAAATTCAAGTTTTTAACCTAGAATTTTGTATGTTTCTTTCTAACTGCTAAACAGCATGAATGAATTATCGGAAGCCCTTCAAAATTGTAGGATCGTTTTCAGACCCGAACGAGTCGATCAGAAGAGTTTATCTCAACACGAAAGGCCGAAACAGACGTGTAGAGTTCAATTCAGCTAGATTTACACTTTAAACTGTTGTATGATTGATTTGATAGCAATTTACAGTCTGACAACACTTCGACAGCACTTCACTACACTGACCGGAAAGTTACAAATGAAATCAAGACTCGAGGTATTTATAGGGTGAGTGATTTCGTTTGAATGTGGCATGGAATCCTTCAAACGAAATTAAACAAGGTAATTTCGTTTGAATGTGTCACATGTCATGTTCAAACGAAATTAGCTCAATCACACATAAATCCTACCCTATTTCTCGTACAACGCGTCCTGATCTAACCATTGCAATGTAAGACTCGATACAAGACAAAGTCGACAGACGCATGCACCAACAGACTCCCCCTCGAATGTTGACGAGTCTTCAGAGTCGAGTCTTCGCGTCTTCAATCTTTATCAGTCCTCTCGAATTCTTTGAAGTATCTGACACTGTAAGTATCCTCAATCTCTCTCTTCTCTTCTCTATTAACAAATAAACTCTCCCTCGAATGTTGATATTCTTCAGGATTAGAGTCTAGCTCTCGAGCTTTCTAATTCTCTTGATCAGATCTCTTGATTCCTTAAGTTCGTCAGCATTAGCATTTCCAGAATCGAAACCTGGCTCACATTTTCCACAAGTTTAGGATCGCAACCTGACTCTTTCAAATGTTTACCGGTTCAAAATCGATTCCTGGCTCTAACCTACACAAAAACTCTACCCAAAAATAAATTTTACAATTTTAACAATTCACAAATTTATTCTTTGTTTACCACTTGTAAATACACTTCAAAGAATGATTTTACATTTAAAATTTCTGATGAACCACTTGCAGGAATATCATTTTCATTTCAAAACTTTTCTCATTTGGAAACACACTCCCCCTCACTAAATACTCAACTCTCTCCCAAACCAGTTGTCGTCATGTTTAGCACTCGGAATTTTGAAAATCAGTTCTCCAACACCAGTTGTCGAAAATCTTTTTGACTTTTTTCAAAATTTATGCTAAAACACACTTAAAATCTTTTTGGATTTTTGAAGTAAATGAAATGCAGTAAAGAAATATTTACATACAATATTTTTGTGAGTTTGTGTAAGAGGATCATATCAGTTTATGAGACACATCACCAACACCGTTAAGCTTTAAACATTTTAAGCTCTAAACGATTCACTTAGATTGTCAGTATACTGGTCCACTTAAATTTTCACACAAAGTTCAACTGATTCGAGATACGAGATTAATGTCTTAAGCACTTAAACTCAATCGCGTGTCCCACCTTAGAATATACTCCCGTATCCATATCCCAATATTCAGTCTTACAGGTGAGTATACCACAGATGATATCTGTAAGGAAATAAATTATGAATCAGTACGAAACAGTGAGAGCTCAGGTCAGAACTTCCGTTCAGCAGAGAGATGACGGTTCGACTTGGGTGGGTCCCCTTTAGAGGATCTTTTTTACAACAGCAATGATTATCAATTTTATTGTTTCATCATTTTTGCTGAGGGCGTCGCTATATTTCAAGCAAACAGTAAAGTATTCTCTGGGGACTAGGCCATTGCTTCCGCATTATCAGAAGTCCCGGGATAATACCCCAGATATCACTGAGCATAAAGACCTAGTATCTCAGAAAGAGGGACCTTTCAA
The DNA here is from genome assembly GCA_030545235.1 of Helianthus tuberosus. Classification (NCBI taxonomy): domain Eukaryota; kingdom Viridiplantae; phylum Streptophyta; class Magnoliopsida; order Asterales; family Asteraceae; genus Helianthus; species Helianthus tuberosus. The sequence goes on along the minus strand of CM060451.1, from coordinate 105,374,475 downwards.
ACAAGATTTCGGGGGTTACCCATATATCCGAGAGATGTTTCCCCACGATATAAGCAAGTATGAATTTAGGTTTATATCTCGTCACAATCTACTAAATGTGCAAAAACCTACTGGCACATCATCAGTGAGACCGTTTATCACTTTTTTACTTTCCATTTCTTTAGCATGTTGTGATAGTCCACTGATGTCCTATCATTTCCTCTTCTTTGACACAAAAACTCATTTTTCATTTTATCATGTTTTTTTCTTTTTCAAATTTTCAAATGTTTTTGGATTTTCTAAAATTTCTTACTCCCCCTAAAATGCAAACAAATTTTAGGAAATTTAAAAATATACTATACAATGAAATGACAACTGATATCGAATCACTTCAAATCTCCATTCACTTGGCATAAACAATCAGAACTCCCCCTCACGACAAACTATTTTCCCACTGATTTCAAAACACTTAAGTTTGTTTTAATCAAATGGTTTGTCCGGAAAATAAGTTTTGTTGATTGATTTTACCATTTGTAGGTTAGGGGTTTGGTTCATCACACTGTCTTTCAAATACCACTTGTAAATATGGTCCAATCAAGTTCAACCTAATGACCTTGATTAACCACTTGTAGGAAAAACAAGTATAACTTAATGTCCTTGATTTACCACTTGTAAGTGAAAACCTTCATCAACCACTTGTATGTCACTTCACCAACCATAACTACTTGAAAAATATAACAATTTAAAGATACCACCTGTAAATTTACCATATTTACCACTTGTAAAATTACCAACCAAGAAAGATGAATGCCGATTCCTGCTCCACTCTTACCAACCTAGGAGCTCCGACAAGTCCAGAGACTTACTATTCGTAATATGTACCATCCCAGTCACAAACCAGGGATGGTTCAACTTTATCTTTCTTCGTCTTCTTCTCGTAAAACTCCTTCACTCCTTTGACCTTCTTGTCAACCATTTTTCCAAAAATGTTATGAACTTTGGAGTTAAAAGCTCTTTCAATATCAAATTCTTTCCTTTCATTGAAAAATTGATTTGAAATCTCAACTTTTCCAACTTTCTTTTTAAAATTTTCAGCCCGAAGTGGTGGAAAATTCACATCATCCACAGTCGGCACTGATTTTTCACCTTTTACCTCAACCTGTGGCTCCTCTGACTTTGTGGAATCAGATTCATCGCCAGAAGATAGCTCCTCTGATTTTGATGAATCAGAATCATTGCTAGAACTATCAACCGATTTCTTAACAACCCATTTTTTTGCTGTCAAGTTTTGCCCTTTTCTTGTAAAATCTATTTAAACATTCACCAATCTCAAAAATTGAATTTTTGAAAATTTTAGTTCTGTCAATTGGTGGTTCAAACACAACTTCTTTATCTTTCAGTTTACGAGAAACTCCCTGTTTTGATTTAATTGCCTTTGAACAGTTCTTGGCAATATGACCAACATTGTTGCATTGGTAACAGGTTCTCGTTTCTTTCATTTGATCAGCAATCTTCATTTCTTCTTGCTTCTTCGCAAGGAATTCTGTGTTCGACTGTTTTCTGAACAGATTTTCTTTTTCCTCTTCAGAAGATGTACCTGAAACAAATGTCATTTTTGATTTAAAATCTCTAACATATTTTTCATTTTTATAATTTTCCGGTGGAATAAAACCAAGTCCTTTCTTTTTGAAATTACCATTATGGTTTGGTTTCTTTCGATAACCAGAACCAGAACTGTACCCCTTTTTCTTGTTTTCTCTTTGTTGAACTCTTGATGTGTACTTTTTAGGTTTATCAATAAGATTTACATCTTTTATTTCAGAAATATTAATTTCTGTTAGTTTGAAAACCTTTTTGATCATGTCAGGTTTAACACCTCTTATTGGAAATTCCTCATCAAAATATAATTTGTCAGAATCATTCAAAGTATATGCAACTTTAAATGTTTCGTCATTCAAATTAGACTTTGATAACAGGAATTCTTTATTGTAAACCCTTTTGCCCTGTTTGTCGGATTGACTCGGAATGCTGGACTCAGAATTTGACTCTGACATAGACTCCGACTTTGACTCCTCGGATTCATCTTTATCCAACACCTGATCGACCACTTTCTTTATTAACTCGGACTCATGATCAGTGTCAGACGATGTAAACGTAACATCAATATTTTCTGGTAGGTTAACTGAAGACTCCGACTCCCACTGTAAACTTGTTGCCTTTTTGACTCTTTCTGAATTTGGATTTCTCGGAGAATATCCATTTTCAAGCGGGGGTGGACACTTGTTGTAATTTACACCTTGTTTCTTACCAGATGTCTTTTCTTTAGTATCCTTCTTCTTTTCTTTCTTCTTTTTAGAAATCTTTTCTTCAGAAACCATTTGTTCATCAGTTACTTCATCATCCTCAAATGCCTTCAAGCCTTCAGCTGTTGGATAAATCCTGTCAGTGACATAAGAAGTACATGAGTAACTTTTCAATAAACGATTAACTCTTTTTGTTTCAATTCTTTGTGTTTCCAATTTTTTTCCAGTACAGCACACTTCTCAATGTAGTTGTTCACACTTCTCTGCTTTATCATAAACGCCCCTTGAAGTGTCTTCATTGCTGTTGCTTGTTCTTCACTTGTTTGATTGTATTGATTCATATCTTTGTTCAGGACATCATAAGATTCCTTCAAACTATTCAAGTTATAAATCAATGTGTTGTTCTGCTTCTTTATAGTCACAGGAATCTTTTTAGCATCAACTTCTTCATCAACTTTGAATTTTGGAATTTCCTTTACTTTCCTTTTGATCACTGGAGCTTCTTCATCATCACTGCTAACTGATGTTTTGACCTTTTTCTTAATCACGGGAACTTCCTCATCATCACTACTAACTGGTGTTTTGACCTTTTTTCTTTTTCTTTTTAGCTTTATCGTCATCACTATCACTTTCTGCCATCAATTTCAAATGAGCTTCCATTCTTCTTGACCAATACTCAGTATCATCATCATTATCCTCTTCAACTCGAGCAACAAAAGCTTTGTCTTTTAAAATCTCTTTATCCGGACAATGATCATCCCAGTTGAAATTTGCCCAGCTAAAGCCTTCTGGCAATTTTTCATCTTCTTGATTGATCAAGCATGCTTTGTTGTCTGCTGAAATATATTTGTCCCAGTTGAAATTTTCTTGATTCCCCAAACATGCTCTCTTTGAAGATTCTTCAATTACTTTCCTACCATGAGCCACTTGTGGTTCTTGTTGTTGTTGAGCAACTTGATGATAGATAGCCTTCCGGTAGTAATCATTGTTGTTGTTAAATGGATTTTGAGCTCCACTTGCTTCGCAGTTTTTGCACTCCCTCTTGAAGTGTCCTTTTTCCCTGCAACGAAAACAAGTGACTTTAGATTTATCAAATCCTTAAGTAGAAATATTAGCTTCACGTAAATCATCTCTTCCTGTTATCTGCTTAAATTTCTCAGCTCGTCTCAATACACTTGCCAAACACCACTTTATGTCCATCAGTTCCATCTCTTCAGCATCAATATGATCGTAATCCTCTTTTGTAAGCATTGGATTCCCGATCCGACCAGCAACAAAACTACCATAAGATTCCAATACAGTTCCCAACAAAGACATAAGACTCTTAGCAACTTCTGCTGAATAATCTTCATCATTCTCCAAATTCAGTACAATGTTGCATTGTAACTTCTTGCCATTCTTTGTTGCTGAAATGTTTGGATCAAATGACGGATATGATGAAAAACTTGTTGTGCTGTTAGATCCTTTAGATGATCCTCCGGATGAACTCTTTGCATTGTAAGTTGTTTCAACTTTTGGTGACATGTTGGAGGTTTTATCACTAACACCACCTTTGTAGTAAAGACTAATGTCTTGTTCACCATCGAAATCTTTCATTCTCGAAACTTTTCTTTGTTCCATCTCCTGAGCTTCTAGTTTCTCAATGAACTTGCTCAAAGTTAAATTTTAAACCCTTTCTTGTTCCTCAACATCATGAGATATGTACCCCAAGTTTCATATGGTAAAGCATCAGATAGTTTTTCAATCAACTCCTCATTATCTTTAGAGATTTTCAACCTCTTCATGTTAGCTAGCAAATTGCAGTATCTTTCAATAATTTGCTTTGTGCTTTCATTTTTCAAACCACGAAACAAATCAAACTCTTTCTTCAATAGTGACTTTTTGTTTTTAACCATTTCCTCACTTCCTTGAAACTTTGATTTTAAAGCTTTCCAAATCGAATAAGAAGTTCCATTGTGTTGCAATAAAACCAAGATATCTTCTTTAATGGCTTGTTGTAGTAGACTTAACATCATTTTCTCATCTTTATATTTCTTTCTATTTTCAGCACTTAAATCTTTAATTGCAATAAGCTCTTCATCATCATTCATTGGTCTAACGTACTTCGTCTCAACGTTCTCCCAAGCATCCAAATAATTGTCTTGTACCCAGTTTTCGAACTTTTCTTCCCAACTTTTATACTCCTCGATATTCATGAGTTTTGGAGGTTTCTGCATCGTTCCAGTTTCATTCTCCAACATCGTGTTCTGTGCAAAAGTAATCGGGGTAGCGAATGCATTGTAGAATTCCTCGTCCATGTTTCGGTTTTTCAATGTTCACAAAACTGTTCTGTTCAAATGAAATACCAAGTATAAACAAAATCCCCTTTCAAACGAGATTATAACCTTCAAACGGAATACCCACTTTCAAACTAGATACCTCTTCAAACGAAATAGCTTTTCTCAAACGAAATAACTCTTCAAATGGAAACAACAACTTTCAAACGAGATATCTGACTTGAAACGTAATAGCAAATCTCAAACAGACTTCTCAAACGAAATATAGTCCTCAAACGAGATAACTTATTTCAAACGAGATCACCTAATTCTCTCAAACGAAATCAGTATGCATCTTCAAACGAAATCACAATGAAAGTGCTCTCTCAAACGAAATCAATAAGTTCCTTCAAACGAAATCATGATGATTGGACACTTTCAAACGAAATCAGCAAACAATCTCAAACAGAATCAGCATGACATCATCATTTCGGTCTGATTTTGGTCCAATTGGTCAAGCAAATGGTCGAATTTAGTTCTGAAACTTTCAAGGGTTTGTTAAAACACAATTACGCACACATTGTGAAAGATTTAGCCAATTTTATCCGTGAAAACTTGTTTAACTTTGAAAGAAGGTGTAGAAATCAGAAAAATGAAGCTGAATTGGTATGAACTCTTCTTCCTAGGCTCTGATACCACTAGTAGGATCGTTTTCAGACCCAAACGAGTCGATCAGAAGAGTTTATCTCAACACGAAAGGAGGAAACAGACGTGTAGAGTTCAATTCAGCTAGATTTACACTTTAAGCTGTTGTATGATTGATTTGATAACAATTTACAGTCTGACAACACTTTGGCAGCACTTCGTTACACTGACCAGAAAGTTACAAATGAAATCAAGACTCAAGGTATTTATAGGGTGAGTGATTTCGTTTGAATGTGACATGGAGTCCTTCAAACGAAATTAAACAAGGTAATTTCGTTTGAATGTGTCACATGTCATGTTCAAATGAAATTAGCTCAATCACACATAAATCCTACCCTATTTCTCGTACAACGCGTCCTGATCTAACCATTGTAATGTAAGACTCGATACAAGACGAAGTCGACAGACGCATGCACCAACAAAAATCTCAATCTCTATCCTGTTAATGTGGAAGTTTCCAAAGATTTTACCGGGTATTATGCTGACATAGAGGAACCTATGGAATTTCAAACCCAGCCTCCTGAGAAACCCAAACCCAAGAAGAGAAGAAGAATTGTGGGTTGGAGGCGTATGCGCAGGAAGAAACCAGCAACACGGAAAGTTACCAAGACAGAGAATCCCAAAGGTAAAGGCAAGGAAATAGAGATTGGAGAAAGTTCTAGGCAAGATCAGGAGATGACACCCTGGGAGGAGTTAGATCATAAACTGGCACTTAGTGACCTCATCGGACCTGCCGGTGAAAACCTTTTTAATTACCCAGCGGAAGCACAACTTCCAGTTGACCTAGAGCCTGAAATCCCAGATCCTATTATCCACACCCAACCTCTACCTGCAGAGTTAGAAGAATTGTGGACCACCGACTAGCAGTTCCAGAATCTCCTAAATAACCCTGATACCTTTTTCCCTCAGTTTGACCCAGAACCTCCACTACACCCACCTATGAGCATGGAAAATCTGGCTGAACTCCGCCATTTTGGCGAGGAGCTGGTGGATGCATGGAACAAAATCCGAGAGGTAGGAGAGAGAATCTCCTGGAAGTACGACGAGAGGGAACGTCGTTTCTGAGATGCCAGCTGACTAAAGTTATGGGGTTGTAGGAGAATGTGTGTAATAATAATAATATAATCATAAAAATACAATTATGTGTAATACTTAAAAATAAAACTTTTGTAAGATAATCAGTTTGTACGGATACCTATAATATATAAAATATCTAAAGTCGAAAGATCAACAATTTTGGCAATACTTGTTAATGTGATTATGTGCAATTATTTTGTTATGTTTGATTATTAATTAATTTATGCTAATTACATATATAAATTAATTACCAGATGGCAAACGCTGGTAATGAACAAGTTAACGAAGGTAACCAATCAGAGCAAAATCATGAAGATCAATTTCTGAATAGGCAAGATATCGAAAATATCGTTGCTCAGGGAATAGCCAATGCTATTCCAGCAATACTTGCTGCTGCTCGAAATCCAATTGAACCTCAACAAATTATTCCTAGCAAACGTACTCATGAGGAAAATTTCAGTAATAGTGTAAACGGAGGCGGCAACAACAATAATAACAACAACGATGGAATGCAAGCACAGCTCTTTAAGAAAATGAAAGCTTCAACACCTGGTTGCACTTAAAAGGAATTTCTTGCCTGTAAACCAGCTGAATTTGCAGGCAATGAAGGGGCGACTGCGGCACTGCGTTGGTTGGAGAAAACCGAAGCAGTAATTATGATAAGTAAATGTGTTGAGGAAGACATGGTCATGTATGCGTCGCATCTTTTTAAAAAAGGGGCGCTAGAATGGTGGAATACGGTACTTCAAGCCAAAGGAAGAAATATGGCCTATGCCATGAGTTGGGAAGAATTCCAGCAGCTAGTGGAAAGCAAATTCTACCCTGAATACGAAAAAGAATAAATGGCGAATAAGTTCCTGAACCACCGGATGGTGGATGTAGACTGTCGAGGGTATACTTCGACATTCTTCGAGTACGCAAGAATGGTACCAACCCTGGCTTCGCCAGAGCCGGTACTTATTTTCCGCTATATTTGGGGATTGATTGGCAAAATCCGTGATATCGTTAAAGCTGCGAGACCCCGCACTATTGACGATGCAGTGGAATTAGCTAACACCCTAACAGACGGACTGGTACGCACAAGAGAAGAAACCCGGAAAAAGGAAGTAGCCCAAAAGATTACCCAAGGATTTCATATGGGTAATCATAGTAATTTCAAGAGAAAGGGAACCGGGCAATCTTCCACTGTTCCATTTTGCAACGCCTACAAAAGGAAGCATTTTGGAAGATGCAAGGGATATTTCAATTTCTGCAAAATCCCGGGGCACCAAGAAGAAGACTGCAGGAAGAAGAAAGCAACAGTCTGCTACAACTATGGAGAAGCTGGACACTTTAGGCCAGACTGCCCAAAACTGATCAAACCAGCCGATAACAAAGCCAAACCTGCAGAAGGAGCTACCAAGAAGAATGCAAGAGCCTTCCAGTTGACTACTCAGGAAGCAGAACTAATTCCTGACGTAATAGCTGGTACGTTCCTAGTTCACGACATTTATGCAAAAGTATTATTTGACTCTGGTGCAAACCAAATTTTTATAAATACTTCATTCAGCCAAGCACTTAACTTACCCTTAACCAACCTTAGGCAGATTTTTACAGTCGAAACGGCATATGGGAATTCTGTTAAAATAAATAAGGTTGTGCGAGAAGGAAAGATAGAACTTTTAGGTCATAAATTTTCGGCAAATATGTTACCTATGAATTTAGCCAGATTTGATGTTGTGTTAGGAATGGATTGGCTAGTAGCCAATCATGCTCGAATTCTTTGTGATAAGAATTCCATAGAAATTCATACACCCTCAGGAGAATTAGTGGTGATTACAGGAGATAAGCCACAAAATCCAATGAAATTCATTTCAGTAATGAAATTGGCCAGTTATTCAAGAAAACAAGAAATGGTGTATATGATTTCAGTAATCATTAACACTAAGAGTAGAGAACTTAAGGAAATTCCAGTAGTATCAGAATACCCAGAGGTATTCCCAGAAGAACTACCTGGATTACCACCTGATAGGGAAGTAAAATTTAGAATTCATCTAATTCCTGGAACTACACCGATAGCCAAGGCACCTTATCGGTTAGCACCCACAGAAATGCTAGAATTGAAAAAGCAGTTAGATGAATTTCTAAGCAAAGGATTCATACAACCTAGTTCATCCACGTGGGGAGCGCCCGTGTTGTTTGTGAAAAAGAAAGATGGTTCGATGCGAATGTGTATCGATTATAGAGAGTTAAATAAGGTTACAATTAAGAATCGATACCCATTGCCTAGGATTGATGATCTTTTCGATCAACTTCAAGGAGCTAGATATTTTTCTAAGATAAATTTACGTTCCAGATATCATCAATTGAAGGTACACGAAGAAGACATACCTAAAACTGCTTTCAGAACTAGGTATGGTCATTACGAGTTTACAGTCATGCCCTTTGGGTTAACCAATGCTCCAGCAGCATTTATGGACATGATGAATAGGATCTGTAAACCGTACTTGGATAAATTTGTAATTGTCTTCATCGACGATATACTTATTTATTCCAAAACCCAGGAGGAGCATTGTGAGCACCTGCATACACTCTTAACATTGTTAAGAAAGGAAAAGCTTTACGGCAAATTCTCGAAGTGTGAATTTTGGTTGCAAGAAGTGCAATTCTTAGGTCACATGGTGGATTAAGAAGGTATTCGTGTAGATCCTGCTAAGATAGAAGCAATTACCAAATGGAAGGTCCCGCAGTCAGCTATGGAAATTAGAAGTTTTATAGGATTAGCCGGATACTATAGATGGTTCATTAAGGATTTTTCCAAGATAGTTGTACCATTAATTAAGCTAACATGTAAAGCAGTTAAGTTTGAATGGGGACCTAGGCAAGAAGAAGCTTTTAGGATTTTAAAACAAAAGCTAATAAATGCTCCAATTCTAGCTTTACCGGAAGGAACAGAGGATTTTGAAGTATACTGCGATGCTTCAAAGCTAGGATTAGGATGTGTGCTAATGCAACGTAAGAAGGTAATTGCATGTGCATCAAGGCAATTGAAAAAGCACGAGGAAAAATATACTACTCGTGATTTAGAATTAGGAGCCATAATTTTTGCCCTTAAGATTTGGAGACACTATCTGTATGGAAGTAAGTTTACTGTCTATACAGATCATAAAAGCTTAAGATACATATTTGGGCAAAAAGAATTAAATATGAGGCAAAGGAGATGGATGGAAATCCTAAGTGATTATGACTGTGATATTCAATATCACGAAGGAAAAGCAAACGTAGTTGCTGATGCTTTAAGTCGTAAATATCATGAGAAACAACGACGGGTTCGTGCTCTTAGATTAAATCTACAGTTAGATTTAATGGAACAATTGAAAAACATTCAAGAAACAGCAACCAAGGATGATGCTGAAGGAATGAAAGGAAGAATAAAGGAACTAGAACAAGGAAGTGATGGAATTTGGAGATTCCATAAGAAACGAATTTGGGTACCTAAGCAAGGCGAATTAAGAAATAAGATTTTAGAAGAAGCCCATAAATCTAGGTATACCATGCATCCTGGTAACAATAAAATGTACCAAGATTTAAGAAATAACTTCTGGTGGATAGGAATGAAAAAGGACATAGCTAGATATGTTTCTAAGTGTCTTACTTGTTCACAAGTTAAGGCAGAACACCAGAAACCCTCAGGTTTACTCCAACAATTAGAAATGCCTGTATGGAAATGGGAGCTCATAACAATGGACTTTGTTACTAAGTTGCCCAAGACCAGAAGGGGTAATGACACGATTTGGGTAATTGTGGATCGATTAACCAAATCAGCTCATTTCCTACCCATGAAAGAAACCTTTAGCATGGAAAGGTTAGCCAAGTTATATGTAGATGATGTTGTATCCTTACAGGGAGTTCCACTCTCCGTTGTATCGGATAGGGATAGTCGTTTCACTTCCCATTTCTGGACAAGTTTCCAAGAAGCTATGGGAACACGACTAAATCTAAGTACTACATATCATCCTAAGACAGACGGACAAAGTGAAAGGACGATCCAAACCCTGGAAGACATGCTTAGGGCATGTGTAATAGATTTTGGTGGAAACTGGGATGACCACCTACCTTTAATTGAATTCTCCTATAACAATAGCTATCATTCAAGTATCGAAGCTGCCCCATTCGAAGCACTATACGGACGGAAGTGTAGAACTCCAGTTTGTTGGGCAGAAATAGGAGAAAGTCAATTATCAGGTCCCGAGATTGTGCAAGAAACTACCAACAAGATTACTCAAATCAAGGAAAGATTAAAGACGGCTCGAGATCACCAGAAGAGCTATGCAGACAATAGGCGTAAGCCGTTGGAATTTCAAGTTGGAGACAAGGTTCTCTTGAAGGCCTCTCCTTGGAAAGGAGTAGTTCGCTTTGGTAAGAAAGAAAAGCTAAGTCCAAGATACGTAAGACCATTCCCAGTAATCCAACGTATAGGACCAGTTGCTTATCGCTTACAACTACCGAAAGAGCTAGCTGGAGTACATGACGTATTTCATGTATCCAACCTCAAGAAATGTCTATCTGACGAATCCTTGATAGTACCTCTTCAAGATGTAGAGGTAAATGAAAAGTTAAAATTTGTTGAGAAACCTCTTCAGATAGAAGACAGAAAGATCAAGTTTCTCAAGCACAAAAGACTAGTACTAGTCAAACTCAAATGGGATTCAAAAAGAGGACCCGAATACACATGGGAGCTGGAATCGGAAATGAAGCGAAAGCATCCTCACTTATTTTAGTAAATCTCGAATACGAGATTTTAAATAAGGTGGGGAGGATGTAAGGACTCTCAAAAATGTCCCAAATTGACCCGTAAGTACGAACCTGAACCCCTGAAACTCTACTGTGCATGAAAAACCAACAAAACAAAGTTTTTGAGTTTCAGGCGGGCCGCGTAAGGGTTAGGTTAGCCTGACGCGGGCCGCGTCAAAGTAAGGTTTGACCGGATAAGCGTCTGAATCCACGTGTCATACACGTGGCATGCCTACCAGTGACACGGATGCCCTAATCTACGACTAAACCTCCACGCGGGCCGCGTAAGGATCGGCAGGAGGTTCACGCGGGCCGCGACAGACCCAAATTTCACCTATAAATAGGAATGGCCATGAGCAGTCCACTGTTGTCGAAATCAACTTTCAAAAATGAATTCTCACTGCTCAAAAGTTGAAATTTCAATTAATATAGCGAGGCGCTGCTACGATACCGGGTATTAACTCGATCGCTGCTACGATTCAATGTCCGATCGATTGAAACTATCCGATGGATGTTTTAAGTGCTGCCCACATTAGGGCCATACTTTGTCATTAGTCGTGAATTCGACGGATGTTTAAGTATAGCACTTTGTCATTCGTTGTGAGGGTTTTTATCTCGTGAGTTATCGTAAATGCTGTATTAGTCACTAACCTAGTTCGTGTGCATTGTTATTTAAATTAGGTTACAAGGCTAATCAGTAAGTTAAACTCTGCCCGTGTAAATCTGCAATGTGAGTCATTCTCTTTTTATCAACAGTATTTTACAATACTCCAATTATTTTCAAATGTTATAATTACAGGGATTAAGTCGTGGTTATCTTAAATCACTGGCTAGTGGGGTATTGTGCACATTACTAATTTCTCACAGTTAGGCTAATAAATCCTAATAGTGATAATCATCACTACTTGGGGAAAGACCCAATAGTGGTATGACCATCGTCACCAGGTGACACGGCGCCAGATAAAAATAAGATAGAAGCCATTGTAATCGCTCTTATGCTGTAATTGATAACTAATGTGTCGTTTTATATATTTGAATGACTCGCCAGTATTTCCCCGCTGATAAAATATTTTTTAAAACATGTTTCAGGCGACCTGCTGTAAATCAAGGAAAATGTGCTACGGAGCACTAACAAGCTTGAAGAGGTAGCTCAGTTAAAATAAATAAACATGTTTTAATAAATCAGGGAATTTCCTAGTGAAATTCTTCAATTGTAAATTACGGGGTTTATCCCGAATTATGAAATAAAATAGTCAGGCATTTTCGAGTTTTAAAAGATCCTGTAAAATCTTTCGCTGTCGCATCAATTAATAAATACCACGGGTTCCTGTCCCACGGCTCCTGACCGGGTCAAACCGGGGCTGGGGCCGTGACACGTACCCATCATTTCGGCCATACTCATATCCATACCCATTGTTGTTCCCCACAAAATTGGCGTTTTGGTTGCAAGAATCCTCATACTCAAATCCCTGAGCATTATAAAGATTATCCGCATTCACATCTTCCCATATGTCATCTTCAACCCTCTCATCATAATTCCCACTGTCATCCGACTATTCCGAATGAATACTCACGTGTTCCAGAGATTGATAACTGGGAACACTAAATGGTTCATCGTCGGGAATAGCGTTCCTTAAATCATCGAGATTGAGGAATTAATCTTCATTCGCGGGATTGCCATGATTTTGGTTAACTCCATGGTTGGGGTTTACATTTCGGTTGTTGAGGTTGGGTGCTAATGGGTTTTGTCTATTCGGGTTTTGATGTGGAGGTGTGGGTGTACGTTGGTTGTTGTGATTTTGGCCACGGTTTTGGAATGGTGGTGTTGGTGGTCTTGAATTATTTCCCACGCTCGGTTGATCATGTTGGATGTTTTTATTGGAGCAAAGGTTGCCACGATATTGAAATTGGTTTTGTTGGGTTGGTTTGAATTTTGAGGATCCATTGGACTAGGCTCAATGGATTGTGTAGATGGTGAATTAGTGTTGAGTGGGTCAGAAGCAAGAGTTGCTTCCAACCGGTTGGCAAAATTTCTTCTAACGACCAGCTCGATTTCCGGTTCGAACACTAGTGGTGAGGTCCTCCCAGAATTGCGTGTATGTATGCACTACTAGTATTCTACACAAGTAACACACCCGCGTAACACAAAAGTAGAAACGAATATAAGAAACAAGCACTTAAACAGTTAATCACAAAAATCAATAATATCCAAACACAAAGCGCACGAAATCCCCGGCAACGGCGCCAAAATTTGAACGGAGTGTCACGCCCCGGTTAAAGGTAATATTTATATACCCGATTTACCCTTAACTATAAGTTAGTGGTAGTGCGGGGTTGAACCACGAAGAGTTTGTGGTTTGTGTATGGATGAGCTTGATTTTAAATATTTTGTTGTCACTTTTTGAAGCTTGCTAAGAACTTGATTAATTTATTTGTTTGAAAGAGTGTCCGGATGAAGCGATAAGTTTGTTTTGATTATTTAACTACTAAGAACTTGAATAATTGTGCGAAGACTTAAGTAACGATTGTAAACAATATGTGAGAATAAGGTTCACACCCGGTTCAGTAATTGAAGTCCTTGGGTTTCTACACGTGTTAGATTCAATTCATTTAAGAATATGATTAACGAATTTAGTGTAACGTGGTTTAGGTGCCAAGAGCTATTAACGTCGTGAACGACGGACCGCGATGCACTTCGTCACCAAGAACATGTAATCCCTAACTTAGACAAGGCATAGTTGCACATAAACATTTCGCAAAGTCAAATTTAATCTTCACTCAACAATTTACGAATCCAATAAAATGCAAGACAATTATCATAAGTTTTAAAATCAAATCACAACTTGACAAAAATCGAATCTTAAACACAATAAAATGTTTAAACCCTGGAAACTTACAGAAACCTACACTGCGGTGAAACCCACAAGAATTAGTCGTTCATGGTTGAATGAACGCGATCACCGGAAGATGAGAACTCAAACTTGGTCATCTTGAAGCTTTGAGGATGTGGATGATGAGGTTAAGGGTTTGTGATGGCTTATGCAGGTAGATGGATGGTGAATTGGATGGTGATTGTGATGGTGGAAGATTAGGGTTTCAATGATTCAGATTAATATGGATGAATTGGGATGAAAAGGGATGATGGTGGGTGGTTTCTTGGCTCCAAGATCAAGTTTAAAACTCAAATATTGCGTAACCCACAAAGAAATGGTCAAAAACTGAGTTATATGTTGTTCCAATCAGCAAACCAGTAATATTTCGCGTCGGTCACCAGGTGACGGCCTGGTATAGCGTCGGCGATGCCTTGCCAAACACTCAAATATCTCCAACGCCTTAAATCACTGTTTACAAGGGTTTCTGGACGACGAGATTTACTGGGACGCGTCGCCGACGACCAGGAGGGCGTCAGCGACGATGCCGGCATTCCTTGGTTTCCGTTTTTCGTGTTTCTTGCTCCCGGTTGACCTGTTTTCCATCCCGATGCTCCGTATAGCTCCCGAGTAGCTCCTAAAACTCCGTTGGACCTGTAAAACACAATTCCAATCAAAAGTAGGCTATTCGAAACTAAAAGTTATGTAAAGACATCAACTTAAACATATTAAGTCACCGGTTTTTGACCACATATTAGTTGTACACATACGTACAGGGTGTTTTATGTTTATTATGCTCTGTTTGAGGCAGGAGTACACATGTGTATTCCGATTATTGGTATTGTTTTTTAGGGAAAAAGTGATGATGATTGTACACTGGATTGACACATATGTACAGGGTGTTTTATGTTTATTATGCTCTGTTTGACATGTGTATTCCGATTATTGCTATTATTTTTTGGAGGAAATGTGATGAAGATTGTACACTGGGTTGTACACATATTTACAGGGTGTTTTTTGTTTATTATGCTCTATTTGAGGCGGGTGTACACATGTGTATTCTAATTTTGCTCTATTTTTATGCGATGTTATGTTGTTTGGTTGGTTGTACACTGGGTTGTACACATATGTACAGGATGTTTTTGTTTATTATGCTCTGTTTGAGGCGGGTGTACACATGAAGATGGTACACTGGGTTGTTGAACACTGATGCGGTTTAAAAAAAAATTTAACTTTTGTTTAATAGAATACTGTACATAAGGTGCAAAGGCTAGTGTACACTTATTTAACGCACTGTTGTGCACATATGTACAGACTGTTATACACAGATGAACATACCACTGTACACCGAAGTACCTGTTAATCCGACATGATTGACACCCCTAGTTATTGAACTATAATCTATATATAGATGTAGCTCAATAAAAAATTTCAGCTATTAATTTAGATGACTAAACTACAACGTTATATTTATGTCCTGAGTGTTTCTAGTTTGATATTTATGCAGGCTTTGGCCCGATTTCAAGAAGTGACTAACAGATACACCCAGGAAAAACCGAATGTATGTGCTTTTGCATATGTCTATTACACACATGATTACCAAAAAAACGTTTTTATAGTTCTAAAAGTTTTTCTATTTTTTTACGGTGACAAATGTTACAGGTGGACGAGCTTCTAAAACAACGAGATAATATCCAATCATCATTTACAGTAGGTAGATCTTTGGTTGTTGGTAGCGGGAGTAATACGCAAGCTAGTAGTAATAACGGTGGAAATGACGGTAAAAATCCAGGTGGTGATGGTGAAAACAACCACAGTCCGAGCGAAGAAGGAACCTCAGATCCCAAAAATGGTTCAATCTTAACCTCAAAGACGATAGAAAAACTGGTTGATGACATGCATCATGGGTTTATTCGGCTTGAATCTTTTTGTGTTTTGTTCATATTCGTAATGGCTTGTTAGTAATCAAAATCAAGAATTGTTTCAAAAGATTGTTGGGATATTTTAGTACCTGTATGTATTTTGTTTGATTAATTAATTTGATTATTTTTAAACGAAGGATGGGCTGTTATTTTTGAATCTATATTTCTGTTATTTGATGGTTTGTGTTCAACCATAGATATGTGGCTCCAATCCACTCATGCTTTTATAGTGCTCTAGTTAATCGGAACGTAGTTTTCATCAGTTTTTCGAAGGAATTATGGGTATTGCTTTCTGCATTATGGGTAGTTTTAACCATGCAAAATATTTGTAGCTGCATTAAAAACCATAGTCTTGTTTAATCATGTAAAATCTATGCCACGTTTTTCTATAACTAAAACAAGGCATCGCCAATTTCACCTACATAGTCATCAAGAAACAAGTCTAAGAACAATATATTAAGACCCTACTATCCTATGATCCAAACTAAAGTCTCATTAACAAAGCATATATAAAGAAGCCAATAGTCATCTTGTATTTCAGTGTAAACTCATGAAGATGTCAATGAGTGTAGAAAAAATATGAGCTTTACATCATTTGATGAACATTTTGTACGTTCTTTATCTTCTTTACTAACACACAAAGGAGAAAAAAGAAAGTGATTTTCACGCTCTTAACCTGTGTCATAATCAATAAAACATTATACAGTCATAATCAACACAGAAAAAAGACAATCACACAAAAAAAAAACATCTGTAAAGATAATCCACGAATATCATTTCCTGAACTTAAAAATTCATTCGTAAATTATAGCATAATGATGAACCAGTACAGGGTGCATTTTCTTAGTTATAGAGCGCCAACCATCATAAGACACAGTGATCAGAACTATTCGCTGTATACACTTTCTTATATATTTGAATCATGAATAAAAGCGTGAGCAGTTGGCATGTTGCTCACCAGAGCTACCCAAGGTCCCAATCAACACCCAAAACCCAACAACAAACACCTAATCTAAACAATAAAAACACCCTAAACCCAACAACAAACTGTCAATTTAACAAACTCCTAAAATCAGCTACCCAAATTAAGCATAAATCCCCTAAATCATCAACAACCAATCCATACAACCAAAACTCCGACAAGCTACACATGTTTACTGGTCTATATATACTTAGTACACATGTGTGCAGGAAGAAACGCGTATCCTTCCGCCATACCTACGTCACTCTTTTAAAAATAAAAGACAAATTCAACTTCCACCATCTGCGTTGGTGCTTGTGGTGGCTACATTGGGTGATAACCATGCTTATTTCTCCGATATAAAGACGGAGTTAACTCCGGCAAGCTCATCTAATCCTTCGAAAACTCTTCGTCCATTACCATATCGAAGTTGTGTCACACCCCGACCACGTAGAACATACAAAACGTGGCGGAAACATCGGGGAGTGTTGTAACAGAATTAATTGTTTCAAATCCATGGCAATTGAAGTTTCGTTTTATTGATTAAAAGTGTTACAATGTCTTAACAAACAAAGATATACAACATAATTAACTAGTCTTGCATCTTTTATTGTCACTAAAGCCCAAGTCTGCCTATGTGTATCTTGATCATCTTATGCAACAGCTCCTGAAAAACACATGTGAAAATAGGTACGTCAGCATAAAAATCCCTGTGAGATACATAGGTTTTGTGAAAATAGGTTTCATGACTTATGTTTGAGAAAATGTTTAGTCATGAACCTTGTAATTTGCTTTGTTTTGTAAATCATTTGAAAAACGATAAGATCAGATGATATGTATAAATAAGAGAATAATGTATGGTTAAATGAATAACCATTGTAAAATGAGTTTGTATAAGTTAAGTTGCTTGTAAAACAATGTATTGTGAAAAGTAAGTTATTTGTATAAAATGTTATATGTCTCAAACTGAAATGATTCAATTAACGCTACGATATGTAATACCATACAAACACTTATATATAGGAAGTATCAGCGGCGTATCCACCATGCTTGTATCATATTACACACGCATCGTTACTTAATCACTTAATCAAACCAAACCACCAAAGTAATGTTTAACAATTGTAGAAATGTTTATGTATGGTCAAATACGGTTCACACGGTTCACAGATACAAACGATTCATAGATACAAACGATTCATAGATACAAACGGTTCACAGATACAAACGGTTCATAGATACAAACGGTTCACAGATACAAACGGTTCACAGATACAAACGGTTCACATAGTCAAATGATTACAACGGTTCACATAGTCAAATAGTTATAAACGGTTCAAAATGTAATATAATGTGTTCATATACTGGATGAGCATATGCAACAAAATGTAATGTAAAACAATGTACTAAGTATGCACACAATGGACATACATAGCATAAAATGTAATGAAATCATGTACTATAATGTACTAACGAACATAGCAGGTATATGATGTGAAAACGGGAAAGCATGAATGTAACAAGTAGGCACATGTGTTCCACCCCAAAACAGTTTGGAAAACAGTAAAAGAGGGGTCTATGTACTCACTTGAGATTGCTTAGTAGTCCTTGAGTAACAACCAAACAATGCTAGAGATCACGGATATCAAACGGCACCTAATATAGGTAACTATGTTAATAAACCGGACCTAAATCGGAAGATCGGGTAGAATGAGGGTTTGTAAACCAAACGAGTGTAGAGACTCGTGTCATTTGGTTTAACAAAGCCTACATACTAAATGAAACCTTAATCTAAGTGCTTTCGACCCATCGCGACTCATTAAGGTAGCTTATGCTACTTTAACGCGTCGTTCGCGTAGAACGCGTTCGGACCGCCTAACTAGTCCTATGACAAGTGTTATATGCCTAAACATGTTACATAATCAGTTATGTGACAAAAGTTTAGGTTACATATGCTTAATTACCAATTATACATGAAAAGGGTATTCTGGTAATTTACCTAAGGCGTATAAACTACCTATCATACAACTACTCAAACGATGTGACCATAGGGTATAACCTCGGAAGGTTATTCCCTACCTACTATGGTCACCTAATGTATTTGGTCGGATCCTAATGATCGACCAAATGGGTCGGGTTCGAGGTATAAGCGATTTATTAGATCGCTTACCCTACGACCCTAGACAACGTGGTAATCAGTAGGCATAGTCCCAAGGGACTATAACCAACGTGATTACACTCACGTTGCGAAGTTCAAACGAACTTCGCATTGACCATAACTGGTCAATGCAGAAAGTCAAACAAAGTTTGACTTTCAGACTCGAAAAGCAATAAAAGAACGAAAGAATACTTACGAAGGGTCCCCGAATGCTAATCTCGATCCAAGTAACTCAGGTATGAAACAATGGTTTCAACTTAGAGCTTCTAGGATCAGAATTCTAGTGGGTTTTGAAGTTGTGTGGGTTGGGTATTTATAGGAATACCCAAACCGTTAAGATCGTTTGTCGAATATCGTGCCTTAATCGTATCCGTACAAGTGTCGGAAAGTTGTGGTGGCTAAAAATGGGTCTAAATGAGCTGAATGTGCAGTTGAGAATGTGTGGATGTGAATAAAACAGCTGGAATCTGCTGACTGTTCGATATTATCTGATCAGAGAGTCTGACGCGGGCTGCCTAAGATTTAAGCTTGGGCTCACGCGGGCCGCCTAGCTCTTCAGATCAGAAAACAAGTTTCAGAATCTACAGTTTTGGTCCCTGCACGTGTTTAAACTCATTTCCGGCACTTCTAAGGCCCATAAAGCAAACTTTAAGGCCATAAAATGATGCCTAAACATTGTGGACATGAAACATGCTCAAAAATATGCCGGACATTGGTTCGTTTGGCCGTACGAACGCGATGTTCGCTTAATTACGACGGAATGCGCATAAGCGCGAAAAACGATCCAAATGACGCAACGAATGGATTTTTCTTAAGCCAAACACTAAAGCATAATATAGTCATGCTTACATAAATTTTTGGATGTCCGGATGTATTCAGAACGTGAGTTATGCGCAAAAGTGCAAACTTGTGCACTTTTTGACACTTTTAGTCCCTGAATGACCCAAAAGTTTATTTTAGCATACCGAACCCCTCAAAGCCTATTTCTAAGATATGCAAAGGATATTTATGGTATGTTTAACTTATGGTCATGTTCCGGAATGTCTGTTACAATTCAAATTGGCATACTTTCGCAGTTTGTCAAATTTAGTCCCTGTAAGCGAATAAACTAGATTTTTTGCCATACCAAAGCCTTCAAAACTTATTTCTAAGTTATGTAAAGGTTACTTAAGGTATGTTAAGCCTATTTCACTATTCCGGAGTGTTCGTTTCATTAAACTGGTTATATTTATGCATCAGTGCGCGTATAACCTTCCAGAAAGCGATTTAGAGCTTGAAATCGAACAAGAATTGATATGTGCAAATGATACACATATTTATACAGATCCCAGGTATGAAATACAATATTTCATTGGCTTGGCAGTTGTTTGATGGTCGCAGTGACACGGGTGTCACAAGTTGTTTCCGTCATCGCTGTCGTTGTCGTTGTCGTTATCCTCCGTTTTTTATGTCGCAGAAGAGTGGCTAGTCGGCGGAGAAACCGGCGGAGATGAAATGGGTTTGTTTGTTGTGGTGTCGTCACCGCCGGAGGTGGTGGGTTTGTTTCTAGTGCTTCCGGATAAAGAATTCCGGTGAGTTGGAACTGGGTGGCTAAAGATTTCTGGGATTTATGATCTTTGAGATTTACGTAAATTGTTATAATAATCTTTGAAAAATATTAAAAGATATTTAGAATATAATAACTAGAAAATAGGGATTATGTAACTGAAAATACAATTATTAAAATAAAGAATCAAAATTAATTATTATAAAATTACAATCCTACTCTTAACAACTAAAAAGGAAATCAATGGCTAGGATTAGTTCAAGTAGTTCACTATAAAGATGTTGTTTACAAATGAACCTCATCCTATATATATACACACACACATATATATATATATATATAATAGGGGAATGCTAAAATGAGAACCACCTCGAGTTGTAAGAACCGTGAGAACTACACCGTAGGGGGCGCGGTGGACTAAATTTTTTTTCATAAACGTAGATGCATGTATAAAAACAACATTTGTAAAAAAAAATTTCAAAAAAAATGTCGTGTGTGTAGTTTTGAGCGCCACAAGTTTGCGTTTACGGGACCCGTAAATCTGGCCGGAAAATTTACGGGTCACGTAAACACAAACTTGTGGTGCTCAAAACTATACCCACGACATTTTTTTTTTTGAATTTTTTTTTTACAAATGTTGTTTTTATACATGCATCTACGTTTCTAAAAAAAAATTTGGTCCACCTCGCCCCGGATCAAAAAGTTCTCGCGGTTCTTACAACTCGAGGTGGTTCTCATTTTAGCGGATACTTATATATATATATATATATATATAATGTAAGTATCTAGGGAAAACCTATTTAATCTAGAAAACTTGGGAAACCTGAATTGTGTGGACAGGATTCATCCACATCATATCTTTAAAACACATGTTCAAAGGGCAAATTGGTCATTTGTTCAAGCCATCACTTAACCCTCTTCCCCATCCCATCTAGTCACATTTATTACACATCAACTCATCACCTTTTTAGTCAAAAAAAATATACTACGGAACTTCCATTTCTTTCTTCCTTCTTAATCCTCCATTCCTTACTTCCTCAAAAACCCTAACTCCATTGCTTTCTTCCATCTTTCATGGCCGACCCACATGACTTTGTGTCTGATCTTCAGGCTTATTTTCCTAGCCGTGTATTCCAGTACAACTTCATCGGCGATGAATCACCGGCGATGAATCACCGGCGGTTTACTTCCAGCAGGCTTCATCTTCTTCAAGTATGTGAATGAATCAAAATTTTGTTCTTCCTTTTTTTAGGAGACAATCATGTTTTTTTTTGTTCATGTTCTTCTTTTTTAGGAGTCAATCATCTTCTTTCTGAGTAATCATCTTCCTTTGGTTCATGTTCTTCTTTTTTTATGAGTCAGTCATGAATACCCTGCCATTTACATGTTTGTTGGTGTGGTTAGAAGGATAAATTTGTTCTTTTTTAACCAGACAATTTTGATTTCTTTTCCAAGTAGTGTTAACTATTTTTTTGGGTTTTTTTTTTTTTTTGGATTATATGATTTGTTTTGGATCCTTTTGTTTAACTTATTTGAAGTTTTTTCACATTTTTAATATCTTGCACAACCAGGAAACCAATTTGTATTTTCTTTTTGTTTTGTTGGTGTTTGAAACCCATGACTATACAAATTTATGATTTATGGAATAATCAGGTCTTGGACATATCTGATGGGAAATTGAAGGTTGTGTTTTGGGCTGATAGGATCTCCAAGCTAAACTACAAGGCTTTTGGCAATGTGTTAGCGTTCAATGCTACTTACCAGACAAACAAATTTAGTAGATATATTACGCCTAATATATGGAACATGTTGTACATGTGTTATACATGTAGCTCTTATGTTACAACCTTTTATGTTACCTCAAAACAATTTGTAACATGTGTTACAGATCTGCCTTTTTTAATTTTCTGACAGTTGTACATGTGTTACACATGTAGCCCTTATGCTAAGAGGTTTTGGGAAAAAAGATAAATTCATTGTTACTTCAAATCGATAGGCAATTCTAAGATGTGTTACACATGTTACAATTGTCCATTGTTTTGAAGTAACAATAAGCATTCTAAACAATAGGCAGTTGTAACATGGGTTACACAAGTAGCTCTTATGTTACAATGTCACAGCCCCCGTCCCGGTTTTACCCGGTTCAGGAGCCGCGGGATAGAAAACCCGTGGTAATTATTATGTTGGCAGCGGAATTTTAACAGAATCTTTTAAAACTTGAAATGCCCAATTATCTTATTTCATAATTTGGGGATAACACCCATAATTTACAATAAAGGTGATTTCTCACGAAAATCCCCTGTTTTACAAAAACATGTTTCTTTATTTTATTGAGCCACTTCTTCGAGCTTGTAGTGCTACGCGGTACTTTTTCCTTGATCACAACAGATTACCTTAAACATGTTTTAAAAAGGTTTTGTCAGCAGGGAAATACTGGCGAGTCACTCAAGTTGCACAAAACGACACATTGTTATAATATACAGTATTAAGGGTGATTATATTGTTTTTATCAACCAATTACCCCAAATCGGTATTTGTCACTCGACTGTATCTGTAACTATGGTCAGATCACCCATTGGCTAACTCGTTGTCCAATGGTGACGGGTATCAAGTAATGTATACAAAACCCCACATACCGGCAGTAATTGAAGATTACAAAGACTTAATCCCTGTAATTACAACTGGAAAGCATTTAGGGTTTTGTAAAGCACTTCGATAAATAGAGAATGACTCACATTGCAAGTTTAGACGGGCAGCGTTTAGCCTACTGATTTTAGCCTGGTTAACCTAATTCAAATAACAATGCACATGAAAACTGGTCTGTAACTTAATACAACTTTTACGAAAACTCACGAGATCGAAACCCTCACGACGAATGACAAAGTATAGCCCAAATACGGGCAACACTTAAACATCCATCGGATTGGTCTCAATCGATCGGACATTAAATCGTAGCAGTGATCAAGTTATTACCCTGTTATCACGGCAGAATTTCGTGCTGTGTGTATGTTTTGAAGTAAACAGACGATATCTCAGCGTACAAGTTGAATTTTAACGTCAAACCAACGCCAAAATGCAAGTGCCAATGCCCTGCATTTATATTGAGTTTTTGGTTCCCTCGCGTGGCGCGCCAGGGACACCTGGTTCCTGCGCGTGGCGCGACGGGTTACTTTTAGCATAGGGTAGCCTCGTGTCCAACTAGCCTGGGTGAGTCGACGGTTCGAAGAAATTCGCGTTTTACAACAAACTGTTAAGATAATATCAATTAGGGAATACCCCCCCCCCCTCCCTGAGTTTTAGGGGCCCTGATCCTAGTTTCGATTGTTCTGAAAATTTTAGGGGTCACGCAATATTACTTGGGGGTCTCAATTAGGGTTTCCTAATGAACAAAATAAAATAAGAAATGGTAATTTTAATGAGAGTTGTTACATACAATCTTTCCTAACAAACGTAAGGCGTATTACATGTGTTACACATCTAACTATTAAGATAAATGGTTGTGAAAAAAGATATCTTTACTATTACTTCAAAACAATAAGCAATTGTAACATGTTACATGTGTTACAAATATGCATTTTTTACATTTCTGACACATGTACATGTGTTACACATGTGGGCCTTATGGCAGAGGGTTTGGGAAAAAAGATAAATTCGTTGTTAACGATAGGGGATTTTAAAATGTGTTACACATGTTAGAATTGTCTATTATTTCGAAGTTGCAATAGGCATTTTAACATGTATCTGCATAATGTTGTGAAAAAAGATTCCATCATTGTTACTTCAAAACAATAGGCAGTTGTAACATGTGTTAGACATGTAGCTCTTATTTTACAATCTTTCCCGACAAACGTAAGGCATATTACATGTGTTACGCATCTAACTATTAAGTAAGATAAATGGTTGTGAAAAAATATATCTTTACTGTTACTTCAAAACAATAAGAAATTGTAACATGTGTTACAGATCTGCATTTTTTAAATTTCTGACACATGTACATGTGTTACACATGTAGGCCTTATGCTAGGGGGTTTGGGAAAAAAGATAAATTCATTGTTAACGATAGGGAATTCTAAGATGTGTTACACATGTTAGAATTGTCTTTTTTTTTTTTTTGAAGTAACAATAGGCATTCTAACAGGTATCTACATAATGTTGCGAAAAAAGATTCCTTCATTGTTACTTCAAAACATTAGGTAGTTGTAACATGTGTTACACATCTTAAAATTTTCTATCTTTTTCAAATAACATCAGGCATTCTGACATGTATCTGCATAATGTTAAGGGTTGGAATAAGAATATGCATTTTGAGTTCTGACACATGTTACATGTGTTACACCGATATGTAACACGATTTTATGCTAACCGCCCACCCCTTTTTTTCCCAGGTACAACATGATTTTTGTACCATTCACTGGTGTAGACAACCACATGCATTGTGTGACCTTTGGTGTTGGGTTGCTTTTAAATGAGACTATTAAATCTTATAAATGGGTACTCCAAGCATTCCTGAAAGCACATGGGACTGAACCCCGGTTGATCTTAAGCGATCAGGACTCGTCGATGAAACAGGCTATTCAACAAGTCTTTAAAATCACTGACAACAATCGCTGCCCAGACACCAATTTTTTGACATGTGTTATGTACGTGTAACAGTATTTTGGACTTTGCACCTCGATGCAGCAGCAAAATTGTTATGTGTGTAACACGCATTATCCAATACTTGTTTTTGTTTAGGTATGCTACTTTTTACAAGTTAATTGGTGATGCTCAGTATGTTCTTCGTTACTTAGTTTAAAGTATGTATGTTTCATATGAAACATAAACAATTGATCCACATCATATATTTAAAACATATGTTCAAAGGGCAAATTGGCCATTTGTTCAAGCCATCACTTCACCCTCTTCCCCATCCCATCAAGTCACATTTATTACCCATCAACCCATCACCTTTTTAATCAAAAAAATATACTACAGAACTTCCATTTCTTTTTCCCTTCTTCATCCTCCATTCCTTTCTTCCTTAAAAACCCTAACTCCATTGCTTTCTTCCATCTTTCATGGCCGACCTACATGACTTTGTGTCTGATCTTCAGGCTTATTCTCCTAGCCGTGTATTCCGGAATACTTTCATCGGCGATGAATCACCAGTGGTTTACTTCCAGCAGGCTTCATCTTCTTCAAGTATGTGAATGATTCAAAATTTTGTTCTTCTTTTTTTTAGGAGACAGTCATGTTTTTTTTTGTTCCCGTTCTTGTTTTTTTAGTAGTCAATCATCTTCATTCTGAGTAATCATCTTCTTTTGGTTCCTGTTCTTCTTTTTTTATGAGTCAGTCATGAATACCCTGCCATTTACATGTTTGTTGGTGTGGTTGGAAGGATAAATTTGTTCTTTTTTTTACCAGACAATTGTGGTTTCTTTTCCAAGTAGTGTTAACTGTTTTTTTGGTTTTTTTTTTTTTGTGGATTAGATGATTTGTTTTGGATCCTTTTGTTTAACTTATTTGAAGTTTTTACACATTTTTTAATATCTTGCATAACCAGGCAACCAATTTGTATTTTCTTTTTGTTTTGTTGGTGTTTGAAACCCATGACTATACAAGTTTATGATTTATGGTATAATCAGGTCTTGGACATATCTGATGGGAAATTGAAGGCTGTGTTTTGGGTTGATGAGATCTCCAAGCTAAACTACAAGGCTTTTGGCAATGTGTTAGCGTTCGATGCTACTTACCAGACAAACAAGTTAGTAGATATATTACACCTAATATATGGAACATGTTGTACATGTGTTACACATGTAGCTCTTATGTTACTACCTTTTCTGTTACCTCAAAACAATTTGTAACATGTGTTACATGTGTTAGAGATCTGCCTTTTTTTTAATTTTCTGACAGTTGTACATGTGTTACACATGTAGCCCTTATGCTAAGAGGTTTTGGAAAAAAAAAAAGATAAATTCATTATTACTTCAAATCGATAGGCAATTCTAAGATGTTTTACACATGTTACAATTGTCCATTGTTTTGTAGTAACAATAAGCATTCTAAACAATAGGCAGTTGTAACATGTGTTACACAAGTAGCTTTTATGTTACAACCTTTCCTAACAAACTTAAGGCGTATTACATGTGTTACACATCTAACTATTAAGATAAATGGTTGTGAAAAAAGATGTCTTTACTATTACTTCAAAACAATAAGCAATTGTAACATGTTACATGTGTTACAAATATGCATTTTTTTACATTTCTGACATACGTACATGTGTTACACATCTGGGCCTTATGGCAGGGGGTTTGGGAAAAAAAGATAAATTCATTGTTAACGATAGGGGATTTTAAGATGTGTTACACATGTTAGAATTGTCTATTATTTTGAAGTAGCAATATGCATTTTAACATGTATCTGCATAATGTTATGAAAAAAGATTCCTTCATTGTTACTTCAAAACAATAGGCAGTTGTAACATGTGTTAGACATGTAGCTCTTATTTTACAATCTTTCCTAACAAACGTAAGGCATATTACATGTGTTACACATCTAACTATTAAGTAAGATAAATGGTTGTGAAAAAAATATATCTTTATTGTTACTTCAAAACAATAAGAAATTGTAACATGTGTTACAGATCTGCATTTTTTAAATTTCTGACACATGTACATCTGTTACACATGTAGGCCTTATGCTAGGGGGTTTGGGAAAAAAGATAAATACAATGTTAACGATAGGGAATTCTAAGATGTGTTACACATGTTAGAATTGTATTTTGTTTTGAAGTAACAATAGACATTCTAACAGGTATCTACATAATGTTGCGAAAAAAGATTCCCTCATTGTTACTTCAAAACATTAGGTAGTTGTAACATGTGTTACACATCTTAAAATTGTCTATCTTTTTCAAATAACAACAGGCATTCTGACATGTATCTGCATAATGTTAAGGGTTGGAATAAGAATATGCATTTTATTTTGAGTTCTGACACCTGTTACATGTGTTACACCGATATGTAACATGATTTTATGCTAACCGCCCACCCTTTTTTTTCCCAGGTACGACATGATTTTTGTACCATTCACTGGTGTAGACAACTACATGCATTGTGTGACCTTTGGTGCTGGGTTGCTTTTAAATGAGACTGTTGAATCTTATAAATAGATACTCCAAGCATTCTTGAAAGCACATGGGACTGAACCCCGGTTGATCTTAAGTGATCAGGACCCGTCGATGAAATAGGCTATTCAACAAGTCTTTACAATTGCTGACAACAATCGCTGACCAGACACCAAATTTTTGACACGTATGATGTACGTGTAACAGTATTTTGGACTTTGCACCTTGATGCAGCAACAAAACTGTTATGTGTGTAAGACACATTATCCAATACTTGTTTTTGTTTAGGTATGCTACTTTTTACAAGTTAATTGGTGATGCTAAGTATATTCTTCGTTACTTAGTTTAAAGTATGTATGTTTCACATGAAACATAAAAAATATCCCGCCCGTGTTTCAACATATATTTTGGTTGTAATTCGAGAATGGCATGGTTGCACTTAACTTATTTCACTAGATGTGTATGTTCTTGTATATGGTACCACTTTTACATGCTACCTTTACCAGCATTAAGTAAGTTTTAAAAACTTTTGTTGTGCACTTAGATGGCGGTTTTTATGTTTAAGGACCTATTTTTGTTTTTTGTTTTTTGAAAAGGGTGCACCCCCGTAACCAATTCAGTAACCAATGAAACCATCATGTATTGCTTGTGTTAAACACTGCTTTTATGTGGTTACTTGGATTATATTACATGACAATGATTCCCATGTGTTGCATATACTTTTGTAACTTATGTTACAAATCACATGTATAGCATGTTTGGATGTATACACGTTACATATACCAAGTGTTTTTCATACACATATATACCAAGTGTGTTTCATACACACATGTGACATGCGTAAGCCTTGTGGTGCATATACTCAAGTTACATCTGTACGTATGTTATTACATACGTATACATGTTACGCACTCTATACTTATGTAACATGTGTAGCTTATAGAATACTAGGATACGTATAGATGCGTTTTGTTTACACACGTAAGTAACATGTGTTAATGACTATCACATGTTACAATTGAAGTAACATGTTGACAAACAGCATACACTTGCATAACATGTGTTAATGAGTGTCACATGTTACAATTGAAATAACATATTAACATGTGTTCATTACACTTATGTAACATGTTTCAATGAGTATCACATGTTCCAATTGAAATAACATGTTAAGATTCGTATATATGTGCCTTGTTTTTATTTACTACATCGTATGTAACACATGTTACTTACATGTTCAACCAATATACTTACGTAAGATGTGTAACACATGTTACAATTTCTTATTGTTTTGAAGTAACAGTAAAGCTATGTACCTTGTTTTCTACTTCATCCTGTGTAACACACGTTACACTTGTTAATGAGTATCACATGTTACAATTGAAACGATATGTTGACCACCCAATGCTCGTCTACTACTTGCTTACAATTGGTAATGAATAAAACATGTTAACTAGTAACACATGTTTAACATTGTGTTGGCCAATTTAATAACTGATAATTGGTAACCAAATACATTTCCCACCATAACAGTTTAACATCCAGATACTAACATATTACAGACAAGACCAAAATAGTCATATTGTATTTTGGGTTATGGCTATAATTTAAAATAAAGAAAATTCGTGGTGACTAGGATAGTTACAAAAACCACCACGCATATATCACCAGCCAATTGAATTCTTATAAACAAAAGTTGTGGTACCCAAAATAACTATAAAAACCACCATAGATGTTCACCACAAAAACAGTATAAAAGACCACACTACCCCAGTCAGTGCGCCCCCCTAAATGAGGCGGCTTCTATCTTGCCTTTCAAAGTCTTAAAGGGTGACAACAGAATATGAGTGGCATATTTCATCCGCAACTTTCTCACCTCCATTTTCCTGCTCCCATTTGTACTAAACCCAGCTTCAAATGGTTCATGCACCTCCCTGAACTTTTCCATGTGCCTCATTAAGAAGATACCGCAGTCTATACCGTTCCCACTTGTGGCTCAATCAAGCTTCTTCCTCTTGATTTCCAAACCCTTGATCACCGAACTCCTTGGATGGTTTACCTCCTCCAGGTAACGTACAAATGTCTCCTTCTGGTAACATAGAACAAAGATCACACTGAGATGGTATACCATGTTACACACAATCTGATGAATATTGGCATTTTATAGTGTACTTACATATTTGTACGGTACTGACTTGTTGATGTAAACATCACTATCCTGTGAAGATGAAGTAACACATATTAGCATGCCTATTGTTACTTCAAAACAATAGACAATTTTAACATGTGTAACACATCTTAGAATTTGCCTATTTTTTTGATGTAACAATGATTTATCTTATTTCCCAAACCCCTTGGCATAAGGGCTACATGTGTAACACATGTACATGTGTCAGAAATTTAAAAATTGCAGATCTGTAATACATGTAACACATGTTACAATTGCTTATTGTTTTGAAGTAACAGTAAAGATATCTTTGTTCACAAGCATTTATCTTAATGGCTACATGTGTAACACGTGTTACAAGTGCCTATTTTTTGAAGTAACAATGAAGGAATCTTTTTGACAATTCTATTGTTACTTCAAAACAATAGACAATAAGCAATTGTAACAAATGTAACACATGTTACAATTGCTTATTGTTTTGAAGTAACAATAAAGATATCTTTGTTCACATGCATTTCAATTCTTTGTTCACAAGCATTTATCTTAATGGCTACATGTGTAACACATCTTACATAATGTTAGCATAACCTCCAGTGTAACACAAGTTACAAACATGTGTTGCATATGTGCAGCCCCTCTTTATGTCCAAAAAAAGGGCTGGTGTAACTATAAATAACATGTGTAACATTGTTACAACATATGTACCTGCTAATTATGCCAGCAAAAAAACACAACTTTTTATATGTTTAATAAACAAGATCATCAACTATTAAATTATGTACTTTCTAAAGGTAATGAAAATGTGATATTCGAGTGAAGTTTATACAAGACAACTAACAACACATCTAAAACAACATTTCAACATTTAAAAAGATATACATTTATAATCAAACAACAACCGAGAATATCAAAAACTCAACATGGTTTTAACACAAAAACAAAAATCTGCAAACTACATAAACATTTACCCATTACTAGAACACTTTGAGCACACAAAAAAATATTAAAAGCCATTTTAACAAAAAAAAATCAAGTCTGAAATGATTTTTCAATATAAAAACTTAAGAGATTGTTGTTCTTGGTGTTCAGATGAACATGATGAAGAGTGTTGTTTCTCTCTCTAAAACAACAACTTTCTCTCTCTAAAACACTTACCGGATCTAGAGCCTTCCGATGAACACGATGAAGATTGTTGTTTCTCTCTCTAAAACAGCAACTTTCTCTCTTTATAAAACTTCGTCTTGTCATCTTTCACACAAATGAAGAGATTGAATCGGGGTGATAATGGTTTGATATTTAGAATTTTGAATCTTGAACACAGAGAATTAAAGATATAGGATGAATGAATCTTGAAGAGAGAGAATTAGAGATATTGGGTGAAGATGGTTTGATAGTGACAAGTTGAATAAGAAGAGAGAGAGTGAGACATGAGGTAATGATGATTATAATGTTATAATATATAATTTGTACCTAGTAGATGTTGTTTTACCCAAATTCCCCTCAATCCATTCATCAACCCAAAGAAAATAATTAATTTAAATCAATAAAGCTTAAAAAATCATGAACCCTTGGATGATCTAGATCAATGGTTATAAATAGGGTTTCTTAGGTTTTCTTACAACAAATAAGTTTTCTATAGATCCTTTCCCTATATATATATATAGGGTGGGGTTCTAGAGTGAACACTAATGTATTTGCGAACTGAGTGAACAAATCTTGGTCATTGATTTACACACGTGGATGGCTAGGATTTCATCATCAAATCGTAAAATACACTAGTGCATTTCATGATTAAATCCTCACCATTGATCTACACATATCAATGGCCATGATTAGTTCGCTCAGTTCGCAAACTATACTAGTGTTTACATATATATATACATATGTGGCCTAGATTGCTCCACATCAACACATGATTTTAGAGCTTTGGAGGGTATGATTGTCTTTTTACACATGTTGTATCATTTCATACACACACCCCAATACAGTGTAAGTCATTTCATTCACCATCATAAGTTTTGTACTTCACCCCACCCTCTTACCAACTCCTTCATCTTTCTCTCTCTAAAAAACATCAAGAACACTTTTTTTTCAATTTTATCAGATTTGAACAAACCATTTCTCAAATACCTAGACGTAGATCTTATACTCATTCCTTTCTATTGAAGCCATGAAATCTGAGGATCGAAGCAATTATCGAAGCTCTTCAAGAAAAGAAAGTAAGGTGTTGCTCTCATCACATCTTTAATTCTGCTTTTAGAGAGAGAAAACTGATGTTTTGGAGAGAGAAACAACAATATTCATCTTGTTCATCTGGACACCAAGAACACACACACAAATGTGTGTGAGAGAAACACGTTTAAAGATCTTACTTTTGTTATTTATGTAATTTGTTTAGATTTATACTTTTTATGATATTTGATAGATTTAAATTCAGAGCTTCGTTTGTTTATTTCAAAATTTTAAATCAAGACCATGAAGAAATTTTTGTGTGCCCAATTTCTTTCTTCAAAAATCCGGTCTTCTTAGTTGTTTCAGATCTATATGTCTTTCAAACATATGGGTTTGAAGCAGATTTGATGTTAGATTCATTACTTTTGAGTTTTTTTTATGAGTTCTTTGATTTTCGGTGATGTTATTTTCAATAAAATGTTTGTCTTTTTTTTTTCATCCTTACCAGGTGGTGATTCTACTAGACGTTTTTTTCATCCTTGTCTGTTTTTAGACGTCTAATATTCGGTGATGAAATGTTGATTTTTTAGACGTCTAATAATCGGCACATCTGTTTTTAGAAACGAAAAGCCAAGTTTGTCTTACAGGACAACCAACGTAACACGTGTTATAGTCTGAACTCCTGTTTCACAGCTAAGCCAAGTTTGTCTTACAGCACAACCAACGTAACACGTGTTATAGTCTAAACTCCTGTTTCACAGCTAAACCATAGTAGCATGTTATAGAGACATGTATTAGGGTATGACGATGTATTAGAGACATGTATTAGGGTATGACGAATTAATTGCAGGTTTTTAGTTATGTGTACTTTGTTAGTTGTTGTTTCAGTTGGGTAAGATTAATTTGCAGGTTTTTATTTTTGTGTTAAAAAGTTGTGCTTGGTTTGGTTGCTTGTTTGGGCTTTTGATCTGAATAGTAACTGTTTTTTGTTGGTTTGGTTGCTTTGTTTGGGGCTTTTGATCTGAATAGTAACTGTTTTTGTGATGTTATTTGAGAAAAAAAGATTTTCTGGCTATGAATGTTTTAATATTTATGTCTGGTTAACGACTTAACGGGTATCTTATCTTTTTGTTATTAGGACGGTGATGGATTCAAGGGAAATAAGATCCAATTCTCGGGACCGTTGGTTTCATCAAACATGGATCAGATGCTCAAGGATCATGACCATGTTTATGTTACAGTACAACACAACTAACACGTGTTATAGGTAGCATATAAACAACAAAGACAGACCGTCAATGGAACCTCCACCGCTTCTTAGTAATCTGTGTTTTCGTTTACTAGTAATATGTAATGTGAGACTCTTATTATTTTGTCTAGGACGTGTTGTTAAAAATGTTCTGGCCTTCTGAACTTCTGCCCTGAAGTCGACCTCAGCATATTTGTGTTGCTTTTGGGCTCTATGCATCCATTTTTGTGTAACTTGCTTGTAGGCAATGTAGCTTTTTACAAGTTTGCCAGTACATTAATCTCTAACACATGTTATGTGTAACTTGCTGAAAGTCTTAACACACGTTATAATAGAGCCTAGACACACGTTATATCAGTTATACTGTTATGGGTATAGTAAACGACCCACCATTTTTTTCTTAGTGCTATGTATTTTCGTTTACTAGTAATATGTAATGTGAGAGTCTTATTGTTTTGTCTAGTACATGATGTTAAAACGGTATGGACTTAACACATTCTGGAAGTCTTAACACACGTTATAAAAGAGGCTTAACACACGTTATATCAGGTATACTATGTTGTTATTAAGTTACTATTGGAGTTTATGCATCCATTCTGGAAGTCTTAACACACGTTATAATAGAGGCTTAACACACGTTATACATGTCAGGCGCGTAACACATGTTACAGTATGTATATACAAATCATGGTGTTTTGGAAACCCCTAGCTTATACATGACACCATGTTGGGTTAAACCAAGATTATAACAGAGGCTTAACACATGTTATCCCAGGTATACGGTGTTACAATAATAACTTGTATGTTCCATATTAAATTATTAACTTGTACACGTGTTACGATCAGTACATGCACATCATGGTGTTTTGCAAACCACTTTCATTTACATGAATACAAGTCGGGTTATAATGGATGCTTACATGTTATCATATGTATACAAGTGGGGTTACAACAAGATTACGATATTAACATGTTAGATCAGTATATACACGTCATGGTGTTTTGTAAACCACTAGCTTATACATGAATACATGTCAGGTTACAAAAAGATTATAACAGTGGCTTAACACATGTTATACATTCCAAAATGTGCAAAACAAATGACCCGTTTCATATTATGTATTCCAAAATTACCGGTACATGTGTTACCATAAATGGCTCGTTTCATATTACACGTTACATACTAACTTGTACATTTATTACTTGTACTAGTTTTACGCTCAGTATCCACATTATCGGATATTTTAAACATCAACAAAAATAAAATAGATATTATTTGTTTTTTTAATTAACAAAGGGTTAACACACGTTATATATCATTCTAACAGGGGCTTAACACATGTTATACATGAACACATGTCAGGTTACATCATGGTGTTCTGTTACAGCATAAACCACCAACACATGTTATAAATGAACGAAGACTTCTTTTCCAAAGGACGTGACTTATTCAATGTCCCTGCATTAACGTCGCCTTCATCCATCCAGCTTGTCAATTCAATATCTTTTATGGATCTGTTTCTGTAAATCAACACACGTTATATATCATTCTAACATGTGCTAACACATGTTATGGGCTTGTCTCTGTAAATCAAGCAACCCAACAAAAAAACAATTATTGTTAAGATCAAAAGCCCCAAACAAGCAACCAAACCAACAAAAAAACCCGTTCAAAATCTCATCCTAAAGTTTTGGATTTATTTAAAATACATGAACATTAACCATTACTAGAACACGCATTAACTCCGCGTACATCCATCCAGCTTGTCAATTGAATATCTTTATGGGTTTGTTTCTGTAAATCAACACACGTTATATAACATTCTAACAGGGGGCTTAACACATGTTATGGGCCTGAGTTTATGAATCAAGCAACTAAACAAAAAAACACTTACTGTTCAGATCAAAAACCCAAATAAGCAACCCAAACCAACAAAAAAACAGCTACTGTTAAGATCAAAAGCCCCTAACAAGCAACCAAACCAACCAAAAAACCCGTTCAAAATCTCATCCTAAAGTTTTTGATTTATTTAAAATACATGAACATTAACCATGGATACCCCATTAACCATTACTAAAACACTTTCAGCACACAAAAACATATTAACAACCATTTCAACAAAAAATCAAGTGTGAAATGATATTTCAAGAACACTTACCGGATCTATACCCATTCGATGAACACGAAGAAGATCTTCAAACCTTCTTCTCACACACACACTCGTGCGTGTGTCTTTGTGATAAAGATTGTTGTTTCTCTATCTAAAACATCAACTTTCTCTCTCTAAAAACATTCATCTTATCATCGTTCTTCTCACACACCCACTCGTGCGTGTGTCTTTGTGATTTTTTCAGACCACATGATGCTGAAATTATCTTCAAATGAAGATCACCATTGAAGGATCACCATTGAAGACCATGAAGTTTTTCTCTTTCACATGATGAAGAAAGAGGAGAGAGATAATTGTGTATTGAAAGATTTGACTAGAAGAAAGAGGAGAGAGATGATGATACTAGTACTACACAAGTGGGTTTTGTCATTTCCAATGCCAAAAAGTGTTTTTCTTCTACCGAAAATGCCCTTCCAGTTGTACTAATGTGTATTATAAGATTTCTTTTAAATATAATTCTTACCAAAATTAAGAGGGCCCTTGATCAAGTGTGATGAAAGATAATCAATGGATGACATTGGGTTTCCATAGTTTTCTTAAAAAGATGAGTTTTCTATAGAGCCCAACCCTATATATATATATAAAGTATAACGTACATTAAGGCTTAACCTACATTAACCTACGCGACCAAATATATAACGTGCGTAATTATTTTTTTCAGCATCATAACGTGCGTGATTATACTCCCCATGCGTGATTATCACCTCCCATGCGTGATTATCACCAAATAACTGATCCCATGCGTGATTATCACCTCCATGCGTGATTATAGCCCTCATCTGACGGTTACCATTGTCGCGTACGTGAAGTATGATAAAGGCTTTTGTATGTTAGCATTTCTATATATATATATATATAGGGGAAGGTTAAAATGAGAACCACCTCGAGTTGTAAGAACCCGCGAGAACCACCCCCGCGGGGGGCCGTTGACCACGATTTTTTTTTTACAACTAGATGTGTATATTTTAACAACCTACGTAAAGTTTGGGTTTAAACGGCGCGCCCGAAGGGGTAGTTTTTTACGCCCAAAGTTTGGGTTTTTTTATTTTTTTTTTTATTTTTCTTTTTTTTTAACCAAACTTTGGGCGTAAAAAACTACCCCCTCGGGCGCGCCGTTTAAACCCAAACTTTACGTAGGTTGTTAAAATATACACATCTAGTTGTAAAAAAAAATCGTGGTCAACGGCCCCCCGCGGGGGTGGTTCTCGCGGGTTCTTACAACTCGAGGTGGTTCTCATTTTAACTTATTCCTATATATATATATATATAGGGAGAGGATCATGAGAAAACTAGATATAAATGAGAAAACTAGAAAACTAACTAAAAACCACTAAAAAGGAGGGGGAGACTTTTAATGAAGGAGGGGTAAAATTGAAAAAAAAAAATATATAACTTTTCAAACATTTCCCGTTTCTTCATACGTTATCATTTTAAAACAAAAATGGCACCATAAGATCACAAATTTTTGTATCTTTCATTCAAGTATATTCGAGCATATTTTTTATGACATAAAAAAATATTTATGGTGTCGTCTTATTTCAATACTATTATTATAGTAGTGCACATGTGCAATATAACATATACTACAATTGCATTACATGCTTAAAATTAGCCTTTTGAGTCTAGTTTAGCTTTTAGGATTAGTTTTTTTGGAGGTTTAGGATTAGACCACCCGTAGTGGTTAAGAAAAATAATGCCCCCACCATGGGGCATTATCCGACACGTTTCATCCCAGTCAGCATGGGGCATTATTGCAAAAGTGGCGTAGTGGGACATTATTCCAATAACGCCCATGGGGCATTATTTCACAATTATTATTTTTTTTTTAATTTAAAACATAAAAATCTTCATTAATTTAAAATAAAAATTACACTACTTGAAATTAAAAAAAAAAACCCCGAAAAAAAATAGAAAATAAAAAACCGAAAAAAAAAGAAAATAAAAAAACCGAAAAAAAAAAACAGAAAATCTTCAAAAGTTATCTCCATCTTTAAAACCATATCTAAACTACAGGGACCAAAGTTGTCAAAACCAAACCTTTTAAACCTCATCTGCCTTCCATCTTCTTCTTCGTTTATTTCCGGCTACAGGGACCAGCACAACTCCTCTGCGTTCCATCTTCTTCCGGCTAACTTTCGTCTCCTTCCCGCACAATTTCCTGGTGTCTCCATCTGATTGGCTGGTGAAACTTGTTCAAAGCGTTGTTTAAACAACGCCAAATCGATTTTTTTTCAAAAATAACGCCTAGCGTAATGGGGGGCCGGCGTTTTAAGGCGTTTTTTTTTTTTTTTTTTTAAACCACACCCCACTACGGGTGGTCTTAGGATTAGGTTTTTGGGTGTGGGGGGGAGGGGGGTTTAGGTTTTTGGGGGTGGGGGGGTTTAGGTTTTTTTCGGGTTTATGTTTAGGGTTTAGTTTTAGGTTTTCGGGAGGGTGGGGGTGGGGGGTTAGGCTTTTGGTGGGAGGGTGAATTTAGGTTTTTGGGGGGTGGGGGGTTTAGGTTTTTGGGGGGTGTCGGTGGGGGGTGGGTTAAGTGGTTTAAGCTTTATGTATTGTGACATCTGTGCTTGTAATCATTATGAACAGTTCTATTATCAATAAAACAATGTTATTTAATCCCAATGTTTGTTTGGTTGTGTTTTACATTTTTCATGTTTTGACTTTTATCCAATTTCAAACTCTATATCGCTTTCTGGAGAGTTATACGCAAACTGGTGCGAAAACGTAACCAGTTTAATGCGACAAATACTCCGGAACATCAACATATACTTAACATACCTTAAATAACCTTTACATAACTTAGAAATAAGTTTTAAAGGCTTTGGTATGGCAAAAACAAGTAAATTCGCTTACAGGGACTAAAGTTGACAAACTGCGAAAGTATGCCAATTTGAACTGTAACAGACATTCCGGAACATGACCATAAGTTAAACATATCATAAATATCCTTTACATAGCTTAGAAATAGGCTTTGAGGGGTTCGGTATGCTAAAATAAACTTTTGGGTCATTCAGGGACTAAAAGTGTCAAAAAGTGCATAAGTTTGCATTTTCGCGCATAACTTACGTTCTGAATACATCTGGACATCTAAAAATTTATGTAAGCACTAAAATATTTTATTTTAGTGTTTTGCTTGAGAAAAATCCATTCGTCACGCAATTTAGATCATTTCTCGCGCTTATGCGCATACCGTCGTAATTAACCGAACATCGCGATCGTACGGACAAACGAACCGACATCCGGCATATTTTTGAGCATGTTTCATGTTCCCTATACTTTAACATCCTTGTGAAGCTTAAAAATGGGCTTGACGGGTGTTAGAAGTGCCAAAACACGACGATACGCGCACAGGAACCAAAACTGCAAAACTGCAAAAAAATATACAAAAAAAAAATAAAAAAATGCATAAACTCGTTTTTAACACCCCTTACACTCT
This sequence comes from Helianthus tuberosus, assembly GCA_030545235.1. Classification (NCBI taxonomy): domain Eukaryota; kingdom Viridiplantae; phylum Streptophyta; class Magnoliopsida; order Asterales; family Asteraceae; genus Helianthus; species Helianthus tuberosus. Next base: position 105,335,620 of record CM060451.1, on the reverse strand, counting down.
CCCAAAGGTCAAGTGCCACATGTTAATCACTTGTGGTGGCCAAAATTAGTTACCACAACATTTTGACAAGTGTACACACTAGATTAAATCACGTTATTCAAGAAACGATCTTAACGGTTACCCGAAATCTATAAATACCCCACCCCCCATGCTTCAAAATCACAAGAACTTTGATTTGAGAAACTCTAAGTTGAAACTATTGTTTCATACCTGAGATTTTTGAATCGAAGTTAGCATTCGGGGACCCTTCGTAAGTATTTTTTCTTTCTTTTCCTTATTTTATTGCTTTTCGAGTCAGAAATTGTTTGACTTTCAGCGTTGACCAGTAATGGTCAATGCGAAGTTCGTTTGAACTTCGCAACGTGATTGTAATCACGATGGTTATAGTCCCTTGGGACTATGCCTACTGATTACCACGTTGTCTAGGGTCGTAGGGTAAGCGATCTAATAAATCGCTTATACCTCGAACCCGACCCATTTGGTCGATCATTAGGATCCGACCAAATACATTAGGTGACCATAGTAGGTAGGGAATAACCTTCCGAGGTTATACCCTATGGTCACATCGTTTAAGTAGTTGTATGATAGGTAGTTTATATGCCTTAGGTAAATTACCAGAATACCTGTTTCATGTATAATTGGTAATTAAGCATATGTAACCTAAACCTTTGTCACATAACTGATTATGTAACATGTTTAGGCATATAACACTTGTCATAGGGCTAGTTAGGCGGTCCGAACGCGTTTCACGCGAACGACGCGTTAAAGTAGCATAAGCTACCTAAACGGGTCGTAATGGGTCGTAAACAATTATGTTAGGTTTCAATTAGTATGTAGGCTTTGTTGAACCATACTACACGAGTCTCAATACTCGTTTGGTTTACAAACCCTAATGCTACCCAGTCTTCCGATATAGGTCCGGTTTATTAACATAGTTACCTATATTAGGTGCCGTTTGATTCCGAGATCTCTAGCATTACTTGGTGGTTATCTTTAGACATCTGAGCAATCACAAGTGAGTACATAGAACCCCTCTTTTACTGTTTTCCAAACTGTTTTGGGGTGGAACACATGTGCCTACTTGTTACTTTCATGCTTTCCTGTTTTCACATCATATACCTGCTATGTTCGTTAGTACACTATAGTACATGATTTCATTACATTTCATGCTAGGTGTGCCCATTGTGTGCATTACTTAGTACATCGTTTTACATTACATTTTATGCTAGGTGTGCCCATTGTGTGCATTACTTAGTACATCGTTTTACATGACATTTCACGCTATGTATGTTCATTTGATTACATACTTAGTGCATTGTTTTCACATGCTTACATTTTGGTATGACATTTGGTTTGTTTACATGGGACAATACATTCATTAACAATGATCACGCCGTTCGTTAGTAGGTAGTGGTACCATAGGAATTGACAACTCCCGTTCCGGACATCCCAGGGAAAGGGGACAGAAAGGAATGACCGAATTCGATGATATAAGACAGATAGACCTTTAATTTGTTTAAGGGTTTATCACCACAGTCACCAGGCTTGGATGTATGCATTTTCACAATACCACATAAATGTTCATATTCAGTATTAGCATGCATTTTCCACAAGACATAATATTGATTTAAACCATGTTTTACTTCAATACTTTGTTTTCGTGCATATGGTTTAGTTGAGACATTTCACTTGCCATACATGACATTTTGACATAGACATTTTACACAAAGACATTTGACAAAGACATTTGACATGGATATTTGACATAGACATTTTGACATGATTTACCTTTGACACATAAACATGATTGACATTTGTTTTACACTACATGATTTATATCTTGACATATTATCCAATACATTTGATAATTGGTTTAGACATAGACATCTTACATTGTTTGGTTTGGTTTGATTAAGTGATTAAGTAACGATGCGTGTGTAATATGATACAAGCATGGTGGATACGCCGCTGGTACTTCCTATATATAAGTGTTTGTATGGTATTACATGTCGTAGCGTTATTTGAATCATTTCAATATTGAGACATAGAACATTTTATACAAGTAGCATGTTTTCACAAGACTTTGTTTTACAATACGGTTTATTTTATACAACTCATTTTACATGGTTATTCATTTAACCATACCTTATTCTTTTACTTATACATATCATCTAAACTTATTGTTTTTCAAGCGATTTACAAAACAAAATCAAATTATAAGGTTCATGACTAAACATTTTTCTTAAACATAAGTCATGAATCCTATTTTCACAAAACCTATGTATCTCACAGGCATTTTTATGCTGACGTACCTATTTTCACATGTGTTTTCAGGAGCTTTTCCATAGGATGTTGATCATGATACTAGGGCGGACCTGTGCCTTAGAGACTTTAAAAGAAGATAGACTATGTGTAATTATGTTATAAACTCTGTATTTCTGTTTAAAACAATGAAACTCTTGTGTTGATAAATAAAAATACAACTTTGTATGCCATGGTTATGAAACAATTAATTCTGTTACAACACTCCCCGACGTTTTCCGCCACGTTTTGTATGATACACGTGGTCGGGGTGTGACAGAAGAGTTGGTATCAGAGCCAATGGTTATAGGGAATTAGGTTATTAGTAATGCTTTGACCTAGACTATAACTTTTCTAGGACCCTAACACAAGTTATCTTGTGTTTAGATCTTAAAACATGCACATCACCTATCCTTAGGTGATTATCAAAACAAGAACCAATTTTTTCCGAAACGATTTTTGAAAAACAATCATTTGTTTTTGGATAATTTATTACAAGGTTTTGAACCCTCTTTTGTAAGGTTTTGAACCCTTTCGGTTTAACTAAAATTCTTGGCCTTGTGCCTTCAAATTTTTAAAATCCCGTCAAGGTTTTGAGTTTTAAATAATGTGAACACGTGCAAACTGGAAGGGTGAATGCCTGTATTCTGGGTTTTCTGTCTAGGCAAGCACTTCGTATACATCTCATCAGACGCGAGACCAGTTGTGCTTACCTGGGAATTCTTGGGATGAGTGTTCACTTATAGGCGAGCATGTCTTCATTATACATTATTTTTGACCCATTTACTTTGATTAGTCACTGTGATTCGTTTGTTTGCTTGGTAATGCGGACGAATGATCACCATCTTTGCTTTTGTTGATTTTGTTTCATCTCATTCTCTTCATCCAAACATCTCACTCGTTTCCTTTCATGTTTTCCTCTTTTAGAATGCCTCCTCGACGCGAGAACCAGATAGCAACTGCTGAATTGGCAGAAATCATTGCGCAGCAGATGGCTGCTCAATTTCCAAATCTCTTTGCTCAATGGAACCAGGCCAACAACAACAACAATGTTCCATGCAAATACAAGGATTTTAACTCGGCTAAACCACTCAAGTTTAGTGGTTCTGAAGGAGCAACTGGGCTTCTTCAGTGGTTTGAGAGCATTGAGAATACTTTTCGCCACGTGCAGTGCCCGGATAATCGCAAGGTCGAGTTTTCTTCGAGCGTGTTTCAGAAGAGGGCTCTTACATGGTGGAATGGGGTAATGAGAGACCGAGGTGCAGAAGTTGCTCTCGCACAGACATGGGCTGAACTTAGAGCCCTTATGATGAGGGAATTCTGTCCTCGCCATGAACAGCGGGCGTTGGAAAAGGAGTTTGATGTTTTGAAGCAAGATAGTGGTGAGCACAGGGCTTATACTGATCGGTTTGAAGAGTTGAGTTTGCTTTGCCCGACAATGGTTACCCCACTTGACAAGGCTATCGAAAGATACATCGACGGCCTACCTGACTCGGTACAAGACATTCTTACTGGTAGTGAACCTGCCACACTCCGTCAGGCGATCGAGTTATCAGCGACATTGACTGAGTCGCAGATTAGAAAGGGAAAGTTACACAGGAAGGGTGACAAGGGCAAGAAACAGTTGGCTGAGAAGGAAGATAGCAAGAAAGGTCAAAACGGGAATGGAAAGGTTTCTGGTTCATCGAAGAGGGCAAAGAAGCGTAAGGCTTCCCAAAACTATGCTGTCACTGCCCAAGCTAACCAGGCAGCTCCCAACCAACCCGCACAGCCTCCAGCGAAGAAACCCTATTCAGGGAATGCACCTTTGTGCAATAGATGCAACAGTCACCACCAGCCGCAACTTCCATGCCGTTTCTGTACTAACTGTGGGAAGTCAGGCCATCTTGCCAATTTTTGTCGGTCTGCTCAGAATCCCGCGGTTCAGAACCCGGCTCAACAAGTTGCTCAGCCTCTTGCTCAGCAACAGGGTCAAGCTGCACGTCCACAATACCCACCTGGTGCTTGTTATAACTGTGGGGATCTGACCCACTACAGAAACCGATGCCCAAGGCTAGCAAACCAGAACCAGAATCAGAATCAGGCTCCGGCTCGAGGCCGAGTTTTTAACATGAATGCCCAAGAGGCGCAGGCAGACGATAATGTGGTGAACGGTACGTTCTTTATTAATAATCAGCCTGCATCTGTTCTTTTTGATTCGGGTGCCGACAAGAGTTTTGTGTCTTTGTCTTTTGAGCCGATGCTTCGCGTGTCTAGAACAAAACTAAGTAAATCTTTGACAGTAGAGGTTGCTAGTGGTGAACCCATTATTCTTGATTCTGTTCTTCACAACTGCCAGTTGAACCTTAACGATCATCTTTTTCCAATCGATCTTACGCCTATGCAACTTGGAAGCTTCGACGTTATTGTTGGAATGGATTGGTTATCCAAGCATCGCGCAGAGATAGTTTGTTCTGAGAAGATTGTTCGTGTGCCGCTTTCGTCAGGCAAGATCCTGCAGGTTCAAGGTGAGAAGCCTACCGTTGGTCTCAAACTCATGTCTTGTTTTAAAGCTCGGAAATATCTGCGGAAGAACTATGTGGCTTTCTTAGCACATGTTACAGAAGATAAAGGCAAGGGTAAGTCTATTTCAGATATTCCTGTCGTTCGGGATTATTCTGAAGTATTCCCTGAAGATTTACCTGGTCTACCTCCAGCACGCCAAGTCGAGTTCCGTATTGATCTCGTACCTGGTGCCAACCCCATTGCTAGAGCTCCATATCGTCTTGCACCATCTGAGATGCAAGAGTTGTCTAAACAGCTTCAGGAGCTCTCTGACAAAGGTTTTATACGTCCTAGTTTTTCACCTTGGGGTGCTCCTGTTCTCTTTGTCAAGAAGAAGGATGGATCCTTTAGGATGTGTATCGATTATCGTGAGCTTAACAAGCTTACCATCAAGAATCAATATCCCCTACCGCGCATAGACGACCTCTTTGATCAGTTACAAGGTGCTTCTTATTTTTCAAAGATTGATCTGCGATCTGGATATCATCAGCTTCGGGTGCATGAAGAAGATATTCCGAAGACAGCGTTCCGTACTCGTTATGGACATTATGAGTTCACAGTCATGCCATTCGGTTTGACTAATGCTCCGGCTGTTTTCATGGACTTAATGAATAGGGTCTGCAAACCTTATTTGGATCAGTTCGTCATTGTTTTTATTGATGACATCTTGATATACTCTAAGACGCGAGCTGATCACGAGCAACATCTTCGTCTTACCCTAGAACTCCTAAAGAAAGAGCAACTTTTCGCCAAATTCTCCAAGTGCGAATTTTGGCTTAAAGAAGTTCAATTTTTGGGGCATGTTATCAACGAACGGGGTATTCATGTAGATCCCTCCAAGATCAGTGCGATTAAGGATTGGGATACACCCTCTACTCCTACTGAAGTTCGTTCTTTACTTGGTCTAGCGGGTTATTATCGCCGCTTCATAGAAAACTTCTCGAAGATTGCAGTTCCTCTAACTGCTCTAACTCAGAAGAAAATGCCCTTTTATTGGGGATACAAACAAGAGGAAGCTTTTCAATACTTGAAGCAGAAGCTTTGCGATGCGCCTGTTCTATCATTGCCTGAAGGTGATGATGATTTTTTCGTGTATTGTGATGCATCGAAATTGGGTCTTGGTTGTGTTCTGATGCAAAGGAACAAAGTCATAGCCTATGCATCGAGGCAGTTGAAGATTCATGAGAAGAACTACACCACTCATGATCTTGAGTTGGGTGCAGTTGTTTTCGCTCTAAAGATCTGGAGACACTATTTTTACGGTACAAAGTGTGTGGTTTTCACTGACCACAAAAGTCTTCAGCATATCTTCAATCAGAAAGAACTCAACATGAGGCAACGACGTTGGGTTGAGCTTTTAAACGACTATGACTGCGAAATTCGCTACCATCCCGGTAAGGCGAATGTCGTAGCTGATGCATTGAGTCGTAAGGAACGTACTAAGCTTCATTGTGTACGTGTTCAATCTGTTATTCAAGCTCGATCCGATATTCAAGCACGCATTTCTCAAGCTCAACAATCTTGTGTTTCACAAGGTTTGATGGATAAGGAATTTCCTTACCACATAACACCTGCTTTGGAACTGAAGGACAATGGATCATATTACTTCATGGACCGTTTGTGGGTCCCAAGCCAGGATGACCTTCGTACCTTGCTTATGGATGAAGCCCATAAGTCTCGTTATTCTATTCATCCGGGCTCAGATAAGATGTATAAGGATCTTCGTATTCAGTATTGGTGGCCTGGTATGAAGAAAGACATTGCCTTATACGTATCAAAATGCCTTACTTGTCTTAAGGTTAAGGCTGAACATCAGCGTCCTTCTGGTTTATTGGTACAACCAGAGATCCCAGTTTGGAAATGGGAAAACATTACTATGGATCTTGTTACCAAACTTCCACGCACTAAGAAAGGTCATGATGCCATCTGGGTAGTCGTTGATCGTCTTACAAAGTCAGCACATTTCTTGCCAATCCGTGAGGATTTTCCTGCTGACAGACTTGCTCAAATCTATGTGGATGAAATAGTAGCACGACATGGTGTTCCTTTGAACATCATTTCTGACAGGGATGCTCGTTTCACTTCTCATTTTTGGAGAACCATGCAATCTGCTATGGGGACCCAACTTAATCTGAGCACAGCTTATCATCCACAAACAGATGGTCAATCTGAGAGAACAATCCAGACACTGGAGGATATGCTTAGAGCTTGTGTGATCGATTTTGGTGGTAGTTGGGATTCACATCTTAAATTGATTGAATTCTCCTACAACAACAGTTATCACACTAGCATCAAAATGGCTCCTTTCGAGGCTCTCTATGGTCGAAAATGTCGTTCACCAGTCTGCTGGAATGAGATCGGCGAGGCCCAAATTACTGGACCTGCCCTCATTTTAGAGACAACAGATAAGGTCAAGAAAGTTCGCGATAACCTTCAGGCAGCTCAGAGCCGTCAGAAGATTTACGCGGACCCAAAACGCAAAGCCTTGGAATTTCAAGTCGGTGATCGAGTATTACTTAAGGTCTCACCTTGGAAAGGTGTGATCAGATTTGGAAAGAAAGGAAAACTTGCACCTAGATACGTTGGACCATTCAAGATCGTCGAAAGAATCGGAAAGGTAGCCTACAGACTTGAGTTACCTCCTGAACTGGGAAATGTTCATCCAACTTTTCACGTGTCCAATCTCAAGAGGTGTTCAGCTGATGAGAACCTCTCCATACCGCTTGACGAAATTCGTGTTGGCAAAACACTGAAATTTGTTGAGAAACCAGTGGAAATCATGGAACGTGAAGTCAAGTGGCTTAAACGCAAGCGCATTCCTTTGGTCAAAGTTCGCTGGGAAGCTAAACGTGGACCTGAGTTTACTTGGGAACGCGAAGATCAAATGAAGGCGAAATATCCGCATCTTTTCCCACGAGTTTCCTCTAAATAAATTTCGGGACGAAATTTCCACAAGTAGGGGAGACTGTGACATCTGTGCTTGTAATCATTATGAACAGTTCTATTATCAATAAAACAATGTTATTTAATCCCAATGTTTGTTTGGTTGTGTTTTACATTTTTCATGTTTTGACTTTTATCCAATTTCAAACTCTATATCGCTTTCTGGAGAGTTATACGCAAACTGGTGCGAAAACGTAACCAGTTTAATGTGACAAATACTCCGGAACATCAACATATACTTAACATACCTTAAATAACCTTTACATAACTTAGAAATAAGTTTTAAAGGCTTTGGTATGGCAAAAACAAGTAAATTCGCTTACAGGGACTAAAGTTGACAAACTGCGAAAGTATGCCAATTTGAACTGTAACAGACATTCCGGAACATGACCATAAGTTAAACATATCATAAATATCCTTTACATAGCTTAGAAATAGGCTTTGAGGGGTTCGGTATGCTAAAATAAACTTTTGGGTCATTCAGGGACTAAAAGTGTCAAAAAGTGCACAAGTTTGCATTTTCGCGCATAACTTACGTTCTGAATACATCTGGACATCTAAAAATTTATGTAAGCACTAAAATATTTTATTTTAGTGTTTTGCTTGAGAAAAATCCATTCGTCACGCAATTTAGATCATTTCTCGCGCTTATGCGCATACCGTCGTAATTAACCGAACATCGCGATCGTACGGACAAACGAACCGACATCCGGCATATTTTTGAGCATGTTTCATGTTCCCTATACTTTAACATCCTTGTGAAGCTTAAAAATGGGCTTGACGGGTGTTAGAAGTGCCAAAACACGACGATACGCGCACAGGAACCAAAACTGCAAAACTGCAAAAAAATATACAAAAAAAAAAATAAAAAAAAATAAAAAAATGCATAAACTCGTTTTTAACACCCCTTACACTCTCCCAAAGGTCAAGTGCCACATGTTAATCACTTGTGGTGGCCAAAATTAGTTACCACAACATTTTGACAAGTGTACGCACTAGATTAAATCACGTTATTCAAGAAACGATCTTAACGGTTACCCGAAATCTATAAATACCCCACCCCCCATGCTTCAAAATCACAAGAACTTTGATTTGAGAAACTCTAAGTTGAAACTATTGTTTCATACCTGAGATTTTTGAATCGAAGTTAGCATTCGGGGACCCTTCGTAAGTATTTTTTCGTTCTTTTCCTTATTTTATTGCTTTTCGAGTCAGAAAGTCAAACTTTGTTTGACTTTCAGCGTTGACCAGTAATGGTCAATGCGAAGTTCGTTTGAACTTCGCAACGTGATTGTAATCACGATGGTTATAGTCCCTTGGGACTATGCCTACTGATTACCACGTTGTCTAGGGTCGTAGGGTAAGCGATCTAATAAATCGCTTATACCTCGAACCCGACCCATTTGGTCGATCATTAGGATCCGACCAAATACATTAGGTGACCATAGTAGGTAGGGAATAACCTTCCGAGGTTATACCCTATGGTCACATCGTTTAAGTAGTTGTATGATAGGTAGTTTATATGCCTTAGGTAAATTACCAGAATACCCTTTTCATGTATAATTGGTAATTAAGCATATGTAACCTAAACCTTTGTCACATAACTGATTATGTAACATGTTTAGGCATATAACACTTGTCATAGGGCTAGTTAGGCGGTCCGAACGCGTTTCACGCGAACGACGCGTTAAAGTAGCATAAGCTACCTAAACGGGTCGTAATGGGTCGTAAACAATTATGTTAGGTTTCAATTAGTATGTAGGCTTTGTTGAACCATACTACACGAGTCTCAATACTCGTTTGGTTTACAAACCCTAATGCTACCCAGTCTTCCGATATAGGTCCGGTTTATTAACATAGTTACCTATATTAGGTGCCGTTTGATTCCGAGATCTCTAGCATTACTTGGTGGTTATCTTTAGACATCTGAGCAATCACAAGTGAGTACATAGAACCCCTCTTTTACTGTTTTCCAAACTGTTTTGGGGTGGAACACATGTGCCTACTTGTTACTTTCATGCTTTCCTGTTTTCACATCATATACCTGCTATGTTCGTTAGTACACTATAGTACATGATTTCATTACATTTCATGCTAGGTGTGCCCATTGTGTGCATTACTTAGTACATCGTTTTACATTACATTTTATGCTAGGTGTGCCCATTGTGTGCATTACTTAGTACATCGTTTTACATGACATTTCACGCTATGTATGTTCATTTGATTACATACTTAGTGCATTGTTTTCACATGCTTACATTTTGGTATGACATTTGGTTTGTTTACATGGGACAATACATTCATTAACAATGATCACGCCGTTCGTTAGTAGGTAGTGGTACCATAGGAATTGACAACTCCCGTTCCGGACATCCCAGGGAAAGGGGACAGAAAGGAATGACCGAATTCGATGATATAAGACAGATAGACCTTTAATTTGTTTAAGGGTTTATCACCACAGTCACCAGGCTTGGATGTATGCATTTTCACAATACCACATAAATGTTCATATTCAGTATTAGCATGCATTTTCCACAAGACATAATATTGATTTAAACCATGTTTTACTTCAATACTTTGTTTTCGTGCATATGGTTTAGTTGAGACATTTCACTTGCCATACATGACATTTTGACATAGACATTTTACACAAAGACATTTGACAAAGACATTTGACATGGATATTTGACATAGACATTTTGACATGATTTACCTTTGACACATAAACATGATTGACATTTGTTTTACACTACATGATTTATATCTTGACATAAACACTTTGACATATTATCCAATACATTTGATAATTGGTTTAGACATAGACATCTTACATTGTTTGGTTTGGTTTGATTAAGTGATTAAGTAACGATGCGTGTGTAATATGATACAAGCATGGTGGATACGCCGCTGGTACTTCCTATATATAAGTGTTTGTATGGTATTACATGTCGTAACGTTATTTGAATCATTTCAATATTGAGACATAGAACATTTTATACAAATAGCATATTTTTCACAAGACATTGTTAACAAACATCTTACTTCATACAAACTCATTTTTACATGGTAAACCATTTAACCTTACATTTACTTATACATATCATCTGATCTTATCGTTTTCAAATGATTTACAAGACAAAGCAAATTATAAGGTTCATGACTAAACATTTTTCTTAAACATAAGTCATGAATCCTATTTTCACAAAACCTATGTATCTCACAGGCATTTTTATGCTGACGTACCTATTTTCACATGTGTTTTCAGGAGCTTTTCCATAGGATGTTGATCATGATACTAGGGCGGACCTGTGCCTTAGAGACTTTAAAAGAAGATAGACTATGTTTAATTATGTTATAAACTCTGTATTTCTGTTTAAAACAATGAAACTCTTGTGTTGATAAATAAAAATACAACTTTGTATGCCATGGTTATGAAACAATTAATTCTGTTACAACACTCCCCGACGTTTTCCGCCACGTTTTGTATGATACACGTGGTCGGGGTGTGACATGTATTAGTACACATGTGCAGTACAACCAAAAAAAAATTTGAACATTTTTTTCCATACATAAAAAGTAGCGATTTTTCTATAAAAAATTGTAAAAAAAAATTGGTATGTTTTTAGTTTTTTTTAGGCTTTTTTGGTTAGTTTTTTGGTTTTCTCATTTAAACTAGTTTTCTCATGATCCATCCCCTATATATATATATAGGATTGAGTTAAAATGAGAACCACTCCCAGTTGTAAGAACCATGAGAACCATCTCAACCAATCAGGTTATGCCAACATAAAGGGTATGTTGGTCATTTACCCCAAATGTCAAATCTATCCTCTCACCTCTCTCCTCTATTTAATGCTCTCTCCTCTCTCCTCTCTCCTCTCTCATCTCTTTTCTAATTAAAGTTGTAAGAACCCGCGAGAACCACACCCCGCCGGGGGCCGTTGACCACGATTTTTTTTTTACAACTAGATGTGTATATTTTAACACCCTACGCAAAGTTTGGGTTTAAACGGCGCGCCCGAGGGGGTTGTTTTTTACGCCCAAAGTTTGGGTTTTTTTAATTTTTTTTAATTTTTCTTTTTTTTTAACCAAACTTTGGGCGTAAAAAACTACCCCCTCGGGCGCGCCGTTTAAACCCAAACTTTGCGTAGGGTGTTAAAATATACACATCTAGTTGTAAAAAAAAAATCGCGGTCAACGGCCCCCGGCCGGTGTGGTTCTCGCGGGTTCTTCTTACAACTCGAGGTAGCCAAACCCCGTTTTTTTTCGAGATACGCTTTGTTTTGATGTTGTTGGCTTTTTATATTTTTTCCCTAGTCGATGACGATAATAATCTATCTATCTGAGACACCTACCGAGTTTGCGTTTTCTGGGTGTGTCCGTGTTTGCGTAAAAAAGTTTTTGTATAAAAAAATGTTAAACCGTAAACTTTTTAACTTAAAACGTAAACTTTTTAACGTAAAACGTAAAACTTTTTAACGTAAAATTAAAAAAAAAATTAAAACGTAAACTTTTTAACGTAAACCGTAAACTTTTTAACGTAAACCGTAAACTTTTTTAACGTAAAACGTAAATCGTAAAAAGTTTTAGGTAAAACGTAAAATAAAAATGTAAATAACGTTAACGTAAAAAACCGGCGCGTAAAACGTAAATAACGTTAAAGTAAAAAACCGGCGCGTAAAACGTAAATAATGTTAACGTAAAAAAACCGGCGCGTAAAACGTAAAAAAACGTTAACCTAAAAAACCGGGGCGTAAAACGTAAAAAACCGGCGCGTAAAACGTAAAACGTAAAAGGTTTTACGTAAAAGGTTTTTCGTAAAACGTAAATAGTTAATTTTTTTTAGTAAAACGTAAAAAGTTTTAGGTAAAACGTAAAAAACCGGCCCGTAAAACGTAAAAACGTAAAACGTAAAAAACCGGCGCGTAAAACGTAAAAAAACGTTAACGTAAAAAACCGGCGCGTTAAACGTAAAAAACCGGCGCGTAAAACGTAAAAAACCGGCGCGTAAAACGTAAAAAAACGGCCCATAAGAAACGGCGTTAAAAAACGGCCCGTAAAAAACGGCGTTAAAAAATGGCGTGTAAAAAACGACGCGTAAAAAACAGCGTTAAAAAACGGCGCGTTAAAAAAACGGCGTGTTAAAAAACGACACTTGAAAAAACCCGGCGTAAAAACGGCGCGTCAAAAATACGTAAAACGTAAAAAGTTTAACGTAAAACTGAAATTGTAAAAAGTATAAAAAATCTTTAAAAAAAATCAGAATTTAAAAATGTTTTAATAAAAAAATTATGTTTAAAAAATAAAAAGTAATATAATAATACAATAAAGTAATAAAAAAACAATAAAGTAAAAAAGACAAAATAGAGTGTTTTTACCTAAATACCCTTTTAGATTATAATACTAAAAACATAATAAGACAAAAAATACTTAATATTATTTTTTAATACTTTTAATCTCATCCATCCATCAACTTGATCTAATGGTCAAAAAGTGGTTCTCATAGTTCTTACAACTGGAGGTGGTTCTCATTTTAGCCATCCCCTATATATATATATATATATATATATATATATATATATTATGTTAGGCATTTTAGATGTGCAAAATTGTAAATTCACAGGTATGTTAAGATTAAGACAAACTGAACACAAGGATTAATTCAACTATCAATTTAATGGTTTGAAATTTTATGAAGTTGGGCCATTAACTAGTTTTTTTTTAACGGCAAATTTTTTTAATCTTGTCGTTTGTGGGACTTGTACCCAAAACTTCCTCATCACAAGGTGTTTAAAGTCTTTGTCTTTGCCGGTGAACCACCACTCAATTGGTTGCTATTAATTATACAACTCTTGGGATAAAAAAGTAAGTCACACGCGATATTAAGAGGCGATATGAAGACGATATTAATACGCAAGATGCTAAGACGATACAATATATTGGGTTATAAAGTGAAAATCTGAAATTTAGCACGAGAGATACATTGTATTAAGACGATGGGATATATTGGTTATAAAGTGAAAGTTCGAAATATAATTCTCCATCATTCTAACCTAAAACCTCATTCCCTCCGATATATCAGTTGTTTAAGCGACACTTTCATCTTAGTTTTTTCTTCACTTTTCGAATCTTATTTAAATTTTATTATTGTAGTGATATTGATCACTCTGTCGTATCACGGAGGGTTCCCTCTAGTGTGTGTATATATATATTCCATAAACAAAAGGTTTTTTTTTTTTGAACAACCAACTGAATGGAAGAGAGTCTCTCCGGACATAATCGGTCACCATTCTACCTACCCGGATTTGATCCCAGGTGTCCTATAAGAATTTCCAATAATTCTTCCCTCTTGCAAAACTTGAATCTGGTACCTATCGTTGAACTTCAGAATAGTTTTATTGCTTTGACGAGCTCTGCTAGACCATTATTATTGGCAACAAAAACAAAAGTTAGGCTTGAATTTTTAAAGTATAAAGAGGAGCTAAGATATTTTGGGAGGGACATGTGGCACTAGAAAATAAAAGCAGCCCAATTAATTGTCTTGCAACAATGCAGGAAGTCCTTATCATTGACCATTTTTATTCATTATATTACTAGCCTAAGATCCCGCGAGTTTCGCGGGTGGCTTAACACAAACATATAATATATATCGGCAATGAGATGAACTTTGTAATGAAAGAACTTTTCAATATAAACGTATAAAAATATGATTTTTCTCACTTAGGTAAATATGTTTTGATTCATTTTTTATAGGTATTGAGATGTTATTGTACAAATGATTTTATAGGAATTTTTAGAACCCGGATAGATTTCATTTTTTTAATTATTTTTTTATAACTTTAGTTATTTGATATATATTTTCTTAAATAAAGCATTTTTAACCAGTTTTGACCTTAACATATATTGAGCAGAACACATATTGACATGAACCTATTTTGAGCAAAACCCGTTTTGACTGACCCGAACCTATTTTGACCTTAACATATATTGAGCAGAACACATATAATCAATAATCAATGAAATAAATCATAGTAAAGCTATTTATGATTAACACATAACTAAATAATACAAAAAGTAATTTATTCGGTACACATGCTAATTGACAAATACTCTTTGCTACAAAGTAATCACCGGTAGGATTAAGTGGTGGAGTTCTTTGCCGGAGATGAAAAAGAACTACATATTAAAGCACGTACACAATCGTATATTTGTATTCTTTTTCAGATGTGGCAAGATTGTCGTGCCAACAGGCTGGGTAATGATAACACTTTTTACTTATAAAAAACATTAAAATAACTTATGTGCTAATTATGATTGAAGAAGGCAGTAGTACTATAATCATAATTTAAATCTAAATATATAACTAATAAAAACAAATGGAGCTTGTATGCGTTAAAAACAAACTTTAGACGTCCCCATTGGTTAGTCTCATTGCCGGTATATATTATATGTTTACACCGAACCTGCAGTTTTATTATAACTAACACCTATTTTGCATCTTATTTGTCTTAACTGTTTCTTCTCAAATAACATCATTTAAGTATTTAACATCCCTTCTTCAAAATCCAATCATTCAAATAACAGTTATGCTACACTTATAAACAATAAAAATACTAAATTAATTAAAAAAAACACAAATTAACAATTCTCCTGGAAGTATTCCAAAAACTAACTTCCGGATCTAACCTATGACATGTTTAATATGGACTTTTTTTTTTATTGGAAATCCAAGCAAGTTGTCCAACAATAAACTCAAAAATTGAAACCCAGATGTGGATGAACTCAAAAATTCATATACTGCCTCAAACCTGCAGCTGCTATTGAAAAGGATTTATCGGCGAATGGAACAATGAATGAAGGCTCTAAATGAACTTTTTGGCGAATGGAACCTGATAAAATAGCAGCCGATTAGCCGAATGCGTTAACATATCCAAATAAACAAAAAAAATCCTTCTTTATATTTAACTTTTTACAGCATTAAGGTAATATAAAGGTACAAAAAGTTAGCAAAAAATGGTGTAGAAAAGTTGAGTTGGTCAAAATAAGACTGGCCTTGGAAAAAAGAATGCAAAGTTCTTCTTCTTGAGAATCATCGGTTGACATAAGTGTCCTCTTCATATGTTTTCTACACCATATGCTTGCATTGTATACATTTAAAAAAGAATATTAGTATACCATGTGTATGCATATATCCTAATCATCTTTTTAATAAAATATTTGGGAATAATGTCATGTTTCAGAACCAAATGACATGCTAAATGCACCATGAAAGTTCTCAAGAACATACAGAGACAGAATCATAATCATTTGAACATTTATTTTGAGACCTAGAACTGGTTATTTCCATGACTTGTCAGAATAAATATAATATATGATTACACGGATTTAAAACTACAAAAACAAAACAAAGTTTGACTTAGACCGTGGGGCGTGGGTTGGGGGCATGGTGCGACACATGGACTATGGGGCACCCAAGACCAAAAGCCAATTTCAAAGGGGTATGGTGGGGCGTGGGTTGGGTGGCGTGAAAAAAAAAACAAATTTCAAAGGGCTAATGCTCTTGGCCAATGAGGTTCCGCCATGTCATGTGGGTAGCCCCGCCCAACGCCCGGGCTGAAACCCCCGCCCAAGGGGCCACGCCCAAACCCAAGCCCACCCGGGGTGGTGATGTGGGCGTTTGTACCCAACCCACGCCCCATATCCCACAGTCTTACACAACCGATGTACTGATGAGATGTGGCATTTGTGGATACCAGCATGGAAGGGATCAGATCATTTGTTTCTCAAGGCCACATGTACATTGTAGTATTGTACCTTATCTTATGCTAACATACATGTTATTTCATATCTATGTTTTGATCAGCTCTAGTCGATCAAACCTAATAATTTTCATAGTAGGAGAGTATATATAAATTCAGCATAATATTAAAATTACTGATATCCCACCGCAATTACCTATCTCAAATGACGGTTCTTGAACGATATCCGATTTTTTACCGCATTAATTGCTTAGCTTCACCACAGTTGCAATCCTCATTGACTTGAATGTCAGATTCGACACCACCAACCTAATGGAGCTTTGAAAGAATTAAGTATCCAGATAACAAATAAATCTAAATTGTATATGATTTACGATTACTAACATAAGTTTTCACTATTGGGACTGGATGCAGGCAAGTTTAATTGAGCTGATATAATAAGGCTATGAGCATCTGCTTTGTCTCACACACCCTAAAGAAGATGACAATATAGTAATCAATTTACAGGTGTGATTATGTGCATGTAATATATAACAAAATCCCTTTGTTCTTCTACTTACATTAGCCTATTTCAGCACAGAGCCCCATAACTTACTAACCCTCAAAAAGCATGTCAACTAATATGCTTAGGCAACTAAAACCACAAGAAGAAATAACCATTTAAAAAATAAACATTCACTTTGACTAAGCTTAATTGTCATACTTTCGGTTATGCTCGATTATATAGAGAAATGATCTAGATCAAGTCATCAAGTGATACGTAAATGAATTTTGACTAATGATTTGTATCCGAAAATGGCACATACATATATATCAAGACAGTAATGCGAAATCATTCAAATAGAAGAGAGACAGAACAGTATATCTATATATTCTTGACACCTATTCCTTTCCTTAAAACATAAACTCAAATTTACTCTACAGCAACACTTGTAAGAGAAAGCAAACATCAATTTACAGACTAACGATTCATTACTCTCTTCTAGATAGCCTATACCCAGATGAAAACCAACACCAAGTTCAATCAAACTAAATAAATAAATAAACAACAAACATGCAAAACCACATTATAACTTGAAGAAAACCATCAAGATTCAAGCAATTAACCAACACCCAGACGAAAACCAACACAAACAACAACACAACAACAACAACAACAAATTCAGTCAAATTATTGTATGTACCTTGTTAAAATGCTCATATTGCCTGTAATCGTAGACCCAAAACACCATATGTAAGATGCTGAAGCCAAACACCTCTCTCGGTTTCCTAAAAAACCAAATCAACTAAAGTTACAAACAAAGTGATTGAGATAATAACCAAATAAAGCACAAGTACAGCTACCAGTTTACTAACCATGGAAGAAAGTATATGAAATATGCATGAATATGATCATGTGGGACCCATAAATAAGAAACTCGATTAGTTTAGTACCTCAAAATCATTCATCAAACATGAATGCTCACAGTTTATGTGCCATGAAGACTTGATGTACAACATACACATAATCACATACATGAAAAACTTGACACTCAGGCTTCCTATAATTCCTCATTTTCGAGTTTGGTTTTGGGTTCAGGTTCCGGTTCCATAGGCACAGTAACATCCGCATTGGTATCTTTTTCATCAGTAGCAAGTGTGTCAGTTTTTTCCTCCGCCACATCATATTGTTGCAGCTGATGCCTTAATCTTTTGATCCCGGCTTCTCTGTCGTTAAGCTTCTCTTCTAAGATTAGCAGCTGAAAAGGAAACGGGTTGAATGAGTTAAACGGGTCAGAAATTATATAATGTGTACTCAAATGGTGATAACATCCCAAATCATTTTATTAAAAATAATTATAATGCTTATTTCGGTAATACAGTTTTTTAATCATGTGTAATACATTGATTATTTATGAATTCAAAAAAATTGACAAAAAGATTTAACGCAGGTTTCTACTGCATCACCAGCAACAGCAAATCAATTGCAGTGACATTTAAAATAAAGAACAAAAAAAGATTTTAAAGGACGCCAAAAATCAGTTGTCATCCTCTTCATTGTTATAACTATTGGAATGACTTTTTCATTAACTTTTTCCTGTTTGGCAAGTATGATTTTATTGCATACTTTTAGAATATGATATTACCTGTTTCAACTCGCCAGAGGCAACAGAATACAAATCAAATCATCAACCTTCATCATCATCACGAAATACATAAACAAATCTGGAACAATGAACATCAGAATACAAATCGAATCATCAAACATAGCTTATCTATAATACCAGAAAACATAAAACTTTGTAGCATCAAAAACCGAATCAGAGATTATTCTAAAACAAACTTAACGGAATTAAAAAAAAAACTCAAAACCCTAAAACAATTTAGGGTAAAAATACCTGTTTCAACTCGCCAGAGGCAACAGAATACAAATCAAATCATCAACCTTCATCATCATCACGAAATACATAAACAAATCTGGAACAATGAACATCAGAATACAAATCGAATCATCAAACATAGCTTATCTATAATACCAGAAAACATAAAACTTTGTAGCATCAAAAACCGAATCAGAGATTATTCTAAAACAAACTTAACGGAAATAAAAAAA
Organism: Helianthus tuberosus; assembly: GCA_030545235.1. NCBI lineage: Eukaryota > Viridiplantae > Streptophyta > Magnoliopsida > Asterales > Asteraceae > Helianthus > Helianthus tuberosus. Next base: position 105,316,480 of record CM060451.1, on the reverse strand, counting down.
AAACTCAAAACCCTAAAACAATTTAGGGTAAAAATTAAGTCGAATTGTATAACTCTTAGATGAACAAATACATGTTAAATCAACGTTAGGGTTTCAAGAATAATCTATTAGATTAAAAAGTTTGGGTTTTTAAAACCCTAATCGATGAACCAATATATGTAAATCAACGTTAGGGTTTCAAGAGTAATCTATTAGAGTTCGTATAAAGATTATCGATTGAAAAAATGAATAAAAAATGGAGAATCTAACCTGCTTGCTTGCGAATCGCGATGGAACATGAAGAGTTTTAGGGTTTGTGTATTAGGGGATGAGAGTAAAGGGTGAGAGGCGTGGATTCAGGGGAAATTGGATGATATCTACAGATGAAAGCGCCATAGTAGAAATCGCCAATGTGATGTCGGCCGAGATTTAGGGATTTTGATTGTGAGAAGATGGAAAGAGAAGAGGAAAAAGGATGGGAATTGGTGATCCCGCCTAAAACAAAGAAAAGAGTTGTAATAGAATGCCAGGTGGCAATAAGTGGTTTAAATTTATGCTAAGTGGCACCAAAATGTTTTGTTTTAATATACATTATAGATATAAAGATTTAAATGAATGATTGCAATTTTTTGTATTTTTTAAAGTTACAAAACATACGAACAAAATGGTTTATTTTATTTAAAACTCCTTGTATTTTTTTCTGAACGGTTAAACTAATCTATTTCTAACTATTTTCATTAACCATCATTACATGTATTTTGAGCTATCTTTTACGTCATATCATGTGTCCTTTAAAGACAAAAACTCTTTATATTTCATTTTTCCTCTTTATGGATAATTTAATGTATCTTTTAACTTCAAAAGTATATTAAGGATATGCTTAATTCGTCTTATAGGGACGTGAAATTATTTGATAACACCCCATACTATTCTTATGAGCATTATAGAGGTATGAATATGGAGACATTTATAGAATAATACTCATTGAGAAGAAAAATATGGAAAGTAATGAATGAAAGAGCATTTAGGGGCTTAACTATTTTATTAGAAATTATAATGTTGATGTGACGAAAAATAGCCTTTTAAGTAGTTTAAAGCACCTCAAGGAAACTTTTGAACTTTCATTAAACACATGTTTTTGAACTTTCAGATTCGATTGTGTTAATCTTTAACTGTTTTGTTAGGTTGCTAATCTTTAACTACCAGCCATGGGGTTAGGGGTTATGTGTGGCAGTGGCGGAACTAGCATATTAAACCAGGGGTATCTCAATTTTTTTTTACCGTGCAATCATACAATATTAATAAAAAACGACAATAAGTAAAACAAATACCTAATAGATTTCAGGGCTGTAGGAGGTGAGATCGCTGGCTGCCTTACTCCTGTTTTTTCTTTGTTCGAACTTCGACCTTTGGTTTTCCTGCGTCGTTACTGTTCCATTGCCGCCCCCCATAATCAACATATAAATGAATCTGTTTTATTATTATTTTTGGTCTTGGACTAATGGGCGAGTTTTATAGGCTATTAAGAATTATGTTTGGGCTTGTAAAAAGACATGGATTTACACTTTATACTATCTTATTTTTATGGTTGATGGTATCCTCGTATTTTTTAGAGGTATCCTTTGTATAAAAACGAGAAAAAAATAACACTGTGAATACGGAGTTGAGCCGTAGCCCGTGCTACGGCTACTTATATGTTGGTTCCGCCTCTGATGCGGGGTACCATTTAGAGGGTGGGCAACTCGCGGTCGATGCCCTCCTTCTTCTTGTATAGGGTTTTACCGGTTTTCTACCCCCCACAACTCATATCGAGTTCGGTGTACCGTTTGTGTGCTTTTTCTTCAGTGGCAGTTAATATACGCGTATGGCTTCTACGAGGAGGGGTCAGAATGTTAAGTCAGGGGTCCCTGTGCAGGGCTCTGCTAGTGGTTTAAGGAACCACCCTTTCAAATTTTCCATGAATGTAAGGATGGCAAACCGGGGTCTGGGGTTTTTTCCGCCTACTTGAACATATGCAAAGCACCCACCTCAAGACAAAAAACCGAAGGCTATCTTTAAAGGAGGCTATCTCCAAGGACTTGGACCTTTTTTTTTATCTTGGGGAAGTTCTTAGGGCAGGGGATAAATGGTTATGTGAAAGGTGCATGATGATGCATGCACTCTGTAGGGGGTGCAAGCATGATGATGAGGTCATGTCGTTTGCCATGGTCTCAGGGATATTGAAGATTTCATTATTGGGATCCAGAAACCATATGTCATTCTTGGTGAGTACCTCAAACCTTCTAAATTGTTGAGATACCAAAAATGCATCAGGTTTCGTCTTTAGCTGTCTTAGATCTAATAAGTGCGATTAGGTCGTACTTCCTAGGTTGGAACTCTATATTTGAAATGGACATTCTAACAAATCATGAAAAAGGTACGAGATTAATATCGAAACTTCGATGACTATTTTACTATATTTGTAACTAATTGATTGTTGGTATATATACATGTGAGTGTTGGCGTCTTATTTTTTGGTTGTATGTTCTTAATTCTTGCTTTATCTTTTTTGTATGGTGGTTTTCATATTTAAGTTGTGAAAGGAATATAAAAGAGTAAAAAGATTTAGTGCAAATAGATTTAGAAGGTATGGTAATGATAGTATTTGGGCCCCTATGGTTTAGAGTATGAGTTCAAGGAGAATCTCACTAAGATATGAGAGAGAGGTAGAGCGAGATAAACTTCATGATTACATTTTGAATAATTCACCCCAACATACAACTACTCTCTTGTGTCTAAATTCAGTTTATTTCCCTTGTAGAATTAGCGATGCACGGGAAAGTTAAAAAAATCTCAATCTAGGACTTTTCCGAAGAAACCTAACAAACACGGACCTTTCTCTTCTTTCTCCTCCTTCACAAAAATAAGCTGTGATCCTCTTAATATCCTTGGACACATACATTTATCTTGGAAATTAATGATAAAACCACTAATACGTTAAATAGATAATAAAGGTTTGACAATTGGTTCAAAGTTTCAAATTGTAGGTAAAACCTTTAAATCACCAACCTTGTTGAACGAGTTGATTGATTTGCTTTGATTAAGATAGTTACTAGTTAGAATAGTTTTAAACTTTTAAATAAGAAGTAAAAGACTTTGAATGAGAAATTTTGCTTTGTGATCAAGCTAAAGACTAATTTACTGAAGAACCCTTCTTTAGATTACAAATGGTATTACCTTTTTTTTTTTGAACGGTTACAAATGGTATTACCATTTAGCCGTCGTAACGTTGTTAGAGCAAACGTATGTTGATAAATATAAAATTAAGACAATACTAGTTGTTTCGGATGTCAAGGTTAGAGGTATATTTTCCAAAATTTTCTCATCTTCCCATGGTAATCTTCTATACTAATAAAAGAAACCAATTTTTGGGCACGTGTCATTAATTGGAGCTATCCTAAAATCTATACTTATTTTATATTAACTAAATAAATAATAAATTAATATTAAATTTTATCATACTTTAATAAAATATTATCCTCAAATCTAAATTGTTAGTTTAATATATTTTTAAAACAAATACCTTTGTTTCCTACTTATCTTATATTAAATATATAAATAATAAATTAACATTAAATGTTATCCTAATTTATGAAAATATAACTTTTTTATTATTTGGTATACAAAATTATATTTATTCAACTCGTGTAAAACGCGAGATTTTTAAAATACACAGGGTTTTTTAATGATATAATTTTTTTTTTATTTGGTAGATTTTTCAACCCGACTATACACGGGTTTTTTAAAGATACAACGTTGTTAGTATTTAGTATACAAAATTACATTTATTTAATCTGTGTAATACACATGGTTTTTAAAGATATAACTCTTTTTTAGATATATTCAACACGTGTAATATACGAGGTTTTTAATGATGTAATTTTTTATTATTTGGTAGATTTATTCAACCCGATTATACACGGGTTTTTTAAAGATACAACATTTTTAGTATTTAGTATACAAAATTACATTTATTTAATCTATGTAATACACATGGTTTTTAAAGATATAATTTTTTTATTATTTGATATATAAAATTATATTTATTTAACCCGTACAGTATACGGGGTTCATAAAGATATAACTTTTTTATTATTTAATATATAAAATTACATTTATTCAACCCGTGTAATACACGAGGTTCTAACCTAGTAGAATTTAAGTAAAGAAAAAACCTCAGAAACTGTAACATAGTTCTTGTTCGTGGGTAATTGGGGAGATTCTATCGTACAATGCGGCGGAAACTCTATATAGGTTACAAATGTAAAGTTGTGAGTTACAAAGTTACACGATCATCGATTTGGTTTGAGTAGCGAAAAAAATATCAAAACCGACTCGTATCCAAACAAAAAAAAACATAACAATAAACAGTTTATATTTTTCAATCATGTTGGATTAATTGGAGAAGTATAAAACTTGTTTTATTTAATTTAGTCATATGAATAATCGGCTAAAAATTACTAGGGTAAAAAAAGGAGTGAAAATCCTATAGATACGTCTGAGGCGGGTTTTGAGTTCAGGTGCTTACGATTGCGAAACTGGGAGAGGTCACAAAGACCACTAAGCTAGTTCCATTATTGCTTATAATTTGTTTTAGAGTAAACTACAGTCTTATCCCCTGAGGTTTACATGCAGAATCACGTTTACCCCCTAAAATGAAAAATTTACAAGGTTACCCCTCATGTATGTCTGATTTAATCATTCTAGGACCTTGTCTTCTAACGCCATTAACATCAAGCATCTTGTGGTAACGGTCAAAGGTTTACATAGGTATTATGGTAATTTCCTATGACTTTACTTAATCAAGTCAATTACAAACCTTCTATTTGTTATCCTAATTTCATTTTACACCCTAAGCATTCATACCAAACCACTATCCATTGTCGTCAAAGAATTCCGACGATAGACCAAGAATTTTGATTGTCGTCGACATTTTCTCCGGTGAACCTTGCTACAATGCCGATCAAACGATATTCATGAACCTTCTACGAACCATTCGAGGTATATACCAAGTTCATTTGATTAACAGTTTACTTATAGGTAGTTGATTAGAAATAACAGGGTTTAGGTGTTTAATTATGGGGTTTTTATTAAGATTAATGATCGTTGATAATTTTCAATTAAAACAAGTAAGGGTTTATTGTTCATTTTCGGATTATGGGTTGTTTAGGTGTTTACAGGGTTTACATGTTTACAAGATTATGGGCTGTGTATTATGGGATGTTAATGATCGTTTCTAATTATTAATAAATTGTTCGCCGCGAAACAACCGTCGGTCAAACCCACGTTCAAGTAGATCCTGACCGTAATAATTCAGGTGGTTACCTTCAAGATTTAATCTCATCCGTTCAAACCCAAGAAATTGGCAGTTTGATTTTTCAACGCAAGTTAAGTTTTGCTGTGTTTTCTGCATGTTTCTCGCTACGTGGGTACGCTCTCTCAACCTTGTCAGTTCATCTTGGATAACTTCTACGTGGTAGTTAGCATACAAGATGTATATATATGTCCGTGAATGCTTTGCATTACATCCTTTTTAATAAAGCATATCACTGTAAGGTGGTTACATATTTTATGTGTTAATGATGTTTGTTATGCTTCGATAATAGTTTCTTATTTAGTTTGTTTGTTTTGCTTCAGTTATGATCGATGGATAATGTTGTGTATGATGAGGATTCAATTTCGGGGGAAAATGTAAGATGTTAATTTATATGGTATTGTGTTTATTTAACCATGTTTGTTCATTTGAATAATGATGCTTTGTTTTTCAGTTTGCTGGGTTGGACAGCGTTGTGGAAATGAAGCAGCCAGCAGATATGATGTCTTCTAATATAGTTGGAAATGTAATATCATTTTGTTTTGTCAAGTATTGGGATTTACATAGCATTGTGTTTTTTAATATTATTTTTGTGTTTGTAGGAATCCTTTGTGTTATTATAGTAAAAAATCATTGACATGCTTTTTTTTGTCAGGTTGTAGCTGACGAGTGTGTGGATGGTCATTTGCATGAATTTTCTTATTGCTCTAATGAGAATGTACATTTCGTAGCAAGTTTATGATGAAGTTTCTGTTATTATTTATGATATTGTGTGTTACTTAGAATTATTGTGTTATTTACAGCTATTGTGTTTTTTGTGATGTTTTTTTTGTTTTTGTTTTTTTTTTTGTAATATACAGTGGTTAACAGTTGTTTTTTTTTTTTTTTTGTTTTCCAGCTTGTGGCTGACAACATTTTAGTGGATGATCATTTTCAAAAGTTGAGTAAGATATCTGATGAAACTGGAGATGTATGTAATAATTCTATTATAACTGTAAAGATAACATTGTTTTAGTTCAACATGGTAGTTTATTTTATTAATGAGTATATTGTTTTTCAGTTTGAAGAATTATTTGGAGTACTTCCTGACTTGACTATGTCTTCAATCGGAGCTGCAAAGGTAAATCGTTTATGTTAAAGTATGTAAATTATATTGTTAGTGATAGTTGGTGATGTTTATGCTGAATCTTATTATGTTTGCTTATATTTTGTTTTGTAAATTTCAGAACAAATCTAAAGGCTTTGACTTGGAGTTTGGTGCTTTGGTTGGATGTCCCGACAATTCTATAAAGCATGAGATGAACAAGGTTGGTTCCATATCTATATGTTTAGTTAATATTCTAGATGAGTGACTGACATATTATTCTCTAGCCTCGTAATTTCAGAAGAATTAATCAAAGGGTAAAGGCGCTGAAGAATTGGAAATGGGATGAGGTGATTGAAATCGACAGTTTTGGCGAAGATTAGTTATGTTGTTTTTTATGTATGATGATGGTTATTGTATTTTGGTAATGATACTGTGTTGAGTTGGAGTTTTTTTTTGTGTGTATTTTCCTTTCCCTTAAACATGCATGTTTTTCTTTGTTTGTAATATTTTCGTTATAATTTAAAGGGTAATTAATATTTTTGTTGATTCATGCATAGTAAGCCGTGTACCAGTTTAAGTTTCCCGTGTTTAATTAATGGTTTGTGTGTTTATAGTAATAACTGTATGTAAACGTGTGTCTCTTCAGTTTTTTGTATGATTGTATCGTTTCCCGGAGCAATTTTTACATCATGTAACCGTTGCTGCCATTAATAGTTCCGCGTTTGTGACCATAAGCCTTTTATATATATATGCAGACATTTCATGTATATCGTATCTCAAGTTATTTAAGTTTTTCAATGGCTTCATCAAGTAATCAAGGAGAAGATTTGAAGGAACTGTTTTATAAAGCAGTGATGGAAGAATTGGAGGCTGAGTTAGAGTTTTCTAAAGATCTGAGGAAATGCTTTCATTCTTTGAAGACTAGAGTTGGCTCTTGTGATGATGTAACTGAGACGTTGCGTTTATTGCCTCCAACTGCTGTTCGTGACCTGGCACTTTTGAATAATGGTGAGAGTGGGAACAAAGATGTTCAGTTAATGGCACAGATGTTAGAAATATTTAGACAAGTTAATGAGTCAATGGAGTTGAAGCGTAGGTTTTTACTTTCCTTATAAGTAGTTTTGTTAAGTTTAGTCATAGTTGTTATAGTGATGTGGTTTGTATTCAATTATTAAGAGTTATTGGTGGTATTTTTATTTTAATGGAATGTTTTGATTTGTTTCTTGAAAGTTAGTCTGGGTGAATTGTGTTTTTTATTATGTCGTTCTTTTATTGTGTTTATTTGATCATATATTATTTCAAACATTTAATTTAATATCTTCAGTTTAATTTCTTCGAGCGACCATCTGGAGAATTGTATTTGTTTTGGTTTATTTTGATGTTAAATTGTGCCTGAATATAGAGTTGCACACATAAAAAAAGCACTATCTATATCATAAACATCTTTGATAGATTAGTCAGGTACTATCTATACTATCTATAATAAGAGATTATGAGCTGATGTAAATTTGCCTATGTGTCAACTTCTAAGGTATGCCACATGTCAATGATGATGTCATAATTCCGGTTTACAATTTACATTGTTGGAATTGAACCTTAACAGAGGAACAGTTGATTAAGGCGAAAACCGGTTCAGAGCAGTGGAACCAGAATAAGCAGTTGTTAGGCTTCAGACGTTCCCCTTGACAGTGGTTCAAACAACTGCTGATCTATAATTCTGATTTGTTTTATCCACTGCTTAGCACAACAGCTGATGTGAAGACCAAAAGAATGCCAAAGACTAAGTACTGCTCTTCCAACTTGTGTGATCGACCAAGTAGCATCAGGCTGAGGGGAAGTTTTAGTTTGTAAGCATGCAATGTAATCTTTTGATTTGATTTGTAATCTTTCGATTGATGAAAAGCATGTGTTTATCAAAACTATTTTCCTCCTTGATTGTGTTTACAAAGTTTGTGTTCATTTCTACTGCATAAATCATTGAATCATATTCATTCATTGTTCATCTATTACAAAATCAATTTAACAATCAATTCATCTATTACAAAAAACACAATGATGACGACATCTGAGCAGCAGATGTACAAAACAGATGTTAAAGCTCATCCACTGATATACCAACAGTTGCTGATCAAATTAAACTTCAAATCCACTATAAGACAGAAAGTTGGGTAGTGTCATATAAGAGGAGCTTCAACAGTTCAGGGAAAACAAGTTTGAAAGAAAAACACTAACAAACGAAATACTAAAAGAAAAAATATTGGTTCTGATAATACCAATAGCGGAAACAATACCATTCAGTTGGATTGGCTTTGGTTCATTATGTTAGGGAGAAAAAAAAACTGTAAAAGGCGAAATACTTAATAAATAAAAGTAAAGTAGAGTAATTAAATATGTATATCAACAAAGTTAAATCTTGTCCTTTCATGATCTACACGCACTTTATATTTAACCCGACTCTTTATTGAAAAAATTACATCGCCATCGAATGAAAACGTATTATATTTGACCTGACTCGCTTTCGAATACAGTTTACGAATGTTCATAAAATAAGTATAAAACGTATTATTTTTTACCTGACTCACCTGAGAAAAAAGTTTATGTCAAAACGTGAATTTAAAATGACAGGTACGTTCAAACTGTGATACACAACACACTACGCCGGCGGCACCTTAGTTGTTTATAGCGGACGACACATTATGTGATGTGCTGACCATATAAAACATATGTTTGATGTATCCGATCAAACTGAGTGTAACCTATATAATCATTTGTGGTTATAATGTACAATGATGACAATAACGTTTGATGCACGCACGTGACATTACACTTTTTTACTTTGTTACACACGGTACCTTCGTGACATTAACGCCATATATATATATATATATAGATGATAAGGTAAACTGCTGTGTTCATTTCAAAATGTTTGTAGAAAGGTCAATATTTGCTAACATGGCAGTTGTTTAAGATTGTGTTAATACAATGTTAAACTGCTTTCATTATCAGTTTTTTTTATATAAGTTACGTGGTTGGTTAGTTATATTTTATCACCCGGTTGTGTTTGAAAAGCGGTTGTATTAATTGTGTTTATTTTTAAACATTTACATATCAAATTGTCTCAATTGTGTTTCATTTATTATATTTTATATTGTAGCCCCATAGATCATAAAATGGAAAAGCTTGGGTTTGCAATGATCGTCGATGAAATATTCACAAGGCTTCCTGCCAAAGCAATTGGTTGTTTGAAATGTGTTTGCAAAGATTTCCGGACGGAACTGTCAACTCATTTTTTTGAGATGATGCATTCTTGTCGAATTGGAAAGTCTCTACATAAGAAATATATCTCCTTGTCAAATATGTCAATTGTTGTTGACGACGTAATAGGTGGGAATTTGGATGTGGTTACAAGCAAACAGATCACTTTTCCTGGCAATGTTGACCCTAGATTCTTACGTATTCTAGCGTCGCTTAATGGGTTCTTGTTAGTGTCCTCTGAACCGAGTTGCTGTGAGCTGATCCTTTGGAATCCAACAACCAGGTGTCATAAGTTGTTGTCCGTGTCAGACTTTTGTCAGTGGTATGTTCGAAACAGTGATACAGGTGGAATGTATTTTGATGAAACCAATGATCTTAAAGTGCTTCACATAAAATATTTTTTTTGAATGTCGTTACTGCTCGTGTTTATTCACGACGTCGTGAGATGTGGAGAGAAATAGATTTCTTGAGGGGAGCTAATTTCGGTGGTCGGGGTTATTCATGGTCTTCCGGAATTTATTCTGGCAAAACCATATATTTCGTGTGTTCAAAAAATTGGTATCCCGCTTTGGAGAGGTATATAGTTGCTTTCGATGTTATTTCCAAAACTTTTAGAAGCCTTCGTTTTCCTGAAAGTTTGGAAGTTACTCCTTGGCGAGGAGAATTTCTGAGCATTGCAAAGAAGCTCCATTTTATTGTTGTTGAAAGGTCTCCCGAGTTATCTGTTGCTTTGTACAAAGTTGAAGATGAAGCCTTCATCAAGATGTTTTCTATCAATAATCTTCAAATTATTGGTTATGTAGAAAGTTTCCATTGGTCCAATATATTTCAAAACAACAAGTGGTTGATAAAAAACATTTGGAGTGGTGCTGTTGAAGCTGACCTGAGCAATGAAGTTTTTAATTACCTCCAACATGTTGATTCCTACATTGGTGCGAAACGAGCATTATTTATCGAGACCACTGTTTCGCTGATCGATTAGAAATTATTATGCTATATTATAGGGAATGGTGATTGTTTTTTTGAATTTTGTTTATTGTTTCAAGTAGTTCCGTTATTCCGTATGTATAAGTGTATTAACAATTGTCTGCATGGAAATTTAATTCCAATTGGTGTTATTTAATCATATATTATTTCGAACTTTTAATATTTTCATTTTAATTTGTTTTACTATATATGTAGGTAAAGAAGTCCTACAAACCTGATATCATGAATTTTGTTTTTTCCAATGGTTTGTGTTTTACCAACGAAATTGTATTTTGGTAGCATACATCGTGTATTTTTTGGCTTTTGTGTAGATTCTGATAACATCAATTACTTTTTTTTTTGTATATGTATCATGTATGTTTATCATTTAGTACAACTCATTCATGGGTGCTAAAAGGCAGTTGTAGAAATATATGGTATGTTTATCATTTGGTACTATCCTTCTTTTGTATAAGATTGTGTTATTATATTAAATGAAATCTTTAATATGTGTAATTTTAATATATGGTATGTTCTAGCGGTTTATAATCCAGGATTTTAGGTTAATAAGTTGTTGTAGTCTTTCTTGCATGTTCTCCTACAAAGATGGAAAGGTAAACTGCTGTGTTCATTTCTTAATAAACCTCTTTTAACCGATTCTAACTCATTTTTGATGTAGAGGTAGTTAACTGGAATGGTTATTATTGTGTACTTTTTTTAAGAAATTGTGTTGTTTTATGAAGAGTGATATTTTCTCTTATTATATGACAATGTATGTGTTAGAACTTTTGTATTCAGGTTTAACTATTCCTTTGTAGTTGTGTGTCTTATTTTATCTTATTGTATATCATTAAATGCTGTCTTTATGAAAGATTTTAGGTTAATAAGTTGTTGTAGTCTTTCTTGCATGTTCTCCTACAAAGATGGTAAGGTAAACTGCTGTGTTGATTTCAAAATGTTTGTAGAAAGGTCAATATTTGTTAACATCAGCAGTTGTTTAAGATTGTGCTAATACAATGTTAAACTGCTTTCATTAACCGTTTTTTTTTTTATAAATTACGTGGTTGGTTAGTCTTATTTTATCACCCGGTTGTGTATGAAAAGGGTTGTATACATTGTGTTTATATATAAACATTTACAGATCAAATTGTCTCAATTGTATTTCATTTATTATATTTTATATTGTAGCCCCATAGATTATAAAATGGAAAAGCTTGGGTTTGCATTGATCGTCGATGAAATATTCACAAGGCTCCCTGCCAAAGCTATTGGTTGTTTGAAATGTGTTTGCAAAGATTTCCGTAAGGAACTGTCAACTCATTTTTTTGAGATGATGCATTCTTGTCGAATTGGAAATTCACATAAGAAATATGTCTCCTTGCGAGGTCTGTCAATTGTTGTTGACAACGTAATAGGTGGGAATTTGGATGTGTTTACAAGCAAACAGATCACTTTTCCTGGCAATGTTGGCCCTATATTCTTAAGTATTCTAGCGTCGCTTAATGGGCTGTTGTTAGTGTCTTTTAAAGCGAGAAGCTGTGAGCTGATCCTTTGGAATCCAACAACCAGGTGCCATAAGTTGTTGTCTGTCTCAGACTTTTCTCAGCGGAATGTTCAAAACTGTGATACAGGTGGAATGTATTTTGATGAAACCAATGATCTTAAAGTGCTTCACATCAAATATCATTTGTTGAATAATGTTGTTACTGCTCGTGTTTATTCACGACGTCGTGAGACGTGGAGAGAAATAGATTTCTTGAGGGGAGGTAATTTCGGTGGTCGGGGTTATTCTATGTCTTCCGGAATTTATTCTGGCAAATCCATATATTTCGTGTGTTCAAGAAGTTGGTATCCTGGCCCTTTCGAGAGGTATATAGTTGCTTTCAATGTTATTTCCGAAACTTTTAGAAGCATTCGTTTTCCTGAAAGTTTGGAAGTTACTCCTTGGTCAGGAAAATTTCTGAGCATTGCAAAGAAGCTCCATTTTATTGTTGTTGAAGGGTCTCCCGAGTTATCTGTTGGTTTGTACAAAGTTGAAGATGAAGCCTTCATCAAGATGTTTTCTATCAATAATATTCATATTATTAGTTATGAACAAAGTTTGCGTTGGTCTACTATATTTCAAAACAACAAGTGGTTGCTTAGAAACATTTGGATTCGTCCTGTTGAAGCTAAGATGAGCAATGAAGTTTTTAATTACCTTCAACATCTTGATTCCTACATTGGTGTGGGACAAGCATTATTTATCGAGACCGTTGTTTCGCCGATTGATTAGAAATTATTATGCTATATTATAGGGAATGGTGGTCGTTTTTTCGAATTTTCTTTATTGTTTCAAGTAGTTCCGTATGTATAAGTGTATTAACAGTTGTCTGCATGGATATTTATTTCCGATTGGTGTTATTTAATCATATATTATTTCGAACTTTTAATATTTTCAGTTTAATTTGTTTTACTATATATTCAGGTGAAGAATGCTACAAACCTGATATCATCAATTCCCTTTTTTTGTATATGTGTCATGTATGTTTATCATTTAGTACAACTCATGAATGTGTGCTAAAAGGCAGTTGTAAAAATAGATGGTATGTTTATCATTTGGTTCTATCCTTCTTTTGTATAATATTGTGTTATTATATTAAATGAAATCTTTAATATGTGTGATTTTAATATATGGTATGTACTAGCGGTTTATAATCCAGGATTTTAGGTTAATAAGTTGTTGTAGTCTTTCTTGCATGTTGTCCTACAAAGATGGTAAGGTAAACTGCTATGTTCATTTGTTAATAAACCTCTCTTAACCGATCCTAACTCAAATTTAATGTAGAGGTAGTTATCTGGAATGGTTATTATTGTGTAATTTTTTAAGAAATTGTGTTATTTTATGAAGAGTGATTTTTTCTCTTATTATATGACAATGTATGTATTAGAACTTTTGTATTCAGGTTTAACTATTCTTTTGTAGTTGTGTGTCTTATTTTATCTTATTGTATAACATTAAATGTTGTGTTTGATGTGTAATAAATATTTTGTGGCAGAGAAATGAATAAATTCCCTTTATTGGATTATAAGCTAAGTATCCGGAGTGTTTATGATTGTGTGTTTATATAGTATTGTGTTTTTTATTTTATATGGTATTATGATTGTGTTTTTTCTATATTATTGTTTTTTTTATTTTACATGCTATACTTTATGTATTATTTGTTTTACATTATGGTATGTATTAGCGGTTTACTACTTACTTATGTGCTGTCGCCCATGTTCCTACAAATCTGGTGTCATCAACTGCTTTTTATGGTGTATAAATATCGTATTACTTGATTATTTAATAAACATATCATATTCGATTATGTCCAGTTTTATTCGCAAGGTTTGTTTAGTTCATATTCTTTCTTTTTTGAAAACAAGTGCATTGCATTATGTGATAATTGTCTGCATTGTTTTTGTATTACATTCTGAGTTACTGACAGCAAAGTTGATGCATTACTGCTTTCTAATTCTATCGGGTTGCAGGCGGTTATGGATGATTTTCTAAAGAATGTTGTTTTTAGTAACATCGATGATGTGTGGGAAATTAGTGAGGTAATCATAGACCATTTCAAGTTTCGTATTTCAATATTTACATTAGATGTAAGTGGATATATTTATATTTTTTACAGCCACGATGTGTTATCATACTGGGTACCGTAAAGGAAATATCCAAGGAGGTTGGTTGGTTTTCTTTGAAGTGTCCTAATTGTTTAAATGAGGCTTGTACAAAAAACATGGGTTTAACTAAATCTGACGGAGGTTGTGATGAAGACCAACATACGTTGTATGTGTGCACTAATGAATTTTGTCGAAAAAATGTTATTGATGAACCGGTTTTAAGGTATTGTTATTATTCTGTTGTTATTTACGTTGTCATTTTGTCATTGTAACTTTTTTCATCACTTACCTTATTTTGGTTTATGTAATTCGTTTTAATTCAAATTAAGTTGTTATGTTATCAATTAGATTGAAGGTTCGTGTTGAGGATAGCAGTGGTGATGTATCTCTTATTTTGTTTCATAATACGGCTAACCATGTTATCGAGAAGTCTGCAAAACAGTTGATTCAGGATAACATAATGGTAGTATATATTTAGTTTCTATATCTCAATTTATATATTTTTTGTAAGCTAACTTTTTGGTTATATATCCTGTCTTTTATGTTTTCAGGATGATGGTACTGTGCGATTTCCAAACGAATTAAAAACTTTGGTGGATAAATTGTTTGCATTCAAGATTGAAGTCAGCGAGACTAACTTGACATATTGTGATGAAGAATACGAGATTCAAAGAATAACTGACGATGAACCAGTTGTTGATCTGGTTAAACAAATGTCTGGGATTAGTCAGGTACTATGAACTTTTAACTGAAGTATTATAGTTGTCTTTAGTAGTTTAGTTAATAAACTTTTTCAATCTTGGTTTAGAGCTGTATGGCTGATGATAAGAAGAATGGTACTCCAATTTCGCTTGTGATGAGTTGCGATGGTGATTCAATTGATAAAAAAACATGTTCAATGGTTTGTAAAGATACGACGTCTAAGCGTAAACTGCTTGATCTTTACAATTTGGATGTCATTTCGAACTCGAGCATCTGTGAAAGTACAAGTAATAATATTGTGGAGACCGTGAAAGATGTTGGTAAGAAAGAGATTAAGTTTACCCATTTTAATGAGTGAGATGTAGTTTCTTTTGTTTGTTGCATTTTAGAGTGATGGTTTTTATGTTTTGTGTTTGTTCAATGTTTTTTTTTTCTGGACATAAACTTTCTCTTTTGTTTTTTTTATTCACGTATGTTTTGATGCTGTTCAGCTTTCTTATGTGTGAGTATCTGAAGTTCAGTTTACGTATTGGTTGTTAATAATAACATGCTACATTAGTTAAGTTGTATATAGAAAAACTTATAAGAGGAACATAAATATAACCATTATTCATTGACAAAACTACACATAATAACAAAATTTGTCAATACATTAGATGTGGAATCATATTGGTCGTTAAGTATGAGATCAAAAAGCAAAAACATAAGGAAGATGTCCTACTATCATGGAAAGAAACCCCATACCAACAGCTACATGCACATCAATCAAACTAATTTGCATTCAGTCTAATAAGCCAGAAATTTAGTAAGAGCTTGCTTTCCTTGGTTGGTTTTTGCTATGTATTGGTCAGCTAAGCTGTTTGCTTTATCAAGAAGATCCTCTGTCTCCCTTTCTTCATCAGACAGAAGCAATCCAGCAATGTACTCTTCATGTGAAGGTGGGTTGCTCATGATCTTCATTTTCATCTTCTTATTCTCCCGTAGTTGCTGTTGAAGTAGTCGTGTTATGTCAATCAAGCTGTCTCTGATCTCTCTTTCTGTGTCTTCATGTTGACCTTTGAATCCTTCATAGATATCCCTTTTAACTTGGGACAGTTCAGACCAACCTTTGGAGTTTGATGTATTCATTGTAGTTAGAACAGAGAAGAGTTGAGTGAAGTTAGAGAGTCGTTGAAGAGGTTAGAAAAGGATGTAGTTAGGAGGTATTATATATAATAGGATTAACAACTTGTGTTAAAGAAGAGTAATGATTTGTTATTGGCATCCGAGCTAAGATGCAATGATGATTTATTGAAATGGTCTTTTCATTTGCAGTTGAGTCTTTTCAAGTAATTAATGTAAAGTGGTTTAGAACAATATAAGATATAAATATATAAATTGTGTTTTTCCAATGTCCGTTATTTTTATAGTCTAGAGAACTTACATGATATATTTTAGTTGTGTATATATTCTAAATTATAGTTGTTTTTTTTTCATATGCATTGTGTTATACGCAAGCCAGTTGTTTGTTATGGTATGATGTTGTGTTTTTTCTTATAATTTTTTTTTTGTTCTACTTCATTGTGTGTTTTATTGTGTGAGTTGAGTGAAGATAAACAAAGGTTGAAAAGATGATAAAAAAAGATGTAGTTAGGAGAAGTATTATATATAATAGGATTTAATATTGGGTGAAATGATTACAATTGAATTTACGTTGGACTAAGGGTTATATGCAATTATCGAGTATGAAATGGTCTTTTTCATTAACAGTTTAGTTGTTTGATAATACTCTATGTAAGGCGGGTTTTTTTTTGTTAATATATTGTTGGTTTTTATATTCAAAACTTATTAAGTCAAGTGCTGTGTTTTTTATTTGTGACGTGGTAGTTTAGGAGTTACTACAATAATTGAAGTCTTTTACTAAGTAGAGTCCCAGTTAAGGCAGTTTCTTACGCTTATTTGTGTATTTACTTTATGTATAATTTTATCTTTTTAATGTATGTTATAGCATGTCAGACATTGGAATCGAAGTTGTTGTTTCTGAAATACTATCCAGACTCCCAGTTAAGGCAATCGGTCGTTTCAAATGTGTTTGTAAACAATGGCGTGATGAGTTATCAAGTTGTCAGTTTGCTGCTTTGCATTCTAGCCGGATTGGTAGTTTAAAATGTCGGAAACGAATCACCATTCAACCTCTATCAATATTTATTGATACCATAGTGGATGGACGGGTAGACATTGGTTCAAGGAAAACTATTTGTTTCCCTGGTAAAAGTCGGCCTTTGTTGTTACATATTATTTCTACTGTTGGTGGGCTTTTATTAGTTTGCAACGAAAGGCCTTCATATCAGATGATGCTTTGGAATCCAACTACTATGAGTTTCAAAATTTTGTTCGATGAGCACTCTGATCGTATATATGATTGGCAATCGGATGCAGCTGGTATGTATTTTGATACATCCTCCGATCTTAAAATATTACACATTAAACGTCGCCATAATTATGATCTTGCTCGTGTTTATTCACGACGACTCGGCACTTGGAGAAATGTAGATTTTTTTATTGGGAAAAAATATGCAGCGGGGTGTTATATTTGGTCTGTTGGCTCTTTTGTGAACAATACCTTATATTTCACTGTTAAACAAGTGAGGGTACGGGGTGACATTCATATAATTGGTTTTGATGTAATTACTGAATCGTTTAAGAGGTTCCCTTTTCCCCCAGTTAATGACCTGTATGTTTATGATGGACATTTTCTCACTGTTAACAATAAGCTTCATATGTTTGTTGTTGAAATCTGGCCTAATGTTAATGCGAGTCTTTTCAAATATCAAGATAATTTATGGTCTAAGGTGTCGTCTTTTCCAAATGTTGAAACATTCTCATTTGTGGAATGGTGTGGAGCATCGGATGTGGCAAACGGCAAATTGATTTTGCTCCCCAAATTTGGGAATATTGCTGAAGTATACATGAGTGTACAAGATTTTGAATACCTTCAACATGTTGATTCGTTTTGTTGGCTTAAAGGAGCATTATTTGGTCGTAAAGGAGCATTATTTTTAGAGACTGTTGATTCAGCTATTGGGTAGTACTATTATCTTGTATTTTTATTTGCTGTTATATTGTTAGCAATTCTGTTTATTGTGTTTATTATTTTAAAAAAGTGTTTCATTTTTATTTAGTTTTATTTTTCTTTTGTTATTGGGATCATTTTTGGGACTCCATTGTAGTATTAATTGTGGTTGGCTATTTTTATTTGTTTTGAATATGTATTACTTATCATTTGTTTGATGCTTTATGCACAAGTAGACACATTTGTAAACCAATATATATTTTTTAAACCATCACACTTATAGACATGTTTACATATTAAACTACCATTGGCATCAAATGCAGTTTTTACTGCTATTGGGATATAGTAGTTGATATATGTTTGAGTGGTCTATATTTTGTGGTGATTATTACAGTGGTCTATAGCAGATGGTATATGTTACGTTAACATGTTAGTTCATACAAAATTATTTATTTGTTTGCAAGGACATATTCGGTTTGAAACAATATGATAAACAACAATGCAAGTAGAGCAACGATGATTATCATTGTGTACGGGTATTACCATTACAAAATACATTGTTTTTTGAAGTTTAGGGAAAGTGTTATAAGCCTTCATGATTAACGACGGTTAATTTAAACAAAAAAACTACCACCAACCATACTGCATATTAGTTGTTGCAAAAAGAAGTCAAGTTGGTTCTGAATCTGCTTCTGGCTGGGTGAATTAATTTAACCTGCAAACGTTTGAAAGTAATATCATACCTTCATCTTCTAAGATCTTGAAAGTGCACTTATCTCCATAAGATATATCATTCTCTGCCATAAATTCCAGCCATTCATTCACCAGGTATTCCTTTCGCGCTCTACGTGAATGATTTTTGACTCCCAGGTTATAACAACTTCCTTCTTGATTTTTTATTATCAAAGTGCGTGTCTGAGCAATTTTCTTCTTTTTAACAACTTCATCTGGGATGAACTGTTTTTCAAGTAGTATAATAAACAATGTTAGTATATGGAATAGTTGGTTAGAATTCAATGCAGATAAGTCAACTGTGATTATAGTTAAAAATTGTATCGGATATCTTACGAATTTCTCTGTGGCAGTCTTTTCAAATGTGCTGTTGTCTGCTGTAGATGATGGTGCTTTGTTGTGGCATCCTTGGTTATGCGTGTGCGCTTCTTTTTCTTCAACAGGTTCTTTTTTTGGGATTATAAATTCACTTCCATCAGGATGGAAAACAGTCATCGTCAGCTTTGGTTTTTGAATTATGTCAAACACGAGAATGTAGCCGAATTTTAGATGCATGTCTTTTATAACATTCATCCATCCATCTGTCAAATAGTATCGTCCTCCTCTTTTCTCTATCTTTATTTCCCATGTATGTCCTTCACCTGCAGATAGTTGTATTGACATGTTTGGGGGCTTATTTTTCATATTGTCTTTGAGAAAGTTTTTAGGGAGCCTCTGCAATAATTATATTAGACAGATGAGATGCAGTTATTTGTTATGTAAATTATAATACATTTGTGGTTTTAAGTTATTTTGGGAGTTCATGGTTGAGAGTGTACAATGTGTTTCTCCGTTTGTTTGGATATTGCATCGCAGAATGATGGTCCCAGTCAGCGTGAATCTTTAAAGGCTTTGATTTTGTATTTGCATTCACTGTGAGCTTCAAATACTATCAAACAAACATCATCAAGCCCTAAATCATCAACAATATTTTTCCAGCCATCTGTAAAGTAGTATACTCTGTTTATTTTCCTGATGTTGACGTTCCAATGATGCCCGTTATCTGCCTGTATACAAATTTTGCTTTTGTTTTGTAGTTCTTTGTCATGAAAGAACCCAATTGATGGAGGTAGTGGCTGAAAGATTTACGATATAAGTGTGTGAAAGATAAAGAAAACCAGTAAGCAATTATTTATATTTAATTGTATTCTCATAGGATGTGTACCAGTCGAGAACGTGATGATTGTTTTAACACTACGCAGAAAGATGATGCCATTTGCAGACTGCAATCCCAAATGCACGCAAAGTCATGTCATTTTATAAGATATATGTTGTAGTTGTTATAGTCAGCTAATAAAATGTAATGCTATAAACTAATTTTTTTGATATATTATGTTGTGACAATTAAACAAGTGTTACTACTGTCAATGTGTTTTGCACTACTATGTTAAGCGCTACGGATGTCCTTATGCATTGTTACTTGATATGTCATATATCACATTGTATTTTATCAAATGTTTAAAGTTTATATCATTTTCAAGTCTATGAATATCCTTATTATTCGAAATGTTCAGCTCAGCAAATTCTAACTGTATGCAATAGTTATCTAAAGTTTATTCCTTTTAGTTTGTGGCTATGTTATCAGTTATCAGTAAAAGTAATTCATCCATACATCCATGGTTAAGACATATCTTATCAGCTATCACTAATAGTAGTACAAAGATACATCCATGTTTAAGGCTTGTATTGTTAAGGGTTCGTAAGGGCATACTTGATTCAATGGTAAGGGTATGACAGGTTTTAAAATATACAAGAGTGTTAATGATGTATTAGAGATATATGTTCTTTAATGACGGATAAAAGTGGCTATAGTTTTTGACATTAAACATTGCATGTATAGGTCAAAAAACCAGTAAACACAAGGTTGTCATAAACAAAGAAAACCATATCATAAATCATTCTAGCAATAAAATCAACAAATATCGAAAACCTAATCTATCATAAAACACTCAACCACACATCCAAAATATGAGAATCAGAGTGCAATATACAAAAAAAAAATCAGATCCCTATATCCAAAAAAAATAAAAATAAACGAAAACCAAACCTAAATACGGAACAAAATATCAAAAAAACTATAATTTGAGTAGAATCTTCATATATACGACAAAGATAATGACATAAAATACATGAACTTCATACAATTGATACAAAATCTTACAAATCTTACAAAAAAAAAACATATACGGTAACCATAGCTTCTCGGGGAAAAATCAACTGATGCAGATTGTGAAGATAATCCTCACTTAATTGATGAAGATAATTAGAAGTAAACCATGATCATCATCCAAATCATAAAAATCTTGAAAGACAAACATATAAGGTAACCATACCTTCTCGGAGAAAAATCAAGTGATGAAGATTGTGGAGATAACCAGGTTTAAGAGAAGAAATGTTTCTCTTGTGTCGGAAATGAAGATTTGATCGATTGAAGATATGAGATATGCAGTGTAGATTTGGTGATGATCAAAGGTTTTGTGGGGAAACGTGAAGAAGATGTGGGGAGTGTGAGAGATGAAGAAATATTTAGAAGACTTTTATAGGATCCGAAATAATGGGTCGGGTTTTTAGTCCGGATGATCCATTCCATGTTAAAAGATTGAGAAGGGAGTTTTGGAGCCAAAAACCATATTTGATGCCACATCAGCCCAACTTATTTTCAAATATGGTAGATATATATATATAATATAAGATAATATAATTCTTAATGAAATATTTTGGGAATTTCCTGTATAAATTTTTAAAGTTATATTTGTTTTTAGTTAATTTTTATTTCCGGCCTTTTAGTTTGTTCATTTATGCCAATTTAGACCAAACTTCAAGTTTTTATCATTTTTGTCCCTGTTATTCTTGAAAGATGCCAACTTTGTCCAAAAAATTTAAGGTTGAATCAAATGATACAATTTTCAAGTTTGACCTGAACTATAATAATTGGTCAAACTGTAATGACGATGAATAAAAGGGGGTTTGTAAATGTAACTGTTAAAATGAAGGAAATAAGCGGTACAAGTAGAATTTTCTGAATGGGACTACTAAAAAGAGAAGTAAATAAATGATGATGTGAGAGAGAGACGATGTAAATGGGGGAAAGTCTTGATCTTATGAATATGTTGCAGGGATCTTAAATAGTGTTGGTTATTTTTTTAACAAATTTAAATTAGGTTAATTTTTTTCTTTTCTTTATTATTTAAAAATTATTAAATGGATGGCATTATGCTTTGAAAATTTGAGATAATCATGTTGAAATTTGTGTCTTAGACGTGGTGAGTTTGACTTTGTCGTGCCAGACTTTATCGCTATTTTTTAGATAAAAATGATGTTACATTAGATTGTTTTTTCCATTTAATATTAAATTATGGTAATTTTGTACGTTGTTGTGCTTTTATAAATTGTTGATAATATATTCTTACGATGTTTTTGTTAATGGTTGTTGGTATATACTTACAACTAATATATAATATATAAAGTAAGAGATATACGTTAATTAAAATTATATAAATTAAATGGTAATAAAGTGGTAATTTAACAACAGTTATTTGTATTTATTCTGAACATGATATCATGTTAAATATAGCTAGATTCATATAACACAATGTTCTGATAGTGAGACTACGATCTACTATAGTAAGTATTTTATTTTAGATAGAATGGATTGTGTTTTAATGAAAGCTTTTGATTTTGATGGTATAACATTGTGTGTTTTTTTTTTGTGTCTTTTGTTTTTGTTAATATGATTGTGTTTTTTATATTCAGACGCATTAAAAGTTATTACATCAACAGCTGTATATTTTTTTATATGCAACACGGGAGTATATATAGTAGTTACGGGTAAATGAGCTTTTGTGCGTAAAATTTTTGATAATGAATAGAAATATTACATGTTAACAAGAGGTATAGTCTAGAACTATCTAAATCCCATTGGCTTTCAAAAATCGGATAACATGGGCCTTGAAAGTGTCAACCTTATTAGGTGCAATATAGGTTTCAAAGGAGATAAAAGAATAGGTCCATCTCACACCAATCATTGAGTGAGCATTGGGTTCATCTGGTTTAACATAAGAGGGAAAAATGGGCTGGCAGCTGATGCCAAACGACAGTCCAAATCCCTATATGTAAGAATCTTTGTGTAACTAATAGATGAAGTGTTATTTTATTTAGAGTAAACTGCCATTTTGGTCCCTGTGGTTTGGGCATTTTTGCCATTTTAGTCCAAATCTCAAACTTTTTAAATCTGGGTCCCTGTGATTTCATCTTTATTGTCATTTTAGTCCAAAATTCAAAATCCCCCTTTTTTGATTGTTCCAAAAAGTTTGAGATTTGGACTAAAATGGCAATAAAAGTGAAACCACTGGGACCAAAATGGCAGTTTACTCTTAATTTTGGACTAAAATGGCAATAAAAGTGAAACCACAGGGACCCAGATTTAAAAAGTTTGAGATTTGGACTAAAATGGCAAAAGTGCCTAAACCACAGGGACCAAAATGGCAGTTTACTCTTTTATTTATTAGAAGATTAAATAAAACAAGGTATACCTTATTAAAAGTAGTCTTTATATCCTCTCCAGTATGTATGATTTCTATCAATATGGTTACTTAGATTGGAGGGTATGGGGGCCGGCCTTGCCTTGGCGAGCCCCGGCGCCGGTCACCCACACCGTCCCCTGATGATTGTCCCGGTTTCTCAGTCGCTTAAAGACGTCATTGACGGGCCTCTTTTTCTCTCCTCTCTCTTTATTCTCTATCCTCTCTATCTCTCTCTCTCTCTCTCAGTAAAATCAAATCAGTTTATTTTTTCTTAAGTGTTTTTATAAATAATGTGGGAGCCCATCATCCACCCCCTTGGTCCATCCTGCTTAGGTCCATCCTCACTCCCGATGACGTGGTGTCCTACGTCAATATCTCATTCTTTTGAATAACAGGTATGATGTCTATAAATTCTTTGGTTTTTTGTTCTAATTAGTGAATTATGTTTTGGTGATATTGTTAGTTATTGCTTATTTTTCGTGGAAATAGAAAGAAGTCATTCTGTACAAGCAAATCTAAGAGATTCGTAAGCAGAGGTAAATGCGTTTCATTTATTTTTGTTATGGTTTATATCTTATTTTTTTATTTTTAATGTTTAAACAGAAGTTGTACAAGTATATTGTGTTTTTAGATTTGTGATTTTGTTTGGAATATTGTTTCTACAAGTCGGTTAGTTTTTGTATAACTATAATGTGTATGTAGATGTTTGTTTTTGTTGTATAAAGTTGTGTTATATCCATTTTTTGTTGTTAAAATCGAGTTATATCCACTATGTTTTTTATATTAATTATGCTTTTTTTTTTAATATTATGGTTTTGGAAATTATTGTGTTTGCGTATGTTTCTTGATTATTTGCAGTATCTTGGTGCATGTTGTGTTTTTTTACGTATGTGGTAAGCTATAGGATTGTGTTTTTGTATTTATATTGTATGTTGAATATTATGTGTTGTTTTACAACATTGTAATGTTATACTTCCTGATAGTATTTTGTTAAAATTGGCAGAATAAGTTGGAGAAATGTAATCAAACTCGGGTGTATCAAGTTTAAAATCATCAAATCAAGTATAGTTGTGCTTTCTGATTGTGATGACTAGATAATAATAAAAAACAGGTTGATAAATATAACACAATGTTTAAATTGTAACACTGTGATATATTAACAAGTCAATGTTGTATTGTATGTTGTAGTCATTAGATAATGTCAATAGTAGGATTAAATAACGTTTTACAATTAATATTTTTTATGTGTTTTGTTTCTAATAAAATGTGGAGAGACATGAAGGATCTTTGTTTCGTGCTGCTGTGAAACGAAAGAGTGAAGGTATGTTATAGATCAATTTAAAATGATTAAATATAATATACATTTTTTTCCCTTCATAGTTTATTATTTTATTTGATATGCTGCTGCAGTTTTACAGGCAGGCTGTGGTGATGCTGATGATAATGATGATGTTGATTTTGTTAATCCTGCTGTATCAAAAGTAAAAAAACCAGGTATTTATTTAAACATGAAAATCTTAGTTGTAGTTTGTTTCTAAAATTCGTTAAGTTATATAATAGTTGATGATACCTTACCAAAGAAGAGACGTCGAAAGGACCAACCTGAGGAATCAAATCACCATGAATGTCAAATGTTTTTCCCATATACTGGTGAGAAGATTTTACCAAGATGTTCACCAAGCACTCTATATGATTGGATGTTAGAGTTTAATGACAAGCAAAAGAACTTTGTAAGAGATATTGGTTTTGGTCCTATTCTAAATCTGAAGATTCAGCATGTTCCTACCAGCTTGGGACTTTGGTTGGCTAAGAACTATGATGATTCAACAAGAATATTAAATCTTGGATCTCAGTCATTAAAGTTAAGTCCAGAATTGGTTCACAAGGTATTGGGAATTCCGAACGGATCAAGAATGATAACAGAGAACAATAGGCCAAACATAAAAAGTCCTGTTGTTAAATTGTGGAGAAGTCAATTCCCAACAGGCTTCACCAGGTTTCTTATACAAGAAACACAAACTTATTTGGATAGGCGATGCAAGAGAGAACGCAATGATTGTGGAATGTTGTTTGTTCTTAACTTTTTGGTGTTGATGTTTACACATCTAGGCGAAGGAACGAAAAGTGGCACTGTCAACCAAAGATTTTTGCCATTAATAACAAAGGATGTTGACATAAAAGAACTGGGTTGGTGTGATTACATGTTAACTTTGTTAGACAGAGCGAGAAAAGGCTGGCACCCTGCTCAAGTTTTTAATGGGCCTCTGTTTTTGCTTGCGGTAAGATCATAAGTAAAATATTAATTTGTCATTTGTGGCATTTATCCAAACAAAACCGAGTGACAAATATTTTTTTGTTTATAGCTTATCTATGCAGATCATACAAGCAAGTTGCATGATGTACGTGTTAAGCGTAAAGGTTTGTTTGTTATAGAATATATTGAAGAGTGTACATTATGCAAACTGGAGGACATAAAGAATAAAGGACTGAAGTCTGAGAAAAGAAGAAAGAAAGGTACTTCAAAGTCTACAACATGATTAAAGACCAAAAAATCAAATGAAAGTGAGGTGCGTCAATGTTCTTCAACTAGTGAACCCATGCATGAAAATGTGGAACAGCAAGTCGATGCTGACGAGGGCAAAGACAATGATGGTGCTGGTGTTGAGGAGGATTTGATTCATGAAGATATACATGGAGAGGATGAAAGGCAAGTGGATGATGATGAGTGTAGAGACAATGATCGTTATACTCGAAATATACATTCGAATAGGCGGGATGAGAATGCAGATGTTGGCAGGGAATCAAACATTCCCGTGGCAGAAGAACGAACGGAGAAAGCAGAATCGGTAAGACATAAAAACATATAGTATTTCACTCTGAATATATGATATATGTATATATATATATATATATATATATATATATATATATATATATATAGTTTTCATCATCTTTTATTGTTCATATTGAAACAAGTTTTTGTCAGAAATTTGACTGTAGAAATTGAAAAGGCCAAAGAGTCTTTGAAGAATGTAGAGACATTGCTGAATGAGGGGTTTACGTGCTATGCAGATAATCAGGTGATTAAAGAAGTTAAAGCTCAATTGGATCCGTTGATTTCATTTGCAAAAAATGCAGGTTTTATGAGCAGAGATCCAGATTCATCTCCAAAAGATGATAATGAAATACAGAGTAAGGGAGAAAAGAAGACTCAAAGTCAAGAGACGAAAACTGATTGTAATACGGGTGTAAATCTAAATTCAGTTGAAAACATGGAAAGTGTGCATTTAGATGAAAAGGATGAAGAAAATGTAGTTGATTCTACGGATGAGACTTTGGTGCCAGGATCACCTTACATTAACCGGGTGGTGGAATTGAGTGAAAAGTTGACATTTGTAGAGAAAATTTATTCTGATTGGATTTTCTCTGCCAGAGGATTTGAAATGTATGTGTTTTAACTTCTTTTATTATAATGTACTATGATTATAAGTTGATTGATGTTTTAACTCGTATTCATTGTAGGGACGTTGTTTTTCAAATTGAAGGTCAGCCAGATTCAGGTCTAACAAGGATAGTGCTAGAAACATTGAGTCATGACGAGTATGTCCATTTTGCTGTTGTTAATGTGTGGGCCAGAATCTTAAATCACGAGGAGAAGTTTAAGGCTGATGACAAAATTAAGCGATTGTTTTGTACATATCAGATGCTGGTAAGTAAATAACATAAGTGAATTGTTTATTTATTTATTTTAGTAACGTTATTATAACTGATACACAGGATGGTGGCACATATGGTTCAAGCTATGAGATGATGCAAGCTGAATTTTTTGGAAATATGATTAAAGTTTTAAAAGAAGAACAAGTAGCATCGTTGAAAGAAGTTGATCTTTTATTCATACCTGTTTTGCAATCTGATCACTTCTACTTGGTATGCTTTCATTTGAAAAAGTGCCAAATAGCTGTGATTGATAACAGCAGTCTATATGATGATAGATCTGACTTAAAATACCGAGGCTGGCCAGAAAATTTGGTACATTCCTTGACATTTAAAAAACACAATCATATGTAAAAGATAATTTTTTATATTTATTATCGTTATATTGCAAAGGCATTTAGTAGCAGATTTTATGTTAAGTCAAGGTGTTGTGGGTGGACGTAAGATGCACAAAGCTCAGATAAGTCGACTAGAAATGCCGTGGAGAACCGTAGACAACAAAGTTGATTGTGGTATATTTTTAATGAGGCATATGGAGTCATTCGAAGGGAGTTCTTTACGACGTTGGCGATGTGGGTTTGTGAAAGAAGTAGATTGTGGGCAGAAAGAACAATTAGATGAATTAAGATGCAAATATGCAACCAAAATATTGTTGCATTATCTTAATGCTCGAAGGGAGTTTGTGTATAATGATAGTGAAGCTTACGTTGTGCTGGACGCAATTGAAAGGAATAGGTTGAAAGAGCAAGCACGAGGAAGTCGTGTGGAGCGAATGAAACTGTATTGTCCTGTGTGATGTATTCGTGTTGCTTAAAACATTTGGATATTAGGTTGATTGTTTATATGTAGCTGTTGTTGTTTGAATGTGGTCTGGTCAAATGAATGTTTAGGTTTAATGCTTATGTATGAATGTTATAAGCTCTATGTTGTTGTGAAAAGTGTAATGTCTATAAACAAAAAAAGTATTTTTATAAAAACAATAAAAACATTTTTTTTATACAAAGCACAACATCTGATAAGATTTGAATTTTCATTCATACAAATTACAATGTCATAATATGGTTGCATTTCAATTAATAAATTAATCTTTAGTTGTAAATCAACTAAAGTATTTTGTTTTAGATATAATGGATTGTGTGTTAACGAAAGCTGTTTATTTTATGGTATAACATTGTGTTTTTTCTTTTGTGTTTTTTTTTTCTTTTGTGTTTTTTTTTTGTTAATATACTTGTGTTTTTATATTCAAATGAATCAAAACTTATTGAGTAAACTTTCGTTTTGCTCCCTGCCTCTAACTCCATCCAAATTGTTTGTTTTTCCATTTTCCTTCCTGCAGGGAGCAAAATGGAAAAACCATAGCAAACTATTGGTTGAAAATGGCTATTTTTGAAGGTTTCGGGCAAAATCGTTAAAGTGGCCAAACCACAGGGAGCAAAACGGAAGTTTACTCAAACTTATTGTATCAACTGTTGTATTTTTTTATATGTGACATGGGAATGTAGTAGTTTTGGGTAAATGAGTCTTTGCTGGGAAAACTTTTGTAAATGAAGAGAAGTATTATATGTTGTCAAGAGGTATACCCCTGATCTATTTAACTCCTATTATTCCTGTAACATGCTTTGGGATTGTAACACAAGTATTGCATAGAGTGCCGACTAAAGCTAATTGAACTAGGCACACGAGTAGGCGTGATTTTTTTTTTCTATGAAGCTAACTTGTGGTCCACAAGCTAAAACAAATGATAATTTATCTATAATTTTTAGATAAATTCTTTATGCTTCATCAGTGCTTTGACTTAACAGTTGTGTACAGGATCAGCAGTGTTTTGACTTAACAGTTGTTTACAGGATCAGTTGTTGAGAAGAGCAATTCTTTATGGGAAGTAACTACCCACTTCCCATTCTCCCATATTATTTGTAACAATTTAGGATGTAGCCTTATAATTTTGATTAGGATATCAATTGGCGGTTTGTTATATAAGTTATATTAAACTGTTTTTTATTTCCTTCGAAATCATGTTCTCCTATAAAACTGGAAATATCAACTGTTCAATTATCTTGAAATGTGACGTGTGTATATAGTAGTTCCTACAATACTTGAACGTGTGTTAAAAACCGTTGTAGAATAGCTTATATAATAAGAACATGTTAGTATAAAACTATTTAGGTTTGTGAATTTGTAACAGAATTTTTAGATTTATCCTTCAAATATTGAGCAAGTGATGGAGAAAAATGCATCTACAAGAAGTAATAATCCTGTTCATTTAGGTGATGACCGGCAGCAGTCGTTTATCAATCCTTTAAATCGTCAAGAACAGGTAATTTAGTAATATCATCAATAAATAAAGTTTATTTGTAATATTTTAATATTATTGTTTTGTTGTTTTGGTATTTTTATTTTGTTTTGATTACAGGCCGACAGTGGTAGTGTAGAGATAATTTCTGTTGGGCCATTTAGTCCTTATAAATCCCATCTTTCCCGTGAGTTCAGTGAGGAGGTGATATATATTGAAGTTGTAATTTTTTAAATCTTAGTAAAATTTGTTATGTGATAGTTTCTAGCTCATTATGAAACAAGTTATTTCTCTTACCCAGATACGAAGGATTGAGAGGCAGTGCAAACGATCTAGAGACTTGCTATATTGGAATTGGGATGATGTTGTTTCGATCAGTAGCTCTCACGAAGAAATTGAGTTTATTGATATGACTGTTGATGCTGATGTAGATGAGGTTATCGGTCAGTCTGGTTTTGACCAATTTTCTGATTCTGAAGATGAAGTTGATGATACCGCTGATTCACTAGAAAGTTACTATCGGAAACTTAAAGTTCCAAAAGTTTCAATTCACCGTGGTTCTCATGTTGTGAAACTTTGAATTTATCGTTTTATTTTATGTATAAAATGTTGGTGTATAATTTTCTCTGTGTTGTTTTTTGTTGCAAGTATTGAACTATGTTTTGGTGTTTTTTGTATGTTTTTTTCTTTTCGTATGTAGTTAGTAATATATAGTATGATGAATGACAATTTATGTGTTGGTTTTTGTTCTAATTATTTTATCATGTTTTGGTGATATTATTAGTTGTTGCTTTTTTTGGGGGAGTTCTTAGTATATTATATATAGAGTGATGAATGAGAATAAGTATGAAGTTTCAGGAAATTGTATTTTCTATATTTAAAGAAATATAACTTTATATATAAATGATTATGTTTTTTTTTATGCTTCTTATATATGGGTTCGATTTATTAGGTGGTTTTTTTGTAATAAAACTAAACATTCGTTTGAGTGGTATTCAGTATGGGGGTGAAAAGGTATTTGATATTAGTGTTTTTAAATTATCTGTATAATAACTAAAAATAGGGAAAAGGGTGACATTCAGTTTTACCTGAAAGTTAGGGCTCGAAGTTATAGAATTTGCGATTGTTTTTGTTGTTTTATGTACCAATCTTAATCATTTGGAAATACTTTTGCAATGGCGTCCACTCCAAACATTGACTTACGATTTACAAGTAAGTTGTTCTCATGGTGGTGGTAGGTGATACCGTTAGAGCAACTCAAGAAAAACTCAAGAAATTACACTGAAGATGAACTAGGTGATACCGTTAGAGCAAGTAAAAGACAAGAGGTTGACGTGGAATCTGCAAAGGAACATATTAGAGGAAATAGAAAGAAATCGTTTTGTACAAGCAAACTTAAAAGATTTGTAGGAAGAGGAGGTAATTGTGTTTCATATATTTTTGGTATGATTTATTTATCATTTTTCGTGTTAAAAAGAAGTTGTGCAAGTATATTGTGTTTTTAGATTTGTGATTTTGTTTCGAATAATGTTTCTACAAGCCGGTTAGTTTTCGTATAAATATGATGTGTATGCAGACATCTGTTTTTGTTGTATAAATTTGTGTTATATCCATTTTTGTTGATTAAAATTTAGTTATATCCAGTATGTGTTTTGTATTAATTGTGTTTTTTTTATGTAATGGAATCAAGTGTAGTTGTGGTTTCTAATTCTGATGAATAGATAATAATAAAGAACAGGTTGATATATATAACACAATGTTTAAATAGAAAGGCTATGATATATTATAAAGTCAGTGAGGTATTGTATGTTGTAGTCATTAAATAATGTCAATAGTTGGATTAAATAACGTCATACAATCAATTTTTTGATGTGTAATTCAATTTAAGCATGTTTATTGTAATTCAGGTATATGTTTAAACATCGTTATAGTGTAATTCAATTTAAACAGCAATAGTTACAATTATTAAATATTTGATAAACATCGTTGTGATTTTACATATTCATAGTGTATAAAACATCGGTTTATGAGAGATGTATTTAGTCATGTATAACCTCTATCCACTAATTTCATGTTTTCCGAAAATTTTGTGACCTTAGGCAGTTTTCAGTTTTTTATTCAAGTAAATATAACTTACCTGTCCAATTGAGTTTAAATCAAATATGTATTATAAATACATGTTCAAAGTTGTTTCAAATTCACACATTAGAAGAGAGAAGTCTGTCTTTGAGGTTGAATCTGAGAAGGTATGATTTTATATTTTTTTTCTCTAATCTTCATGTTCTCTATTATTTTATTACTTCCAATTTTTATTTTGTGCTATTCGTATATTAAAAAGTTTTGTATTCATTTTGTAGATGTCAAGTGATGAATTTATCATAAAGTCTCCGTTGAAAAACGTGTATGACCTTTGGCAAATCATGAAGGTTTGTTTAAATTTTTATAATTCAAAAAGTACAATTTTTTTTGTTGAACTAAATTATTTTTGTATTTTTCAATTTATACAGCCTCAATTTGTTATCATAATTGGTACTATTAAGGCTATAGACAAGGATTTTGGTTGGCACTATGTGGAGTGTCCTAAATGTTTAATGGAGGCGGGTACAGATCTTGTAGACTGCGTGGGTTTGGAGTCACATTATTTTCATGTGTGTTTCAACCGTGATTGTGATGAAAGTGTTATATATCGAGTTCCAAGGTAATATTACCTTTTTCTATCTATTTTAATATTTATATGTTTTATAAAATAATGGATTTTGTATATATGTGTTTTTATATTTAACTTAACTAGATTCAAAATAAAAGTTCAAGTGGAAGATAATACTGATGATGTTCAACTAATATTATTTCATCCTCTGGTTGATGAAATCATTGAAAAAGTTGTTCTCAAGTCGGCTGTTCAATTGCTTAAAGAAAACTCATCATCTGTATGTATAAATAATCTTAACTTCTCATATATTTTTTTTCTCATTGTATTTAAATATTTTTTTATATTAATTTTATCATAAAATATTCTGATTCACAGGATGTTGAAGAAGTAATGTTTTCTGTTGATTTAGACAAGTTGATTGGAAAGATGTTTGCTTTTAAAATTGAGATAACAACTTATGATCTGACTAATTTTGATGAAATGTATCTTGTCACAAACATGACTGATGATGAGTCAATTATTAATGAGCTCAAAGAAAAGATGAAGATTACTGAGGTATTTTTTATTTCAATACATGATTCGTATTTTTACATTTATATTTACATCATATTTAATTTTATTATTATTTTCTTAATTTTCACATTTGTTTCAGGGAAACGATAAAGAATTTATCAAAAAAAAAGTCACATTTCAAGTGTTAAGATTGATGATGCTAAAACCAGTTGTGATACCAATGAAATCAACAAACGTAAATTGGTTGACGTCTATAAGTCTTCAACTCCAAGTAATTTCAAGGATTTGGAGAAAGTTAGCAAGAAATAAACTTATCTCATATCTCTATTAATTTAAATCAGTTGTTATGATTTTTAGGTTTTTTCCAATGGGTATTTTGGATATTTCAGTTTGTTTTATTAAAATTTAGTTATATGCAGTATGTTTTTTATATGAATTGTTTTTTTTTATATGATGGATTCAAGTGTAGTTGTGGTTTCTGATTCTGATGAATAGAGAATAATAATAATAATAATAATAATAATAAAGAACAGGTTAATAAATATAACTCAATGTTTAATTAGAAAGACTATGATATATTAAAAAGTCAGTGATGTATTGTATGTTGTAGTCATTAGATAATGTCAGTAGTAGGATTAAATAACGTTATACAATCAATATTTTTGATGTGTAATTCAATTTAAACAGCGTTAATGTAATTCAGGTATATGTTTAAACATCGCTATAGTGTTATTCAACTTAAACAACTTTAGTTAGCGTAATTAAATATTTGATAAACAACGATGTGATTTTACATATTCATTGTGTATAAAACATCGGTTTATGAGAGATGTATTTACTCGTCTATAACCTCCATGCACTAATTTTATGATTTCCGAAAATTTTGTGACCTCAGCCAGTTTACAGTTTTTTATTCAAGTAAATATATCTTACCTGTCCAATTGAGTTTAAATTAAAACTTTATTATAAATACATATTCAAAGTTGTTTCAAATTCACACATTAGAAGAGAAAAGTTACTCTTTGAGGTTGAATTTTTTGAATATTTCAGTTTGTTTGATTAAAACATCGGTTTATGAGAGTTGTATTTAGTCATGTATAACCTCGATCCACTAATTTCATGATTTCCGAAAATTTTGTGACCTTAGCCAATTTACAGTTTTTATATAACTTAGTAACTTACCTGTCCAATTGAGTTTAAAACCGTTTAAATATTTACCTATATAGAGGTGTGTTCTATTACATTTTCGTTGTAGTTGTTTGAAGAACATGAACGTAGATGTTTATAAGTTAGTGGCAAATGGTGCCAAACCCGAAGAAATCATTGGCTGCCCTGTTTGCAATGTCATATGCCTTAATGAACAACAATATAGGCATCATGTAATGTCAAGGAAGCATACCACAAAGGTATAAGTGTTTGAAATATTAATCATTTTGTGTTTTTACTTTGTAATTTTGTTGTTTACTCATTCGAGTGTTAATCCAACAGTTACAAGATTTATCGTATTGTTGTGTGGATTTTCATTGTGCTCTATGTGACATATATTGTACAAGTGCAAATCAGCTTTATGCTCATTGTAAAGGAAAGAAACATGCAAAGATGTTCCGGCTTACTGTAGGGGATATGCAAGTTGAATCTCATTCTGCGTTTGATGCTTCTGGTGGTAATAATGTTTCGGGTTACGAAGGAGATTGTGACGAGGGTGATCAACAACTGATGTCTGCAGATGATAATCAAGTCAGTGTAGTCAGTAGTGATATCGAAACTGGAGATGTAGATAATGTTTGTGATGTAGAGGTCATTGATGGCTATGATGTTGATGGCGGTTTTTCCGTTTGTCCCGGTCATGTGTGTTATGCGTGTGACATATATTGTTCTTCGCCAATTAAGGTGCCGTTTTGTGTTGAATGTTATAAATATATATAACTAAACACGTTGAGGCGGTGATTAGTTTAAATGATGTATTGTTTTGTCGTTTTGTTATATTTCAACTTTCGTAATGTTTGTTCTTATTTGTTTCGTCATGTTTCAATCGATTGCTTTGGTGCCTTAAAAAAACCAGCACAATCTATTTATTGTCCATATTTAATATATAAAGTACCACATAATCTGTGTAGTAAAATTTTGCACAACAATGTTGGGATTACCCAAAATCATATATATTACATGTTTTTTAAATCAAGCTACGAAGCATCATAATTAAATATAATATCATATGAACCTACAACCAAACATTTCTTAAACTCATAAAACATAGGGTACAATACATATATGTCCTATGAATCTACAACCAAAAATTTTTTAAACGCATAAAAGATGAAATAAATAATAATAAAAATAAAGATAATAATAAAATATAATGTCGTATGATCATACAACCAAGCATTTTTTAAACTCATAAAACATAAGGTACAATACATATATGCAATCCTAAACTATAGGTGCAACCAACCATCGCAAAAAGTCACCCTATAAGCATAAAGTACAAACAATGATGCATAACATTGTTTTAAATTATAATATATAAATGTTTTGTTTCTTTAAAGAACCTTGATTTGGTATTGATTTGTTTTGACCTAGCCAAATTGGACATTATGATGGTGTGGTTATGTTGGGCTGTTACAGATGGTATTAGTGCTAGGGATTGGTCTGGTGTGCCATCGAGGATGTTGGGACCTGTAAGGAGTGTGATTTGTAACATCCCATATTGGTTGTGAAGGGGAATGAAGGCTTCGTTGTAAGGGTCTTCATACATTCAACATCATGACGCGTTTTAAATCAGTGAGGAGATGTTGGAACGTCTTGGCTAAAGCGGATAGTATCATGGTGTGGTTAGCCTGGGATGTACATTGTAGGAAAGTGTTACCATGCTGGAGATTCCGATTGACTTATGTTTGAGATATTGCCAAATCTTATTGCAAGAGACGTAGGCCGTTATAAGTTGGTGTGTAAAGAATGGTGCTCTTTTCATTTGTATTGTAATATACTTTGGTAATGTTAGAAGATATTTTATTTTTGTATGGTATTTTAGTTGCTTATGTTCTTTGTTATATATATGGTTATCAACTTCTTAGAGTAAGTTGTATGTTGTGTATTATAAATTGTTGATTTCTTGTAATTACATAAGTAGTATGATAATATGTGATGTGTAACTTGGCAGTTAATTATTTGAATAAATTTTAGCAGGTATAACCCCTAATGTTAAGGAGTGGTTATTATTGTGTTTTTTTATTTTATTGTGTTTTATTTATTTATTGGTTTTTATTTATTGTGTTTTTGTTTTTTTGTGTTTTTTATTATTGGAGGGCTAAAATGAACTCTAAATGTGGGGCCTTTTTCAGTTTTTAACTTATATATGTTTTCAATACTTTATATTAAGAGAAAAATGCAATTTCCGTCCCTGTGGTATGTGTGAAACATCAACTTGAGCGGCTAAGTAACACACATTATCATAAATAATAACAGAAACTTCATCATAAACTTGCTTCTAAATGTACATTCAACACTGTCCAACCCAGCAAACTGAAAAACAAAGCATAATTATTCAAATGAACAAACATGATTCAACAATATCAGTGGTGGCAACGGTTATAATGAAAACAGTGGGTGATTTTATCTATCAGTGGATAGGATATCAGTGGATGAAAACACTGATTTTGAACAACAGTGATATCCAAGGAAATGAGAGAACAGGGGTTGACTTTCAGCAGTGGACAGCTTTTCACAGAGCAGATGTTTGAACAAAACAGCGGTTATGGCAGTGGACAGCTTTTCACAGAGCAGCTGTTTGAGATTGTGTTTTTTTCATGTGTGCAAGTGCAAGTCTATATTCAGGCACAATTTAACATCAAAATAAACCAAATCAATTACAATTCTCCGGATGGTCGCTCGAAGAAATTAAACTGAAGATATTAAATGTTTGAAATAATATATGATTAAATAACCATAATAAAAAAACGAGCATAATAAAAAACACAATTCATCCAGACTAACTTTCAAGAAACAAACCAAAACATTCCATTAAAATAAAAAGAGTAAAATGCAATTTGCGTCCCTGTGGTATGTCCCAAACATCAACTTGAGCCCCTAAAAACAATTTTTTGCATTTTGAGCCCCTGTGGTATTCATTTCATAACACTTTGAGTCCCTGCCGTCAGGTTGACTGTTAGAGGCAGGGGTAAGACCGTCTTTTTGCATATATTAATAACACTTTGCGTCCCTATGGTATGAGTGAAATATCAACCTGAGCCCCTAAATTCTTTTCTTGGTTTTTTGTTAAGAAATCTAATAATTAAATTTATACTATATATAACAAATTATTAAAGCCTAAATTGTATGTTAAATGTAAAATTTTTATACATACAATACAGAGACAAAACGTCATACCAACTTCGTAGAGTTGACGGAACTTACAGACTCGATAACAAAAGACCGTAACATACAATACATAGACAAAACGTCATACGACCACAAGCAATTGTGGATTTTTACTGACGGGTGCACTTCGGGAAGCTGATCCAGATATGAATGAATATAACCCCAGTGTATCTAATTACATATCTGCCACTTGGGTTATATTCATTCATATGAATGAATATAACCCCAGTGGTAGATATGTAATTAGCGAGCTTTGGAATTTCAAGGAAAATCGAAGAGCTCCACTGGGGTTATAATCATTCATATCAATCACTTCCTTATGTGCACCGCATCTTCTAGGAGGTTGTCAAGTGTTCTCGCCTTCGTAGTTGGTGTTTTGCGTATCTTTACATCCGCAGCCATTCTGTACAACAAAACACATTCAAATGAGGAACACATTCGAATCTTATCCGATCAGTTCTTAATACAACAAAACACATTCAAATGAGGAACACATTCGAATCAAACCGAAAATCAATATGATGAACACACAAGAATCAAAACCAAAACACATTGCAAATAACACATTCAAAACAAAACACATTCAAAACAAAACACATTCTGTACAACAAAAATCAAACCAAAAATCCATTCAACCCTAAACCCACAAGAATCTGTACAAACCAAACCAAAACACATTCTGTTGATACCCTAAACCCTAAACACATTCAAACCAAAACACATTCTGTACATCCGATCAGTTCTTAATACTCAGTTGATACCCTAAACCCTAAACACATTCAAACCAAAACACATTCTGTACAACAAAACAAAACACATTCAAACCAAAACACATTGCTACCCTAAACCCTAATCCCAAATACCACTCTGTTTTGATGCATTTTGAACAAGAATCAAACCAAAAAATCCATTCAACCCTAAACCCACAAGAATCAAACCAAAAATCCATTCAACCCTAAACCCTAACCCCAAATAACACTTTCAAATCATCAAATCAAATCCAAAATACCCAAATAACTGTTATCATCGAATCAAAATGAGGAACACATTCAATCAAAATAACACATTCAAAATGAGGAACCCAAAATCAACCCTCTGTTTTTCAAAATCAACCCAAAATCGTCGAACGGAACCCAAAATCAAACCCAAAAACATAGAATGGAACCCAAAATCAAACCCAAAATCAACGCTCTGTTTTTTCACAATATAAACACATAAACACATCGAATGAAATCAACCCTCTGTTTTTTCAAAATCAACCCAAAATCAACCAAAAATCATCGAATGGAACCCAAAATCAAACCCAGAATCATCGCTCTGTTTTCCACAATATAAACACATAAACACATCGAATGACCAATATGAGGATGAAGATGAACCTGATCTGTTCGATGAAGATGATCTGTTCGATGTTCGATGAAGATGATGAGGATGATCTGTTGATTTCTTTGATGAAGATGATGATGATGATCTTGGGAGTTGGGAGAGGAGATCTGTTGATGATGATGATATTGGGAGTTGGGAGCGACTATTGATGATGATAATGAAACTGGTCTCCTTTAAGTGTAGATATTAAAGGGTGGGGGGTATTATAGACTTTTCACAACTGGCAAACAGTCAAACTGACGGAAGACTGACGGCAGGGACTCATACTGTTATGAAATGAATAACACAGGGGCTCAGAATGCAAAAAATTGTTTTTAGGGGCTCAACCTGATGTTTGGGACATACCACAGGGACGCAAATTGCATTTTACTCAAATAAAAATACCACCAATAACTCTTAATAATTGAATACAAACCACTTTACCATAACAGCAACTATCACTAAACTTAACAAAACTACTTATAAGGAAAGTAAAAAACCAACGCTTCAACTCCATTGATTCATTAACTTGTCTAAATATCTCTAACATCTGTGCCATTAACTGAACATCTTTGTTCGTACTCTCACCATTATTCAAAAGTGTTATGTATTGTTTATGGTATGTATTTGCAGTTAACTTAGTGGAATGTATGGGTTTTTGTAAGTTTGATAGTGTTGTATGTAAAGGCAGTATGACTAATACCTGATATTTTGAGTTGTTTGTGTGGTTACATATATTATTGCGTTTTTATATGACATGATATAAATTTTGTTTTGTGTTATTTTACCGGATAAAGTGTATTAGAAAGTTGGAGATATCATCTGCTATGTTGCATTTTCTATATATTTATATAGAAGTTTTGCCGTTTAAAAAAAAATCAACTGCTATGTTAGTGGTTACTAATCCTTTTATTACGTGATTAGTTATTAAGCATTTCTCTCCCATTATCTCTAGTCTTTTATGGGTTGACGTTTCTCTCTCACATATTCCTATTTATATGATTATAGGGTAACATTTCAGTCAGAATTGTTCCAGATCTTTGAGCAAATAAAAGTTGATGTTTGTAAGTATCTTTTCTTCAATTTGTTATTTTGCCTTCTATTCTTCATAACTATGATTTACACTTTGATGTTAAAGTGAATTGGACTAACTAACATGTGTTGATCTAATGTGAGCAGTTAATCAATATTTGTTATGTCGGAGTTGCTTGTAGAGATATTAATGTATGGTATTTTTACAAAACTTTCTGCAAGAGATATAGGTCGTTGCAAGTTGGTGTGCAAAAAATGGTTGTCTATCCTGTCCACACCAGAGTTTCCATTAATTCATTGTCGTAGTACGTCACCGTCAGCTACCAAGTGGGTGCTTGCGAAATTAGATCGTTGTGGTTCTCTTGAAAATTGTTTTATGCATGCACAGGCTTTTGTGGTCCTAAAATGATGTCTGTTAAACCATTCAAAACCAGACCAGATGAATTAATGATATTAGGGAGTTTGGATGGAATATTATGTGTGTGCCTGGAAGAGACTTCTCAAATTTTAATTTGGAATCCTCTTACACAGGCAAGTACAACTTTTCCATCATGTGAATCACATGGTTTCTTCAAAAAAGATTCTGATTCTGCTGCTTTCTATGTGGATTCTGCAAATGAGTACAAGGTTTTACATGTTATAAGAAGACGTGGCACAGAGGCAGTTTATATTTATTCTACCCGACTACATTCCTGGAGGAAAATTACGGACATTCTGTCTGTTAAGCATGGTGGAAAATGGTCATTAGGTACATTGTGTGGAGATGGTGTATATTTCATTGTTGATTCATGTTCTGGTGATTGTGTGCAGTCAATTGTACGTTTTGATGTTAACCTAGAGCAATTTTCAAGTGTTCCATTACCATGTGATTTTTATGGAGGAGGTTTTGATGGATCTTTGGTCAGTATTGCTGGGCAACTTCACATTTTTATGCGTTATAAATATGATATGTATTTAGTTGGTTTGTGTAAGTTGGGATATGAAGAATGGATTAACTTATGGGTTCTGCCTTGTATTGGTGTTGTTCCATCGAGTTTCCTCGGGTTTGTAGAGTATGTAGAGTCTACTGATGAAATGATGTTGATGACTACTTGTGGGGATATTTATATGTTAGATATGAAAACTATGCAACTTGGGTACTACTTTCCTTGGAAGTACATGACTGCCTTACAAGGGTCTGTCTATTTTGAGAGCCTTGTGTCTCCAAATTACTAAAGGTATCAAGCTTCTGTTCTTCTTTGTGTTTTGATGTATCATGTTTGGTTATAGTTTATGTTAATGTCTTTAGTATTTTAGTAATTTAATGTTAATATAGTGGTTTATTGTGTAAGGATCTTCTAATGTTCGATATTATGTTTTATTATTTGATATATGGATGATGTTTAATGTAGTATTATTTAATATATTAATGATGTGTAATGTAGTTTATGGTTCGGGTAGTTTAACAAATTGTATACAGGTTTTGTGTTTTTGATTTGGCATTATATATACAGATTGTTAAATGATCAAGTCAACTCTATTGTGGTTTGCAAGTTAAACCATTAAGAAAGCTACATCCAAAATGATCGTATCACTAACAACATTAATTGAAAATCCTAAAAGTTATAGTGATTTCATATTCAATTTTTAAATAACCAAAAGTTTTTTTAAGTTCAAATTATAAACATAAACTCAAAGTTATGATTAATTATCCAATTGTAACCTAAGCTTAAAGTTTATCATATTTTATTATAAGTTCAAATTAGAAACATAAACTCAAAGTTATGATTAATTATACAATTGTAACCCACGCTTAAAATTTATCATATTTTATTAAATTCATTGAAACATTTCAAACAGCATGGGTCCATTTTTGTGTTTGTCACCGGAAGTCTTGCAATGTTTTTTTATTTTTGGTTCCATGTTATTGAAAAAAAGTCAATCTGAATTTAGAATTCATGTCATTGTTTTTGAAAACACATATAATACATAAAAAAGATACTACATGTAAAATATTATAAAAATAATATTTCGGTTATTTAGTTGATTAATAAAAGACAAAACAATATCTTGCATTGTGTTATGGATAATGTTAATTGTGTTTTTTGCAACAAGCATCCAGTGACTTGAGTCAAGATGAGATTAACTTAACTATTACATTAAAATGTATGCAGATATAAATATTTTTATCACTATACGTCGTTTGAACATAGCTTAAAATTTTG
This sequence comes from Helianthus tuberosus, assembly GCA_030545235.1. Classification (NCBI taxonomy): domain Eukaryota; kingdom Viridiplantae; phylum Streptophyta; class Magnoliopsida; order Asterales; family Asteraceae; genus Helianthus; species Helianthus tuberosus. The sequence continues at coordinate 105,274,996 of CM060451.1, read as the reverse complement.
ATGTGTTATTTTAAACTATTGATTATAGCTCATGTAGTGTCTCATTTATTCAATTTATTAAAAAAAAAGAAAAAGAAAAACAAAACGTGGTTGGTTAGTTGTCATCTTTTTTTGACGAAATAAATGGTGTGGTGACATAATTTATGAATCTTCCACGTATTTTCAGTTAGCAGGGTATCCATGTTTTATGCTCAAGTTTGTTAGCGGTGCATATATATATGATTATATGTATGTATGTATAAATATAATCGTAAAGGAATATTTGAATTCTTTAACCTCTGATTATATCATTCGTTTGTATAATTATATCTGGTTTCCGTCGTTTTAACTTTTAAATAAAAGTTGGTCGATGAGGTAGTTTGGCAGTTACAGAGGGATGTCTTGTATATGACTGTTTTGAAATTCGGTTTCAAACGAAAGTGTGAAGTGTTGCATGGAAGTTAAGATTAATTATCTAGAGCGATTTTAGTACTCATGTTTGTTTTTTATTTTTCGATGTCTCTTATTTCTGGTTTTTTTTTCTTTTTTTTTGTAGGATAGTATTTTAGTTTGTATAAAAACGGCTTTTGTTTCAGTTATTGTATTTCTTACAATTAAAGTTAGGCCATCTTTACAGAAAAGAGTGTTTGATTTATATAGTTTGGGTTGTGTTTGTGCTTTTTTTTTCACTTAAACAAGTTTACATTGATAATCAGAATTCAGTAAAAAAAGCAAGCTTTAATAAAAAACACAATGCCTTTATTAGAGCTTAATATTGTATAAAATATACATACAACTACAAATAGTATATAAGGACTATTGCAATAGGGTAACGTACTATTCTAAACATAGTGATTTCGTATAAGCACAATCTTTTCCATAATAAAACACAATGTAATCAACAACATAAATGGTATAGGACAATATTAGTATATATTATTACATTTCTATAAAAACACGTTTTGTTTAAAAAAGCTTAAGTTAGGTTAACACACCTAATGTTTGTAATTATAATTAGCATTTTAAGTTATGCATTCATTTGTGGTAGTTTCGTGTTTACTTTGTTTTTGTATAAAATATATAATATTATCTAATTAAAGACAATTATAATTCCTACAATTATGGTGCATGTTCAAAAACTACCCATTATGTTGCCCCATTATTATTTGAACTTTGATAACCGTTTTTAATAACCCAACTGTTGTCTTAATATTTTTTACTACAGTTCTTTAGTTTCCTTTATCAATAGGTTTTGAAAAGTTGTAGTTGGAAACGAAGTATCAAAGGAGCTACTATCTATTTAGCAATGTATGTGTGATTTTGTTTTTCATATTGTGTATAGGTGTTTCATATTCATATTTAATTTCATTGCTTTCTTTTGTTGTTACATGTATTTAATGGTTGGTTGCATGTCTTCTTATAGCTATGTTTGTTGCTATTGTGTTTTGTTAATTTAAATTATGTAGTATAAATAATAGATTAGGGTATAGCTTGACAATTAATGGCGTATTTATGATCGAGATGTTTGCTTTACCTGCATGAAACAGTGTTATGTTCTAAGTATGTATATAGATCCGATGGTGTTTCTATATAATAGTCGTCTATTTTCTTGGAGTGATATCAAGTATGGATACGGTGTTTTGTGCTTATGTAATGATGGGTTGTGAGATGGTATTTTGGAGTGCATTATACGCAAAACAAGTTTATACAGTGATAACAGGAAGTTTACTACAAAATATTTTCACATGTTGTTGGTTTATCTGCTGATTTTTCTAACAAATGTCAGAGCTTGCATATAGTGTGTAAGGCTGATGCGCATTGGTTGTTTGGTATAATCCATGATATTATGTACGTATGGATTGGTAAGTATTGTGTAGAGCTTCCAGTATGTAATAGCTATCAGTATGAGTAGTTGAGGTATTTAAGGACTAGATATGAAGAGGAAGAAGATGGAGAATAAAACATTGACGTTATTCATCAAGTGGTATCAAATGAATGTTGTTTGTATACAGATCTTGGTGGTATGGATAGTGTTAATATTAACCATGGTATTGCAAGTGATTCTGAAATATTATCAACACTGTCTTCTTCATCTATGTCGACATTTCGATCTGATGAAACATCCCGTAATATTAGACGTCGTGGTCGTCCTCGATTACGAGATCGCCCTGCTGGTTCAAACATTGAAAATATGCCAGTTCAACGACGTTGTTATGGTACGTATTGTTAATTTTTTTTATGCCAAGTAATGTAAACGTGTTCATGTTTTTAAGACACATCTGATTGTATCTACGTGTATTGCAGTTGGCCCAAATTCAAATCAATTCCATGGAACTAATTTAATGAATAGTGATGCACGTTTTGTATCACATTCTTTAACTTCGGAGTTTGTTTCAGCATCATCGCCATCTATGCACAACCGGAGGTCATCTTGTGCTGGTGTTTACCAAGATGAAAACTCATCAAGTATGGATTGTTCATTGATGACTGTTAGTTGTTTGAATGCCTCATTAAAATGATAAATATAACTTTCTCTTATATGATTGTTTTATTTTGTATAGGAGATGTATCATATTGGGATTGTGGAATTACAGAATATGTATGTCCTTATTGCAAAGCGATCTTGTGGTATGGTGAGAGAAGTACTAAATATCTTGCTCCGTCTAATCCAACTTTCTCTGTTTGTTGTGGTAAAGGCAAGGTTGTTTTACCTTTACTTCGGCATGCTCCGGAACCATTGCGGCGGCTTTTACAGCTGAATGGTGAACCGCGATCTAAGGTGTTTAAAGAGAATATCAAGCTTCTAAATTCAATGTTTTCGTTTACTTCTACTGGTGGTAAAGTCTGTTCGGATGTTAATGATGGAAGTGGTCCATATACATATGTGTTGAATGGACATAATCATCATAGGATTGGTACTTTGTTACCTCAGCATATTGATGGACGGCCAAGATTTGCACAACTATATATTTATGACACAGAAAATGAGGTTGACAATCGATTAAAAGCAGTTGAGAAGTGTATTCAGTCTGGGAATGATGATGCATGTATTCGAAGTTTAGTTAATGATTTAATTAAAATGCTTAATCGGCACAATCCATTAGTTCAGAGCTTTAGGATGGCCAAAGAAAGATTTACTCACTTTTCCCAGCAACCTGTTAGACTTAGACTGCTTGGTACACGAAGAAGGGATGCGAGACAGTTTAATTTGCCTACGGTCAATGAAGTTGCTGCATTGATTCCGGGTGATGGTAATCCTACAGATTGCCGTGATATTATTGTTGAAGACCGTGGTAGTACAAATGCGAAACGTATTTCTGAACTTCATCCCAGTTACATGTCGTTGCAATATCCATTACTTTTCCCGTATGGAGAAGATGGTTTTAATGTGGGCATTCCTCTAAGTAATATTAGTGCTGAAAGTAAAAGAAAAAATGTTTCATTGAGAGAATACTATTGTTTTCGGTTGATGGTTAGAATGGGAGAAGGTAAAACATTGCATAGTTCTGGCCGGTTATTTCTTACATTTGTTGTTGATGCATATACGCAAGTGCTTGAACATGACTTACAATGGTACAAGACTCATCAGACAACAATTCGTTCGGAGTTGTATAATGGGTTGCATGATCGTATATTAGAAGGTGAGACAAACTGTGATTCTATAGGTCGACGTGTTGTGTTGCCAGCGTCCTTCACCGGGGGGCCTAGGCATATGATACAACAATATCAAGATGCGATGGCAATTTGTCGTTGGGCTGGTATTCCGGATCTTTTTATTACCATGACGTGTAACCCAAAATGGCGTGAAATTCAACAGCATTTGCAGGAAAACACAGTGGGTCACTTAGTATCTGAAAGACCTGATATTGTTGCACGGGTATTTAAGATCAAACTTGATGAGCTCATGAAAGACATAAGGAAAAAGCATCATTTTGGTGTTCCTAAAGCGGGTAAGTTAAATGAATTTTATTCTCAATGGTTGTATGTTAACATGTGATTAATGTGTTATTATGATGTGTGTTAAAACATTGTGTTTTTTTTTTCTGTCTTTGCAGTTCTTTACACAATAGAGTTTCAAAAACGTGGTCTGCCACATTGCCACATTCTTGTGTTTCTTAGTCAAGCTGATAAAATTTCTTCACCGGATGAAATTGATAGATTTATATCTGCTGAGCTGCCTTCTGAATCGGGTGACCCAATCGGTTTTTTAAATGTTGGTACTCATATGATGCATGGTCCATGTGGTAACCTTAGACCTTCGAGTCCTTGTATGAATGATGGCAAATGTACTAAAGGATTTCCGAAGAGTTATTGTGACGAAACTTTTATTAGAAATGATGGGTGGCTGTCGTATCGACGACGTAATAACTCACGTAAAGTTCGTGTTGGTCGGCAAGATATTATGCTAGATAATGGATATGTTGTTCCTTATAATCGTGCGTTGCTTATAAAGTATGGTTGCCATATCAATGTTGATTGGTGTAACCAAGGAATGTTGGTTAAATATCTTTTCAGCTATATTAACAAAGGTCAAGATCGTGCTACCACAGTATTGGAAGGTCAAGGTGGGAGAACAACATTTACATCACTTTTAAATCATGAAAATGAGATTGAGCAGTACATGAACTGTAGGTATATTTCAGCATCAGAGGCGTGTTGGAAGATATTTGAGTTTGACATGCATTATCGTTCAGTGGCTGTTGAAAGACTCCCATTTCATGAAGAAGGGTGTAATAGAGTATATTTTAAGGATCATGAGCAAATTTCTGATGTTTTACAACGAACAACAGCTGCAATGTCAAAGTTTACTGAATGGATGGCTGCAAATGAAAGGTATGAGTTTGGCCGGACATTGACGTATGCCGAATACCCAACTTTGTTTACATGGCATGAGAAGGAAAGAGTGTGGGAGCCCCGTAAAGGTTCATTTCAAACTATTGGACGTATATATTATGTAAGTCCTACAATGGGTGAAAAGTATTATCTTAGAATGCTATTAAATGTTGTGCGTGGTCCGAGAAGTTTTAAAGAGATTCGAACTGTTGACGGGGTGGAACATCCAACGTATATGTCCGCTTGTAAAGCATTAAGTCTTTTGGGTGATGATGTTGAATGGGTTGATGCTGTACGCCAGGCTTATCATTGGCAATTTGGGGATCGCCTTCGTGAATTGTTTGTTACAATTTTGTTATTTTGTACTGTTAGTGATCCTCGGCAATTATTTTTTGATTGTTATGAATACCTATCAGAGGACATTCTTCATAAATATCGAACAATTTTGAAAAAATTTTCATTGAATTTCTCAGATGCTGAAATATTGAATTATACTATGAAAGAGATTGAACAAGTGTTGATTCAGAGTGGCCGGTCGTTGACTTCCTTTCCTACCTTACCGCAGATTGACCATACTTCGGAAGATAGATTTATCAACAGGTTGGTTCAATTTGAGAGAATGTATGATGCTAATGAGGAAAGGACACGTTTTATTAAGCAATACGCTGCGTTGAATAGTCAACAAAAGGAAGTGTTTGATAGTATATATTCTGCTGTTCAGGCTAGAAAAGGAGGCGTATTTTTTGTGTTAGGTAGTGGAGGAACTGGGAAAACGTTCTTATGGACGACCCTTATAGCTCGTATTCGATCAAATAATGAGATAGTTTTGACTGTTGCGTCATCTGGTATTGCTTCCTTATTACTACCTGGTGGGCGTACAGCACATTCTCGGTTTCGCATCCCTATTGAAGTTGATAAGGACTCTTGTTGTGCCATTGATGTTGGTTCAGATTTGGCTAAGTTAATCAATTATGCTTCACTTATTATTTGGGATGAAGCACCTCTACAACATCGCCCTGTATTTGAAGCTGTTGATCGAACATTGAGGGATGTGTGTCGAGACAGCATGGCTGGTGTTGAGCATAAAGTATTTGGTGGAAAGGTTGTCGCATTTGGTGGTGACTTTCGGCAGATACTTCCTATTGTTCAGTTTGGTTCACGGAGTGAAATTGTTGCTTCAGCGATTAACAAGTCGCCGAATATATGGAGGTCATGTAAAGTGTTTTCTTTGACAACTAACATGCGTTTACGTGATCCAAGTATTTTTGGTAGGGATCTTATTCAAATGCAGGAATTTAGTAAATGGCTTTTAGACATGGGGACTGGTTGTCTTCCTTCAGTTTCTGTGGATGGATCAGATAATGATACATGGATTCATATACCAAGAGATATGTTAATTTCTGTAACTGATAAACATCTTGAGTCCGTTGTGTTAAATACGTTCCCTAATATTATGAACAGATTTAATGATGTCGATTACTTGAAGGAACGTTGCATTCTTTGTCCGACTAATGATGAAGTTGATACGATTAACCAACATGTTCTTGAGAAGATACCAGGTGAAATGTATACATTGTTTAGTGCTGATGAGATATGTGTGAGTACACAAAATGTTGAAGAATTGCGTGCTATGTATGCTCCTGAGTTTCTTAACAGTTTGAAATTTTCTGGAGTTCCGAATCATGTACTACATCTCAAGGTTGGTGCACCTGTTATTTTGTTGCGTAACCTAAACATGCAACGTGGCTTGTGTAATGGGACGCGGTTGGTTGTAAGTCAAATAAGTCGTCGTGTTCTTGAATGTACGATTATTACAGGCCCACATGTTGGAGAGAAAGTATTCATTGGTAGAATTGATATGACTCCAAGTAATTCGTCTTGGCCTTTTGAATTTAAGCGGCGACATTTTCCTATAAAAGTTTGTTTTGCTATGACTATTAACAAAAGTCAAGGCCAAACTTTTAATAATGTTTGTGTTTACTTAGTAAAGCCCGTGTTCTCCCATGGACAGTTATATGTTGCTGCATCTCGTGTAACATCTCGTGCTGGACTAAAGTTCTATGTGGATAATAAAGAAAAATGTCCTAACAATATGACTAAAAATGTTGTGTACAAGGAAGTTTTTTATAATTTGCCATTATCACCAGCTGATAGTATTGTGTAATTGGTGTTGTCAAACTAGGTTGTTCAAAGGTAACATGTTTTCTTTGTTGAGTATTATTAGCCTTGTGTGTATGTATATGGGTCTATATGTGTAGTCTTTGTTTATAGTGTTATGGATTATATGTGTGATGTTGATTGCAGTCTTATATATATTTGCAACTTATTACTTTATAAAATGAATCGTGCAAGTATTTCGGATTTACGTGCTTATTTTACCAACAACTGGCAAGTTGATGTGTTGGTCTCGCGTGCTTGGACATCGTTCAACCCTAAAACAAATCGTATCCTTTCGTTTGACATGATTCTATCTGATGCACAAGTAAGTATTTCTTTGCAATGCAATATTGTTTAGTTTTTGATTTTACATTGGTAATTATCTAATCTTAAAATGTATATGTTTTTTCAGGGTTCATCTATTCATGCAAAGATTCCATCTAACTTGCTGAGGTTATTTCAGAATGCGTTTAAAGTGGGATGTGTTTACAGGATTCGTAAGTTTGTTGTTCATAAGTATAGTACCATGTATCGTCCATTGCGGTGCGATATTTTCATTCAGTTCTTGTATTCAACAAGTATTACTACTTGTCCGATGCATCCGTCTGTCTTCAGACGATATGTGTTTGATTTTCTTCCATTCAATCTGTTAGCCGATCGTGTTAATGATGACAAATATCTTACAGGTATGTATGCATTTTATTCTGTTAGTTTTTTATTCTTCAAGTTTTCTAATGTTATATATATATGTGTGTGTGTGTGTGTGTGTGTGTGTAGATGTTATTGGCGTTCTTAGGGAATTGGGCTCTGTTCAGTATCAATTGGAATCGGTTTCATCTTGCAATCCTGGTGTACGAAACATTGTTATCTCTGACACCAAGTATGTTAGTGTTGTCTATATTAATTCTTTCGTCTATATTGTTTATTTTTACTATCTCATTCTTAAATATATATAATTCAGTGATATGAAGGTGAATGTTTCATTATGGGGACACTTGGTGAATCAGTTTAGCGATGGTTATATTCGAAGAATTGCAAAAAATACAGTTGTTATTATTTTGTCATCTTGCAAAGTTCGATCTTACAAGGGTCTGGTGTTATGTATAGGATATGTTGCATTGTTAATTTTGATTATTTATAACTTATGTTTAAATGTTTGTATTGAATTAGGTTCTACAAGTTTAATGACAACTGTGGCGACTCAAATTTACTTGAATCTTTCTATACCTGAAATTGATGCCTACAGGATTATGTAATTATGTGATTTGGCATGTTTTATTAGATGCATTATTATTTTATGTTTTATATACGTTGTATTTTTTGTTTTTAGTGAGTCTCCTCAAATTACTATCATTGAAGACAATGCAGTCACCTTTCAAATTACGAGTATTGCAAACATATACAGCCTTCTTACAGCAGGAGATGTGGCTGAGGTATTGTATTGCTAATACACCCAAATAAATTATTTTTTGTTAGTTTTTTTACTTTTAATCATTAGTTTTTGACTTTAAATCATGTACAGGGAACAATTTTCAACATTGATGCAAACATAAGTGGTGTGGAAATGCATAGTGATTGGAAATATATTAAGTGTAACAAATGTCGTAAGAAGGCGTCAATGGTTGACGGTTACTATTTGTGTTGGAACTGTGAAGAAGATGTTGTCAATCCACATTATGTGTAAGTTTTTTTAATATTTTATTTGTTGTTTGTTTTTCGTTATATTAATCGTTTCTGTTTTGCAGATACAAATTGGAACTTTGTGTTACTAATGGTACCAATGATGAGATGACATGTGTTGTTTTTAATGAAGCTGCAGTATCTCTACTTAAAATATCTGCTGATGAGTTAGTTAATAAGTCTTTGTCAGAGGTTTATTTTACATTTCCTTTTACAATTATTAGTTGTTGAATTTTTTGCATGATTAGTATATATTAGTTTGTTCAGTTGTGTTGATAGCTTATTATGTTTTTTGTAGGGTGTTGATGATCCAAATTGGATAGAATCGTATTTGAATGAAAATTTATGTTCTCGAAGCGTTATTTTTGTTATTAAGATCGATCCCTATAATTTACCGCCTAAATTTTCCAACCGTTTTACTGTTTCTAAATACCTCGGAGATGATATCAATGCGCTTATACAGCCTAGGTCTATATCTACAACTGCTGACACTGCCAATCCTCCATCAGCTGGTGTTCTTCAAATTGATGAGGAAACCGAAATGTGTGCAAAGATCAAAGATGTTGAATGGGAGATGGCTGATGAAGTATTTAGCTCATTAGTTGATAATGCTGTTACACCGTCAAAGCAATCATCGGTAACTCTTTATGTTTTTTGTTTTTTATTTTCAATATGTATTTGTGGTTTGGTTTTTTGTGAGTTTCAAACTTTTAATTGTTTTCGTGACTGTATTAACTTTGTAATATAGGTTACTGTTACTATTATTTTAATATTACTTAATATGGTTAATTAGAGTTAGTTTAATTATTGGTTTGTTTTCTTAGGTTATTGTTGGTAATGGGCGAGATGCTAGCCTTAGCCAAAGTGTTGTACAGGTAAATGATTTGTTTATTTGGGTTTAAGTGACTTTACCTTAGTAAGTTGGTTTGTTTGATAATAGTAACATTACTTCATAGATGATATCAATGTGCTTATACAGCCTAGGTCTATATCTACATCTGTTGACGCTGCCACTCCTCCATCAGCTGGTGTTCTTCAAATTGATGAAGAAACTGAAATGTGTGCAAAGATCAAAGATGTTGAATGGGAGATGGCTGATGAAGTGTTTAGCTCAGTAGTTGATAATTCTCTTACACCGTCAACGCAGTCATCGGTAACTCTTTATGTATTTTGTTTTTTATTCTCAATATGTGTTTGTGGTTTGGTTTTTTGTGAGTTTCAAACTTTTAATTATTTTCATGACTTAATTAACTTTGTAATATAAGTTACTGTTACTGTTATTTGATTAATGGTTCGTATGTTACGTTTAGATTATTGGAGATAACAAGACAGCTGGCAACCATTTGCAATCTGAAGTAGAGGTTAAGTGTATTTTTCTCTAAACTTTATAGTATTAGTTAGCTGGAAATTGATTTTGATGTTATATATAGGTTATTATTGATACGGAGGTAAATGATTGCCTTACTAAAGCGAGACTTCAGGTAAATGATTCTTTTATTCGGATGTGTATTTTTATGTACTTTGAATGTAATATTGGTTGTTTTGTTATGGCAGGATATTGGTAATGATAAGAAGCATGATGACAGTTTTGGTCAATCTACGATGGAGGTGAATAAATCGATTTATTTTTATGTTATTTTGTTGGTTATTTTTTTTATGTACTTTGAATGTAATATTGGTTGTTTTGTTATGGCAGGATATTGGTAATGATAAGAAGCATGATGACAGTGTTGGTCAATCTGTGATGAAGGTGAATAAATTGTTTTATTTTTATCTTATTACGTTGGTTATTTTTTTAGTGTAACATGTTGGTTTGTTGCATTTAGGGTATTGTTGGTACTGAGCAATATGAGGGCTCTGCCAGACAAATCAATAAAGAGGTAATTGGTTTTTTGTATATCATTTTAATAATTTAGAAATTATAGAAGTGTTTCATGTTGTCTATGTTTCATGTAGGGTGCTGTTCAAAATGATCAAATGACTGATTCTAACAAAAGTCATATAGGAGTGCAAGATGCTATCAACAATATGTCTAATTCAACGGTTGGTGGTTCTATGGTTGCTAAACAAATTGGAGGGAACTACAAGAAGAGACTTAGGAATAATTCGGAGAAGGTGAAACGCGTTAAGAAGTAGTTCGTTTCCGTCGTTGTCTGTTCACCTTCCATAAACGGTTTATGCTTATGTTTTTTATTTTATTTTAATGCAGTTAGTATGTTTGTGTGTTCAAGTAATTTGTTAACTTTATGTTTGTACCTTGTAATGCCGTTTTTGTGATTGCGAAATGTTTTGTTTTCTTTGTTTTTTTTTTTTTTGTATTTACTTTCAAAGCTTTTGACTGGTGTATTTTGTGTGACTATTATTTGTATTAGGCTGTTATTAATGTTCATAGATGTCAATTTGTGTGTAGATAATAGTTAATTACTTTTGTAATAGATAAATTTATATTAGATTAATATTTAACAAAGTTAACATATAACAAAAATGCAGTATTTATGGTAATGTTTCCCAAAACCACATTGTTATTATTAACACAATGGCAATAACACAATGGTATACGTTAAATACAATTCTTTTGTAATATCAACAGGCATTTGTAAATTAACAAATACGTTTCATCTACTGTCTTATATTTATTGATATTTTACACGTAAAATAATCAACCTAAATATTGTAGAGCAATCTTACACAAGTTATGTAAGAAAATAAACGTTTATTAACTATAGCTGTGTTAATACTTTACAATCAATTAGTATACATACTTCTATATGTTACTTGATCATGTGTTTTGTAATATGTTACTTTATGTAATACATCTAAATTCTAAGCAAAACAAATAAAATTTTTGGTAAAATGGTAAAATAGAGTCATTAGGTAAATTTGTTATAAGACATTGTCAATATTTAAATATGTTATTACATTAAGTAGATAGGATACACTTGTAGAAGGTCAAATACATGAGCGATAAAAAAAAATAAAAGTAATCATTAAACGTTTCTAATAGTTATGCATTATAGTAACCCTTTCGTTCTTCGTCTTCATGTACTCCCACAAGGTATCCTTGAGTTCTTCTAACGAAACTGCTATGTTTTTCTTTATCTGTAACTGTTTATCCAGATATTGTATAATCTTTATTTGATCTTCGTTCTGTAGCCCATTCGAAATATACTGCAGAACGTTGTAGTTCATGTCAGTATTGTTTCTCTCTACTTCTGCAGTGGCGGTGTTATGCATTCTTTGTAGTGTTCGTAAGATTTCTGAATCCTTTTGATCCTCTACAAAGTGTGCAGTGGTTATAATTTTCTTGGCCTCTGTTGTGTCTCCGAAATGGTAGTGTGATCCAGGCATGATTGTAGTTGTGTTGAATGTAGAGATGTTTCGAGTTAGTGTTAAAAGATAGGTGATGTGTTATGGACTTATGGGTTAGTTTATTTTATAGGTGGTCAGGGGTAGGGAATTGAATAGGCGGTAAAGCGATTGGATTATTCCGTTCAAAAAAACAAAAAAAAAAACGATTGGATTATTATGTTATAATTACTAAGGTTATTAATATTTTTCGTTGATTCATGCGTAATAAAGCGTGTATCAGTTTATGTTTCCCGTGTTAACTGAATGGGTTTGTGTGTGTAGTAATAACTGTGTGTAAACGTGTGTCTCTTCAGTTATTCGCATCGTTTCCCCAAGCAGTTTCTACATTATGTAACCGTTCCTGCCATTAACCGTTTAGTGTACCCAGATCCAGGTTTATCTAATTTTACTAACTTTTAAATTGTTTCATAATTTATAAATAAATAAAAAAAAAACAAACGTGTGTTGGTTGTGTACAAATATGTTATACAATTGTGTTTTTGTCATTATGTTTTTATGTCATTATTTTTGTGTATGTGTGTGTGTCATATATTACATTGTTAATTCCTTCACCAAGGGTTGGCACGTGGACTTTTGTAATCGTTGCCACGTCAGCATTCACTTTTTCCCTTTATAAAACCTTGATCAGAACCCCCCAAACAGGGTTTTTAATGAGAAACATGTGTTTACGAAAACTATTTTCCCTTAGATTGTGTTTACAAAGTTTGATTCCACTTCCGCTGCATTTAATCTCATTTTACTTTCGTTCATTTGTTCAATTATGCCAAACAAAGTCAATCATAAGAAACTCAGATCCTAACAAAAATAAAAGTAAACGTGAAGTCTCTGTGTTATGTGTAATCATATATGTTATACAATTGTGTTTTTTGTCATTGTGTTTTTTATTTTGGTACTTTTTAAGTAGTTTGTATGTTATGTATACCATTCTTTTTAAGTAGATTTGTGTTACTTATCATAAACGGACTGTACGGATGAAATTATCATGGCAATCTGAATTTAAATATTAAAAAAAACCAACGCATTGTACTACAAACATTAAAAAAGGGGGATTGAAAAGTAAATGTAAGATATGTGTTTTCCGGGTTTTCAATATAAACTGAAACTCTATTGCTGTAACACTTCTGCTTGCTGGAGTTTCGTAACCAATAGCCTCGAATTCGTTTTAGACCAGTTGAAAAAGCAATCGTCACCTAAGGAAATATGTTCAGCTTGAAGTATATGTTTCCATCCAACAACACCGTACCTATGGAAGAAAAAATATGAAAAATTTTGTTAGTGATCTATACACATTGGGTAAATGAGAAATAATAACTAAGATAATAAATTGATTGACAAACCTTATTTGACCATCAATGTTGTGTGTATGAAGATTCGTAACCCAAATATTTCCTTTAACAACTTTGATCTTTACTTCAGAAAACTCATTTAAACCAGTTAAGTCAGTAATTAACTTGGGAAAGATCTACATTTTGTAAAAATGTTAAAAATATGTAAATGTTATTAAATGAAAAACACTAAAAAACAAAAAAAAAATTAACATAAAACAGGATAGTATAATACCAATTGATGAGTTACTGTCATTGCAAAAAAAAGATAGCTAGGATCGTCACTAACTTGTCGATAACCTTCCACATTGCTAATATGTTCATATTCTGGCTCAATCAAAGGAGTATTGTTTAACAAAACTTGACGACCATCTTTATTGAATATGATAATATTAATATGATTCACGTCCTTTTTTTGAAAACACGGAATATCCCCAGGATTTAACCTTAGATCTTCAATAAATTTAAACCAACCATCAGCAATACAATAATTTGGCCCAATCTTTCTAATACGGACTTCCCATTGATGATACTCGGATACATTAAGTATAACCATGTTATCCGGTAAACGATAATCATAATGTTTTGAAATAAAAGTATCTGGTAGAACCTGTAAAAAAATAATTATTACAATTTTATGCGTATTATGTTTTTTTAATAAATCGTAATAACAAAAAATAAAAAATAAAATGTATAAGAAAATTACATACCGTTGGACTTTGTATAGGATTTTGAATAATTTTACAAAACGATTTTCCAAACTCTTTATTTGGATCATGAGAGAAGAGGTTGAACTTGAAAGTATGATCACCAAGATAGTTGAAAATCATGAAGAAAGATTCATGGCCGAAGTAGTTTAAAACCTCACACCATCCGTCCGTAAAGTAGAATACATCTTTTATTAATTTGATAACAACAGACCATGAATGCGTTTCATCAAATTTAAGACTAATAATTGAAGATTCTAACTTATTCATCCATATAAATCTACTCATACATATAGGTATAGCCTGAAAACTGTAACACCTGTGCCTCCACGGCCATCAAACAAATACCGAACCAATGAAATATTATATTTCATACTTGGGATTTGTAAAAATATGTGTATCATTTGCACATATCAATTTTTGTTCAATTCCAAACTCTAAATCGCTTTCTGGAAGGTTATACGCGCACCGATGCGTAAATATAACCAGTTTAATGCAACAAACACTCCGGAATAGTGACATAGGCTTAACATACCTTAAATAACCTTTACATAACTTAGAAATAAGTTTTGAAGGCTTTGGTATGGCAAAAACAAGTTAATTCGCTTACAGGGACTAAACTTGACAAACTGCGAAAGTATGCCAATTTGAACTGTAACAGACATTCCGGAACATGACCATAAGTTAAACACACCTTAAATATCCTTTATATAGCTTAGAAATAGGCTTTGAGGGGTTCGGTGTGCTAAAATAAACTTTTGGCTCATTCAGGTACTAAAAGCGTCAAAAAGTGCACAAGTTTGCATTTTCGTGCATAACTTACGTTCTGAATACATCCGAACATCCAAAAATTTATGTAAGCACTAAAATATTTTATTTTAGTGTTTGGCATAAGAAAAATCCATTCGTCACGCCATTTGGATCATTTTTCGCGCTTATGCGCATTCCGTCGTAATTAACCGAACAACGTAAGCGTACGGCTAAACGAACCGACACCCGAGATATTTTTGAACACATTTTAAGTTCCCTATACTTTAACTTCATTTTAGAGCTTTGAAATGGGGTTAACAGGGCTTAAACGTGTCAAAAAAAAACGCATCGAAAACCAAGTTTTGAGGTTGCAGGGACTGAAACTGTAAATCTGCCAAACTAGGTCCGTAAACAGGGGCCAGATGCAGCAAAACGTTTTTTTTCATCTTTTAACAGCCCTTAACACTCTCCAAAGGTCAAGTGCCAAGTGTCAAACTCTTATGGTGAATGGCCTTTTTGGGTACCATAAGGTTCCGACACATGTACGGATGAGATTAAGGCACGTATTTCGACAAACGATCCTAATGGTGGACCATTCACTATAAATACCCCTTGCGATCCAACCTCTAAACTCACTAGAATCTGATCTCAAATGCTCTAAGTTGAAACCTTTGTTTCATACCTGAGCTATTTTGATCTAGATTAGCATTCGGGAACCCTACGTGAGTATTCTTTCGTTCTTTTATTGCTTTTCGAGTCTGAAAGTCAAACTTTGTTTGACTTTCTGCATTGACCAGCTTATGGTCAATGCGAAGTTCGTTTGAACTTCGCAACGTGATTGTAATCACGATGGTTATAGTCCTTTGTGACTATACCTACTGATTACCACGTTATCTAGGCTCAGTGACGAGCCGTAGTTTCGGTCAGAATACGTATTCTTGCGTATTTTGTAACTAAACTACTTATGGGTATCAAAACCGTTTGTTTTGATACCAAACCTGTTTTCTAAACTTAGTTAAGAATGTTTTAACATGCTTAGCTCGTCACTTTTAGTTTAGTGCTTATATAGGGTCGTAAGGTAAGCGATTTAAACCCGACCCGTTTGGTCGATCATTAGGATCCGACCAAGCACATTAGGTGACCATAGTATATAGGGAATAACCTTCCGAGGTTATACCTTATGGTCGCTTCGTTTAAGTAGTTGTATGATAGGTAGCTTATATGCCTTAGGTAAATTACCAAAATGCCCTTTTGACGCCAAAATTCATTTTAAGCATATGTAACATAACTTTTGACATCTAAACTGATTTGACAACAATATTAGACATGTTAAGGCATATGTTACTTTTCATAGGACTAGTTAGGCGGTCCGAACGCGTTTTACGCGAACGACGCGTTAAAGTAGCATAAGCTACCTAAACGGGTCGTAATGGGTCGTAAGCACTTAGGTTAGGTTTCATTTAGTATGTAGGCTTTGTTAAACCATACTACATGAGTTCCCATACTCATTTGGTTTACGAGCCCTCATTCTATCTGATCTTCCGATTTAGGTCCGGTTTATTAATGTAGTTACCTATATTAGGTGCCGTTTGATATTCCGAGATCTCTAGCATTGCTTGGTGGTTATCTTAGGACTTCTGAGCAATCTCAAGTGAGTACATAGACCCCTCTTTTACCGTTTTCAAACTGTTTTGGGGTGAAACACATGTGCCTACTTGTTACTTTCATGCTTTCCATGTTTTCACATTATATACATGCTATGTTCATTAGTACACTATTAGTACATGATTTCATTACATTTTATGCTATGTATGTCCATTGTGTGCATACTTGGTACATTGTTTTACATCACATCACATCACATCACATGCTATGTATGTCCATTTAGTACATGCTTAGTACATTATTTTACATTGCATCTCTGTTGCATATGTTCCAGTAACATATGGACACATTGTTTTACAGCTCTACCTTGTATGTTTACTCTAGCATACTAGGTACATTATCTTCATAAAACATGCTTACATTTTGGTATGACATTTGGTTTGTTTAAACTATACTATACATTCATTAACACCGATCACGCCGCTCGGTAGTAGGTAGTGGTACCATAGGACTTGACAAATCCCATTCCTGAAATCTCGGGTTTGTTTGGACGTAAGGAATGACCGAATCCGAATACATATTCTTTTGATAACTCATTTTTACATAGTTATCCGACTGTCGCAAGGCTTGGATGTATGAATTTTTACAATACCGCATAAATGTTCATATTCAGTATAGCATGCATATATTTTACAAAACATAACTTTGATTTAAACCAAGTTTTACTTCAATACTTTGTTTTGTGCATTTCATCTATGGTTTAGTTGATGCATTTCACTAGCCATACATAAACATTTGTTACACATTACTTGACTACTTTTGGACTATCAACATTTGACATGGTTTATACAAGGACTTTTGACAATTGGTTTAAACATAGACATCTTATATTGGTGGTTTGGTTTGAGTAAGTGATTTAAGTAACGAGGCGTGTGTAATATGATACAAGCATGGTGGATACGCCGCTGGTACTTCCTATATATAAGTGATTGTATGGTATTACATATCGTTGCGTTATTTGAAATCATTTAAATTTAGACATATAACATTTTATACAAATAACATACTTTTCACAATACATTGTTTTACAAACAACTTAACTTATACAAACTCATTTTTACATGGTTATTCATTTAACCATGCATTATTCTCTTATTTATACGTATCATCTGAACTTATTGTTTTTCAAATGATTTACAAAGACAAAGCAAATTACAAGGTTCATGACTAAACATTTTCTTAAACAGATGTCATGAATCTTATTTTCACAAAACCTATGTACTCGCCGGCATTTTTATGCTGACGTACCTATTTTCACATGTGTTTCAGGAAATGAAGCATAGGATTGATCAAGATACACTTAGGCGGACATGGGCCTTAGTGACAATAAAAGATGCAAGACTAGTTATTTTGTTATGTTTCTTTGATTGTCAAGACATTGTAACTCTTTTAATCAATAAAACAATATTTCAAGTTCCATGTGTTATGAAACAATGATTCTGTTACAACACTCCCCGATGTTTCCGCCACGTTTTGTAGGTTCTACGTGGCCGGGGTGTGACAAAAACCAAAAAACAAAAGGCAAATTACTTTTGAATAAAGGATGAAACAATAGGAATCGTTACTTTAAACAAATAATTCGGAAAGGTATGTACCTGTTGAAGGGATAGCGGATCAAGTATAGTTATGATAAAATTCGGACCATGACGATACATGTTAACCCAAACACGAAAAATCAGAAAGAAGACTAACAATCAAAGAGTACTTGCAACACATACAATGAAACAAAATATTTCGAGTATGTATTTATAAGAGAAAGTTGCCATATTATACTTAAAAATACGATTGAATCAAAAGTTGTTATTACTATTTATGTAAATTATTATTCAACTGAATATTTGCCAAAAAATAAAATTAATGTAAATGTGTACTAAAAATTTAACCGATTTAAAAAATCTGGATAGTTATCTATTTAATAACTACCTACTACTCGTAATTGTAGGAGCTCTAATATACGTGTGTTAACTACTGCTTGTGATAATATTTGTTGGACTTTCATCTTCTTAGGAATCTCTTTTCATATTTGTTGTATTGATTGTCAAAGTGTTTGTTATTTAACCTACATTGACAATGATTGTGAAGTTTCTTCCGTTTCTGCTGATACTGATGAATATAATCCCAAGACTTCCATCAAAAGTTGTTACACAGTGCAAGGTTGTGTGTAAAGATTGGTTAGTCTATCTTTCAACACCTGAGTTTGCTATGAATCATTGTCGTTTCATGCGCAGATTAGGTGATCATAAGATAATTGCCGTTAACCGCTTATTGTGTGATATTCGTTATGTGGATAATGAATCCCCTAAATGTTTCTTAGGTGATAAAGTTCACATTCCCTTCACCGCTCATCCGTGCAATATTTTATTTCTAGCAAGTTTGGATGGGATGGTATGTATTTGCCTAATCAATACTGGTGAATTGGTAGTTTGGAATCCATTAACTCGTGTGTTCAAGATGCTATCAAATTCTAATTCACAGGGTTTTTTTTAATCCGAATCAGGATAGTCTTGGGTTTTGCGTCAGGTCTTCTGGTGATTACAATATTGTGCATATTAAACGGACACATATGATGTTGGCTATTAACATTTATTCTCTCAGTGAAGGGTCATGGTCAACTCCAATGTTCTCAAACTATAGTCTGTTTAATGTTGACGTCTATAGTTGGTCTGTAGGCACGTTTTGTGCAAATTGTTTGTATTTCGTATTGACTAGGTTGTGGTGTGTGGGTAACGCATGTGTACTTCGTTTAGATGTTGATAGCAGGGTAATTTCTGATGTTGGATTCCCAGATACAATGGATATGGAAGCTACAGGTCACTTGGTTAGTATTCGAGATCAACTCCATATGTTGGTTAGTATGGGATTCTATAGTGTGAATATGGAATTGTGGAAACTTGAAAATGAAAAGTGGTCAAAAGTATTTTTTTGTCCACCTGCTATTTCTATGTCATTGATGATTGGGTCGTCTGTGCACTATATCAACAGAAATAAGAAGTTCATTATAGTTCAAGAATGGGGTGATATTACTGATGTAACTGTAGAGGCAGAGGAAATGCATGTTTTTTTGCCTATCATCTTTACTCAAGGTGTGAATGGATCTATTTATTTTGAAACTACCATTTCACCAAATGTTTAGTTATGCTATTTTATGTAGTTCTTTTTTTGTTCTTCGTTGTTTTGATCAGTTAGTAATTGATGTTTGTGGTTGTTTTTTATGTGTGGTATAGTTTGTCACAATGAGATTGAATCTTTATGAATTAATGTGCTTATATTATCATGTTAAATATTCATTGAGAGTGTATGATTTTAATATTTGCTTTGTGCGTATTTAATTATGATTACATGTGATTGTGGTTTAAAAACAAAAAGGTCTACAAAAAAAACACAATGGGCCCTTGGAGACAAAGCCCTTAGAGCAGCTTGGAAGCCCTTACCATTGTGCAGTTACATAGAATTAGAAACTTCCCACGTTGTAATAGGTGCAGTTAATGATTAGTTTTTATTTTAATGATTTCTTTTAGTATAGTCATTGTGTTTTTTGAGTATCATTGTGTCATTGTTTTTCTGTTTTTTATATATTTGATTTCTTTTGTAGTTGACTATATTTAAATATAACATTGTGTAATTAATTCCTACTTTTTGCTGTCTTTCTCATTCTTTTTTAATAGTGGTTACATATTGTGCAGTTAAGGACAATTAGAAACTTCCCACTTTGTAATATGTCCAGTTAAGGAATAGTTCTTACTGGATTTTTTTTTTTTTTTGTTTTTTTTTTTTTTTGTCATTTTATGTTTTGTTTATTAAAGTGTTATTGGTTTTCTGTTTTCCATATATTTGATTTTTTTTGTAGGTGTCTATTTTTATATATTGTATTGTGTAACTAACTTCCTATTTTTTAGTTGTGGTGTCCATTATTTTTCAATAATCCTATTATCATAAAAAACAATATTTTTATAAAAAGTACAAAATAATATATAAAACCCAATGCCAAAAAAAATCTACGATGTAATTATTTTCACAATTGTAATAACACAATGTTTGACAACTAACAAAGTAATTTATAAAAATAAGATTAATTAATAAAAAGTATATGTGTGTATGTGATTGATTAAAAAGTATCTCCATGTATGTGTATATGTTTACCTGTAAATTAGAAACGGTTTCTAATATATATTGTTATTTAATTTT
This sequence comes from Helianthus tuberosus, assembly GCA_030545235.1. Classification (NCBI taxonomy): domain Eukaryota; kingdom Viridiplantae; phylum Streptophyta; class Magnoliopsida; order Asterales; family Asteraceae; genus Helianthus; species Helianthus tuberosus. The sequence goes on along the minus strand of CM060451.1, from coordinate 105,254,346 downwards.
ATTTACCCCCTATCGCCCATAGTGTGTGAAAACCGTTTACCACCACTACTCGGAGATTTAGGAGGTTTTACTCACCTGTGTCAACTGTTAATTGGGGTAGTTTCTATGTAGGTATTCATTTTTCAAAGGAATCGCTTTTCGTATGTGTTTTCTTCCTCTTTCTATCAACGTCAGTATTTTTAATTAAAGTATAATCGTAAGTGAATATGAAGGATCTTCCATCTCTGTTAATATTGATGAAGATTATTCCAAGACTTCCGGCAAAGGAGGTTATACGGTGCAAGGCTGTGTCTAAAGAGTGGTTAGCCTATCTTTCAACTCCTAAGTTTGCTAAGAATAATTGTCGTTTCTTGCGAGTATTAGGTGACCAGAAAATAATTGCTCTTGACAAATCATCGTGTGTGATTCGTTATGTTGATGTTGCATCTCCTAGATGTGTTTTAGGCAATAATATTCACATTCCCTTCGATTGTCATCCATGTAATGTGATCTTTTTAGCAAGTTTGGATGGCATGGTATGTGTTTGCTTATGTAATACTGGTGATTTGGTTGTTTGGAATCCACTAACTCGTGTGTTGAAGATGCTGAGAAATTCTAATTATCAGGGATTTTACAATATGGATGATGATAGTCTTGGGTTTTGTGTTGACTCTGCTGGTGATTACAAAATTGTGCACATTAAACGCACTCATTTCAGGTTGACTGTTAATATTTATTCGTTTAGTGAAGGTTCATGGTCAACTCCAAGGTTCTTAATTGATAGTCCATATGATATTGCTGTTTATAGTTGGTCCGTTGGGACGTTTTGTAGGAAAAGTTTGTATTTTGTACTAACCAAATTCTGGTGTATGGGTAACACAGCGATTCTTCGTTTGGATGTTGAGTCGAAGGTAATAGAAAATGTAGGTTACCCAGATACATTGAGTGTGGAATCTATAGGTCAGTTGGTGACTATACGAGATGAACTTCATATGTTGGTTAGTATTGGAATGTGTAGTGTAGATGTTCAATTGTGGCGTCTACAAAATAATACTTGGTCGAAAGTGGTGTCTTTTGTACCCCGTGTGTTTATGCCGTTGATGATAGGGTCATCTGTGCAATACATTGATGGTAATAACAAATTAATTATAGTACACGAATGGGGTGATGTTGCTCAGATAAACGTAAGGCCAAAGAAGATGCATGGTTATTTTCCTATCATCTTTACACAAGGCATTGTAGGTGCAAGCTATATTGAAACTGTAGTTTCACCACATGTTTAGTTATGGTTTTGTATTTAGTTGTTTGTTGTTATCATTGTGTTATATACATAGTATTATGTTTGTGGTTGTTTTTGTGGTTGGTATTTTGTTGTATATGGAGAATCAATATTCGAAATTAATGTGTTATTTTAATTGTTCTATTATGTTTATAATATGTTTGGTGTGTAATATTTTATGCCAGTAAATATAATCAACGTTTGTTTGTCATCGGTAGTTCTTTCAACACTTTGAAAAATCTAACTTTCATATATATTATCTAAGCTCATCTAATGGTGTTATTAATTTCTACGTTTATCAATTTACAAATAACTAATTCATTTTAAATTGTGCCAATTAGATGTAAGATTTTAATTTACTATGTTTGACAATTCGATGTATGACAATACAAGAATAGTTGTATCTTCTAATCGCAATCGCATAAAAAAGTCATTATTATCTTAAATATGGAGACGCTTATTTATGGAGACACTTATTGATGTTCTTAATAGTTGGATAAGAAGTCATTATGATATTAAAATATGCAGTGTATTTGGATGATGGAAATATTACCAATAAGACTTCTAATGTTGTATACAGGAAAATACAGCTAAATTTATAACTAATATGAACTTCGACTACCGTTTGTAAATTATAATTCTAAACAAAATATGTCATCCATGCCCTAATATACTAATAATTGTCATCAAGGTTAGACTACCAACCAACCAAAAAAAAACCAATAAACTGTACCAACATGTCCAACCAAAAACCATCAAATGATGACGACAAAAGGCATTAGTTTATATACGCAGACATCTGCATCATTAGCATATAACGTTAACTGTTAAGCTTGGCTGACTGCATCCACATGCGTCAACATGAGGAGGTTTGCTGATTCTACATAGGTTAAATGCATATTGTCACCCGTGCTAATATCATTTTCCTTTATGAAACTTGGCCACCCTTCAATCGCATACCTAAATCCATTTCTGTCCTTTTGTCGCTTAACTATCTTCGCAACTGTTTTCCCATCCATGTTTCTGACATTCATCTGATGCACCTTCTTTGTTAGCCTTGCCCTGTTTACAACTTCTACAGGTAATCGCTGCATTGATGTTAGAGTTAAGAAGTATATTAGCCGTGTTGGATATAATTGTCAGCAGCAACAAATATCAATTGTTAATTTTTGAATAAACATAATTTAGTATCTATTATCTATTATAGTTATTTTATGAAGGTTATAAGTAAAGTTATACTTTATTGCTTAGAAAAAAAACAAATGTTTTAAGGTTTTTTGTTCCAAACCAAGTTCAATTGTTATGTGTTTAACTAGTAATTCTGTACGTATAAATAGCCTCATGAATGGTGTTGTCAATTGTTCTCATTAAATAACAGAAATGACATACCATTCGATAATTTGCTTTCCTGTTGAATTGATACGCACCACTTTCTTGATCATAATTTTGATGTGCAACACGTTTTTCGTCTTCATTGCTTACCTTCAACGCCATCCGACTTCTTTTCCCGTTTTTGTTAACCTTATCATTTCAAACATGCATTTCCTTTCAATATATATATATATAGTATATATGTTAATGTATAAGAAATATTTATTGGAATATTTTATTAACTTATGCTTAACTTACCAAACGATCACGTGTTTGTCGTCCAGTTGCTGACACAGTAGAATGATCATAAGTTGTACAGCATATCAGTTGTTTAGGTTCTTCAGATGTAGAATCGGATGCAATCTGTTTACCTTTCTTTTTAACCTGTTATTACAGCCCGTAACAATAAAGCAAATTAAACTACAATCGTCAACTAAGAATGTATAATAATATGAACAAATAACTTATCCGTTATTATGTTTCAAAGACTTACATCTTCTTTTGTCTGGTTGTTATTTCCTTCACTTACAAAACTCTTTCTTTCAGACTTCAACTTTTCTTTTTCAACACTTTTCTTATTCACATCATGTTTCTCATCATTCATCTGCATCCCAGATTTTTAAAATTCATTAACATCTGAGGATCAATATATTGTATTGTAAAAATATGTAAACTCATTACCCCAGTAATCAATTGGTTGATTGAGTCTTCTTGATCAGTAAAGATCTGTTATACGATAACATCCGTAAATAAGTCGTATTGACTAGCAAACTATTTTAACTTACTTTAAATTACTTACAGAGTTGAAGTGTTCATAGTATGTGTGTTTAGGTATTTCAACAACTGAGCTGTCTTTAGTTGTCTCCTTCTTTCTAAAAACAACCTCAACTCCGCTACGATAAAGTGTCAAGTCAAACGATTCGCTGTCTGTTTTCATCAACATCAGTATATCACCTTCTTCTATGTTAATGTATTCAAACATCTCCGGACACCCTTTAGCAAAAACGTAGCATGCATTTATTTTTTCGGTCTCAACTTTCCAACACTGACCTGCTGCGTATATGTTATAAGAATCTTTTACTGGCCAGTAACAGTAAAATTTGTTCACATAAGCTTCTGGAATGACCTGAAAAGTTGTGAAATATTTTATAAACATATATTCTTTTTTTTTTCCATTTGCTGACAAGTATAACAAAAAACAAATTCCAACTAACATATAACTATACTTACTATGATCTTTAAATCTCTGTAACGGTTGACTGTCAAGAACGATTCATCACAAACGTTTTCTATGAAACAATGTATTTGTAGACATTTTTCTTTGATTATCCTCAAAACCAATAAGGTGTTCTTTGTCAATTTAAGACCTTTTACAATACTTATCCATCCGTCAGTGACAACACTTTCACCTCTTACACTTCTCAGCCATGCTGTACAGCTTATTCCGCTTTCATGATTTATCGTTATCTTTGTCCGGTTCCAGTAATCTCCTCCCACAAGCTTTACAAACTCAATTGGTAATGCCTGTAGTTACATTTACTAATTTCAGTTTACGTAATGAAGTTTACACTTACTTATTGAAGGCATTACAGCATACCAGTTTCAATGATTTAGGGTTTTGTAATAGACACAGGCAGGACGTAATCATTTTTGTATACCTGTGATATATAACATTTAATATTAACTGTTAGTATTAATACACAATGTGTTAAAATGTAATCTTATGTCATGAGAATATTACTCCTAATTCATAATGTGCAATAGATCTCTTCTGTATACCGTTTCAATATATCAGTAAATATATATATCCGTAAAATATCTCTTTTAGCGTAATCGTACATGGGTTAGGTTATTTTGGAGCAACTTATATCTTATTAACTTATAAAATTTAATAAGTTGTGTTTATAGTGTTTGGGTTAGCTTATTCAAGTTATTTTTGTGTGTTGAGAAGTTGTTTTTGATAAGTTAGTATTTGTAACTCCTCACTTATGACTTATATAAGTTAATAAGTACTTTTAGAGAAGGAACCCCAAAAATAAAAAATTTTATAACAGAATCATATGTTTTCATCCGTGTGTGTTTGGGATTCCTTCTTAAAAATGACTTATAAACTTATATAAGTGACAAGTGAGAAGTTAGAAATTGTGACTTCTCAAAAATGGCTTGTCAACACACAAAACCCTTTAAAATAAGCTAACCCAAACACTCAAAAAACAACTTATTTACTTTTATAAGTCAATAGGTCATAAGTTGCTTCAAAATAAGCTAACCCAAACACCCCCATTGTTTGATTGCAACTTTTTCATATATTATTATCATTATAATGTAAACATTAGTTCGACAATGTCCATAACATGCAATACATAAGATATATATCAACTATACATAACATATGAGAGGTTGAAGATGATTGAAACCTAAAATCAGATTTGACGTCTACAAACAAGTTATTCGCCGCAGTAACCATCATATGTGGCTGATTAAGAATCTAACAGAGGTTTAGAAATCTAATAGAAATTAAACCGTTAAGATTTACAATCGGAAGTTACCTTTTTGTCGATCAAATCTTCGGCGGCGATGATCTTCAAGGAGATATGAAACGCCGGTGATGATGAAGTTGTTTTGATTGTGATAGATATGATGTTGATTGCGTATCTTTTATTATCTTTTATATTTTATTGTTTGTTTAATTAAATAAAGAAATACTTGAATATTGGTGGTATGGATAGTGTTAATATTAGCCATGGTATTGCAACTGTTTCTATATATTGTGTTATTTGCGTCTAATTGTTGTGTTTTGCAACTTAGGTGGGTTTTCTATACATTATGTTATGTGTTCTTGTCATTGTGTTTACTTTGTATCCAATGGATGTTAATTTTATTAAATTAAATATAAAGAAAGATTAAAGAGTGAAATATGCATAAAATATTATACGCTACAATTAACACTTCCTAAGATTTCAACGACTCTCGCCTTCTTCCACTCGATTTCATTATTTCTTTTGTTTTGCAGATCGGCTAGGATTGTGGCAGATTTTCTGATCCTGTTTCAACAGTTGTGTGATAAACTCTTCTGCGTTGTTCTTGAAATCTGATGGGGGAGAGTGGAGGACTTCATCAAGTTATCCGATGCTGCTCCAGGTTCGCTTGTAATTGTTATCACTGATGATGCTGACTTTTCTGTTTAGTTCTTCATATGATCCCTTTTCTTCGAGCGACCATAGAGAGATTTGTAATTGATTTAGTTTATGTTGATCTAACTTTGATAGATCTCATCTATCTTTATTTAATGGTGTTAGCAATTGCTATGTTAATCAATTTAAAAATAGTTACTTAAAAATTTTAAATTGAGTGAATTAGATGTAAGATTTTAAGTTAGTACGTATGACAATTCGATATATAAGAATATAAGAACAGTTGTAGTTACTAATCGCAATCGAATAAAAAGTCTTTATTATCTTAAATATAGACATGGTTATTGATGTTCTTAATAGTTGGATAATAAGTCATTGTGTTTTTTACAATGGTTTGTGTTTTGCCAACGAAATTGTAAATTATAGTATATATTGTGTTTTTTTGGCTTTTGTGTAATATCCTTGGGAGATCCTGATAACATCAATTATTTTTTTTTGTATATGTATTCTGCATGTTTATGATTTATTGTATATTATAGTATACATTGTGTTTTTTTGGCTCTTTTGTAATATACTTGTGAAATCTTGATAACATTATCTGCTTTTTTTTGTATATGTATCCTGCATGTTTATCATTTATTACAAGTCATTATTATCTTAAATGTAGACACTGTTATTGATGTTCTTAAATAATATTCTCATGACATAAATATAATCTACGTTTGGTTGTGTTGATAGTTTTTTTTAATACTTTTGTAAACATGTATCATTGATAGATCTCTTTTATCTTCATTTAATGGTGTTAGCAATTCCTACGTTAATCAATTACAAATAATTAATTAAATATTTTAAATTGTGCGAATTAGATGTAAGATTATAAATTAGTATGTATGACAATTCAAGAAGAGTTGTAGTTATTAATCGAAATCAAATTAAAAGTCAACATTATTTTAAATATAGACAAAGTTATTGATGTTCTTAATAGTTAGATAAGTAGTCATCGTGATATTAAAATATACAGTGAGTTTGGATGATGTTAATCATATATACCCGGACAGCAGTGAGTTTGGATGATGTTAATCATATATACCCGGACAGTGGACGGGTAAACTACTAGTTATGCTATTGTTAACAAGATTATAGACTAGTTTTAAACATTAAGTTGTTTTAAATATCAAGCTGGTTTTGGGATCAAGCGGGTTTTAAAGATTATATCATGCTACTATTAATTATGCTACTGCTTTTAAACATGGTTTTGTGTTTGTAGTTGAATTGATTATCAATTCGACCCTCACATGGATGATCATTCATCTTCATCTGGCTGCCACAGTCTTTGATAGCCACATCCTGGATTTGTCCCTCCTAAACCAACAAGTTAGAACTAGAGGGAATTTGCATCAGGACTAGCATTATATTATATAGGGTAAGTAAATTATAAATGTTAGGAAATTTTTGATGATCTTTGTAACATTTCCATTTTTTCATATAAGAGTTATAGGTTGTTTAAATTTATTAACCACTAGTAACTAGTTTTATTTTTAATATAATTATTCGACCCATATAGTTTTAAAAACTATTTTATATGTAATTGGTTGGAATGTTATACTAATTAATTGGTTTGTATATGTGTGACATTTCTATTTTCTATATTAAAATAAAGTATGTAAAAACTTATATGATTAAACGGGTAGACTACGGGTAAGTTGACTATTAGAAATATGAAGTACCTAGACGGGCCTAGGAACTGTGGACATTATATTTGAACTTAATCCGTTTTTAATGAAACTTGGTTTAAAATGTAGATACCAATATTCCCGTTCTAATGACATATTCATTGTTTTTATAAAAAGTCATATTTTAGAAGTTATACGCGCCAAATAAGTGAAGCAGCTGAATTAATTATAATATATATATTAATAAAATAATATTAAAATTTTAAAACTTCACATTAAATGTGATCCTTTGACGTGTACAAGTATTGGTGGTAGATAAGGACGTGTCCATCTGAGATTTCATGGCTTCCAAGAATGTAACCATTATAAATAAGAAGTGCTCACTTCTTGTTTGCATGCTTCCATCTCGCGGTCTCTCTCTCACATATATATCTATTTTCTTTTAATATTTCACCCCATAATCCTACAAAGCCCTGCCCTGTTTTAAGGGTTTTAACCCCTATCACTGATATCATGTCCGATTGATCTAGGGCCCCGTAACGCATGTCAAGGCTCTGCCCGACTAAGTTCGTTGGGGTTCTGTCTCGTGACGTAGGGATAAAGTTGAATTGGGTTACTATACTTAACACGAGTGCATTATATATTTTATTAAATAGCTCAGGAGTGATACCCAAGATTATACCAGGAGGCTTTTTAGTTGAACCCTAAAGTTACAAAGTGAGTCCATTCTCTTTTCTCATAGTTTGTGAGTCATTCTCCTTTTTATCACCTTTTTGTGATACAGTTATATTTAAAAATGCTTTTCAAAATCCTAAATATTTATCAGTTATAATTACAGTGATTAAATTTTTTGTATTCTGCAATAACTTCCGGTACGGGAGATTTCATACATTACTTGACCCTCGTTACTATTGGCCAAAAAGTAAGCCGATAGTAGCATGACCACAAGCGCGGGGGAAATTGTGCCCCAGTAGCCATAGCCTATAACTAATATTATTTTAATAAATCTAAATAGTGTGTATATAAAATAGAGCTTTATTAATCATTATTAAAGTATATTAGTTACATTAAAGAAAATATATTTAATAAACCTGAATTACTATTAACGTTATAAAAGACTGTATATCATAATAAAATATGTCAAATATAATATATTCTACTTTTAATATACTAAGATTATATTTTAAATCTTAGTCACGTTAATAAATTAAATAATAATATCACAATTATTTAATTAATGTATTATATTTGATAAAGTTATAGCTATTAATTTGACAGAAAATGATATATTTCATTTTCTGGGCTAATTGGTTTTGTGCCATAGAAAATATATTTGACAAAGTAATGTCATGGGACTCTACTAAATCAAGAGTCACTGGTTGAGAGAATGATCAACAGTGATATGACCAGAGTCACTAGTTGAGAGAATGATTAACAGTGATAGGACCAAAGTCACTAGTTGAGAGAGCGATCAACAGTGATACGACCACCGGCACTAGTTGAAAGAATGATCAACAATGATATGACCATCGTCACGGGAATCGCCTAGTGACGGATACTTTGAATAATAATAAGATATATTTATATCTATTACTTGATAAATTCACTATTGGACGAAAGTGAGCCAATGAGTGATATGACCACTGTCACATCGAAACTGCCACTATGTGACAAATACTGATTGAGTTGGGTAAATATAAATAAATATAAAAACCTTGATGCTGTAAAGTATAACAATATATTTTATAAAAATGGAATGAACTCGCCAGTATTTATTACTGATAAAATGTTTTCAAAACGCGTTTCAGGTAATTTGCTACAAAGATAATAGAAGCCAGCTATGGAGCACTGAAGGCTTAAATAAAGTGGCTATAAATACCTGAATAAAAGAAGAAATTTGTGTTTTAATTATTTGGGTTTATCCCTATAAAAACAATTGAATGGAATATGGGTTTTAGCCCATTTGTTTATTATTAAAAGTTTGGTGTTTTACAAACTCTGAAATTATTTCCTAACTACGATCCTGCTGAAAAAAATTTCTGCTGCGTATTTAATAAACACCGATACTATCTGACTGGTTCGTAACTCCCGCTCCCATGGTGGGATCGGGGGATGTGACAATCTTGATGTTATTAGGTAACTTATTTTTACCAAGATCATGTTATTAATGTGTAATTCAAACACTTACAGTGTGTTGAAAATCTAAGTATTTGCTATGGTTGATTATGTAGTGCGAATAAGATTAAGAATGACTTAAACACAATGATGACTTATACGATAAAATATAATGTTCGTTGGCCATTTTCAAGGTCAAAGAGTTCCCGTGGTTATTTAAGGCATAACATAATAGCTCATTATGTATGTGCATTTGAATCTGGCACTGATTGATTCTTGCATAACAACTAATGTTTGGGCATAACAGAATAACCCATTATGTATGTGCATTCCAATTGCCCATTCGCATTAGAATTGGTCATTAGGCATTACAGACAAGGCATGAATTGCACACTTGACTTTGAAGGTCAGCCTTAAAGGGTGATTTGACTTTGCAAGGTCAAACAATTTAGGTGGGAATATTTAACAGTTATGCAGGGACTAAAACGTATAGTTGGTGTAAAGTACAGGGTGTAAAAAGAAAGGATATAAATGTCATTTCGCATTAGGGACTAAAACGACCAATTGTTACAAAGTACATATTGTAAAAAAAGAAAAGGTATAAATGTCATTTCGACATTTCGCATTAGGGACTAAAACGACCAATTGTTACAAAGTACATATTGTAAAAAAGAAAGGGTATAAATGTCATTTCGCATCACAACTAATAGAAGTGTGATGTCATTTAGCTGCAGGGTCCAAGATTGATTAAATCGTGCATACGCAAGGTGTAAAATTGTATTTTTTTTTTCATTTAAGGGGGTAACCATGATTCCGCCTGTAAACCACAATGGATAAAACTGCAGGTTATTCTTTGTTTGATTTCCTATATATACAAAACATAAAAGTAGAAAAAATGTCGAAAGTACTATTTATCAACCACGTCTTCTTTATATATATATATAGGATGAGGATCATTACAGAACACTAAATATTGCGAGAACCAAAAGAACAACTCTAAATCACTAAATTCTGGGATTTAAGGTTGATATATTTTTTAAATTTTATGTTTCTTGCATTCATATGTGTATTACATATACATAAAAAAACCATATATTTTTACCTACACATAGCCTACATACATATAGGTAATTTAACCTACACATAACCTACCTATGTGTAGGTTATATAAAAACTGAAAATTTTTCATATTTTATTTTGAAGTTGTAAGACCCTTGGTTTATTTATACGACTTACATAAAAACATCGACTAAAATTGTGTATTTTCGATTACAATACAATTGAAAATATGAGTTCGTTAAAACATTTTAATAAATAAAACATTCTAACGTTTTGTATGTAAATTCGCCGTTTAAAACATGACGACGACATGTATCGCGGAAGCTTGAATATTGATTGTGTTTGGTTCTTCGTTGAGCTCGATCGTCCTCCGGTACTTTACATTATACCTACATTTCATAAAAACCTGAAATGTTTTAGTTATACGGAATTTACAAGTATTTAAACAAAACCGTAACTCACAACGAATAGCTTATAATCATTGCCGGATTTTTTTAACCCATCGCCTATAGCGTCGATTGCTTGGTCTCTATAACCAAAGTGGCTATAAATATCAGTTATTGAAGTTTATAACGTATAAAAATGGATCCGTAGCGTAAAAACAACACAGAAACAACTTTGGCTGGATTTAACACCCGTCGCGTGCCGCGACGGGATATGCGTTTAGTTGTCGCCTGCCGCGACCATGTTTGGGATTCTCCGTCGCGCGACGCGAGGACCCTATTTCGACAGAAAGTTTGGTTCAGGTCTGCATATTTCCCAGCCAAATTCAGTTTTACTAAAACGGACATAACTTGGTCGTTATTGGTCCGTTTTACGATCCGTTTCTTCCTACATGATCGTAAATCTATTCTCCATAATATGGAGTTAAAATCCGACATCCAGATTAACAAAATTTAAGACTTTTAAGCCTTCGGCTTAATATAAAGTTTCCACTTTTGACCCGTTCATGAATTTATCAAACTAAAACTAGTTTGTTGCCTACAAATCATCATGAACCTCATAAATTCAATGTTGTCTATCATACTAGATTCAAATCTCGGGTTTGTATACATTCTTAAACCCGTTTTACTTAAATGCTTATTTTGACCCGTTAAGGGTATTTAAGCATTTTTCCGCATAATTCATACTCATTTACTTATAGCATCTTATTTTCACATTATTTAACAATTGATCCTCCACCAAAACTATAATTATGGTGGATTTAATGTGGGGATCCATATATTCCAAGTTTTACCCCTCGGATTATCATTTTACGGCAAAACGCATTTTAAGGCGTTTGACTCCCAAGAATCACACTTTTCACTTTTATACTTGTACTAAGTATTTACTTAATCAAATGACTTATTTCTAAACAACCCATAAGGGTCGTTTGCTTAATTTGTCGATCAGGGGCATTTTGGTCCATTTAAGCCTTTCCTTTACGAAGAATGATTTTGAAAGGCATATTGACCCAAAATCTCACATATTAAACTATGATCTTGTTTGAATAATCATTATGTTTTCGAAACACAATGACTATAATTTAAATCATTCGGTTTACCTATTAAGGTAACCAAATGTCCATTTTGACTTGTCTAGCTCTCATAGAACCTCAAGTTCTAAATGATGAGTTGACCTATTATACATACCTGGATCGGATCACTATATTGACCCGTTTTAATGCCTTGCTTAATAACCGCTAAGTAATAGCGGTGCAAATATCCGTTCGATATTTACTCCTGTAATCATATAACTCGACAAAATCATTAGTCGATATTGTCAAAGAGTGATATTTTCACCTTTTGACCCATTTTGTCTAAATGACCATTTATCTTTGCGAGATGGTATTTATTATCATCTCGTCTACATGACTCGCTCCGGTTTACACCGTACGGTCATTTTACTTATAACCCATTTCTTGACTCTTTTGACCCATTATGGCTTACGCCATAAGTGTCTTTCAACAACTAACGGTTGTCATCACGAGTGACCGAATTACCGTTTTACCCTTTTTATTTAAGTTGGTTTACCCTATAAGGTAACCAATCGAAACTCTTTATCTATTAGTCATTTCATGACTAAATAATCGTATTAGTCCTTTTTAACCATTAGACATGGTTTATTATTGTCTTTTGTTCCGACCCGTACATGTCGTGTCGGAACATCATAATTCAATTGTTTATTCATCTTATTTGTTATCAATACAATAAGAAATATTCTATAATTTAACAAGAGTGTAAGCTTTACTTACCTTGCATCTGAATTATACTTTTCCTTTATTCTTGATTCGTTTGACCTGCTTCCTTTCCAAGCTTTTACCTAGCTTGTCAAGCGTCAAACTTATAATTATAATTTGCTAGATGGTTAGATTAGTCATAATCATTTACGACTATTCCATCCTACTATTCTTATGTCGAATTTTTCATTCGATCATACCAAAGGTCAGTTTGACTTTTTAAAGTCAACTGCCTAGTAACATTAATAATTACACGAGGTAGCTCAACTACTCGTTTAATTACTTGGCCAATTATCCGGTAAGCATCATTCTTATGCTACCGCTTTTAACCATGCTATTAACCAAGTTCATGTAATTGAATTCATCAATTTAACACAACTTTAATCATTTTTAACAGATAATGATATCATACATCATTCAACATGAATATATCATCGGTTTTTCATCTTATCATACTAAACTCACTACCTAGCAAGTATGATTTATATACTTAAACATCAAAATTGTTCAAATATCATCTTATTAATATCATATATGATGATTCTAATCATAATTAAATCATTAATTTCATCATATGATAAAAACCCACTTATCCTAGTGTGGTAAATCATCAAATCTTTCAATTCATAGCATCATATGTATAATTTTCACTTAGGGTTTTTATTCCTAAGCAAGTACACATCATTAATTCAGCCATAGCTTCAATAATTCATTCATAATTCGCGATTATGATGATTACTCAAATTTCACAACTTCACAAATCATCAAAATTTGACATACCTTATGATCCCCTAGCTTGGGTGATCATTAATTCACGTTCAATTGTGAATTTAGACTTCGTTTGAGCCTTCAGTTTGATGAATATGTTGGAGTTAGGGTTTGAAGCTCCTGGGAGCTTCCTGATGTCGATCCACAGAACACACACTAAGTGTGTATGTTTTGTTTTAAGTTTCTTTTATAATTAAACTTTCAAGTTATCTGAAATTGGCCCCTCTTGTTTGGTTTGTTATTAAGTAGGTCACAACCTACTTATTTCTAACAATACTTCCCTTATTAACTAGGTTAAACATTCCTAGTTAAATTAGGGAATTCGGGGGATTTATGACTTAGTTTATTTTAAGTCCCCTTGACTCGGGCCTTTTATAAACTTTATTTCCTCCAAAGGTTTCATTAAACTTTTTATTAAATACTAGGTTTAGTTATATAAATCCTATTATTTTTTGGGGTAATTTTACCACTAACGGTACTTTACCCGTCCTTTAGTATTAACGTGGTTTAATTACCAAACCCGTTTTCGGGGTGTTACAAGTCTACCCCCCTTAAAGAGGTTTCGTCCTCGAAACCTTTCTTACATAATTCATTGAGTTTTAAACTCAATGCATTTGATCTGAGTAATCTTTTAAGCGTTACTCATACTTTAACCAATTGTTAGTATTACCAGAAAAGTATGGTAATATCCTTTTGGTTACAAAACTTATACGTAATTCATACGAACTAATGCAACTTAAAATAACGTAATCTCGTTATTTCCACCAGTTTTGTTAACTTAACTAAATCCATCGGTGTTAGACTATCGAATTCTTCATGAATCCGTTAATTTAATCCATTTAAAGGTCTTTAGTGAAATCTTTCACTTTTAACAAACAAACTCCTTTGTTTGTGAACTTATAGCCTTATGATCCCTTAAAATAGGTGATCAGTATATATTTTTTTTTCTGTTAGTGAGGTCTCATGGGCTGTCACTTTCATCTTGTACTATTTACTTGACCGAGTCGCCAATTTGGCCACTTGATCTTATAAATCTATTGATTTTGTTTATTCCATGCTATTCTCATAATAAATAGCGTATACCAACATTCTTAATTTGAATTTTTGATCTTAACCGGTCTTACTAACTAGACTTATAGTCCAGTTACTTTATACCCATCGCAGAGGCTATAATGTGATTATACTTCACATTACTTTTCTTGATTGTGATCGTGTCACGTCATTTTTAGTTTATATTATCCTTTCATTTTCGAAAATATTTCTTTTCGAATATATCGTCTTGCACCTATCAGTGTCAAGACATGTATCTTTAATATTTACTATTTAAATTCCTATCAGAATTCATATTTGTAAAAACATTATTTCTTACTAACACTGGAGTTCTAGTTTAGCATCTTTCTTTAACTTTTTTCACTTATCCTTACCAGGATATTGACAGTTAAGAATTTATTCTCTTACAGTCTTTGTTTTAAGCGGGGATTCTCAATAGGTTCCCTCGCTTTGTCTAAGTAACCCATAGGTTCTTTCACCTTATTAAGGCAAGACCCTTATAATTCATTTCTTTTAGTTTATGACCCCAAGGGTCATTTTGGTCCCGTAGACCTTATCACTGTTCATAACCCAAAGGTTATGATGATCTTTTAGATCATTCTTTTTATGTTTGGAAATCATTTGTTTTCATATTAGAAGTCCATTAACCTGGACTGTAGTCCGTATCTACAATCGTTTTCTTTCAGATAATTCTTCCGATTCTATGACTTCTCACGTCAATTATGTGTCGGTTTGTCTTATGCTCACCGTTATCCAGTTTACATATATTCGTATTTGACTATGCCCCATTACCGGGCTCATTATTCTTTATTCAATCCGTTCAACCTCAACATAGTTGAACATATTTATTCAAAATTCCTTTTTGAGAAATTTTATCATCTTTTAGTCATAACTCATAATCCGAGTCTTTTGACTTTCAATATACGTTCCCGTTTCTTGGTTTAAGCATATGTTTAATTCCCTACCCATCAACCGGGTGATTTACTGAAGTCGTTATTAATGCAACCATTTAGGTATGCATTAAGACTTCATTTTGACTTTTCTAGTTTTCTTAGCGAAATCCATCGCTTTATTCAACCAAACCTTTATTCTTTAGGTAACCATGCTAGATGGTCTTATAAATTCTGAATGACGGTTGTCATCATCATCCTTTCTTTACTACGACCAAAGTCAATGACTTCGATCGTCTTTTTGTATGGGCAATACCTTCGTTTCTATGACCTCGCGGATCATTTTTCCTTTAGGTTTACATGCCCCTTTTGTCAACCATGGCTCTTTCGTCCATTATGACTTATTTCACTATTCACTTTGGTCATCTATTTCTATGCGTGCCATACATCGTTTTTATGGTTCCCTCAAAAACCATTTATACGAGTATGTCCATAAGATTTCTTGACCCTAAGGTTCTTTTAACTTTTTTTTCCTCGACCTTACCACATCAGACATAACTATGCTCATTATAAGAAGCTAATGGTATCATGTGTTCACTACTTACTTGGCCATAGTAAGCAATCAACACATGGCACGCATGACCTTATTATAATTACCACATCACGTCCCATGTAAGTAATCTCTCGATTTATTTCCACTGGTAAAACTTTATTTAATTGCCAATTATCAATTATTAGTTTTACCCGTTTTATCCTTGAACATATAAAATGTCCCTTTTTATACCCATTTATACAATCACATTCGTTGATGTGATCATTACTTTTCTCAATAGGATTCTATATTGAGAATACTTACTTGGATGATTATTTTCATCCAAGTTTATATTTATACTAAATTCAGTTATTGTCTTATTATTCACAACTGTGAATAAAATATATATCTACTGAATTTCTCTTGGAAACGTCATCCTGGATAGGTAATCCATCCAGGTTTTCCAAGGTTCATATTTTATATGCAACTATCATTCACTACGTGTTTGTTGCATATTTCTGTTTGCACTATAAGTTTAAGACGTGTGCCTTATAGATACTTGCCCTGATAAACTTTCCTTGTTGTTCGATCTCTCATTTGAAATCATTTCTTGATTTCATGTCTTTGACATATATGACTTACTTGTCATGCTTCAGACCATATCTTCATCATATTGATAGATCCTTAGGCTCTCGTCATCTTCAGATGCGAGGATCCTTTAATTTAAAACGTCTACAAATGTTAGTAACGTTAACATTAACAAGCACCCGTATTTTAATACATGTAACAGCCCAGCGTAACCGCACCATGATATTGTCCGCTTTGGCGGCCAGCACGCCCTCGGCGTCCGCCCCTCACGGTGTTCAAAATGCGTCATGATGGTGAAGGTATCCAGCCCCTTATAAGGAAGCCTTTGTTCCCCTTCACAACCGATGTGGGATGTCACAATCCACCCCCCTTAAGGGGTCTAGCGTCCTCACAGGACCTGGCACCACCGGTCCAGCCCTGGCTCTGATACCATCTGTAACAGGACAGCGTAACCGCACCATGATATTGTCCGCTATGGTGGCCAGCACGCCCTCGGCATCCGCCCCTCACGGTTTTCAAAACGCCATGATGGTGAAGGTATCCAGCCCCTTATAAGGAAGCCTTTGTTCCCCTTCACAACCAATGTGGGATGTCACAATAAAAAAACGTGTAGGGGACCGGATTCGAACCCATAACCCCTCACATAACATATACGCACTTAACCACTGGGCCACCAATGTGACATCCCACATCGGTTGTGAATGGGAACAAAGGCTTCTTTATAAGGGGCTGGATACCTTCACCATCATGACGCGTTTTGAAAACTGTGAGGGACGGACGCCGAGGGCGTGCTGGCCGCCAAAGCGGACAATATCATGGTGCGGTTACGCTGGGCTGTTACAATACAAGGCTTTCTATGACACGTGTTAACACACGTAATCCGTTTAACTATATCGTCTTTTATCGCTTTCTTTGGGTAACGTGTTTTACACGATAAACCTTTGTGTTGTTTCCAACACTTTACATGCTAGACCGTTAATGTATTGAATAACTTACCGGATTTTGTGATCAAGTCTCGAACCGAACACCTTACTCCTTAACCTGGATCTCTGATACCAACTTGTAAGACCCTTGGTTTATTTATACGACTTACATATAAACATCAACTAAAATTGTGTATTTTCGATTACAATACAATTGAAAATATGAGTTCGTTAAAACATTTTAATAAATAAAACATTCTAACGTTTTGTATGTAAATTCGTCGTTTAAAACATGACGGCGACATGTATCTCGGAAGCTTGAATATTGATTGTGTTCGGTTCTTCGTTGAGCTCGATCGTCCTCCGATACTTTACATTATACCTACATTTCATAAAAACCTGAAATGTTTTAGTTATACGGAATTTACAAGTATTTAAACAAAACTGTAACTCACAACGAATAGCTTATAATCTTTGCCAGATTTTTTTAACCCATCGCCTATAGCGTCGATTTCTTGGCCTCTATAACGAAAGTGGCTATAAACATCAGTTATTGAAGTTTATAACGTATAAAAATGGATCCGTAGCGTAAAAACAACACAGCAACAACTTTGGCTGGATTTAACACCCATCACGTGCCGCGACAGGATATGCGTTTAGCTGTCGCGTGCCGCAACCATGTTTGGCATTCTCCATCGCGCGACGTGAGGACCCTATTTCGACAGAAAGTTTGGTTCAGGTCTGTATATTTCCCAGCCAAACTCAATTTTACGAAAACAGCCATAACTTGGTCGTTATTGGTCCGTTTTACGATCCGTTTCTTCCTACGTGATCGTAAATCTGTTCTCCATAATATGGAGTTAAAATACGACATCCAGATTAACAAAATTTAAGACTTTTAAACCTTCAGCTTAATATAAAGTTTCCACTTTTGACCCGTTCAAATCTCGGGTTTATATACATTCTTAAACCCGTTTTTACTGAAATGCTTATTTTGACCCGTTAAGGGTATTTAAGCATTTTTGTTCGCATAATTCATGCTCATTTACTTATAGCATCTTATTTTCACATTATTTATCAATTAATCTTCCACCACAACTATAATTATGGTGGATTTAATGTGGGGATCCATATATTCCGAGTTTTACCCCTCGGATTATCATTTTACGGTAAAACGCATTTTAAGGCGTTTGACTCCCAAGAATCACGCTTTTCACTTTTATACTTGTACTAAGTATTTACTTAATCAAATGACTTATTTCTAAACAACCCATAAGGGTCGTTTGCTTAATTTGTCGATCAGGGGCATTTTGGTCCATTTAAGCCTTTCCTTTACGAAGAATGATTTTGAAAGGCATATTGACCCAAAATCTCACATATTAAACTATGATCTTGTTTGAATAATCATTATGTTTTTGAAACACAATGACTATAATTTAAATCATTCGGTTTACCTATTAAGGTAACCAAATGTCCATTTTGACTTGTCTAGCTCTCATAGAACCTCAAGTTCTAAATGATGAGTTGACCTATTATACATACCTGGCTCGGATCACTATATTGACCTGTTTTAATGCCTTGCTTAATAACCGTTAAGTAATAGCGGTGCAAATATCCATTCGATATTTACTCATGTAATCATACAAGTCGACAACATCTTTAGTCGATATTGTCAAAGAGTGATATTTTCACCTTTTGACCCATTTTGTCTAACTGACCGTTTATCTTTGCGAGATGGTATTTATTTTCATCTCGTCTACATGACTCGCTCCGGTTTACCCCGGACGGTCATTTTACTTATAACCCATTTCTTGACTCTTTTGACCCTTTATGGCTTACGCCATAAGTGTCTTTCAACAACTAACGGTTGTCATCACAAGTGACCAAATTACCGTGTTACCCTTTTTATTTATGTTGGTTTACCCTATAAGGTAACAAATCAAAACTCATTATCTATTAGTCATTTCATGACTAAATAACCGTATTAGTCCTTTTTAACCATTAGACATGGTTTATTATTGTCTTTTGTTCCGACCCGTACATGTCATGTCGGAACATCATAATTCAATTGTTTATTCATCTTATTTGTAATCAATACAATAAGAGATATTCTATAATTTAACAAGAGTGTAAGCTTTACTTACCTTGCATCCGAATTATACTTTTCCTTCATTCTTGATTCGTTTGACCTGCTTCCTTTCCAAGCTTTTACCTAGCTTGTCAAGCGTCAAACTTATAATTATAATTTGCTAGATGGTTAGATTAGTCATAATCATTTACGACTATTCCATCCTACTATTCTTATGTCGAATTTTTCATTCGATCATATCAAAGGTCAATTTGACTTTTTAAAGTCAACTTCCTATTAACATAAATAATTACACGAGGTAGCTCAACTACTCGTTTAATTACTTGGCCAATTATCCGGTAAGCATCATTCTTATGCTACCGCTTTTAACCATGCTATTAACCAAGTTCATGTAATTGAATTTCATCAATTTAACACAACTTTAATCATTTTTAACATATAATGATATCATACATCATTCAACATGAATATATCATCGGTTTTTCATCTTATCATACTAAACTCACTACTTAGCAAGTATGATTTATATACTTAAACATCAAAATTGTTCAAATATCATCTTATAAATATCATATATGATGATTCTAGGGACTTTAATGGTGATAGGACGAAAAACCCTAGTTTTCTCTCAAGCAAATGGAGAAAACGGCGCCCCACAAATCCAATGATCAAAATTTGTGATTTCTTCTTGCTAATGAGGATTGATTGTGTGATTAGGGTCTCTAGATTCCTGATTTCCAATTCCAATTCAGGTTAATCATTAAGAATCCGTTTTTATACATTAGGGTTACGTTTTTATCCATCCTTTTTGCAAGTTTCGTTGGCTGCCGTTGTATTTGGGTTCATTGGTTGCTTGTGTTTCGTAATTGTTTGGGTTTTATCAAGAGAGAGTGATTGAATTGCAGTAAACTTTCATTTAGTTTCAAGATTGGCCGAGATTTCTTGGTCATTTTGTGGGTTTGACGAATTAGGGTTTCAAGTTTAGAGGTGACGGCTGATTGTATTGACGAATTAAGGTTTCTTATAACCTGATTTGGATTCAATCTTTGGCCGTAATTCAGATTCAAGCAAGTTAACGTTCTGAAGGGTTGTGGCTGCTGAAATGGATGAACAAAATGCAGACAACGTAAACATCTTTGCGAGAAAGATAAAGAATATTGACGGTAAACCTTTTGAGCCAAAACTAACGTCAAATATAGCTGCGAGGGTTTCCGAACTGAGCAAGAAGGTAACCTTTATGCTGCCACTAGATGATGATAAACAAGTTGGTCGGTCTGATTCTCCTAATCAGCAGTATGCTAAGGTTCTTGACAAAAGAAAGGTAGCTTTTGTGCTCCCGTTGAATGATGTTAGTCCTATCCCTCGAGCTACTTCTCAACATCAATCGTACGCTAATGTTGTGTCAAACAAACAAGCTGACCAGGGTGGTGTTAACACGGATTCCGGTTCGACTCCTCAAAATTCAGCTAGGAATGCTAGTGAGTCGGCTGATAAAACTCCTAATATTAAGTTTAGGTCTCTAAAGTCGGATGTCTCCTTGGAAGGAGTAGATGTTGTTTTACCAATTGATTCTGTTCGTCAGGTTAACAGCAGGTTAGCTAATACTCTTTATGGTTACTTCCTGGGGGATAGAATTGCTTATCCGGTTGTTGAATATTTTGTGAAAACAAATTGGAAAAAACATGGTTTTCAGAAAATTATGATGAATTCGAATGGGTTTTTCTTCTTCAAGTTTGAAGATAGACAGGGTATGAATAATGTTCTTGAAGGGGGTCCTTGGCTGATTCGGAACAAACCTCTTTTTCTCAACACTTGGTCCCCTACTACTACCCTTAGAAAGGAAGATATCAAGAAAGTTGCAGTTTGGGTAAAATTGCATGATGTTCCTCTTGCAGCTTACACCGATGATGGTTTGAGCATGTTGGCCTCAAAAATTGGTTCTCCTATGTTGCTTGATTCCTATACAGCTTCTATGTGTTCTGAAAATTGCGGTAGGAGTTCTTTTGCAAGGGCTCTTATTGAAGTTTCAGCTGAACATGGATTCAAGGAGGTGATATCTATAACTATTCCTGATTTGGATGGTGAGAATTATGTTACGGAAAAGGTTAAGGTGGAGTATGAGTGGAAGCCTCCGAGATGTGCTCATTGTTGTGTCTTTGGTCATGATAGTGGTGATTGTCCTAAACAGGTTGTTCCTACTCCTAAACCCCATCCTAAAGCACCTATAGTAGATGGGGATGGTTACATTGAGGTTACGAATAGGAAAGCGGGTAGGAAAAGTGGGGTTCCGGTTAATACTCAAAAACCAAAATTTGAATATAAACCGTTGAATTACAGGAAAATGGTTGGGAATACATCTTCTTCTACTAATATGAAGGGTGGAAAGGGTTCAATTCAGACTCACAACCCTTTTAGTGCGCTTAACTCTGGAACAAACAGAACAATGGGGCAGCATAGTAGTGAAGATCTGGATGATGATGAAGTTGAGGTAGTGTATGATGAAACTTTGGGCGTTCAGAAGCCGGAAACTCCAGGGGCAAGCACCTCTACTACAAAGGTCTCCAATGGATAGACTCTTTTTGGTTCGTGTGAAGGGGCTGGCAGTTTGTGGCAACTTCATCTTTGATGATGGCGGATAAGGGTTTATTTTGTTTTGGTTTGTCGTGTCTACTTGATATCTTTTCATGATGTATAGTAGGCTAGGTTATGGGGTGTCATAGGTTGTTTGGTTTGTTTGGTTTACATATATGGGGCATGTCCTGTATATGAACTAGTGGGGAACACATTCTCACTACTTGTACTTAATTGCGGTTGTTTTAATAGAATCACCGGGGTAACCCTTTACCCAAAAAAAATATATGATGATTCTAATCATAATTAAATCATTAATTTCATCATATGATAAAAACCCACTTATCCTAGTGTGGTAAATCATAAAATCTTTCAATTCATAGCATCATATGTATAATTTTCACTTAGGGTTTTTATTCCTAAGCAAGTATACATCACTAATTCAGCCATAGCTTCCATAATTCATTCATAATTCGCGATTATGATAATTACTCAAATTTCACAACTTCACAAATCATCAAAATTTGACATACCTTATGATCCCCTAGCTTGGGTGATCATTAATTCACGTTCAATTGTGAATTTAGACTTCGTTTGAGCCTTCAATTTGATGAATATGTTGGAATTAGGGTTTGAAACTCCTGGGAGCTTCCTGATGTCGATCCACAGAACACACACTAAGTGTGTGTGTTTTGTTTTAAGTTTCTTTTATAATTAAACTTTCAAGTTATCCGAATTTGGCCCCTCTTGTTTGGTTAGTTATTAAGTAGGTCACAACGTAGTTGTTTCTAACAATACTTCACTTATTAACTAGGTTAAACATTCCTAGTTAAATTAGGGAATTCGGGGGATTTATGACTTAGTTTATTTTAAGTCCCCTTGACTCG
Source organism: Helianthus tuberosus (assembly GCA_030545235.1). Classification (NCBI taxonomy): domain Eukaryota; kingdom Viridiplantae; phylum Streptophyta; class Magnoliopsida; order Asterales; family Asteraceae; genus Helianthus; species Helianthus tuberosus. Next base: position 105,231,220 of record CM060451.1, on the reverse strand, counting down.
GGCCTTTTATAAACTTTATTACCTCCAAAGCTTTCATTAAACTTTTTATTAAATACTAGGTTTAGTTATATAAATCCTAATATAACTAACGGTACTTTACCCGTCCTTTAGTATTAACGTGGTTTAATTACCAAACCCGTTTTCGGGGTGTTACAGAAGTCTAGTGTGAGAAACAATAAATCTTACATTTGTAACATTTTCATTTACTTTTGAGGTTTTTAGGATTTAAAAAATGAGTAATTCATTTTGTTCTGCGTGTTCTCACAATATTAGTGTTCTGCATAGAACCTTCCCCAATATATATGTGTGTGTGTGTATAGGGCAAGAATCCGTTACGAACCACCCTTTATTACGAGAACCACGAAAACCAATATGAACACAAACAAAACTATTTAAAAAACACACAATTTTTTTTAATTTTTTTTTTGCTAAAGTCACGATTTAACTAAAAAAAACTTTTTGAGCATTTAGTTGTGGGGCTTAACTTTAGTGTTTAGCATTTAAGTTGGTGGGGTGGAGGGTTTAGGTTTTTATAGGCTTTTGTGGATTGGGCGGTTATTTATTTTTTATTTTTTTTTTGGGGGGTGGGGGGATTAGGTTTTTTTTTGGGGGGGGGGGGGGGGGGGGGGGGTTTGTGAGGTATAGTTGTTTTGGGGGAGTGTTTAGGTTTTTGGGTGGTGGTGAGATGGGTTTAATTTGTTGTGTTCACATTGGTTCTCGCGGTTCTCGCAATAAGGATAGTTCTCGTATGAACCCTACCCTATAAATATATATACTCATATATATAGAAAAAGTGTATCGTACAAAATGTCTTAACGTACAAAGCGTACGCTATGGCAAGTTCGCATGTTATAACCCTAGAAAGGAAATCTCGTATGTTAAAAAAACCAAAGATCGCATGTTAAAAAAAATCGCATGTTGCTGAAAAAATCCAAAATCGCATGTTAAAAAAATCGCATGTTGATACTGTATCTCATACGCATCGTACGTTAAGACAATTTGTACAATAACCAGCCTATATAAATAGGGTGGGGTTCTAGAGTGAACACTAGTGTCTTTTCATCATCAAATTCTGGCCATTGATTTACACTTATGTATAGATAATCAAGGGCTTAGTTCACTAGTGTTCACAATCAAGAAGGTTGTCCACTAATGAACTTAACATATATATATATATATATATATATATATAGGGTAAGGTTCATGCGAGAAACCACCTTTATTGCGAGATCCGCGAGAACCAATGTGAGCACAACCAAAAATCCGTAAAAAAACCTAACCCCCACCCACAAGCTAAATGCTAAAAACTAAACCCCTCAAAAAACCTAACCACCCCCCACCCCCACCCACCCACCCCCCCCCCCCCCCCAAAAAAAAAAAACCTAAACCCCCCTCCCCCACCCAAGCTAAAATGCTAAAAACTAAACCCCCAAAAAACCTAAAAAATTTTAAAAAATACGCAATTTTTTTAAATATTTTTTACATTAAAATTGCTACTTTTAATAGCAAAAAAAAAAAATTTAGTAACGAAATCCAGCGATTTTTATGTAAAAAATATTAAAAAAAAAGTTGTGTGTTTTTTAGGTATTTTTGGTTGTGTTCACATTGGTTCTCGCGGTTCTCGTAATAAAGGGTGGTTTTTAACGGATCCTTCTCCTATATATATATATTGGATGGTTCAAATGAAAACCACTTTTATTGTGAAAACTCGAAAACTAACTAAAAAAAACCTAAAAAACACACTAAATTTTTTTTTTCATTTTTTTTTATAAAAAAACGCAGGTTTTTATATATAAAAAATATCATTTTTTTTTGTAGTACACATACACATGTGTAGAATTACACATGTGTAGAATTACACATGTGCACTACAATTTTTTTTTTTTAATTTTTTTATATAAAAAAAATTTGGTATGTTTTTTTGGCTTTTTTAATTAGTTTTCACAATAACTAGTGGTTTTCATTTGAACATTCCCCTATATATATATATAGGGGAATGCTAAAATGAGAACCACCTCGAGTTGTAAGAACCGTGAGAACTACAACGTAGGGGGCGCGGTGGACCAAATTTTTTTTTCATAGACGTAGATGCATGTATATAAACACCATTTGTAAAAAAAAAAAAATTTCAAAAAAAAAATGTCGTGTGTGTAGTTTTGAGCGCCACAAGTTTGTGTTTACGGGACCCGTAAATCTGGTCGGAAAATTTACGGGTCCCGTAAACACAAACTTGTGTTGCTCAAAACTACACCCACGACATTTTTTTTGAATTTTTTTTTTACAAATGTTGTTTTTGTACATGCATCTACGTTTCTGAAAAAAAAAAATTTGGTCCACCAAGGCCCGGATCAAAAAGTTCTCGCGGTTCTTACAACTCGAGGTGGTTCTCATTTTAGCGTGATCCTATATATATATATACCAAAAGCCTCTTCCATTCCATTAGTAGCATTAATTTGTGTATATAATGAACAACTGTGTAGATTTAGAAGTATGAATAAAAGATGTATGAGTTAGTTGTTACAAATAAAAACAATTTTTTTTGTAAAGTAAATAAATAAGTAGCTATAATAAGTGGCGAAGCTTGAAAATTTCCACCGAGGGGTCGGAAGTTACCGGACCTAAAAGTATATACCTAAAAAAATTATTTTTTTTTTATAAAATCGGGGGGTCGAAAACGTATATACCAAAAAATTTCTATACGAAACGTACATACATTATACTACTGAGCGAAAAGTTCGGGGGGTCGGGCGCCACCTCCGGCCCTTCATAGCTGCGCCACTGTATAATCAATTCTTAATCTATATGTCCATGTTATGCTTCTTCTAAGCTTCGGTCCAAAAGAAAAATACTAAAAAAATCTAGACTTTTTATTGATTACTAGCCCCTCGGCCTGTAAGGTTAGATCCGCCCATTGGGGGCAACCAGACACAAACCTGAATCATGTTAGGTATATGAGTCCGAACAAGACATGAATATTTACAGTTGACACTTACATGCATGTTTAAACTGATTTTTATATTAGTTGCAATTTAATGCTCTAAAATTATAGTTTTATAACAAAAAGTATAAAGTACCTAACGGTCAGCTTGCACAAACCCACTAGGTTAGCCCAAAACCAACATATTAGCTAAACGTGTTCATGTTTCGACTTGAAACTAACCTGAACTCCTTAAAATTAAGTTTGTACTTTCAAATTTCATATTAAATTCATATTAAGTTTTCATGTTATACTAGAAGTTTACACCCTGATTACTTGATGTTCATGATACTAAAATGATAAAACTAAAACCAAATATAACGACAGACAAAACAAAAGTCAATTCTTATTTTTAAATGGTTTTAAGTTGACCCACAAATTGATGAATTATTTGATGTATATTTAATTTTAAAGAAATAAATGTAAAAATAGTAATTCAACCCTCAATAATGCGTGATGAGTTGGTAACGCGCTATTGGCTATCACCTTGAAACATAGAACACCTCCAAACTATATTACAAGTATATCCCTCACTTGTAGTGGAGTGGTGGAGAAGACTTTGGGTTTCCTTGGAGACCCGGGTTCGATCCCCACCCACTGCATTTGGGGGAAGAGGAAATGATGGGGTATGGGCCGGGTCACCGGTTCGACTCCTGATCCCAACACGAGTTTCTAGTACAGTGCATTTACTCCAGAGAGCCTTGGCTCTTGTGGAGGGTGCAACTACCAGTCCCGGCAACGGGGGCACTGGGGGCTGGAAATTTCTCGTGGAGAGCCATGCCAAACTCTGATGCCAGGCCGTGGGCACGGTTAAGACACCACACTGGCCGGAGTGGGGTTAAGGGACTATCATGTCGACTGATAGTTGCGGCCCTATCGTTTGTTGTAGTACCCGCCTCTTACAAAAAAAAAAAAACTATATTACAAGTTGAGAACTTACAAACTAAAATATATTTTTTTATTAAAATAGTCAATTCTTTATCAATTTAATACTCAATTTAAATTAAAGTCAACTCATAGTAATGTTTGATGACACTAAAAAGCATATTGATTTTAGGTTTTGTGGTAAACCACTCCTTATCCACATAGGAATGGATAGATTTGCATATTTATAGTTATTTAATTAGTTACATAATCATGATTAATGTTCCACTAAACTTTCGTAACACAATTTTAACTTTTCAAACTTGCTTTACATATTTTTATTAAATATAATCTAAACCATTTACATGATATTGTATATGACGACTTGAAAACTGTGTCGGTTACACAAATCCAACACAACACAACTTATGTATTTAGGTGTTGACATAAGTACGATAGTTTTAACCTCCACTCTTTTTTACGTATTATTATTCTAAGATACATATTGATTGTAAAAAACGTAAGCAGAACAATTCTGTATAAGCTATAAAATTTGAAATATATTTATCATTAGAATTTTTAAGTTATGAGAAACACCAACCGGCTTTTAATTATTACACGAAAATGCTGTTTTTTCTACTAAATTTTTATAATTGGGTCAAGTTGCGAACCTATTAAGTTCTTCCATATATGACCTAAGTCTCTCATATATTCTTTATCTAATTCTTCTAGCATGCCCTATGAATCCAACAACCATGTAAGTCTCCACAAATTAAGGGGTTTAACTATGCGCGAAATGCTTTAATAAACATATTTGGCTTATTTTTATATAATTTAGGGGTTAAGTTATTCTAATTGTAAGAAGTGTAAGTTATTCTAATTAGTTAAGTTATTTTACAAAAACTTCTAATTGTAAGAAGTGAAAGAAGGATTTATAGAGTGACAAGTGTCCAATAACCTAAAACCTAAACCTAAACTCACTACACCACCACCGAAAACCTAAACATCCACCCACCCCACCACCACCCAAAACCTACCCCCCCCCCCGGCGGTCTAGGTTTTTGGGTGGTGGTGGGTGTTTAGGGTTTTTTTTTGTAGTCGGTTTTTTTAGAAGCTTTTGTACCTTTTTTACAATTAGGAGTCTTTGTATTTGATACTAATCCATAATTTAGGATTGTTTCTTTTTTAGATGGGGAAAACCCAGACAAACTTTTACAATTAGGGTTTAGGTTTAGAGTTTAGTTTTAGTTTTAACATTAATTTTAGGTTCTTTTTGTTTTTTCTTATATTGTCTGTAAAGAGCTTATGTCTACGGGCGGGTAGACATAAGCACTTGAAGACTGTTTGTTTAAAAAAAAGAGAAGATCTTAAAATGGCTTTTAATAGCTTAAAAAAAAGCTATGGGCAATAGCTTCACAAAAACAGATCAGATCTTCACACACACTCTTCTTCTTCCTCTTCTCCCCTGCCACCACCACCTCCGCCACAACCACCACCGCACCACCTCCGCCACCACCTCCACCACCACCATCGTCAAAACCCACCACCACCAAACCCATCTGTGGGAGAGAGAGAGATCTGTGAGAGAGAGAGATCGGTGAGAGAGAGACCGTAGAGAGAGAGAGACCTGTGAGAGAGAGAGAGAGAGATCTGTGTGAGAGAGAGAGAGACTTGTGAGAGAGAGAGAGAGAGATCTGTGAGAGGGAGAGAGACCTGTGAGAGAGAGAGAGAGAGACATGTGAGAGATCTGTGTGATGGCGGAGGTGGTGGTGGCGGAGGTGGTGCGGCGGTGGTGGTGGTTGTAGAGAGAGAGAGAGTGTTCTGTGAGAGAGAGAGAGAGACCGTAGAGAGAGAGAGAGGCGGTGGTGTGATGGCGGAGGTGGTGCGGTGGTGGTGGCAGAGGTGGTGGTGTGGTGGTTGTAGAGAGAGAGAGTTTGTAGAGAGAGAGCTTGTATGTGTGTTGTGTGTTGTGTGTTGTGTGGTTGAAGTTGTTTTTGAAGAAAAAAAACAAACCATCTTCTCCTTGCAGACTGCAGACATTTGGGCCACATCTTCTCTTGCAGATGCCTGCAGATGTGGTTCGCAGACTACAGACATTTTACATCTGAAAAAACAAACAGCACCTTAGTGTTTAGTATTAGTATTAGTATTTGAGGTTTAGCTTTAGGTTTTTTTGGGAAATGGGGAAAACCCCGGACAAACTTTTATTAGGAAAAATGAAAGAATACAACAAAGAACTAACTATACTAGACCCGGGATATGGGCCCATGATCTAGTTTAGCCCAAAAGCAAAATAATGGGCAAATCTATACATGTACCACCACCTAAGCCCATATCTAAATCCTAATGGCCAACATAACCATAATCTAATACAAATTAGAGTAAACTGCAATTTTATACCCTGTGGTTAGGGGTGATTGGCACCCTTACCCCCCCTAAGGAAATAATTGCAATTTTACCCCTCACTGTTTGCTGTTATGTTGCAACCTTACCCCCCGGCCTCAAATTTGTTGACTAATCTGTTGACTATAACTTGAAATGACTATAATGCCCTTTCATATTACCCCTGTGTTTTGTGAACTCTGTGATATTACCCCCTGCCACCACTGCCACCGCCATTCACCACCACAACCACCACTGCCACCTCCAGCCACCACCACAACTTAATATCCCTTTCATATATAACACCACCACTACTTCCGTCACCGGAAACCTGCAACTCCGGTCATCTTCTCCAACGACTGCCACCACTGCCAACACCACAACCACCACATCCTACACACTCTGTTTCAGGTAATACCAATGAGGCAATGATACATTCCGAAAAGGAATTTGTGTTGGACCAAGGTTATCATTCCAAAATGAATGTGCAGCCACTTAAAAATATAATCTCTGTTCTTAAAAGTATGTTTAGTAACCTTCGGGATGCCTTTATATATATATATGGCCATGGCTGCTATGATTATGTTTTGATAATTCTTCAAATTTAATAGCACATGGAGGGTCTTTGTAAAGTTGGGTCGCTACTATCTTAATAATTATTTTACTACATAAAGTTACCACTGTATAGAGATCACAGAGTTAACTTGTTTGAATTTCTTTACAGTAACGTTATAGTCATGACGTTTGTGATTGAAGTCTTTGCTTATTAATTTCTACAATATAATATCTATTTGTTTGAACTTAGAGACTATGTTCAATACCATCGAAAATATCATTTACATAGTTGGAAATGAAAGTATTATGATTTATCAGTACATAAGATAAAAGCATTTGTTGCAAAGTTCAAATAGTTGTTCCCATGTTAACATAAGTACCATGTCAGACAGTTTTTTTTTTTTTTTTTTTTTTTTTTTTTTTTTTTTTTGAATCTGGTAAAAAATGTTGTTGAGCAGGGGCGGACCCAAGGTGGGCGGGCGCACCCCCGGGGAAAAAAAATTAGGGCTAAATTCCGTCGAAAATCTCGTCCGCACCCCTTGGAATTTTTCGTCCGCACCCCTTGGAATTTTCGACCGCACCCTTTGAAATTTTTCGTCCGCACCCCTTAGGTAAAAAGTGTTATCAATTTATATTTTAATTTTTTTTAGTAAACTATTATTTTTAAAAAAAATATACTACCTAAATTATATAACTTTTAATACCTAACCAACTAAACCAAAATACTCATACCTTTACCCACTTATAATTCCTAACTAGCTAGCCCACTAAGTCTTAGCCCATTAACCAAACCCAACAATATTTCAAACTATAATAAAATAATTAAAGCCCAAAACCTGTAGAAATTCTATCCCGCTCTCTCTCTCTCTTGCGTCCCTGCACTGCCAACGAACAACATCACCCAGCGACAACAGTCCAGCAGCCGGCGACCACCGTAATCAGCCACCATACCACCGTCGTACGACGCCAAATCTAACCGGAATCCGAACACGGGTAATAAATTTGTTAAATAGGTTTGAAATTTTGTGTGTTTTGACGTTGTTTATGGTTGTTTAGGTGATTTTTAGGGTGATTATGTTGTTTATATATTTTTAGGGTGATTACAACTTACGTTATGATTTCTAGGGCTTGAATACTTGAAAACTAAAATTGAAACATTATGTTATATAGAGAAATAATTGCTTAAAAAATTAGCTTTAGATGATGTTTTGGATAGATTTCAAAAAATGAAAACCCATAGGGCGTCGACGTTTTAATTATGTTTGTAACAAGGTTTGACATGTTTTTTATAATTATATAAATTTAGTTTGATGTTCGTTTGTTTTACATGACCCGACCCGACCCGATACGAACCGATTTTTTTACTTATATACCTAGGGGCCTAAAATTTTAAAAAATGTTCCGCACCCCCATGAAAAAATTCCTGGGTCCGCCACTGTTGTTGAGGCATGAAATGATGAAAGGTTAATCTTTCAAATGTGTTGTCGTTTGCTTATCCCCGCACGCATAACCTGCAACTCCGGTCCCTTTGTTTTCATTTTCAACAGAGGTCTTCAAAATCAATCACCTACATGAACATAGACAGTTACCTGAAACAAAGTGTGTAGGATGTGGTGGTTGTGGTGGTGGCAGGAGGTGGCAGTCGTTGGAGAAGATGACCGGAGTTGCAGGTTTTCGGTGACAAAAGTAGTGGTGGTGTTATATATGAAAGGGATATTAAGTTGTGGTGGTGGCTGGAGGTGGCAGTGGTGGTTGTGGTGGTGAATGGCGGTGGCAGAGGTGGCAGGGGGTAATATCACAGAGTGCACAAAACACAGGGGGTAATATGAAAGGGCATTATAGTCATTTCAAGCTATAGTCAACAGATTAGTCAACAAATTTGAGGCCGGGGGGTAAGGTTGCAACATAACAACAAACAGTGTGGGGGGGGGGGGGGGGTAAAATTGCAATTATTTCCTTAGGGGGGGTGAGGGTGTCAATCACCTCTAACCACAGGGTGTAAAATGGCACTTTACACTACAAATTAATCTAATATTAAACAAGAAACACTGCCCATATAAGCTAATCCATGCTATCGGAGTCTTCAAAACCACTCTATAGACTTCTCGACCCATAAATTCTTTCATCCATCTCTTTTTCTCACCCATCATAACTATACACCTATCCAATGCTTTGTTATGAATTTGCCATTCGCACATAATTCCCAAGATTAAGGCCCACGAGATATCGGCCCATTTTGATGTTTAGCCCGAACCACAGCCATTAAAAAACCATCCCTCATCAGATTGCCCCACCAAATATACCCAGCAACAATTTTCAAGGCCCAATACCTCTTAGCCCACATAGCTCTAAACTCCAAACATGCATTTGTCGGAAAAACTTAGACTCGCCATGCATCTTATGCACTCTATTGACACCTGAAGCCCAACTCCAATTTCTAAACTCATTATTTCCTCCATCACTTTGAGCTCAATCAATCCCATAATAACCCCTTCCCTTCCCTTCCCTTCCCTTCCCTTCCCATATCATCATATAACTATTTTTAAGCCCAACCCCATTACTCCTTGTGCAGTTACTCGGCCCAACAATAGACACCCTGTTCTTTTTTATTTTTACTCCAACTAATTGCGCCCTCCATTCCTTATAGATACCGTTATTAGCTCCAGCACTCCTGACCCATATAACTCTAACTAAGCTTTAGTGTTTAGGGTTTGAAGATTTTGGTTATTTTTCAATGAGTCGGCCCCAATGTCGCTGGAATGAGCTCAATCAAGATTCGTTTGACCCGGATTTCCTACACTTCTTAGGTTAAGGATATATATTTTCATAATATACACATATGTATAGTTTAAAAATTACCTAAATACATATGTGTATAATTCAAAATTGACAATATACATATATGTATATATGCAAACAAAGAAAAGAAACTCTTAAAGATAAGCGATTAAAAAAAAACTTTTTTTGGCTTATAGAAAGTGTGGTCCAGAATACTTCTCAAGTTTCTCAAATAGGATGTTCTCCTCTTAGGATCCCTACCATATATATATAAGCTAATTTTAATGAGAAAACCACTCTAGATGAGAAAACTCAGGAAACCTACATGTGTGGTTAGGATCCAACCACGTTATATGCACACCAAATGATAAGAAGAGTAAATGAGTCTTTTTACATTAAACATGGCAGACATCACTTTTTGACCAAGTGTGGACATATCACTTTCTCTCTCTCTCCTATTTTAACATAAAGTGTGAAGTCTTTTTACGTTTTGAACCATTTCTTAAATGAAGAAAATATCACTTTCTCTCTCTCCTATTTTTTTCTTTTTTGAAAGCATTTCTTAAATGAAGAACAGATCCATGTTTTATCTTATTTCCTTCTTATTACATGTTTTACCTACTCTCCTTATTACATGTTTTACCTTCTCTCTTTCTTATTACATTTCTCAAATGAAGAACAGATCCATGTTTTACCTTTTTGAAGCATTTCTCAAATGAAGAACATATTTTACTTCCCAAAAATCCAGAGAGATAGATGGTTAGAGAGAGAAAATCGGAGAGAGAGAGAGGCAATGAGGATCGGTGAGAGAGGCAGTGAAGATCGGAGAAAGATCAGAAGATCGAACGGGTGTTCCATACAACATCAGATTCAGATCTGGTTCAAGTGGTGGAGGTGACGGTGGTTCCTCCTGCCAGAAAACCAATTAGTAGCTACTTGGCGGTCGTGGTCCATGGTTAGTTACTTGAATTCTCGTTTCCATTTTTCAGGTCTCGATTTATTTTTGGAGATGATGTTTTTTTTTATCCTAGTTTTTTTCTTTCTTAAATCGGCCTTAGATCTAGTGTTTTTAATAGTTAAATTTGTTGATTTTTGTAGAGTGACGTGAAGCATGGTGTGGTTCATATGACGGTTCGATGTTTCAGATTACGGGGTCGATGTTGAACAACTGGTTAAGATCTGAATCATTTAGTTCTTGTTTTCTGGATATGTTGTTTTTCATTACTATTTTCATTTTTTTTTGTATAAAATTTGTTTTCAGATCTGAACAAATGGAAACAATTTGATTTAAGTTCTTATGTATTGGATTCTTATTAATGAAGTTATATTTTTTATATACATGTTATATTTTTGATGTAACAATTCTTATAACAGTTCTTTGCGTCTTAGTTACGAAACTCCAAGATCTAGGCATTTTTTATGTAACACTATGTAACCGGGTGTTAGAAATGTAACAATCGAAAAAAAAAAATGCATGTTACATTTTTTTGTGTTTCATTAATAATGCCCGTTACATTTTTTGTAACAATCAAAGCAAAAATACATGTTACATTTTTTTGTGTTACATAAAAAAATGTAACAATCAAAACAAAAATGCTTGTTACATCTTTTGTGTTACAGAAATAATGTTTGTGTAGTGATGTAAGTGATTATGAAGATGCGGATCAAGATTCTTGCAAACATTGGATAAAAATGACTTTATTGCTTGTAATTATTTACATATATAGTTCAAGTTTTTATTATGTATATAAAATAAATGCAGTAGGTTTTAAATTTTGAATTAAGTGTTATATTTCTAGATGATTTGAATTTTGTAAGTTACCGACGACTCAATTGTTGATCAAATATGAGGTTCATAAATGAAAAAACATCGTAACATACAAGTTGTAACATTTTGACAAGAACTATAAGTCATAACATACAAGTTATTTATGTGACATACCAATAATCTGGTCTAAGCAGTGTAATAATTATATGTAACGTTTTGTGTAGCGTTTTATTTAACACTAGGTAACCGGGTGTTAAAAATGTAACAGTCGAATCAAGAAAGTTTTTATGCGTAACATTTTTATGAAACATTTTACATAACGTTTATGTGTATAACATTTTATTTAACGTTTATGTTGTTACATATATATTTGAAAACGAAAACAAAAAGGGTTGTTACTAGAGAGAGAGAGAGAGAGAGAGAGAGTAGGAAAGATGAATTATGGTTTAGGTTTGAAAACAACTATTCGAGGGAAAGAGATTGTTTTTCAGTTCTAGGGAAAGATGAATTTGGACTTTCTACATTTTTTTTTGATATTATCTTACATTGAGAAATGACATATTTCAAGAACAATTTTTTTGTAAGCTGACAATTTCAAATCAGTCAATTTTTGTCCTCCATGCCGAAAATACCCTTGTCTGTACCTATTGTTATTATTTTAGTAAAAGTGTGATTACTTTTACTGCAAATGGATCACAACCATTCATCTTGTTTAGTCAATGGTTGTTATTGGGTTTTCAGGGTTTCTTCAACCCAAGTGGGTTTTCGATTTATCCTTGCCCTATATATATATAGGATCACGCTAAAATGAGAACCACCTCGAGTTGTAAGAACCGCGAGAACTTTTTGATCCGGGCCTTGGTGGACCAAATTTTTTTTTTCAGAAACGTAGATGCATGTATAAAAACAACATTTGTAAAAAAAATTCAAAAAAAAAATGTCGTGGGTGTAGTTTTGAGCAACACAAGTTTGTGTTTACGGGACCCGTAAATTTTCCGACCAGATTTACGGGTCCCGTAAACACAAACTTGTGGCGCTAAAAACTACACACACGACATTTTTTTTTGAATTTTTTTTAACAAATGGTGTTTTTATACATGCATCTACGTCTATGAAAAAAAAAATTTGGTCCACCGCGCCCCCTACGGTGTAGTTCTCACGGTTCTTACAACTCGAGGTGGTTCTCATTTTAGCATTCCCCCTATATATATATATATATATATATATATATATATATATATATATATATATATATATAGGGCCAGGATCATTTCAGAACCACAAATATTTAATTTTTTTTTTCAGAAACGTAGATGCATGTATAAAAACAACATTTGTAAAAAAAATTCAAAAAAAAAAAAATGTCGTGGGTGTAGTTTTGAGCAACACAAGTTTGTGTTTACGGGACCCGTAAATTTTCCGACCAGATTTACGGGTCCCGTAAACACAAACTTGTGGCGCTAAAAACTACACACACGACATTTTTTTTTTTGAATTTTTTTTTACAAATGGTGTTTTTATACATGCATCTACGTTTATGAAAAAAAAATTTGGTCCACCGCGCCCCCTACGGTGTAGTTCTCACGGTTCTTACAACTCGAGGTGGTTCTCATTTTAGCATTCCCCCTATATATATATATATATAGGGCCAGGATCATTTCAGAACCACAAATATTTACAGAACTCGCAGAACTCCTAATAAACAATCTTTTTATTTATATATTTTTATGTTTAGGATAATTTTATCATTTATTATGTGTATTTTTACGATTACATATATGTTAAAAGTAATTTTATAAATTTTTATATGTAATATTATAATTACACATATGTAAACTAGTTTTTTTACATATATGTAATTATTTATGACACATATATATAATTTTGGCAATTAAACATATATAAACTACTTTTAACATGTATGTAATCAAATACATACATATAATAGATGATAAAAAGATTCTACATACAAAAACTTATATATAAAATGATTGTTTATTAGGAGTTCTGAAAGTTCTGTAGTTATTTAGAGTTCTGAAATGAACTCAACCCTATATATATATATAGGGGAATGCTAAAATGAGAACCACCTCGAGTTGTAAGAACCGTGAGAACTACACCGTAGGGGGCGCGGTGGACCAATTTTTTTTCATAAACGTAGATGCATGTATAAAAACAACATTTGTAAAAAAAATTCAAAAAAAATGTCGTGTGTGGAGTTTTGAGCACCACAAGTTTGTATTTACGGGACCCGTAAATCTGGCCGGAAAATTTACGGTACCCGTAAATGCACACTTGAGGTGCTCAAAAACTTTTTTTTTTTGAATTTTTTTTTACAAATGTGCTTATAATACATGTATTTACGTTTATGAAAAAAAAATTTGGTCCACCTCGCCCCGTACGGTGTAGTTCTCGCAGTTCTTACAACTCAAGGTGGTTCTCATTTTAGCGTGATCCTATATATATATATAGGGAAATGTTAACATACAAAAAGCCTTATCGTACTTCATGTACGCGACGCGCGTAACCATTGGATCAGGACAAAAATCACGCATGGATCAGTTAATCACGCATGGGAGCCAGTTAATCACGCATGGGAGCAGTTAATCACGCATGGGATCAGTTTTTTGGAGATAATCACGCATGGGATCGTAATTACGCAAGTTAAGTTGATCAAAAAATGTGATAATCACGCATGGGATAATAATTACGCACGTTCTATTTATGTCGCGTACGTTAACGTACGTTAAGCCCTTTTGTACATTATACTTTCTCTCTCTCTCTCTCTCTCTATATATATATATATATACGGTTCAAATGAGAACCACCACAAGTTGTGAGAACCATGAGAACTCCTACTTCCCGCGCAAGTTGGGCCACAATTTTTTGCACAAACGTAAATAAAAATATTATAAACACATCTATAAAAAAACAAAAAAAAATTGTCGAGTCGGTAGTTTTACCTGATGTAAGTTTTGTTTACGGGCTTATGTAAATTTTTGTTCGACGATAAATATTTTTTTAGGCCTCATGAAAACTTGTGTATCCGGCATTTTTATTTATTTATTTAATTATTTTGATGAAACAAGTGATTTTTTAAGATTTTTGAGAAAATTTTTTTTGGAAAAACCTTTTGAATGGCCTAGTTCTCATGTGTCACACCCCAACCGATGGCGGAAACATCGGGGCGAAACACTGAGCGAAATAGGTTGTCCAGAAGTTTCCATAACAACTATATTTACCAAATATTTAAAGCAACACATCCCATACCATGTCATAAATGATAATACAATTATTACAGAAAAGATCTAGTCAAATTGTTCTGTTCCGACAACTCAGATTTTTATTACAGACAATTGTTTATTGTTGACCTAAGTCTTTCCTAGCCTCGATTTCACAGCAAAGTAAGCAAATAAGCATCCTAAGCACATGTCACATACGTTAAAGTATAAGTCAATACACATAGTGTAAAGGTGAACATACAAGTTTGATAATAGCATGTAAAGTTTGACATTGTTACGCATAACCAGCACGTACACAGTGTGAAATGAGGCATGTTAGTTATCGACATGAACCTATCGATACCAATGACTGCGGGTTGACTGCACAAGGCAGCTCGCGATACACACTCACCACTGTGAGCCATGTAACTAATCGTCCTTAACAACCCCTGAGTGAACAGGTGCTGAGTCCAAACTATAGTACTATCATTGCTAAGGCAGGTAGACAGCATTCCATGTGTAAACATAACAAACAAGCATTCATTAAGTCACGTATAACATGCGGTAACGGTTAGCGTTAAAGTATTGCGTAGTGTGTTTGATGTGGTTTAGAATAAGTGTTGGTGCATATGTCTGTCGACTTCGTCTTATATCGAGTCTTGTATTCGATTAGATAGATCAGGGCACGATATTCGATAAAATAGAAAATCTTGTTGGATAGGCCATTTCGCACGAAATGGATGATGGGCCATTTCGCACGAAATGAACATGCCATTTCGTACGAAATGGATCTGGCCATTTCGTATGAGCTGTTTCGTGCGAAATGGAGAGTCTATATATAGGTGCCTTGTTCAAATCATTTGCAACGTTCTGATTCCGGTAGCGAAGCTCTGCCGAAGTGTCTCCAGCATTGTAAAACGATCTGATATCAATACAGAGACAGTTTAAAGTGATTCTAAGTGTAATTCAGCTGTGATAACTCTGATCCGTTTGTTTCCGCCACTCGTATTGGCTAGAACTCTTCTGAACGACTCGTTTTGGTCGTGTAAACGATCCTACAAGTGGTATCAGAGCTCAGGAGGAAGAGTTCTTACCATTTCAGCTGAAAATTCTGATTTCTACACCTTCTTTTCAAACTTAAACACAATTTCACAGATAAAATGGCTTGATTTTCACATATAATGTGCGAAACTGTGTTTTAACAAATTCTTGAAAGAATTAGACCTTAATTCGAAGTAAAACTTGATCAATTTGACAAAAATCTGTCCGATTGTGTGACGTCAGATCCATTTCGCACGAGACATGCATTCATTTCGCACCAAGTGCCATTTCGCTTGAAATTTACTTTCATTTCGCACGAAAAGCTCATTTCGTGTGAAACAGACATTCATTTCGTACGAATTGGACATAGCAGACCTCATTTCGCACGAATTGCACCATTTCGCACCAGTTCATTTCGTTTGAACAAGTCCATTTCGTTTGAAGTTCAGTTCGCTTGAAATTCTTCTAGCATTTCCATTTCGTTTGAAAGTTTGTGTTTGTGATTTTTGATAACCGAATCATGGAGAACGAGTTCTACAATGCCTTTGCAACTCCAATGACTATTACTCAGAATACGATGCTAGAAAATGAAACGGGCACGACTCAAAAACCGCCTAAGCTTATGAGTATTGAAGAGTATAGTGGATGGGCCGAACGTTTTGAAAATTGGGTTCAAGCATATTACCTAGATGCATGGGAATATACTGAATTTCGATATATTAGACTGGTTAAGGACAACGGACAGAAAGTTGACATAAGAGTGATAGATGTTGATGAGAAAAAGAAATACAAAAATGAAAAGTTGATGGTTAGTCTGTTGCAGCAAGCTATTAAGGAAGAAATCTTGATTTTACTTCAACACAATGGAAGTGCTCATTCGATATGGAAAGAATTAAAATCAAAGTTTGTTGGAAGTAAAGAGATGATCAAGAACAAAATGTCTCTTTTGAGGAAAGAATTTGATCTATTCCGTGGATTAAGAACTGAAAACACCAAGCAGATTATAGAAAGATATTGCAATTTGGTGAAGCATATGAATAGATTGAACATCAATAAAGATAAAGAAGAATTGATTAAAAAGTTGGCCGATGCGTTGCCACAAGATGTTTGGGGCACGTATCTTATGATGTTAAAAAATAAACCTGAATCTGACAATCTAACGCTAAGTGGATTTATTGAACAACTCGAAGCTCAAGAGATGGACCAACGAAAGATAGCGAGAATGAAGAACTATAATGGTGAACAAGACATTGGTCTATATTACAAAGGAGGTATTAGTGATAAGACCAACATTGCACCAAAGATTGAAACTGCTTTCAATGCAAAGAGTTCTTCAGAAAGTTCATCTCAAGGATCAATTAGCAAAACTGGATTTTCTTCTTATCCATCATTCGATCCAAATTTTTCAGCAACCAAGAGTGGAAAAGTGCTACAATGCAACATTGCATTAAATCTTGAGAATGATCAAAATTACTCTGAAGAAGTAGCCAAAAGTCACATGTCTTTGTTGGTGACTCTGTTAGAGTCTTATGGGAGTTTGGTTGCAGGAAAGATCGGAAATCCAATGTTGACAAAAGAGGATTATGATCAGATCGATGCTGAGGAGATGGAACTTATGGATATTAAGTGGTGTTTGGCTAGTGTGTTGAGAAGAGCTGAGAAGTTTAAACAAATTACGGGAAGAGATGATTTTCGTGATGCAAATGTTTCTACTTTAGGATTTGATAAATCTAAAGCTACTTGTTTTCGTTGCAGGGAGAAAGGGCATTTCAAGAGAGAATGCACAAACCGCGAAGCAAGTGGAGCTCAAAATCCTTTCAATCACAATGATT
Source organism: Helianthus tuberosus (assembly GCA_030545235.1). NCBI lineage: Eukaryota > Viridiplantae > Streptophyta > Magnoliopsida > Asterales > Asteraceae > Helianthus > Helianthus tuberosus. The sequence goes on along the minus strand of CM060451.1, from coordinate 105,213,802 downwards.
ATTATCGAAAAGCAATTTATCATCAAGTTGCTCAACAGCCGTATCAGCAACAATCACCACAAAATGCTCATGCTAGGAAAGAAATTGAAGAATCAAAGAAAGCTTATCTTGTTAATCAAGATGATGGAAGATCGTCAAAAGAATTCAGTTGGGACAAATATATTTCAGCTGATAGTAAAGTATGCCTGACAGATCAAGATGATGAAAGGCTTCCAAAAGATTTCAGCTGGGATGATTATGATCCTAACAGAACTGCAGATCATAAAGCTTTTGTTGCTCAAAAAGTTGAAGATGATTATAATGATTATTGGGTAGATAGTATGAAAGAGCACTTAAAATATCTAGCCAAAAGAGATGCTGAAAGAGCTGCCGAAAAAGATGATGAAAAGGCTCGAATGGAAAACAAGAAGGTTGAAAAACAAGATGATAGTGATGATGATTATGATGTAAAAAGAATGAAAGAGCTTTTAAAATTTCAAGCTGAAAGAGATGCAGAAAGAATGAAAGGTAAGAGTGATGAAGAAGAGATTCGAGTGATAAAGGTTAAAGAAGTTCCAGTTTTCGAGATTAAAAAAAATTGTTGAAGAAAGGTGTTTGAGAATTGTGAAAACTGTGAGACTCTGAAGAAGCATAACAATGAGCTGATTCACAACATGAACAGGTTGAAAGAATCGTATGATGTCTTAAACAAAGCAATGAATCAATATAACGAGACAAGCAATGAACAAGCTACAGCCATGAAGACACTCAATGGAGCATACATGATGAAGCAAGATATGATCAATTATTACATTGATATGTATGCTGAGCTTGAACAGAAATTGGAAACTCAGAGAATCGAAACTGAGAGAGTAAACAAATTATTGAAAAGTTACTCATGTTCTTCTTATGTGATTGACAGGATTTACCCCACAATGGAAGGCATGAAGGCATTTGAAAAAGACACATCTGAAGTGAAGAATTCTGAAACAAAAGAGGATACTAAAGTGAAGGATTCTGGTAAGAAACAAAATTTTGGCTATAACAAGTGTCCACCCCCGCTTGAAAATGGATATTCTCCACGAAATCCAAATTCCGAAAGAGTAAAAAAGGCAACCAATTTACAGTGGGAATCTGAGTCTTCAGATAACTTGCCAGACAACATTGATGTCATTTTCACATCATCCGACACTGATCATGAGTCCGGGTTAATAAAGAAAGTGGTCGATCAGGTGTTGGAAAAAGATGAAACAGAGGAGTCAAAGTCAGAGTCAAAGTCTGAGTCCAACACGTCAAGTTCATCAGTCAAAAAGGATAAACTGGTTTATAATAAAGATTTTATGTTATCACAAAATGATTTGAATGACGAAACATTCAAAGTAGCGTATACTTTGAATGACTCTGACAAATTATATTCTGATGAAGAGTTTCCAATAAGAGGTGTTAAAACTGAAACGATTAACAAGGTTTTCAAACTAACAGAAATTAATATTTCTGAAATAAAAGATATAAATCTTTCTGAAAAACCTAAACCTTACACCTCAAGAGTTCAACAACGTTTAAACAAGAAAAAGGATTACAGTTCTGGTTTAGGTTATCGAAAGAAACCAAACCATAACAGTAATTTCAAAAAGAAAGGTCTTGGTTTTATTCCACCAGAAAATCATAAAAATGAGAAAACTTGTAAACCAAAAACTGTATTTGTTTCAGGATCAAATTCGGAGGAAGAAGAAAAGAGCTCATTCTGGAAGCAATCGAACAAAGAATTCCTTGCTAAAAAGCAAGAAGGAATGAAGAATGAAGCTATTCAAAAGAAGAAGGAGACAAGAACCGACTTTCAATGCAAAACAGTTGGTCACATTGCCAGGAATTGTCCAAAGGCAATTCAAACAAAACAGGGAGTCTCTGAAAAACTGAAAGAAAAGATGGTTGAGAATGAATCACCAACCAAACAATTTAAAGTTTTCAAAAATTCAAAGTTTGAGGTTGGTGAAAGTTCAAAAAGTTTTTACAAAAGAAAGGTGAATCTTGACAACCACAAGTGGATTGTTAAGAAATCAGATGATAGTTCAAGCAATGATTCTGATTCGTCAAAATCAGAGGAGCTATTTTCTGGCGATGAATCTGATTCTTCAAAGTCAGAGGAGCCACGTGTTGAGTTAAAATTGGAAACATCAGTACCGCCAATGGATGATGTCAATTTTCCACCACTGCGGGCTGAAAATTTTAAACAAAAAGTTGGCAAAGTTGAGATTTCAAATCAATTTTTTTCTGAAAAAAAAGAGTTTGATGTTGAAAAAGCCTTTAACCCCACAGTTAAAAATATTTTTGGAAAAATGATTGACGGGAAGGTCAAAGGGGTAAAGGAATTTTATGAAAAGAAAACGAAGAAACCAGATGAAGATGGGTCATCCCAGGTTAGTAACTGGGATAGAACCTATCATGACTAAAAATATGGACTTGTCGGAGCTCCCAAGTTGGTAATCGTGGAGCAGGAATCGGCATCTTTCTTGAGAAATTCACATATGTGATATTTCGACATTCAAGTAGTGGTATTATTCTTGAAAATTGTCATATGATGATTTACAAGTGGTATTGGTTGATGAGAATCTACAAGTGGTTAATCAAGGTCATTAAGTTGAACTTGATTTAACTTTCATTCAAATGGTTGAATGAACAAAATGATGAGTTTATCCCCAATTGTACAAGTGATATCAACAAAACTTATTTTCCAGAAAAACCATTTTGATTAAAACAAACTTAAGTGTTTTGAAATCATAATGGGAAAATAGTTTGTTGTCAGGGGGAGTTCTGATTGTTTATGCCAAGTGGATGGCGATTTGAAGCAATTCACAATAGTTGTCATTTTTTTTGTACAGTTTGTTTTCAATTTTTTTCTTTAAATAGTTTTGAATTTTAGGGGGAGTAAGAAATTTCAGAAAATCCAAAAACATTAGAAAATTTGAAAAAGGCAAAAACATGATAAAATCAAAAATGAGTTTTGTTGTGAAAAAGAGGAAATGATAGTACATCAGTTAGACCGTCACAGTATGCTAAAGAATTGGAAAGTTAAAATGTGATAAACGGTCTCACTAAAGATGTGACGATAGGCTCAGCTAGACTAGTAGATTTGCGACAACGATACAAACTTAAATGAAAAAGCCTAGTTCTAGTGGGAAACGCGGTTGAAAGCATAGTACTTAGTTTTATCCTTCGTGACTGTGTACCTACTCAGTAATCGCTGAATGCTAAAAGTGCATAAAAACAACTTGCTGAAAAAGTCACTGTGATTGTGCATTTCATTTTGCAAAGATTTAAACTTGTTTTATTTCTTTATTTTGTTTAAGCATTGGACATCCTCTGCGTATACGTGAGTATCGACCTGGATGTTAGTGTCTAAACATTTTGCTTTATTTTCTTGGTGTTTAGTTTAAATCTTGGATCACCTCTGCGTATATGTAAATATCGAACTGGTGGTTAAGATTTAAACTCTTTCAACTTGTTTTTATTTCTTATTTTGTTTAAACATTGGACTTTCTCTGCGTATCGAAAGATCGACCTGGTTGTTAATGTTTAAACATTCTGCATTGTTTTCGCACATATCACAGTTGATGAAAGTTTAAAGGCATTACTTGAGTCAGTGTATTGCATGATGGGGGGATATGCTGAGATCGTGGGGTCCATAAGAATTTAGTGCAAAATAAATATACCTTAACGTATCGGTAAGCATTTCGAAAGTTTTTAGATTGAGTTTAAGAGGACAACCATATCGTCAATCTATGTGAATTGTTTAGAACTTAAAGTGTTTAAAGCTCGACGGTACTAGTGATTTGTCTAAAAAACTGATATGATCCTCTTATACAAACTCACAAAATATTGTCTGTAAATTTTTTCTTTAGTGCTTTCTGTTTATGAAAAACCCAAAAATATTTTCGGAGTGTTTTAGCATAAATTTTGAAAAAATACAAAAAGATTTTCGACAAATGATGTTGAAAAGCTGATTTTCAAAATTCCAAGTGCTAAGCATGAAGAACAGCAGGGTTGGGAGGTTTTGTTTGATATGAGAAAAATTATCCCTACAAGTGGGTCATCAGAGTTTAAAATTGTAAAATCAATCTTTGATGAGTTGTCTACAATGTGGTTAATAAATTTGTAAAAATTGTTAAATTTGTGAAATTTATTTTGAGGAAGAGGATGTGCAGGTAAGCCAGGTTCCGATACCTGAGGATTATCAGTATCAGATTGCAGCTGAGAACCAGGTTTCGATCTTAGAACCTGTGAAAGTTACAAGAGTCAGGCGTCTGATCCAAAGACAAAGAATTTCAAACTACGATCCCAGCTTGTCGCAAGGGGGAGTCTGAAGATGTAAGAGCCAGATACTTATTCTGGATAGCATTAAAGCCAGGTTTCAGATCCTGTTGCTATGAAGAGCCAGGAGACATTTCTGAACCTATGGGAAGCTTAAGGAATCAAGAGATCTGATCAAGAGAATTGAAGAGAGGATAGAGACAGGTTGAGATTCTGAAAAAGAGAGATAGAGATTGATTTATGATACTTACAATGTCAGATGCTTTGAAAAGAGCGAGAAGACTGATAAAGATGGAAGACTCGACATACTTAAGAGTTATACTGAAGACTCGTCGACATCCAAGGGGGAGTCTGTTGGTGTATATGTCTGTCGACTTCGTCTTATATCGAGTCTTATATTAGATTAGATAGATCAGGGCACGATATTCAAGAAAATAGAAAATCTTGTTGGATAGGCCATTTCGCACGAAATGGATAATGGGCCATTTCGCACGAAATGAACATGCCATTTCGTACGAAATGGATCTGGCCATTTCGTATGATCTGTTTCGTGCGAAATGGAGAGTCTATATACAGGTGCCTTGCTCAAATCATTTGTAACATTCTGATTCCGGTAGTGAAGCTCTGCCAAAGTGTCTCCAGCATTGTAAAATCAATCTGATATCAATACAGAGACAGTTTAAAGTGATTCTAAGTGTAATTCAGCTGTGATAACTCCGATACGTTTGTTTTCGCCACTCGTATTGGCTAGAACTCTTCTGAACGACTCGTTTTGGTCGTGTAAACGATCCTACAATAAGTAACGTATGTAACACCCAAAAGTGCATAAAGCAAAAAAGGGATCGAGTATACTCACAGCGGTTGATGGATTGAAGGGAGCGCTAGAGAGTAGGGTTAGCCTGAACAGATTGATAGCATAACGATAAGCGACGCGTAAGACGGAACAAGTGACAGTGGGTCGAACAGCAGTTCGATCGGATGGTAGTCCGATCGGACGGCCGGTCGTTCGGTTGTCAGTCCGCTCGTATGGTCATCCGGTCGGGTGACCCTTCGAGTGGATTATTCCCTCCTTTGTGAAGGATGTGTTTGTGTATGATGGTTTGACTTTTGAAGTTTTCGTTGTAGCATTTTGAAAACATAGAAGTATCTCTACCTTTCAGGTCGATCGATTGAACGGCCGTTCGATCGGGCGACAGTCCGATAGGTTGGGCACTTCAGTGAGAACAAGTTCACCGCAGGTTGTCACTCGATCGGACGGTTGTTCGATCGGGTGGCAACACAGGTGCATTGGTCATGTTGAAAATTGGTTTAAGTATGAAGTTCCAGAACATCACATAGTCAGATGGTCGGTCGATCGGGTGGTAACCCGATCGGACGGCAATCCGTTCAGTGTTCCAAAATCTTTGAAGTTTGAATGATAGTTAAGTGTGGGGACCAGGATGCAAGTCGATCGGGAGACCGGTCGTTTGGGTGGCTGTCCGTTCGGACAGTGGTCCGATCGGACGACACTCCGTCCTGGTCGACCTGTTCGCCTTCTTCCTTGGTCATTCTGGTTGTTTGTTGTTTTATCGAGATAATTTGATAATGCATTAGACAACAGAAACCTCGTCGCGACTTAGTAACCTGATCGAACAGGAATCACCCAAATCCGGCCGGTTAACTGTTCGAGACGGTGTTCCATGTTTAACCCGAAATCGGTAATCTCGTGGATAGAATTCAGATCTTGAACCAACGCATCAACATGCAAGAGTGGAAGGTTAGAACAAGCTCCGATTCTATCGGTTTTGAGGCATTGAGTGTAAAAGAGTTGAAATAAAGTTAGAAACCTTCTTTCAATCCTTTTTCACCTTGAATATGTTTAGATCTATGCAAGATCTTTGTTTATTTGTATGGAAATCGTTCAGATCTAAGTTATTCTTGGTGGATTGAAGCCAAAACATGATGTTCCTAAGAACACCATGATGACATCATCCTAGAACACCTCAAATCTAGTGATTTCACGGTTAAAATTTAAGATTTAAAAGATAGAAAGGTCTAGGAGTGCGTGTAGATTAAGAAAGTACAAGATTTAGGACGAGATCTAACCGGAATCGCGAGAAATCTGAAGAAATGTGAGGAAGATGAGCTGGTCAGATGAGAGTTGCCAAAAGTGGAAAGTATGATGGTGACAGGGGGTATTTATAGGGTTTCCCAAAAAGGAAGGGAAGGAGAGGGGCTGGTCAATCGGTTGGCAGCCCGATCGAACAGCTGGTCGATCGAGCGGCTGGTCGATTGGCCGGTCTCCTGGTCGATCGGCCATCTGATTCGAGTGTTCGGTGCGACGAGTCTTGTCGTTTCGATTTGCAATTGGGAGCGTGGCGATGCGATAGAATTTCCTAGTCAAATTACTTTTAATCCCAACTACTATATCTACATACAAGCATCCTTATTTAGTATTCGTTTTGCGTTTACGATTCGATTGCGATTGAGTTTCGATTGCGTTTCGATTGATCACCATAACATTTTATAAATAAACATGCACAAGTAACACATAAGTCATACACACACGTATAACAATACCATAATGCGTAATTCGAGTTGCGAGCGCGATTGCGATAAGTGATAAATCGATTAAACATGCGATAAACAGCTGTTACTAGGCGATTATTAATAGATACTCCACATAATACAACTAAAGCGACAACAAAATAGACTAATTACAAGTCAAAGAAGTCAAAACAGGAATTGAGCAAGGAGAGACAGATCTCAATTAGAAATCTTTTCTTCCTTTGACTTCAATCTTAACTTTGACTTTGAATTTCGAAACACGGGGTGTTACAGCCTCCCCTTGTTGAGGGAATTTCGTCCCGAAATTAGGCCGAAGCCGTAACAAACAACTGCGGGTAATTCACCTTCATGTCGCTTTTGAGTTCCCAAGTGAACTCTGTGCCTCGTTTGCCTTCCCATCGGACTTTCACAATAGGAATGCGCGAGCGCTTGAGCTGCTTGGTTTGGCGATCCATGATTTCGATAGGCTTCTCCACGAAGTGTAGTGTTTCGTTTACTTGGAGTTGATGTGCACAAAATGCAACATATAAATCACATCAATTGTGGCATAAAACTAACCCTTTTTTAGTACTAATGTTGGAAAAAATGTGTTTTTGTCTTCCTTTTGTATTTTCAGGATTAAATGAGCTCAAATGAACAAAAGAAGCAAAAAGGCAGCTAAATCTAACATAAATATAAGAAAAGGAACAAACGTGGCATGCCCAGCCTCCCCGACAGCATCTTCCCAAGCAAAACAAGAGAACAGAAGGCTGAACACGCCCCGTGCTCAGTGAGCACGGGGGGGGGGGGTGCCCAAGTGTCAACAGAAAAGACAAAGTTGTAGAAGCTTCTATCAACCACCACGGGGTCGTGCTCAGCAGACACGGGGCCGTGGTCAACTCTAAGATTCGCAGAATCTGGGGAAATCATGATAGTACAGATATGCTTCTGCACACGGGGGCGTGCTCAGCGGACACGGGGGCGTGGTCAACTAATGCAGACAAACTGCAATTAATGAAGACAGAGAAGAAGGATGGACACGGGGCCGTGCCCGAGCTGCTGTTCAGGCTATAAATAGGGGTGCTTGGCTCATTTGCAAACCATCCCTTGGCACACCACCTCTTTCACACTTCACCCACCACTCACCACCATCACAACGCCATCGTCCACCACCATCATCCATTGTCCATCATAGAGTGTGTGAGTCGTCTCGGGATCCAAGATTGATAGTAAGAGTTCTTGACAATCAAAGGCCTTGTTTGCCTAAGTCTCTTACATCACTTGGTGAAGACAAGTGTCTAGTGTAATACTTTTTATTTTTAATCTTTTCGCACTTTTTACTTGGTTATGTATTAATGACTTTAATAAATAGTTTCTTATGTTGAAGGTGATTCTTCCTTATCGTTTGTCCGTGGTGTCTTGGCATTATTTTACTGTCTATATAAAATAAAAGATTTTCACCATTAATATCTCCACGGTCTATATGGAGGTATGTTGGCTACCTGGTCGGGGGTTAAGGGAACGGTTTGGTAAGAGTCTTGCCTTGTTCAGTGTATAGATCCTGCAAGGACCTGGGTCAAATTTAGTAAGACCTCCTTCAATACCCACCGGTATTGGATGGCGGGGGTCCAAACTCTTTGATCCCCTCATATGTAAGCTACTATTAATACTTTAACCCAGCTACTTAGGACTGTACCCTGCTGACTCAGACTACTTAGCCGAGGGTAACGTCACCTTCAAAAGAGGGTCCTACCATAATATGCATTAATAACTTAATTAATTATCTTTCAATAATCCGACCCTTTAGGATTGTATCCTTGCTGACTCAAACTACTAGGTTGAGGGTAACGTCACCTTCAAAAGAGGGGCCTACTACAATAACTAAGATAATCTCTTAAAAAGTGCAAAAGTGCGGAAATAATCAAAGGTTACACTAAACACGAGTCGGAGCCAAGTGATTCATCTTGTCTATCTGCTTTTATTTTTATTTTATTTTTCAGCATTTTAGTTAGTTTTATTTTTTCTTATTTTAAAAACCTTTTTCTAACTTTAGATTTGATTAGACGTTGAGGATAAACCGGTACTAAAAGCTCTTGTGTCCTTGGACGACCTCGGTATCTTGCCAACACTATACTACGCTCACGATGGGTGCACTTGCCCATATGTGTGTTTGGTGTTAGTAAAATATCGTGTTTTATAAATTTAAAACTTGACTAACGTCTAAAAAGGGCTTAAAATATACTTAAACTTATATACACACTCGCACACATCAAGTTTTTGGCGCCGTTGCCGGGGAACACAAGGATTTTAAGAAAGCTTAAAATCGACGGCCTAATCAGTTTTTCAAAACTTTTTCAAAATGCGCGCAAATTTTTCTGCATTTTAGTTTAGTTTTGCATTTACAGTAACCTGAACACTGACCGTGCTCATTGAACATGGGGCCGTGCTGCATATTTTTTATAAAACATCCATATACAGAGCCTGAACACGGGGACGTGCTCACTGAACACGCCCCTGTGCTCAACGAAACTAGTAACTTTAATTAAAACACCCAGATACAGACCTTGAACACGGGGCCGTGTCCACTGAACACGGGGCCGTGTCCACTGAACACGGGGCCGTGTCCAGCCTCTGTTTCCGTCTTTATTTTTGTTTTCTGGTCTCGAGACGTTGTTGTTGTCTGCTGAGTGATTCTTATGGATCAATACTCAGGAGGTTACAACTACACCTATGAGGAGGATGATTATAGGGAAAATTATTGCACCAATTGCGGTAACACTCACTCGGTTCAATATTGTAACTTATTTCAACCATCCAGTTCATATACTTACTATGAGGAGCCCAGGTACGAGCCATCAACTTCATACACATCCTATGAAGACCCAAGGTATGAACCTTCTCACTCATACTCATATTTTGATGAACCAAGGTATGAGTCTCCATACTCATACTTTGAGGAACCAAGATATGAGCCACCACCATCATATACTTATTATGAGGAACCATGGCGTGAACAACCCACCTCATATGAGTATTATAAAGAACAAAATTACGACCCTTATCCATCATATACTTACAATGAAGGACAATGGTGTGAACCATCTACTTCCTATGAGTATTATGGGGAACAAAGGATCGAACAACCGGATTCAAGCTTTGAAAATCCCGATCCTTACTCTATCACCAAAGTGACCGATAGGAAATTAGAACACCTTAAAACTATCGAACTCTACATAAAAGAATCTCGCGCAAGCGAATAGGAGTCCCGCGCAAGAGAAGAATTAATTTGTAATAAAGAAGAGATAGTTGAAGAGGTAAAAATGGAAGAAAAAAATAAGTGAAAAACCGACACATGAGTTAAACAACGAAAAAGGTGAGTCCGTTAACGTTAAAATTCAAGAAGAGTCTAATTTTGAAGAAATTAATCTCTTGTCACCTTCTTTTGAAAATCATTGTTTAGTACCTACTCATGCTAAGTTTTTAAAAGAGTTAAACACTAACACTAAAATTGACGAAACGGTAAGCGTTAAGTTAACTAACGAACAAACTTCACTAATAAAAGAAGACCCATTTGAAATCAACATTACACCGGTTCCATTTTTTTTCAAAATTCGTTTATTAGTAATGTCACAATCGATAAAGATCTTTGTGTTAACATAATGCCCCACTACATTTTCGACAAATTAAGTATTAGTGATTTTTCTCCACTTCAAATACCCATTTTTCTATCCAATCGGAAAGTAATGAAATCAATCGGTGTAGTTGAGGATGTCTTGGTTCAAACAAATCAAATGGTAATCCCAACCGACTTTGTCATCCTCGATGACGCTCCTCTAGTGTTGGGAGGACCCTTTGTAAAAACCCACGAAGCCTTGAAAAACCGGAAGTACAACAATCTATCTATTCAATTAGGGGCATTTAAAAAAAGTGTCGATCTTGAGCGATCAATGAAATATCCTTTCGGCAATAATGACCCCCTAATTGAAGATGAAGATGAGCCACCCGATACAAGTGAAAAGATTGACCACTTTGTTGAAGAAGAGGTCGCCATAGAACAAACTTTTAAAGTTCTTGATCAAAATGAGCAACCCAATAAGGAGTCTTCTAAAGACCCACCTCTTGAGCTCAAAGAACTTCCAAAAGGTTTGGAATATGCTTTTCTAGACAAAGATGGTAAATCACCTGTAATTATTTCGTCTAAATTAGGTAGTTTAGAAAAAGAAAAATTTATTAAACTTTTGAAAAAACACAAAAATGCAATTGCTTGGAAGCTTGTAGACATTAAAGGAATAAGTCCTTCCATGTGCACGCACAAAATTTTAATGAATGATGACTACAAATCGGTAATACAACCACAACGTCGAGTAAATCCAAATGTTCAAGAAGTGGTTAAAAACGAAGTCATCAAATTACTTGACGCCAGACTTATTTATCCTATCTCCGATAGTCCTTGGGTAAGTCCCGTCCAAGTAGTTCCAAAAAAGGAGGTATGACGGTAATAACTAACGAAAAGAATGAATTAATACCAACGAGAACCGTCACAGGATGGAGGGTATGTATAGATTATCGATGATTAAATGAAGCAACGAGGAAAGATCACTTTCCTTTGCCCTTCATTGATCAAATGTTAGAAAGATTATCCGGTCATAAATTTTACTGTTTCTTGGATGGTTTTTCAGGTTACTTTCAAATCTCGATAGCACCCGAAGACCAAGAAAAGACAACCTTCACATGTCCCTATGGAACTTTTGCCTATCGACGCATGCCATTTGGTCTATGTAATGCCCCTGCAACCTTCCAACGTTGCATGGTAGCCATCTTCCATGACATGATAGAAAAGACAATGGAAGTCTTCATGGACGACTTTTCTATATTTGGGGATTCATACGACCAATGCCTCGATAACCTTGAACGAATGTTATCCCGATTTGAGGAAACTAACCTCGCCCTTAATTGGGAAAAATGCCATTTCATGGTAACAGAGGGAATAGTACCCGGTCATAAAATCTCAAGCGAAGGAATGGAGGTTGATCGAGCCAAAATAGACACTATTTCTCGATTACCGCCCCATCCTCCGTTAGAGCTATCAGAAGTTTTCTAGGGCATGCCGGATTTTATAGGCGGTTTATCAAAGACTTTTCAAAAATTTCAAGGCCTCTAACAAAATTACTTGAAAAAGATGCCCCTTTTATCTTTGACAAGGATTGCAATCAAGCATTTCTAACCCTAAAGGAAATGCTAGTCAATGCACCTATCATGATAGCGCCTGATTGGAAATTTCCTTTCGAAATCATGTGTGATGCAAGTGACTTTGCAGTTGGAGCTGTCTTGGGACAAAGAAAAGAAAAGCATTTTCACCCAATTTATTATGCTAGTAAAACACTTAACGATGCACAAGAAAATTACACAACAACTGAAAAAGAGTTACTAGCTGTGGTATTTGCTTTTGATAAATTTCGTTCTTGTCTTGTTCTTTCTAAAACCATAGTCTATACAGATCATGCAGCCATTCGATATCTCTTCAAAAAGCAGGACGCAAAACCACGTTTGATTAGGTGGATTTTACTCCTCCAAGAATTTGATATTGAAATCAAAGACAAAAGAGGAGCTGAAAACACCGCAGCAGATCATCTTTCACGCTTAGAAGACCCAGCTTTGGAGACAACCAGGGACGAGCAAATCAACGAAAAATTTCCAACAGAGTCCCTAGAAATGGTGGAATACAGACAAGAACCATGGTACTCCGACTATGCTAACTACCTAGCTAGCGGTATAGTCGTAAAAGGTTGGCCACATCATCAAAGAAAGAAATTCTTTGCTGATGTAAAACACTATTTTTGGGAAGATCCTTATCTTTTCAAAATGTGTGCCGACCAACTCATTCGACGATGCGTACATGGTAGCGAAGCACGAAGAATTCTCCGCCATTGTCATGAAAGTCCTTACGGAGGACATCATGGTGCCGCTAGGACCTCACGAAAGGTATTTGATTCAGGGTTTTATTGGCCAACCATTTACAAAGATGCCCAAAGTCTTGCCAAGACATGTGATGCTTGCCAAAGAACATGTAATATTTCTTCCAAAAACGAAATGCCACAAAATGGCATTCTTGTTTGTGAAATTTTTGATGTGTGGGGACTCGACTTTATGGGACATTTCCCACCGTAAAAAAGAAACAAATATATACTTGTGGCAGTAGATTACTTGTCTAAATGGGCCGAGGCACTTCCAACAAATGATGGAAGAGTCGTGGTAAGATTTTTGAAAAAATTATTCTCTCGTTTTGGAACACCTAAAGCATTAATAAGTGATAGAGGTACCCATTTTTGCAACCATCAACTTGAATTTTTTTTTAACAAGATATGGGGTCTATCACAGGGTCTCAACATCATATCACCCTCAAACAAACGGACAAGCCGAAATGACTAATAGAGGTTTAAAACGAATACTTGAAAAAACCGTAGGGTTAAATAAAAAGGAATGGGCCGATAAATTAGATGATGCTTTATGGGCTTTTCGAACTGCTTATAAAACAACAATAGGTACAACCCCATATAAGCTCGTCTATGGAAAAAGCTGTCATTTTCTAGTAGAAATAGCTCACAAGGCCTACTGGGCAATTAAAAATGTAAACTTAGATTTAGAATTTGCTGGTAGAAATCGATTTTGTCAATTAAATGAATTAGACGAATTAAGAAATTATGTATACTCAAACTCTGAAATTTATAAGGAAAGAATGAAAAACTTGCACGACAAACACATTAAACCTAATGAATTTCGAGTAGGAGATCAAGTTATATTGTTTAATTCACGACTTCAATTATTTCTTGGTAAATTAAAGTCTAGGTGGTCAGGACCTTTTTCCATCACCCATATTTTCCCACACGGTGCAGTAGAAATTAAATCTTGGAATGGACATCCATTCAAAGTCAATGGCCAACGGCTGAAACTCTATCAAGGATTCATTGAGGATGAAGAGGAAGAAATCTCGCTTCAAACGGTAGAAGAATGAAAGCATCAACATCATACCTGGTAAGTTATGAATGAATGGGTTGACATCTAAATCGGTAAGTCTTCTAACCAAGTTTTTAGGAAATAAGGGCACTCACACGAGCACTTAAAAAAAATTTCAACTTTGCTCGGCATGAGGCCGTGTCCACTGGACACGGGGCCGTGTCCACGCAACTGTCGGGGTAAAACCCTTTTTCAAAACAGTTTCTTCATTTCCACACGCCTCGTTTCCCTAAAAACGCTCTGGTTCAGGCGATTTTTCCGCAGAATTCCGACGTCTCCTCTACTTCTAACAACATCAAGGTATGATTCTATCATCTTTAGTAGTTAGATTAAGCACTTGCATGTAGTTAAAACATCAAAAAATTTGGGGAAAAATCTAGGGTTCTTGAACTTCATCCGGATCGAACCTCAAATTTTTGCATAAATCAGTTAGCATTAGTTTAGATTAGAGTTATAGGAAGTAAATCCATTTGTATTGTTGATAGATTTGCCCGATTTCTCACAAAAACCCCAAACCCTTGTTTTTTAACCGAAAAAGATAAAATCGAAGGGGTAAACGGTTTGTTTTTGGAAAAACGACACTTGGGGTTTCATTTCGGGGGAAACCGCATCTACTGGACCAAAAATTTTCAAGTTTTCGGGACCGGGTTGAAAAATGAAGTTTTTGAGTAACAGACGCCTGGACACGGGGTCGTGTCCGCTGAACACGGGGCCGTGTCCAGCTAACTGTTTTCAGTTTTCTTCAAAATTATCACTGTTTCGTGCTAACTTTTGGTGTATTCTTTCAGATGTCAAAGAATGTCACACCCCGACCACGTAGAACAACAAAACGTGGCGGAAAACGTCGGGGAGTGTTGTAACAGAATCATTGTTTCATAACACATGGAAATTGAAATATTGTTTTATTTATTTAAAGAGTTACAATGTCTTGACAATCAAAGAAACATAACATAAATAACTAGTCTTGCATCTTTTATTGTCACTAAGGCCCAAGTCCGCCTATGTGTATCTTGATAAGTCCTATGCATCATCTCCTGAAAACACATGTGAAAATAGGTACGTCAGCATAAAAATGCCTGTGAGATACATAGGTTTTGTGAAAACAGAATTCATGACTTATTTTTGAGAAAATGTTTAGTCATGAACCTTGTAATTTGCTTTGTCTTGTAAATCATTTGACAAACGATAAGATCGGATGATATGTATAAATAAGAGAATAATGTATGGTTAAATGAATAACCATGTAAAATGAGTTTGTATAAGATAAATTGTTCGTAAATTAATGTCTTGTGAAAAGTATGTTATTTGTATAAAATGTTACATGTCTCAAATTGAAATGATTCAAATAACGCTACGATATGTAATACCATACAAACACTTATATATAGGAAGTACCAGCGGCGTATCCACCATGCTTGTATCATATTACACACGTCTCGTTACTTAAATCACTTACTCAAACCAAACCACCAAAGTAAAATGTTTATGTATAATCAAATGTCTAATGTCTATGTCTAATGTTTATGTCAAATGTAAGTCAACCAACCAACAATGTATTATGTCTATGTTTAAACCAATTGTCAAAAGTCCTTGTATAAACCATGTCAAATGTTGATAGTCCAAAAGTAGTCAAGTAATGTGTAACAAATGTTTATGTATGGTAAGTGAAATATATCAACTAAACCATATATAAAAAGCACCAAAAACAAGGTATTGAAGTAACACATGGTTTAAATCAAAGTGATGTTTTGTGTAATAAATGCATGCTATACTGATATAGACATTTATGTGGTATTGTGAAAATTCATACATCCAAGCCTTGAGACAGTCGGATAACCCTTTCAGTCAAGGTTATCAAAAAAATGTATTCGGATTCGGTCATTCCTCCCATCCAAACAAACCCGAGATTACAGGAATGGGATTTGTCAAGTCCTATGGTACCACTACCTACTACCGAGCGGCATGATCGGTGTTAATGAATGTACATTGTCTCATTTAAACAAACAAATGTCATACCAAAATGTAAGCATGTGATGAATAGAATAATGTACTAAGTATGCACACAATGGGCATACATAGCATAGATTGTAATGAAAAATAATGTACTAAGTACGCACACAATGGGCATACATAGCATAGAATGTAATGTAAAGTAATGTACTAAGTACGCACACAATGGGCATACATAGCATAGAATGTAATGTAAAATAATGTACTAAGTACGCACACAATGGGCATACATAGCATAGAATGTAATGTAAAGTAATGTACTAAGTATGCTAAGTTAACATACAAAGTAGAAAAGTCATGTAAATCAATGTGCTAGCATGCTATTAGTCAACATACATAGCAGAAATGTAATGTAAATCATGTACTAATAGTGTACTAATGAACATAACAAGTATATGATGTGAAAACAGGAAAGCACGAAAGTAACAAGTAGGCACATGTGTTCCACCCAAAACAGTTTGAAAACAGTAAAAGAGGGGTCTATGTACTCACTTGAGATTGCTCAGAAGTCCTAAGATAACCACCAAGCAATGCTAGAGATCTCGGAATCAAACGGCACCTAATATAGGTAACTATGTTAATAAACCAGACCTAAATCAGAGGATCGGATAGAATGAGGGTTCGTAAACCAAACGAGTATGGAGACTCGTGTAATATGGCTTAACAAAGCCTACATACTAAATGAAACCTAACATAAGTGCTTACGACCCATTACGACCCGTTTAGGTAGCTTATGCTACTTTAACGCGTCGTTCGCGTGAAACGCGTTTGGACCGCCTAACTAGTCCTATGACAAGTAACATATGCCTTAACATGTCTAATATTGTTGTCAAATCAGTTTAGATGTCAAAAGTTATGTTAATATGTTTAAAATGAATTTTGGCATCAAAGGGGTATTTTGGTAATTTACCTAAGGCATATAAACTACCTATCATACAACTACTTAAACGAAGCGACCATAAGGTATAACCTCGGAAGGTTATTCCCTATATACTATGGTCACCTAATGTGTTTGGTCGGATCCTAATGATCGACCAAATGGGTCGGGTTCGAAGGTATAAGCGATTTATTAGATCGCTTACCCTTACGACCCTAGACAACGTGGTAATCAGTAGGCATAGTCACAAGGGACTATAACCATCGTGATTACAATCACGTTGCGAAGTTCAAACGAACTTCGCATTGACCATAAACTGGTCAACGCAGAAAGTCAAACAAAGTTTGACTTTCGGACTCGAAAAGCAATAAAAGAACGAAGGAATACTTACGAAGGGTCCCCAAATGCTAATCTAGATCAAAATAGCTCAGGTATGAAACAAAGGTTTCAACTTAGAGCACATTAGATCAGATTCTTGTGAGAAATGAGTGAGAATGTGGTGGGTATTTATAGTTTTCGATTCACCGTTAGGATCGTTTCTTGGAAAAGGGGGAATGATCTAGCCCGTACACTTGTCGTAATGTTGTGGTAACTGATTTTGGCCACCATAAGAGATTAACATGTGGCACTTGACCTTTAGGAAGTGTTTAGGGGCTGTTAACAGCTGTTAACTTGACCTTTGCTGATCTGAAAGGCTGACGCGGGCCGCGTCAAGTATGGCCTTGGGTTTACGCGGGCCGCCTGGAGTCTGCAGATCAGCAACAAGTTTCAAAAGTTGCAGTTTCAGTCCATGATACGTATTTAAGCCATTTCTGACATGTTTAAGGCCCTTTAAGCCATCTTTAAGGCCCTAAAATGATGCCTAAACATTGTGGACATGAAACATGCTCAAAAATATGTCGAATGTTGGCTCGTTTAGTCGTACGATCGCGATGATCGCTTAATTACGACGAAATACGCATAAGCGCGAAAAACGATCCAAATGACGCGACGAATGGATTTTTCTTATGCTAAACACTAAAATAAAATATTTTAGTGCTTACATAAATTTTTGGATGTCCGGATGTATTCAGAACGTGAGTTATGCGCAAAAGTGCAAACTTGTGCACTTTTTGACACTTTCAGTCCCTGAATGACCCAAAAGTTTATTTTAGCACACCGAACCCCTTAAAGCCTATTTCTAATCTATGTAAAGGATATTTATGGTATTTTTAACTTATGGTCATGTTCTGGAATGTTCGTTACAGTTCAAATTGGCATACTTTCGCAGTTTGTCAAGTTTAGTCCCTGTAAGCGAATTAACTTGTTTTTGCCATACCAAAGCCTTTAAAACTTATTTCTAAGTTGTGTAAAGGTTATTTAAGGTATGTTAAGTATATGTTGATGTTCCGTAGTATTTTTCGCATTAAACTGGTTACGTTTACGCACCTGTTTGCGTATAACTCTCCAGAAAGCGATATAGAGTTTGAAATTGAATAAAAGTCAAAACATGAAAAATGTAAAACACAACCAAACAAACATTGGGATCAAATAACATTCTTTTATTGATGAAAGAACTGCTCACAATGATTACAAGCACAGATGTTACAGTCTCCCCTACTTGTGGAAATTTCGCCCCGAAAATTATTTAGAGGAAACTTGTGAGAGTTTAAAATATGAAGTTGAAAAGATCGAACAACATTGGTTAGGGTTCTGAACTTCTAGTAACTTTAATAACATCATGCTTGCAATGTAAGAGAGATACTTATATACAAGTATATGAAGCGTCATTGGTGCGTCCACCATACCTCCATTACATCGTTCTCATTTTGTTATTGTTGTCACTATCGGTTCTTACACATAATAAATCTTACTGGGTTTCTGTGCACTAAATTTCATAATTATGTACGCGTCCATAATTAGATAATTCCTTGCATAGTTCACACAGTCTATTTTATAATGTGTAGGGGAAAACCGAATGAACAAACCTGTGATGAGTGTGACTAGACCACCACAGGGTCCCTTTTATTAAATCAATAAATGATTTTAATAGACAACCAAGGAGTCTTTTCAGCTTATATCATCACATGTCATTCTTAACCAGATTTTTGAAACAATCTTTTTACTAGACCACTAAAAGGGCCTCTTATGAATCATGGAATAGTACTATATAATCCAAGGGTCTTAACTATTACATAGAAGCCCATTTAGGATTTAAGGTAGTACCTTTTTGAATATCCTACTACGAATCCCTCATATGAAGATATGAAAGATTCTACGAGGATTTGGATAACGAATACCCAGAGTATAAAAACACAAAATGCATAAAAGAAAACATAAGATGCATAAACACATAGTCACATAACCACAAAATTGTTTAACTAGAAATTTGTTCTGCTAACAGAGCACATGTATTTAAAGCATACTAGGAATCCATTCCTTGGATTTCATTTGGTACTTTAAACATTATCAAGAATCTAACTATAAAGATAGAAAGATTTTTGAAGAGAAAATTCGATTTCGATTATAAGGAACCGAAACGTTCGAATTTAGGTACATAAGGAATCCAATTAAGGACTCTGATTTGAATGATAATCATCCACAAGGGTCTAATTGTGAAGATAAAAGATCCCATATTGAT
The DNA here is from genome assembly GCA_030545235.1 of Helianthus tuberosus. NCBI lineage: Eukaryota > Viridiplantae > Streptophyta > Magnoliopsida > Asterales > Asteraceae > Helianthus > Helianthus tuberosus. Next base: position 105,194,468 of record CM060451.1, on the reverse strand, counting down.
TTTAGAAGTTGAAGATGTTTTGAAACCTTGCACTTGATGTGCTTAGGTCAAAACATGTAGTAAAATGCTTATGAAGTTGAGATGCCAGATATGCCAAGGCGACATATGAAGCGAAATTTGAAAGTTAAGTCAATGTATGAAGAAAATATTTTTTGGAAAACTATGCATGGGGTTCTAAAAATGTGTTCAATGTTTTTGAAACCTTATATAGTTTACCATTGAAATCATAGAGTAGGTGTATTAGGTAGGTATATATTTAAAAAAAAATTGTTTTAAAATCATGCGAGATAAATTTTGAAATCATGTACAAGGTTTTTGAAAGACATGAATGATGCTTCTCGAAATCATGCACTTGATAAGAAAATGTATTGTGTTAATATTGTTTTTAGACTATATGAAATATTCTGAAATTATGAAAGTTGTTTTTGAAAACATAGCCAATGTTTTTGAAATAACATAGACAATGTATTTGAAAAAAAAATTGTTTTCAAACTATATGAAATGTTTTGAGATCATGAAGATTGTTTTTGAAATACTCGTACTGTGTATGTTGAAAAATCAAAACGTAATGGGTATGAGATTTGAAAATACCCTTAGTTATCTAATCAAGGATTCAAAGGCACAGATGTGCAGGAGCATGATTACTCATAATGTCACTTTATTTTTCTGTACTTCGTATCTTAGAATGAAACGAGTACTTAAAATTTTCGAGGGAATCATGAGCGATCATTTGAAAGAGAGAATCACAAGAGTAGTTTGTAAGGAACATAGTTCCTTAATGTAGGTATTATAGGGAAACGCCATACACACATGTAACTATACTTGTATATCAGAATTGCGAACAACAACTTTATTTATGAATAAAACAGATTGTTTCACATTACTCGAAAACGAAAGAAACAAAAGCATAATATAGCAACATCTTCTATTCAGCCAACTGCTCATCCGTGGGTCAGATTTGCATTAGCAAGCTTTGGGCAATCCCTTTGGAATTGGCCCATCTCGCCACAGTAGTAGCAAGACCCTCGTGAGAAACGAGCTTGAGCAGGATTGTCGCCAGCTTGATTTGGTACAGCTGCAGTTGGGCAAACCCTTGCTGTATGACCTATAAGTCCACAAATATGGCATTTGCGGCACCTCACACTAGCATGATGATGAAGGTTACATTGGTTGCACAAGGGTGCAGTTCCATTGTATGGCTTCCTAGCAGGGGGTTGAGCTGGTTGGTTGGGGACGGCTTGACCATTGTGAGCGACCACGGCGAAGTTCTGAGAAGCCTTTCGCTTCTTTGACTTCTTAGGCGATCGTTCATCCATTGTAACACCTGTGCCTCCACGGCCATCAAACAAATACCGAACCAATGAAATATTATATTTCATACTTGGGATTTGTAAAAATATGTGTATCATTTGCACATATCAATTTTTGTTCAATTCCAAACTCTAAATCGCTTTCTGGAAGGTTATACGCGCACCAATGCATAAATATAACCAGTTTAATGCAACAAACACTCCGGAATAGTGACATAGGCTTAACATACCTTAAATAACCTTTACATAACTTAGAAATAAGTTTTGAAGGCTTTGGTATGGCAAAAACAAGTTAATTCGCTTACAGGGACTAAACTTGACAAACTGCGAAAGTATGCCAATTTGAACTGTAACAGACATTCCGGAACATGACCATAAGTTAAACATACCATAAATATCCTATACATAGCTTAGAAATAGGCTTTGAGGGGTTCGGTATGCTAAAATAAACTTTTGGGGTCATTCAGGGACAAAAAGCGTCAAAAAGTGCACAAGTTTGCATTTTCGCGCATAACTTACGTTCTGAATACATCCGGACATCCAAAAATTTATGTAAGCACTAAAATATTTTATTTTAGTGTTTGGTATAAGAAAAATCCATTCGTCACGCCATTTGGATCATTTTTCGCGCTTATGCGCATTCCGTCGTAATTAACCGAACAACGTAACCGTACGGCTAAACGAACCGACACCCGAGATATTTTTGAACACATTTTAAGTTCCCTATACTTTAACTTCATTTTAGAGCTTTGAAATGGGGTTAACGGGGCTTAAACGTGTAAAAAAAACGCATCGAAAACCAAGTTTTGAGGTTGCAGGGACTGAAACTGTAAATCTGCCAAACTAGGTCCGTAAACAGGGGCCAGATGCAGCAAAACATTTTTTTTTCAGCTTTTAACAGCCCTTAACACTCTCCAAAGGCCAAGTGCCAAGTTTCAAACTCTTATGGTGGATGGCAAATGAGTTACCACAACTTTCCAACAAGTGTACGGCTTAGATCGTGCCCCCTTTTCCAAGAAATGATCCTAACGGTTGTCCATTTACTATAAATACCCACATACCCCAACTTCATTTCTCACTAGAATCTGATCATTTGTGCTCTAAGTTGAAACCTTTGTTTCATACCTGAGCTATTTTGATCTAGATTAGCATTCGGGGACCCTTCGTAAGTGTTCCTTCGTTCTTTTATTGCTTTTCGAGTCCGAAAGTCGAACTTTGTTTGACTTTCTGCATTGACCAGTTTATGGTTGATGCGAAGTTCATTTGAACTTCATAACGTGAGCGTGATCACGATGGTTATAGTCCCTAGTGACTATACCTACTGATTACCACGTTATCTAGGTTCAGTTACGAGCCGTAGTTTCGGTCAGAATACGTATTCTTGCGTATTTTGTAACCAAACTACTTGTGGGTATCAAGACCATTTGTTTTGATACAAAACCTATTTTCTAAACTTAGTTAAGCATGTTTTAACATGCTTAGCTCGTCACTTTTAGTTTAGTGCTTATTTAGGGTCGTAAGGTAAGCGATCTAAACAATCGCTTATACTTTCGAACCCGACCCGTTTGGTCGATCATTAGGATCCGACCAAGCACTTTAGGTGACCATAGTTTATAGGGAATAACCTTACGAGGTTATACCTTATGGTCGCTTCGTTTAAGTAGTTGTATGATAGGTAGTCTATATGCCTTAGGTAAATTACCAAAATACCCCTTTGATGCCAAAATTCATTTTAAACATATGCAACATAACTTTTGACATCTAAACTGATTTGACAACAATATTAGACATGTTAAGGCATATGTTACTTGTCATAGGAATAGTTAGGCGGTCCGAACGCGTTTCACGCGAGCGACGCGTTAAAGTAGCATAAGCTACCTAAACGGGTCGTAATGGGTCATAAGCACTTATGTTAGGATTCATTTAGTATGTAGGCATTGTTAAACCATATTACACGAGTTCCCATACTCATTTGGTTTACGAACCGTCATTCTATCCGATCTTCCGATTTAGGTCCGGTTTATTAATGTAGTTACCTATATAAGGTGCCGTTTGATATTCGTGATCTCTAGCATTGCTTGGTGGTTATCTTAGGACTTCTGAGCAATCTCAAGTGAGTACATAGACCCCTCTTTTACCGTTTTCAAACTGTTTTGGGGTGAAACACATGTGCCTACTTGTTACTTTCATGCTTTCACATCATATACATGCTATGTTCATTAGTACATTTATAGTACATGATTTCATTACATTTCATGCTATGTATGTCCATTTAGTTCATACTTAGTACATCGTTTCACATCACATCACATGCTATGTATGTTTATCTATTGCATACTTAGTACATTTGTTTTCATCACATGCTTACATTTTGATATGATATTTGGTTTGTATAAATGGAACAATACATTCATTAACACCGATCACGCCGTTCGTTAGTAGGTAGTGGTACCATAGGAATTGACAACTCCCGTTCCGGACATCCCGGGTAGGTGGGGATGAAAGGAATGACCGAATTCGATATACAGTTACAACAAGATAAACCTTTAATTTATTTAAGGGTTTATCGCCACAGTCTCAAGGCTTGGATGTATGCATTCTCACAATACCGCATAGATATTTGTATCAGTATAGCATGCATTTCCACAAAACATAGCTTTGATTTAAACCGTGTTTTACTTCAATACTTTGTTTTTGTGCATATGGTTTAGTTGATATATTTCACTAGCCATACATATCATTTTGGTTACACATTACATGATTTACATTTGACACATAAACATTATTGACATTGGTTACACATTACATGATTTACATATTGACATAGACATTTTGACATATTATTCAATACGTTTGGCAATTGGTTTAAACATAGACATCTTACATTGGTGGTTTGTTTGGGTAAGTGATTCGAGTAACGAGGCGTGTGTAATATGATACAAGCATGGTGGATACGCCGCTGGTACTTCCTATATATAAGTGATTGTATGGTATTACATATCGTAGCGTTATATGAACCATTTCAAATTGAGACATATAACATTTTATACAAATAACCTATTTTTCACAATACATTGTTTTACAAATAACTTAAATTATACAAACTCATTTTTATATGGTTATTCATTTAACCATACATTATTCTCTTATTTATACATATCATCTGATCTTATCATTTTTCAAATGATTTACAAGACAAATCAAATTACAAGGTTCATGACTAAACATTTTCTTAAACAATAAGTCATGAATCCTATTTTCATAAACCTATGTATCTCACAGGCATTTTTATGCTGACGTACCTATTTTCACATGTGTTTCAGGATATGATGCATAGGATTTATCAAGATACACTTAGGCGGACTTGGGCCTTAGCGACAATAAAAGATGAAAGACTAGTTATTTATGTTATGTTTCTTTGATTGTCATGACATTGTAACTACTTTAATCAATAAAACAATATTTCAATTTCCATGTGTTATGCAACAATGATTCTGTTACAACACTCCCCGACGTTTTCCGCCACGTATTGTTGTTTTACGTGGTCGGGGTGTGACAGAAAAGTTGGTATCAGAGCTCATGGTTATAGGGAATTAGGTTATTAGTAATACTTTGACCTAGTCTATAACCTTCCTAGGACCCTAACGCGAGTTTACTTGCGTTTAGTCATAAAACAATACTGTCACCTATCCTTAGGCGACAACCACAACAAGAACATAAATTTCAAAACCGCTTTGAAAACTAATAATCTGTTCTAGGATGATTGATTACTAGGTTTTGAACCCTCTATTGTAAGGTTTTGAACCCCTTTGAGTTTTCAAAACCTCGTCAAGGTTTTGGGTTTTAAATAATGTGAACACGTGCAAACTGGAAGGGTAAATGCCTGTATTCTGGGTTTTCTGTCTAGGCAAGCACTTCGTATACATCTCATCAGACGCGAGACCAGTTGTGCTTACCTGGGAATTCTTGGGATGAGTGTTCACTTATAGGCGAGCATGTCTTCGCGATACATTATTTTTGACCCATTTACTTTGATTTGTCACTATCTCATTTGTTTGCCTTAGATAACAAACAAATGATCGCAAATTCTTATGCATTACCATTCTGCATTATTTACCCGATGACGTTTCACTTGTTTCTTCGTATGTCTTTCATTTTCTTCTAGAATGTCTCTTCCTCTCAGCACCGGTCAAATGTCCGAGCAAACAGCCAAATTTGCCCAACAAATAGGCGAAGTGATACTGAAGTATGTGGATCTAGGCATTGCCATGTCTCGTCTAAAAAATGGAGCCACTCAGGAGCCACCAAAGGAAGCAGAAGCCAAGCCTTCACCTAAACCAAAGAAACATAAGGCTTCAAGGAAACCCGCAGCAGTGGCACCAAAACAGGCAAGACCTAGCCAAATGGCAGCACCACCAGCCAAGAAACCAATCAAGGAATCAAAGACCATAGATGAACAGGCTGGATCCCCTAAGAAGTCAAAGAAGCGAAAGGCTTCTCAGGACTTCGCCGTGGTCGCTCACAATGGTCGAGCCATCCCCAACCAACCAGCTCAACCCCCTGCTACGAAGCCATACAACGGAACTGCACCCTTGTGCAACCAATGTAGCCTTCATCATCAGGCTAGTGTGAAGTGCCGCAATTGCCAAACTTGTGGACTTATAGGTCATACGGCAAGGGTTTGTCCAACTGCAGCAGTACCAAATCAAGCAGGACCCATCCGGGTGGCAACACAACCTGTTAAGAAGCAATACAAGGGAACAGCCCCAATATGCGACAAATGTAATGCACACCACTTAGCTCACCTACAGTGTCGTCTGTGTGCATCATGTGGGCGACTCGGTCACCTGGAAAATGCTTGTCGATTTACCCCAAACCAAAGTGGTCCAAATCAACCCCAAGTCAACCCTACTCAAGCTCGCTTTCCGCCTGGACCATGCTACAACTGTGGCGATACGAGCCATTTCAGGAACAAATGCCCAAAGCTTGCTAATGCAAATCCAACCCACGGATGAGCAGTTGGCTGATTAGAAGATGTTGTTGTCTTATGCTTTTGTTTCTTCTATTTCTTGTAATGTGAAACAATCTGTTTGATTATAAATAAATTGTTGTTCACAGTTCTGATATACGAGTGTAGTTACATGTGTGTATGACTTTTCCTATGATACCTACATCAAGGAACTATGTTCCTTACAAACTACTCTTGTGATTCTCCCTCTCAAATGATCACTCATGATTCCCCCAAAAATTTTAAGTACTCGTTTCATTCTAAGAAACGAAGTACATGAAATAAAGTGAAATTATGAGTAATCGTGCTTTTTACACATCTGTGCCATTAAATCCTTGGTTAGATAACTAAGGGTAGTTTCAAATTTCATACCCATTACGTTTTGATTTTCTCAACATACACAGTACAAGTATTTCAAAAACAATCTTCATGATCTCAAAACATTTCATATAGTTTGAAAACAATTTTTTTTCAAATGCATTGTCTATGTTATTTCAAAAACATTGGTTAGGTTTTCAAAAAAAACAATTTTCATAATTTCAGAATATTTCATATAGTCTGAAAACAATATTAACACAGTATATTTTCTTATCAAGTGCATGATTTCAAAAGCATCATTCATGTTTTCCAAAAACCTTATACATAATTTCAAAAATTCATTTCGCATGATTTTAACACATTTTTATAAATGTACTTATCTAAAAACCTACTTTATGATTTCAAAAGTATTATATATAAGGTTTCAAAAACATTTTTAGAACCCCATGCATAGTTTTCCAAATATATTTTCCTCATACATTTACTTAACCTTCAAATTCTGCTTCATATGTTGCCTTGGCATATCTAGCATCTCAACTTCGTAAGCATTTTTACTTCATGTTTTGACATAAGCACGTCCAGTGCAAGGTTTCAAAACATCTTCAACTTCTAAAATCCATATGGGATCTTTTTATCTTCACATTTAGACCCTTGTGGATGATCATCATTCAAATCAGGGTCCTTAATTGGATTCCTTATGTACCTGAATTCGGACATTTCGGTTCCTTATAATCGAAATCGAATTTCTCTTTTAAAAATCTTTCTATCTTTATAGATAGATTCTTGTAAATGTTTAAAGTGCCAAATGAAATCCACGAGATGGATTCCTATTGTACTTTAAATATATGTGCTCTGTCAACAAAACAAATTAACAAATAAACAATCTTTGTGGTTATACGACTATGTGTTTATTCATCTTATGTTTTCTTTTATGCATTTTTGTGTTTGGATACTCTGGATATTCGTTATCCAAATCCTCGTAGAATCTTTCATATCTTCATATGAGGGATTCGTAGTAGGATATTCAAAAAGGTACTACCTTAAATCCTTAATGGGCTTCTATGTAATAGTTAAGACCCTTGGATTATATAGTACCACTCCTTGATTCATAAGAGACCCTTTAGTGGTCTAGTCAAAAAGATTGATTCACAATTTGGTTAAAGGATGACATCTAGTGATGTAGCTGAACAGACTCCTTGATAGTCTATTTAGATCATTTATTGATTTAATTAAAAGGACTCTATGGCGGTCTAGTCACACTCATCACAGGATTGTTCATTTGGTTTTACCCTACACATTATAAAATAGACTGTGTGAACTGTGCAAGGAATTGTCTAATTATGGACGCGTACATAATTATGAAATTTAGTGCACAGAAACCCAGTAAGATTTATTATGTGTAAGAACCGATAGCGACAACAATAACAAAATGAGAACGGTGTAATGGAGGTACGGTGGACGCACCAATGACGCTTCATATACTTGTATATAAGTGTCCTCTTACATTGCAAGCATAATGTTATTAAGGTTACTAGAAGTTCAGAACCCTAACCAATATTGTTCGATCTTTTCAACTTCATGTTTTAAACTCTCACAAGTTTCCCCTAAATAAATTTCGGGACGAAATTTCCTAAAGTAGGGGAGACTGTAACACCTGTGCCTCCACGGCCATCAAACAAATACCGAACCAATGAAATATTATATTTCATACTTGGGATTTTTAAAAATATGTGTATCATTTGCACATATCAATTTTTGTTCAATTCCAAACTCTAAATCGCTTTCTGGAAGGTTATACGCGCACCAATGCATAAATATAACCAGTTTAATGCAACAAACACTCCGGAATAATTACATAGGCTTAACATACCTTAAATAACCTTTACATAACTTAGAAATAAGTTTTGAAGGCTTTGGTATGGCAAAAACAAGTTAATTCGCTTACAGGGACTAAACTTGACAAACTACGAAAGTATGCCAATTTGAACTGTAACAGACATTCCGGAACATGACCATAAGTTAAACATACCATAAATATCCTTTACATAGCTTAGAAATAGGCTTTGAGGGGTTCGGTATGCTAAAATAAACTTTTGGGGTCATTCAGGGACAAAACGCGTCAAAAAATGCACAAGTTTGCATTTTCGCGCATAACTTACGTTCTGAATACATCCGGACATCCAAAAATTTATGTAAGCATTAAAATATTTTATTTTAGTGTTTGGCATAATAAAAATCCATTCGTCACGCCATTTGGATCATTTTTCGCGCTTATGCGTATTCCGTCGTAATTAACCGAACAACGTAACCGTACGGCTAAACGAACCGACACCCGAGATATTTTTGAACACATTTTAAGTTCCCTATACTTTAACTTCATTTTAGAGCTTTGAAATGGGGTTAACGGGGCTTAAACGTGTAAAAAAAACGCATCGAAAACCAAGTTTTGAGGTTGCAGGGACTGAAACTGTAAATCTGCCAAACTAGGTCCGTAAACAGGGGCCAGATGCAGCAAAACGTTTTTTTTTTTCAGCTTTTAACAGCCCTTAACACTCTCCAAAGGCCAAGTGCCAAGTGTCAAACTCTTATGGTGGATGGCAAATGAGTTACCACAACTTTCCAACAAGTGTACGACTTAGATCGTGCCCCCTTTTCCAAGAAATGATCCTAACGGTTGTCCATTTACTATAAATACCCACATACCCCAACTTCATTTCTCACTAGAATCTGATCATTTGTGCTCTAAGTTGAAACATTTGTTTCATACCTGAGCTATTTTGATATAGATTAGCATTCGGGGACCCTTCGTAAATGTTCCTTCGTTCTTTTATTGTTTTTCGAGTCCGAAAGTCGAACTTTGTTTGACTTTCTGCATTGACCAGTTTATGGTCGATGCGAAGTTCGTTTGAACTTCATAATGTCAGCGTGATCACGATGGTTATAGTCCCTAGTGACTATACCTACTGATTACCACGTTATCTAGGCTCAGTTACGAGTCGTAGTTTCGGTCAGAATACGTGTTCTTGCATATTTTGTAACCAAACTACTTGTGGGTATCAAGACCATTTGTTTTGATACCAAACCTATTTTCTAAACTTAGTTAACCATGTTTTAACATGCTTAGCTCGTCACTTTTAGTTTAGTGCTTATTTAGGGTCGTAAGGTAAGCGATCTAAACAATCGCTTATACTTTCGAACCCGACCCGTTTGGTCGATCATTAGGATCCGACCAAGCACTTTAGGTGACCATAGTTTATAGGGAATAACCTTACGAGGTTATACCTTATGGTCGCTTCGTTTAAGTAGTTGTATGATAGATAATCTATATGCCTTAGGTAAATTACCAAAATACCCCTTTGATGCCAAAATTCATTTTAAACATATGTAACATAACTTTTGACATCTAAACTGATTTGAAAACAATATTAGACATGTTAAGGCATATGTTACTTGTCATAGGACTAGTTAGGCGGTCCGAACGCGTTTCACGCGAGCGACACGTTAAAGTAGCATAAGCTACCTAAACGGGTCGTAATGGGTCATAAGCACTTATGTTAGGATTCATTTAGTATGTAGGCGTTGTTAAACCATATTACACGAGTTCCCATACTCGTTTGGTTTACGAACCGTCATTCTATCCGATCTTCCGATTTAGGTCCGGTTTATTAATGTAGTTACCTATATTAGGTGTCGTTTGATATCCGTGATCTCTAGCATTGCTTGGTGGTTATCTTAGGACTTCTGAGCAATCTCAAGTGAGTACATAGACCCCTCTTTTACCGTTTTCAAACTGTTTTGGGGTGAAACACATGTGCCTACTTGTTACTTTCATGCTTTCACATCATATACATGCTATGTTCATTAGTACATTTATAGTACATGATTTCATTACATTTCATGCTATGTATGTCCATTTAGTTCATACTTAGTACATCGTTTCACATCACATCACATGCTATGTATGTTCATCTATTGCATACTTAGTACATTTGTTTTCATCACATGCTTACATTTTGATATGATATTTGGTTTGTATAAATGGAACAATACATTCATTAACACCGATCACGCCGTTCGTTAGTAGGTAGTGGTACCATAGGAATTGACAACTCCCGTTCCGGACATCCCGGGTAGGTGGGGATGAAAGGAATGACCGAATTCGATATACAGTTACAACAAGATAAACCTTTAATTTATTTAAGGGTTTATCGCCACAGTCTCAAGGCTTGGATGTACGCATTCTCACAATACCGCATAGATATTTGTATCAGTATAGCATGCATTTCCACAAAACATAGCTTTGATTTAAACCGTGTTTTACTTCAATACTTTGTTTTTGTGCATATGGTTTAGTTGATATATTTCACTAGCCATACATATCATTTTGGTTACACATTACATGATTTACATTTGACACATAAACATTATTGACATTGGTTACACATTACATGATTTACATATTGACATAGACATTTTGACATATTATTCAATACGTTTGGCAATTGGTTTAAACATTGACATCTTACATTGGTGGTTTGTTTGGGTAAGTGATTCGAGTAATGAGGCGTGTGTAATATGATAAAGCATGGTGGATACGCCGCTGGTACTTCCTATATATAAGTGATTGTATGGTATTACATATCGTAGCGTTATATGAACCATTTCAAATTGAGACATATAACATTTTATACAAATAACCTATTTTTCACAATACATTGTTTTACAAACAACTTAAATTATACAAACTCATTTTTATATGGTTATTCATTTAACCATACATTATTCTCTTATTTATACATATCATCTGATCTTATCATTTTTCAAATGATTTACAAGACAAATCAAATTACAAGGTTCATGACTAAACATTTTCTTAAACAATAAGTCATGAATCCTATTTTCATAAACCTATGTATCTCACAGGCATTTTTATGCTGACGTACCTATTTTCACATGTGTTTCAGGATATGATGCATAGGATTTATCAAGATACACTTAGGCGGACTTGGGCCTTATGTAACACCCCGAAAACGGGTTTGGTAATTAACCCACGTTAATATTAAAAGACGGGTAAAGTGCCGCTAGTAGTAAAAATAACCCGGTAAATATTGGGATTTAATAAGAAATCCTAATATTAAATACAAACGAAACAAAGTTTTAAGGAATTGAGTTTATAAGAGCCCGAGTTAACGGGACTTAGAATACTACGGATTATAACTCCCGGAACCCACCAAGTAACTAGGAGTATTAACCTAGTTAGATAATGTCTTGACATTTATAGAACAAATATGGTTAAGATATCCTTTAAATAACTTGTGTAAAGTTGAGGGGCTAAACATGGACAAAGGAATTATAGTTTTTAATTAAATCAAATATTAAAAAAACATAAAACACACATACGTGTGTGGTTCCTGCGAATTCAACCAGAGCCAAGAAAGGCTCTCATGCTCAAACCCTAAACTTCAACAAATCAACTAATTGAAGATCAAATCAAGACCCAAATCGATGCATGATCACATATAAATGATCACCTAGTCGTGGGGATCACAAGGTATGTCGAATTTTAAGATTTGGTGATACTTTGAGATTATGATGAACAATCATAATCGAAATTCTGGAATGAATATTGAATCTATGAGTGCTATTGTGTTGATATCTTTGTTTAGAAACAAACCCTAGTTGAAAACTTGGAGAATTGGTGTTGAAACTAGGGATTTGATAATTAACCTATTATGTGCTAAGTGGGTTTTGATTATGTAGTGAAGATGATGGTTTACACATGTTTAAAATCATCATAGTTGCTAGTAGAAACAAGATACTTGAACAATTTTCAAGTTAGAGTGTTGAACATACATGACTTGAGATGGGTTTTTATGATATGATGATGATGGTGTCAAACTTGTGATTAGAATCATCATACTAGTTAGTAAGACAAAGTACTTGAACAATGTAGGTGTTTGAGTACATAAATCATATTTACCATGAAATGGGTTGTTGTATGATATAAAAGAATTGATGTTAAGATCATGATATAGATGCTTGAAATCATGTTACTTAGTTGTAAAATGTGTAAAAACAATGTATGCACATTAGGTGTTTGTTAAAATGCCCAAATGAAAACTAAAGTGTTGAAATTAGAGTGAAAATGTGCAATGAATAAGTTGATAAGTCGATTGACTTTAAAAAGGGGTCAAATCGACCAAGTGTATGATCGGATGGTAAATTCGATATAAGAAGAGTAGGATGGAATAGTCGTAAATGAATATGACTAACCTAACCATCTTACAATTACAATGATAGTTTGACGCTTGGCAAGCTAGGTGAAGGCTTGGGGAAGGAAGCGGGTCAAACGAAGCAAGAATGACGGAAAAGCATAATTCGGATACAATGTAAGTATAGCTTACACTAGTCTTATATTTCAGAATATTCTCTTATCGTATTAGTATGAATAAGATAGATACAAAATCGAGGTATGATGTTCCGGCGTGTAGACGTACGGAACAAGATAGTCGAGCATAATTAGAAGCCATGTTGATGGTTTAAAAAGAAGTAAATCGATAATTCGGTCATATTATGTCGAAGGTAATAAACGGTTTATAAGTTAAAATGACCGTACGGTGTTAAACGGAAAGAGTCATGTAGAGGAGATGATAATAAATATCATCTCGCAAAGATAAATGACCATTTCGGCCAAATGGGTCAAAAGGTGTAGACATCACCTTTTGACTATATAGACTAATGATTCTTTTGTCGAGTTATATGCTTACAGGAATAGATATCCAATGGATATTCGCATCGTTCTTAATTAGCGAATATAAAGCAAGGTATTAAAATCGGGTCTATTTGTTGATCCGAGCCAGGTACGCATGTTTATGATGTATGTAAAAGTGCTAATTTGGTCGAATAATTGATGATAGCCCTTCATTGTAAAAGAAGGACCAAAATCGACCAAAACGCCCTTGTAGGCTAAATTGAACAAACAACTCTTAGAGGTTGTTTGGAAAGGTGTCTTATGATTAAACAAAAGTTTAGAACGAGTATGGGTAGTGAAAGATGTAATTCTTGGGCCAAAAGACTCCATACGAGTCTTTGCCGTAAAATGATATTTCAAGGGGTATAAATTCGGAGCACAAAGATATCTACTTTAAATCCAACACACATTTAGTTGTGATGGGAGAATACTAGATAAGAAATATAGGTTACAACGCTAGATTAGAATGAAAGCGAAATTGAGCTTAAAAGTGCTTAAAATATCCTTAACGGGTCAAAATAAGCATACTAGTGAAAATGGGTTTAATTTATGTAATAAACCTATGATTAAAACCTAATATGGTATATCACAATTATTTAATGAATTGTATGAATTATAGGAATCAAATAAATACGTTTGTTTGATAAAATGCATAACCGGGTCAAAATTTGGTATAAAGGGTAATAAGCCGAAGACTTAAAAGTCTTAAATTTTGTTAAGCCGGATGTCGGATTTTAACTCCAAATGATGGAGAGTCAAATTACAAACACGTAGGAAGAAACGGTAGGCCAAACGGACAAGCGGTTTGAAAGATACGGAAGATTTCGTGTCAAATTACGGCAAAAATGGAAAACTGGATGCAGGGTCCACCGTAAATTACGGTGCCACCGTAATTTACGGTGGAGGCCAGGTTGAAATTTGTGTTTTTGTTATTAATTGTTTCTCGGACTCGTTTAGTCACGTTTTAAGTCCTGTATGACTAAAGCATTTCATGTTTATGAAATGTAGGTACACCTTGGATGCCGGAAGACGATCAAGCTCAACGAAGAACCGAACACGATAAAAACACACGCTTCCGCACTTTGATACATTGTAAATTTTAAACAACGAATTCAACCGCGTTATGTAGAATAACTTATGATTTGTAAAAGTTTTAATAAACCCGTATTTCCAAATGTTTATATAATCTTAATTACATGATTGTTTTACGTAAAATTTACGTTAAACCTTGATTATAAGAACGGGTGTTACACCTTAGAACAATAAAAGATGCAAGACTAGTTATTTATGTTATGTTTCTTTGATTGTCATGACATTGTAACTACTTTAATCAATAAAACAATATTTCAATTTCCATGTGTTATGAAACAATGATTCTGTTACAACACTCCCCGACGTTTTCCGCCACGTATTGTTGTTCTACGTGGTCGGGGTGTGACATCCATGGTCTTTGATTCCTCGATTGGTTTCTTGGCTGGTGGAGCTGTCACCTGACTAGGTCCTGCCTGTCTTGGTGACTCTTGAGTGGCTTCATCCTGGAGACGATACATGGCAGTAGCTAATTCAACAGTCTTCAGGACTACTTCGCCTATTCGCTGAGCGAATTTCGCAGTCTGCTCGGATATCTGGGCGTCATCGTGATGAAGAGACATTCTAGAAGAAAATGAAAGACATAGGAAGAAACAAGTGAAACGTCATTGGCTAAAGAAAACAGAATGGTAATGCATAAAAATTGCGATCATTTGTTTGTTATCTAAGGCAAACAAATGAGACGGTGACAAATCAAAGTAAGCGTATCATATTAATGTATTACTGAAGACATGCTCGCCTATAAGTGAACACTCACCCCAAGAGTTCCCAGGTAAGAGTGACTGGTCCGATACTGCGGATTTGTACGAACACTCTAGCCTTCGACAGAAAACTCAGGGTACAGGCATTCACTCTTCCAGTTTGCACGTGTTCACATTATACGACCCAAACTTTGACGGGATTTGAAAACTTAGAGAGTTCAAAACCTTACAATAGAGGGTTCAAAACCTAGTAATCAATCATCCTAGAACAGATGATTAGTTTTCAAAGCGGTTTTGAAATTTTTGTTCTTGTTGCGATCGTCGCCTAAGGATAGGTGACGGTATTGTTTTATGACTAAATGCAAGTAAACTCGCGTTAGGGTCCTAGGAAGGTTATAGACTAGGCCAAAGTATTACTAATAACCTAATTCCCTATAACCATGAGCTCTGATACCAACTTTTCTGTCACACCCCGACCACGTAGAACAACAAAACGTGGCGGAAAACGTCGGGGAGTGTTGTAACAGAATCATTGTTTCATAACACATGGAAATTGAAATATTGTTTTATTTATTTAAAGAGTTACAATGTCTTGACAATCAAAGAAACATAACATAAATAACTAGTCTTGCATCTTTTATTGTCACTAAGGCCCAAGTCCGCCTATGTGTATCTTGATAAGTCCTATGCATCATCTCCTGAAAACACATGTGAAAATAGGTACGTCAACATAAAAATGCCTGTGAGATACATAGGTTTTGTGAAAACAGAATTCATGACTTATGTTTGAGAAAATGTTTAGTCATGAACCTTGTAATTTGCTTTGTCTTGTAAATCATTTGAAAAACGATAAGATCGGATGATATGTATAAATAAGAGAATAATGTATGGTTAAATGAATAACCATGTAAAATGAGTTTGTATAAGATAAATTGTTCGTAAATTAATGTCTTGTGAAAAGTATGTTATTTGTATAAAATGTTACATGTCTCAAATTGAAATGATTCAAATAACGCTACGATATGTAATACCATACAAACACTTATATATAGGAAGTACCAGCGGCGTATCCACCATGCTTGTATCATATTACACACGCCTCGTTACTTAAATCTCTTACTCAAACCAAACCACCAAAGTAAAATGTTTATGTATAATCAAATGTCTAATGTCTATGTCTAATGTTTATGTCAAATGTAAGTCAACCAACCAACAATGTATTATGTCTATGTTTAAACCAATTGTCAAAAGTCCTTGTATAAACCATGTCAAATGTTGATAGTCCAAAAGTAGTCAAGTAATGTGTAACAAATGTTTATGTATGGTAAGTGAAATATATCAACTAAACCATATATAAAAAGCACCAAAAACAAGGTATTGAAGTAACACATGGTTTAAATCAAAGTGATGTTTTGTGTAATAAATGCATGCTATACTGATATAGACATTTATGTGGTATTGTGAAAATTCATACATCCAAGCCTTGAGACAGTCGGATAACCCTTTCAGTCAAGGTTATCAAAAAAATGTATTCGGATTCGGTCATTCCTTCCATCCAAACAAACCCGAGATTACAGGAATGGGATTTGTCAAGTCCTATGTTACCACTACCTACTACCGAGCGGCATGATCGGTGTTAATGAATGTACATTGTCTCATTTAAACAAACCAAATGTCATACCAAAATGTAAGCATGTGATGAATAGAATAATGTACTAAGTATGCACACAATGGGCATACATAGCATAGATTGTAATGTAAAAGAATGTACTAAGTACGCACACAATGGGCATACATAGCATAGAATGTAATGTAAAGTAATGTACTAAGTACGTACACAATGGGCATACATAGCATAGAATGTAATGTAAAATAATGTACTAAGTACGCTCACAATGGGCATACATAGCATAGAATGTAATGTACTAAGTATGCTAAGTTAACATACAAAGTAGAAAAGTCATGTAAATCAATGTGCTAGCATGCAATCAGTCAACATACATATCAGAAATGTAATGTAAATCATGTACTAATAGTGTACTAATGAACATAACAAGTATATGATGTGAAAACAGGAAAGCACGAAAGTAACAAGTAGGCACATGTGTTCCACTCCAAAACAGTTTGAAAACAGTAAAAGAGGGGTCTATGTACTCACTTGAGATTGCTCAGAAGTCCTAAGATAACCACCAAGCAATGCTAGAGATCTTGGAATCAAACGGCACCTAATATAGGTAACTATGTTAATAAACCGGACCTAAATCGGAGGATCGGATAGAATGAGGGTTCATAAACCAAACGAGTATGGAGACTCGTGTAATATGGCTTAACAAAGCCTACATACTAAATGAAACCTAACATAAGTGCTTACGACCCATTACGACCCGTTTATGTAGCTTATGCTACTTTAACGCGTCGTTCGCGTAAAACGCGTTTGGACCGCCTAACTAGTCCTATGACAAGTAACATATGCCTTAACATGTCTAATATTGTTGTCAAATCAGTTTAGATGTCAAAAGTTATGTTAATATGTTTAAAATGAATTTTGGCATCAAAGGGGTATTTTGGTAATTTACCTAAGGCATATAAACTACCTATCATACAACTACTTAAACGAAGCGACCATAAGGTATAACCTCGGAAGGTTATTCCCTATATACTATGGTCACCTAATGTGTTTGGTCGGATCCTAATGATCGACCAAATGGGTCGGGTTCGAAGGTATAAGCGATTTATTAGATCGCTTACCCTTACGACCCTAGACAACGTGGTAATCAGTAGGCATAGTCACAAGGGACTATAACCATCGTGATTACAATCACGTTGCGAAGTTCAAACGAACTTCGCATTGACCATAAACTGGTCAACGCAGAAAGTCAAACAAAGTTTGACTTTCGGACTCGAAAAGCAATAAAAGAATGAAGGAATACTTACGAAGGGTCCCCGAATGCTAATCTAGATCAAAATAGCTCAGGTATGAAACAAAGGTTTCAACTTAGAGCACATTAGATCAGATTCTTGTGAGAAATGAGTGAGAATGTGGTGGGTATTTATAGTTTTCGGTTCACCGTTAGGATCGTTTCTTGGAAAAGGGGGAATGATCTAGCCCGTACACTTGTCGTAATGTTGTGGTAACTGATTTTGGCCACCATAAGAGATTAACATGTGGCACTTGACCTTTGGGAAGTGTTTAGGGGCTGTTAACAGCTGTTAACTTGACCTTTGCTAATCTGAAAGGCTGACGTGGGCCGCGTCAAGTATGGCCTTGGGTTTACGCGGGCCGCCTGGAGTCTGCAGATCAGCAACAAGTTTCAAAAGTTGCAGTTTCAGTCCCTGTTACGTATTTAAGCCATTTCCAACATGTTTAAGGCCCTTTAAGCCATCTTTAAGGCCCTAAAATGATGCCTAAACATTGTGGACATGAAACATGCTCAAAAATATGTCGGATGTTGGCTCGTTTAGTCGTACGATCGCGATGATCGCTTAATTACGATGAAATGCGCATAAGCGCGAAAAACGATCCAAATGACGCGACGAATGGATTTTTCTTATGGAAAACACTAAAATAAAATATTTTAGTGCTTCCATAAATTTTTGGATGTCCGGATGTATTCAGAACGTGAGTTATGCGCAAAAGTGCAAACTTGTGCACTTTTTGACACTTTTAGTCCCTGAATGACCCAAAAGTTTATTTTAGCACACCGAACCCCTTAAAGCCTATTTCTAAGCTATGTAAAGGATATTTATGGTATGTTTAACTTATGTTCATGTTCCGGAATGTTCGTTACAGTTCAAATTGGCATACTTTCGTAGTTTGTCAAGTTTAGTCCCTGTAAGCAAATTAACTTGTTTTTGCCATACCAAAGCCTTTAAAACTTATTTCTAAGTTTTGTAAAGGTTATTTAAGGTATGTTAAGTATATGTTGATGTTCCAGAGTATTTTTCGCATTAAACTGGTTACGTTTACGCACCTGTTTGCGTATAACTCTCTAGAAAGCGATATAGAGTTTGAAATTGAATAAAAGTCAAAACATGAAAAATGTAAAACACAACCAAACAAACATTGGGATCAAATAACATTCTTTTATTGATGAAAGAACTGTTCACAATGATTACAAGCACAGATGTTACAAAGAAATTCACAAGGTTCAATGCAACTGAGCAGGACGCTAAAACAAGATACGATGTGCTTTGAACCAGACCAGAAGAATACCCAAGACAAGTATGCATGGATCTTTTGGCAATGGTGAACCAACTTGACGGTTTAACAACCTCGTTACCGGCCCACTAAGAGCTGCCCTAACCACTCGACTTCGCTCAGTCCACGAGTACAATCTGGAGTTCTATAGCACCTTCGTGTTCAACTCAAGATGTGACCCATTTGATAATGATGGGGTAGAGTTCCGATGTGGTGGGACTAAGTACTCGATTTCGATGGCACAGTTTGGGTCGATAGTTGGGTTGTATGCGGAGGAAGATGCGGGTAATGAAGAAAACACCAGAGGAGTGCGAGAGTTGGATGAAAACGAGCGCCAAGTCGCTTGGGCTCAAATTGGAGAAGGGCACTACAACCCGAGCAGCACTAAGAGCACTAAGCTGAGGGCCCCGCTTTACCGTTACATCCATAGGGTCCTCACTTACTCTCTTAGCCAAAGGCATGACAGTAGGGGCGTTGTTGGGTTAAGAGATCTGGTGGTCCTTCATTGCATTCATAACCGCAGACACCTCGATGTTCCGTACCTCCTGCTCCACAACATGCATTGGAACCGGCTTGCTACTCCACCAACCCCTATCCTCTTCGGGGGGTGGATTTACGTCTCTTTAAGAACTTCGTGAACATGCCTAGGTCCTTCCAAAGGTGCCCATGGTCAGGAAGAGTGGACATACACATCTGCCGCTCCATGAACTTGATCTATGAAGCCGAAGACGGGTTGGTTAGCTTCCAAAGAGTCCAAGGGCATGCATGGAACCCGCAAGAGGCACTCATCCTTCATGCTCCACAGTTTCAACAACCTCCTCATTTCCAATACCAGCCCCACGGTGATCCGGGCCAATCCTCCTCACAAGGAGGCGGTTTTCCTAACTTCCAAAGTTTACATGACTTGTTGCAGGAAAACCTCATGTGCACCAGGAACACCTATAACATGGCGAGCAACACGTACACCCAGGTCGGAGCAATCGAGAGAAACATATCCGACATTCAAGATGACATTGGGAATATCCGGGAGTACATAGCGGGGCACGGAGGAGGAGGTGATGACGATGAGGACGAGGACATGGACTAGGCGGGAGGAGTAGAGGTAGGAGCAGATGGTTGGTGATCCCACAGGTTAACCCCCTTTTTTCCTTTTGAACAATTTCTGGCCTGCGTGCCATGTGTTGAACAATTTACTTCCTTTAACTCTTTTTATTTTCTGCATTTTCTTTTCTTTTCTTTTTTTAACTTTGTGATTTGGATGTTGAACTATGGTAATTTAAGATGCTTGTTATGGTTTGGTGTAGTGTTTAGTGATAAAACAGGTACATACGAGGCTTAGAGCACTAAACATTAGTGCTACTAAAGCCGGGACAGGAAAACCGGAGCCAGAAACCTGTTTTTCACCTTTGTAGATTGTCTACACGGGGTCGTGTCCAGCCGACACGCCCCCATGCCCACTTCCCCAGACCTGCTGTTTGTTTAATTCTGCAGACTTTTGCCAGACACGGGGTCGTGTCCAGCCAACACGCCCCCGTGTCCACCTTCTGTAAGTAATTGTTACTGGCACTCTGACCACGGGGTCGTGTCCATCCGACACGGGGCCGTGTCCAGACGCCCAGTAACATAAAATTTTTCTTTTTCACACCTTTTTACACACTCAATCAACCTAAAAACTTATTTTTGGGACACATTGAGGACAATGTGTAATTTAAGTGTGTGTGTGTGGGGGGGGGGGATGCTAAAACCTTGAATCTTGCAAGTCCTAAATACAAGCCTTACACAAAACTCTATTGGAACCGCTAATCACCCTAATTTTTTTCAAATTTTTTCATTTTTTTACTTGTCTAGGTTTAATTTGGGAATTTCAAGTTCTAAAAAGGTTATATTTTTACAAATTTACAACCGATAGCGTCGTGTTAAAAAGAACCAACATAAGAAAATTATGAAACGGCATGACAAGCTTAATTAAAATTTGATTATATATACTTGATCACATAAAAACCCATTCCCACAAAAAGTGAGTTTTGAGCCTTTATTGAGCATACAAATATATATCTTTAAACTAAATGCTCATTTTTCGTTTCTTGTGTGAATAGCCGCTTGGTTCTTACGACTCTAGAACTTGCCACGACGATACATTTCATTTCTTGAGGGAATTTCGTCCCGATATTAGGCCGAAGCCGTAACGAACAACTGCGGGTACTTCGCCTTCATGTTGCTTTCGAGTTCCCAAGTGAACTCTGCGCCTCGTTTGCCTTCCCATCGGACTTTTACAATAGGAATGCGCGAGCGCCTGAGCTGCTTGGTTTGGCGATCCATAATTTCGACAAGATTCTCCACGAAGTGTAGTGTTTCGTTTACTTGGAGTTGATGTGCACAAAACGCAACATATAAATCACATCAATTGTGGCATAAAACTAACCCTTTTTAGTACTAATGTTGGAAAAAGTGTGTTTTTGTCTTCCTTTTGTATTTTCAGGATTAAATGAGCTCAAATGAACAAAAGAAGCAAAAAGGCAGCTAAATCTAACATAAATACAAGAAAAGGAACAAACGTGGCATGCCCAGCCTCCCCGACAACATCTTCCCAAGCAAAACAAGAGAACAGAAGGCTGAACACGCCCCGTGCTCAATGAGCACGGGGGCGTGCCCAAGTGTCAGCAGAAAAGACAAAGCTATAGAAGCTTCTATCAACCACCACGGGGTCGTGCTCAGCGGACATGGGGCCATGGTCAACTCTAAGATTCGCAGAATCTGGGGAAATCTTGATAGTACAGATACGCTTCTGCACACGGGGGCGTGCTCAGCGGACACGGGGGCGTGGTCAACTAATGCAAACAAACTGCAATTAATGAAGACAGAGAAGAAGGACGGACACGGGGCCATGCCCAATGGACACGAGGCCGTGCCCGAGCTGCTGTTTAGGCTATAAATAGGGGTGCTTGGCTCATTTGCAATCCATCCCTTGGCACACCACCTCTCTCACACTTAACCCACCACTCACCACCATCACAACACCATCATCCACCACCATCATCCATTGTCCATCATAGAGTGTGTGAGTCATCTCGGGATCCAAGATTGATAGTAAGAGTTCTTGACAATCAAATGCCATGTTTGCCTAAGTCTCTTACATCACTTGGTGAAGACAAGTGTCTAGTGTAATACTTTTTATTTTTAATCTTTTCGCACTTTTTACTTGGTTATGTATTAATGACTTTAATAACTAGTTTCTTATGTTGAAGGTGATTCTTCCTTATCGTTTGTCCGTGGTGTCTTGGCATTATTTTACTGTCTATATAAAATAAAAGATTTTCACCATTCATATCTCCACGGTCTATATGGAGGTATGTTGGCTACCTGGTCAGGGGTTAAGGGAACGGTTTGGTAAGAGTCTTGCCTTGTTCAGTGTATAGATCCTGCAAGAACCTGGGTCAAATTTAGTAGGACCTCCTACAATACCCACCAGTATTGGATGGCGGGGGTCCAAACTCTTTGATCCCCTCATATGTAAGCTACTATTAATACTTTAACCCAGCTACCTAGGACTGTATCCCTGCTGACTCAGACTACTTAGCCGAGGGTAACGTCACCTTCAAAAGAGGGTCCTACCATAATATGCATTAATAACTTAATTAATTATCTTTCAATAATCCGACCCTTTAGGATTGTATCCTTGCTGACTCAAACTACTGGGTTGAGGGTAACGTCACCTTCAAAAGAGGGGCCTACTACAATAACTAAGATAATCTCTTAAAAAGTGCAAAAGTGCGGAAATAATCAAAGGTTACACTAAACACGAGTCGGAGCCAAGTGATTCATCTTGTCTATCTGCTTTTATTTTTATTTTATTTTTATTTTATTTTTCAGCATTTTAGTTAGTTTTATTTTTTCTTATTTAAGAAACCTTTTTCTAACTTTTGATTTGATTAGACGTTGAGGATAAACTGGTACTAAAAGCTCTTGTGTCCTTGGACGACCTCGGTATCTTGCCAACAATATACTACTCTCACGATGGGTGCACTTGCCCATATGTGTGTTTGGTGTTAGTAAAATATCGTGTTTTATAAATTTAAAACTTGACTAACATGTAAAAAGGGCTTAAAATATACTTAAACTTATATACACACTCGCACACATCAGAGTTCATCGAAAGGTACAATTAAATCATGCTCAGCCAGACACTTTCGGAGGTTTGACACATGGAAAGTCGGGTGAACGTTACTAAGCTCCTCCGGTAGTTCGAGTCTGTAGGCGACTTTTCCGATCCTTTCCAGAATCTTAAAAGGTCCAACATATCGAGGCGTTAGTTTCCCTTTCTAGCCGAATCTGACCACACCCTTCCAAGGTGATACCTTTAGGAGTACGTAGTCGCCAACATCAAATTCAAGGGGCTTGCGTCGTCTATCGGCGTAACTTTTCTGATGACTCCGAGCTTTCAGCAAGTTGTCTCTTATTTGGAGGACTTTTTCGGTCGTTTCTTGCAATAGCTCAGGACCGGTTAATTGCGAGTGACCGATCTCGAGCCACACAATAGGCGATCGACATTTTCTTCCGTATAAATCCTCGAATGGTTCCATTTCAATGCGGGAATGATAACTGTTGTTATACGAGAATTCGACCAACGGTAGGTAAGCATCCCAATTACCACCGAAATCTATGACACACGAACGGAGCATGTCTTCAAGAGTACGGATTGTTCTCTCAGTCTGACCGTCGGTTTGAGGGAGGAATGTGGTACTCAGATTAAGCGTAGTACCGAGAGCCGCTTGAAACGTTTCCCACAGCCGCAAGGTAAACCGAGCATCGCGGTCAGAGATGATGTCGTGAGGTGTCCCATGTCGACAAATGATCTCATTCGTGTAGATTCGGGCTAATCGTTCTACCTTGTAGTCTTCCCGTATAGGTAAAAAGTGAGCTGATTTGGTCAAATGGTCAACAACAACCCAGATGCTGTCGTGACCTGATGGCGTGCGCGGAAGCTTTGTCATGAAGTTCATGGCTATACTCTCCCACTTCCACATAGGGATCAGGGGTTGTTCGAGTAAACCAGAGGGTCTTTGGTGCTCGGCCTTGACCTTCGAGCAAGTCAGGCACTTTCCAACGTAGAGAGCGATATCCCTTTTCATGCCCGGCCACCAGTACTTGTAGCGGAGGTCCTGTTACATTTTGTCGGCACCGGGATGAATAGAATACCGGGACTTGTGGGCTTCGTCCATCAAAATCTGTCGCAAATTGGTCCGCTTAGGGATCCAAATTCGGTCCAGAAAGTGGAATATCCCATTCGACTTATTCACAAGCTGTGCTCCATCGTGATAGATTCTTTCCTTCTTCAAAGTACGTTCATTGAAACATGCATGCTGGGCTTCACGGATGAGGGTTTCGAGATCGTATTGGGCTTGGACATCACGAATGCTGAGCAGATAGCTCCGTCTGCTGAGGGCGTCGGCAACGACATTTGCTTTGCCTGGGTGATAACGAATCTCATAGTCGTAATCGATAAGAAGTTCTACCCATCGGCGTTGACGCATATTAAGTTCTTTCTGATCAAAGATATGTTGTAGGCTCCTATGATCGGTGAAGATCGTACACTTGGTACCATACAGGTAGTGTCGCCAAATATTTAACGCAAAAACAACTGCGCCTAGCTCGAGATCATGGGTTGTATAGTTCTTCTCGTGGATTTTAAGCTGACGAGATGCGTAAGCAATAACCTTGTCTCGTTGCATGAGGACACAACCGAGAGCAAGATTCGAAGCATCACAATAGACAATGAAGTCGTCTTTTCCGTCGGGTAAAGTGAGGACAGGAGCATTGTAGAGCATGTGCTTAAGGGTTTGGAAAGCAGACTCTTGTTCGGTTCCCCAAACAAAAGGCTTGTCTTTGTGGGTGAGAGCGGTAAGCGGCACAATGATTTTTGAGAATCCTTCGATAAATCGGCGATAATAGCCCGCTAATCCGAGAAAAGAACGGACTTCAGACGGGTTCTTAGGTGTAATCCAACTCTTAACTGCTTCAATCCTCGCCGGATCGACGTGAATACCTTGACTATTGACAATGTGACCGAGGAATTGAACCTCCTCCAGCCAAAATTCGCACTTGGAGAACTTGGCATAGAGTCGATTCCATTGGAGTAGCTCAAGAACCAAACGTAGATGTTGCGTGTGTTCGGCTTTCGAATTAGAATAGGTCAAGACATCATCGATGAACACGATGACGAAGCGGTCGAGATAAGGTTTAGACACGCGATTCATTAGATCCATGAAAACCGTGGGTGCGTTGGTTAAACCAAAAGGCATAACAACAAATTCAGAATGGCCATAACGAGTACGGAAAGCGGATTTGGGTATATCTTACTCTTGAATCCGTAGCTGGTGATAGCCTGAGCGTAGATCGATCTTCGAGAAACATGTAGCACCTTGTAGCTGATCAAATAAATTATCAATGCGAGGCAGGGGATAGCGATTCTTGATAGTTAGCTTATTCAATTCCCGATAGTCGATGCACATCCTGAACGACCCATCCTTCTTTTTAACGAAAAGGACTGGCGCGCCCCAAGGAGAGGTGCTCGGGCGAATGAAGCCTTTCTCAAGTAATTCCTGGAGCTGACTCGAAAGTTCACGCATTTCGAAGGGAGCGAGTCGGTAAGGAGCTTTGGCAACTAGGGCTGTTCAAAAAGCTCGCGGCTCGGAGCTCGCTCGAAGCTCGCTCAGATTTAGCTAGGAAAAAGCTCGCTCGATTTGGCTCGGTTTAAAAGTGAGCCGAGCCGGCTCGGCTCGGTTAGAAAGTGAGCCTAGCTCGGCTCGGTTCGGCTCGCTTTGTAGCTCGGCTCGGTTTAGCTCGAATTATTTTACTTATAATAAGTTTTAATTTTATATACATTATAATATATTACAAAAAAAACTGATTATTATTTACATGTATATAGGTTTGTAATTTGATATTTATGGCATATTTGAAGATTGATTACCATACTAATGAACTAATATTGTATTTTATTGAAATTAAAACTTATTTTGCGTTGTTAAACTTGATTTTGGTTTGAATTGTATTAGGTTGAACTTATTTTGAATATATTCTTTTAAATTATTGAATAATATTTTAGGCTATTAAATTTTAAGAGGTATATATTAGTTTTTTTTATAAAATCAAGCCAAACCAAGCCGAGCCGAGCTAGCTCGGTTTAAAACCAAGCCGAGCTCGAGCTTAGATTTTCAGCTCGGTTTCAAATCCGAGCCGAGCCAACTCGGTTTATAATCAAGCCGAGCCCGAGCTTGGCCTGGCTCGGCTCGGCTCATGAACAGCCCTATTGGCAACAGGGTTGGCTCCAGGAATGAGGTCGATACGAAAGTCGATATCATGACTTAGCGGAAGTCTGGGAAGATCATTAGGAAACACATTATGAAATTCATGAACCACAGGAACATCTTTCACTTCTGCCTTTCCTTTCTTTTCCTTCTCCGCTACTACAATGTTAGCCAAGAAAGCTCTGTATTCCTTGCGGAGATACTTGCTAGCTTGGACACACGACATGAGCTTGAGACCTTTTGTAGCAGTTTCACCATAAACACATAATACATCACCATTTGCGAGCGAGAATCGAATCATCTTATCGAAGCACACAACTTCAGCATGGTTTTCACGAAGAAAGTCCATGCCTACTATGAAATCAAAACTTCCGAGTTGCATCGGAATAAGGTCAATTGAGAAGATGTGATTGTTGAGCTCAAGAGTACAATCACGAAGGACAAAATTTACGGCAACAGTTCTTCCGGTGGCGACTTCGACATCGAACGTCGAGGGGAGATGGGAGCGCTTACGACTAAGGAGCTTCTCGAATTCAAACGACACAAAGCAATTATCGGCTCCAACATCAAATAAACACGATGCATAAATACCATTCACAAGGAACGTACCATTGACCACGTTGTTGCCAGCCTGGGCTTGGCGCACATTGATGTTGAAAGTTCTGGCGTGTGCGACTTGTTGCAGTTGCTGTTGTTGAGGCTGCTGCTGGGGCTCTTGTTTCACAACCCTGTTCGGGTACATGTTCGCAATGTGGTTGGGATCACCACATGCGAAGCAGACTCTGGCGTTGATCGCGGGTGCCTGAGCTGCCTGTTGGCCTTGAGGAGCTGGGAGCAGAGCTTGATGAGCAGTGGCTTGAATCGGTGCTTGGCGGGGACCAGTAAGGCCGTTGGCGGTGAAGTGGCCGTACATACTGCAGTGCGTGCAAAAACGGCAGGCGAGACCCACCGGGTGATGATAAGTGCATGTTGGGCAGGCAGGGTGAGGGCCTGTGTATGCACGCTTTGCAGGCGATGCATAGGTAACTGGTGCTGGGCGGTGCTGAGATTGCTGCTGAGCCGGTACGGCTTGAAGTGGAGCAGCGGTGGTAGTGATAGCACAGTTCTTATTGCTGGAGCTGCTGTTGTAGTTCTTCTTCTTGCGGTGAGAGACTTTCGATGATTGAGCGGCGGCGGTTTCAATGGATGGTGCGGCGGTGACTTGGTGCAGGTTCTTTGAGGTTTTATCCCAAAAACCAGCTTTTACTCGCTTGTCGTTGATTTCAGCGGCGAGCAAGTAAGTTTCTTCGATCGTTGCTGGCTTTGCGGCATGCACAAAATTTGCAACACAATCGGGTAGAGCTCGAATGTACTTCTTGATTGTCATGTCGGGCGTCTTCACTTGATCGGGACAGATGATGCTGAGCTGCTTAAAGCGAGCAGTCAGGGCAGCGTTGTCACCTTCTTTCTGCTTAATGTGCAAGAACTCATCCTCCAGCTTCTGGCGCTCATGGGGAGGGCAGAACTCCTCGAGCATAACGTTCTTCACATAGAAGTATCTTTACCTTTCAGGTCGATCGATCGAACAACCGTTCGATCGGGCGACAGTCCGATAGGTTGGGCACTTCAGTGAGAACAAGTTCACAGCAGGTTGTCACTCGATCAGATGGTTGTTCGATCGGGTGGCAATATAGGTGCATTGATCATGTTGAAAATTGGTTTAAGTATGAAGTTCCAGAACATCACATAGTCGGATGGTCGGTCGATCGGGTAGTAACCCGATCGGACGGCAATCCGTTCGGTGTTCCAAAACCTTTGAAGTTTGAATGATAGTTAAGTGTGGGGACCAGGATCCAAGTCGATCGGGTGACCGGTCGTTCGGGTGGCTGTCCGTTCGGACAGCGGTCCGATCGGACGGCACTCCGTCCTGGTCGACCTGTTCATCTTCTTCCTTGGTCATTCTGGTAGTTTGTCGTTTTATCAAGATAATTTGATAACGCATTAGACAACAGAAACCTCGTCGCGACTTAGTAACCTGATAGGACAGGAATCACCCAAATCCGGTCGGTTAACTGTTCGAGATGGTGTTCCATGTTTAACCCGAAATCGGTAATCTCGTGGATAGAATTCAGATCTTGAACCAACGCATCAACATGCAAGAGTGGAAGGTTAGAACAAGCTCCGATTCTATCGGTTTTAAGGCATTGAGTGTAAAAGAGTTGAAAGAAAGTTAGAAACCTTCTTTCAATCCTTTTTCACCTTGAATATGTTTAGATCTATGCAAGATCTTTGTTTGTTTGTATGGAAATCGTTCAGATCTAAGTTATTCTTGGTGGATTGAAGCCAAAACATGATGTTCCTAAGAACACCATGATGACATCATCCTAGAACACCTCAAATCTAGTGATTTCACGGTTAAAAGTTAAGATTTAAAAGATAGAAAGGTGTAGGAGTGCGTGTAGATTAAGAAAGTACAAGATTTAGGACGAGATCTTACCGGAATCGTGAGAAATCTGAAGAAAAGTGGGGAAGATGAGATGGTCGGATGAGAGTTGCCAAAAGTGGAAAGTATAATGGTGACAGGGGGTATTTATACGGTTTCCCAAAAAGGAAGGGAAGGAGAGGGGCTGGTCGATCGGTTGGCAGCCCGATTGAACAGCTGGTCGATCGAGCGGCTGGTCGATCGGCCGGTCTCCTGGTCGATCGGCCATCTGATTCGAGTGTTCGGTGCGACGAGTCTTGTCGTTTCAATTGGCAATTGCGAGCGTGGCGATGCGATAGAATTTCCTAGTCAAATTACTTTTAATCCCAACTACTATATCAACATACAAGCATCCTTATTTCGTATTCGTTTAGCGTTTACGATTCGATTGCGATTGAGTTTCGATTGCATTTCGATTGATCACCATAACATTTTATAAATAAACATGCACAAGTAACACATAAGGCATACACACAAGTATAACAATACCATAATGCGTAATTCGAGTTGCGAGTGCGATAAGCGATAAATCGATTAAACATGCGATAAGCAGCGGTTACTAGGCGATTATGAATAGATACTCCACATAATACAACTAAAGCGATAACAAAATAGACTAATTACAAGTCAATGAAGTCAAAACAGGAATTGAGCAAGGAGAGACAGATCACAATTAGAAATCTTTTCTTCCTTTGACTTCAATCTTGACTTTGACTTTGACTTCCGAAACACGGGGTATTACATCATCGTTCTCACAACTCAAGTTAGTTCTCATTTTAACCTAACCTTATATATATAGGGTCGGGATTTAGTGAAAACGGTAGAAAGTATGAGAACGGTGAGAACGCTTATGGATCGTCAGATCAAAACAATCTATGGACTAGATTGGAGCGGTGGCGTTTTCGTAAATAACATCAATTTTATTACGTGGACGCGCTTCATTAAGGGTAAAAGGGTCTTTTAACTTCTCCACACAAAACGCCATCTCATGAAAATAAAACGACAAACAAAAATCACACACCATTCTAACTAAAAACGCCATTAAATATAAAACTCCAAACTTAATTATAATAAAATCCCGCCTAAAAAAACTGCCAAAAAAAATCCTATATATACAACATCTCAGACCTTCAATTAAAAACACACACAAGGCCCCAAACGCCATACATACCATTCGTCTTAGAAACGCCAAAAAAATCCTATATATCCTCAACGCCAAAATATACAAAAACATTATTGAGTTTGTTGTCAATAGAGTTTAGCTGTATGGGGTGGACAACATTGTCAGTTATATTTCTTAACCGAGGATTAACAATGCTGTCCATCTCATGCAGCAAAACATTATTGATTTTAGCATGATCAAATTTTGAGGTTGAAGGTGCTTTTATTTGGTGGCGTTCTTTTTATCAGTAAAACGCCAAAATTAAAAAATCAAACATCGTTCATTGGAAAAAAAAACAAGATTGTTGCTGAAGGGTCTAAACTCAATAACATTTTTCTGCATGAGATTGACAAATCTCCAAGAAAAAGATGCCGATGTCAGACTTTGTGCTTCCAAACAGCCACAAAAAAACTACCTGAAAAAAATGAATCATACGAAAGTCGAACCAGCCAGTTAAGATGATTCAAAAAAGAAGAATGAGACTGGTGACAGTGAAGATTTGGAAGATCAATTGTTTATATATATTTTTTAATTTTCTTTTTCAGATGATTGTTATATAATAAAACGTCATATATAATAAAAACGCCAGACAACCAAAATGCTTGTTAAAACACTATCATGCCGTAAAACGCCCCCTAAAACTCCCAAACTATAATAAAATTAATTTGGAAAAGTATTATAAAAAACCCACAAAAAAAAAATCAAACTTCAAAATGCAAATACAAAACAGTAAAAATGAAGAGACGGAAAATTTATTATATTAGAATCTAAAACGCCAAACTTGAAAGACATGACGTGTTACAGACTTCAGAGAAAAAGGCTTATAAAAAACAATAATTACAAACAGTAACTGAAACGATGAAATACTTTATTATAATAATGCACCGCCTAACCTACGCCGCCAAAAGAAATCCTATAAAATAATAACTCTCAGCAACTACCATTTAATCAAACAAAAAAACGCCAAAATACTACTAAATACCACTCACTGTAAAACGCCAAAAAATTAAAAAAATCAAAGATGGCTAATATGCTATCTTGGATATTCAGTATTGTTCTTCGTGAAGTTTCACTGAATGAATTGTTAGCTGAGAGGAATAACTCAGAAAGATTTTGCTGCATGAGATAGACAAATCTTCAAGAAAAAGATACTGATGACAGTCATATGTCATTTTGTATTCTTTGTTCTTAAAGAAAGCTTGGATGAGGAGAAGAGATCAATGACACTAAAGAGTGAGATGATTATAAAGATGAAGATCAAGATGAAGAAAAAGCGAAAAACCCACTCACACGTCATAGATCTATGTACCCAAACATCCACAAAAAAGTCACTTCAACAGACGAGGAGGCAAAAAAATCAAACCGATGGGTTTGTTAAGTTTTACATAAAACGCCATATATTTGGTGACAGTTCTTGTACTATTAAAGAAGAGGGAGGCTGATGACAGTGAAAATTGTGAAGAGAGATCCGATTATGATTTTTAATTTATTTTCTTCACTTCCATTTTTTCCCCTGTGGTTGTAATATAATCTTACAATTGTAAAACGCTAAGATACCACAAACGCCAAAATGTATATAAAAAAAATAGAACAATGGGCCATCTTGTTTAAAACGCCATGAAAAAACGCCAATCAGATAGATTTCCTGACCCCACTGGGGTTCCAATGGCATACGCTTTGAAAAACGCCATAAACGTCATAAACGCCAAAATGTTAATACAATGAAACCATTAAACGTCATTAATTATTGAATTTGGTTAACGCAAAAAATTTTAAACCCTAAAAAATAAAACAATATTGGGAAAAGCGGAACTAGAAAAGCAGACGATAAAAGGACAATAAAACCCCTCCGCCCTTCTCTATGCCGCGTGACACGTGTTGGCCAGAATGCGTTCTCACCGTTCTCACAATTTTGAGCGTTTTCTCCTGAACCCGTTTCTATATATATATATATATATATATATATATATATATATGAGCCAGTCGGACTTAACTGAGCGGACATTTGCTCGTGCTCGGTTCGCTTACAAACCAAATCGATCTTAACCGAGCACCTTTTTCAATCGAGCTGAATCAAACGAGCAAGTTGCGAACAAGTTTTGAGCATCGAACAATTTGAGCAACCCAACTCGGGTCTCGACAGGTAAATTGGCTATCTCCACTTAATGGCCCAATCCGAACCTGTAGGCACTTTTGTTTGATTTAGAAATTCAGTCCGATATGGCCTGTCCTCTTCTTAGGAGTCACCATCAGGCTTTCGTTTTCCTATATTTTTTTTGTTTTGTAGTTATAATTTTTTTTAAATATATTTTTACTAGGTTAGAACCCCGTGTATTACACGGGTTAAATAAATGTAATTTTATTTATTAAATAATAAAAAGTTATATCTTTATGAACCCTGTATATTGTACGGGTTAAATAAATGTAATTTTATATATCAAATAAAAAAATAGTTATATCTTTAAAAAATATGTCTATTACACAGATTAAACAAATGTAATTTTGTATACTAAATACTAAAAACGTCGTATCTTTAAAAAACACGTGTATAATCAGAATGAATAAATATACCAAATAATAAAAATATTACATCCTTAAAAATCTCGTATGTTACACGTGTTGAATAGATCTAAAAAAAAGTTCTATCTTTAAAAACATGTGTATTAAACATATTAAATAAATGTAATTTTATATATTAAATGTTAAAAACGTCGTATCTTTAAAAAACACGTGTATAGTCGGGTTGAAAAATCTACCAAATAATAAAAAAATTGTATCCTTAAAAACCCCATGTAATACACGTGTTGAATAAATCTAGTTTTACATAGCAAATGATAAAAAGTTATATCTTTAAAAACTCCGTGTATTACACGTGTTATATAAATGTAACTTTGTATAGTAAATAATAAAAAAATTATATTTTTAAAAACTCCGCGTTTTGCACGAGTTGAATAAGTATAATTTTGTATACCAATTAATAAAAACGTTATATTTTTAATAAATTAGGATAACATTTAATATTAATTTATTATTTATATATTTAATATAAGATAAGTAGGAAAGAGAGGTATTTGTTTTCAAAATATATTAAATTAACAATTTAGATTTGAGAAGTTATATAAATATAACTTTGTATAGTAAATAATAAAAAAATTATATTTTAAAAACCACGCGTTTTACACGAGTTAAATAAATATAAATTTTTATACCAATTAATAAAAAAGTTATATTTTTAATAAATTAGGATAACATTTAATATTAATTTATTATTTATATATTTAATATAAGATAAGTAGGAAAGAGAGGTATTTGTTTTTAAAATATATTAAATTAACAGTTTAGATTTGAGAATAGTATTTTAATAAAGTATGATAAGATTTAATATTAATTTATTATTTAGTTAGTTAATATAAGATAAGTATAGATTTGGGGATACCTTCTATGAATGACGCGTGTCAAAACTTGGTTTCTTTTATTATAGTAGATAGATATTCTAAGTATAACAGAACTATATGTAATATGCAAGAAGATGCACATATGAATATATGATGCTTTTGTGAAGGGGTATGGTTCCAAAAGCCGTGCAGACCACGCAGGTTGTGCGCTGGACCATACTCCTTAATCAAAAACTGATTGATCCTTAGACCTCGCGCGGGCTACTTGCATATAACCTGAGCCTTGCGCGAGAACCAAAAAAGAGATGACATCAGTTTTCACACTTAGCATCCTGAATAAGAGCCTTCACATCCTACAACCTTGTGCGGGCTAGTCACATGCATGACAAGGGTCGCGCAAGTGTTACAGCGCAGAGCCATTTCAGAAAGCACGAAAGGTACGAGTGGCAGAAGAACGAGCCAATCAGCGTCCACCAGGCTGTGCTCTATCGTGCTCCACGATCGACTGATGTGCAGATAACAGAGAGTACACAAGGACGCCTACGTGGCACTAATCAGGGGGCGGCGACAACAGCCCCATGATCTCCACTCACCTGCTGATGGCAGAGGGACAACAAGGCCGATAACTGGGACACGTGGCTCCAATCAAGCTGCCACAACACCGGAGATCTTCTAGAAGCCACTAACTGTCGACACCTGTGAGACAAGAGGGATATTCTTTGTTGTCGCCTTCTGGCCCAAGGCCCATCAGCCCACCTCCTCCTACACCTCGCCGGCTATAATTAGAGACCTCCATACTCAGGGTAAACATTCCGTTCTCTCGACTCTCACTCTCAACACACACTTATTTCCTGAAAACGGTTATTTATTCTCACGCCGAAGTCTGGTTAAGAGGGAAACCCCCACATTCCCCTCTTAACGAGCTAACGGTGTTGCTGTTTTGAAGGAAGATCGGATCATATCGGAGCTCAGGAAAGATTAAGAAGATTAACCCTCATGTTTGAAACATAAACCACCTAATTAACATAAAATTAGATACGTGTTTCTTAATTGGCGACCACCGATTTTTACAATCACTTTATATTCTTTTTTCTGAGTTTTTTCTGTTCTCTTGATCATGGCTAGTCAAGGGATAATTCCTGATTTTGGATTCGGAACTGCCTCTCAAGCGGGAGCGGGGGAGGACAACTCGCATGTCCAATTCCATCCCATTGACGAGATCGTCGAAGAAGAAGGAACAAACACTGGGGGACCTCACGCGAGTATCACCCGCATTACTCAAACGGGTACTCCAGGAAGTAATGTTGCTGGTCCGTCAAACCCAGCTCCAAATCTAAACATCTCAGCGCTGTTAGGGCTACCAGAGGGCAAAACCCTAGCCTCGTGGTACGCCAAACAAATTGCCACTATAAATGATGCGTATTAGTCTTTGAGCGCACAACAGGCAATTCTACAACCAGAACCATCATTGGTCACACCTCTGGGTCCAATTCAGGGGGCGCGCCAGACACCCCCTCAACAAAACGTACAAGGGCAGTTCAACAGACCTCCTCCCAAGAGAAGACAAAGCGTACACGACACGCGCGACACATACGGGGAGACAGGCAGCTATTATGACCATCCGTCAAGTGTGCAAAAAAAGCGCCCAGTTCACAGCCGGCTAGGGCCGTGCAATATGAACAACGAATGGGACAACACCAACCCGGATGATCCTACTTGGCAAGATGATGAAGGTTCTTCAGTTTTCAACCGTTTGCAGAAAAATAACGAGTCTTACAGACTGAGGTCGCGCGTCGCCTATAACGAAGAAGCAGAGCGTGATTTCAGTCTTGTTTACAGAGCAGCAGAAGCTGCTGATCAATCGAAGTTCATTAGAAGTATCGCTCTAGCCACGATAGAAAAGGCAAAGCTACCACTAATAGTTGGAAAGTTTAATGGTCTCACTGACCCCGATGATCATGTTCGGGTGTTTACAAGCGTCGGTGTTTTAGGAGGATGGACCATGCCAATGTTGTGCCATCTGTTCATTCAGACTCTCACAGGGGCTGCTAGTGCCTGGTTCGACAGCCTCCCAGCTGAAAAAATCAAGTCTTGGATTGACTTCAGAGACCTATTTGTAGCGCATTTTAGCCCGCAGAGACATTATCAGCGAGATACAACTGAAGTAACAGACATCTGGCGCAGAGAGAACGAGGGGTTAGAAGACTTCATCACTCGATTCAACAAGGAGTGCTTAGAGATTGGAGATGTAAGCGAATAGTTAATGCACACTCACTTCAAAAAAGCCATTCGATACGATAGTCTAATCAGGACTATCACAGGAAAGGACGGTATGCCCAAAGAATGGGACAAACTCATGGCAGCTGCAAAGATCGTAGCACAGGCCGAAGAATCATTGGCTGGAACCAAAATCTCTTACAATGAAGATCGTTTTTCAAAAGGAAGCTCGCGCGACAATGGCAGGCGTAACAGAAACAGAAACCCTGGATGGAGGGGAAACCAATCCAGTGGTTATGATAAAAGGCCTCGCTTTAAATAGGACGCGCGAGACACACTTGATCGCATCGGCTATCGAAAGGCCGTCAAAAATGAAAATCGAGAAAAACACTGGACTCCGCTCATTAAAACACCCAAAGAGGTACTCATGACGGAGAATCACGATTTCAAGGCACCGAAGCCTATGACAAACAAGAAGGGGGAAGACCCCAACCTTTACTGCGATTTTCAGAAGGATACGGGTCATCTGACGGACGACTGTATCAGTCTAAGGCAAGAAATCGAGAAGGCTTTGAAGAGCGGTAAGTTGAGCCATCTGGTTAAAAACGTGCGCAAAGAGATGCGCCGGATCCAAAGGAATGATGATGGAAACCAGAAGAAAGTTAGGCGCTTAGAAACTCATATGGTCAACGGACCAAGATACAGCGCAAGGAGTAAGGGCAAGCGCCCATTTGAACTAGCATGACAAGAACAACAAGTCCTCCTTCCGGTAGTGCGTGGCGGACCACGCGCCCCGTTGTCATTACCGGCATCATAGGTCACTATGAAACAGAATACGTCTTCATCGACATAGGAAGCACGACTGATATCATCTATGAACAATGTTTCAACCAGTTTGA
Organism: Helianthus tuberosus; assembly: GCA_030545235.1. Lineage (NCBI taxonomy): Eukaryota > Viridiplantae > Streptophyta > Magnoliopsida > Asterales > Asteraceae > Helianthus > Helianthus tuberosus. Next base: position 105,157,652 of record CM060451.1, on the reverse strand, counting down.
TGATAAAGACAAAGCACGCCTTGAGCCCATGGATTACCCTCTATCCGGATTTTGCAATGAGACAGTCTTCCCATTGGGCCAAATTAGCTTCCCCGTCACGCTAACTGACGGGAAGCATTCAAGAACTACAAACGTCAACTTTATGGTGATGCCAGTCAAGTCAAGGCATGATGTTTTAATTGGGAGAGAAACCCAGGGAGAAATGAACATGGTAACCTCCATGCCCCATTCAGCCATCGGGTTCCCAACTGAGACGGGGGTGGCGATCATCTACGCAAAGAAAGAGGTGATGGCCGCAGAAGACGCGCGCCCAGTCAAAGCAGCAAAGATTTCAACAACCGAGCCAGAAAAATGGGTCTTAAACCGCAAGTACCCAGAACAGACGGTGACGATTGGCCACGCAGTCTCACCAAATATCAGGACGCACCTCAAGCAACTACTGTTCAGAAACATGGACATCTTCGCCTGGACCCCGTCCGACATGACAGGTGTCCCGCGCGACGTCACGAAACATTGTTCGAACACTTATCCATCCATCGAGCCGAAGATCCAAGAAGGCACAGCCTGGGAGCGGATAAGACCAAAGCCATGAATGAACAAGTTTATGAACTGTTAAAAGCGGTTATACTGAGGGAGGTGTGATACCAAAGTTGGGTGGCAAATCCTGTAATGGTCGAGAAGTCTACAGGAGGATGGCGCATGTGTGTTGACTACACAGATCTCTATAAGGTATGTCCCAAAGATTGCTATTCATTGCCTGAGATAGATAAGAAGATAGACTTTCTCGCGCCATTCAGGTGGAAGTGCTTTTTAGATTGCTACAAGGGGTATCATCAAGTCCAGATGAAGCTGGAGGATGAAGATAAGACAACTTTCCGCACTGACATAAAAATCTTCTGCTACACAAAGATGCCTTTTGGGCTCAAGAATGCTGGCGCAACCTACCAGCGACTGATGGACAGGATATTTGTTGATGACATCGGAAAGCATATCGAAGTGTACATTGGCGATCTTGTGATCAAAAGTCCCGAAGAGGACCAACTACTAAAGGATATAGAGAAGACGTTCAATTTTCTAAGAAGCGTAAACATGAAGTTGAATCCAGCAAAATGTTCTTTCGGCATGGAAGATGGCAAGTTTCTCGGCTTCGTGGTTACAAACGGCGGTTTTAAGGTTAACCCCGAAAAAGTTCAAGCCATCGAACGAATGCCGTCACCGCACACGATCAAAGAAATGCAAAGGCTAGCCGGCCGCTTAGCCGCGCTCAACCGTTTCTGTCAAACCACGCGGCGAAGTTTTATCCTTTTATTAGTACGTTGCGCAACTGTGTAAAGAAGCAAGAATTTAAATGGAAGCCTAAAGCGGAAGCTGCCTTCCAACAGATGAAAGAGTGCTTGATTAAGCTCCCTACTCTAACCGCGCCGTTCGAAAAAAGAACCACTCATTCTGTACTTGTCCTCGTCGGATAAGGCAGTTGGGTCGGTATTGCTAGTAGAGAGAGAGGGAGTTCAAACTCTAATTTATTATGTTAGCAGAGTACTCACTGATCTAGAAATGAGATACTCCACCATGGAAAAGCTAGTGCTCGCGCTGCTACATGCCTCCAGGAGGCTACGCAGATACTTCACCGGTCATGTGATCACAGTACTCACGAACTTTCACATCGGCACAGTCTTGCAAAAACCAGAAACTTCAGGACGTCTGGCGAAATGGGCAATCGAGCTGGGAGGCCACAACATTCTATACAGGCCGCGCCCAGCTATCAAGGGTCAAGTATTAGCGGACTTCATCATGGAAGTCCCAGAAGACAAGATCAATGAATGTGAGGTCGTAGATACCCCCATCAAAGACACATCGGATGAATTATGGTTGTTATTCACTGATGGAGCCTCAAACGAAGACGGCGCATGAGCTGGTTTGTTCCATGTCAGCCCAGAGAAACATGAGTTTACCTATGCCATCAAGTTGGATTTCAAAAATACCAACAATGAGGCAGAATATGAAGCGTTCTTGGTAGGCTTGCACCTGGCCATCAAGATGGGAGCGCAAAACTTACAAGCGCATGTCGACTCTCTCTTGATCGCTAGTCAAATCAACGAAATATATGATGCAAAGGGCGAGGTCATGGCTTTGTATTTGGAACAAGCGAAGGAGCTACTTCAGAAGTTCAAGTCTTACAAGGTTGTTCATATCAACCGGTCAAAGAACAAGCCAGCAGACGCGCTAAGCAAGCTCGATTCAACAGCATTTCAACACCTCGCCAAGGATGTAAGAATTGAAGTCTTGAAAAACCCATCGGTACTGTTGCGCCAGGTCAATGTGATCGAGATAGGGCCAACTTCGTGGATGACCCCTATCATTCAGTATCTACCAGAAGGAACCCTCTCGGAAAACAAGGCGGAAGCCAGGAAAATACAGCGCTGTTCTACGAGATGAATGGGGGCATTCTTTACAGAAGATCCTTTTTAGGGCCCCTAATACGATGCGTGGACCCTCAAGATGCAATCTATTTGATTAGGGAGATACATGAAGGCATCTGCGACATGGTCATAGCAAAGATAATGAACGTTGGCTACTATTGGCCAGGGATGCACATTGACGCTCTGAAGGAATTGCGTAAATGCGACTCCTGTCAAAGGCACACTCCAAAAACCCTGCGCCCGAAGAATGATCTGATTCTTGTGTGCACAGCTTGGCCCTTCCAGCAATGGGGGGTCGATATGGTGGGACCTTTCCCTGAAGCTCCCGGGGCAGTGAAGTTTATAATTGTTGTTGTTGACTACTTCACTAAGTGGGTAGAGGCAAAGGCCCTCGCTTCAACTTCTGCAATGATGGTGCGCAAATTCATATGGGAACACATCATATGTAGGTTTGGTCTCCCACTCAAGATCGTAACTGATAACGGCACCAACTTTGCTTCTGAAGACCTTCAAGAGTGGATGAAAGAGTTAAACATTGAGCACACTTTCTCTCCCGTTGCGCACCCCCAAGGCAACGACCAAGTAGAAAGTGTCAACAAAAGCATCATCGAAGGGATAAAGGCCCATCTGGGCACCAAGAGAAGAGGCTGGGTAGATGAGCTCCCTAGCATTTTGTGGGCTCATCGAACCATGCAAAAAACAAGCACCGGCAAAACCCCTTTTAGCCTTGTCTATGGCTCTGAGGCGGTTATCCCAGCAGAGATAGGCCTCCCCTCGCCGCGCTTATCAGCAGTAAACAAGATTAATAACGAGGCGGAGCGCTGTTTAGACTTGGACCTACTCAAAGAAAGGCACGAGATCGCGCGAATCAAAGAGGCCAAGTACAAGACCCAGCTGGAACAATACTACAATGCGAGGGTGCGCATCGGTACGTATACCCTAGGAGAATATGTGTTCAGGGACAATGAAGCCACTAATGCCGAGAGCCCTGGAAAACTAGCACCAAAATGGGAAGGCCCATACTTGGTTCATGAAGTGCTAGGAAAAGGGGCGTACAAACTGCGCACTCTAGATGGCCACATCATCCCGCGCACATGGAATGCGCAACGACTGCGCAAGTGCTACATGTGATCACTTTCGGCCAAAGCGTCTTTCCAATTATCTATGTTGGCCACGCGCCCTTACTATTAGCTATGTTGGCCATGCACCCTTTTAATTATCTATGTCAGCCACGCGCCTTTTCCTTTTCAGATTATGTATGTTGGCATCGCGCCTATTTCTAAGCTACTTAATGCAAGCATTGGCTGTGCCTTATGATTTATCGTCATGTCTTCTACGTTACAAATGCATGTTAAACTTTTGATTAGCACGAAAACACTTCAGTAAATTACGAGCTCTTGAGTTAAGCTTCCAAGGTCCTCCGCGAACATAGCGCGAGACCAGGCAGCAACACTCATATATGAGCCACACTTACAATTATTCGAGCTAATTTAACCAAAGTTTCTAACAACAGTGCAATAATTGTAACTTGAAAAAACTAAGAAGCGAACATAAAACATTCTATTCAAAAGGCACGATCGCGCAATGATTACATTAACATATTCATTCAAAAGGCGCGACCGCACAACGATTACATCTAAAGTGAAAACAAAAAAATTACAAGGCATCAGCCTGCAAACACTACGACCTATTCATAACCATCACCTTCACCGTCACCGTCACCATCACCATCATCATCGGCTGCCTCTTCTTCATTCGTTAACTCCACGGTCTCTGGAGGATCGATGATAGACTTCAGTCGTGCACACCAATCATCAGGCTTCAATGCTTCAGTAACCAACTCCATAACAGGCAATGAAAGATGGCCATAAACCTCTTCAGCTTGAGAAAGCATGGAATCAGCCTGATCGGTCACTGAACAGTGATGAGTATCAAACTGTTGGCCAAACGCTTCTTCTACATGTTGAGCGCACTTTAAGTAGCCACCACGATGCCCAACGGCGCGTGAGGCATCTATCAGCGCGGCAACAGCCTCATCCATCTCAGTAGCATTCAGTATGGAGTTGGCAATCTATGCAAAAAGAGGGAACTCATATAAGAACAAAAACTACAATGAACAAAACCCAAGGCAGAGGAGAACTCACATTGGCTATCCCTCTGTTGCGCATCCATTCGGATTCGGAGACAAGCGTGGCCACGATTGTTTGAGCCTCAGCATAATTATTTTGAGCAACGTTGAGGGCAGATGTGCTGATATCACGTGCCTCCTCGGCTTTCTTCTTCGCCTCCTCGGCGGTATCAGCCTTTACCTTCTCGGCCTCCAGGTCTATCTCTAAGGATTCATTCTTATCAATAGCCTCAAATAATAGGTGCTTAAGCCTCGCGATCTCCACGTCCTTTGCAGCCAACTCCTTATCCTTGCGCATGTTCAACTCAGCCTGCAAAGGTTGAAATGAAGACTTAGCAATATTTTGACAAGTGAAAAACAACATAAAAGGGGAAAATGGGTTAAGTATATTGAACCTCAACATGCTCCTTGTCCGCCTGAATTTGCTTAACCTTTCCTTTGAAAGTAGCGATTTGAGCCTCAAGGTCGGTAATCTTGGAGCGGGCAGCGTACATGCGCTGATTATCTTTCTCGCATACCTTTTTCCACTCAGCCCGCTCCTTTGACAACAATTCCTCGGCGGCTTGGAGTTTGCTCTTTAGGCCTTCGCGGCCCCGTTCTTCAGATTTCTTCTCCGCTTCAAAAGCGGCCTTCTCCACAGCAAAGGCACTATTCATCTTCTCGAAGTCTTGGACCTGTTTCAGCAAACGCTCCTGATACTTCTCCCAGTCAGCTCGCTCTCTAACCATTGTGCGCCACTAGCGCACAATCTGATGGTTAGCAGCGCGAGTGTTGGCCTCCCCAACAATGTAAGCGCGATACAACCCCTCATGGGTACGCGCCCTTTGTCTGTTAACTTCTCCGGGAGGGAAGGAGCCCAAGTACCAATCCCGACAGGCCCCAAACTCCACAAAGGTATCTTTCTGCTTTAAACCCCAAACAGGTTGATGAGGAGCATCGTCGCGAGCCTCTTCAGTATATGTCTTGTAGTAGATATCTCCCAAAGTATCCTTAGGACCAATGGGAGGTTGTGGCATTGACCCTTGGCCTCCAGCACCACTGGCCGCGCCTGCACTTCCATCACCACCAGAACCTCCAGCACCGCCAGAACCCCCAGCACTTGCACCACTCGCAGCAGTAGTAGTATCTTTATGCGCTGCTTGCTCGGGTACAGTAGCAGCTGACCCCCCAGCAGCAGATGTCACTTGCATAGTTTGGGTGGGGGCATCTGGCTGCGCAGTTTCTGTCGGTTTAACTACCTCAAGCCCTTTTGGCTGAGCAGTTTCTTTTTCCTTCTCTTTGAGGGGGCTGGTTAAACCCTGTGATGCGCATGACCTCCGGACCCTACGCCGTATCATGCTCAGTGGCAACAGCAGTCTCGGTGTCCTTCTCTTTTTCCTTCTCAACTACCTTCTCAACCTCCTTCTCAATAGTTCTAGGAGGCTTGATTATGAACTTGGTCTTCTTCGGCGCCGGCTCCTTCGGGTCTTTCAGCTCAACACTCTTAACCTTCTCAGGGGTTTTCTTCAGGGCCTCTACAGCAATTAAGTGTTAAGAAAATGTTACTAGGAAAAATATAAAGTATTGAGATTCACCACTAGCCTGGGGAGAACTTGTAGAGGGAGCGCAACCTGCTTTGCTTCCCATCACTAGGGCTTCCCCAGCCTTCTGCGTCGCTTTGGCTCCAGCAGCAGCCTCCTTTCTGGATCTTTTCTGGCTCACCAACTTGGCAGCAACTTCTTCTTCGTGCTCTTCTTCATCCTCTTCATCCAAGGCGATCGAAGAAGGGGCCGCGCCAGCCTAAGGGATTTTGGACCCTGCGCTTTCAGAGCTTTTCGAGCCAGCTGCGCTGCTCTTCTTCTTCTCACCTATACGGGACAAACCCTCCAGTTAATCACTCGCAACAACGTAATCCGCAAGGTTACTCTGTTGAAGTCGAAGAGTACCTTTACCTTCAGTTGTAGCAACCTCGCGGCTACGTCCACCTTTCTTACTGGTCGCAACAGTATCAACGGTAACCCTCTTGGTCTTCTTTTTTGCAGCCTTCTTGGGTCTCTTACTGGGTCTATCCCCAAGTTGCGCAGCACACCTGCAAAGATGTTAGACCATGAGCTCAACTCTTCTTGCGACGAGCTCACGGACTCCTCGCTAGAAAGATACAAGATTTCCTTTCCAGCAGAAGTCACGCCGCGCAAGGGTCTCGGATTTGGAAGTAGCGCACCTTCAGTTGCGGAAGGAGGATTAGCAAAGATTCCAGCCGGGGGAAAGAGGAAGTTCCCCTTTATATGTTCATACCAGAAAGGCTCTCCAGATTCAAGCGGGCGGACGCCCATAGACCCTCCAAAAGTGGGAAAGGCCGCTTGATAAAGCCGCGCCTCGGTCATAAAAAGCCAATAGTTAGGAGCAAGAAGATTACAAGTGAAGATAAAAAGGAAACAACATACCTCTATCTTCAAACTTCAGCACCAGTACTTCTTCACTGGTCTCTGGCCATTTGTCACTCATCTGCACCGCAACCAACACATTTTCACCAAAAATTCGATTATGCGTGGTAGTAAGCTTCAGATATCAATCAGCTCCTTTGGGGATAGGAAGTTCCTCCCTCTCAATCGTGTCTGATTCACGAAAGATCATCGCGATCGGCATAACTTCTTCTCTGATGAAGAAGAACTTCATTTTCCAGTTGTGAAAGCTTTTTGGAGGATTTAGAAGAATCTTCTTAGCAAAGCCTTGGTTGCCGAAGGAATAGAACCCGATATTCCTGATCAACTGGTAAAACGCCCGGAACTTCTCAACGGATGGTTCTATCCCATGAGATCGACATAAGAACTCAAAGTGTCTCACCCTCACCATACCTGCCAGACTCATCTGGGAAAGGTGAAAGCCATAAAAGTGAAGAATCGCTGACATAAAGTGAGTCGCCGGCAACCGGAAATTCCTTTGAAGGAAAAAATCTTCAAACAAAGTGATGTACCCCGGCGGTGCATCGGCGACAGTCTGACCCTGCCGAGGATATTGAGCATCCCATTCCGATGGGAACTAGAAACCTTTGGTGATTTGCTCGAACAAACCCTGATCCCACTTAAGGACGGGAACCAGACCTTCTTCAACTTGGGTTTCTTCTTCAGCCATGTAAATAAAAGTAATAAAAGATGGATGAAGATGTTCTAAATTTCTGGGAAGAACTTGAAGATCAGCTCCGGAATCTTTGAAGATTTGAAGAAATCTTGAAGATTAGAGAGAAAATAGATTAAAGCAGAAGGAAGATTGTGCAATCTTCTCTCCTCCCATCGGATACATATACCCATCGCATTTAATGCGATAGGTAAACGTGCCGGATTCACCGCGTGCGTAACCAATCAGCAGCCGCCACGTAAGGCGGGTTTCACGGAGTGACGGTTACCACGCGCGCGTGGGCCTCACTCACCTGACAGAAGGTGAACCGTCGTCAGTGACAGTATGATTACTGTCGTGTCAACAGTCAACTCAACCGTCGCCATCAATGACAATTGCACCAACTTGTCAGAATTTAAATTTTTGAGAGTTTTCCCGCCCAAAGTTACTACAAAACTTCATGCAGAAGTTAGCAAAGGTTACGTCGCATTCATCATTATACATGAGCCTGCACGCTAAGACTCAAAATCAATGGCCAACTCTGGTAGTCGCGCCGTAGTAGTAGGTAAGCGCTCACACACGTGCCGACTACCAAGAGCTAGCAAATACTTTCAAAGGCTAATACACTTCCATTTTTATAAGTCCAGAGCTCCAACCATTTACTTCGCGCATGGAAGCAGCACTGGACTGGGGGACTTAAAGGGGTATGGTCCCAAAATCCGAGCAGATCACGCAGGTTGTGCGCTGGACCATACTCCTTAATCAAAAACTGATTGATCCTTAAACCTCGCGCGGGCTACTGGCATATAACCAGAGCCTCGCGCGAGACCCAAACAAGAGATGAAATCAGTTTTCACACTTAGCATCCTGAATAAGAGCCTTCACATCCTACAACCTTGCACGGGCTAGTCACATGCATGACAGGGGTCGCGCAAGTGTTACGGCGCAGGGCCATTTCAGAAAGCACAAAGGGTACGAGTGGCAGAAGAACGAGCCAATCAGCGTCCACCAGGCTGTGCTCTATCGTGCTCCACGATCGACTGACATGCAGATAAAAGAGAGTACACAAGGACGCCTACGCCTACGTGGCACCAATCAGGGGGCGGCAACAACTGTCCCATGATCTCCACTCACCTGCTGATGGTAGAGGGACAACAAGGCCGACAACTTGGACACGTGGCTCCAATCAAAGTGCACCAGCACCGGAGATCTTCTAGAAGCCACTAATTGTCGACACCCGTGAGACAAGAGGGATATTCTTTGTTGTCGCCTTCTGGCCCAAGGCCCATTAGCCCACCTCCTCCTACACCTCCCTGGCTATAATTAGAGACCTCCATACTCAGGTTAAACATTCCGTTCTCTCTACTCTCACTCTCAACACACATTTATTTCCTGAAAACGGATACTTATTCTCATGCCAGAGTCTAGTTAAGAGGGAAACCCCCACATTCCCCTCTTAACGAGCTAACAGTGTTTCTCTTAAGAGAATGGAGCTACAGAACATACAATCTAGCCGACAAACTACGCAGCTAACTATTATGTTTCCCGAAGAGAGTTATGGCATCACCTGTCTATGCATAAAGCTTTTGTTGGTAATGAACCTTGGTTCATAATGGGTGATTTCAACTCTGCTTTAAATCTGGAAGATAAATCTATGGGGGCCTCGTCGATTTCTGCTAGTATGAAGGAGTTTCAAGTGTGTGTTGATGATATTGAGATGGTTGATTTAAACCGTTCTGGTCTTCATTTTACGTGGAATCAAAAGCCCAAGAAGGGGATTGGTTTGATGAAAAAGATTGATAGAGTGTTGGGGAATACACAGTTTATGGCCCAATTTCCGAGTGCAGTTGTGCTTTTTTATCCTTATCGGCTCTCGGACCATTGTCCGTGTGTTCTAAAGTTCCCTGATGCTGGTAAATTAAAACATCGGCCGTTTAAATTTGCTAATTTTCTTGTTTATAATCCCGAGTTTTTAGTTATTGTAAAGCGGATTTGGGAAACTAGAGTTAGTGGTGTCTACCAATTTTGTGTGGTTAAGAGACTTCGGTTGCTTAAAACCCCTCTTCGTGCGTTGTTGTTTAAGCAAGGTAATTTACATAAAAAGGTTCAAGATATCCGTCACAAACTTGATAGTTTTCAGCAAGCTTTTGATCGTGATCCTTCAAGTGAGAGTCTTCGGGCTGAGGAAGCTAATGTTCGCCGTGAATATCAGGAAGCTTTGTTAGACGAGGAGCGATTTTTGAAACAAAAATCTAAGGTGGATTGGTTGGCGGCTGGTGACATGAACTCGGTTTTTTTTTCACTCGACGCTCAAAAACAGAACTCACTATAGCCGTATTGATGTCATTCGAGATATTACAGGGAGTGTGTATGAGGGTGATATGGTCCAGAAAGCGTTTGTTGACCATTATGAGAAGTTTTTGGGTTGCTCGGGTAATACGTCGCTTAGTCCGGCCCCTAACTTATTTACTAAAACATTGGATCCGGGTGTTGCGGCTCATATGGTACGTCGGGTGACAACAGAAGAGGTTAAAAAGGCTATGTTTTCGATTGGTATTGATAAAGCTCCAGGCACTGATGGGTTTATTGATGTGTTTTTCAAAAATGCGTGGCCTATTATCGGTAATGATGTTTCAAATGCTATTATTGATTTTTTTGATATAGGGAATCTGCTTCGGGAATTAAACCATACTCTTATTGTTCTTATTCCTAAGATCCCCTCCCCTTCAGTTGTTACCGACTATCGCCCTATTGCTTGTTGCAATGTATTGTACAAATGTATTAGTAAGATCGTATCAGACAGACTTAAAGGGGCGTTGAATGATATTGTTAGTGTCAACCAATTGGCCTTTGTGCCAGGAAGGAAAATTTCTGATAATATTTTGTTAACGCAAGAGCTGATGCACAATTATCATAGGAATATTGGTACCCCTAGGTGTGCGTTTAAAGTTGATATTCAAAAAGCGTATGACACGGTTGATTGGAGGTTTCTCAAGAGTATTTTGATTGGTTTTGGTTTTAATACCAAAATGGTTCACTGGATCATGGTTTGTGTCTCTACTACCACGTATTCAGTGTGTGTTAAATGTAATGTGCATGGTTTTTTCAAGGGTAACCGTGGGTTAAGACAGGAAGATCCCATTTCACCATATCTGTTGACTCTAGTTATGGAGATTCTTACGTCTATCTTACAGTACGCGGTTAGGATTGATTCTTCGTTTAAGTTTCACAACAAGTGTTAAAGGCAACAAATTATTAACCTCTGTTTTGCGGACGATTTGTTCCTCTTTACTAGAGGTGAGATTGCTTCAGCTAGGTGCATTATGAATTCCCTCAATAAATTCACGAAGATGTCGGGTTTGGTGCCCAGTATTCAGAAGAGTACGGTTTTCTTTTCTAATGTGACCAGTTATATTAAATCTGCTATTTTGAATATTATGCCTTTTAAGGAGGGCACTCTGCCAGTGCGATATCTTGGTGTGCCCCTTATTTCTTCACGGTTGTTATATAAGGATTGAATGTGATGGTGGAAAAGCTTGAGAAATGTATCATGCATTGGAAGAATAAGTTACTCTATTGCGGGCAGGTTACAACTTATTATTTCTGTTTTATCCTCGATGCATATTTACTGGTCTTCTGTTTTTATTTTGCCGTCTCGGGTGATTCATGATTTGGAAGCCTTGATGAAGAATTTTTTATGGTCTCAAGATAGTGTTTCAAAAAGGTCGGGTCAAGGTCTCATGGAAAGCGGTTTGTGTTCCTAAGTATGAAGGTGGCTTAGGTATTAGACGAATTGGAGATGTTAATAAAGCTCCTATGACGGCTCATATCTGGAGTATTGTTTCGAGGCGCTGTTCGTTGTGGGTCGAGTGGGTTCATACTTAAGGTTAAAAGGTAAAAGCTTTTGGGTTTGCAAAGCTCCTACTAATTGTTGCTGGTCGTGGGAAAAGCTTCTCCTGGTTCGGCCGATAATGAGGAATTTTTTTTGGTCCGAAATTGGTAATGGATCCAGTACTTCAGCTTGGTTTGATACATGGTGTGATTTAGGGCCGCTGGGTGATTTCCTGTCACCCAGAACTATTGCAAATGCGTGGTTCAATATGGAGACTAAGGTTTCTGAAGTCTATTCGAATAATGCTTGGAGGTGGCCAGTCGCTTGGAGATATACCTATCCAGTTCTTATCCAACTGGATCAATTGTCCATCAATCCGAACAAAGCTGATAGACTCATGTGGCGACAAGGAGATGATAAAGATGAATTTTCAACGTCTTGTGCTTGGAACTCGATTCGATATCGTGAGCCGGAGAATATGATGTGCTGTTTGTTATGTTATGCAAATAATGACTCACATAGTCATTTGTTCTTCGAATGTAAGTTCTCTACGCAAGTTTGGCATATGATCAGACATAAAGTGGGTATGGATTCGGTTCAACCAAAGTGGGATGATATTGTTGCTTGGCTTCTTTTGCGGTCCAAGTCTAAGTCAGCGGCTAACTATGTTGCAAGATTGTTGGTGGCGGCTAGTGCTTATGTTATTTGGCAGGAGCGTAATGCTAGATTGTTCAAGAACCAGTTGAGACCTCCGGAGACTATAAGTGCAGTTATTATTCAACAGGTGCGATACAAACTAATGGGAGCGAAGCTGAAGAATTCTGACAATGTGCGAAGGCTTCTAGGAGATTGGGAGATTTGCGGAACTGAGATGGATGATGGAGGCGGCTGATTAGTTTTTATTTGTTTATGATGTTAGCTAGATTCTAGTCTAGCTGTTTTACGTACTGGTGGTTTTTGTTGTCTATTTTCTCCTGGTTTACTTTCATGGGGCATGTCTCATGATTGAACTAGTGTAGGCTCTCTACACTACTTTTTTTTTTTTTTTTTTTTTTTTGTGAATATATAGAATCACCGGGGTAACCCTTTACCAAAAAAAAGAAGATCGGATCATATCGGAGCTCAGGAAGGATTAAGAAGATTAACCCTCATGTTTGAAACATAAACCACCTAATTAATATAAAATCAGATACGTGTTTCTTCATTTTGTAAAAACTGAAAGTTAATAAATAGAAATATGAATAACAAATTGAACTAATAAAATATACAAAAATAAACTATTGGGCTTCGAATCTAATATTATGACCCAGTCATCTTTAGCACCGATGGATCCTGTAAAAATGTGATGTAATACAAAATAATTACTTTTCAAAAGACAAATATTAATGTAATGAAAAGAAAAAATAATATCATCTAGTTCTCTACGAATTCCAAGTTTTAGAAAATAGATTACTTAAGCAATTAAAATATCAGACCAATATTTATTCAACAAATCCAATGATTGGTTATTCTATTAATATGTTAATATATATACATTATAGAAATAAGAAAAACTAATTCTATTCTAAAGAACTTCTTTTAGTAAAGGTAAATCGAACCATTGACTACACAACTAGTTTGAACTTGCACGGACGGGAAATAAATTCAACTTTTTAATACAATATCTTTGATAAAGATTCAATTCAGACATGTATCTTGAGGAGAATAAAGTTCACAATATTTATAGATGTTTTCTCTTCTACCATGTGGTTGTCCTAAGTCCTAACACACATGACTAAACCCTTCTTGTCTTTACGACCGATATTTGATGCATGGTTAGGAAAGGATCTCTCTTGTATGTACGAGAATGGAGCTACAGAACATACTATCTAGCCGACAAACTACTAAGGTAACTAACTCTAGCCACACATATACAATACACACTAATATGACCCCTCAAGGTTAACAAGGCACATCCACGTGAAGCTTGAAACGTAGAGTGTCAAAATGAGCACGAGGATAACCCTTTGGTCAAAAGATCCGCAAGCTGCAATGTAGTAGGCACATATCTAACCGATCTGATCCGAGTTAACACCATGTCTCGAATGAAATGTAAGTTTGGTCTCAATGGGTTCTGTGCGCTGATGGAACACCGGATTGAAAACTAGATAAGTGGCTCTAATATTGTCACACCAAAGAGTAGGTGGACAAGATAAAGAAACATGTAGCTCCTGTAATAAAGATGTAATCCAACGAATCTCAGTAGCAGTATGAGCAAGATCATGAAACTCAGCCTCTTTATTAGCTCGAGCAACAATGTGTTGTTTCGTAGAACTCCAACTGTCACACCCCAACCGATGGCGGAAACATCGGGGAATGGCACTGAGCGAAACAGATTGTCCAGAAATTTCTATAACATCTATCATTACCAATTAATTAAACATGTCCCATACCACATCTTAAAAGATAACATAATTATTACAGACAAGATCTAGTCAAATTGTTATGTTCCGACAACTCAGATTTAGTACATGCAATTGTTTATTGGTTTCTAGACTTGCCCTAGTGATGCGTGTGAAGTGTCGTTAGTTTTTAATGTATATGTTAAGCCCTTTTTAACACTTTTTAGCCAAGTTTTAAATTTATAAAACACGATATTTACTAACACTAAACACACATATGGGCAAGTGCACCCATCGTGAGCGTAGTATAGTGTTAGTAAGATACCGAGGTCGTCCAAGGACACAAGAGCTTTTAGTACCGGTTTATCCTCAACGTCTAATCAAATCAAAAGTTTAGAAAAATGTTTTAAACTAAGAAAATAAAAACTAACTAAAATGCTGAAAAATAAAAATAAAAGAAAAAACAGATAGACAAGATGAATCACTTGGCTCCGACTTGTGTTTAGTGTAACCTTTGATTATTTCCGCACTTTTGCACTATTTAAGAGATTATATTAGTTATTGTATTAGGCCCCTCTTTTGGAGGTGACGTTACCCTCAACCCAGTAGTTTGAGTCAGCAAGGATACAATCCTAAAGGGTCGGATTATTGAAAGATAATTAATTAAGTTATTAATGCATATTGTGGTGGTGGGTGGATGATGGTGTTATGGTGGTGGTGGGTGGTGGGTGAAGTGTGAGAGAGGTGGTGTGCCAAGGGATGGTTTGAGCTTGAGCCAAGCACTCCTATTTATAGGCTGAACAGAAGCTCAGGCACGGCCCCGTGTCCAGTGGGCACGGCCCCGTGTCCACATCCTTCTATGTCTTCATTAATTGCTCTTGTCTGTATTAGTTGACCACGGCCCCGTGTCCACTGGGCACGACCCCGTGTGCAGAAGCATATCTGTACTATCAAGATTTGCCTGGATTCTGTGAATCTTATAGTTGACCACGGCCCCGTGTCCGCTGAGCACGGCCCCGTGGTTGGCGATGGAAGCTTCTACAACTTTGTCTTTTATGCTGACACTTGGGCACGCCCCCGTGCTCATTGAGCACGGGGCGTGTTCAGCCTTCTGTTCTCTTGTTTTGCTTGTGAAGATGCTTTCGGGGAGGTCGGGCATGCCACGTTTGTTCCTTTTCTTGTATTCATGTTAGATTTAGCTGCCTTTTTGTTTCTTTTGTTAATTTGAGAACATTTATTCCTGAAAATACAAAAGAAAGACAAAAACACATTTTTTCCAACATTAGTACTAAAAAATGGTTAGTTTTATGCCACAATTGATGTAATTTATATGTTGCATTTTGCACACATCAATTACCCCCACACTTGAATCTTTGCTTGTCCTCAAGCAAAACTCTTTATAATGTGGCTTCACACTCCCAAATGGAATGGGTAGAGGAGAAGGTTTTTTTTTTTTTTTTGGCTTGTCGTAGAGTGTCGGGATTTCCAAGATTCTTTATTACGTTTTATTTTTATTTATTTACAATCCTATTCGTCATGATTTATTTAAAACTTTTCATAAGATAGATTACTTATTAGGGCATAACATGCCTCTTTAAAATTCCATTTATATACAAGTTCACATACCTCACGGGGGATCACTCAACACTCGGCCGAAAATGTATTTTAGTGAATCACTCGAGAGCGGCATGGAACTTACTCCTACCATAGGCTTGCCAAGAAATCAATCCTTTTCCTTTTTAACTATATACCTTTGTAAATATCAAGAGGACTTTTTGGGTGTAGGGTTAGACTTGGGTTAAAGGTAGGTGGTTGGGTTAGTGGTTAGTGAAAGGGCGAAAAGCGCAACAAGCGTCGGTTTTCGTAAGACTTTCTCTATTTTTCAACTTTTTATTTTGATGAAGCCATAATTCAAACAAAGTTATTTTTGATGAACTTGCTTGTTTATTTCTTTTGCTTCATCATCAACATTTTTTTTTTGAAAGTCATACGAAAAACCGAGCTTGTTACTAAAACAAAGGGTTAAAAATAAAAAGGTTTTGGTGGGTGAAAGGGTGTTTGGTTTGGGTTAAGAAATGAAAAGGTTTAGGCTCAAATGGGTTAACTAGGGGAATTTTGGGTAGGTGGTAAAAAAAATAATGGTGTAGAAATAAAAAGGGTTAGTCCTAATGCCTCCATCATTTACTTACTCGGGTTTAAGTTGGTAAGGACCGGGAATGTATCGTCGTGGCAAGTTCTAGAGTTGTAAGAACCAAGCGGCTATTCACACAAGAAACGAAAAATGAGCATTTAATTTAAAGATATGTATTTGTATGCTCAATAAAGGCTCAAAACTCACTTTTGTGGGAATTGGTTTTTATGTGATCAAGTATATATAATTAAATTTTAACTAAGCTTGTCATGCCTTTTCATAATTTTCTTATGTTGGTTCTTTTTATCACGACGCTATCGGTTGTAAATTTGTAAAAAATATAACCTTTTTAGAATTTTGAAATTCCCAAATTAAACCTAGACAAATAAAAAAAATGAAATTTTTTTGAAAAAATTTGGGGTGATTAGCGATTCCAATAGAGTTTTGTGTAAGGCTTGTTATTAGGACTTGCAAGATTCAAGGTTTTAGCATCCCCCCCACACTTAAATTACACATTGTCCTCAATGTGTCCCAAACATAAGTTTTTTAGGTTGATTGAATGTGTAAAAGGTGTGAAAAAGCAAAAATTTGTGTTACTGGGCGCCTGGACACGGCCCCGTGTTGTCCAGGCACGGCCCCGTGTTCAGGTGCCAGTAATAAAAGTTAAACAAAAGAAACAGAAGCCTGGACACGGGGGCATGTTGGGTGAACACGGCCCCGTGTCCAGTTTACCTGAACTAGGTAATTTCTGCAGACTGTGCAGCACGGGGTCGTGTTGGGCGGACACGGCCCGTGCTGAACTTGCTGTAATGAAGAAAGCTTGTCGGATGGCCCTGTTTTCCTGCATGGGGTGCTGGTTCAAGTTTCCCTTGTTTCCTTTGCCATCCTGAGTGTGTTTTATTTCTGAAAATTAAAACTAACTAGAAAACATAAAAATTAATCTAAACTAAATTAAGGATAGTTCCGCGGAATGCCTCCGTGGTGCGCCACGTTTATAAGGGTCCTTGGCTAGACCCAAAGCATGGTCATATGTCACCCAAGTGGGATGTTTTGCATCCCGTGCTACACCGTCGGAGAGCGTCATCCAAGCTTGAGTCTATGACCTTCATGTAGTTGATCGGGTCTTCCTCTTCTACTCTTTTCCCAACTCCAAACTTCACTTCCTCGTCCCCAAACTTCAATGTTAGTGTTCCGTTATTCATATCCACCACCGCTTGGGCGGTGGCTAGAAATGGCCTCCCGAGGATGAGAGGGACATCGGCATCCTCCTCCATGTCTAGGATGACAAAGTCGGCCGGGAAAACGAAATTGTCAACTTTGACCAATAGATTTTCGGCGACACCTTGTGGAAATTTGACGGATCTGTCGGCGAGTTGTATGCTCATCTTTGTAGGGCTCGTTGTTCCTTGGCCGAGTCGTTTGAACATTGATGCGGGCATGAGATTAATGTTAGCCCCAAGATCGGCTAGTGCATTACGAATGGGGGATTCCCCAATCGAGCACGGAATCGTGAAGTTTCCAGGATCAATTTCCTTTTGTGGGAGTTTGTTGAGTACTAGGGCGGAGCATTCTTCGCCTAAGTTAACTAATTGCAATGATTCAATTTTCCTTTTGTGAGTGAGGAAGTCCCTCATAAATTTTGCATTTTTAGGCATTTGGGTTAGGACCTCAATAAAAGGAATATTAACATGCAATTGTTTTAGTAAATTTTCGAACTTTGCGAATTGCTCATCGGTCTTTTGACGAATTAACCGTCCGGGGTATGGAAGCGGAGGAGTCTTGGTGGGCTCTTGATTTGGTGGAGAAGCCTTTTCTGGTTGGGGCGCGGGTTTTGTCGTGGTTTGGCTTCTTTCAGTTGGTGGTAATGGAGCCTCCTCGGGACCCACGGTTCGGTTTCTCAATGTGATGAGATGTACTTGTGCCTTTGGGTTGGTTTCGGTATTGCTAGGTAGCGCGCCTTGTGGTCTCTCGGAGAAATTTTGAGCTATTTGATTTAATTGTTTTTCAATGTTTTGAATGCTAGCTTGTTGATTTCTAAAATTCGATTCCAATTGCTGAAACCGATCCGAGTTTTTCTTTTCGGTGTCGGAGATGAGGTGAGATACAGTATCTTCAAGCCTTTCTCATCCACCTTGTTGTTGAGAGAAGTTTTGTGGTTGTTGGAAGTTAGTTCGTTGGTTACTACTATTGCCGGGATCTCTCCAACCAAGGTTAGGGTGGTTACGCCATCCTTGGTTGTAGGTACCCATTGGTGGACCCGACGGCCTAGGTCTATTATCAATGTAGTTTACCGTTTCCATTTTATCATCTAGTTCTTTCATACAACTCCAATTTTCATGTGGTCCACCACACCCCTCACAAGCCATAATCGAGGCCGTTTTTGCCATTTCTAACTTTTTGATTTTTGAAGAAAGGGCCTCGATTTGGGCTTGTAAAGAAGTGCTTTCATCAACCTTATGGGCGCCCGGGGCAATAGATTTATTACCTCGGGGAGTGTGCCACTGAAAATTGGTTTGAGCAATTTCCTCAATTTGATTATATATTTCATTTGGGCGACGATTACCTAGAAGTCCCCCGGAGCTAGAATCAAGTGTTTGTCTTGTGTGTGGCAACAACCCATTGTAGAAAGTGGATACTTGTTGCCATACCACAAGACCGTGATGAGAACACTTTCTTAGTAGCTCCTTGAACCTTTCCCAAGTTTCATATAAGGATTCCCCATCCTCTTGAGAATAAGTATTAATTTCATTTATTAATTTAGCCCTTTTAGCAGGAGGGAAATACTTATATAGAAACTTTTGGGCCAGTTCATCCCAGGTGTTTACCGAGCCAACTGGGAGGGTGTTAAGCCAAGCCTTAACTCGGTCTTTTAGTGAAAATGGAAACATTCGAAGGCGGATGGCGTCGTTTGATGCTCCATTGATCCGAAAGGTATCACATATTTCTAAGAAATTAGTAATATGTAGATGGGGATCCTCGTCCGCAAGCCCATGAAAGGTTGCGGAGTTTTGAAGCATTTGTATCAAATGCGGTCGAAGTTCGAAGTTATTGGCTTCGACATTCGGTGCATTGATAGTGGCGCCGAGATTACCTACAGTGGGTCGTAGGTAATCCATGAGGGTACGTTGGTCCGCCATTGGAGGTGGGTCCCCCGAAACTTTCTCTTGGTTTTTAGCTTTAAGTCTTTTTCTGAGAAAGCGATCGGGTTCTTCTAGAGGTTCTTTTATGTCTCTACTAGAACTGAAGCTCATGCACTACGTAGGAAATTCAAATGTGGCGTCTGGGTTCCAAGTCCTGCAATAAAAACAGAAAAGAACGTTGGTCAGAAGGTTCACCACGGCCCCGTGTTTAGTGAACACGGCCCGTGGTCAGAGATACAGTGATTGTTTTCCGGATCCCTGTTACTGGGGAGTTGGACACGGCCCGGTGTTCCACCGACACGGCCCCGTGCTCAGCTCTCTGTAACTCGGAAAATAAAAACTGCCAGTAACAATGCTGGGCACGGCCCGTGTCCGACCAGGCACGGCCCGTGCTGAGCTCTGCAGAAGCTGAAAAACTAAGAAAAATCCTAAAAAAATATAGAAAAATAAGAAAAAACGATTAGGCCGTTGATTCCTAACTTTCTTAAAATCCTTGTGTCCCCGGCAACGGCGCCAAAAACTTGATGCGTGTGAAGTGTCCTTAGTTTTTAATGTATATGTTAAGCCCTTTTTAACACTTTTTAGCCAAGTTTTAAATTTATAAAACACGATATTTACTAACACTAAACACAGATATGGGCAAGTGCACCCATCGTGAGCGTAGTATAGTGTTGGTAAGATACCGAGGTCGTCCAAGGACACAAGAGCTTTTAGTACCGGTTTATCCTCAACGTCTAATCAAATCAAAAGTTTAGAAAAATGTTTTAAACTAAGAAAATAAAAACTAACTAAAATTCTGAAAAATAAAAATAAAAGAAAAAACAGATAGACAAGATGAATCACTTGGCTCCGACTCGTGTTTAGTGTAACCTTTGATTATTTCCGCACTTTTGCACTATTTAAGAGATTATCTTAGTTATTGTAGTAGGCCCCTCTTTTGGAGGTGACGTTACCCTCAACCCAGTAGTTTGAGTCAGCAAGGATACAATCCTAAAGGGTCGGATTATTGAAAGATAATTAATTAAGTTACTAATGCATTTTGTGGTAGGCCCCTCTTTTGAAGGCGACGTTACCCTCGGCTAAGTAGTCTGAGTCAGCAGGGATACAGTCCTAAGTAGCCGGGTTAAAGTTTTAATAGTAGTTTAACTTATGAGGGGATCAAAGAGTTTAGACCCCCGCCATCCAATACCGTTAAGTATTGAAGGAGGTCCTACTAAATTTGACCCAGGTCCTTTGCAGGATCTATACACTGAACAATGGCAAGACTCTTACCAAACCGTTCCCTTAACCCCCGACCAGGTAGCCAACATACCTCCATATAGACCGTGGAGATACGAATGGTGAAAATCTTTTATTTTATATAGACAGTAAAATAATGCCAAGACACCACGGACAAACGATAAGGAAGAATCACCTTCAACATAAGAAACAAGTTATTAAAGTCATTAATACATAACCAATTAAAAAGTGCGAAAAGATTAAAAATAAAAAGTATTACACTAGACACTTTGTCTTCACCAAGTGATGTAAGAGACTTAGGCAAACATGGCCTTGATTGTCAAGAACTCTTACGATCAATCTTGGATCCCGAGACGACTCACACACTCTATGATGGACAATGGATGATGGTGGTGGATGATGGTGTTATGGTGGTGGTGGGTGGTGGGTGAAGTGTGAGAGAGGTGGTGTGCCAAGGGATGGTTTGAGCTTGAGCCAAGCACTCCTATTTATAGGCAGAACAGAAGCTTGGGCACGGCCCCGTGTCCAATGGGCATGGCCCCGTGTCCACATCCTTCTCTTTCTTCAATAATTGTTCTTGTCTGTATTAGTTGACCACGGCCCCGTGCCCGCTGGGCACGACCCCGTGTGCTGAAGCATATCTGTACTATCAGGATTTGCCTGGATTCTGCGAATCTTATAGTTGACCACGGCCCCGTGTCCGCTGAGCACGGCCTCGTGGTGGGAGATGGAAGCTTCTACAACTTTGTCTTTTATGCTGACACTTGGGCACGCCCCTGTGCTCATTGAGCACGGGGCGTGTTCAGCCTTCTTTTCTCTTGTTTTGCTTGGGAAGATGCTTTCGGGGAGGTCGGGCATGCCATGTTTGTTCCTTTTCTTGTATTTATGTTAGATTTAGCTGCCTTTTTGCTTCTTTTGTTAATTTGAGCTCATTTAATCCTGAAAATACAAAAGGAAGACAAAAACACACTTTTTCCAACATTAGTACTAAAAAAGGGTTAGTTTTATGCCACAATTGCCGTAATTTATATGTTGCATTTTTCACACATCACCTAGCCTCAATTTCATCACCGCAAAACAAAGCATCCTAGTAACTTAAGCACTTGTCACATACGTTAAAGTAAAATTCTATACACATAGTGTAAAGGTGAGCATACAAGTTTGATAATAGCATATAGAGTTCGAAAGCGTTACGCATAACCAACACGTACACAGAGTGAAATGAGGCATGTTAGTTAGTGACATGAACTTATCGATATCAATGACTACAGGTTGACTGCCCAAGGCAGGTCGCGATACATACTCACCACTGTGAGCCATGTAGGTAATTGTCCCTAACAACCCCCGAGTGAACGGGTGCTGATTCGAAACTAATAGTACTACCCTTGCTAAGGCAGGTAGACAACATTCCATGTGTAAACATAACAAACAAGCACTCATTTAGTCATGTATACATGCGATAGCGGTTAGCGTTTAAAGTATTGCGTAGTGTGTTCGATGTGATTTTGTATAAGTAACGTATGTAACACCTAAAAGTGCGTAAAGCAAAAAGGGATCGAGTATACTCACAGCGATTGGTGGATTGAAGGGAGCGCTAGAGAGTAGGGTTAGCCTGAACAGATTGATAGTATAACGATAAGCGATGCGTAAAACGATACAGAGTACAAGTAGGTAGGACAGCAGTTCGATCGGATGGTAGTCCGATCGGACAGCCGATCGTTCGGTTGACAGTCCGCTCGGATGGTCATCCGGTCGGGTGACCTTTCGAGTGGATTGTTACTTCCTATAGGAAGGATGTGTTTGTGTATGATGGCTTGACTTTTGAAGTTTTCTTTGTAGCATTTTGAAAACATTGAAGTATCTCTACCTTTCAGGTCGGTCGATCGAACGACCGTTCGATCGGGCGACAATCCGATAGGTTGGGCACTTCAGCGAGAACAAGTTCACAGCAGGTTGTCACTCGATCGGACGGTTGTTCGATCGGGTGGTATCCTTTGTGCATTAAACATGTTGAAAAATTGTTTAAGTGTCGAAGTTAAATGTCTCATGATTCGAATGGTAGTTCGATCGGATGGTAGTCCGTTCGGACAACAATTCGTTTAACATTCAGACTTCAAATGTTGGCAAAAATAGTTAAGTGTGAGACCCAAGGTGCAAGTCGATCGGTTGACAACCCGTTCGGATGCCAGTTCGATCGGACGGTAGTCCGATCGGACGGCATTTCGTCCGGGTCGTTCCGTTCATCTTACACTTGGTTGTTGTGATAATTTGTCGTTTTCTCGAGATGTTTTGATAACGCATTAGACAACAGAAACCTCGTTACGACTTGGTAACCTGATCGGACAGGAATCACCCAAATCCGGCTGGTTAATTGTTTGAGACGGTGTTCCATGTTTAACCCGAAATCGGTAATCTCGTGGATAGAATCCAGATCTTGGACCACACAACCACAAGAATGAGTAGGAAGTCGGTGCAAGCTCCGATTCTATCGGTTTTAAGTGCATTGAGTGGAAAAGAGTTGAAAGAAAGTTGGAAAACCTTCTCTCAATCCTTTTCACCGTGAATATGTTTAGATCTATGAAAGATCTTTGTTTGTTTATGTGGAAATCGGTTAGATCCAAGTTGTTCTTGTTGGATTGAGGCCAAAACATGAAGTTCTTCAAGAACACATGATGACGTCATCCTAGAACACCTTGAATCTTGGTGATTTCACGGTTAAAAGTTATGATTTAAAAGATAGAAAGGTGTAGGAGTGCTTGTAGATTAAGGAAGTACAAGATTTAGGACGAGATCTTACCGGAATTGCGAGAAATCAGAGAAAAAGCAAGGTTAGAGCGCTGGTCGGACGTCAGTTGCCAAAAGTGGAAAGTATGATGGTGACAAGGGGTATTTATAGAGTTACCCGAAGTAGAAAGGAGCTGGACGATCGGCTGGTCATCTGATCGATCAGTTGCATGGTTCGAGTGTTTGGTGCGACGGGTTTGGCCATTTTGATTGCGATTGCGAGCATTTTGATGCTATATAATTTCCTAGTCAAATTACTTTTAATCCCAACTACTATATCAACATACAAGCATCTATACTTCATATTCGTTTAGCGTTTGCGATTCGATTGCGATTGAGTTCGATTGCGTTTCGATTGATCACCACAACACAACATAAATAAACATGCACAAGTAACACATAAGGCACACACACGTATAACAATAACAAAAATGCGTAGTTCGAGTTGCGAGTGCGATTGCGATAGCGATACAACGATTAAACATGCGATAAATAGCTATCAATATGCGATTATTAATAGATACTCCACATAATACAATCAACGTGATAATAAAATAGACTAAATTCAAGTCAAGGAAGTCAAAACAGGAATTGAGCAAGGAGAGACAGATCGCAATTAGCAATCTTTTCTTCCTTTGCTTCAATCTTGACTTTGATTTTGACTTTCGAAAACACGGGGTGTTACAGCCTCCCCTAGTTGAGGGAATTTCGTCCCGAAATTAGGCCGAAGCCGTAACAAACAACTGCGGGTACTTCGCCTTCAAGTCGCTTTCGAGTTCCCAAGTGAACTCCGCGCCTCGTTTGCCTTCCCAACGGACTTTCACAATAGGAATGCGCGAGCGTCTGAGCTGCTTGGTTTGGCGATCCATGATTTCGACAGGCTTCTCCACAAAGTGTAGTGTTTCGTTTACTTGGAGGTCATCGAGAGGTACAATTAAATCATGCTCAGCTAGGCACTTTCGGAGGTTTGACACATGGAAAGTCGGGAGGACATTACTAAGTTCCTCCGGTAGTTCGAGTCTGTAGGCGACTTTTCCGATCCTTTCCAGAATCTTAAAAGGTCTAACATATCAAGGCGCTAATTTCCCTTTCTTGTCGAATCTGACCACACCCTTCCAAGGCAATACCTTTAGGAGTACGTAGTCGCCAACGTCAAATTCAAGGGGCTTGTGTCGTCTATCGGCGTAACTTTTCTGTCGAGTTCGAGCTTTCAACAAGTTATCTCGGATTTGGAGGACTTTGTCAGTCGTTTCTTGCAATAGCTCAGGACCGGTTAATTGCGAGTGACCGATCTCGTGCCATACAATAGGCGATCGACATTTTCTTCCGTATAAAGCCTCGAATGGTGCCATTTGAATGCTGGAATGATAACTGTTGTTATACGAGAATTTGACTAACGGCAGGTAAGCATCCCAATTACCACCGAAATCTATGACACACGAACGGAGCATGTCTTCAAGAGAACGGATCGTTCTTTCAGTCTAACCGTCGGTTTGAGGGTGGAATGCGGTACTTAGATTAAGCATTATACCGAGAGCAGCTTGAAACGTTTCCTACAGTCACGAGGTAAATCGAGCATCACGGTCAGAGATGATGTCGCGAGGCGTCCCACGTCGACAAATGATCTCGTTGGTGTAGATTCGGGCTAATCGTTCTACGTTGTAGTCTTCTCGTATTGGTAAAAAGTGAGTTGATTTGGTCAAACGGTCAACAACAACCCAGATGATGTCGTGACCTGATGGCGTGCACGGGAGCTTGGTTATGAAGTACATAGCTATACTCTCCCACATCCACATAGAGATCGGTGGTTGTTCGAGTAAGCCAGAGGGCCTTTGGTGTTCAGCCTTGACCTTTGAGCAAGTCAGGCACTTTCCAACGTAGAGGGCGATATCTCTTTTCATGCCAGGCCACCAGTACTTGTAGGGAAGGTCCTGGTACATTTTGTCGGCACCGGGATGAATAGAATACCAAGATTTGTGGGCTTCGTCCATTAGAGTCTACGCAAATTGGTCCGTTTAGGGATCCAAATTCTGTCCAGAAAGTGGAATATCCCATTCGACTTGTTCACAAGCTGGGCTCCATCGTGGTAGATTCTTTCCTTCTTCAAAGTGTGTTCATTAAAACAGGCATGCTAGGCTTCACGGATGAGGGTTTCTAGGTCGAATTGGGCTTGGACATCACGAATGCTGTGCAGGTAGCTCCGTCTGCTGAGTGCGTCGGCAACGACATTTGCTTTTCCCAGGTGATAACGAATCTCACAGTCGTAATCGTTGAGAAGTTCTACCAATCGGCGTTGACGCATATTAAGTTCTTTCTGATCAAAGATATGTTGTAGGCTCCTATGATCGGTGAAGATCGTACACTTGGTACCATATAGGTAGTGTCGCCAATTCTTTAACGCAAAAACAACCGCGCCTAGCTCGAGATCATGGGTTGTATAGTTCTTCTCGTGGATTTTGAGCTGACGAGATGCGTAATCTATAACCTTGTCCCGTTGCATGAGAACACAACCAAGACCAAGGTTGGAAGCATCACAATAGACAATGAGGTCGTCTTTTCCATCGGGTAGAGTGAGAACAGGAGCATTGCAAAGCATGTGCTTGAGAATTTGGAAGGCAGACTCTTGTTCGGTTCCCCAAACAAAAGGCTTGTCTTTATGGGTGAGAGCGGTAAGCGGCACAGCGATTTTTGAGAATCCTTCGATAAATCATCGATAATAGCCCACTAGTCCGAGAAAAGAACAAACTTCAGACGGGTTCTTAGGTGTAATCCAATTCTTAACGGCTTCAATCTTCGCGAGATCGACGTGAATACCTTGACTATTTACGATGTGACCCAGAAACTGAACCTCCTCTAACCAAAATTCACACTTGGAGAACTTGGCATAGAGTCGATTCCCCTGGAGTAGCTCGAGAACCAAACGTAGATGTTGCGTGTGTTCGGCCTTCGACTTGGAATAGATCAAGACATCGTCCATGAACACGATGACGAAACGGTCGAGATATGGTTTACACACGCGATTCATCAGATCCATGAAAACCGCGGGTGCGTTGGTTAGACCGAAAGGCATAAGTTGTCGTATCGAGTGCGAAAAGCGGTTTTGGGTATATCCTCCTCTTGAATGCGTAGCTGGTGATAGCCTGAGCGTAGATCGATCTTCGAGAAACACGTAGCTGATTAAACAAATCATCAATGCGAGGCAGGGGATAGCGGTTCTTGATTGTTAGCTTATTCAATTCCCGGTAGTCGATGCACATCCTGAACGATCCATCCTTCTTTTTGACTAAGAGGAGTGGCGCGCCCCAAGGAGAGGTGCTCGGGCGAATGAAGACTTTCTCAAGTAATTCCTGGAGCTCATTAGAGAGTTCACGCATTTCGGATGGTGCGAGTCGGTAAGGAGCTTTGGCAACAGGGTTGGCTCCAGGAATGAGGTTGATACGAAAGTCAATATCACGACTGGGCGGTAGTCCGGGAAGATCCTCAGGAAAAACGTTAGGAAATTCTTGAACCACAGGAACGTCGTTTACTCCAGACCTACCTTTCTTTTCCTTCTCCGCTACTACAATGTTAGCCAAGAAAGCTCTGCATTCCTTGCGGAGATACTTGCTAGCTTGGACACGTGACATGAGCTTGAGACCTTTCGATGTAGTTTCGCCATAAATACACAATAAATCACCATTCACGAGCGAGAATCGAATCATCTTATCGAAGCACACAACTTCAGCATGGTTTTCGCGAAGAAAGTCCATGCCTACTACGATGTCAAAACTTCCGAGTTGCATTGGAATAAGGTCGATTGGGAAGATGTGATTATTGAGCTCAAGAGTACAATCACGAAGAACAAAATTAACGGTGACAGTTCTTCTGGTAGCGACTTCAACATCGAACGTCGAGGGGAGATGGGAGCGTTTACGACTAAGGAGCTTCTCGAATTCAAACGACACAAAGCAGTTATCGGCTCCAGTATCAAACAAACATGAAGCCTAAATACCATTCACAAGGAATGTACCATTGAACACGTTGTTGTCAGCCTGGGCTTGGCGCACATTGATGTTGAACGTTCTGGCGCGTGCGGCTTATTGCTGCTGCTGAGGCTATTGCTGCTGGTGAGGTTGCTGCTGCTGGGGCTCTTGTTTCACAACCATGTTCGGGCACATGTTCGCAAAGTGGTTGGGATCACCACATGCGAAGCAGACTCGGGCGTTGACCGCGGGTGCCTGAGCCGCTTTTTGGCCTTGTGGGGCTGGGAGCAGAGCTTGATGAGCAGTGGCTTGAGCTGGCGCTTGACGGGGACCAGTACGGCAGTTAGCAGTGAAGTGGTCGTACATGTTGCAGTGAGCGCAGAAACGGCCGGCGAGACCTACCGGGTGATGATAAGTGCATGTTGGGCAGGCAGGGTGAGGGCATGTGTATGCACGCTTTGCAGTGGTGCTGGGCGATGGTGAGACTGTTGCTGAGCCAGTACGGCTTGAAGTGGAGCAGCAGTGGTGGTGGCAGTACAGTTCTTATTGTTGGAGCTGCTGTTGTTGTTCTTCTTTTTGCGGCGTGAGGATTTTGACGATTGAGCGGCGACGGTTTCAGCGGTTGGTGCGGTGGTGACTTGATGCAGGTTCTTCGAAGTTTTATCCCAAAAACCAGCTTTTACCCGCTTGTCATTGATTTCGGCGGAAAGCAGGTAGGCTTCTTTGATCGTTGCAGTCTTTGCGGCATGCACAAAATCCGCAACGCAGTCGGGTAGAGCTCAAATGTACTTCTTGAGTGCCATGTTGGGCGTTTTCACTTGATCCGGACAGATGATGCTGAGTTGCTTAAAGCGAGCAGTCAGGGCAGCGTTGTCACCTTCTTTCTGCTGAATGTGCCAGTACTCGTCCTCCAGCTTCTGGCGCTCATGGGGAGGGCAGAACTCTTCGAGCATAACGTTCTTCAACTCGTCCCATGAGAGACCATAGGCTGCATCATTTCCACGCTTGTTCCTTTCGGCCGTCCACCAGTCTAGAGCGCGGGACTGGAAGACGCCGGTTGCGTTCAGCGTGCGGAGATTATCAGGACATCCGCTCTGTCGCAGAGTGACTTTGATTGAGTCAAACCATTGAAACAAAGTTGTAGGGCCTTCTTCGTCGGTGAACTCTTTCGGTCCACATGCCTTGAACTGTTTGAACCTGAAAGCAGCTTTGGGAGTTTCAGTTCTGGATTCCTCAGACGATTTGCTCATGTTTTTGTACAATTCACTGACGACTTAGGGTACAACCTTTGCCATTTGCTTAGTGATCATGGCAGCAAGGCGTTTGTTTGCTTGCTTTCGGCGGGCGTCTCGGGTAGCGCGAGATCCAGATGACGACATTGTCTGCAACAGACATCGTCACAGGACTCAACATGACATATTCAAATCTCACCTCACACGTCTAATACTCACTAAAGCTCAGGAACACAATGAAACATGTATCACATAAACACGTAGGTACATAATCACTGATTCACATAAGCACATAAGCACATAAGACACAGAAACACATAAGCACATAAGCACGTAAGAGACAGAAACACAGAAGCATATAAGCGTGTAACTTGTCTAGATGCACACAGAGGCGGTCAGAATACAAAAACCTATCATTCAAAGTCTGCGAGTGTTCGAATATAGCGATTGCGAATAATGTAGCGAGTAGCATAGCGTAAGCGTGCAGTATAGTAAATAGCGTGGCGTAAAGTCGTCCCATGAATGGTAACGATTTGTTAGTGTATTGAGATAGAAATGCAGTGCGGGTCATGTGTGTCGATCAAAGTGAAAGCAAAAATCGAATAAATCTCCATAATTAAAACACATAAACAGGTAAATACACATACAAACACATAAAATCGTCGAATCATCAGAGTCAGCAGTTGCGGGCTCAGAATCGAAACACATAAAAATCGAGAATTAGATTGTCTGCGGCTATTAGACATTGACTATCCAAAGTGATTCGACTATTCTCAAGGACTTGTTGTACACACTTTGACCTCTAGGATTGTGCTTTCGCCTCGAATCTTGGGCTTGGTACGCATCCTTTCAGTCATATTGTGACTTCGTGTCGTTGGAGTCCGTCGAGACTTTGGTGAGAGTTTTGTAAAAACCAAGTAAAGGTCGGAACAAGTCGTCAAGGTTAGGGTTTCACCCCTGGCTTAACAACTTCGTTCCTATTTTGATGAAATAAAAGAGAATTGTGCGTTAAAGTATGGATTTCACTCCTGATTCAACGCAAATTCTCGTGTTTATAGATAAAAATGTGGGTTGATCAAGCACTGTAGCCGAGAGTTTGCAATTTTCACACCTAATCTCGATGTAATCGCCTATTCATAATTGAAAATTCGAGTGCAGCGATAGTGTAGCATAGGTGAGAGTAGCGAGAAATAGCAAGTGAGCTTGTACAAAACCCTTACACGATATGTACAAGTTGGTCTGTTGGTACCTAACTATAGACTAGGTCTCTAAGACATCGACCCGGACTAGGTCGAGTCTTTCCTAATTCCCTATAGTTATGGCTCTAATACCAATCTGTCACACCCCAACCGATGGCGGAAACATCAGGGCATGGCACTGAGCGAAACAGATTGTCCAGAAGTTTCCATAACAACTATCATTACCAATTAATTAAAAAACATGTCCCATACCACGTCTTAAAAGATAACATAATTATTACAGACAAGATCTAGTCAAATTGTTCTGTTCCGACAACTTAGATTTATTACAGGCAATTGTTATTGGTTTCTAGACTTGCCCTAGCCTCAATTTCATCACCGCAAAACAAAGCATCCTAGAAACTTAAGCACCTGTCACATACGTTAAAGTAAAAGTCAATACACATAGTGTAAAGGTGAGTATTCAAGTTTGATAATAGCATATAGAGTTTGAAAGCGTTACGCATAACCAGCATGTACACAGAGTGAAATGAGGCATGTTAGTAATCGACATGAACCTATCGATACCAATGACTGCGGGTTGACTGCCCAAGGCAGTTCGCGATACATACTCACCACTGTGAGCCATGTAGGTAATTGTCCCTAACAACCCCCGAGTGAACGGGTGCTGAGTCCAAACTAATAGTACTACCGTTGCTAAGGCAGGTAGACAACATTCCATGTGTAAACATAACAAACAAGCAATCATTTAGTCACGTATACATGCGATAGCGGTTAACGTTTAAAGTATTGCGTAGTGTGTTCGATGTGATTTTGAATAAGTAACGTATGTAACACCCAAAAGTGCGTAAAGAAAAAAGGGATCGAGTATACTCACAGCGATTGGTGGATTGGAGGGAGCGCTAGAGAGTAGGGTTAGCCTGAACATATTGATAGTATAACGATAAGCGGCGCGTAAAACAATAAAGAGTGCAAGTGGGTAGGACAGCAGTTCGATCGGATGGTAGTCCAATCGGACAGCCGATCGTTTGGTTGACAGTCCGCTCGGATGGTCTTCCGGTCGGGTGACCTTTCGAGTGGATTGTTACTTCCTTTAGGAAGGATGTGTTTGTGTATGATGGCTTGAATTTTGAAGTTTTCGTTGTAGCATTTTGAAAACATTGAAGTATCTCTGCCTTTCAGGTTGGTCGATCGAACTACCGTTCGATCGGGCGACAATCCGATAGGTTGGGCACTTCAGCGAGAACAAGTTCACAGCAGGTTGTCACTTGATCGGACGGTTGTTCGATCGGGTGGCATCCCTTGTGCATTGAACATGTTGAAAAATTGTTTAAGTGTCGAAGTTAAATGTCTCATGATTCGAATGGTAGTTCGATCGGATGGTAGTTCGTTCGAACAACAATTCGTTCAACATTCAGACTTCAAATGTTGGTAAAAATAGTTAAGTGTGGGACCCAAGGTGCAAGTCGATCGGTTGACAACCCGTTCGGATGCCTGTTCGATCGGACGGTAGTCCGATCGGACAACATTTCGTCCTGGTCGTTCCATTCGTCTTACACTTGGTTGTTGTGATAGTTTGTCGTTTTCTCGAGATGTTTTGATAATGCATTATACAACAGAAACCTCATCACGACTTGGTAACCTGATCGGACAGGAATCGCCCAAATTCGGTGTGTTAACTGTTCAAGACGGTGTTCCATGTTTAACCCGAAATCGGTAATCTCATGGATAGAATCCAGATCTTGGACCACACAACCACAGGAATGAGTAGGAAGTCGGTGCAAGCTCCGATTCTATTGGTTTTGAGTGCATTGAGTGTAAAAGAGTTGAAAGAAAGTTGGAAAACCTTCTCTCAATCCTTTTCACCGTGAATATGTTTAGATCTATGAAAGATCTTTGTTTGTTTATGTGTTCGGTTAGATCCAAGTTGTTCTTGGTGGATTGAGGCCAAAACATGAAGTTCTTCAAGAACACATGATGACGTCATCCTAGAACACCTTGACTCTTGGTGATTTCACGGTAAAAAGTTATGATTTAAAAGATAGAATGGTGTAGGAGTGCATGTAGATTAAGGAAGTACAAGATTTTGGACGAGATCTTACCGGAATTGCGAGAAATCGGAGAAAAAGCAAGGTTAGAGCGCTGGTCGAACGTCAGTTGCCAAAAGTGGAAAGTATGATGGCGACAAGGGGTATTTATAGGGTTACCCGAAGTGGAAAGGAGTTGGTCGATCGGGTGGCAGCCTGGTCGAACAGCTGGTTGATCGGCTGGTCATCTGATCGATCAGTCGCCTGGTTCGAGTGTTCGGTGCGACGGGTTTGGCCATTTCGATTGCGATTACGAGCATTTTGATGCTATAGAATTTCCTAGTCAAATTACTTTTAATCCCAACTACTATATCAACATACAAGCATCTATATTTCATATTCGTTTAGCGTTTGCGATTCGATTGCGATTGAGTTCGAATGCGTTTCGATTGATCACCACAACACAACATAAATAAACATGCACAAGTAACACATAAGGCACACACACGTATAACAATAACCAAAATGCGTAGTTCGAGTTGCGAGTGCGATTTCTATAGCGATACAGCGACTAAACATGCGATAAATAGCGATCAATATGTGATTATTAATAGATACTCCACATAATACAATCAACGCGATAATAAAATAGACTAAATTCAAGTCAAGGAAGTCAAAACAAGAATTGAGCAAGGAGAGACAGATCGCAATTAGCAATCTTTTCTTCCTTTAACTTCAATCTTGACTTTGATTTTGACTTTCGAAAACACGGGGTGTTACACCAACTGATAAGGTTGGGCCCAAAAAAACACAATAACCAGTGGTTAAACATCGATCATCTGGGCATCCAACCCAATCAGAATAAGCATGCAAATCAGTACAATCCGATTGACGAATACATAATCCATGTGATATGGTACCCTTAAGATATCGTAGAATGCGTTTGATTGCAACCTAGTGACAATCAGTAGGTGTCACAAGAAACTTAGACACCTTACTGATCGCGTAAGCAATCTCTGGGAGAGTCCAGACAAAATACTGCAAAGCTCCAATTGTGCTCTGATATACGGTGGGATTCGTCATAGGAACACCAGAATGACAAGAGATCTGACTACCCGAAGAAACTGGAGTAGTCAACGGGCAACACTCAGCAAGAAGTGTTGTAGTAAATCACATAAATAACGATGATGTAATAAATGAAAAGTATCCTCAGAAAAGGCAACATGAACACCTAAGAAGTATGATAAATCACCCAGATCCTTGAGTGCAAACTGGGAGTGTAAACACTTAATCAATCTAAGAAAAAAACGGAAGAGCTCCTAGTGATGATAATATCATCCACATATACCAACACATAACACATAACAATATCTCTGTTGTAGACAAACAATGATGTATTAGATAAACATTGCGAAAATCCACTAGAAATAAGAGCAGATGATAGCTTGGAAAACTAGGCACGAGATGCTTGCTTCAGGCCATAAAGAGCCTTATGCGGTATACAAACACAATGTAGTCCAGATTAGTCAACAAAGCCTGGGGACTTAGACATGTACACAATCTCTAGGAGATCACTATGAAGATAGACTAGAATTCATTTAGACTTAAACTAAAATATCATTTGATTGGGCAGCTAGATCATGTGGGCTACACATTGGACCAAAAAGTCGGTGTAGAGAGAATTTTGACGGAAGGTGGATTACAACGCATGGAACGTGAAACGAAAATTGTTTTGGTTTGGGGTCGCCTTCAGTTTGGGTGTTCGTGTACGCCACTTTCTTACGACATAATTATTCTTGGAATCACACGTAGAAAAAGGCATGACAACAAGGCACGGTTTACGTGATCAGAAAATAACAAGATGAGGAATCAAGATACAATGACAACCATGAGCGGCTAAACTTTTCATGACTTCCTGTAGTTAAACAGTTGTTAGGTTTGCACTAGAATTTAGTTTTTATTATATTGTGACCTGATACATCTTGACCACTTGTGTTAGATTGATTTTAAATGTTTGTTTATGTTTGAGTTACTTATCTCTTATCAAATGTATTTGTGATTTCTTGTATCGTTAGCGGGTTGGTAATTAGGTGGTAGTTGATATATTTAAGTGGGCAATTGGATTGTTACGGTTAGTATTAAAAGTGTCTCTATTTGTTATTTCAACTAAGTAGTATTCTAAGGTCATGTCTATGTGGTGTTCGTGTAATTAAACTGAGTTTTTTTTTTGTATACCTATAACTTGAATTCCAGAGGGGGTTACTTTTCTTAAATCTAATAACACTTATCTAAATTAATTTTCTAGTTTCTTTCAAATCAACAAACCCCTAATTTAGTTCGATACTTAAATTAAATAGTTAAATAGTTAAACACTGACCACAAATTCTCTGTGGATAAGACCTTACTTACCGATACTATTTAAACTATTTAAGTTACAAAATACACCTTTTATTAGCCCACGACAACTACATCAAAATGGCACCGTTGCCGAGGAATCTATGCGGTTAGTGTTAGTTTAGAGTAGTTGTCTTTGCCTGTTTTCTAGAAAAAACATAAAAACCTAAAACAATTTCTTTTTGTTTTTTTCTTGCTTAGTTCACTGCTACACGTAGTTTCCTTTTTTGTGCATGTGATTTCTTTGTTGCATGCATACCATGTTTTCAAGAAGGTCATCACCGCTTCTTTTGAATCTAGGGATTGAAAGAACTGTCAAACAAACTCGTGTTCTTCTTCATTCAGCAGTCAAAGCAAAATCACAATCATCAAGCATGAATCCAACTGCCACCATAATAAAACCCACTATCTGCAATGCCACCTCCACCCTTCCAAAATCAACCAAACCATCAACATCAACCACCACCACCACAACGTAACTCAAATGTCTGACAAGCACCACCGCAGCAGGGTGTGTTCCAAGTGATCGGTGAGGCATTAGAATACCCACACATGGACTACCTGCTAGAAAACCAACCACTACCATAGTCCAATCCATTGTAGGCTGTTCATAGAGCTAACTGAGAGCTACACCTGCACCGTGCGGGTGATTTGTTCGACCACAGAAACAACCAGGCTAGAGTTGAAGATTGAGATGATAGTAGATACATTGACGGGTACAGTGATGATAAAGGTTGGGATGATGATAAGGGATATATGGGGAACCAATGGAATCAGTTTAATCCGATAGGGCATAAGAATCAACAAGGATTTCAGTTGATAAATCAGCATGGAGGAAATGGATATAAAACCCCACCATAGGCAAACATGGCACCGATTATGCCTCCTTAGAGGTCAAGGGGTCCTAGATTCCCTAATCCACACATTAGGGGGTAGAGAGACATTTCCAACCTTATATAGTAGCACACTCTTTCCCCATAGTGATGCTGGTAGTCAATGGTGATCGGTCGTTTGTTGTTAATATATATATTCGTGTATGAATGGGAATAGCCCTTCATATGTCTTCGTTCCTCACACGAGTGTAAACGGGCCTAGCCCTTATGCATCTTCGTGTCTCGCACAAGTGTGAATAGGCCTAGCCCTTATGTGTCTTCGTGCCTCGCACGAGTGTTTCGTCGTTATGAGTTATATATATATACTTCTAATATACATATTCGTGGGTTATGAACATTCGTTGTCTTGTACATGTATATTTGTTCCTTTATGTATATATTTGTTCTTAAATATATATGTATATCTTAGTTACATATTTTTGTTAAAAATAAATATTTTTAACATTGAACTTGTGTATGTACATGTATGACGTTCTTTTGTATGTGTATATCTCGTCTAGTGTACTTGTGCATTTATACATATACCATGTATGTATACTTCACTTGTATACTCTTGATGTAGGTATTTGTACGTATATGTTTACATGTATCTTACATGTAATCCTTGTATTTTACTAAGTGTCTTGGTATACGTATTTATACGTATAAGTATACTTATATAGTTGTATTCTTGCACTTAGTAATTTATATAACTTTCTGTAAGTTTGTGTGTGTGTGTGTATATTATATATATATATATATATATATATATTTCTCATCGATAAAATGCATATGTTTTGTGTCGGTAAAATATATAGTGCTATCAACTAATACCCTGTTTGCTAAACCCGACAACTAATAGGTATAATGTGTAGGGACTTTCAGATATATTTTCATTTAGTATGCTAAAGAGATGAAATGTAAACTACGGTATTTAATTAGTAGTATTCCAATCCAGGAATATAAGGTGGTCCCAATTCTAGGGATAGTGTAGTTCCAAAACCCGGGAATGCATGCTTTTAGTAAATGTGTGATCTCACCTTAGATTAGCTCGGCAGATTAAGGGTATGCGAGCTAGGATGGTCAACCACATCCTATTATGATTACCGAGAATATTAGGGGGTGTTTAGGTAATTCACACAAGTCCTACACGTATCTAGCAAATAGCACACGTACAACAAGTTGTCACAACATATTTTACCGTGTGGTTTTCATACACATGTTTATAATATAACTTATGACATGAAATACATTAATTATACAACCACTAAGCAAGTACGGACACCAAAATAGTAAGTTCAACTCTTATACGCTTTAAAATTCATGCACAGCAAAATCACTGAAATTTGGCTATTTTAGGAAGCTCTTTTACCATATTTACGATGTTGCAAAAATTATGATCTTTTTATGGGACGTGCCCCACGTTGAGGTTGTCCTTGTGTTAAATTTTTGAGACCTAACTCTTTATCAAAAAAATTATAAAAATATTTTACTATGCAGTGTCTAGATTCGTCACTTTCTGACTGCAGCTTATGAAAAAATTCATTTGAAAATCCTCAATTACCCAGTTGACCCGATTGCACTTGGACATTCACACTGACACCTAAGACTATCTATTGTAAAAATTTCTTGACCAAAATCCAAATATTCATCAAGATATGACGTAAAACACAACGCATAAAATCTGCAGAAAAATGTAGCTTTGACCACTGAAACGAAATAATTCGTTTAAATATCAAACGACGTCCAAAATTGTGATTCCAGCGCCATTTGAAGCGTGTTTCCAAATACTACATTATAGACTCAATAAAATCCAGTTTTCTTTATGTTATGACCCGGTTACAGCCGATTACAATCGATTGTAACTGTTGGATAGCTTACTGTTTTCGTTACCCGATCCCGCGAGCGATTATCTAGCGAACCCCTGACACTTAAACATTAATCACACCAGGTCGCAAGTTGTTTATATCATATTCAACATGCTCAAACCTCAAGGATATGAACCTTAATCCATAAACATATGCCTATACCAACATAGGGGAAGGTTCAAATGAAAACCACTAGTTATTGTGAAAACTCGAAAAGTAATTAAAAAAGCCAAAAAAACATACCATTTTTTTTTTTTTTGCATACCAATTTTCGCAACTTTATGTATATAAAAAAATTTCAAAAAATAAAAAATTTGTAATGCACGTGTACTACAAATTTTTTTTTGCACATGTGTAATACAGCACATGTGTGCTACAATTTTTTTTTTTTTGAAATTTTTTTTATATAAAAAAACCTGCGATTTTTATAAAAAAAATGAAAAAAAAAATTGTGTGTTTTTTAGCCTTTTTTAGTTATTTTTCGAGTTTTCACAATAAAAGTGGTTTTCATTTGAACCATCCCCTACCAACATATTCGATAAAATTATGCATCATTTCGTGACTCTCACAAACCCTAGACTACACATTATCACCGTAACGTATCAACATCATTATTTAAACATAAACGCAACTGAGTTAGCTTAATACAAATTGTGCATGAAAATTAGTAACCATCACCAACAACAAGTTTCAATCCGAACACAAAACCGTAGTTATCCTTTAAACACTCAAACGACGGAATCACCATTGAAACACGTTTTCTAGTAATTTCTAGCTTATAAGCATTAACATAACCTTTAGTAATGAAATGAAAATTTACTTTTTAAATACTTGTCACATTTAGTCGTTACGAAGTCTGTTGCAATCTATTTCGTCCCGTCCCGATGTTTCCGCTATCGGTTGGGGTGTAACACGAACAGTGTTGGATCTTTGTAGATCTGATCTTTGTATGTTAAACTGATTGTGAAATCGAGTTTAACGTGACAAATCTCTGATTCCAATTGTTAGGTCTGAGTTTACAAGGTTTGTGATTACGAAACTGTTTAAGCTCAAAACAACATTAAATTGAATAAGTAAAGATCAATAATCACAAATGAGAAGTCATCATCAACGATTTTTTTTCAATAATAATCCAATGATTACAAATGTTTTACAAAAGGTTGACTCTACAGACTCCCCCTCAGCCAATCACTTAACAATTTTGTTCGTATAACAGAAAAGGTGACGTGTGATAGAATAGATCTCTAACATGTGAGATCTATTTATACTAAGTACGAAAGCTCTGTTTGTGATTGGTTGACATCACCCTGATAGTGACATCTAACATTTCTTACAAAAAAGATACCACAAATGTTGCAAACATGTGTGCAAATCTTTACATCTGTTCTAACTAGCCTAAACATTGATTACAAGATAAGTACTGTTACATTAGGAAACCTCTGTTTAGACTAACATATGTTACTTTGATCCAAACATCTGTTTGGCCATACAAATGTTCGGTCTTCTTCATCAGACCTTTGGCTTCAACAGACTTTAGCTTCAACAAATGTTGTTTCTTCTTGAACAGCAGTTCCAAGGCTTGATAAGATGTTTGCTTTGTCTTCAACAGATGTTCTGATTTGGTGTTCAAGATTCACTATCTTTGGGAAGAATCTGGTTCAAGCTCTTGTCTATTTCTTGATCAGATGATCATGCTTTATGTTTCGGATACCATATGTTCTTTTGTAGGTCCATAAAGTTTTGTATAAAAAGTGTGACCTGCCTAGCGTAACCAGGGCATGGTAGGCGTTTACCACTGCCCACGAGAACATAGAAAGGCGTGAAAAATTCAATCATAGGATTGAGGAACAAGCCACCCTTGTTTGGAAAAAACAATGGTACTCTCGCCATCGCGTAAAACTTGAACCAATTTTCCTTTGACCAATCTTGTGAAAGGAGGTGGAACAATTGCCAGACAAGGCGTTGTAGGAGATAGCAGATGGGTCTGAACTTCTTCGACTTATAAGGTTTTAGCAAAAGTATCATCAGGGTCTGGAGCCTCAACAGTTGATAACGAAGGAGGGTCATCGATGAAAAATAAGAGTTACGGTGCAGCGGTACATTTGTCGTCAGAAATGTACCTCGCATCGCTACGATACCACAAACCGAATGCTCTTTTATGCCATTTCAGCTTGAATTAAACACCTAAATCCATAGATTGAGTTGGAACCGCAAGGTTAAATGATGAAGAAGACATCGGTGCATAGAGTTTAGGTGTTGGAATTATGGGCTTCGAAGAGCCCAATGAAACACGACCCATCCCATTTTCTAATAGGAACCGAGTCTCATATAATTGGGCCAATCGCATTGCGTCAGCCATCGTGGTAGGGCTGTGAATTAGAATAGATTGCTTGATGTCCTTAGGAAGACCAGAGATGAAACAGGACACAAGGAACACCAGAAGTAAAACGATGGTTGTGTGATTGGAAATTTCCTCAAATCGATGCCTATAATCTGCAACGATAGAGGTTGTTTAAGCTTGGCGGCAAACCTTCGGGTTCTTCCAAATCCTTAGCTCGAAACCGTTGAATCAGGGCATCGGTAAAGGCAACCCAACCCAACCATGGATTCGAAAATGTCTACTCATCCAATCATACCAAGACGTTGCATCATCATCCAGATAAAAAGAAGCAATAGTAAAACGATCGAGATCTAGAATAGAGTAGAAATCAAATACCGATTTGCCTGAGAAACCCACCATTCCGGATGTGCGCCGGCGAAGCGTGCCATGTTAATCGGAGGTGGTTTGCGATGGCCAAGGACTGAGAAACCAGCATTGTTGGTGTGTTTGCTCCGCTACTAGAGGAGTCATCGGAGGCCAAGGATTTCGGGTGCGCGGAGAAACGGCCCAAAACCTGATGAAGAAGTTTTTTCGTATCTTCCAAGGAAGAATCAATTGCATTGACATCATTGCAAAGCTGATTTTGAGTCTCGTGAATCAGTTGTTGAGAATCCTTAACCTCCTTCATACTATCATCCAATTGGCGCAAGCGAGTATCATCCGCCATAGTTATGCATGTAGAACGAAAGCGCCAAATGTAGTGTGTGATGTGAAATTATATAGAACTAAGAACTAGATGGGAAGTTGAGAGAATTTTTATGATGGGTTGAGAAAATTATCATAAAAAGGAGATGAGGAGAAGAAAATCCATAACAAATTGTAACAAATTTGATATCCATCACACACACCCTAATTCTTCTATAAAAGCATAAAGGCAATTATGTTACACTTTGCTAAGGTGGCAATCCAAGTGATAATCTCCCAAATAACCCTAATTCTTCTATAAAAGCATAAAGGCAATTCTGTTACAGTTTGCTGAGGTGGCAATCCAAGTGATAATCTCCCAAATAATTAGGTTCCTTCCAGGTTCTAGTGCTTCTTCGTGGATTACATTGGCCCAAGTCTAAAGGCTGCCCATTTGAGCCCATATGATCCATTTCCATCATAACAGCCCATATGATCCATTTCCATCATAACAGGAAGATATATATTAGGATCTGATTCACTTCTTTTTAAGTTTAGAGATATAACTATGGGGCATTGGAGGCATGAAATCTAAGCTACAATATTAATTTTTTTTTTTTTTTGCCAACAAGGTAGTGGTGGAGTGGTTGGGGAAAGATTTGGTGTTCCTTGTGACCCAAGTTCGACTCTCACTCTCCCCATTATTTTCTACGGGCGAATATTGTTCGTCTTGGATGGGAAGCGAGGTTTAACCGATTATTCCACTGTCGTGCCTTCGGGCGGGTGGATGTTGGGTTTCCGCGCGTCTGGGAGAGCCAAGGGGCTGGCGGCGGTCGAAGTAGTCGACCTTAATCACATCGCCCGGTGTCACGACACGGTGGTTAGCACGTCGTTCCTTGCCGTTAAAAAAAAAAAAGCCTTATTTTTTATTTTTTTTAAAAGGAAATTTTTTAGTCCATGTCGTTAGTGGGATTTTAACCTAAAACTTCAGTTTCTCAAACACGGGTATTTACCAATAAACCACTTAGATCGCCACAAATACTTGTTCGTAAGTCAACATTGGAACTCTAATCGTAGTATTAAATCTATTAAAAAAATCTAATCATATAGAGACACAGCAAACAAGAATACTTTGGGTAAATTGTATCTCATCTCATAAAATATGTATCTTGTGCTGCTAAAGTTGTAAATTATGTATTAAAATTTGTACATTGTCCCGTTTAAGGTTATTGTAACATATGAAAAGGCCAAATAATAATAGATAATATGAGTATACCCTACAATACTTAGAACTCTTGAAGTCATTATAAAGAATCAGAAACGCTGATGAATAGGAGTTGCTGAAGCAACATCAATGGCCGCTTTCGAGTTGCATTTGTTTAACGAGGCTGCCCGCATGAACGAAAGAACCGAAACAACCATTGTTTTGACCTTAACTATGGCTTTCTTGAGCTTAATCCCAGACCTCAATTTCTCTTTGGTTGCATACATTGAGAGGTTGTATCCTTGAAGAAATACATGTCTACTTCTAGCGCGATCGCGCTTTTCATAAACCGGAGACATGGTTGCATCATGGTTTTGTGTCTTTAGTTTACCAAAATGTGTGGTTCTTCGAGTCGAAAACGCTCTCCACCTACGACCCTCGTTTGAGGTTTTGTCCAAGTGCTCGTAGGAGGTGATACGCCGGTTTATGCGGCGGAGTGTGGTGGTTCTCGCTAGGGAGTTCATGATTCGTGTGGTGTGAGGGTAAAGATTTGAGGGTAGTTTGTGTGTATAAATATGTGATTAAAAAAAGCAGCCACGAGATATTGACTTTTTTTTTTCTTCATTGGTGGGCGGGTGTGTGTCTTCTTGGAAGGAACCGTGTGAGAATATGGTCAAAATGTCAATTTATTGGCGTAAAGGATAAATAAATGTTGTCATGTGTATACAAGCCACAGTGGAATTAACGAAACCAATAATATTTTATTGAGATTGGAGAAGATTATAAAATGATGAGTATCTATCTGAGTCTATTGGTTTTAGTGAATTAGATAAAGTTTAGGATAATAGGAGGTTATGGGTTTAATCCTTAGGGTGAAGGGAGTGGTTAAACAGGTAAAAGTGGCAAACTTTAAAATGGACCAATTAGAGTGTGCCATGTCAGCAAGTGTGAAGAGTTTAAACTTTGGTAAAAAGTGTTGGCAGTGGTGTAGACACTTAAAAGTGGCAAACTTTTTTTATTTATTTTTTATTTTTTTATCTTTAAACACCCCATCACCACCACCACCACCGGTTCCACCACCACCACCCTCAAAATCAACCCACCCTTATCACCGTTTTTTCTGTATGCTTTTTTTTCCCTTAAATTCTTGGTATTTTAAAACCCTTTCAAAAGAAACAGACACATTCACGCATGACACAGAGCGACTCTTTGTTTTCTCCATAGCACCATAATCAAGAAACCCTCAATTCTCAAAAGAAACAGATCACGTCCGGCCACCCTTCTCCTCCGCCTCCGACTGTCCGACGCCGGCCTCCCTTCTCCTCCGCCTCCGGCCTCCGACCTTCTCCTCCGGCTATATCCACCTCCATTGGTAAGTTCAATTTTGGTATATCCACCTCCATCACCACTCGCCACCACCACCACCGGTTCCACCACAGTCACCTCCACCGCCACCATCACCACTCGCCACCACCACCACCGGTTCCACCTCCATCTTCAGCATCATCCAATCATCATCAGCATCATCCAATCATCATCAGCATCATCAGCCACTCGCCGCCACCAACACCGCCGTGGATCCGCCCATCGCCGCCGCACCTTTGTCGATCAGCATCAATCATCATCATCCAATCATCATCAGCATCATCTCTCTCTTCTTTGTCGATCGGTGAGATGTTGCCGATTTCACATGTTTGCCGCGCGGGAAAACATGTCGGCGCCGGTGTTGCCGCTCGGCAAACCGGTTTGCCGATGACTTCACCGCACCACTCCCTTCACCCTTATAGTGTGCAAGTTTAATCATTTAAAAAAGTAATGATCGGGTAAAACGAGTAAAAACAAATAGAAAATAGTTTTAGTATTATGGTGTTTTGTCTCTTATAAAAATGATGTAGGTTTGAATCCTTGAAACAAGAATGTTATGTGATATATAAGTGCAAAAAGTTGTTAAAAAGGTTTAATCTAGCTAATTACTTTTGAAGTACACTTATTGTTTTAGGTTTGGAGGGGCATCCATGAGCCCAAGGATGCCTAGCTAGATGAGAGAGTGATAAATATGTGTGTGTGTCTATATATATATGGTATGGTTTATGCGAGAACCACCTTTATTGCGAGAATCGTGAGAACCGATGTGAACATAACAAAATAAACCCACTACACTACCAAAAAACCTAACCCCCCCCCCCCCCACACACACACCCCCAAGCTAAATGCTAAAAACTGTAAGGCCGTCTTCCTTCAAGGAACACACGAACCGGATCGATCGAACACACACGTGATGTGCGGAAACCACCGCGTGCCTCATACCGCAACGTAGAGTTCGTACAGAAGGTGTAGAAGATGAGAGAATCGTGAATACACAAAGTATGCACAATCAACAATCACACAGATTGAATGAAGAACACAAAGCTAGGGTTTATTTGCACAAGAAGTTTTCTCCAAAAAAAATCACTCTTTCATTGAATGGTCTTAGTTTGCGTACAAGACACTGAGAATATATACACACCTAAGTTCGCACAACATTACAATGAAACTCTCAGTACTTAACAAATAAGTACTCACCACTAAAAGGAAACCACAAGTTCTCACACTAAGGTCTCACCATATAAAACCACAAGTTCTCACCACTAAGGTCTCACCATATAAACCACACGTTCTGATGAGACATAAATGAACAAGTTCTCATGAAACACTTTCACATAATTGCAAGATTAGTCCTTCAATGTTGAAACTTCAGCAGTATCCAGCATTTATCAAACTTTGGTGCACTTACAGACTCCCCCTTGATACATGCGGGATCTGCAAATCTTCAACGAGTCTTCGAGAAGCCGTTTCCCGCATTTATCATCCTGAAGTGCATTTACAGACTCCCCCTTGATATATGCGGG
The DNA here is from genome assembly GCA_030545235.1 of Helianthus tuberosus. NCBI lineage: Eukaryota > Viridiplantae > Streptophyta > Magnoliopsida > Asterales > Asteraceae > Helianthus > Helianthus tuberosus. The sequence continues at coordinate 105,113,854 of CM060451.1, read as the reverse complement.
TTTTGCAGATCTTCATCAAATCTTCGAGAAACCGCTTCCTGCTCCAGTCTTGTTCTTCACACAGCATCAAACAGCTCGAGCACACTGAAAAGCAAGTTTCCTGTCTTCTTTCAGATAATCAAAAATAGCTTGCCACCTCAAAGAAATTTTTAAGTTACACATACTTAAAAATATTTCTACCAATTTGGAACACGGTTTCCCACATGGACAACACACACTTAGACCAACTTAGCTAGACCAAAAGTTTTTATTAAAAGACTTATTTAAATTACCTCACCGGATTGATTTAAATCCGTTTTCAAAATTGTAAAACCCCTTTTGAGTATCGTTAAAAATATAAAGCCCACACATGAAAACGAGAAACAAAATCTTTTTGTATTTTTCGAACTTTATATTAAAACACACCGAAAATCTTTTTGTAATTTTAATTTTTGTAATTTTTTTTTCAAAATTTGAAACAGAAAAGAAACGTAAATATTTATATGCATTATCTTTTTGTGAAAACGCGGACAAGAAGATCATATCGGCTTATCTGTCAAAATCAATCACAATTAGTATCCATTTAACGATTTTAAGCACGTAGATGATAATGACAGTTCAAGATGTTTAACGATATACTTGTCCACTTAAGCTTTAGCACGTGTTCGAACACTGTTTTCGAGATATGCAATTAAGTGTCTTATTAACTGATATAACTGTGTTCCCCACCTCAGAATATACTCCTGTATCAAGACTACCAAAAATTACATCATACAGGTGAATATATCCAACTATTATCTGTATCCGGCTAAAATTGCGAAACCTTGAGAGCTCAGGTTAGTGCCACCGCACCGACAAAGAGATGAAGGCTCGACTTTAGGTGGTGTACCAACGTTTTGGTATCTTTTGCTGCACTTTGGCATTTTTTTTATGTACCCGGTGGTAACATATATTTTTTGTTGTTCACCCGGTGGTGACAAGCTTTGAACAGATCATCCGATGATGACTGTTAGGCAGAAAAGAAATCCACCTGGAGGGTTTGCGCACATACGAAGCGCTTAGCAACGCATTATACGAGGTCTCGTCCATTGCTCATGCAATATCAGAAGACTAAGTATAATACCCCAGATAATAATCAGATATAAAGACCTAGTATCTCAGAATTTTGGTAATATCTCAAATGAAATTACGGTACCAAGACCATATATCCGAGAGATGTTACACACAAGTTACGCAGTTCGTTATCTTTATATACCAAAAACAGGTTCTTATTAACGCGTAAAACCTATCGTTACAACATATAATAAAGCTGTCAACAGTTTAGGTTTAATTTTATAAGATAACCCGTAAAAGATATGACTGCCGATGTACTATCATTTCTTCTAACAATCAACGCGTCTTCAAATTTTTCATTTTCTAATGTTTTTGGATTTTTTTTATAAAAATATCATACAACTAAGTAAAATCTTTTTGGATTTTTGTGTTTTACGAAAAGCAGTAACCTGTACTAAGGAACGGAAAAACAAAGATTCCATGAGGGCTTATGCAACCATCCTACTCAGGGTTTATCATCCCGATCATTCGGACTAAGTTCTCGAACCTCATCCGATCGAATGTCTTTGTAAACAGGTCTGCATAGTTGTCTAAGGTGTCAACTCTAACTACATCAATTAAACCTTTTTCAGCACAATCACGTATAAAATGATGCATAACATCTATATGTTTAGTGCGTGAATGGTGTACTGGGTTATTTGTTATTGTAATAGCTGAGTTATTATCTACCATAATAGGAGTTTGGGTATAATTTAAACCGTAATCCCGCAATTACTGTTGGATCCACAAAACTTGAGCATAGCAGCTCGAAGCGGAGATGTATTCTGCTTCACATGTGGACAGCGACACTGATTGTTACTTTTTGCATTGCCAGGATATCAGATGGCATCCAAGCATTTGAACACCACAGAGGTTGACTTCCTGTTGATCGGGCAACCGCCAAAATCCGCATCCGCATATGCAATCAAGTCCAAGCTCCCTTGACTGGATACCACAATCCAAGTCTTGGTTTGCCTTTAAGATAGCGAAAAATCTGTTTGACGGCTTTCAAATGCGATTCTCTTGGATTGGCTTGGTAACCAGCACATAAACACACCGAAAACATTATGTCGGGTCGAGATGCAGTAAGATACATCAAAGAACCAATCATTGCACGATAAACTGAAGGATCCACTTCAGGATCTTTGTCCTTTTAATCTGACAGCTTGTGATTGGTAGGCAACGGAGTTTCGTAAGGCAGACTGTCTTCCATGTTGAATCGCTTGAGGATCTCGTGGACGTACTTTGTCTGATGAATATACGTGCCATTCACTTCTTGATCCACTTGCAACCCGAGGAAAAACTTCAGCTCACCCATAGCACTTATCTCAAACTTCGATTTCATCACTTATTCGAATTCCTGAAAAAGCTCTTCATTTGAAGAACCAAAAATAATGCAATCGACATATATTTGCACAATCAGGAAATCTCCCCCTTTCTTTAAGATGAAGAGAGTGGAATCTATTACACCACGAATGAATACGTTTGCCAACAAATGCTTTGACAACGTCTCGTATCAAGCACAAGGAGCCTGATGAAGACCGTATAAAGCTTTTTCCAGCAAGTACACTTTGCTCGACGACTCTGGAGCTTCAAAACCTGGCGGCTGGGAAACATACACAGTTTCTTGCAACTTCCCATAAAGAAATGCACTTTTGACGTCCAACTGATAGACTTTAATACGCATATCAGCAGCAAAGGCTAGGAACAAACGGATTGCTTCAAGTCGTGCCATTGGCGCATTGATGTGTGCTAAACAGACTATTAAAATTAACTAAATTAGACTCTCTAAGCTAGACACTAAAAAGCTTTAATTCTAGACTCGACCTAAACCATACAATCGGCAAGTGTACCGATCACTGTAGTATGACCTAAGGAAGTCCGGATATCGAACCACGAGACTCTATTTATCACGTAAACTAGACTCTAACAGACACTGACAAACACGACTAGAACTGTTTAATTGTTTGGGGGGGGGGGGGGTTTACTGAAAATCTAAGGAAATCTATTTAAACTAATTATTAAACTAAAATTAAACTAAATACGAAAAAAGGTGAAGGCTTTTCTTATATGATGAACGAGACCACCTAGACTAGAATCCTGGATTGATTTTAAGAGATTACCGATTAAGTTAACTACATGATTTATGGAACCGGGATCTTATGATACTAAACCTATTAAGACACCAACTAAGTCCCTCAACCCTTCTCGAGGCAAAACCTGTGGCGCTACTTAGGCCATTAATCCTACCAGTTATTAGATTTCCTTCCGGTTGTCTAATTATTGTGTAAGTACCCTAATATCGACCTACACTTTTCCAATTATAGATCTAGGGTAGTTTGAATTAAACAATTTGACTTAATAGACTAATAAACCGACGGGGCAACTAAGGCACGACTTTTTCCAAAGACTGTCTAAAGCAATTCGTCGGGTAAGACCTACCAATAGCCCCTCACCTTCCAACTATTAGGACTAGCAGAACACTAAAATCTAGCAAATTACTACCAACTACTTCTAGGGTTTATTGGCCAATTCTCCCTAAAGATCAAAAACACACAGTCAAAGATCTAGCATGAACCTATTCCGTAGTAGACAACCATTAAAATTCACACGAAGCAATTAATAGTAACAAACCGGATTAAAGTACGCATATACATCAAATCAATAAACCAAACTCTTTACTAAACACAATCAACCCATAAAATACATGCAATTAACGAAAAAGGTTAAAACTTTATATTAATCCATTCATCATAGTCTAGGTGGCTTAAATGTTTAGCCGAGCATGTTAAACAAAGAAAACAAATCAAAGATGTTCAAACAGGAATTCATCGTTACAAGAATCGAAATAAAAATCAACAAACAAGGAATTCAAAAACCCGTGTAAGTCTTCAATCTTCGTCCCAAACTCATACCAATGATTCCGGTGCTTCAAAATTGCTCCCAGAGTGCTCCAAGAATCGCCTAAGAACTCCTCAATTCGTAACTAGGGTTTTATGATGATTTTTCTTGGTTTTTATAGTAAACCCTAATCATAAACGAATGATTGCAGCATTAAACCCCCGTCGCGTCGCGCGACGGGTATTGCCCTTCGTCGTGGCGTGGCGCGACGGTGCAAAAATCCAGAAATCCTAATTTTAATGGTGGCGGGGCGCCACGGCCAAGCTCGATCATGGTGGTGTAGCGCGACGGTGCTTTTTTCACAAACTTTTCCGTTTTTTATCAGCTTCAAGAATCTCAAAACTTCATAAATTTTTCTAAGTCTTTTTAACTCTCACCAGGACTTGGTATTTCAGTATTGTGGCTCATTTTTACTCAATTTTCAGCAATTTAAGCACCAAGACCTGCAAAACATAGATTTGATAAATAGTATGCACATTCTAAAAAACAAAACTAAATAAAACGGAAAACTATACAAACTATACACGAATAAGAGATGTATTTTGCAATACATCAAATATCCCCACACTTACTCTTTTTTCGTCCTCGAAAAAGAATTATGCAACGGAATCAGAGATGAATAGTCACTCGGGTCACAAGGATATTTATATTTTATTAAAACTAAATCTTGCATTAGCCGCGATTGCGAATATACTGGTCCCTTTAAACCCAAATCTGGTCTTAAGCCCTTATCATGTGAATTTAGTTTAAGTGCGGTCAATTTACCTAGGGTCTCACACTAGAATCTATGGTCCACCTAATCCCGCCTCAAGCTTATAGAACTAAAGGAACGATCACTGGACCCATTCCCAACCGTCTTATATCAAAACCAAGAAAATTTAAAATCACCTTTTTTCATTTTTTTCTCAGCATTTTTCTTTTTTTTTCCTTTCTATGAGCGTAGACGTTGCTTTCCCTAACCCAGAGGCATTCCGGCTGTAGAGTCACTATCCCCAACTCGGATTACTTAGGCTTCGGTACTTTTTATTTGCAAGTTCGATTTCACACATCCTAGCGGTATTCCGGTTGTAGAGTCGCTATCCCCAACCTAGATTACATAGAAATGCGCTACTTTCATTCAGTTTCTAGCATATTTTTTTTTTCATGATTACAAAATTCTAGCGGTTTTAACTTATAACGGTGTCCCTTATACTCTTATTGGCGGTTTCAATTTCCCATATTCCCCAGGCGAAAACCCACTAGTAGACCGACAATTAAGGTGTATTAACTCAAAGGGACTTAAAACCAAACCCGGGCCTATTCACATATCCCTAACTAGACACAAGCTCAATTTATTTAATCTCTTATTATTATTATTCAAACCCAAGCAAAAATTCATCTTTTCTATCATTTTCCGTGTTAATTTGCAAACTTCTTTTATTCGAAAGACATTTTCTGATTTTTTCAATTTTTTTGGATTTTTCAAAATTTTCATTTTTTTTTGTATTTTTCAATTTATGACTCGATTATTTACATGTATCCCATCCCCACACTTAAAGATTGCATTGTCCCTAATGCAAGAATGGAAAAACGACTCAAAACTACCTAAACACTAAAAACGAATAACGAAATAGATAAATAAATACAAAAATACAAGGGAAACGACTTAGCTGAATATGTGAGACTATCAAAGTGACAGTCGTTTCCACATAAGCCCTCCAATTTGAAACGAGCTCAGCAAACAACTCCTAATCTCGGACACGCGAACGAAAGCGACTACTAACCTCAACCTATCACCATCATACACAAACTAGCAAAAGATCATAATATATATCATCAAAATTCATCAGTTTCAACATAAACCAACCCATCCTGCCCAAACAACCTGTTTAAAGTATATCAGTATAAGTACAAACCAACAAAATGAGGATAAAAAACAGCATAAAAGAAAAAATCAAACAAAAGATATAGTCAACTGCTGCTTCATCCTCGTGTCATCCCCACACTAGTCCTCCTCATGCTCGCTGGCAGTCTCCTCACTGCCCTGATGTCGTCCACCTGCACCGGAGCTACCCTCACCAAATACGCGGAATGGGGGATCCGGATCAAACCTCACACCAGCACCAGCCGAGCCACCCTGCTTTCTCGGTTGAAAGAAGTCTGGAATCCCCATGCTGTGCGTGCTCATCATGTACCAGAGAGCATCCTCCTGCCTCTCCTGACCCGTCTGGATGAGGTGCTCCAACCTATCATATCTCAACTCCAACCTGTCGAACCTCTGCTCCACATAGGTAGAGAACGACTCCAAAATAAGAGGCTCAGGTGGTGGCTGCCTGCGGGGGTACTGTGGCATTGGCCGCTCGTGTCGCTGTGGTGGCCGTTGTCGGTGTGTAGGGTCAATCTGAATCATCACATCCTCAGCTGGATGTCCCTCTAGCGGTTGCACCTGCGGGCCCTGCCTAATCGGCTCCCAGCCGTAGGGCTCAGTACACGACACTATACCAGCCTGCTGGAACTCTCTAATCCCAAACATCATCGTCTTCGGCCCCTCATGTAGAAATTGGGGGACATACTTGTTAAACACCCCCAAATTCTGTGCAATCCGAGTAATATACGGGCCCATAGCCAACCCAGCCCGATGACCACCTCGACGACCCCTGCTGAACGAGTCCGCTAACACCATAGCTAAGTTCATCTCCCTGTTCTCCACCCGACACATGAGAATGAATAACTCAATTCAATTCGCTTTGTTTCCCCTGATTTCCGCCCCACCAACGTAGTCGATAAAATCTTCAAAACATACCTATAAACCAGGTTACGAACCGAAGTAATCAGGTTCGTAACCGTGAATGGGTGGTCGGAAATCGTCTTCCAAAAATTATGCAGCTCAGCCCCTCCAACACTGTGATCCCTCACAGTAGAATAAGCACCTCTCAAACTAGTCAAAAATCCCGGCTACTTCACCTCCTCCTCAGTATAAAATCCTGACACAATGGCAAACCTCGTAATATTCATCTCAAAACCCGCCTACCCAGACTGAAGGACACAGCTGTGTCATTATCAAATTTCCCTTCTTTGTGTCTCCATGTGCTGTGAAACTCCAGCACCAACTCCTCATACTGAGTCTGCGTACACTCTAATGCATCAGTCAACTTTGGACCCAGGAGGTCCAGCACTTCCTGCCTTGAACCTATTTCCTCCAACCAGGTTCAATCTATCACTCTATGCTGAAGCAAATCAGTATTCTTCAACTTATCATACTTCTCCCACTCATTTGTACTTGGCTCGAATTGCAGTATCGGGTGGTTTGCTTTACTAACTTTCCTATTTGGAATAAATTCATGAGCCCTTTGATACTGGATATTTCTCAGCTTTGGATCATTAGCAGCTATCTGTAAAATTGGGGTCTCCTGTGGAATCGGATCCTGTTGTGGTGTTGTCTGATCCGCGCCCCTTTTCCAGGCCCTACCACTGCGTGAACTGCTAGCCATGTCTGCAAAACAGATATTAACAAGACAAAACCAGCAAACAGACAGTAATAACAAACTATTTTTGGTATTTTTAGTATTTTTTAATTTTTTTATTTTTTTGAATTTTTTGAAATTTTTATATTTTTTTGAATTTTTATAAATTTTTTCGAAAAAATTAGAATAGCCGTATAGCATTTCATTCGTGGCTAATTCTGAAAATAAAGTAGAAATACAAACCGGGTTTCCTTTTACAAATGCTAAGTGATAATTAAACTCACCCGAATGGAGATTGAGTACGGGCGAGCCTAAATCACTTGTACGTGCAAGTAAATCCAAAAACAACTAAATACGACTCGATCTAGACTAAAAACAACTAAAAAGACCCTAAAGACTCTAACTTGGACTCAATGTACACTACCCCCCTCGGCACTTTAATTGTCCGCAATTAAATCCAGTGCCTAACAATCCGTCATTGACGTCCAAAGTTGCTTAAAATCAGCCATTTATTAGTTTAAAACAAACTTAGCATCGAAAAATTTCCGCCTAATTAAAGGAGGTTTTTATTCTTTGCAAAAAAATTTGATTCAATAATGCAAGTTTGGCACTTTAGGCGTCAATGTATTCCAACCCAAACACTAAATTCAGCATATTCAATTCCCAAATCCAACCCGACACACATCCGTACTCATATCGAACCACAAAGCAAACTAACATTGAGCCGCAAACAAAGCAAAGTTTAAAACTTTAGTGTCGCATTAATGAAATGGGTCAACACAGTGTTGTAAATCTGAATTTAAACTCAAAAATTACCCAACCGTATCCCCACACTCAATGTTAGTAAACCCGAGACTTGGATGAAGTAAACATTGGCATCAAGCCCCAACCCGATCCATCCGCACCCTTAGATGACACGAACATAACCAAGGTGAACATACCAAACACATCAAAGCTGACCATACTCGACACTAAGTAACCTAGTAACTGACCACAAAAACGACCCGACAAAAACGACTTGACTGACCCAACAAAGTAACTATATAACTAGAAACTAAGACACACTAAACAGAGACTCAAAACACACTAAATATGAGTAGAAATACAGAAAGATCATACCGGAGATGCCGAAATTTAGCAAGGAAAAACTTGAAAATTTTCGTCAATGGTGAGGTCCCGAAACGCGCAAATCAGTGGGTGAATGATGAATTTTGTTGGTGGGATTTGTTATGTGAAGAAAACCGATCACAATGAAGGTGGAATGGTGGAAAATGGTTAGGAATTGATGGAGAGATGGTGGGAGGTAGGTGTTCGGCGGTGTGGTTTTGGAGATAAGCGTTTTGTTTGATTTGGAGGAAACAGCTGACTAAAGGGTTTTTATTCGAATTTTATTGCAGTTGCGTGCCGCCACAAATGCTTATGTGGGTTGTGGCACAACGCCACGGGGTGGTTTAAACGAATGGTTCAAGTAAGGGGTCGTGTAGCGCGACCGGAAGGGTCATACGTGATGGCGCGACGCCACAGGGGGGTTCAAACCAGGTTTGTGAACCTGAGGGGTGGCGGCACGCCACAGATAGGTGATTCTATGGTGGCGGCACGCCAAGGCAGTTTTTGGACAGAAGGTTGCGAAAATTTTCAAGTTTTATGACTTAGAAAATTTTCTAAGTGTTACCAAACCATCCCAAATTTTTTCTAAGTGTTGGGACTTACCTGGAATGTCGTTTCCTTCGCAAATTCAGCTCCTCGATAGTACGATTCCTGCAAAATTACTTAAACACACGAAACAAAGACACGAAAAACTACGAAAGATTACGAAAAATAATGAAATTTACAAACGGTACATACTCTACACTTGGGATTTCATCCCAAAACACTAAGTGGCGGCTTTTGATGGAATTTCGAGAGGAGTTTCCTCCATCGCGTTCTTGTCTATTGCTCCTCCAATGTAGGGTTTTAAACGATGGCCATTCACATTCCAACTCCGGCCATCCGTCTCATCTATAATCTCCACCGCTCCGTACGGAAACACGTAATGAACCATATAAGGTCCCGAACACTTCGACTTCAACTTCCCCGCAAACAGTTTCAATCTTGAATTGTAGAGAAGTACTCTATCCCCCTTGCTAAACTCTTTAACCTTTCTTAACTTCCGATCATGTGAAGCCTTCGTCTTCTCCTTAATTCCAAACGATCGAGCATAAGCCGCATCCCTAAGCTCCTCAAGCTCATGGATTTGAAAGAAACGCTTCCTAGCGGCTTCGGTCATGTCAAGGTTAACGGTTTTCAATGCCCAAAGTGCTCGGTGCTCTAGCTCTACGGGAAGGTGACAAGATTTTCCATAGACGATCATAAATGGTGTGGTTCCTAAAGGCATTTTGTAAGCGGTTCGTAACGCCCACAATGCATCGTCTAGCTTGTCGGACCAATCCTTCTTATTCTTACCAACGGTTTTCTCTAAGATACATTTGATACCACAATTTGCATTCTCCACTTGACCACTCGTATGTGGATGGTATGCGGTAGAGAAATGATGAGTGACTCCATAGCGTGCAAGAAATTTTTCCATCAATGCATTGAAAAAGTGAGTACCACGGTCACTAATTAAGGCTTTAGGTGTACCGAATCGGGAAAAGAGTTTCTTATGGAACTTCAACACTACTCGGGCCTCATTCGTAGGAAGAGCTTGAGCCTCTACCCACTTGGACACGTAGTCTATCGCCATAAGTATGTAACGGTTCCCTTTGGAAACGGGAAAGGGTCCCATGAAGTCAATGCCCCAAACATCAAAAACCTCCAACACTTGGATCGGGTTTTGAGGCATCTCATATTTGGCTGAAATGTTGCTGGTTCATTGACAAGCATCACATGTCTTCACGAACTCAACGGCATCACGAAGTACGCTAGGCCAATAAAATCCACAATCAAACACCTTTTGAGCTGTGGTATATGCACCATGATGGCCTCCTGTAAAGCCTTCATGCACATGCTTAAGGATGTTCCAACCCACCTCTCTCAACACGCATCGTCTAATTATCATCTCGCCCCTATTCTAAAGAGAAAAGGATCATCCCATACATACTTTCTCGATTCACTAATGAACTTCTTCCTTTGCTGCGTAGTCATTCCTCTCACAATATTGCCACTAGAAAGATAATTTGCTAAGTCACAAAACCAAGGCAATCCCTCCTTCTCGGCCTCTACAAACTCAATAGACTCGTGAGGGAATGTGTCTCCTATCTCTTCCTCATGAATCTCCTCTCGCCTAGGGTCCTCTAAACGTGATAGATGATCGGCCGCTACGTTTTCGGCTCCTCTCTTGTCTCTAATCTCAATATCGAACTCAGAAAGTAATAGAATCCACCGAATGAGTTGGGGTTTAGCATCTTTCTTTTTAAAAAGAAAATGCAACGTAGAATGGTCGGTGAAAACTATGGTCTTGGATAGCACTAGGTATGAGCGGAATTTGTCGAAAGCAAAGACTACGGCTAAGAGTTCTTTCTCTGTGGTGGTGTAGTTGTCTTGAGCATCATTTAACGTTTTGCTCTTGTAGTATATGGGGTGGAAGTGCTTGTCCTTTCTTTGTCCTAATACCGCTCCAACGGCATAGGCACTCGCATCGCACATGAGCTCAAACGACAAGCTCCAGTCGGGCGAGATAAGAATAAGTGCACTAACAAGCTGTTCCTTCAAAAAGTTGAAGGCCTTAAGACACTCCTCGTCAAAGACGAATGGAACATCTTTCTCTATCAAACGGGTCATGGGGCGAGTGATTTTAGAGAAATCCCTAATAAAGCGTTTATAGAAGCCCGCATGACCTAGAAAACTCCGGATTGACTTCACGCTCATGGGTGGAGGTAACCTACTAATGGTATCTATTTTCGCATGATCTACCTCTATACCATCCCTAGAGATCTTGTCTCCTAACACAATGCCTTCCGTCACCATGAAGTGACACTTCTCCCAATTTAGCATAAGCTTCGTCTCGACGCACCTCTTCAACATCCTCTCGAGATTTTTCAAACACTCATCAAAGGAGTTTCCATATACCGAAAAATCGTCCATGAAAACCTCCATGGAACTCTCAATCATATCCTGGAATATGGCAACCATGCACCGCTGAAAGGTAGCTGCAGCGTTACATAGCCCAAATGGCATGTGTCGGTACGCATTGGTGCCATAGGGGTATGTGAAGGTGGTCTTATCCTGATCCTCCGGTGCGATGGGGATCTGGAAGTACCCGGAAAAAACCGTCGAGAAAACAATAGAATTGTTGACCCGCAAGACGCTCCAACATTTGATCGATGAAGGGCAATGGGAAGTGGTCTTTTCGGGTGGCATCATTCAACTTTCGGTAGTCGATGCACACGCGCCAACCCATGACACGAGAAGGGATAAGCTCATTCTTAGAATTCATGACAACGGTCATCCCTCCCTTCTTAGGGACAACCTGAGTGGGACTAACCCATGGTGAATCGGAGATGGGATATATCATCCCGGCATCTAGGACTTTTAGAACCTCCTTCTTCATAACATCTTGCATGTTGGGGTTGAGGCGCCTTTGGGGTTGCACCACCGGCTTGTAATCATCCTCCATGAGTATCTGGTGGGTGCAATAGGAAGGGCTTATGCCCTTAATGTAGGACAACCTCCATGCAATGGCCTCTTTGTTGGCCTTTAACACCTCCAACAATCTCAACTTCTCTCATTCTTCCATCTTTGATGAGATAATAACGGGTAGCTCGGAACCTTCCCTTAGAAAAGCATACTCTAAATGCGATGGAAGTACCTTAAGCTCTAAGGGTGGGGGTTGGGTGGTGTCATCACTAACGGCTAATACCTCGGGAATCAAAGGAATCGCCTCAACTTCTACTTCATCTACCCTCGACGACTCCTCGTCTACTCTCTCTCCTACCACTAGGTCGGCTCCGCTAATGTACTCTAGACAATGGTCAACACATGAGATGAATGAATTCAAGAAGTAGACGGAATGGCAAGGACCACTATAGTCATCAGAACCACTCGGGTGGTTCATGGAACGATCTATCTCAAAGGTGACTCTCTCCTCACCGACCCTAAGTCTAATCTTACCATCGTAAACATCTATTAGGGCTTTAGTGGTACGCAAGAATGGACGACCAAGTATGATAGGAACTCTCTCATCCGCTTCCATGTCGAGAATGATGAAATCGGCGGGAAAAACAAACTTGTCTACCTTAACAAGCAAATTCTCAACTATACCCCTCGGGTATTTCACTGACCGATCGGCTAGAGATAGTGTCATTCAGGTAGGTGAAAGCTCCCCTAGGTCTAGCTTCTCATAGAGAGAAAAGGACATCAAATTGATGCTAGCACCTAGGTCGGCTAAGGCTCTAGTATTGGTGTTACTACCGAATGGACATGGAATAGTAAAAATACCGGGATCGGTAAGCTTTTCTGGTAGCTTATTTAGAACAATGGCTGAGCACCCTCCATTCAATGTGACATTCGACAACTCCCCTATCTTTTCCTTATTCCTAAGAAGGTCTTTTAAGAATTTCGCATATTTAGGCATGGATTGAAGGGCCTCGATCAAAGGAAGATTAATCTTTAATTGCTTGAAGATATCTAAGAATTGCACGTATTCTTCTGAGTACTTTTGATTCCTAAGACGTGTAGGAAACGGGACACGTGAATGGTCTATGATTGGGGAAGGTCTAACGTCTATGGGTGGTTTCTCTACTTTCTTCTCACCTTGAGACTCACCGGGCTGTGCGGTACTTGCTGGGCTTAGCCTCGATTGCACTTTGCCGGGAGCCTCCATCTCGATCTCTTCGTCTACAATCTCCTCATCTTCCTCAACTACTCTTTCCTCAACTCTAGGGTTCCCTACGGTTTTGCCACTACGAGTGGTAATGGCTTTTGCATGGGCATTAGGGTTCGGTTGAGTGTTACCTGCAAACTGACCGGGTAATCTCTCCTCTAGTTTCCTAGACACATCACCTACGACCCTTTGAAGGTCTTGGAAAGAGGCTTGGTGGTTCTTAAGCATAAGGTCATGTTCGTTAAGTATCTTTTTGGTGGTTTGGTCCTTAACAACTAATTGGCTCATCATTGCTTCCATTCTCTCTAAACTACCCCCTAGATCATAACTTGGACCCTAACCTGGTTGAACCTGACTACTTGACCCCCCATCCTTGACCTGCCCATTGAACCCCTTATTGAACTGCCCATTTGAACCCCCACCAAAAAATGAACCTTGACCCCTATTTGGATTTTGAGCTAATTGGAAACCAGGGGGTCAATTTGAGCGAAAATTATTATTATTATTAAAATTATTATTATTTCGCCAACCCGAATTAAAATTACCAAACCCACTAGGTTGACCTCTTCCTAAACCCCCTCCCACGAAATCAACTTGCTCCTCACCAACTAGCAATGGACACACATTTATATCATGACCCCCTCAGCAATACTCACACTTGTCTACCTTTGCCTTAATCTCCTTAAGCTCTCTAGTCACGTTTTCCAACACAGCGGCTAGACTAGGGTCCATAGTGACATGGTTCACCCCACGGGCGGGTGCACTAGTAGTGATATTTGAATTACCACTTTGATACCGCTGATCGGATCGCGATTGAGATTGAGAAAATGCCTCGAAACGCTCTAAACACTCGGCAACAGTAAGAATACCCATCACGTGACCCCTGCATTAGTGTCAAAATGATCACGAGTCTTTTGGGTGAGACCGTTATAGAATTTTTCACAAAGGGCCCAATCAGAAAGACCACGCTGGGAGCATCGAGCGACTAGGTTTTGGAATCCCTCCCAAGCAAGGTAATAGGGCTCGTCGGGCTCCAAGCGGAAGGAGTGAATTTGATCATGAAGGCGTGAGGCTTTAGCGGGCGGGAAATATTTGTTCAAAAAAGCTTGACGAAGGCCCGCCCAAGTGGTAAAGGTACCGGTTGGCTGAGAGTCCAACCAAGTAGCCGCACGGACGGCTAGTGAAAAGGGGAAAAGTTGCAAGTAAGTAGCATCATTTGGGGCACCGTGAAGGCTAAAAGTAGCAAGTATATGTGGGCCGGGGCGTCCTCATCCTCGCGGCCGTGGAACTGAATGCTATTGGTGATGGCTTGCATGGCATAAGACGGAATCTGCCATGAGTTGTCATTGACTATAGGTGGAACGGTAATGGGTGAAGCAAGACCAGAAAAGCCTTGGGTAGCCTGTTGGTGAACGGTCTGTCTTGCGTTGGCCATTTGCTCTAAGTTTGGGTGATCTGAGGCGCTAGAGGTGCTAAAGGTCGGACTATCGGGTGGGGAAACCTTAGGTGATGTTTTAGGTGAATGGGGTAGGGTGGGTAATGGAGTGGTATCGAAATTTGGAAAATGAGAAGAGGATGAAGTACTAACTTGTGGGCCTTGGCCCAATCGAGATGATGACTCTGTGACTGGCGGCTTCCGTGGCGGTCCGTGCGAGCGCAGATGTAGCATCCACTACATGCAAAAACCTAGATATGAGAAAAGCTAACACTAGTCACTAAGACTCAAACGAAAATAAAAACAAAAAGAAAAAGACTCAAAACAAAACACGTAGCACGTAGCACGTATATGTCAATTAAGTCTATCAAAGCTAATGAACGTGATTGCCAATAGTCCCCGGCAACGGCGCCAAAAACTTGATGTGTGCTAAACAGACTATTAAAATTAACTAAATTAGACTCTCTAAGCTAGACATTAAAACGCTTTAATTCTAGACTCGACCTAAACCACACAATCGTCAAGTGTACCGATCACTGTAGTATGACATAAGGAAGTCCGGTTATCGAACCACGAGGCTCTATTTATCACGTAAACTAGACTCTAACAGACACTGACAGACACGACTAGAACTGTTTAATTGTTTGGGGGGGGGTTACTGAAAATCTAAGGAAATCTATTTAAACTAATTATTAAACTAAAATTAAACTAAATACGAAATAAGGTGAAGGCTTTTCTTATATGATGAACGAGACCACCTAGACTAGAATCCTGGATTGATTTTAAGAGATAACCGATTAAGTTAACTGCATGATTTATGGAACCGGGATCTTATGATACTAAACCTATTAAGACACCAACTAAGCCCCTCAACCCTTCTCGAGGTGAAACTTATGGCGCTACCTAGGCCGTTAATCCTACCGGTTATTAGACGTCCTTCCGGTTGTCTAATTATTGTGTAAGTACCCTAATATCGACCTACACTTTTCCAATTATAGATCTAGGGTAGTTTGGATTAAATAATTTAACTTAATATACTAATAAACCGACGGGGTAACTAAGGCATGACGTTTTCCAAAGACTGTCTAAAGCAATTCGTCGGGTAAGACCTACCAATATCCCCTCACCTTCCAGCTATTAGGACTAGTAGAACACTAAAATCTAGAAAATTACTACCAACTACTTCTAGGGTTTATTGGCCAATTCTCCCTAAAGATCAAAAACACACAGTCAAAGATCTAGCATGAACCTATTCCGTAGCAGACAACCACCAAGATTCACGCGAAGCAATTAATAGTAACAAACCGGATTAAAGTACACATATACATCAAATCAATAAACCAAACTCTTTACTAAACACAATCAACCCATAAAATACATGCAATTAACGAAAAAGGTTAAAACTTTATATTAATCCATTCATCATAGTCTAGGTGGCTTAAATGTTTAGCCGAGCATGTTAAACAAAGAAAACAAATCAAAGATGTTCAAACAGGAATTCATCGTTACAAGAATCAAAAGAAATCAGCAAACAAGGAATTAGAAAACCCGTGTAAGTCTTCAATCTTCGTCCCGAACTCGTACCAATGATTCCGGTGCTTCAAAACCTTCAAAATTGCTCCAAGAATGCTCCAAGAATCGCCTAAGAACTCCTCAATTCGTAACTAGGGTTTTATGATGATTTTCTTGGTTTTTATAGTAAACCCTAATCATAAACGAATGATTGCCTCATTAAACCCCCGTCACGTCGCGCGACGGGTATTGTCCTTCGTCGTGGCGTGGCGCGACGGTGCAAAAATCCAGAAATCCTTATTTTAATGGTGGTGGGGCGCCACGGCCAATCTTGATCATGGTGGCGTAGCGCGACGGTGCTTTTTTCATAGACTTGTCCATTTTTTATCAGCTTCAAGAATCTCAAAACTTCAGAAATTTTTCTAACTCTTTTTAACTCTCACCATGACTTGGTGTTTCAGTATTGTGGCTCGTTTTTACTCAATTTTCAGCAATTTAAGCACCAAGACCTGCAAAACATCGATTTGATAAATAGTATGCACATTCTAATTAAAACAAAACTAAATAAAACGGAAAACTATACAAACTATACACGAATAAGAGATGTATTTTGCAATACATCACGCATAAACTTCTGTGTAATCGATCCCTTCTTCCTGATTGAAACCTTGCACCACCAAGCGAGCTTTATTCCTGACGACGATACCTTTATCGTCCTTTTTACATTTAAAGACCCATTTCGTGTTGATCGCGTGCTAGCCCTTCGGAAGATCTACCAAGTTCCAAACCTTCAGCTTGTCAATCTGAGCCAACTCCTCCTTAATCGCTTCACACCACGAGCTGTCTTTCAGTGCCATGTGGTAGTTTTTTAGCTTTATCTGCGAAATAAAGCACTCATGCAGGCTTAAGTTGTAGATCTCTTTCTCTTTGATCTCTATGAACAAACACTACATATCATTAAGACTTCTGCTTCGAGTCATTATTCCTTCACGCGGATCTCCCATAACATTATCAATAGGATGATTCCTATTTGTCCGAGTGACAGGAACAGCTGGAACTTGCAGATTTGTTCCCAAATTTTGACTGGTCTCCCCCTCAGCAGTTGCATTACCAGATGCTTGAACATTTCCCGTAGACGTGCCAACATTTGGATAAGTTGAAAAATCAACAAAAGAGTCACCAATTGTATTTTGAGCAGCTTCAACTTCAGAAGTAGCTACAACGTCATCATCGGAATCGCTTGAATCTGCATCATTGGAGGGTTGAGTAGCTCTGGCATCGTTAACAGTTGATGTGCTGGCAACGTTTACTCCTGAATCACTATTTGAAGAGACATTTGTTGGAATGTTGGTACCCCAACCTGCATCCACTACATCTTTGTCGATAAAGTGTGAGTACACTAGTTCAGTCTCATCATCTGTTAGATCAGGTAAAGCAAAAGAATCAAACAATTTGTCATAATCATAGCCAGTTTTGGGACCGAACTTAGATGGTGGAGGATCATAACTCAAAGGAGTTATATCAAACTACTTCCACCATCTGTTTCTTGACATTATATACTCGTTTGTTCGGAGAGCCTAGTTCGTAACCTAGGAAGAAATCAATTTCTCCAATCTCCCCAAACTTTGGAGTATCCGATGTCCGTTGGATCATACACTTAATCCCAAAAGGCTGGAAACCTTTCAAATTTGGTTTCTTTTTCTCAAGAAGTTCATAACAAGTTTTATCTTCCCGTTTCACTGTAAGCACACGATTTAGCACATAGCATGCGGTATTTACAGCTTCGGCCCAAAAGAATATGGGCAATTTGGATTCTGAGAGAAGGGTTCTTGCAGCCTTGGTAAGGGTCCTATTCTACCTTTCAGCGACCCCATTCTGTTGAGGAACATAAGGAGCGCTAAACTGATGAACAATACCCATATCACGATATAACTCATCCATATTTCGATTTTTAAATTCAGTTCCGTTATCACTTCTAATTCTTTTGATGGGTAAAGAGTAATTTTTCTCTAATTGTTTAAACAAATCTTTCAAAGTGCCGAAAGTTTGATCTTTCGATTTTAAGAAAAATACCCACGAATACCTTGAAAAATCATCTGTGACAACCAAACAATAAGACATACCCCCAATGCTAGTTACATGGATCGGACCAAACAAATCCATGTGAAGCAGCTCTAGTGGTTATTGGATAGAGTTTATGTGTTTTGGCTTATGACGTTTACGTTTGACTTTCCCTTTCTCACATAATTCACATTTACTATGCATATTGAAACTACATAAAGGATCACCCAACACCAAGTTGTTCTTAATCAAGTAATTCATTTTACGTAGATACACGTGGCCCATCCTTCGATGCCATAGGAAAGATTGATCTTATGTTGCTTTTGATAACAAACACGTTGCCAGACCGGAGAAGTTCACAACTGGATGCATGTCCATCACATAGGTGTTGTTCACTCTTGGAGCTCTCATCACAACCCAATCTTCAGGAACTACAAATCCCGGCTTTAGAACGAAGCAAGCCTTATCCGTGAAATGCATTGAATACTTGTTATCACAGATCTGAGAAACTGACAGCAAGTTGTGCTTCAGTTCTTCAAAAAAGTTCACCTTGTGCAAGGTGATCTTACCGTTTGATACAGAACCTTCACCCGTGATATATCCACCCTTTTCACCCACAAAGTTAACATAACCACCACGAATTGGTTTCAAATTTGACAACAATTCTTTGTTCCCCGTCATATGCCTGGAACAACCACTATCGATATACCAAATATAGATAGCTCACTTCAGCTGTTCCTGCATTCGCAAACAGGAAATTAGTTAGAGTGGGGGACCCAAGTGTAACACCTCGTAAAAGCACATCCAATGATGTATTGACACGTGTAATAAACCCTAATAAAGTCAAACGTTGACTATGAAGGACTAATTTTGCGAAAAATAAAAAAATTTTATTATAGAAGGACTGGAAGTGTTATCATGCTTAAGATAAGTCTCTAAATAACCTCTTATAGTATTTATATTCACAAATGAGCCACTTGTTGATCGAGTGTAGCAGTTTGCGTAATTAATTGAAAGTTTGCGCAATGAAGGGTTAAAAGCGTCAACATGTTAATTCTTACCTCTGAGTGACCTTTTAACAAACCCGAAGCATCGTGATGTTTATTAATACTCTCAAGAATGCCTAATATGGATTAGATAAGGCTTCGATGCTATTAAACGACGATATACTCAAGTTTGCGCATTAGAGGGACTATTTGCGTCAAACTGTAAAGTCTATCGATTCGTATGACATCGAACCTTCCGGAATATGATCATAAGTTAAACATGCCCTAAATATCCTTTACATAGCTTAGAAATAGGCTTAGAGGTGTTTGGTGCACAAAAATAAACTTATTTGATCAACAGGGACTAAAAGCGTCAAAAAGTGCATAAGTTTGAATTTTCGCGCATATCTTACGTTCTGAATATATCCGGACATCCAAAAATTTATGTAAACATTAAAATATTTTATTTTAGTGATTGTCATAAAAAAATTCCATTCGTCGTGTAATTTGGATCGCGTTCGTTCGTGTTTCGTCGTAACTAGCCGAACAACGCAACCGTACGACCAAACGAACCGAAATCCGGCATATGTTTGAGCATGTTCCATGTTCCCTATGTTTAGGCATCATTTTAGAGCCTTGAAATTGGGTTAACGGGGTTTAAACGCATCAAAAATAGCTTGAAAGTGTTGCAGGGACCATTTCTGCCATTTTGGCAAAGTTTCTGGGGCTGGCACATGGTGGCGCGGCGCCACCACCATAAGGCTTTGCCGTGGCGCGACGCCACGGCCTCATCTGGGCAGAATATCATGTTCAGCAACAGCAGGTCCATTTTCAGCATGTAACTTGAAGTCCAGGGTCCTTTATGTAACTAATTCAATACCGTTTGATGGTTTTGGGGCACCCCTAGTACTCCAAAACCATGTGCCTTACATGTACGGTCCAGATCGAAGCTCAATTATCGAGGAACGATCCTAACGGTTCTTGAAATCCTATATAAACCCACTTGTTCTTGCTCTCATTTCACACTTGATCTGAATTGTTCTAAGTTGGAGCTTTTATGCTTCATACCTGAGCATCCTAGATCAAGTTCATCCTTGCTTGGACCCCTTGTAAGTCCCCTCTTATGGCTAGTTGTTTTTATTTGGCTCAAAAACCGAAAAGTCAAGCGTTCGCGATAAATTCTTTGACTTTTAAACGGTTGAGCCATTGTTTGCAACGAACATAGCTACGTGATCGTAATTAGCTAGGTATTAAACCCTCAAAAGGGAACCTCCTAATTACCAAGGTTGCTTAAGTAAATTGTCGGGTCAAATTAATTAAATAAAAGTCTAACGAGTCAGGTTTTAAATAAAATTCATAACCAGTGATGTAAAGGCAATAAAATCAGTTTGGTCACTTTAATAACTTGGTAAATATTAATTGAACATGTCTAGCCATGCTCAACCCGACAATTCTGAGTTTATGCTTGGTTCGGAACCAAAAGTCGCAAAAGTAGACTTTTGCTTTGACTTTCAGTTCTGACCCGATTTTGCATAGTTTAAATATACCTTAGGATTCCTTTAGGACCATATTATATGTTAGTATAATCCCCTGAGGTTATACAACTTGGTTCCTTAGAAATCCTAGTTCATTACATGTTCCGTTAAATGCCTAAAAGTTGACCATTATGCCCTTTTGAGATTAAAACGAGATTTTTGAAAATGTGAGAGGACAAAAACCTTTATTACTGATTTATAAACATGTCCTAAAAATTTGACATCAGTTTGAGGTCTAAATTAGGAGTTATGCTCAATATCGTAAATTACAGCCTTTTTTATTAAATAAACGGCACTTTCGGCATAAAACCTATTTAAACCCAATTTTTTACACCAAACCTTTTACCCTTTGATGTAATATAATATTTAGGAATTTTTGAAGATTTTTGTTGAATTTTTAAACTAATCATAAGATAGGGTTCTTGCATTGACTCGGTAATTGACGGTTATGCCCTTTTTACTAATAAAATGAGTTTTACACATCCTTTACATACCAAGCATTTTGCTACTGATTTTATATATTAAATAAGTTATTTTAAACTGTAAAGGCTGTTCAAAATCTCATATTTTCTTATTTAACCCAAATACCGTCAAATACCGACTTTTATGCGATTTAGGCGCATATATGGTTTAAAACCATATTAGGCACCTAAAGCTTGTTACCTACTGATGTTATGAATCATTTTTTATAATTTAACAGTAAGTAAAAGTTTTGAACTCAGATTTCCAAATTTGACCCTTAAAGCTTATGTGAAATGACTAAAATGCCCATACGGTGCATAGTTTGACCATAAATGATAAATTTCACATATATATGATGTCCTACTGATATAATTTATTAAAATAAATACTTTTACTGATTATTTTAGACCAGAACCTCAGATTGGTATTTAACCTCTTTTATAAACATTAAAATGACCAAAATACCCATACGGGGCATAAATTGGTTTTAAATTCATTTTGGGCATAATGGAAGGTATCCTACTGATATGAAAACATATTTATGGCATATTAACCTAGGAAACATGTTCATGACTCATTTGGTTACCCGTTATGCATTTTTCACGTTCGGTATGGTTTATGTAACTAGTTTGCATAAATTAACCGAAACGGGTCAAATCTTATGATTTTCACTTCAAAATCCAGAATGTGTTTAGTTTACCCATATTATATAAGTCTCTATACTTTTCGGGTCTAAATCACACTCTAATTCGGTCTTCGCTTAATCTTGCGTTTTGAACCGTAAACTTTTCCTTAAAACTAACCGGTCTAAGTTACAACTTAAATAAGACCCGTTAGGAATCTAATAGGTTAATAAAACCTTCGTTCCAGATTGAGAGCCCCAGTAGAGGTACTTGTGCTTGCTGATTAGAATATACGGCTGAGTATAAATTGCATTTTAAGCTCAGGTAAATACTTTTAACTTATTTTCCCTTATACGGGCTTGGGGTACGGTATACAAAATACCGCTTGGTCGGGCATTGAATTGTTAATTATATGAAGGTTAATTTATTGAGATGACCCGTTTAATCTGTTTTGTTTGCTTAAAGCCTTTGGAGGGTTAATGACCATGTCCCGGATATCCTTGGCATCATTCATTGAAATGGCCACGACCTAAGCACGGGGTGTAGGCATACACCTGCCGATGCATATATAAAAGATATAACCGCCGTTCGAGAATAACTCGCCGCAGGATTATATTATGTGGTGTGTCAATTAATCTTTAACCCGGTATTCAGCCCGGGCTACTGAACGTATAACAAACATGTAATTCTTTTACAAGTTTATTTTTAAATAATTATCCCAAGTTAAAAAGGATATTTGTGCCTTGTGCATTTAAATCAATTTTCATAAATGTTTTCAAAAGAGTCCGTTAATTGTATTTACCAGTGTAAACTGACGTATTTCTCAAAAAGATTAAGTGACAGGTACTGTACGTAATTGGTTGGGAGCTCATGGCGTTAATAGAGAATCTTGCAAGTTCTAGACGTCTAAAGTCTGTTAAACAGTGTTTATCTTTCTGTTTTAAGATCCGCCTGTGGATCCATCTTACAATCCGTTTGTAATATTGATGTTACTTTTGAATCGGTTTGTAATGTATTTACTTTAGACTTTCGCTGTGCATTGAACTGTGATTATTTGACAATGATGATATCAACTACGTCACGATACTCCACACCGGGCCAACCGGTAATTTGTGGAAATATCGGGGTGTGACAGGTTGGTATCAGAGCCAACGTTTGAGTGAATTAAACACTAGCCCTTAGTGTTTAATCTCAAATGACACAGTAGCACATTCCTTAGACCTTCCGAGTCTAGACTTAACATAGGAATGCTCTCAACCCTATTAAGTAAAATATTGTTTTCGATTTTATGTATTTTTGGAATATGTCGTCAATCAAAGAAGCCGTGGATGGAGATTCTTCCTGTCAGAAGCCAAGAAATGCTAAGTTTCATACCATGACTAGGATAAGTGTGCGACTGGTTGAAGGAGAGACATTTATGGACCTATTCCCAAAACCAAACTTGTTTAAACCTTTATCCAGACTACGGAGTCCATACTAGAAGGTACCTGAGGCTCCCATATTGAGGATGATACATATGGATTTTATTAAATCCCTATTTCTTACCTTCGAATTTTAAGACTTCAGACTTAGATTATACCAGTCAAAACCTAATCCGTGATCCATGTCATTTCTTAAATCATTGAATCCTTGGATTCTACTTCTGCAATGGATCCTGAATTGAAATAATTCTTTATTCACTAAAATCTTCGGAGTCGCTACTACGTACGATATATAGAGATGAAGAAATAATTAGAATAAAGAGAGGAAGACATTAGAAGATCCTCCTTTATCATACTTCTTTTCATCAAAGTCCCTGTTTGGGCATTTGATTATTGTAGTCCTTTGTGGACATAGTATTTCATCATAGTCCTTGTGGACCTACGTCTCCTGATAAGACTTGGTATATACGTATGTTTATTATAGTCCCTGCATGGGCAAACTGTTTTAATATAGTCCCTATACGGACTTATGATAATTTTTAATCCCTATACGGACATATGATATTTTTATGGTCCCTATACGGACTTATAACTTCTTTTTAAGTCCTCTGTGGACAAATAAGATACTAAAAGTCCTGTTTAAGGCATTATGGTAAATTTCCTAATGATTTATGGAGAGTTTTAAAGATTTTATATAGGTACTCATATCGTCCTTTATCAACCATTAGTATGAATTGATTCGAACCTTATCGATCTGCTAGATAATTTCAAAAGATCTTCTTAATGGTTTACCGCTGCCAAGTGGCAAGTCCACATAAATTGGCCAAAACCTTCGGTAGTTAAGGATAATTATTCCTTCTACCATGATAGTTAAGGGAGATACCCCTTCTATCCGGAGGTGGTGAACTATGTTCAAGCCTCCAAACCTATATGATCAATGCGATCTTGGTAATATTGTGTAACCATTAAGACAAATTAATCCTTGTTAACATCTGAGAACGTGTTAACACTCCTGGCAGTGTGACTTGAGAAACCACACCAGCCGTCAAGGTAATTGGACTGCGTCCAAGCCTTAAAGCCTATATGATCGAATTTGATCATGGCGAGTATCATCAATGTGATGATCAAAATATAAACATCCATTTGTGATGAAGTGCCTACGGGCTAAACTTGTTGTCCAATAAGACAACACGACAGTTGTGGTCTACGACTCCCTGTCTAAAAATATTGGACTAGGTCCAAACATAATAGTCTATATGATCAATGCGATCATGACTAATATCATCTAATATGATGATCATGTTATTTAACATCCCTTAGTGATGTTTTGCCTACGGGCTATGACAATTGTCCATTAGTGACATTGACACTGTGATCCTTATTATCCCCTGTTCAAGGTAGTGAGCTATGCTCAATCCTAATAGTCTATATGATCAATGAGATCATGACTAAAAAATAATCAATATGATGATTAAATTTAACATCCTTAATAATGTTTTACCTACGGGCTATATTATATTGTCCAATCGTGACAAGGCAATTGTAATTTTTTTTAATTCCTTGCCTAAGGGGGGGTGAGCTATGCTCAAATTCCGTAGTCTATATGATCAATGCGACCCTGACTAGTATCATCAGTATGATGATCATAATATTAACATCCCTAGTGATGAAATGCCTACGGGCTATACTTTATTCTATTAGAGATAAGACAAAGTTAGTGGTGGTCTTTATAATCCCCTGTTCAAAATGGTGGGTTATACCCAACCCTAACAGTCTATATGATCAATGCGATCATGACTAATATCATCTGATACGATGATCATATTATTTTATAAGATATTGGAAGTACAGTCTTAGGTCTTCCTATCTTCATAGTGAGATTTCAAGAAGTACTTTCCGACTCGATGAATATGAATTATGTGTATCTTGACGGTGATTTAGATAACGAAACTAGAGTAATACAATAAACACATGGTGGATACGCCGCTGGTACTTCCTATATATAAGTGTGTTTATTGTATTACCCTTCATGGAGTTATCCTGAATCACCAATAGGATCTAACTCGCCTACGGGTTATATACTATATTGTCCATTAGAGACATTGTCAAATGTGACCGTTATGGTACATCGTCGAAGGTAATGGGCAATGCCCAAGCCTTATGGTCTATAAGATCGATAAGATCATGACTAATACACTCAATGACGATAATTATATATATATATACATATATGTATATATGTAAGCTTCTATTAATGATGTCCTATGATTTGCCTATGTGCCAAAATAAATCGTCTTTCAAGACGATGACAATGGTAGTCTATGACTCCCTGTCCAACGGTGAAGAACTAGGTTCAAATCTTAAAACCCCTAATCTAATAAGATTGCGGCTTATAAATTAATGTCCTCCGTGACAGGCATTTGTTGCCATATCTTATAACATCCTCTGCGACAAGGCCTTCGTGCCATATGATTATTTATGTCCTTCCTGACGGACTCATGTTTCCTATTTTATAAAGCCATTATGGCAAGCCTTCGAGCTATCTAAAATCATCAATATGACAAAGACGGTTGTGACATTTTGATCCCCTGTCAAAAGGGTAATGGACTCGGTCCAAACCCTAAAGGCCATTGATGGTCCTTTTGTGACCTAGGCTGAATGTAATTAATGTACATTCAAGTAACATTCATTAGGAATGTTCATACCCTATTAGCTTATATGGTTTAATAATACCATGGTTAATGTATGTTAGGTCGTCAGGGTGATGACTCGCTATAGAAATGCAATTAAGCAATTGTTTAATTTTGGCGTTTAGTGCCAAGCTTCAAGTATGGCAAACTTGAATGAGACAAATAACAGTTGCGATACTGATGATGCAAAAAATGCTAATGATGCAACAAATGTGAACCTCAAGGTTAATGTGACTGACGCAGCTGTTAGAAAGGCTATGAGAAAGGTCATGAAAAGGTTTAAAGAGCAGAATGCTACTCGCTCTAAATCATATTCCCTCTGATCATGAAAAAGAGCTTTGTTCATACTTCGAATGCAAAAAAAATGAACTAAATAAGATGATATATAGTGAGGGCCCCATTCCTCCAAACGATGTACTTAAAAGTACTTCATCTCTTGCAAATCAAGAGACTTCAATGGCGAAAAAGGGGCCATTGATTGCATGAAATTGTTGGATGAAATAGAAACCGTTATGGACATCAGCGGTTGTGCTGAGAGAGACATTGTGAGATATGTATCACAGTCATTCAAGGGCAGTGCCCTTAATTGGTGGAAGACTTTAATAAGATTACAGGAAGAATACTCTTACACAAATTGGGATGATCCAGGTTCATGGACTAATCAGAAAAACCGGTTGTCTGCAACACGGAATGGAAAAGGTGGAATAAGAATTTTCTGATTCTCACCATGATGGATCTAGACTGTAAACAGAACGTTATAGACTTTAGCTAATTGTCTGGGATAGTACCCTATTCAGTAAACCCAGAGCCTAAGCATAATGCATTATATATATATTGGTGGTTTAGCATCAGAAATAAGAGGGCATGTTAAGACGTCAAAGTCTGCTTCTTATAAATCCATTATGGATCCATCTCTGCCACTCACATTAGATGGGTTAGGAAGTAAATCAGTCAAATCTGAGACTACCAAAGAAAGGAAAAAGGGAGAAGGATAACTCCTAGAGATAAGAGGAGCCTGTATGCATGACCTGCAACAAAAGGCACTGGGACAGTGTCTAACAGACTGAAGGTCAAAGAAGTGTGGCATCTGTAGTTCCCTAAATATAAAAACATAAGGAATGCAATCTGTTTCGGTTGTGGCATTAAGGGCCACATCAGAGCTAACTGCCCTAAAACTGTCAAAGATTTGATAGCTAAGTATAGAAGAATTAAGAATGGAGGCGCCTAAACCCTCCTGATGAATGTTAGAGGCAGTTCATATCAAGGATGACACCAGATAAACCCCTTATCGTGATCTTATTGCTAAGAATTACGTTTGGATTCAGGTGCTATGAGTCTCTCATAAGACCATAAGCTTAGCAAACTCTTAGAAATCCCCCATAAGAACTCCAGACATTAAGTGTAAGGTAAAACTTACCAACAAGAATCATAAGAGACCCTTACTTCTATTTTCGTCCTATAATCTTCATTCATTAAAATCTAAAGTACTCTTTCTCCAGATCGAGTACGATGATATATGTTATTTTATTTTGTTATATCATTGATTCCTATCAACCGCGAATGCTAGACTATGCTCGATAAAGGAGCCATACGAGGATTGGCGTATCCTAGTGCGTCCCATAGATTGCTTCCATTCCTGATCAGTATGGAGGTTTAATGTATGGAACCACTGAGATATCTTGATGGTCATATGGTACTAGAGTCAGCTAGTGGTATTCAAAGAAGATATCCAATGTAGGAATTGTCCAAGTACGTGTCTCTGATTAAGGAATCCGTGGACTTATAAAGAAAACGTGTCATTTATCTGACACAGGCAATAATAGTAGAACCGGGGGCCTGAGATTTGGAAAATCTCTGTAATTTCCTTGTGTCTTGATTATCTTCTCCAAAGACTACCCTGTTTACCTCCGAAGACAAATTGAGTTAAGATTTACATCCCGCATAGGACTGTATTATTGTGAAAACTCCATGACGATTAGTACCATCATTATTGGAAGAATTGAAACTCTAATTAGATGAATTTAAGATAAAGGTTCTTAAAGCCTAATTCAAAATTTTGAGAATTTCGGTATTATAAATTAAGAAAGACGGTTCATTATACTTATGCATTGATTACCACAACCCTATTTAGGCAACAATTAAGAATCGCCATCAGCTGCCCAGGATCGTCGATTTGTTCGACTAGCTGTAAGGATTAGCTATTCCTTAAGATTGGTTTTAAGCAGTGGTTGGAATAACCATCTCACCTTAAATAAGCTATTCTATAACTAATAGTCGATATATAAGTACCAAGGCTGCTCCTTTGGAGACCTTGTATAGATGGGATGTTAAACATCTGTTGTTAGACAGAAGTTCGGTAAGTCCGAATTAGCAGTACCTGAAATTACCTTGGAAACAATGAATAAGATCATTCGAATTCGTAATTATATGTAAGTTTCCAGTAATCGGCGGAAAAATCAAGGATTAATGAAAGTCGCAACCCTCTTAAGTCCTTACTAAGGAATAAGGCTCAATTGAAGGTATCGCCCTAAGAAGGGTGTGCTGAATTTTAATTTATCAGGGTAAGTTAAGCTCTGGATATATAGAATCATTCGAGGAAATCGAATATATCAAGATCAAGTAGCTTATAAACTAAAACTTACCTGAGGAGCTTGATGAAAATCAATGTGACCCACACTAGTGATTTAAGGATATGTTTCGCCGATAAGTCGAGAAGCATTATCACATAATGATATGCAGATTGATGATATGATAAGAAACCCGTATCGATTAAGGATCGACCGGTTAAGAAGCTCCAAAAGCATACATGTACCTATTATAAAGGTCACCTTGGGTGCTTGGAGAGGCCCCAAATATGCTATGGAGGTTAAGTCCATAATACGTCAGAAAGTACTTCCATTATTTTAGAAAATCTCGAGGTCGATATTTCTTTTAAGTGGGTGAGGATGTAACACCTCGTAAAAGCACGTCCAATGATGTATTGACACGTGTAATAAACCCTAATAAAGTCAAACGTTGACTAAGAAGGACTAATTTTGCAAAAAATCAAAAACTTTGATTATGGAAGGACTGGAAGTGTTATCATGCTTAAGATAAGTCTCTAAATAACCTCTTACATTATTTATATTCACAAATGAGCCACTTGTTGATCGAGTGTAGCAGTTTGCGTAGTTAATTGAAAGTTTGCGCAATGAAGGGTTAAAAGCGTCAACATGTTAATTCTTACCTCTGAGTGACCTTTTAACAAACCCGAAGCATCGTGATGTTTATTAATACTCTCAAGAATGCCTAATATGTATTAGATAAGGCTTCGATGCTATTAAACGACGATATACTCAAGTTTGCGCATTAGAGGGACTATTTGCGTCAAACTGCAAAAGTCTATCGATTCGTATGACATCGAACCTTCTGGAATATTATCATAAGTTAAAAATGCCCTAAATATCCTTTACATAGCTTAGAAATAGGCTTGGAGGTGTTTGGTAATTAAAAATAAACTTATTTGATCAACAGGGACTAAAAGCGTCAAAAAGTGCATAAGTTTGAATTTTCGCTCATATCTTACGTTCTGAATATATCCGGACATCCAAAAATTTATGTAAACATTAAAGTATTTTAATTTAGTGATTGGCATGATAAAATTCCATTCGTCGTGTAATTTAGATCGTTTTTCGCATCCGTTCTTGTTTCGTCGTAACTAGCCGAACAACGCAACCGTACGACCAAACGAACCGACATCTGGCATATTTTTGAGCATGTTTCATGTTCCCTATGTTTAGGCATCATTGTAGAACCTTGAAATGGGGTTAACGGGGTTTAAAAGCATCAAAAATAGCTTAAAAGTGTTGCAGGGACCATTTCTGCCATTTTGGCAAAGTTTCTGGGGCCGGTACATGGTGGCGCTGCGCCACCACCATAAGGCTTTGCCGTGGCGTGATGCCACGGCCTCATCTGGGCAGAATATCATGTTCAGCAACAGCAGGTCCATTTTCAGCATGTAACTTGAAGTCCAGGGTCTTTATGTAACTTATTCAATACCGTTTGATGGTTTTGGGGCACCCCTAGTATTTCAAAACCATGTGCCTTACGTGTACGGTCTAGATCGAAGCTCAATTATTGAGGAACGATCCTAACGGTTCTTGAAATCCTATATAAACCCACTTGTTCTTGCTCTCATTTCACACTTGATCTGAATTGTTCTAAGTTGGAGCTTTTATGCTTCATACCTGAGCATCCTAGATCAAGTTCATCCTTGCTTGGACCCCTTGTAAGTCCCCTCTTATGGCTAGTTGTTTTTATTTGGCTTAAAAACCGAAAAGTCAAGCGTTCGCGATAAATGCTTTGACTTTTAAATGGTCAAGCCATTGTTCGCAACGAACATGGCTACGTGATCGTAATTAGGTTGGTATTAAACACTCAAAAGGGCACCTCCTAATTACCACGGTTGCTTAAGTAAATTGTCGGGTCAAAGTAATTAAATAAAAGTCTAACGAGTCAGTTTTTAAATAAAATTCATAACTAATGATGTAAAGGAAATAAAATCAGTTTTGTCACTTTAATAACTTGGTAAATATTAATTGAACATGTCTAGGCATGTTCAACCCGACAATTCTGAGTTTAGGCTTGGTTCGGAACCGAAAGTCGCAAAAGTAGACTTTTGCTTTGACTTTTAGTTCTGACCCGATTTAGCATAGTTTAGATATACCTTAGGATTCCTTTAGGACCATATTATATGTTAGTATAATCCCCTGAGGTTATACAACTTGGTTCCTTAGAAATCCTAGTTCATTACATGTTCTGTTAAATGCCTAAAAGTTGACCATTATGCCCTTTTGAGATTAAAACAAGATTTTTGAAAAGGTGAGAGGACAAAAACCTTTATTACTGATTTATAAACATGTCCTAAAAATTTGACATCAGTTTGAGGTCTAAATTAGGGGTTATGCTCAATATCGTAAATTAAAGCCTTTTTATTAATTAAACGGCACTTTCGGCATAAAACCTATTTAAACCAAATTTTTGACACCAAACCTTTTACCCATAGATGTAATATAATATTTAGGATTTTTTGAATATTTTTGTTGAATTTTTAAACTAATCATAACATAGGGTTCTTGCATTGACTCGGTAATTGACGGTTATGCCCTTTTTACTAATAAAATGAGTTTTACACATCCTTTACATACCAAACCTTTTGCTACTGATTTTATATATTAAATAAGTTATTTTAACCTATAAAGGCTGTTCAAAATCTCAGATTTTCTTATTTAACCCAAATACCGTCAAATACCGACTTTTATGCGATTTAGGCGCATAGTATGGTTTAAAACCATATTAGGCACCTAAAGCTTGTTACCTAATGATATTATGAATCAATTTTTATACTTTAACAGTAAGTAAAAGTTTTGAACTCAGATTTCTAAATTTGACCCTTAAAGCTTATGTGAAATGACCAAAATGCCCCTACGGTGCATAGTTTGGCCATAAATGATAAATTTCACATATATATGATGTCCTACTGATATAATTTATTAAAATAAATACTTTTACTGATTATTTTAGACCAGAACCTCAGATTTCTATTTAACCTCTTTTATAAACATTAAAATGACCAAAATACCCCTACGGGGCATAAATTGGTTTTAAATTCGTTTTGGGCATAATCGAAGGTATCCTACTGATATCACAACATATTTAAGGCATATTAACCTGGGAAACATGTGCATGACTCATTTGGTTACCCGTTATGCATTTTTCACGTTCGATACGGTTTATGTAACTAGTTTGCATAAATTAACCTAAACGGGTCAAATCTTATCATTTTCACTTCAAAATAAATAATGTGTTTAGTTTACCCATATTATACAAGTCTCTATACTTGTCGGGTCAAAATCACACTCTAATCCGGTCTTCGCTTAATCTTGCGTTTTGAACCGTAAACTTTTCCTTAAAACTAAACGGTCTAAGTTACAACTTAAATAAGACCCGGTTAGGAATCTAATAGGTTAACAAAACCTTCGTTCCAGATTGAGAGCCCCAGTAGAGGTACTTGTGCTTGCTGATTAGAATATACGGCTGAGTATAAATTGCATTTTAAGCTCAGGTAAATACTTTTAACTTATTTTCCCTTATACGGGCTTGGGGTACGGTATATAAAATACCGCTTGGTCGGGCATTGAATTGTTAATCATATGAAGGTTAATTTATTGAGATGACCCGTTTAAACTATTTTGTTTGCTTAAAGCCTTTGGGGGTTAATGACCATGTCCCGGATATCCTTGGCATCATTCATTGAAATGGCCACGACCTAAGCACGGGGTGTAGGCATACACCTGCCGGTGCGTATATAAAAGATTTAACCGCCGTTCTAGAATAACTCGTCGCGGGATTATATTATGTGGTGTGTCAATTAATGTTTAACCCGGTATTCAGCCCGGGCTACTGAACGTATAACAAACATGTAACTCTTTTACAAGTTTATTTTTAAATAATTATCCCAAGTTAAAAAGGATATTTGTGCCTTGTGCATTTAAATCAATTTTCATAAATGTTTTCAAAAGAGTCAGTTAATTGTATTTACCAGTGTAAACTGACGTATTTTCCAAAAAGATTAACTGACAAGTACTGTACGTAATTGGCTGGGAGCTCATGGCGTTAATAGGGAATCTTGCAAGTTCTAGACGTCTAAAGTCTGTTGAACAGTGTTTATCTTTCTGTTTTAAGATCCGCCTGTGGATCCATCTTACAATTCGTTTGTAATATTGATGTTACTTTTGAATCGATTTGTAATGTATTTACTTTAGACTTCCGCTGTGCATTGAACTGTGATTATTTGACTATGATGATATCAACTACATCACGATACTCCCCACCGGGCCCACCGGTAATATGTGGAAATATCGGGGTGTGACACCAAGCCGTGATGGTCTTGGGTCATCCAAATTCATCAAAAAAAGAAAATTCCTTGAAATAACCATCTTCATTGTTGTTTCTAACATTTCCACCTCGGTAATTGTTAGAATGTCCACCCGCAAATCGAGGACTGTGCGGAGTTTGAGAACGGTTATTGTACCCAGAATTTCCACCAAAACGACTACCAGAGTTTTGGTATCCGAAGTTTTGACTATACTGAGGTCTAAGAATTCTATCAAACCATGGTTGCTCGTTATCATGAAACACATGTCGTTGTTGGTATCCTGAATGTTGTCTTTGACCATGAAATCTGGCCAGTGACACATTTCGGTTATCAACGTAACGATTTTACATATGAAGTCTAACATTGTGGTTGTAAGAACCTCCAGGATGTTGATCTTGTTCTTGTGGTCGGAAATTTACATGATTTGGTCGTCGAGCAGGGGTTTTCTGACGACTTTCACGTTTTGCTGAAGAACTTTCTGATCCACGATCTGAACCATGACGGCTATCATCATCTGATGAATCGGTATCCTGATCCTTTTGTTTTTTTTTTTTTTTTAACCTTTGGTTTAGAAACAAGTTTGCTTTCTTGCTTTACAACCTTAGGTTTTTCTCCTTTTTGAGTTTTACCACTTTTCTTTTCATTCTTTTTAGGTTCATTTTGTGGTTTGATGACAAAAGGTTTATCAAGATCAGGATCAACATGACTCTTTCCATTGTCGTTTGGACAATTTGCAGCTAAGTGTCCTTTTAAACGACATTTATAACATCGTCGTTTATCAATCTTTTCATTCTTTTCCTTTTGATCATCCTCACATTGACTGTTTGAGGACGAGGATGTTTCGTTTGAGCCTTTAGCCTTTTGTTTCACAAATTCAGAATTTGAGCCTTTTCAATCGTTTCACCTTCTTTGTT
This sequence comes from Helianthus tuberosus, assembly GCA_030545235.1. Taxonomy (NCBI): domain Eukaryota; kingdom Viridiplantae; phylum Streptophyta; class Magnoliopsida; order Asterales; family Asteraceae; genus Helianthus; species Helianthus tuberosus. The sequence continues at coordinate 105,080,084 of CM060451.1, read as the reverse complement.
AAAGCTTTCGCCTTTCACAAAGTTGGTTTTTGAAATGTTTTTAACATTCTTTTTACCTTTGTTTTTAGGCTTCGGCTTTTCAACATTTTGAACTTGATTTAAAGCTTCCAAAATCTTTGAGTTTATCAAATTTTCAATTTTGCTTAAATAAATTTCTGTTTGTTTTAACATCACTCGTACTCTTTTGTTCTGATTCCGATTCAGATTCAGACTCGGAGTCAGATTCTTCCTCACTCAAAGGATCAACAGTCAATGGAGCAGTTGGAACGAAATCTGCAATTTCAGGATCAATCGAAGGTGTAGATGTATAGTTGTGGTTAATAGGATGTAGAACCTTCTTGTAACTAACACCAAACATCTCATCTTCTGAATATTTGAGACGAAGATTGTTTATGCAAAAATTCATCACCTCTGATGAACTTTCAAACTTCTCTAGTTTTCGCTGCAGATCAAGAATCAAGTTATCTTTGTCTAAAATTAATTGGTTCTTTTCCAAAACAGTGTTTTGACAGGTTTCAAGTTCAGCTTTTAAATCTTGATTCTTAATCGTCGCTTGAACAAGTCGTTTCTCAAATTCAGAGATGTCCTTTTTCAAGGCAAGCACCTGACTTCTATGTTCTTTGTCGGCCCTTGAAAGCACGACAATTAACTCTCTAGATTTCTCCAGATCAGTAATCAAATTACTGTTATGGAGTGCGTATCTGTCACACTTAGCAACAAACTCTACACATCTAGGACATCTCTTATCATCAGATATAGATTGTATCTCGACGTTAGCCATGAAATCTTGATCCGAGCTTTCTGCTTTTCCCGCTTTCTTCTTTGTCATTTCTTCATCAGCAAAGCATTGCATTTCTTCGGCTGCAATCTTGAATTCTAAACGATCTTTTTCATCTTTCTTTTCAACTTTTTGTTCTTCTTTCTTTCTTCTTTCTTCTTCCTCATTCTCTTTTCTCTCATTTTCTTCAACTTCAATAATTGTCTCCATTTCCAAATTCTCACTTAGAGCTTCCACCACCACAGTTAATTCTTCCACATTCGCCTCTTCAAACAAATCTCTAAACCCTTCTTCAACGATCTCGGCAATGAACGCTTGTGAAACAATAGCAGTAGTTGTTTCTTCCATTACAATCCCCCAATCGTGTGGCTCATTAACAGTTTGAAGGGGTTGAACAATCATAGCGTTATTGGAATTAGGAGTAAGGTTATCAGATGAGGTTGTTGTTGAAGTGGTAGAAGTTGTATTGGATGGGGCTGGATTGTTGTTGTTGGATCTTGCTGAGCTGCCATTACTTCCTTCTCTACTCTTCGGTTTTCGACACTCTCTTGCATAATGACCATAGATACCACAGTTGTAGAATTTTACTTTGGTCATGTCAATTCCCATTTGTCTCTTTGTGTTACCACCAATGAAACTCTTTCCCGTTCGCTGAAGAAATTTCTTCGCTCTTCTTACCAGTAACGCCATACTTAATTGCAAATCAAGTTCTTCTAATTCATCTTGATCGATTTGATCAAGATATACATCGAGAGTCGATGGTTCAACTAAATTACCAAGTGCAAAATTCTCGAATGCCGTCATGAATGATGCAAGAAGTGCTATATTTTCTTCTATGAGCTTAAGACTATGCGAGTCGATTTTAGGAACATTCATACTTGATTCGCTTGGCCTAACACTTGGCGATGACGTTCCAGAAGATATAGGAATTCCACCAATGGTAATTCCACTATTGCTACCAACGACAAAGGCATTATGGTTTAGAGGATCTCCTTGAGAAGTTTCTGAAACGAAAGCAACACCTGAATTATTTCCCTTTTAAGTTTGCTTTGCACGGTACAAAGCTGAATCTTGTAGCTTCTCAAAATCAAAGTCTTGGTCATCTAAGTTCCATGCGTAACTTTTTGTAACACCCCGTGTTTTCGGGAAGTCAAAGACAAGGTCAAGTCAACCACCGATTATACGAATTTGACTTATAGAAATTTCTTTATTTTGATTGTATTATGTGGAGTAAGTGTCGTTAATTACAATAAACCGACGTATGATTATCACTATTCAACCGACCTACGAATGTGAACTATAGGAAGTAACAATGCGATAAAGTTAACTAAACGATAATCAAACTATGCTAATCGACATCGAATCGCAACTCGAACTACGCATTTTAGTTACTATACGTGTGTGTGTGTGCGCCTTATGTGTTACTTGTGCATGTTTATTTATGTTATGTGTGGTAATCAATCGAACTCGAATCGAAACTCGAAATACAATCGAACTCAATAGACATCGAACTCGAATCACAATCGAACTATGATAATTAGTGGAGAAAGGATAGCGCAAGATATGAGTGGTTGGGATTAAAAGTAGTTTAACTAGGAAACCCTATCGTATCGAACCGCTCGTAACCGAGATCGAAATATCAAAAATCATCGCACCGAACACTCGACAAGTGTAGCTGATCGATCAGGCTACCAGCCAATCGGACTGTTGTCCGATCGGACAGGCTGTCCGATCGAGCTGCCTGGCCGATCGACCAGCACTTTCCTCATTTGGCATCCTATAAATACCCCTGTCATTGCCATCCTTTCCACTCTTGGAAACCTCTGTCCGACCAGCACACCTAACTCACCTTTTCTCAGATTTCTCTCGATTCTGGTAAGATTTCGTCCTAAATTTTGTACTTTCTTGATCTACACGCACTCCTACACCTTTCTATCTTTCAAATCTTAACTTTTAACCGTGAAATCATCAAGATTCAAGTGTTCTAGGATGATGTCATCATGGGTTCTTGAAGAACTTCATGTTTTGGCCTCAATCCACCAAGAATAACTTGGATCTGACTGATTTCCACATAAACAAACAAAGATCTATCATAGATCTAAACATATACACAATGAAAAGGATTGAAAGATGGATTCTCCAACTTTCTTTCAACTCTTTTACACTCAATGCCTTCAAACCGATAGAAACGGAGCTTGTGCTGGCTTACAAATCACCCCGGTGGTTGCATGGCTCAAGATCCGGATTCTATCCACGAGGATAACCGACTCCGGGTTAAACGTTAAAATCCGTTCCGAGCAGTTCACCGGCCGGATTTGGGTGATTCCTGTCCAACCAGGGGGACCAAGTAAGGACGAGGGATCTATGGTTCAACTCGTTGTCAAAATACCTCAATAAAACGACAAACAATCAGAACAACCCAGTGTTAGACGAATAGGCTGATCAGGTCAGGATGCTGACTGATCGGACTGCTGTCCGAACGGACAGCCAGCCGATCGGACAGCCAGCCGATCGACCGGCCAGCCGATCGGTTAACACATGGTCCCACACTTAATCAAGTTATTTTGAAGAGTAGTATTGAACGAACTGCTGTTCGATCAGACTATTTTCCGATCGGATTACTCTTCGGATCATGAGATACTATACATCAACACTTAATCGTTTTTTCAACATGTTCGATGCACTAGGAGTGCCACCCGATCGATCAGCCGTCCGATCAGGTGACACCCTGCTGAGAACTTGTCTTGTTAAAAGTACCTAACCGAACGGTCAGCCGTCCGATCGAACAGCCATCCGATCGAACAGTCGTCCGATCGAACAACCGTCCGATCGACCGACCTGAAGGGTATGGATACTTCAATGTTTTCAAAATACTACAACGAAACTTCAAAAGACAAGCCATCATACACAAACACATCCTTCCCAAAGGAAGAAACAATCCACTCGAACAGCCATCCGATCGGCCTACCAACTGAACCGGACAGCGAGCCGAACGGACTGTCAACCGAACGGTCAGCCGTCCGATCGAACTACCGTCCGATCGACCGTCTGTCCGACTTTCCAACACTTGTTTTCCGTTTTACGCGTTGCTTATTATTATGCTATCAAACTATTCAGGCTAACTTTACTCGCTAAGCGCTCCCTTCAATCCATCAACCGCTGTGAGTATACTCGATCCCTTTTTGCTTTATGCACTTTTGGGTGTTACATACGTTACAACTATTCAAATCACATCAAACACACTACTCAATACTACTTGAACGCTAACCGTTAATGCATGTTATACGTGGCTTATGAATGCTTGTTTGTTATGTTTACACATGGAATGTTGTCTACCTGCCTTAGCAACGATAGTACTATAGTTTGGACTCAGCATCCGTTCACACGGGGGTTGTTAAGGACAATTAGTTGCATGGATTACGGTGGTAATCATGTATTGCGAACTGCATTTGGCAGTCAACCCGCAGTCATTGGTATCGATGGATCTATTTCGATAACTAACGTGCTTCATTTCACTATGTGTACGTGCTGGTTATGCGTAAATGAATTCGAGCTTTATATGCTACTATCAAACTTGTATGTTCACCTTTACATTTTATGCATTGACTTTATTTTAACGTATGTGACAGGTGCTTAGGATGCACACGTGGTAGGAATTTGAAGCTAGAATAAAGCTTTAGAGCCCAACAAATAGTTGTCTGTAGTGGTCAAACTAAGGGTCTCTAGAAGCAGATAAACAATTGCTGATTATTTAAATCTGAGTTGTCAGAACAGAATATTTGCCTGGATTTTTGTCTGTAATAATTGTTTTACTGTTTGAGATACGGTATGGGACGTATTATTTAAATTGAATAGTAATGATAAATGTTATGGAAACTTCTGGACAATCTGTTTCGCTCAGTGCCATGCCCCGATGTTTCCTCCATCGGTTGGGGTGTGACAGATTGGTATCAGAGCCATAACTATAGGGAATTAGGCAAGACACGACCTAGTCCGGGTCGATGTCTCAGAGACCTAGTCTATAGTTAGGAACCAACAGACCAACTTGAGTACATCCAGTAGGGATTATGTACGAGCTTATTTCCCACTATTCTCGTTTATGCTATGCTATCACTGCACTCGAATTTTCAATTATGAATAGGCGATAAGGTTGAGACTAGGTGTGAAAACCGCAAACTCTCGACTAAAGTTGCTTCAACTATCCGCATTTTATCTAACGAACGGGGAGAATTATGCCAAATCAGGAGTGAAATCCATATTTTGATGAATAATCTCCTCTATTTTATTAAAACAGGGATAAAGTTGTTAAGCTAGGAGTGAAACCCTAACCTTGACTACTTGTTCCGCTCATTTTACAAAGCTCCCACCAAAGTATCGATGGACTCCAACGACCTGAAGTCACAATATGACTAACGGGATGTGTGCCAAACGCCCAGGAATCGAGGCAAAAGTATAATCCTGAAGGTCAAATGTGCACACCAGATCCTTGTGAATAGTCGAACCACTTTGGGTAGTCGAAGTCTACTAGCCGCAGACAATCTATATGTGACAACCCTCACAATTCCAGGTATCTGTACAATTAATTAATTCTTAATTTGTGCTTAATGACTGTGCTTGATTACAACTGTGATTAAACTGCTTACTGAATTCTGTTATATACATACACATGCATCACATTCTATATTGTCACTCCATTTATTACACACAAACATTAGTGACAAACTTGATGCACAAAGCATAGGTGGCACAGTGAGCGGATAACCCAGAAAACAAGCTGACAATGCCAGCACATAGACAGACAATATTTTTGAGGCCAGTATGAGCCAGAGATAGAATACTACACTAGTAGGGAGTGTAGGGAAGTGAGGACCATAAAACTGCGTCACTAGGTGATAGTTACAGTGCCGGAAAGTGCCAAAAACATGCTTTAAGTGCAGAATTCTGCACTAAATAACAAAAATTCAGCATTTAATAATGCTAGTAAAGTGCAAAAACTTGGCAAAATAGCCCTAGATACTTTCCAAAGTGTTGGGAATTAAATGTGTCACTAAAAGTAACATAAAAGACACTTTAAAGATTAATTTAGCACTTTAACGGAACAACACCCAACCGAACAACCGGACTTTACCCGGAACACAAAAATATTGTCAAACACATTGTTTTTACTTTTCTGAGCTAGTTAGGGTCCCCGAACACCCTAACACACTATATATTATATAACCCACCTTAAATCACTAATCATTCAAATTATTCCCTAACTAGATTTATAACTAAACTAGTAACCAATACTTGAAACCCAACCCTATACCCCCCCCCCCCCATGGCGACGGTTACATGGGTGTCCCACCCATGGGATTTGTTTGATTAATTTAATGGATTATGTTGGATGAGTAGAAACATAATACATGTTGGTTAAAAGGTAAAAATGGTTTATAAATTAGCACTTAGGTCTTGAGCTTTACATTCACAAACTCACAACACAAACAAGCACACCCTTCTCTCTTCTCTTGTGTGTTCGGCCGAGAACACTAGCACCATCATCATCACCTTCAAGTTTTCTTTGAGCAATCTACACATATCCAAAGGTGCTAGAGACCGAACAAGTAAGCTTGGTGCACCCGGAAGCTCAAGGACCACTCTCGTTTTCTTTTATCCAACACTTTTATGCTTTGAAACTCCCACAGCCTTGTGCTAGTAGTAAGTGCTTTAGATCTTCATCTTGTTCATAATTTTGGTGGTTAATAGTAAAAAGAATGATAAAAATGTAAGAACTCTAAAGATCATAATTTTGGTGGTTAAATCTTTCGCTTTGATGTATCATTCAAATCGTCCCTTCCATTCCGGATAATCTAACTTGTTCAACAATACGGGAGGTTTATCACTGCTTTCGACTTCGTTGTTGTGTCGAATACTTTGAACAACGGTGTTCAAATTGTTTGCCATCTTTATTGTGACTTTATTTCAAAGACTCCAACACGAAGTTTACAGCGGTAAGAGCACTCTATATATAGAGCCTGCTCTGATACCACTTGAAAGGTCGTCTTCCTTCAACGAACACATGAACCGGATCGATCGAACACACACGTGATGTGCGGAAACCACCACGTGCCTCGTACCTTAACGTAGAGCTCGTATAGAAGGTGTAGAAGATGAGAGAATCGTGAATACACAAAGTATGTATAATCAACAATCACACAGATTGAATGAAGAACACAAAGCTAGGGTTTGTTTGCACAAGAAGTTTTCTCCAAAAAATTCATTATTTCATTGAATGGTCTTAGTTTGCGTACAAGACACTGAGAATATATACACACCTAAGTTCACACAACATTACAATGAAACTCTCAGTACTTAACAAATAAGTACTCACCACTAAAAGGAAAACCACAAGTTCTCACACTAAGGTCTCACCATATAAAACCACAAGTTCTCACATTAAGGTCTCACCATATAAAACCACAAGTTCTCACCACTAAGGTCTGACCATATAAACCACACGTTCTGATGAGTCATAAATGAACAAGTTCTCATGAGACACTTTCACAAAATTGCAAGATTAGTCCTTCAATGTTGAAACTTCAGCAGTATCCAGCATTTATCAAACTTTGGTGCACTTACAGACTCCCCCTTGATACATGCGGGATCTGCAAATCTTCAACGAGTCTTCGAGAAGCCGTTTCCCGCATTTATCATCCTGAAGTGCATTTACAAAAACTAAACCCCCAAAAAACCTAAAAAAATCTAAAAAACACACAAATTTTTTTTAAACTTTTTTTTATGTTTAAATCGATACTTTTAGTAGCAAAAAAAATCCTTTTTTTAATAACGAAATCCAATGATTTTTCATTAAAAAATATTAATTTTTTTTTTGTGTTTTCTAGCTATTTTTAGGTATTTTTGGTTGTGTTCACATTGGTTCTCGCGGTTCTCGCAATAAAGGGTGGTTCCTAAATGATCCTTCTCATATATATATATATATAAACGGGATCAGGAGAAAACGCTCAAAAGTGTGAGAACGGTGAGAACGCATCATGGCCCAACACTTGTCACGCGACGTAGAGAAGGGCAGAGGGGTTTTTTTGTCTTTTCAATCTTCTTTTATTTTCCCAACACGGTATAATATTTTCTGGCGTCTAAGTTTTTTTGGCGTTAATTGTATTTATTAAACTTTTTGACGTTGAATTAATTGTTTTTGTGTCACATAGATAATTTTTTGGCGTTATAGCGTTTTCTGGTCAATTTTTTGGCGTTTTGTATTGTTTTGTATAATAATTCACTACGAGTCATTAATATTTGCATAAGATTACAAAAAGACCAATTTGTTTTTTGGCGTTTAGTGAATTTTTTGGCGTTTAATACATTTTACAAGGTGCTTTGCCAGCACCCGTTCTCCCAGTTTTCATACTTCTAGCGTTTTGGTGTTTGTAGTTTTTGGCGTTTTATATAATAATGTATTTTATTTATAGATAATTAGATAACAAAACAACATATAACTTGATATCAAAACAATATAAAATGAAAATAAAAAAATGGTAATTTAATTTCTCTTCCGAATCTTCACTGTCATCAGCCTATATCTTCTTGAATTTGTTTTAGCGTTTTGAACCTTTTTTGAATACTTTAGCTAGATGCCAACTTTCCTACATAAACCCCGTCTTTTTCAGAAGAAGCTGCTTAGTGGCATCCTGTGTTTTGGTGTGATATTCTTGTTTGGTGGCATGTCATTGAAGATCAACTCTTGCTTGATGCTATTTATAATAATGGAGTCCAAAATAGCATTTTACACTTGTGTTGAACCCTTTATTCCATGCCGATATCATCAAGAACAAAGCTCAAATGATGGCATATCACTGTCATCAGTCTCTTTTTCTTGAATATTTGTCCATCTCATTCAGCAAAATATTATTAAGATAACCCCCTCAGAAGAAGAATCCATTTCAGTGAAAGCTTTGCCATCTGTGGCGTTTTAAAGTGAGTGGTTTCTAGAGGATATGGCGTTTGTGTTTTCTGGGTGTGATCAATTTCATTGTGTATAGACCCCTCTCTTAAAGGAGTTTTTGGCGCGTAGTTTAGGCGAGTCTTTTTTATTGTAATAAATGATAGTAATAAAGTAACTGTCTTTTCAGTTATTGTTTTTGTATTTATTGTGTTGATCAGCTTTTATCAGTTTTACAGGTGATAAATGTCCCATCTTCTAAGTTTGGTGTTTTTTTTAAATGGCGTTATGCAAACCAAGATGACAAAATACAATAACTGAGTAAATAAAATATTAAGCAGGAAAAATATTTTTTTGTTATTTTTGGCGTTTTGTAAGGAATAACCATTTTTAGTATTTTTTTTGGCGTTTTGCTAATAAAGAGAGAAATATATCATTTAATTATCTTAAAAAAAGATTACACAGAAGAAAAAAAAAGAGGAAAAAAATTTAAAAGCCTTCGTCAGAAGGTACTTTATCCGAAAAGTATCCATCACTTGCGTCATCTTCTTCCTCCTTGGAGTCTTCATCTGGATCTTCATCCATGTCATCACCTTCACCTTCATCAGCTTCTTGTTCCTGAAGATTCTGAAGCCTCCACTTGAACATGTCTTGCATTAACTCCAATTTTGAGTCTATTTCTGTGTTGGTACAAGTGGCGTTATGCAATTTCTCCATGAAACCAAGACGCTGCTTTGTCATGATGTTTTCTAGCCAGTAGACTTCCTGCTCTCCGTTGTCGTATGTAACGGTCACCATGTCTGTTTCATCATCAAAATGCCATGATGTCATGACAGGGTCCGGCTTCACATCTGCTTTAATTGGTCCAAATTTCTTGGTTAATGCTTTCATAAGCATATGTGTTTCATAGCATTCATTGTATAGAGCGATGCCAAGGGATACGATTGCCATATGTATCTCTTCTTCCATCTTCAGAATTGCCCTGACCGTCTTAACATACACCCTCCTTCTGTTGTCAAAACGGAGGACGTATCGCCTGATTCCCAGAGTGTATCTCCACGAAACGATTGTTGCCATTTTTTGCGTTTTGGTTAAGTTGGCGTTTTTGGTTAAAGATGTTTTTTTGCAGAATTGGATAAATTGAAGTGATAATGGAAGCTATGTTTTACCTCGTTTATATAATGATGTTTTTGGCGCGTAATTTAGGAGGGAATTTTCTTCTGATAAATGTTAATAACTGAAATTCAGTTTCTGTGTTGTTTCAACTTCCTGTAATATTCAACGCGTTTTATGACTATTTTTTTGTGTTTTGTTTTTAATGGCGTTTTATCATTTGATAGCGTTTTGAATATGAGCGGTAAAAGATCCTTTTACCCTTAATGAAGCGCGTCCCACATAATAAAATTGATGTTATTTATGAAAATGCCACCGCGCAATTTAGTCCATGCATTGTTTTGATCAGACGACTCATAAGCGTTCTCACACTTTTCACTGTTTTCTCTAAATCCTGACCCTGTATTATATTTATATATATATATATATATATATATATATATATATATATATGGGAAGGTTCATTTGAGAAGAATATTCTTGCAAGAAGAAAACTAAATTAATATAGGCCCTATATTTTTTTGATCAATGGTTGTAAATCAAGATATTATTGTTGTCCACTTTCAATTAATGTTTTAATTAATAAGGGTAGAATAGACAATTTGATGTATAACACTATTAAATATTATAAAGGGTTACTCCAATCTCATTAATGCCACCATAATTTTCTCCTTTACTATCATTAATGTGTTGGGTCATACACCAATTTTATAAGGAGTGACTAAATTATCTAAAGTGTAGTGTCCTACACATATAATATTATATGTCGTAAAATTATTTAAAATTGTTGGGAACCTACACATTTGGTACCCTACACCAAAACATTGTTTTCTTGGTGTAAGAAACGTTGTTATTATGGTGTAAAAAACGTTGAATATGTATGTTCATGAATGTTTTTATTGTGTAAGGTGCACAACTATTTAATAGGATAGACTCATTAAATGATTAGGGTTTATTAATTTAAATAACAAAAATAAAGGCTAGACTAATTAAATGATTGGTTTAAATTACCTTTGTACCCTTTTATTCTTAATTTGTGATTCTTCTCATTTGAACTCTCCACTATATATATATATATATATATATATATAGGATTCGGTTCAAATGAAAACCACTATAAGTTGTGAGAACCGTGAGAACTTTTTTATCCCGCGCGAGTTGGGTTAAATTTTTTTTGCACAAACGTAGATGAAAACATTACATTATAAACACACCTGTAAAAAAAGTAAAAAAAATGTTGAGACGTTAGTTTTGACTGATACAAGTTTTTTTTACGCGCTGGCATAAAATTTTATTGTAGATAACTATTTTTATATCACGACGTAAAAAAAACATGCATCAATCAAAACTAATGACTCGACAATTTCTTTTACTTTCTTTTTAGATGTGTTTGTGTTTATAATGTTTCCATCTACCTTTGAGCAAAAAAAATTGGCCTAACTCGCGCGAAATCAAAAAGTTCTCACGGTTCTCACAACTTGTAGTGGTATATAATATATATATATTAACGGTAAATGTGGATCACTGACAGACCATTGAAGTATCATCGTGCTATCAGCAGAATCACCCGATCATATCCATCTCTACTAGGCAATAATGCCTATACACCAATTCAGGAGGAAACCCAATAAATCTGGGAAAATCCCCTTGTGAGAATCGAACCCAGGACCAAATGCTTTTAAGCCTTATCCCACCCTAAGATGCCACTAGGCTACAATGCCATAGGCTTCATCTAATGACACTAGATGAGAGAGTGATAAATATATACGATCATGAACGGTTAAGTGATAAGAGGGCTTCATCTATCTCCACAAGTATTATAAATTCTTTAACAAAACTTAAGGAGAAAAAACGTATAAAAGGGGAGATTATCTCGTGAGTTAATTGCCCAGATAGTCTTTGTGGTTTGTCATTTTTTCACCTTTAGTCCCTAACTTTCTAAAATTACATGTTTGCTCCTTGTGGTATTCTCACTTGTTACTCGGGTAGTCCCTAGAATGGATGAAGGTTAGTTTTTCTTGTTAAGTTCATGTAAAATGACAAAAATACCCTCTTTATCTAAAAAACAAAAAATAAATTAGTAGATATACATTTAAACAAATCTAAAATAAGTGGGACCCACCTTATTATAGGGAAAAAACAAATCGAACCCCACCCTTCGAGCTGCCAAACGAACAACCCTTCTCAGGCCACGATTCCGATCACCATCACTGAAAACCTGCAACTCTCAAGACATTAAAACTAATGGAGTCATTCAATAACTAGACGTTAAAACTGTTCCAACAAACGCAAAGAATATAAAATCCAATAGATTCCATTACAAAAAATTGAATCACATGTGAAATTTGGATATGGAAACTAACAATAGAAAAAAGGTAAAGAACAATATATTCCATTAACTCTGGATGAGTAACAGACGTCAAAAACATTTTTCAAAAATCTAGTGATTGAAATTGAAATTAGGTTAAGAAAGCTCAATAACCTAAAATCAAGATCGTCCCGAAATTGATTCTTGATGAGTAACAGACGTCAAGAACGATATCTTCCATTGAACTTAAAATCGAGATCGAAACCACAACGAGGTAGATTCGGTCATGGGAATTTGATGGATTTCAAGCCTACCTGTGGAGCATCGGAACAGGGTCAACGGGAAACCGCCAATTGCCACCACCACTGCCAAATCGGACCACATCATCACCGCGAAATCGAAGCAACATCAGTTCCCATCACCGTCACCGCACATCTAACTGGAAAAACGAACCTGCAACAGAAACAAGAGGCATTGTCGAAACCCCACCGGACCACCCATTCCACACTGACCACCGCAACGGTAGTCCACAACCAGCAACAACTCACCGGCAAAAACTCTTGTCGCCGGAAAAAACTCCCCGTTTTCACTCAACATGGTGGTGAAGAAGAAGAAAGATGGGGAGTTGGGGTTTAGTTTTATATTAAAATTTAATAATGGTGGGCCCACTTGTATTTTTAAAGACCAATCGGATTTTTTTTTTTTGTTTTATATATTGATCTTAAAAATGAGGGTATTTTTTTGTCATTTTACATCAATTTAACAGGAAAAACTAACCTCCGTCCATTGGAGGGACTACTCGAGTAACAAGTGTGAGTACCACAGGGAGCAAACATGTAATTTTAGAAAGTTATGGACTAAAGGTGAAAAAAATGGCAAACCACAGGGACCATCCAGGCAATTAACTCTAATATCGTATTCCTACGGTCCTCTCTCCCATGTGTCTCACTATACTTATTTATCCTTAATAACAATACGTTGTACGCATGATTAGATTTGTAAATGAATTGAACGAACACAAACATATGTAGGTCCGTGTTCGTTCATTTAACTTTAATCAAACATGAAATGAACATATAATCAAACAGTTTTTTTGTATGTTCGTTTGTTAAGAAATGATCATGTCGTGTTCATTTATTAAGAAATGGTCATGTTCGTGCTCGTTTATGTTCATTTGTTTAAAACCTAAAAAAGAGTTAGGATCTAGTACAAACTATACTAATTGTAATAACAGATCTGAGCCAATTTTTTAATCAATGGATGTTATTGATTACACATAAACCCTTGGTATTAGTTATATCATTTAGTGGTTTTAAGGGTAGTTTAGTAAATATGCTAATTATATTAAACTAGCAATAATACTCGCCCGTGTTGCGGCACGAGAACATCACAAACATCGAATGGATTAGTCCAAACGTCGTGTGATGCGTTAACCGTGCGAAAACACGTGTTTTGACGTATCAAATTGAACCCGAAGTAACATATATAAGCATTGCGATTGGATCAAAACGTAAAGTAAATCAAATTTATTTGTGACCCGACTCATACATTGAAAGGAAACTACAATTTTGACGCCACACGATTCAAAACAAAATTATGAAACATACATAATATACACACGAATACATATTATATTTGTCCGGACTCATCTCCCAAATCGGAACGAAGGCCAACTCAAATTTATACTACATAAAAAATATGCACGTAAAAATGTTTTTTTTGAATGAAAAAGTATTACATTTGACCTGACTCGTTTTCCAGAAAAAATTTACGTCTACGTCGAAACATAGAACAAATCATATTTATACCGACAGGTAAATAAAAACACGCACGTAAAAAATAGTGTTTTTTTAAGTAAAGGAAGTACAGGGGTAAACTCGAAACAAATTATAGGTAAAAAACTTAATAGGTTAAAAAGGTTCGTAAAACCGTGCCAAGTAACACTAATACCACACCATTGCCAGCGACACCAATGTCGGAAAAGTTCGTAAAAATAAAATAAATAAAAAAGGAAAAAAATAACACCAAACGAAAAGCGTAAAACGTAGAAAAGAATAAAACCGACGTAAAATCGTTAAACCACGCACGTCCGGTGTTGTGTGTTAATGTGGAGAAATTAGATCGAAACGTAAAACGTAGAAAAGAATAACTAAGTCGAACGGAGAAAAATAACGTGTTGCGATGAACATGTCAAAAGGGAAGAAAATATACCAGAAAACGGTAAACCCCACACACATGTTGCGACGTGTTAACTTACAAAATTTAGAACGAAACGTAAAACGAATAATTTGTGAAAAATGAAACTTGTGAGTAGCCAAAGATGAAAATAAAAAAATGTTAGGATTAAATTTCAAAAGAAGAAAAGCAATGGTTAAAAATTAAAAACAATTTTTTTTTTTTTTTTTTGAAAATCTCCCTATGCTTAGGGTAAAACTACATAAAGCATCATTTTGTTGCTAATTTTATAATTTGTAATAAAAGGATTATAAACTAAATTTAGTTATGTTTACTTTTTCCAACTAGTTCCACCAATATTTTTAAAAATAAAATAACTTTTATATGCTTGATTTTTTTTAAATACACCATAAAATTAAGAATTTTTTTATCTTTAATATGAGTATAATATTGCTATAACTATTTTTTTCCAAAAACGATATTTTTAAAAAATTACTAAAAATAGCACTTCAAAACAGTTGTGTTGGTTTTGATCGTGTTGGTTATGTCAGTACTAGTTTCAAACTTATTTTGTACTGATTCTGTCTATGTTGATTTTGAAACTTTCTATGCTGGTTTCAATACTGTTTATGCTAATTTCGAACATGTTTGTGTTGGTTTTGTTTGTTTTAATTAGCATATCAAAATAATCAACTAAATTTTTTTTATTATGTTTTGCTAGCATAAATTGTGAAACATACATGTATAATCAACACATCAATTTACAAATTAACAAATACATATATATAGGACAAAGATCCGTTAGGAACCACCTCTTATTGCGAGAACCGCGAGAACCAATGTGAACACAACCAAAAATTGCCTAAAAATAGTTAAAATCACACAAATTTTTTTTAATATTTTTTATAAAAAAAATCGCTACTTTTCGAAGCAAAAAAAATTTTTAATTTTTTTTTTTTTTGCTACTAAAAGTAGCGATTTTAACATAAAAAATATTAAAAAAAATTTAGATTTTTTTTTATTTTTTTAGATTTTTTTTAGATTTTTTTAGGTTTTTTGGGGGTTTAGTTTTTAGCATTTTAGCTTGGGGGGGGGGGGTTAGGTTTTTGGGGGTGGGGGAGGGGGGTTTAGGTTTTTTTTTAGGGGGGGGGGTTATGTTTTTTTTAGTTTTTTGGGGGTTTTAGTTTTTAGCATTTAGCTTGGGGGTTAGGTTTTTTTTTTGGGCGGGGGGGGGGGGGGGGGGGGGGGGGTGTGGGGGTTAGGTTTTTTAGATATTTTAGGTTGTGTTCACATTGGTTCTCGCGGTTCTCGCAATAAGGGTGGTTCTCGCATGAACCTTACCCTATACATATATATATATATATAATAATATATATATATTCTAATATATATTCTAATCAGCACAACCATGTATATGTAATTAGCACATCTATTTACTCAAAGCTTTACATATGTAAAAAATCTAAAGCGCATGAAATTAGGGATATTCTAACCAATTTTATGATTGTTATATTTGTCACACCTCAACCGATGGCGGAATTATCGGGGCGCGGCACTAGGCGAATCAGATTGCTCAAGAGAATCCATAACAACTAAATTGCGACAATATTTAATGCGTTCATTATCCCATACTAATAAACAATTACAATCACATAAGCTGTCACCAATTTCATGTTCTCCCAAACAATAAAAATCCGACAACCTAGATTTTAGGTGTGTTTCTAGACTTCCTAGCTTGATTTGTTGTAGACTGTCACACCCTGATATTTTCACGTATTACCGGTGGGCCCAGTGGGGAGTATCGTGACGTAGTTGATATCATCATAGACAATTTATCACAGTTTAATACACAGCGGGAGTCGAAAGATAAAATATTACAAACCGAATGGAAGTAATATCATTTATTACAAAAACGGCTGTAATGGATCCACAGGCGGATCAAAGTTAAAAGGAACATTGTACAACAGATTTATAACATCTAAGCTTGCAAGACTCTTTATTGATGCTAGGAGTAGCCAGCCTATTCCGTTTAGTACCTGCACTTAGCATTTTTGGAAAATACGTCATTTTACACTGGTAAATACAATTAACTGACTCATTTTGAAAATGTTTAAGAAAATTGATTTGAATGCACAAGGCACAAAATATTTTTTATAACTTGGGATAATTATTTATATATAAACTTGTAAAAGAATTACATGTTCGTTATACGTTCAGTAGCCCGGGCTGAAAACCGGGTTAAAGATTAATTGACCCACCACATAATATAATCCCGCGGCGACTTATTCTCGAACAGGCGGTTATATCTTTTTATATACGCACCGGCAGGTGTATGCCTACACCCCATGCTTAGGTCTTGGCCATTTCAATGAATGATGCCAAGGATATCCGGGACATGGTCATTAACCCCCCAAAGGCTTTAAGCAAACAAAACATATTAAACGGGGGTCATCTCAATAAATTAACCTTCATATGATTAACAATTCAATGCCCGAGCAAGCGGTATTTTATATACCGTACCCCAAGCCCGTGTAAGGGAAAATAAGTTAAAAGTATTTACCTGAGCAAATTATATAATTTATCCCAGCCGTATACAATCAAGCAAATCCAGATATCTTTTACATGGCTCCAAAATCTGGAATGAAGGTTTTAATAACCTATTAGATTCCTAACGAGTCTTAATTAAGTCTAAACTTAGACCGGTTAGTTTTAAAGAAAGATACACGGTTAGAAACGCATGATTAAGCGAAGACCGGATTAGAATGTGATTTAGACCCAACAAGTTTGAAGACTTGTATAATATGGGTAAACTAAACACATTCTGGATTTTGAGATAAAAATGATAAGTTTTGACCCGTTTCGGTTAATTTATGCAAATTAGTTACATAAACCGTACCGAACGCGAAAAATGCATAACGAGTAAACAAATGAGTCATGAACAGGTTTCCTAAGTTAATATGCCTTAAACATGTTGTGATATCAGTAGGATACTTTCCATTATGCCCAAAACGACTTTAAACTCAAATTAAACCCCATAGGGGTATTTTGGTCATTTTAAAAGTTATAAAAGAGATTAATTATTAATCTGAGTTTCAGGTCTGAAAATATCAGTAAAAATATTTAATTTAATAAGCTATATCAGTAGGGTATTGCCTATATGTGAAATTTATCATCTTTAACCAAACTATGCATCGTATGGGCATTTTGGTAATTTCACATAAGCTTTAAAGGTCAAATTTAGAAATCTAAGTTCAAAACTTTTGCTTACTGTTAAAGTATAAAAATTTACTTAAAACATCAGTAGGTATTAAGTCTTATATGTTAAAAATAGTTTTAACCCATACTATGCGCTTAAAACGCGTAAAAGTCGGTTTTAAGCGATTTTTGGGTTTAAATAGTAAATCTGAGTTTTTGATCACTTTATAAAGTTCAAAATATTTTATTTATCATATGAAATTAGTAGCAAAAAGTTTGGTATCAATATGTTATGTAAAACTCATTTTATTCAAGAAAATGGTATAACCGGCAATTACCGAATCAAAGCTAGAACCCTATGATATGATCAGTTTAAAAATAAATAAAAATCTTCAAAAATCCCAAAATATTATATTACATCAGTGGGTAAAAAGTTTGGTGTCAAAATTTTGGGTTTAGATAGGCTTTATGCTAATTATGTTGTTTAATTAATAAAAAGCTTTCTAATTACGCTATTGAGCATAACTCTTAATCTAGACCTCAAACTGATGTCAAATTTTTAGGACAAGTTTATAAATCAGTAATAAAGTTTTTTGTCCTCTCATATTTTAAAAAATCTCGTTTTAAGGTCAAAAGGGCATAATGGTCAACATTTAGGCATATAACGGAAACATGCAAATGAATCGGATAAATTATGATCCAAGTTGTATAATCTCAGAGAGTTATACTAATATGGAATATGGACCTAATGGAAGTTTAAGGCATTTCTAAAACAATCTAAATTGGGTCAGAACTGAAAGTCAAAGCAAAAGTCTACTTTTGCGACTTTCTGTTCCGAACCGAGCCTAAACTCAAAATTGTCGGGTTGAACATGCTTAGACATGTTCTTACATTAATTACCAAGTTATACAAGTGATAAAATAGGTTTCATGGCTTCTACATTGTTAATTATGTGTTTATTTGAAAATTAGCTTTCTGTTGACTTTTTATAATCAAGTTTGACCCGACAATTGATCTAGTTAGAGTGGGAATCAGAGGGTGCCCTTTTAAGGGTTTATTACCCACATAATTACCAACTCAAAGCTACTTTCAATTCGAGAATTTGACTGGACCATTAGTGATTAATCACTAAGTCAAACCTTAATTACGACGGGTTTGACTTTAGGCCATTAAACTAATAAAACACGAATTAAAGAGGTCAAGGAAGCTTACTGAAGTACTACGCATGACTAATGATCCTTAGGGAATGATCTTGAGCTCCAGGAGGTTCCAGAAATTAAGTTAGAATGAATTTCCAAGTGCATGCAAAATGTATCAACCAATAACTCTTTATATAGTGAATTAGATTGCACAAGATCCTTACAACAAAGTCTATAGGTGATCCCTAATGCATACCAAGTGTATCAACCAATAACTCTTTATATACATGAAAAACCGTCGGTGCAACCCTGGGATTGAAAAACAGGCTTTAATGGCGGTGGAACTGGCTGGAACAGGCATCTGTCCAAGAAAACTATAACTGGGCACCTTAGGCGGCCCACATAAGCCAAGGCAGAAGCCTTACGCGGCCCGCGTGAAGGTCTGCTCCAGTCAGCAAGTTTCCAGGTATTGCACTTTTAGTCCCTGAACCTTCTAAATGTGTTTTTACTTGCTTTTATTGCACTTTTGACCCTCAAACTTGACTTTTAAGGACTCCAAGTCATAAAAAAACTTCGTTAAGTCCTCGGTTAGATATACAATCACCGAAAAGTCCTGAATTTCAATGTTGACGTTTCTAACCCCTCATTTACGAGTGTTAGCATATCTTCTTCAAACGATATCGAAACCTTGTGAAATTTTTATCCCTTATTCTAGTGAGCATAATTAATTGTTACAAAGCTTCGGGTTCGCTAAAAGGTCACTCAGAGGTATAAACTAAACATGTTGACACATTTAACCCTTGCGATTTGTAAACTTTCACTTTCTTCCACAAACGGCTTCATATGATTCATAATTCATTCGTTTAAGGGTATAAACATCGTGTAGGGTTGTTGAAAGGTATAATTATCCAATGTTGACACTTTGAATCTTTTTACACACATACTTTCTTTGTTTGTCAACTTTAGTCCCTCATATTCAATCCATTACACATTTGAAAGCTCATGACACGTGTCTTCATTATATTGGTCTTGATTCTACGAGGTGTTACATAGAATGCAACTAAACCTACAACATACGTTAAAACAACGTCAATACAAAAGTATTGGCGAGTATACAAGTTTTGATAGCAAAGCGTAAATAGATAAAAAGTGATGCGAATACCAAATACATAAACAAGATACCCCAACACACATGCATACAAGACAGATACTACCAGCTAAGTCTCTTGAGCTGTGATTGCGATTGCTATTCAGCCTAACTAGACCCCGTCAGGTTCTATAGTACTAAACTAGTTAAGGCGGGACCTCGCGAGTATAAGTCCTAACACATATGTAACTAGCATCACATGTAAATATGCATAACAGTTATTCGTAAATGATAAATAGTTTGATTAAATAATTCTTTTGATAACTTTGATTGATAGGAACGTATGTTACACCCAAAATGTGATAAAAAAGGGGTTCGAGTATACTCACAGTCGGTGTTCAGCAAGTAAACACAACTTGGTTGGATTGAAGGGAGTGCGTCTGAGATTAGCCTGATTACAGATTGATAACGTAAACGTTGAATAGTGCGTTAAACGGCGGCGGTGAACCAAGTGTCGGACGGTAATCCGATCGGATGGCCATTCGATTGGATTAAAATCTTGTTTGGTAAGGATGTGTTTGTGTATGATGGCTTTAAAGTTTTCGTTGTAGAATTTTGAAAACAGGGAAGTATCTCTACCCTTTAGGTCGATCGATCGAACGGCGGTTCGATCGGGTGGCGATCTGATTAGTAGGACACTTAGTGAGAACAAGTTCACAGCAGGTTGTCACGCGATCGGATTGCAATCCGATCGGGTGGTAATCTGTTGGTTATTGAGCATGTTGAAAATTTGTTTCAGTGTTGAAGCTCCAAATGTCACATGGTCGGATGGTCGTTCGATCGGATGGCAATCTGATCGGGCTGCAATCCGTTCGACGTTCAGATCTTTGAAAAGTTGGAAATAAAAGCTTAAGTGTGGGACCAAGTGTAAGCCGATCGGATGGCTGTTCGATCGGATGGCAATCCGATCAGACGACAATCCGTCCCAATGACCTGATCGTCTTTGAAACTTGAGTGTTTTGAAAGTTTTGCGGTTTTCTCGAGACGGTATGACAACGTACCAAACAACATAAACCCCATCAAGACTCAAGTGACCCGATCGAACAGGAATCACCCTAGTCCGATCAGTCCACTGTTCGAGACGGTTGTTCATGGTTAACCCGAAATCGGTAGTCTCTTTGATAGAACTCAGATCTTGAGCTGACACATCACTAAGAAAGAGTAGAAGATCAGAACGAGCTCCGATTCTATCGGTTTTGAGTGCATTGAGTGTAAAAGAGTTGAAAGAAAGTTGGAAAACCATCTTTCAATCCTTTTATCAATGAATATGTGTAGATCTATGCGAAAGTGTTGTTTAATCTTGTGGAAATCCTTCAGATCTGAGTGGTTCTTAGTGGAATGAGGCCAACACTTGAAGTTCATAAGAACTCCATGATGACATCATCCTAGAACACCTCAAATCCATTGATTTCATGGTTAAAAGTTAATATTCAAAAGAGAAAATGATGAAGAAATGCGTGTAGATCACAGAAGTACAAGATTTGAGGTAGAAACTTAGAAGAATTGCGAGAAATCGAGAGAAAATAGCCCCAAAGCTGCTGGTCGAGTGAGAGCTGTCACATCACTTGAACAGTGATGTGACAAAGGCTATTTATATGTGAAGAAGAGAGAAGGTGATAGGGTGCCATGGATCGGATGGCTATCCAATCAGGTGACGCTTTGATCGGATGGCCATTTGATCGGTTGGTCATCCGATCGAGGGCAACCGGCGTGTTGCGTTTTGACATTTCGTTTTGTTCGTTAAGCATTGCGATAGTTTGGTCACATATCTTCATACCCACATTCATATATTTATTATAATTAGTCACACCAAGGGTCGTATAAATATCCACATTTCAAAGTCTGCGTTACGATAATCGAGTTGCGCGTTTCGAATATGCGTTGCGTTTCGACACATCACAGCTATCGAGGAGGGTAGAATAGGTCCTCACTCAACGTCATCGTGAGTGTTAGTACGTGCGATGTGATGTGTTATAGCCATAAAGTAGCGTAATATGCGAAAATACTGCGAAATAGCGATGTATGTGATATAGCTACATTATGATCTGAATCTCTGGTGCTAGGCGTAACGAGTATAACGAGTAGTAACAACTCACGAACGTGCGGGTTGTTACAGTCTCCCCTGCTTTAGGAAATTTCGTCCCGAAATTAATCCACAAGAAGGGTTGCGAGGATCGATGCGAGTGGGAGTAGCGATTAAAAGCGTCAAAATAAGCGAGTGATCGATTGAAATTCGACGAGCGAGAGTGTTGCGATGACTGGCGATGGCAACGAGTAAGGCGATTTGTATAACAAAAGATGGCAAGACACGAAAAGTGATCCAAAAGTGTTTTGTATTCTTGAAAAGTTAATTAATTCGAAAAGGTTTGGAGAAACTTGTTTATGAAAAATCTTTCCCATAGTGCGGTGTTTAAACGGTTTCGATGTTCACACCAGCGCTATGAGTGGGTATTATTAGGTTACTAAAGATTTTAGGGTGTTTAAAAACTCGTTTTACGAAATTTTCTCGTCACGCGGCAGTAACTTGAGTCAATTGTCACACCAACGTTACAAGATAGTCTCGTTTTGTACAAAGGTTTTGATCAAATTTAGAAAAAGTTTTGTAAGAAAAGCTTTGTTTACACAAAGGTTTTAATAATATAAAAAAAATTTAATTAAAGTCGGCCTCGCATGGCACTTTCCCACGAAAGTTCGACAATATGGCTAAAACACTTATATATAGGAAGTACCAGCGGCGTATCCACCATGTTTTAGCCATATGGCTTCTGTCCCGTGAGGCGGTGTCATGTATGTCGACATAGTACTGATAGATTTCGATTCCCTCGGTCCAAGCGAAAGATGGTCGGACCAAGTGTAAAAGAAAGATTGAGCAAACTGAGCAATGAAGTCGTTTTCGAACTCAGTTTAGCGATACGAGCGAGTGTGATAAGCGATAAGCGGTACGCGATAATTGATAGCGCAACTGAAACATAAACATAGTAAGCGAAGACGACGGCGATAAGCGAAAAGCGATAAGCGAAAAGCGATAAGCGACGAGCGATAGTGACAACCGTCGAGCGATAAGCGACGGTCGATGCGTTGCAAGCAATGGAAACATGCGATTTTGATTAGGTTAGACAACACCACAAATTTTAACTAACATTAAGCCCCACATGGCCTTTTTCCACGAAAGTCTGCTGATATGGCTAAAACACTTATATATAGGAAGTACCAGCGGCGTATCCACCATGTCTTAATCCAATTAGTTTCGTCCCGTAAAGTGGGGTCATGTGTGCTAACATAACAACGATAACATAGATAACGGTAAGCGTTAGCGATAGCGATAAACATTAAGCGATACATGATGAGTGATAGAGCAATACACAAGCAATTGAGCGATACATAAGATAAGCGATAGCGCGATACACATAGTAAGCGATTGAGCGAACACATAATAAGCGATGGAGTTTGCGAGATAGATTCCAGCGATAATGCGATTGCGAGCATGTTGACTTACAAAAAGTCTAGCGATTACACGCTTTGAGTTGCGATTGAGATTGTTACGCCTTGCGATGTAGTGTAGTGTGTCGAAAATAGAGTTAATAGTATACTTGGTCTAATAACGTTCAACTTGTATGGCACTTTCTTCACAAGTCATTGGTTGGCATGGCGAAACACTTACATATAGGAAGTCAGCGGCGTATCCACCATGCTTCCACCACACTCCTCTGTCCCGTGAATAGATGTCACACCGTGTCGACATGGTCAAGACGCTTATATATAGGTAGTACCAGCGGCGTATCCACCACGCTTAACCATGCTTTTAACGTTATGGCATTATTGAAACTTATTACAATCCCCGTGCACTGACCAACATAATCTCGTGTGTACCCGTGATTAAGTTGTCCCTTGCACGTTTATCGCAACTCGCTTCAAGAACGCATAGTAGGGGTAAAACACATTATATAGTATATAGTGCTAATATATAGTCCGTGCGCGAGTGCGAGAGAGTGGGAGATAAATAGAGTCCACATTGCGTCGAGAAATAGAACAAGTTCAACATGCAAAAGAAATTAACGACGAAGATCGTATCATTACAACAACATTGGAAGCATGACTAATGTTGCTGTGGAGGACTTCTACGGAGACTGCGATTGTTGCTGGAATTCCTCAAGTCTGCGGCCCCGTGCGACAGTGCTGGGTAAGATGACCATGCCAGTTGCAATTTGCGCAAAAGCGACAGTTAGCTTCTGGCGGGTGATGATACGTACACATGAGACACAGGGGATGAGTTCCATTGTAGTCGCGCTTCGAGTGAACTGGAATTGCTTGAAGAGGTTCTGGTTGCGACAATTTAGTTGTTGAAGAGTTTGGGCTTATGGTCTTTCGTTTGCGGCTGGACTGAGCTTCCTGTAGCGATGTGTTATCATTGAGGGATTCGTCTGAGGACTTACTTGAAGAATCGTCGGAGGAATCGTTAGAAGAATCGTCGGAAGAGTCGATGACGATTGCTTGATGAGCTTGTTTGACAGGATTCTTGGAGAAAAATCCGTCCAAGACTCGTTTGTCGTTGATTTCTGCGGCCAAGCGGTAGGTTTCTTCAATGGTAGCAGGTCTTGCAGCTTCGAAAAAATCGCCCACACATTCAGGCAAGCCGCGAATGTACTTCGTGATGGCTTTTTCTGAAGTGTTGACTTGACTTGGGCAAATTATGCAAAGCTGTTTGAACCTTGCGGTGTAG
Source organism: Helianthus tuberosus (assembly GCA_030545235.1). Taxonomy (NCBI): domain Eukaryota; kingdom Viridiplantae; phylum Streptophyta; class Magnoliopsida; order Asterales; family Asteraceae; genus Helianthus; species Helianthus tuberosus. Next base: position 105,055,573 of record CM060451.1, on the reverse strand, counting down.
CCAGTATTGTCACCTTCAACTTGCTTGATTTCCCAATTTTCGTCTTCTAGCTTCTGGACTTCATGGGGAGGGCAGTACTCTTTCTTCATGAGTTCTTTCAGCTCATCCCAAGAGAGAGCGTAAGCTGCAGAGATCCCACGTTTGTTACGTTCGGTTGTTCACCAGTCGAGTGCTTGCGATTGAAATACTCCGGTAGCGCAAGTAGTACGAAAACCATCGGGACACCCACTCTGACGAAGGGTAACTTTGATAGAATCGAACCACCGGAGCAGCTGGAAGACACCTCCTTCACCCATGAATTCCATCGGATCATAGGCTTTGAAGTGATTGTAGAGGAAAGCAGATTGCGGCGCTTCCGTCTTAGAGTCTTCCAAGGTTTGAGATTTGCTGAGAGAGTGCACTTGAGCGACAATTTGAGGAATGACCTTGGCCACTTCCTTGGCCACAAGCGAGGCAATCCTTTCTCGGCGCTTCGTTTGGCTCTTCTCCTAGCTGTTTGTCTCGAGGTAGGGTCGTTGGAAGACATCTAGATAGAGAGAGATTTGGAGTGAGATTCGATCATAATGATTTTGAGTTTTGCGATGCGATTGAGCGCGATCAAAACTTGTAGCGAGTAATATAATAGATTTCACATAGGAGCCACATAGGAGACACGAGATTCCTAAATTCCCACACAATTGATTTGCTGCATATATATAATTATTTGTAGTTTATGCTTACACACGTACATGTCGGGATAGAATGCGCGAGGACGCGTTGAAGGGAGAAAGCGAAAGCGAGAAATTTGACATTAGTTTTGTTGCGAGCATTCGGTTTTCGTTTTAGATTGCGATGGATGTGCGAGTTGTGTGTTTACAAAAGTAGGGAGCGAAAATCGATAAATCGAGAAATCAATAAAGCGTAAAGTTTTTAATTGTAGCCACATAAGCGTAAATAGGTTCAGTAAAGCGTAAAATCGGCAAGTCATATGCTAGAGGAATAGATAGAGTGCCTCGATTGTTTAGGCGTCGACTACCCATGGTAACCCAACTATACCCAACAAGTTCGTGCACGCGCGTTACCCTAGAAGACTTATGCTTCCACTGGGATGAAGCTCATGGCATTCGCTTTCCTAGTCATCGCGTGGCTCGAGTTATCGTTTTAACCGAGTCCTTAGTGAGAGCTTTTGAAAACCATTTTATAGAGAGTGGAACGGTTCATTAAGATACCGGTTTCACCCCTGACTTAATAACTTCGCTCCTAATTGTGGTTGTGCTCTTCGAATAAGTCCGGGAGTTCCACTAGATTTTGAAATGGAGACTTTCGTTGAGTTATGGATGTCACTCCTAGCTCGACGAAAAGTTCTCGTGCTAGAAAAATGCGCTGGGTGAGCGATCTTATCGAGAGTTCTTGGTTTTTAAGCCTGATCTCGATTGGATCACTCGGTTGTGTTATGCGAGTATTTTCGAAAACATGTGTATTGTGTTGGCCTTAGGAAAGGCTAAGTAATATTCCAGCCTTAGGAAAGGCTCTTTGCGCGAAAATGTGGTATGCGGTGTTCACGCGAAGTTGTAGTTTTTGCGGATTCGAATGAGAGTATCAAGTAGGCCCGTGCAAATCCTACTGGGTTCGCACGAGTCGGCCTATTGGTACCTAGACTATAGACTAGGTCGTATCTAAGACATTGACCCGGACTAGGTCAAGTCTGGCCTAATTCCCTATATGTATGGCTCTGATACCAATCTGTCACACCCCAACCGATGGGGGAATCATCGAGGCGCGACACTAGGCGAATCAGATTGCTCAAGAGAATCCATAACAACTAAATTGCGACAATATTTAATGCGTTCATTATCCCATACTAATAAACAATTACAATCACATAAGCTGTCACGAATTTCATGTTCTCCCAAACAATACAAATCCGACTACCTAGATTTTAGGTGTGTTTCTAGACTTCCTAGCTTGATTTGATGTAGACTGCGACTAAACCTGCAACATACATTAAAACAACGTCAATACAAAAGTATTGGCGAGTATACAAGTTTTGATAGCAAAGCGTAAATAGATAAAAAGTGCTGGGAATACCAAATACATAAACGAGATACCCCAACATACATGCATACAAGACAGATACTACCAGCTAAGTCTCTTGAGCTGCGATTGCTAATCATCCTAACTAGACCCCGTCGGGTTCTATAGTACTATACTAGTTAAGGCGGGACCTCACAAGTATAAGTCCTAACACATATGTAACTATCATCACATGTAAATATGCATAACAGTTATTCGCAAGTGATAAACAGTTTGATTGAATAATTCGTTTTGATAACTTTGATTGATAGGAACGTATGTTACACCGAAAATGCGATAAAAAAGGGGTTCGAGTATACTCACAGTCGGTGTTCAGCAAGTAAACACAACTTGGTTGGATTGAAGGGAGCGCGTCTGAGATTAGCCTGATTAAAGATTGATAACGTAAGCGTTGAATAGTGCGTTAAACGACGGCAGTGAACCAAGTGTCGGATGGTAATCCGATCGGATGGCAATCCGATTGGATGGCTATCCGATTGGATGGCCAGTCGATCGGATGTCAATCCGTTCGGATGGTCATCCGATCGGATGACCATTCGATTGGATTGACATCTTGTTTGGTAAGGATGTGTTTGTGTATGATGGCTTTGAAGTTTTCGTTGTATCATTTTGAAAACAGAGAAGTATCTCTACCCTTCAGGTCGATCGATCGAACGGCGGTTCGATCGGGTGGCGATCCAATTAGTAGGACACTTAGCGAGAACAAGTTCACAGCAGGTTGTCACGCGATCGGATTGCAATCCGATCGGGTGGCAATCCGTTGGTTATTGAGCATGTTGAAAATTTGTTTAAGTGTTGAAGCTCCAAATGTCACATGGTCGGATGGTCGTTCGATCGGATGGCAATCCGATCGGGCGGCAATCTGTTCGACGTTCAGATCTTTGAAAAGTTGGAAATAAAAGCTTAAGTGTGGGACCAAGTCTAAGCCGATCGGATGGCTGTTCGATCGGATGGCAATCCGTCCCAACGACCTGATCATCTTTGACACTTGACTGTTTTGAAAGTTTTGCGGTTTTCTCAAGACGGTATGACAACGTGCCAAACAACAGAAACCCCATCAAGACTCAAGTGACCCGATCGAACAGGAATCACCCTAGTCCGATCAGTCCACTGTTCTAGACGATTGTTTATGGTTAACCCGAAATCGGTAGTCTCTTTGATAGAACTCAGATCTTGAGCTGTCACATCACTAAGAAAGAGTTGAAGATCAGAACGAGCTCCGATTCTATCGGTTTTGAGTACATTGAGTGTAAAAGAGTTGAAAGAAAGTTGGAAAACCATCTTTCAATCCTTTTATCCATGAATATGTGTAGATCTATGCGAAAGTTTTGTTTAATCTTGTGGAAATCCTTCAGATCTGAGTGGTTCTTGGTGGAATAAGGCCAACACTTGAAGTTCATAAGAACTCCATGATGACATCATCCTACAACACCTCAAATCCATTGATTTCACGGTTAAAAGTTAAGATTCAAAAGAGAAAATGATGAAAAAGTGCGTATAGATCACAGAAGTACGAGAATTGAGGTAGGAACTTACAAGAATTGCGAGAAATCGAGAGAAAATAGCCCCAAAGCGTGCTGGTCGAGTGAGAGCTGTCACATCACTTGAACAGTGATGTAACAAAGGCTATTTATAGGTGAAGAGGAGAGAAGCTGATATGGTGCCATGGATCGGATGGCTATCCGATCGAGTGACGCTTTGATCGGATGGCAATCCGATCGGATGGCCATTCGATCGGTTGGTCATCCGATCGAGGGCATCCGGCGTGTTGCGTTTCGACGTTTCGTTTTGTTCGTTAAGCATTGCGATAGTTTGGTCACACATCTTCATACCCACATTCATATATTTATTATAATTAGTCACACCAAGGGTCGTATAAATATCCACATTTCAAAGTCTACGTTGCGATAATCGAGTTGCGCGTTTCGAATATGCGTTGCGTTGCGTTGCGACACATCACGACTATCGAGGAGGGTAGAATAGGTCCTCACTCAACGTCATTGTGAGTGTTAGTATGTGCGATGTGATGTGTTATAGCGATAAAGTATGCGTAATATGCGAAAATAATGCGAAATAGCGATGTATGTGATATAGCTACATTATGATCCGAATCTCTGGTGCTAGACGTAACGAGTATAACGAGTAGTAACAACGCACGAACGTGCGGGTTGTTACAATATTAAAGAAATTATACATAAATATTAAATGTTGGCAATGATTAAATTACCCTTACTGATAGTTATTAATTTATGACATGTGTCAAACTCTAATTGGGTCTTAGGGTTTTTATGAAAACTGGTGTTTGTATATGATTCTAGGCCATCTAAACAAATACGTAAATGAACATAAACAAACAAACTGAAACGAACACAACTTAACAAACAATAAACAACAGAACTGAACATAATTGAATAAACATAAATGAAAACAATTAAACATAATTGACTAAAAGTTAGGAATTAATTACGATAAACTCATTGGAAAACTCATTATATTACTAGAAAGTCAATTAACAATTAGTTATATTTATATAAGTAGTTAGAGAGTTCCTTTTATGTTCAATATTTATATTAATATAAGTACTTGTGTATTTAAATTGAAACGGAGATAAACGAACAAACAAAACAGATGTAAATAAACGAACATAAAAGGATGTATACGAACATAAATGAATGAACATAAACGAACTTCCCCTTGAACAAGTTTACGGACAATTCATGAACGTTGAATTCATTTACAAGCCTACGCAGGGGCGGACCGACGTTAAGCGGAACGGGGTCCCCGGACCCCAATCTTTTTTTAAAAAGTAGTAGAAGCGGTACATAAAAATTTGTATGGACCCCATAAAATAATTTAGTTGGACCCCATTATAATGAGAGTGAGTCTGGTGTAGTGGTAAAACCCCTTGTATACACACAAAAGGCCCCGGGTTCGATACATGTTTGTTTTGTTTTTTTGTGTTTTTTTTAACCTGATTTTAAATTAATCACTCTATTTTTTTTCCTATTTCAATTTTTCTCACCTATATTTAGCTAAATGTGTAGTAAATGAAAATTGTAATTTAGTTTTGATATTGTTTTCTATTGTGTTTCTCAACCCGACCTGACCCGACCCGAACAACGACCGATCCAAAAAAATTGAACACCGGAAAAAAGGAACCTCATTGTCCAAAAATCCTGGGTCCACCACTGAGCCTACGTATGATACATACACACTAAATTTGTTATGATCCCCTCTCCCTTCTTGTCGGAGGAGGTGTTTTATGAAAAGCTTTGTCTCGGGATCACTTCTATTAGCTCTCCTCCCTATGGTGTCTCTCACTTGAATACCGGTTCGGGAGGACAAAGAACAACTTCACAAGGTTTCCCAGATCGACAAAAGCCAGAAGAATTTGCTTTCAACCACCGTAAAAAAACTTGGCCATATAACTATAAAGTCTACATCCTATTATAACAGAGGCGATATAACTATAAAGTCTACATCCTATTATAACATATTTTCTTTTTATCATCTATTAAACAATTACTATATGGATTTCCTACTTTTTAGTCATGTGTCTCTAGATAATAATAATAATAAGACCGTGGAAATTGTCTTTTTATGGATATAACGCTGACCGGTAAGACAAACGATGGTAGTTTGCACTTCCACCACATGCGGTCAAATGATGCCTCCAGAAATAATGAAAGTGAGATGGGGATGGCTTAGATTTGACATGGGTTTCTAGAAACAAACTTTTCAAATCACATGTGAAATTTGTGTAATAGTTATACATACACTTAACTAAAAAAAATTTAACTAAATATATAAATTCATCCACGAGGTTTCTTAATTTAAATATTCGTTAAATGTAATTAACTAGAATTGAGCCCCCCGCATTGCGGGGCGGGGGACGTTAAACCGTGCAACCAAACATGTCGACAAGTTTAGGCTTACTATGTTTCATGTTTCAAACATGTCGACAAGTTTAGGGCACGGTAAAATTCGTGCCTGAACAGGTTAAAGACTTGTTAATTTGTTAGCGACCTGTTCATATTTGTAATGGATGTTATGATTCGACTTTAATGGATTTTTGTTTTAAAATTGCTAAGGATTAGTATGTTAATAACTATGTACTAGTTAAGACTTTTATCAACTTTTGAGAATTTTTGTTTCATTAAACATGTTCCTAAATATGTGATATTTTTTGTGTTCCTATATAGATTTGTTAACAGGTCGTTTGGTGTTGACTTGTTTCTAAACAGGTTGTGTTTTTGTTTTGAAAAAATGACACGATAAGTTATCGTGTCATATTCATGTTTAGCATCTTAGATCATCGTGTCTTGTCCGACCTGCAACCTACTTTCAAATGCTATTTTGTTTTCCACTTTTCGTTTGATTATATATCTATATTAAAGAAAAAAAAAAAGGTTTAACAGTGTCATATTACTAGCATACACTTGATCCCTATATTTTTTTGCATTTTATTTTACACTTCACATAGATACAAACATTATATATCTATATTAATGCAAAAAAAAAAAAAAACGTTTTAATAGTGTGATGTTGCACTTCACATAGATACAAACATTATTTTATACTTCACATAGATACAAACATTATATTTTTTTATTCTATTTTATAACTTATATAGATACAAACATCGACATATTGGTATGATTGGTATTTGTTTTTATGGTTCTGGATATAAATTATAAAGGGGACTTTAATTTTTTTTGGGTTACAAGCCTTTATTTTTTTTTGTTACATCAGACAATACTATACTGACATTTATTTTTATGTTTTTTGATCAATGTAAAACACATGTCGATATCCTCTTAGCATTATAAAGACTTTCCTTTTTGAGTGTTCTTTTTCGGTTGCTATACCGAGTGTCGGTAACGTACCGTTACAATACGAATCGAACTGATACTGAACGAATGTCCGCCACATAACACGGAGAAATCACACTAGTTTCTATTTTATTTTTTAAAGCTAAATATCCACTTTTAACATGATTTATTAAGTTTCTCATTCAACTGGTGTACTAATTATATATATTTCTAATATTGTATGCATTTTACTTTGGTAAATTTGATATCTAGTTATGATATAAAACATTAGTTATAATTCTAAATGGGGTGACTATTATGTGGTGCTATAATTTGGACAGATGAAGTAAACTTGTAAAACAACAAAAAGAAATATACATACAATAGGACCCTTAGTAGTGTGTACTGGGGCTCCATATGGCGCCATTTTCTCTCATAACCCCCCCCCCCCCCCCCCCCCCCTAACCCCCCGAACACCACTACGGGCGGCATTATGGGTTTTTTTTTGGTGGGTGGCGCTATAAATTTCGCGGCGGTATATTTGTTTGGTTACAACCTTTGGCCAATCAAAAAAGAGTATAGAGTTTTTAATCAATTAATAATTAGGTAATGATGGGTAAGGGGTTTATGACTACGGGCTTAAATGCATAACGCCCCATAACGCCCACCCGCACACATGATGCGCCACGTGTCGCATAACGCCCCTTTATGGGCGTTATGACCATATAAATTTGTAAATAGCCTGTAAGCATCATATCTAAACACTAAAGCTGGCGTTTGTTTGTTTGTTATGCATAATGTGTAGTATGCACATAATTGATGTTTGACAGATTCCCACTTTTGTGCCACGACACCATAGACCGGACATATTTATACTTAAATTATTGGTGAGCTCTAAATCCATACTATGTTTATGAACTAACAACGAAGTAATGAAACAACTATTGGGCATGGGACATTGAAACCAAGTATAAGAATAGTTTTTTTTAGAGATCTTTGCACGTACGTGATAGTGGCGGACTCATGAATTATAAAATAGGGTTGCGAATGAGGTGTTCAACCATATTTTCAAGGTGTGCGGTCGGGTTTTCCTTAGACCTACCGTACTGGGGCGTGTTCCCCCCTTAATACCGCCGGAAAACGCCGGAAACCACCCCCCACCCATTACACCCGGCGTGATGTGGCGTTTTTATTACAAAAAAAATTGCCCCAACGTTTTTTTAATAACGCTGCAAGTGGGATTGACTGGGTTTGACTGGCCAATGAGAAAATAGTTTGCTTTTTTTTTTTTTAATGAATGGGAGGGACATTATTAGGCATTATTCCCGCTACGCCACTTTTGCAATAACGCCCCATGCTGACTGGACTGCCACGTGTCGAATAATGTCCCATGGTGAGGGCATTATTTTGTTTAACCACTACACATGGTCTTAAAATATACACTAATTTTTTTTCAAAGGGTGTGATCGCCCACCTTGGCCAAAGAATGGGCCCGCCCATGGTATGTGATGAGTTTGGTCCGCCCAAGGCCCTCCTAGGGGCCCGAAAAGTACTATTTTTTTATATACCTTATATAAATCTATTTTTTTTAATTTAAGAGACTATAATATAAATGAAAAAATGTAAAATACAATACGGCTTAACGTACATCATGTACGACAACGTGTACGTGATTATGTGTATAACGTGCGTGATTAATGTTTTCATCATGCGGATTAATGTTTTTCAACATGCATGATTTGTGTTTTTTAGTTTATAACGTGCGTGATTTTCAAATGAACGTGCGTAATTATCTGTCATACGTGATGTACGTTAAGCCGTATTGTAAGTTAACTGGCCTCTAATAAAAAAACCAAATTTAGTTGTTAAAAACTTAGACCTAATAACCAATGTTTTAAAACCGGTAAATATCAGCCGGTTATACAGGTATTACTGGTGCCGGATGTAAATTTGGTACGGAACACCTCGGTAAATAGGGGAAACGACATCGACTTTGTAACACAGGTAAAATCCGGTATACCGGTTTGAACCGTTATACCGGTACCTGCCCAGGTTAGTTTGTGGGTTTGAATTTTTACTTTTTATTTTATTGCCATCTTCGTGTTTACTCCACAATTTTAACCTAGCAACTTTCAATATTCCATCTCTACTCCATCTTGTTGTTCCTGACTTCCATCACTCCATCGTTAGTCCCGTACTTCCATCTTCATCAACCAATTTCGTTCCAGACTTCCATTCCCATCGTTCGTTCGAAGTTCATCACTCAAGTCCCCAATTGGTAGGTGATTTAAAAAAAAAAAAAAAAAAAAACTTTTTTGTTCTTAAACAGCGAGCACCTGGCACAACCCCTGCCCCACTCACCTCAATCCTCTCCGGTGACCGTCCCCGCTCCGGCGCTCCACCTCCGGCCGTCAACGCGCTTCTCTGGCCAGCCTCATTCTCTCACATCTCAGGTGTGTTAATTGAATAATAATAGTTGTTATCATGTTAAATTGCGAATTACTAGTGTGCTCTGTTTAAACTTAGATTATTTTGATGTTAATTTTTAACTTGTTTTGTTGAAACTTAGAATTTAGGATGTTATTTTTTAACGTATGTTGTTTTAATCTGCTTAAAATTTTGATTAGTCATGTTAAATTGTAATATATTGAAACTTGAATTTGGTATTTAGGTAGTATGAACCTTACCTGATCTGAAGGGGGGAAGGACCCAAGATTATTTTGGTCTGTGTTGTGATTGAAGGCTCTGAATTCTGATTATTGAAGGCTTGATGCTTCGTTTTATATTTTGGTTTTCGGCCTAGTAAACCTGGTATGTAATTTTCAATTGAACTAGAAAGCTTATTTTCATGATATGATTTCAAGCTTACTTCCTATAGGATAGGAGGATTTTGTTACTTCAAGGTATTTGATGAAATGCCACATTGAATTTGAACTTGGAGAAACACATGTGATTGTTTCCAATTGTGTCTTGTTGGGTAACTAATTGTTGCCTTCAAGGTGTTTGATGAAATGCCTCAGAGAATTTGAACTTGGAGAAACACATGTGATTGTTTCCAATTGTGTCCTGTTGGGTAACTTGATTTTGGATAGCTGGTTTGTACACACCCCTTTTATTATTTTTATTAAAATGTGAATACAACATAGTTGTCCAAGGGTGAGCCTAGGCGCAAGACGTTTATAAATAAGCAAGCCACATTGTATAATTAATCCGTTTTCTTGCGGCAATTCTTCAGCTACTTTTCTCAGTCTAAATAATCAGGAACTAGTTTCTGTCAATGAGCCTTTTAGACGCACATCCAAACACTCCTTATGGCTGTATTTATCTTACATATATAACTTCTATTATATATGTAGATGCAAACACTGAATTAAAATTCGAATTCCCGCATTAGAATTACTTTAAAAGAACAAAGTTGACATTCATACAGTTTTAAGAAGAGCAATGGGGGTGATAAAAGACGGGTCTATTTCGGGTGTTTTACCAACCAACAAAGTCTTTGCAATTAACTACCCTGGTTACCCGTCATCTATCGAACGGGCCCTGGAGACTCTTGGTGGGACTCAAGATATTGCAAAGGTAAGGACTTCTGTTAGTTAGTAGATGTGGCATAATCGGTGAGTCGGAAATTGCCACATGTATGTTTTAATCAACGATTTGTGTAAACTGGTACGGTGTTTGTAGGCTCGAGAATCGCAATCAAACAAATTAGAACTTCATTTCCGCCCCGAAGATCCATACTCACATCCTGTAATTGGGGATATTGTGACGCCTTGCAACCAGTTTTTATTGAAAATTTCGAAACAGAAAGATGAGGGACGGATATCAGAAGGAGCAGAAGAAAATATTTGTGCTGATATTGTTGGCCATGTGTCGGAAACGTATAATTTTAATGGTTAGAAAAATGTCAAACCTTTTTTTTCTTAATTGTAATTTTCTAAATATGGAACATGTTGAACGGGTTAAAGATTCAAAAAGTTTTCCTAACTATTTATTTAAATACTTACAGTATCCTAAATTGTGTTATTTAGAAAAAAAATATATATTTTATTTTGAGTGAAGTACACGAATGGTTCATGTGGTTTGCATTTTGTAACACATTTAGCCCCTAACTTTGACTTATTGAAACCTTTAGATTTGTTGGCTGGGGACTAATTTCGTTACAAAGTGCAAGCCTCAGGGATCATCTGTATACTTTTGAAAAGCTAGAGACCAAATCCAAAATTTTGGTAAACCACATGGACCATCCATGTACCTTACTCTTTTATTTTTTTAAGTTATTCTAGTTTCATTATATTTATTGCATTAGCTGTATGCAAAACTATTTTTAGAAAGGAACAAAGTGTTGGTGGGTTGGCTCTACCGACCCGACCCGACCCGACCCATTTGACCTGCAGATAAAATTACTGATTTGACTAGTTTCCCAACCCATTTGACTCACCTGTTTCTCTGCCATCTTTATATTTATTTGCGTTTAAATTCTACAGGAATGGCAGACTACCAGCATGTTCTTGCCGTTCATGCTGACGTTGCACGGAAAAAGAAGAGAAACTGGGCTGATGTTGAACCACAATTTGGTTCGGTCCTCATCCCACCATGTTCTTTTTCTTAATTGTTTGTTATTATTGCGTTATTAATAATTTGTTTAAGGTGTTCATGCTTGTGTATGTGCATATTGCAGAGAAACATGGGCTAATTGATGCGGATCAAGAGGATTTAATGATTTTACTACCCCCTCTTTTCTCGCTGAAAAATATACAGGAGAATTTGGTGTAAGATGCTTCTTCTCGTCACCATAACAAACGACTTTCATATATTTTTTTAGAGTTAAATGCCATTTTAGTCCCTGTGGTTTGGGTCATTTTGTCAGTTTAGTCCAAAGGTTTCATTTTTCGTCTGTAGGTCCAAAAAGGTTTCAGTGTTGCCATTTTAGTCCACTGGGTTAACTTCATCCATTATTTCTGTTAACGAGAAGGGCGATTCGGTCAGTTTTATATGGCCGAATTGTCTTTTTAGTTAACAGAATTACATATAAAATGACCAAATTGCTCTTCTGGTTAACAGAAAAAATGAATGAAGTTAACCAAGTGGATTAAAATGGCAACAATGAAACCTTTTTGGACCCATAGGAGAAAAATGAAACCTTTGGACTAAACTGTCAAAATGACCCAAACCACAGGGCCTAAAATGGCATTTAACTCTATTTTTTAAATAAAAGATTTCATTCATAATGTATTTTGTATTTCCTTTTAGGTTGCAACCATCTATTTATGCGAGCCAGAAAAAGAAACACGAGGGAATTGTACAACACCGTTGGGAGGTATCATCAATCAATCTCAAGAATGTTTTTTTTTTCTCTTCTTGTGAACTAATAAAAATGCAAAAATGTTACAGTTGAAGGCATAATCAGTTTCAAATTTTTATGTGTGAATGCAGATGGATATAGAGCCTTGCCTTGCAATTGATTTCAACATCAAAGATATCCTAATTGTTAACGTTTTATATGTGCGTGCTCATTAATATTCATTATCATTTTTTTCTGTATGTGTGGCAAAGTCTGTGTGATTTTTGCTGCCTTAACATTCATACATGTTCCAAAGAAGGTGAACTGGGAAAAGTTCATAGCTGAAGGTACAAAAGAATGGAAATACCAGATGGCAGTATGCGATTTGTTTAACGAGCGTCCCGTATGGATCAGACAATCTTTGTCTGAGCATTTGTCTAACAAAGGTTTGAGTCTCGGTGAAAACTCTATAAAAAGGTATGTTTGGAAACATCTAAGTTTACGTAAATGCCATATTGCACCTGAACAATGTAAATTAGATATTGACAAAATTAAATAAGAACATAACGTTGGAGAAATGTCATATATACTCTTGAAAACTTACATAATGTCATATTTAGCCAACCAAAAAAATTAATATCAGATAATTAGATATACCCATTCAAGATATAAAAAAATCATATTTACACATTTTCTTAATTACAAATTATAGTTTGACCAATATACCCTTCTCTTTCTCTTTACACTCCAGATTCTTATATCCTACTGCAAGTTTTAATGAAAGGGTATAAATGTCATAAATTTGACAATGGGTGTGTATGATATTATGATTCGTTTGTTGGGTATATATGAAATTACCCTAAAACGCGAGTCTCATCTTAATTTATCCACGATTTAGATGTCCCAAGGTTGACAAATTTTGCAAAATTAATTCAGAATAAAACATTAGTTTATCTTTAATTAAATATATTTGGTTTACAGGTATCTCTTCAGGGCAGCGTATTATTTTCTAAACGGGCCATATCGTCGGTTTTGGATCAGAAAAGGATACGATCCTCGTAAAGATTCAGAATCTCGCATGTAAAAATTCTATAATAATAAACTCCTTTTATACTGTATAAATGATTATTATTATTCTTATTATTTTTTGTTTTTTTTTTGGTATTATAATTTCTCTTGTATCTTAATATTGTTTTACGACTTTTTGGCGACAGATATCAGCGGATGGACTTCAGAGTACCACCACCTCTGAGAAGCTACTGTGATAGTGGCATAGCATCCGGGTAATACGTTTTTTAAATTTCATCTTCCTAAAAATTAATATTAAGTTGTTCAGTTTGATTTGCTTTACAGGTTGAAGCACAAATGGGATGATTTATGTGGCTTTCGAGTTTTTCCATACAAATGTCAAACATCATTTCAGCTTTTTGAACTTGTCGATGATTACATTCAGCAAGAGATTCAAAAGCCCTTGACTCAAACATCTTGCACTGTATGACACATTACGCTGTACTTCATTTTACATAAATATATATTTTACATAAAATCATTTACTTTGCAGTTAGCAACGGGTTGGTTCTCTCAACACATCCTCGAGATCTTGAGGTTACGCGTTAAAGTGAGGTTTTTATCAGTATATCCAAATCCCGGTGCAGAGTCCTTTCTGAAGTCGGCTTCTATACATCTTGAAAAATTAAAAAGAACGATAAATGTGATAAAAGAAAAGATAGTCAATAAAGGTGCGTGTTTATGAATCGTCTACACCTTTACGTTTTTAAGAAATTATTTTCGTGCGAAGATGTAGGTTTGACATAGTTGAGTATGCAGATGAAATTCATGTTGAGGACAACGAAATGAGTAATGATGAAGATGATGACATGGAAGATGATATTGAGGATGAAAATGCAGATGAGGATTTTGATGCATATGAGGGACATGATATGGTAAATATAATCCTATTTTGTCAACGTCATATAAAACGGACATCATATAATAATTTCGTCTAATTTTCTTTTTTGTTGTGTGTGTTTCTAGGGTGGTGACGGGAACGATACTATACCTGATTCATCTTGTATCCTTGATATAATCACTATTTTTTTAATCTTAACATTTCTATCATTATCTTCATTTTTTAATGAATTCTTACTGATGTTAGTTTTAAAAATCACACCTGAGGCGCGCGTAGGAGCACTCAAGCGAGACATTTGTTGTTTGACTGCTTCAGGCGATTCCATGAGGCGCATGCACAAAGTCATATTTTTAAATCATTTATACGAGTAATTTATATATAAATTATGAGCATGTGAAGATAAAACCTATCAGAGATATGAAAAGAAAATACTATATAAATACCTTGCGCCTCGGCTTCATGGACGATATCACCTCGGTGCGCCTCTTGCTTTTTAAAACCAAGTTTCTTGTTGAAGAAAGAAGTCGGCAATGTGAAATGGATGCTTCATTCGACTAGTTTTCCTATGTGTTGTAAAGATATAAACCAAGAGAATGTTTCGAAGACGTACCTGCAAGAATTATTTGGTAGTTTTCCAAACAATGGACGAGATGCTGAAAACAGTGATGAAGAGTATCATATATTTGATGGAAGCAACTCAGAAGATGAAGATGAGGACGATTACTAATATTCTTTCTTATGTAGTGGTATTAGAAGTATGTTACAAATCTTAAACCCTAGTGATTTTAAAGTTAAAAATTTGAGCTAATTATATATAGGAGTAAATTGCGGTTTTCTTCATGTATTTTGGTGAAATTCTCTACCTATTCAAATTTGAAAGAAAAAAAAAGATGCTTTGTGGATGGCGGCCGCGTTTGAAACAGGAGGCGTTCGATCCTTGGGTTCGTTGGAATTGGGTTTAAAGCTCCGGTTTCAAATGCTGAGTTAAATGAGCTGCAGAAATGCTCGGATCTTCCGAGTGAAGAGGCTTAATAGTCCATCTGGGTTTTTCTCGGTAAGTTCCATCAAACTATTAATTGAAAATAGGATGTTCCAACAGGAGAACATGCTGATTCATTGGTCTAAGTGGCTTCGTTTGGGTGGATAAAATTTAGAGCAAGATTTAACTCGATCAGTTGGGTCGATTTGTGTAACTTTGATATCGGTTTGTAAATGCTTTAGGGTATTTGTTCTAGCTACTTGCTTGTTTCAATCTATAATATTATCGTTGCTGTTAGTCTAAAAGAAAAAAAAAAAACAATCTAGACTCTTAAAACAAATTAAACATAACAGCGAGTGCTAAGGTCACCGGAGAAATCGGATCAATAACAAATTGCAAAATCCAGATTATTTGATTATCAACATCAGTTAACTGATGAAGCATGAAGGTTAAGATCCTGCTTCTTTTAACCGGTTGATATTTTCGTTTCCGTCTGCGTCTGAGAATAATGCAGATTTAATGTTTTATTGGAGGAGAAATGAATTATACAATGGAATACACAATGCAGATTTTGATACTTCCATTTGATGTTTCATTTGGTTACAAGTCTTGTGTTACTTTTCCTTGTGTTATTGAACTTTGAATTGGTCTTTAGTTTTCTGGGGGGGAGGGGGTGGGGTGTTTTAGTTTTATTTTAGACCATGTGATGCCCCAACTTTCAAAAAAAAAAAAAAAATCAATTTCATATTTTAACTGTTTTTTCTCTATCATTCACATCTTCTTTTCTTGAGTCATTCCTCCAATCCAACATTGCAGCGTTGCCCCAATTGAGCTGGTATGTTTCTTGCTATGGTTCAAGTCATTTTAGTTCAGACTTGTGGTTCCAGTTCCCATCATTCTTGTTCAATCCTGTTAATCCATCGCACATCTACTCAAATGATTCACCCGACGCAAACCGGTCCAGTTTTCACAACCTTCAGAGAAAACAGCCATCTTTTTATATGATGTGAATCTTTAGGTGGGAGTATGTTGCTCTTTCATCAATTCTTCTGTCAATTTGAATAAGCTCAAATGTTTGTATGTCCCCAATTTCAAAGGGGATCTTTTCAAGATTCCAGCACTTGGTAATTTCTAGTTGTCTGAGACATGTGAAGCTTCTACTATAAGTTTCCCACTGACAGATAAACAACTTCTCAAGTCTCAAGAATTTTAGCCGTGGAAACTCTTATCCATCTGTTTTCCAGTCAAAGGCCTTCGTTTCCTAGTTTGAGAACTTGGAGATTAGGTAACGACTAAATGATTGACATAACACTCCGTGGTAGACGACAATCATCTTATGTAAGTGTTTTCAATGATGCTGGGAATGTAATGCGCTTCACT
This sequence comes from Helianthus tuberosus, assembly GCA_030545235.1. NCBI lineage: Eukaryota > Viridiplantae > Streptophyta > Magnoliopsida > Asterales > Asteraceae > Helianthus > Helianthus tuberosus. The sequence goes on along the minus strand of CM060451.1, from coordinate 105,039,137 downwards.
CTTTTTCTCAATTCGCCTTTTAATTCGAGCTTTTCAAGGTCGGTGAGAGATTTGAAGTCATTTTGCTCAGTACGACATGTAATTTCCTTAATGTAGGGAAAAAACTTTTGAGGATTATCTACCCCGTCTCCCAATACCACACCTGAAATGGTTAGCAAAATTTATTCCTGCATTTTTTTCTTTTTCTTTTTCTTTTTAGCTTTTTATTGTATCACTAGAAATTTAATATTTAATTTTAAATTTCCTTTACTCCTTTTTCGTGACGTATGTTTTTACAATGCGACGTAGCTTTTCGTGCTTACTAAATATATCGTTGTTGAGTGTATTTTCTCAATGTTTAAATTTTTGAAAACAATCCTCTTCAACTAGGGCTGTTCTAAAAGCTCGCGGCTCGGAGCTCGCTCGGATTTAGCTCGGAAAAAGCTCGCTCGATTTGGCTCGGTTTAAAAGTGAGCCGAGCAGGCTCGGCTCGGTTAGAAAGTGAGCCTAGATCGGCTCGGCTCGTAACGAGCCAAGCTGGCTCGGTTCGGCTCGCTTTGTAGCTCGGATCGGTTTAGCTCGAATTATTTTACTTATAATAAGTTTTAATTTTATATACATTATAATATATTACAAAAAAACCGATTATTATTTACATGTATATAGGTTTGTAATTTGATATTTATGGCATATTTAAAGATTGATTACCATACTAATGAACTAATATTGTATTTTATTGAAATTAAAACTTATTTTGCGTTGTTAAACTTGATTTTGGTTTGAATTGTATTAGGTTGAACTTATTTTGAATATATTCTTTTAAATTATTGAATAATATTTTAGGCTATTAAATTTTAAGAGGTATATATTAGTTTTTTTTTTTTTTTTTTTTTTTTTATAAAATCGAGCCAAACCAAGCCGAGCCGAGCTAGCTCGGTTTAAAACCAAGCCGAGCCCGAGCTTAGATTTTCAGCTCGGTTTCAAATCCGAGCCGAGCCAACTCGGTTTATAATCGAGCCGAGCCCGAGCTTGGCCTGGCTCGGCTCGGCTCATGAACAGCCCTATCTTCAACACGCCAGTTTTAAAGTTCTTCCTAGGCCCATGGCCCACACCATGTAACCAATTTTTGCCCCATAATCCTCTTGATATTTACTAGAGTTAAATGCTTGGTTGGTCCCTGTGGTTTGCAAAAATTGCAGACTTGGTCCCAATGGTTCACTAATTACATGCGTGGTCCCTGTGGTTTTCAAAAATGCACTCGGTTGGTCCCTAGCCCTAACATCAGTTAAATTTCTCAGTTAAGTCCATGTTAAATGACCAAAATACCCTTGCTTATTAACAAATACATAAACAGATCAATCTCTCACCTCTCTCTAACTCTCTTTCTCTCTCTCTCTCAGCTCTCTCTCTCTAGTTCTTTATTCTCACCACCACCACCACCCACCCTACCACCACTACCACACACCTGCGGCCACCGCCACCTAACAACACCGCCCCCTAACCACACCGCCGCCACCACCTTACTCCCTCTCTCCTCTCTCAACACTTTCTCTCTCTAAAAAAACCCACTTCAAAACTACCACATGATCCATTGCATCCTCATTCATCCGAACCTCAATCGTAATCTCATCCTTACACGGCACAACCATATTATACAACTTGGCTATCAAATCCTGCCTACTCTTAAGCTCCATCGTCGCCACCAAATCCTGACAATACCTCCGCCCACTCGTGTAGAACTTAAACACATTCTGCCCTTCTTTCATCAACAACGGCGAGTTATCGCCTTCACCCACACCTAACAAGCTAAAATTCTTATCGAAAATCGTATCTTTGGTTGCGAATTTGGCGGCCCAAGCTAAAGCTAAATTTTCATTCTCCTTCTTACCAGTAAAGTAATTAACAGCAAACATAATTAAAAAAGACACACAAATCATTTCAACTGTATAAGCCCTAATTCTCTTACTCAACGAAACCGGTTCCAAAACCCTAGCCTTTTCATTTTCATCCAATACAGAGTCATCCGACGTCGTTTTAATGACTTCCGGTGGAGTAATAACATTATTATTATCAACTGGAAAACCTTCAAACTCATCTTCATCCCAGTAATCAAAGGACGTGGTTTTGGGGTTTAGATCGGGATCCGATTGGGGAACAGGGGGGCCGTGGTGGGATTCGGGATCGGAGGGGGTGAAGAGGGTGGTGGGGGGGCGGAGGAGGGCGGCGGGGGAGGTCGGAGAGGGGTGGTTGGAACAAAACGGTGTCGTCTTCGAGGTCATCGTCGGCGTCGAAGCCTTCGAAGTGGGAGTCGGCGGAGATGTGGTGGAGGAGGAGGGAGAGGAGAGCGATGAGGTAGAGGAGAGTGTCGCCTCGAGGGGAGAAGAAGAACGAGGATCGTGGAGTCGCCATTAGTGGAGTGGAGTGGAGGTGTTGGATTGATCTGGAACTGGATGGAGAAGAAAGGAAAGGGTGGTGGGGGGCGGTTTATAGAGAGAAAGGAGGTGGGTTATAAAGAGAGTTAATAAGAAAGGGTATTCTGGTCATTTAACATGGACTTAACTGAGAAATTTAACTGATGTTAGGGCTAGGGACCAACCGAGTGCATTTTTTAAAACCACAGAGACCACGCGTGTAATTAGTAAACCATTGGGACCAAGTCTGCAATTTTTGCAAACCACAGGGACCAACCAAGCATTTAACTCTATTTACTATATAATATTTCTTAAATAAAGAACCAGTGTTTTATGAAATAGGGGCTCTACTATAATATTTCATAAACAAAGGAATAGGGTTTTATCAAATAGGGGCTATACATCTAGGCCTTTTTACTATTTTAAATTAATTTATTTGATTATCTTTAATAATATAATTATTTTATAGATTTTTTGTTATTCTTTTATAACTTTTAGAATAAAATGTTTTACAAAGTTCCGTACATACGTTAAGACATATATATATATATATATATATAGGGAAAAGATCAAATAGGAAGTTTATTTTGGCTAGGAAGTCTAGGAAGCAATAGGATTATGACATGTGGCAACATTTAAAATAAAGAAAAAGGGTATTTTAGTCAATCCAACCCTTTCTTCTTCCTTTTCAAAACCCAGTAACTTCAAAACCCACCATCTTCAACCTATTCTTCACTTTCTATCTCAATAATCACTACATTATAGTGCGATTTTCATCGCCAATCAATGATTCAAACACCCGATCAACGTGTTCTTCAGTTTTTTTTGAAGAAAACCCAGTTTAATTTCATACAAAATCTCGTTTTTTCCGGTGATTTTGAAGATAATCACTCGATCTGTTCGATTTGAGCGCTGATAAGTGTTTCAATCATTCAAAAATCGTCAATTGTTGAAGAAATCACTTCAATCCTTGTAAGAAATTCTTTAATTTCATGTTTACGATATGTGTTTCCGAATAATAGTCATTGCGTTTACGATCTTAGCGGGGGTCCGGGGGCAGCGCCCCTGGTAGCGGGGTCCCAGGGGCGGCAGCCCCTGGCTGGGGTTGAGCTGTAGTAAAAATGCATCAGAAAAATTAATTTTCTGTAAATTGCCTCTGGAAACTGCATTGGTCCAGACAGTTCACAACACAGACAATTCACAGCACAGACAGAACTATTGTCATTGTTCAATGCGTTTTAGAAAGAACACTTTCTTTGGTGTTTTCTGGCCATTGCGTTTTAGAAAAACACATTCTTGAAGTGTTTTTGGTGCATTGCGTTTTAGGTAAAACACATTTTTAGGTGTTTTCAGTCCATTGCGTTTTAGAAAACAGACACTTTAAGTGTTTTCTGGCCATTGCGTTTTACAAATAAGACATGTGTTTGTGTTTTTGGTGCATTGCGTTTTAGGTAAAACACATTTTTATGTGTTTTCAGTCCATTGTGTTTTACAAACTACACTTTCTTTTAAGTTTTTAGGCTATTGCGTTTTAGAAATAAGACATTTCTTTGTGTTTTCTGGCCATTGCGTTTTACAAATAAGTCATTTATTTGTGTTTTTGGTGCATTGCGTTTTAGAAAAATGTCATTTTTTAGGTTTTTTTTTCATTACGTTTTACGTAACTGGGGGTTTTTCTATTGCGTTTTACGCAACTGGGTTTAATTTTTTTTTTAATATATAGCAATAGTATACTCGTTTTAAAGATAAAAAAACGCTCGTTTTTTTGATGCAATTTTTATAAAAAAATAATGTCGTATGAAAGAGTTATTAACGTTTAAAAAATGGGGGGGAATTGGAGGAGAGAGAAACTATTGGCTTGGATTGACTAGAATGCCCTTAAACAAACTCACGCGCCTCTTTTCTTCCATTCAATTTCCCTGATTTAATCTTAGCCCTTGATTAACTAAATGGATGGTCAAGATCACTTCCTAGCCAAATAAACTTCCTATTGTATCTCCACCCTATATATATATACTAGTAGGGTGCCCGCGCGATGCGGCAGGGGCGACATTTCACATTGCGGGAATGGTCACTGCGGGTTAGTATGCGGTGACGAAGTGTGCGACGGTGTAGCACAATGTGGGTAGCGGCGAATGTGGTGTGGCCAACGACGGCTATGGCATACGATGGTGTGGCAGCGAGTGGTACCGGATTCGGAGATGAAAATCAAAGGAACAACAAGATACAAAATTTGGCTTTTAGATTCATAAAAGCAATATCTTAACATTCAAAATTTAATAACATCAAGTGTATAAACAAAAATATAATGCACATAATATTATTGATATATTCCAAGGTAAAAAGTGACTGAGCATCACAACATTTAGAATACCAAACGCTAGTCATCTTCTCTGATTAAGGATTTACGGGCTACGTGTAGGCTATGGCAGCCGAAAAAAATAAAAAAAAAGATCAAGTTTTATCAATTTATACTAAATGAAGTGTAAACATGGTAGTGTCCTCTTTTTTTATTCAAAGATCCCATGAAATGAAACCGGAATTTGTATGTCTACATTTGAATCACAAGAGGGTTCGATTTGCTACCTTAATTAGAAACTACAGAAACTGTTCAAAGTTTGCACTCAACAATGGCGCAATAACTCGTACAAAAAGAGGCGATCAATTTGTCCAAACAGATGGTTTGTGAGTTGCAATGCAGGTGTGGTCATGGGGGGTTACTGCGCAGTGATGGGGTAGCACAACGGTGGCAGTGGCAAAGGTCGTGCAACCGGTTGAAGGACGGTGACCATGATGAAGAGAAAGCTCTGTCTTATAATACATTGGTTGTGAGTGAGAAAGATGCGCAAAAGTAGGGTGCGAGAAGTCATTTGGTAAGCTTACAAGATGGAACTTTTATGGCAGAAGAAAAAACTGTGGTAGAAGTAGTGGTGATGGTGTCTGCTCGTGTATCTATTGATGGCGATGACAGATTCAATGGTTTGACAGGGTACAATGACTTCAATCCGTATAACAACTACGAAGACGAAGGAAGTGAATTTTGTCTCAAAAACCTCCTCAATCAATTCCAAACGTAACCATATAAATAATCCAACCAATTTACAATAACCATGCCAAACTAAACTAAAATACCCATAACAATCCTCAACTTAATAATAAAAATGTTACTTATCATGGTTGCGATTGACTGTGGCGATGAATCAAGTTGCAACGGATATTAGCTTGCAGCGAAGATCGTTGTTGCGGTGAGCTACAAAATATTAGCAGTTGTTTGTGCACTGGTGAGCAGAGGTGAATATGTGAAAATAAATAAAGTTAGTTGAACAAATAGACCAATACCTTAAACCATGATCTAAAATCCGATCCAATTCAATAACAGTCTCTCCAAGACAACGCGGTTCAAAACAAAGGATCTGTCATAGGTGAAAACTCAGCATAAAGTTGAGTAAGTTGACCACTGATAAACCAATAATTGCTGAACCATCTTCACTACATTTTTAAGCACATGCCAACAAGCTACTCATGTAAGACACTTTTTCCAAAATCTTTTTTTTCAAGTTATCTATTAGTACTTAAATGCTTATTAAAGAACACTCACATTTTCATTTTAAGAAAGAGCTTAAAAAAACATAAATTATTAGTAGTTTTCTGGAGTGAAAGATGAGGAATTAGACTTAAAAAAGCATGTAAAAGAGCAAAAATTCACTTACAACCAGGATTGTTTTTTTAAAGCAATACTTGAAAGCATACCCCTTTCTTCAGCAACTATTTATGCGGGTGGTTGTTCATTCGGCCATTTGCTATCTAATAGATATGCTACTTCAAGTGACACATTAACACCGGAATTTTCATACTAACAAATATTTTTTAATACAACCGTATAGGATGTTGTATGCTTTATAAACAAACTTAAGATGACTTCCAACTTGTTCAACTCATTTGACCATTTCTTTTTATATCTAATTTTTGTATATTTTTTAGGAACCATCTCAAAGGAAACAATTGCAAAAAATAAGTTTAAACCAAAAACGATTCAGGAAGCACCTTAAAGGCCTTCTCCCCAGGAAAACACACATGCAGACGGATTGGTTCACCAATAAATGTAGCACCTTTAAACATAGAAATGACCTGTTGTCATACCAAAAAACTTTACCAAGATAAATGTAAAACTATCTCTAAGCTTAAAATATGTGATTTTGAATCTTCAAGTACCAATGACTTTATAAATGCGCATCCATAAAATCCCCTTTGTTGTGGAAATCATAGTATTCTTTTGTTTTACATTTTAGTAAGATTTTAGATCATGGGAACTTTATAAAATATAGAAACCACTCAATATAGCTACATAAGGTATCACTAAATAGGGATGAGCAAATGGTACCGGTACCAAATTTACCGAACCGGGTACATTTTCGGTACCGATTCGGTACCAACTTTTGACATTTTCGGTACCGGTCCGGTACGGTACCGGTTCGGCACCGATATTTACTCGTTTTTAAACTAAAATACCGGTACCGTACCGGGTGTATTTGGTACCGGTACCCACTTTTGGGGATTTTCGGTACCGAACGGGTACCATGCTCATACCTATCACTAAATTGAATTTATTGTGTCAAAAAAGCATAGAAAATATCAGTTAGGATGTGTATGATAATTACCATCTTTAGAATTCTCAGTTCACTCTTTGCGAAACTACTTTCCCAAGATATATTTCTGCAAGAATAGATATACAACATGAAATACAAACAAAAATTATCAAATGGTGAGAATATATTACAACTTAAAGTAGCATAATCATTTAAAATAGTAAGAATAGTTACTTATATGCCATGATATCTATTAATTCCTTGAATCATCTGAATCTGATACATACTGAACACATTCAAGTATTCACCGTTATTATTACAACTTAAAAGTAGCATAATTATTTAAATAAAATCTCACATCCAAAGACCATACATTTAGGCTATCATATATATGACATATGCTTATTATGAAAATCTATAACAAAAATGACTAACCTGGAGATGTGACTTCAAAATGACAAAGGGTGAACCCTTTTACACCCACTGTCCTCATAAATGTCTTTGGGGTGGGGTTGCTTCTGAAACAATAGCAAAAAAAAAAACAAACAAAATAATACGTATTATGTATTAGTCATGGTTTTCTATAATGAAATTTACATGATCACAAGTAATGATTCTTGAAATTGAGAACTGCAATGGATCATCGTATAGTGCGAGTAAGATCTGAGAATGGGAAACGAAAAAAGTAAATTTAAATAATCAAATTAATATCTCTAAGAAACTTTGGTTTCACATACAACACTTTGAAAAAACGTTTTTACTTGCCAGACTAAAACAAACCCTAGATAACAAAGTTCCTTACTTCCTTTCAAAAAAAAAAAAACAAAAAAAACAAAAACAAAGTTCCTTACCATACCATATTTTCATTTCAACAGAACCCTAATCCATTCTAAATGATTTTCGTTAACAAAGAACATGTTTTTACTTGCCAGATCAACAGACTAAAAGAAACCCTAGTCCCTTCTAAACATTGAATTTATTAAAATATACAACTCCTACTCAACGATTACCCTGTATAAGATTCAAATACTCACAATCGATCATGTGATGAACACCACAACAACCAAAAATCGAAATGGATAGACAACAAAGTAGTAAAACAAATTATAACATTACCCAACTTGGTGAACAAAACAAACTACATAATAGACATCGAGAAGGGTACACACGATCTTCACCTTCACACCCTGTTTAAGGCTCTGATTCAAGCGAATGAAGTTGGGATGATTAGGGGTCTGATTCAATTGATGAATATGGGATTTAGTTTCTGGCGAGTATGAGAGGGAAAAAGAAAACACTTGTTGAGGGAATATGAGAAGGATGATTTGGATTTTGAATTTTAAATTTTGATTCTTACTTCATCTCAACATATGGGAGGGAAGATTTGGATTTTGAATCTCAATTCATTTGAATAGAAAGTGAAACTGGCGATGTGTGTGTGTGTGTTTTTTTTTGGTTTTTTTTTTTACATATTTCTCCTTTTTAAACTGACTTATTACATATTTCCAAAAAAAAAAAAAAAAAAACAATTACATATCCCCCCAACTCATATATTACATATTTCCCCTTTTCATTAAAATTACTCTTATAATGACTATTTTACCCTTAATGAACTATTAAATGAATATTTACATATTTCTACTTTCTAATATAATCAATCAACTACTTTTTGATAGGGGTATTGTAGGATTTATGTATAGTAAAATTAAAATTTTATTATGTATGAAAATAAACTTTGTTTATTACGTTAGAATTTAAACTTTTCTTTAGAAAATAATTATTTCTTAAAAAGTTCGAACTGCTTTTGGTATGGGTATTGTGTGGAACACAATATATTAACATATTAAAATTAAAATTATGATAAAGTTTACTGAAGCTTACTCATTTTTGAAAACAATATATTTTAAAAGTATTATATTTAACTTACAAACGGCACAAGAATTCTTTGTGTTGAGGCTTTTGCAAATATATTCGAATATAACACCCAAAAAACGGGTTTGGTAAATTATAACCCAGTTAATATAAATGAATGGGTAAAGTACTGTTAGTAGTAAAAAGTGAACCCATAAACAAAATGACTAGGAACAAATTAGCCTAGTGGTGTCATGTACATAAGTAACAAGATTATGAGTTTTAGTCCCTTATATATTAAAACGAAACTTGAGGGACCAAAACCGTTATGATGGAAACATGAGTTTTATTAATGAAAGTTTAACACATACAAACACACATTTTCGTGTGTTATAGAAACGAGCAGAGCTCCATAGAAGCCAAAACCCTAATCATGAAAAATCATCAAATTGAAAAGATAGATGAAGCTTAAATTCATAACCGAGCATGGATTAATGATCACCTTCACAAGGAGATCATAAGGTATGTCTTAAAATCTAGATTGGTGATTATGCACGAAGTGGGTTATGTTGGAAATCGCGAAATTGTATGAAATTGAGTATGAGTATGTGTTAAAAACACCATATAGGTCTTGGATTATGAACGATTTGGAGTAATTTGATGTTTGGAGGTGAAACTCACTTCTAGTGGTGAAGATGGCGACATGGGTGTGTCACCCATGTCCAATCCTTGGAGTGGTATGATGTTTACTACATGTTTGAATAATTGCTTAATCAAAATTGATAAGTAAAAATACTCTAAATGTGAAGCATATGAGATCATTAGAACAGGATGAAGTTAGAATGATGTTGGGTTGTTAAGCATAGGTCATGGTGTTAGTTGTAGAATTATGTTACTGAAATGAACGGAATTGAATATGTTTGGTGTATGCATATAATTAGATGATTATGTGGTTGTATGCTTATTGCATCGTGAGTATGAAATGTATATAGTGTCATTAGTATAGTCTACTATAATGATATGGATGTATGAGGTTAAGTCGAAAGTTCATATGATAAATCGTTGACTTCCTGAAAGTCAACTGTGCATAAGTAGCAATGTTAGACTTTTGTCACAACTGTAATGTTATAGAAAGTCATATGATGCGTGTTATATCCATATGTGTTATATGTGATGACGTGATGAATTATATGAGTTTGAAAAGATTGACTAGTGGAAATATGCCTTATGCTTGTTAGAATTGACTAATGAAAGTCAAATGTGAAACATGAATTTGATATGATCGTTAATATGTACAATCATGTATGCTAACAAGAATGTGAATGCGATGACATGAAAGTATAGGGATCATGTCAAGATGGATGGAAGTATGGAAGGCTAACGGGTCAAAAGGAGGCGAGGAAACGAATGCGAATACGGACACTTAAGGTAAGTGATTTCCGGAATCACTTCTTATTTATAAATGAAGTTTGGTATGTTGTATATAGGGAACCATGTAAGAATTTACGGGTAAGGGTAAGTACCAAGGTAAGTTCATATGAACTTCGTCTATCCTTAATGTAAATTAAGATGATAGTCTCATCGTGTTAATGTAATGTTCATTATGTAGCTGAATGTTCATCGTGTTAACGGAATGTTCATTATGTTGCTGAATGTCTATCGTGTTAATGGAATGTTCATTATGTTGCTGAACGTTCATCGTGTTAATAGAATGTTCATTATGTTGCTGAATGTTCATCGTGTTAATAGAATGTTCATTATGTTGCTGAATGTTCATCGTGTTAATGGAATGTTCAATATGTTGCTGAATGTTCATCGTGTTAATAAAATGTTCATTATGTTGCTGAATGTTCATCGTGTTAATGGAATGTTCATTATGTTGCTGAATGTTCATCGTGTTAATAGAATGTTCATTATGTTGCTGAATGTTCATCGTGTTAGTGGAATGTTCATTATGTTGCTGAATGTTCATCGTGTTAATAGAATGTTCATTATGTTGCTGAATGTTCATCGTGTTAATGGAATGTTCATTAAGTTGCTGAATGTTCATCGTGTTAATAGAATGTTCATTATGTTGCTGAATGTTCATCGTGTTAATGGAATGTTCATTATGTTGCTAGTTTATCTTCAAAAAACCCTAATTCTCTCTCTAGCAGGCGATTTTTTTCCTTCAATGGAATCCTAGTTTTTCTTCATGCTTAGTTGTATAACAGTCTGTTATTAGTGTTTTAATCCCTAAAACACATCTGAAATCGTTTTAAGATTAGGGTTCTTATTCGTTTTTCTACAAATCGCTGCCTGAACTTGTGTTTTCAATCGGATTGTATAGGTCTATTGTTTTGTCGGTCCTTCTGGTTAGGCAGAAACCTAGACATAACAAGATCTCTATACGATTTTGATAGTAGCATGGACTAGGGTTTATGCTAGATTAGGGTTTGCTATTTCTGTTCTTTGTTCGTCTGGGTTGCTGGGTTTCTGTTGCATGGTGTGTTGTTGCTACGTTATTGGAGAGAGTTGAAGTTCTTAACATGGATGAACATAAAAAATATGAGGGTAATTTGCATGATGATCGTTACATGCCGCCGATATCTTTTAAGGGTATAGCGAGCCGGGTAGTAGATGTTGAGGGGAACACTTTTGTGCCGCGAAGAGGGGTGATCCAGACTCCTAATTCTGATCCCAAAGTGCTTAACGTAATTGATGAATTAACAAAAATCACGGTTCCAGTTGAAATGGTACTCGAGATGAAGAAACTTCAAAAATGGACAATCAGAAGGATAGCAGTGTAAAGGGGCAGTCATACGCTGATAAACTAGCCACTGTCAAGCCAACTCAGAAGGTAAAGTTTCGTTACATGGAGAACTCAAAGGCTGTGGAGGATGTTGATGTTGATGTCACTATCCCGATTGCTTCGGTTAAACAGGTTCAGGATAGATTTACCAATGTGTTATTTGGGTATTTTCTGGGGAAAAGATTAGCGTTTCCAGTTGTTGAGTATTTTGTTAGCCATAGGTGGGAAAAATATGGATTGCAAAAATGTATGATGAATGGTAAGGGCTATTTCTTTTTTAAGTTTAAGTCAAAAGATGGGATGGAACAAGTTTTGCAAGATGGACCTTGGCTTATTAGAAATATACCACTATTCTTGAAGCAGTGGTCGCCAAATACTGAACTTAAGAAGGAAGAGTTAAAAAAAATACCCGTATTGGTTAAATTGCATGATGTTCCATTGGCAGCCTATACGGAGGATGGGCTCAGTTTGATTGCTTCTAAAATAGGAACCCCAAAGGTGCTTGACAATGAAACGACTAAGATGTGTCTGGATTCGTGGGGAAGAAGTGTTTTTGCTAGAGCTATAATTGAGTTTGATGCTGAAAAAGAACCAACAGAGAGTGTTACTATGGCTGTTCCTAATGTTGAAGAGGGCGGATTTCTAAAGAGTAATATTAGGGTGGAGTATGAATGGAAACCACCACGATGCAACATTTGCAACGTGTTTGGTCATGGTATTGATGAATGTCCAACAAGAATTCATGAGAAAGTTGATAAGACGATCCCTGAGAAAGATAAGGTTGATGATCAGGGCTTTAAAAGTGGAACCACTAGGAAAAAGGAAACAAAACATCAGTATAATTTGAAAGATAGGCAGCGATTTATATATCGGCCTAAGAAACCAGCTGATAAGATGGATTCTTCCAAACCGAGCTCATCCAAAGGACCGCATATTCGAACTAGTAACGCGTTTGATGCTCTTAATGATGTGGCCGATGAATGGGGATCGGATGCCGATGAAGTTCGGCTGAATCCAGAGGCGGGTGGGTATAATTTTATGGACCAAACTCAACATGGTATCTCTAACAAAACAGGTGCAAGCACACCTGCTCAGGAGGTTATCGACGGATAGTATAGCGGTGTGGAATGTTAGGGGTTTGAACCCCCCCTCAAGCAAAAGGAGGTTCAAAACTTAATAAAAGATAATGGATTGCTGGTTTTAGCTATTTTGGAAACGCACGTTAAGGTGGAGAACCTTAATAATGTTTGTAAGAATGTTTTCAGGAGTTGGGAATGGACCTCAAATGGTCATCTGTGCAACAAAGGTACAAGATTTATTGTAGGATGGAATACTGAAAGTGTGGATGTTATGGTGCTACATGCTACTGATCAAGTTGTTCACACTCAAGTTGTTTTCAAAAAGGATAAAGCAATGGTTAATGTTTCGTTTGTGTATGCAAGCAATAATGATCAAGAAAGGAAGCAGCTGTGGGAGTCGTTGAGAATGCATAAAGGGGTAGTTCGTACAAGTCTGTGGGTCATCATGGGGGATTTTAATATTGTGCTGAATTTAGAAGATAAGTGTATGGGCTCTTCTATGGTTACTTCTGCTATGAAAGATTTTAATGATTGTGTAAATGTTATCGACGTATTTGATGTTAGGGTGCATGGTATGCATTATACATGGAATCAGCGCCCCAAGAACGGTGTGGGAATCCGTAAGAAATTGGACAAAATCATGGCAAATGTTAGTTTTGTGGATAAGTTTGTAGACGCCTATGCGGTTTTTTGTCTGAATGGAGTTTCTGATCACTGCCCAGGGTTGTTAAAGTTATTTACGGCTAGCAAGATTAAGCCAAAACCGTTCAAGTTTACAAACTTGTTAACTCATAAAAAAGATTTTATGGACGTGGTTACCAGTGGTTGGGTTGTGGAGGTGATGGGGGTCCCGATGTTTCGTGTGGTTAAAAAACTTAGGGGTTTAAAGCACCCGTTTAGATTGATGCTTCGTAAACAGGGTAATCTTCATAAGAAAGTGCTGGATTTAAAAGAGGAGCTGGAAAAGTTGCAGAGTAGTTTGGATGCTGACCCTTTCAACATGGAGCTTAAGGAAGCGGAAACAGTATGTCAAAAGAAATATCTGGAGGCTACTCTTGATGAGGAGAGATCCTTGAAACACAAAGCAAAAAAAAAATGGCTGGAAGCAGGTGACTCGAATAATGCTTTCTTCCATAATGTGGTTAAATGTCGAAACCATGTTAATAAAATCCATGTTATAAAAGATACTTCGGGTAATCTGCATGAAGGTGGTGAGGTATCGACGGCATTGGTTAACCACTTTCGATGATTTCTGGGTTCGGATGGGGGTACTGTTAGTAGAGTAAACCGTGATATCTTTACGGCTAGACTTAATCCTCATGTGGCTGACTCTATGTGTCGGCCAGTGACTCCGGATGAAGTTAAAGCCGCTATTTTTTCTATTAATGAAAACAAGGCGCCAGGACCGGATGTATATACGTCAGAGTTTTTTAAAAAAGCATGGTCTATTGTTGGTAGTGATGTAACATATGCTGTGATCGATTTCTTTGAAACAGGAAGAATGTTACAGGAAGTTAACCACACGTTTATAGCCCTCATCCCTAAGGTTGCTACTCCTGGAGTAGTTACTGATTACAGGCCTATATCGTGTTGTAATGTGGTTTATAAGGGGATAAGTATGATTATCACAAATAGGATTCTGGAAGGGTTAAAGGAAATCATAAGTGAAAATCAATCTGCGTTTGTGCCAGGAAGGAGGATTTCTGATAATATAATGTTAACTCAAGAACTCATGCATAATTACCATCGTCAGATTGGTCCCTCGAGATGTGCAATGAAAGTGGATATTCAAAAAGCTTACGATACTGTTGATTGGAGATTCTTGTGTGATGTTTTGCATGGCTTCGGGTTTCAGCCGCGGTTTATCTCTTGGATTATGGAGTGCGTTACTTCTACTTCTTTTTCTTTAAGTATTAATGGTAATATACATGGATACTTTAAAGGAAAGCGAGGTTTACGTCCAGGAGATCCAATGTCCCCATACTTATTTACGATGGTGATGGAAGTGTTAACATTAATTCTTACTAAAGCAGCTGATTTGGACTCTTCGTTTAGGTTCCATAACAAATGTGAGAAGCAAATGCTAATTAATCTATGTTTTGCTGATGATCTATTCTTGTTCGCTAGGGGTGATGTTGGCTCGGTCAGGGTTATCATGCGTTCTTTGAAGAAGTTTGAAGCTATTTCCGGTCTGGTACCTAGTAACACTAAAAGCTCTATATTTTTTTGTAATGTTCCTAGTTATGCTAAGGCTAGGATTAACGATCTGGTTCCTTTTGAGGAAGGGAAGCTTCCAATCAAGTATCTGGGAGTTCCTTTGCTAGCATCAAGACTTTTAATTAAAGATTGCAGGGTTTTAGTGGAGCGTATGAACAAAAGGATTGCTGATTGGAAGAACAGGTTTCTATCGTTCGCTGGTAGGCTTCAGCTGGTGATCTCTGTGCTCTTGGCTATTCATGTTTATTGGGCGTCGGTCTTCATTTTTCTGGTTAGTATTATTAAGGATCTGGAAAGCAAAATGAAATGGTTTCTATGGGATCTGGTACGATTTCAAAGAGTAGAGCAAAGGTGGCTTGGAAGGATGTTTGTCTTCCAAAATTGGAAGGTGGGTTGGGTATAAGGCGTATTTCGGATGTGAACAAGTCCTTGATGGATTATCATATATATAGTCTTCTATCAGGTAGGAAGTCGTTATGGACTACTTGGATCGAAATGCATAAACTTCATGGCCGTAGTGTGTGGGATGTTCCGGTTCAAGTCAACTCCCCATGGGGTTGGAAACGTCTAATGAAATGCAGACAAGTTTTTCGAGACTACCTATGGAGTAAAGTGGGAAATGGTCAAAGTGCTTTTCTATGGTTTGATAAGTGGAGTACAGAGTGCCCACTTGCAAATGTGGTTACTCCGCGTCAAATTGCCCGTTTTGGTTTTAGCTTGAAGTCAAAAGTGGCTGACGCTATTCACAATGAGTGTGGATGTGGCCGGAAGATTGGAGGAGTAGGTATCCAGTTTTGTTTCAGCTTCCACCTCTTACTTTGTCTAATCAGCAAGATAGAGTCATGTGGAGGAACTCGGAAGGTAAATTGGTTCCGTTTGCGTCAAAGGAGGTTTGGGAGTCTATCCGTGTTCGAGAGCAACCAGTTGCTTGGTCGAGGATTGTTTGGTCTTCTTTCAATATTCCTAAACATGCTTTCATTTGTTGGCTCATCTTCAAGAGGAAGCTTTGGACGTAGGACCGTATTATGCAATGAATCACTTGGTTACGGGCTCTATGAACCAAATGTGCTGCTTATTGTGTTATGCAGGTCTAGAGACGCATGAGCATCTGTTTTTCCAGTGTTCTTACTCAAGATCCGTGTGGTGCAGTGTTCGGCATAAAGTGGGAATGACTTCGGTACAAGAGACATGGGAGGATATATCCAGTTGGTTGGTCCCGAGAGCAAAACCGAGGGCTATATATTCAGTTGCTAGTAAACTGGTTGTGGCGGCCGCGACGTATGCTATTTGGAGTGAAAGAAACTCCCGTTTTTTTAGTAACCGGTTGAGACCTCCTGAGCAGATTGTTGATGTCATTATTAGCATAGTTCGAGCAAAGTTAATCTCCTTCAAGTATAAACAAACATCCAATGTGAAGCGTTTTCTGGAGGAGTGGAAGCTGGATGGGGAAGACTTCTTTGATGAAGATTAAAGATCATAGATTCTAGTTTCTTTTATGTTCTAGTTTGGTTGTGTTTTTGGTTGTTTTGCTTGTTCTACTCTTTAGTGGTATGCCGCTAAGAGAACTAGGGGGTATTCTTAGCCCTTCTACTTGTTATGTTGATATGATATAAAATCACTGGGGTAACTGATGCGTGTGAAGTGTTATATATATTAGGTGTATATTTTAAGCCTCTTTAACACTTATTTTAGCCAAGTTTTAAATTTATAAAACACGATATTTTACTAACACTAAACACACATATGGGCAAGTGCACCCATCGTGAGCGTAGTATAGCGTTGGTAAGATACCGAGGTCGTCCAAGGACACAAGAGCTTTTAGTACCGGTTTATCCTCAACGTCTAATCAAAATAAAAAGTTTAGAAAAAATGTTTTAAACTAAGAAAAAAATAAAAACTAACTAAAATGCTGAAAATAAAAATAAAAACAAAAACAGATAGACAAGATGAATCACTTGGTTCCGACTCGTATCTAGTGTAACCTTTGATTATTTCCGCACTTTTGCACATAATTAAGAGATTATCTTAGTTATTGTAGTAGGCCCCTCTTTTGAAGGCGACGTTACCCTCACCCCAGTAGTTTGAGTCAGCAAGGATACAATCCTAAAAGGGTGGATTATTGGAAGATAATTAATTAAGTTATTAATGCAATATTATGGTAGGCCCCTCTTTTGGAGGTGACGTTACCCTCGACTAAGTAGTCTGAGTCAGCAGGGATACAGTCCTAAATAGCCGGATTATAGTATTAATAGTAGTTAACTTATGAGGGGATCAAAGAGTTTGGACCCCCGCCATCCAATACCTCGAAGTATTGAAGGAGGTCCTACTAAATTTGACCCAGGTCCATTGCAGGACCTCTAAACGCTGAACAATGGCAAGACCTTTACCAAACCGTTCCCTTAACCCCCGACCAGGTAGCCAACATACCTCCATATAGACCGTGGAGATATGAATGGTGAAAATCTTTTATTTTATATAGACAGTAAAATAATTTCAAGACACCACGGACAAACGATAAAGAAAGATCACCTTCAACATAAGCAACTAGTTATTAAAGTCATTAATACGAAACCAAATAAAAAGTGCAAAAGATTAGAAATAAAAAGTATTACACTAGACACTTTGTCTTCACCAAATGATGTAAGAGACTTAGGCAAACATGGCCTTGATTGTCAAGAACTCTTACGATCAATCTTGGATCCCGAGACGACTCACACACTCTACGATGGACAATGGATGATGGTGTTATGGTGGTGGTGGGTGGTGGGTGAAGTGTGAGAGAGGTGGTGTGCCAAGGGATCGTTTGGGCTTGAGCCAAGCACTTCTATTTATAGGCTGAACAGAAGCTCGGGCACGGCCCAGTGTCCAGTGGGCACGGCCCCGTGTCCACATCCTTCTCTTTCTTCATTTAATGCAGCTTTGTCTTATTAGTTGACCACGCCCCCGTGTCCGCTGAGCACGACCCCGTGGTGCAGAAGAATCTTTGTACTATGCAGATTTGCTGGATTGTGCGAATCTTATAGTTGACCACGGCCCCGTGTCTGCTGAGCACGGCCCCGTGGTGGGCAATAGAAGCTTCTACCATTTTGTCTTTTCTGCTGACACTTGGGCACGCTCCCGTGCTGGCTGAGCACGGGGCGTGTTCAGTCTCCTGATCTCTTGTTTTGCTTGGGAAGATGTTGTTGTGGGGTCGGGCATGTCACGTTTTGTTCCTTTTCTTGTATTTATGTTAGATTTTGATGTCTTTTTGCTTCTTTTGTTAATTTGAGCTCATTTAATCCTGAAAATACAAAAGGAAGACAAAAGCACACTTTTTCCAACATTAGTACTAAAAAAGGGTTAGTTTTATGCCTCATTTGATGAAATTTATATGTTAATATTTGAACACATCAGTAACCCTTTACCCAAAAAATGTTCATTATCTTGCTGAATGTTCATCGTGTTAATGGAATGTTCATCATGTTAATGGAATGTTCATCATGTTTGTTGGAAGTTAGTCGGTTATGTTTGTTTGTAATTGCATTGATTTGTGTTGATATGATTGTAGATAAGACTCAACTTACAAATAAGTGAATGTGACTTGTATGTACGTATGTAGATATGGAACTATAGCGTGTGTAAGTAGTGTGAACTTGTATGTACGTACATATGAATGGGATGCGTATGAATGTACTTAGATATATGAAAGTGTATACACGTGTTGTAATCTAATGATTGTAGATAACTGGTATACGTATATGTGAAAATGTGGGTTTTCAATATGTTTGAGATTACGTACTCCTAACCATATTACTATTGAGAATGAAATAAGTGGAGTGCAGGTATGGGAATGCCGGACTCTCG
The DNA here is from genome assembly GCA_030545235.1 of Helianthus tuberosus. Classification (NCBI taxonomy): domain Eukaryota; kingdom Viridiplantae; phylum Streptophyta; class Magnoliopsida; order Asterales; family Asteraceae; genus Helianthus; species Helianthus tuberosus. The sequence goes on along the minus strand of CM060451.1, from coordinate 105,020,380 downwards.
AGGAATTAATGTCGGACTCGAGTAAATAAAATTGAGAGGATGTTTCAATGGAATACATTACGTAGTTAGAATGTGATATAGCCTTTTAAGTATATGTATTAAATTATATATGATGTTATCATGTACTAACATGTTGGTTATATATGGTGACCGCAGGTTAGTCAGATATTCATGATGGACAAGTGAACAAGGTTCGAGTTGAAGATCATAGATTGTACGGGAAAGTGGTCATGTTGTTTGTAATTATTTGTTAACATAGTTAATAAATGATGAATGATGTATTTATGTTAAAAGGGTTTACCTAAACGGTATTCAAGTATGATAGAGTAGTTAAAAGAAAGAAATTTTACGGTTCATTTTTCGCTGCGTCGTTTTGGGTCAAATCATGATTAGGGTCTTACAAGTTGGTATCAGAGCCATGGTTTGAGGGAAATCAAGTATGAGGAGGTAAATACTTGAACTCAAACCTGTGTGCTCTTGTGACAAGGAACCCGTACAATTCGAGACTCGATCAAGATCTAAGGGTAGAAGCAAAGGTAAGTATGTGCTTAAGTATGTATTTGAAGAAAAGTAACAGTATGTTATGTGTAAGGTAAGCATAATTGCTTGGAGAAGATGATCCATGAATGCGGTCTAGGACCGGCACCAAGGCATGTAATAAGACGAATTGACCCCAGGTACGTAAAGTTAACATGTGGGTGCATGTAATGGTAAAATCTATCAAGTGAAGGAAAATTTTAAATGAAATATAATAATAGGATAGTAATGAAGTTTTGAAAATGTTACACGTGCCGAAACCTAATTCTTCGGATATAAGGTGACGATTACACGAAGACACGAAACTAGTATGTGGATTGTGTACCTGGCCAGTACACAAGAAACATATGACGTTCGTGAGACCATGATAATTGTTACAGGTATGTCCGTTAGAATTAGGTAGTAGGTGGACGTGAGGGTGAAGGGAAATGTAAGACTTTCAGGGATTTGAAAGTACCAAATACACATGAGAAGTATGAATGAAAGATATGAATGATATGTTAGAATCCGAGAGATGGATTCGAAACATGAAATGAATGAAAGATATGAATGATATGCTAGAATCCGCAAGACGGATTCGAAACATAGAAGGGGATGAATGGTAGAATGAAAAGTTTGAAATTCGTAAATATGTACGAATCAAATAAGTAAGAATGAATGACAGAATGAAAGGTTCAAAATTGCAAGTAATTACAGATCAAACGAGTAAATATTCTTTAAAAGCGGATATGTTCCAAGTTATGTTTTGAATACATATATATGAATATAATTATGCTCATGAATTGTATGCAAGAATGGTTGAAAGAATAAATGGGTCATATGGGTCATATGGTGATCGCCATTTGGACTCGGTATCTAATGTTTTGATATGTTAAGTTTCATACGCATAGGTGAGCTTGATGAATGGGCACGCAATGTCACTAATTGGAAAGAGAGGGCCGTCGTAAGGTATGAAGAACAAATCAATGAATTTTGCTTACATTTGGTATGTAAAACATAGGGTTATACTTTAATAGGAGTTTATCACTCGACTAGTGGTGGATGTGTCAGAATGGGATAATTGATACGCATATGTAAGAATGAATTTACAAATTAGACTTCTGAAAGTCAAACAAAATAAAATGATAAGTAATAAAAAAAGTAATAAAAGAATGGATAGAGCAGTCTGGTTCATTAAGTAAGTAAGTATAAAACACTGAAAACGGTTGATGTGGCAAAAGCTTTAGTTGTAAGAAATAAACCTTAGATAAATTACAAGCATGAAATATGTTAATACTCGACTCTAGAGAGTAAAAAAGAATGACGGGCTACGACCCGAACCATAACTTAAGTATGGACGAGAAGGGTAAGTTTTGCAAGAAACACTGAAAGGATGTATTAAAGTCCTTGTATGTAAGTGTAAATGGAAATAAGTACAATCATGTACTTCAATACATCTACGATAAGTAAGAAATGTTAGTTTGACCTCGAAGAGTCAAACTGCAAAGGTTGACGAAATAAGTAACCAGAATAAAAAGAATTACATGTAAGGGATGAAATGTGGGATGTGTTATAGCATGTATGTAGGAAGATGTAAAAGGATTATAGGTGAGTAATCACCTAGTATAATGAATGTTTGAATGAAAGGCGCTAACCGCCTATTTTGTAGATGTTAATGGTAGAATTCTTAATGTGATGAAACCAATCGAATCGGTGAAAGAATGTGCACGAGTGGAAGCCCATTACAAGGATGAATGAAAGCTGGTCTGGTACGGTTAGTACTCGTGAAGGAGCGGATCGATCTGGTTTACGGATCGCTGAAGTATGAAATGAAATCGAGGTAAGTAAAATGTTTTAACTCATGCCGGATATATATGAATTAGTAAATTGAAAATGACCTACGAGATGAATGATGGAATAGGTATGGTATGGTATGGAATGTTTGACTTTTAATAGTTGACGTAAGAAGAAAACTAGGTCATTAAGAACTAAATCTTAAAAGTTTTGAGTGAAAATTTCGGGTATTGGTTAAACTCTCGTCTAATGAACTTGCATTCCACGCTTGCTTATGCAAATTAAGTAATGCAAGAAATGAGAGGAATAGTAATGTAGAATGAATGAGGTGAGTTGAAGGTAACGTAAGGGTATGTATGGTACAAATAACTATAGGAAATGTAGAATGATGTTAACTTTGGTGTTAAGCACGTATGCGTGACCATGAAATAGTAACTTCATTGCGATAACAAAACAATAATTAAATGTTATGTAATAAATGTAAAGAATGTAATCTTAAAGGATGAGATGAAGGTATTAGATCTGTTATAAATGGATCATATGAATGTAAGTATTATTATAAGTTTGAATAAGTATGTATATTGACCTGTTACTAACGGGTCACGGAAATGAGAATGTTATGTGGAAGCATGGTATGGACAGTATAGACTTGTTAGAGTGAAGTCAATTGTATGAATAATATATGAATCGAGATCGGATGGTTACTTATAATTATGATGCAACTATTAAAGTTAAACATAGAGGGGTATGTATAAATTACGAAGGAAAGATAATTAGAGTCAAATGGAAATGAGAAAGGTTTCGGGGATGAAACCTCGTTTAAGGGGGGGTAGACTTGTAACACCCCAAAAACGGGTTTGGTAAATTAGAACCCGGTTAAAATAAAGGAATGTGTAAAGTACCGTTAGTAGTAAAAATTGAACCCATAAACAAAATGACTAGGAACAAATTAGCCTAGTGGTGTCATGTACATAAGTAACAAGATTTTGAGTTTTACTCCCTTATATAATTAAAACGAAACTTCAAGGACCAAAACCGTTATGATGGAAACATGAGTTTTATTAATGAAAGTTCAACACACACAAACACACATTTTCGTGTGTTCTAGAAACGAGCAGAGCTCCATAGGAGCCAAAACCCTAATAATGGAAAATCATCAAAGTGAAAGGCTAGATGAAGCTTAAATTCATAACCGAGCATGGATTAATGATCACATTCACAAGGGGATTATAAGGTATGTCTTAAAATCTAGATTGATGATTATGCACGAAGTGGGTTATGTTGGAAATCGCGAAATTGTATGAAACTGAGTATGAGTATGTGTTAAAAACACCATATAGGTCTTGGATTATGAACGATTTGGAGTAAGTTGATGTTTGGAGGTGAAACCCACTTCTAGTGGTGAAGATGGCGACATGGGTGTGTCACCCATGTCCAATCCTTGTTCAAATCTTGTTGTGCTATGTTGCATGTAATGCGTTCTTGTTAGGTAGATTGAATGTGATATGAATTTGTTGATGTTTTTGTGTTAATTGATGAATGAAAGCATGAAGTAAGAAATAAAGCATGAAACACTTGTACATTATGCATAAATTGTGGTATGCACACCAAGTGTTTGATGAAATGCCTAGGTGAGATTAATAGTTGAAATGGTATGCAAGTAATGGATGAAATCGTATAATATGGGGATATGATGTATTTGATGATAAATAAACATGAGAAATCTATTTTTAGATGGAATTCATGTAGGATTTGGTTGGCCATGTTATTTGGTTAAAGTATGCATTAGAATATTGTACTCTATGTTGGAGTGGTATGATGTTTACTACATCTTTGAATAATTGCTTAATCAAAATTGATAAGTAAAAATACTCTAAATGTGAAGCATATGAGATCATTAGAACAGAATGAAGTTAGAATGATGTTGGGTTGTTAAGCATACGTCATGGTGTTAGTTGTAGAATTATGTTATTGGAATGAACGAAATTGAATATGTTTGGTGTGTGCATATAATTAGATGATCATGTGGTTGTATGCTTATTGCATCGTGAGTATGAAATGTATATAGTGTCATTAGTATAGTCTACTATAATGACATGGATGTATGAGGTTAAGTCGAAAGTTCATATGATAAATCGTTGACTTTCTGGAAGTCAACTGTGCATAAGTAGCAATGTTAGACTTTTGTCACAACTGTAATGTTATAGAAAGTCATATGATGCGTGTTATATCCATATGTGTTATATGTGATGACATGATGAATTATATGAGTTTGAAAAGATTGACTTGTGGAAATATGCCTTATGCTTGTTAGAATTGACTAATGAAAGTCAAATGTGAAACATGAATTTGATATGATCGTTAATATGTACAATCATGTATGCTAACAAGAATGTGAATGCGATGACATGAAAGTATAGGGATCATGTCAAGATGGATGGAAGCATGGAAGGCTAACGGGTCAAAAGGAGGCGAGGAAACGGATGCGAATACGGACACTTAAGGTAAGTGATTTCCGGAATCACTTCTTATTTATAAATGAAGTTTGGTATGTTGTATATAGAGAACCATGTAAGAATTTACGGGTAAGGGTAAGTACCAAGGTAAGTTCATATGAACTTCTTCTATCCTTAATGTAAATTAAGATGATAGTCTCATCGTGTTAATGTAATGTTCATTATGTTGCTGAATGTTCATCGTGTTAATGGAATGTTCATTATGTTGCTGAATGTCTATCGTGTTAATGGAATGTTCATTATGTTGTTGAATGTTCATCGTGTTAATAGAATGTTCATTATGTTGCTGAATGTTCATCGTGTTAATGGAATGTTCATCATGTTAATGGAATGTTCATCATGTTTGTTGGAAGTTAGTTGGTTATGTTTGTTTGTAATTGCATTGATTTGTGTTGATATAATTGTAGATAAGACTCAACTTACAAATAAGTGAATGTGACTTGTATGTATGTATGTAGATATGGAATTGTAGTGTGTGTAAGTAGTGTGAACTTGTATGAACGTACATATGAATGGGATACGTATGAATGTACTTAGATATATGAAAGTGTATACACGTGTTGTAATATAATGATTGTAGATCACTGGTATACGTATATGTGAAAATGTTGGTTTTCAATATGTTTGAGATTACGTACTCCCAGCCATGTTACTATTGAGAATGAAATAAATGAAGTGTAGGTATGGGAATGCCGGACTCTCGAGGAATTGATGTCGGACTCGAGTAAATAAAATTGAGAGGATGTTTCAATGGAATACCTTACATAATTAGAATGTGATATAGCCTTTTAAGTATATGTATTAAATTATATATGATGTTACCATGTACTAACGTGTTGGTTATATATGGTGACCGAGGCTAGTTAGATATTCATGATGGACAAGTGAACAAGTTTCGAGTTGAAGATCATGGATTGTACGGGAAAGTGGTCATGTTGTTTGTAATTATTTGTTAACATAGTTAATAAATGATGAATGATGTATTTATGTTAAAAGGGTTTACCTAAACGATATTCAAGTATGATAGAGTAGTTAAAAGATTGAAATTTTACGGTTCATTTTCCGCTGCGTCGTTTTGGGTCAAATCATGATTGGGGTCTTACAAGTTGGTATCAGAGCCATGGTTTGAGGGAAATCAAGTATGAGGAGGTAAATACTTGAACTCAAACCTGTGTGCTCTTGTGACTAGGAACCCGTACAATTCGAGACTCGATCAAGATCTAAGGGTAGAAGCAAAGGTAAGTATGTGCTTAAGTATGTATTTAAAGAAAACTAACAGTATGTTATGTGTAAGGTAAGCATAATTGCTTGGAGAAGATGATCCATGAATGCGGTCTAGGACCGGCACCAAGGCATGTAATAAGACGAATTGACCCCAGGTACGTAAAGTTAACATGTGGGTGCATGTAATGGTAAAATCTATCAAGTGAAGGAAAATTTTAAATGAAATATAATAATAGGATGGTAATGAAGTTTTGAAAATGTTACACGTGCCGAAACCTAATTCTTCAGATATAAGGTGACGATTACACGAAGACACGAAACTAGTATGTGGATTGTGTACCTGGCCAGTACACAAGAAACATATGACGTTCATGAGACCATGATAATTGTTACAGGTATGTCCGTTAGAATTAGGTAGTAGATGGACGTGAGGTTGAAGGGAAATGTAAGACTTTCAGGGATTTGAAAGTACCAAATACACATGAGAAGTATGAATGAAAGATATGAATGATATGTTAGAATCCAAGAGACGGATTCGAAACATGAAATGAATGAAAGATATGAATGATATGCTAGAATCCGCGAGACGGATTCGAAACATAGAAGGGGATGAATGATAGAATGAAAAGTTTGAAATTCGTAAATATGTACGAATCAAATAAGTAAGAATGAATGACAAGAATGAAAGGTTCAAATTGCAAGTAATTACAGATCAAACGAGTAAATATTCTTTAAAAGCGGATATTTTCCAAGTTATGTTTTGAATACATATATATGAATATAATTATGCTCATGAATTGTATTATAAGAGTAATTTTAATGAAAAAGGGAAATATGTAATATATATGAGTTAGGGACAGAAAATATGTAATTGTTTTTTTTTGTTTGGGGAAATATGTAATAAGCCAGCTTAGGAGAGGGAAATATGTAAAAAACCCGTTATTTTTATATATAATATTTATTCGAAATCTAGTTAAGCCAAATATAATATATTATTTAGGGTATTTTTCATTTGTTTGCTATGCAAGTATATTTTTCAACTAAAATAGTATTCTAAAACTATAACCGATTTAAAGATATTTTGTTTTTCTTTTATAACGTTTAAAATATAACATAGGATCTGAGAGTTTTTTTTTTAATAAAAACAGTTTTAACAAATCAAAAGTTCATCAAAACATGTGACTAATAAACGCATCATACTAACATCAACTGGATTGGCACAATTGAAGTACAATAAACACTCCCCCTCATTAGGTGCGCGCTCTCTCTCACCCTTACTACTTATGCTTTCCTCTCTTTAGATTTTTTGATAAGAGGATATTCAACTGTAAGAATTAACTATTACATCAAGTGTATTGTTCTATTTTTAGTAGAGGAGACAACTACCAGTGACGTCACCATGAAAGCGACTCAAAATAACCTGAAAATGTGTAACTGCTAGCAGTTTTGCAAAACTACTGGTCAGATATTTACAAACAATTGAAATGGCTAAAAGTCCTGATATTACAAAGAATTGTTGGGAAACCAAAACTATTGGAAGGGTTCAGTACTTTTGTTCTTAGTACTTTAGTCTTCAGTTGTTAGGAAACTTATTGTAAGTGTTGAAGAAAAATAGGATCATTCTGATTATATCTTGAAGATGATAAAGTCAAGAGATCATGCAAAAAAAAAAAAAAAAAAAAAACAAGATAACAAGACAAACAGAAAGACAAGCAGCATCTTCAACAAATGTAAGTCCCGTGAAACGGATCTTTCAATGATATCAAACAACACCAAGTTTGTGCGGAATCCAAACTTGATGTGATTCAAGAATAAACACGAAAAATATAAAAATACGAAGAAAACAATACCGAATCACTTTCAAACTTGCACACGTTCTATTACTTGAATAAGCAAAACGTCTGGTACAAGTGTCCTACACCACCATCGAATCACCTCTCTCTAAACTCTAGAATTTTGTAACAATGAGGTTCAAACCCTAAAACAAGTTAAAAACTTGTTTATATACTAACTCAAGCCCAATCCCCTACATGGGCTCCCCTTGGGCCTGCTTGACCCACATGGCCTAAAGCTTGGCTCATGTGACCTATAAAGGTCCACAACCTAATATAAACTAACCCAGTAAAGCCCAGTTCGTAACCATAGCCCGTTATGTTAATTTGATGCGTCAGTCTCACACTTTAGGGCCTAACAATCTCCCCCTAGACTGATGCCATCAAATTGTCTTCATAACATGAAATCAGCAACGTCTTCAACGAAGTCTATGGTTGTCGCTATGCTGCAGATGTTATGGAAGTTCTTGACTTCTGAACTCTCAGCACTGGGTCTCTTTTCTTCAGCTCTTGTGGTTAGCTTCATATCAGGATCTCGATCAGCTTTACTTGAAATATCTTTGTCAAAAAGAATGTGAGAGGAGGATTCTCAGCAGCTCTTTTCTTCTTCAATCTTTGTCTTTCAAGCAGGTTCACGGTACTTCTTTAAATGTACTTTCACTGTCAGACGGCGTTTCGTATCCGGTTCTTCTGACTCAGGTACATCTTGTTGTAGTGCTGCTCCATGCTTCGTCAGCAGCTAACAGCATCTCAGTCTTCAACAACCCCTGTTCTTTATTGAAATCAAGTTCTGCACATACTCACAAACTCATAAGCAAACATTTCTTATGCAACAGGGAGAGTACCATATGAACACTAGGTACATCCAAGTACTTGTACTCGGATTTCACAATTTAAATTCTTTCAACTTTTGATGATCAATCAAATCTTCAAGAACGGTTACATTTTTTTATTTTAAGAAAAACAAATAAACACTCTACTTTTGGATTTTTGGATTTTTTTTTCAATTTTTTTAATTTTTGAATTTAAGAACTAAAAAACAAATAAAAATAAAACTCAAAATAAAAAAAAAACTACCATAATATACAATTACAATTGCAATGGGATCAAAATTCGTTCTCAAGCAGACTAAGGAACACTTTTCAGTACGAGCCTAATCAAACTGGTCTATGCGATTGCCAATATATTTGTCCACTTAAACTTTAACGCTCAACTTTCAATTTTTCAACTTCGTGATATGCTTTAGGTAGTATTATACTATTATACCCATGTGTCCCATTCCAAGGCATACTCCCGCGATCAAGGTAAGCATAACGATTCATCGTAGCAGGTGAGTATACTGATGTCATCCTTTAAGATATCTTGACTGTGTCTAGGTCTGCATATAATCTGTTTTATCATGTTTTGATTTCTTAACAATGAACACCCAAATAAATACTAATCAAATCCTGGAAATATAAACAGCACACTCTATCATGCAAGTATCTTCCCTACCACATATTTCACAAGTCCAATCCAGATTTCTGAAATCTTAACTGGGAATAGATTGAGAAGAGAACAGAATAGATCTTAAGTAGAGATGGTATAATATACAGATCAAATGAGTTTTTCTCAATTTGATATAGGTTTCTTGGGTTTCTTTTGGGCACTTGAGGGCCTCTTTCGGGTGTATTAGATCTATAGCGCGACAACGTACAGCTAGGTCAGCATGTATCTGGATGCAGCAAAACCTGTCGTTGCCTAGCACCTCCAGGTCAGCATATATCTGGATGCAGCAGAGGAGGTACACGACTTTTTCAGAGAAGATTTCAGAATCAGATCAAAATTGTGTGTATCGGGACAACATACAGACATTCAAATAGAAATGAGCTAATTCCAAGTGACTTTCTTTCCTGGGGTCATGTACAATTTAAGTTCTGAACAGAAGAACAGCCAAGATATCCCCGGATGATTCAACAATATAAAGACCCGAAACCTCAGATGTTGGCTATCTATCAACGCAAGATTTAAGACCATAAAATCATACGCCTTTGGTATGTTACCCACATGGTACATAGTTCGTTATGTTTATATCACTTAGTATCTTTTATCATGTTGAGCGTCAAGCCTATCGACATATCGCAGTAGATCCTAGTCTTTTCAGCTATGGCACCTTACATGTGTTAGTCAAACCCTTTAACACGAACATTTATTTCACTTCCCATATCATGCAATCTTTCTTTTTGGCTTTTTCATTTTTCAAATGTTTTTGTATTTTTCTCATTTTCTCCCCCTAAAACAATACCTATATACAACAAACTCTTTTTGTATTTTCTGAGTTTTCTCCTCCTAAACTCTATATCTATCTATATGTTCCTCTCCCCCCCTAAATTTGTGCATAAATCTTGTATTTTTGCGCAAATTTACCATTTACTAGAGAAAGGACACTATATATACAAAATAATGAACTAAGAAAGAGAAAAGAAAATATATATTTTTTTAAACCGTTCTGTCATCAGATTGAAGACTAATCAATATTCAAATCAAAGTACTGAATTTAAAAGGTACCTTTTGCTGATCATTTCTTACTTCTGTTATCTCCTCCAAAGGAAACATATCATCTTTAAAAAAAATTTGAACTTTTTGCAACAGTGAAATGTTACCCGTTTTTATCTCTGGAACAACCGCTATCAACATTCCAGAGATTGTCAACAGCTCCTCCTTGGTTATTCCTGAAAGGTAAGGAGATTAGTAAGACATGGGTACCCAGGCCATCGTGGTCCTGGGATTTCCTGAAGCATCAAAGTAAGACACTTCTTTCAAACACAAGTCCCCTTTCGTTTCAAGGATTGGAGACGTTGCTGCCTTGGATTTGGGTTTCCAAATCTGTTTCGGTTTAACAAACGTGTTTGTTGCCTTCGGTTGAGCAACTTTAACTGTTTCAGGTTTGTTAGTTTTAGAAACATGTTTTTGTTCCTGAAAAGCTTTGCGTTTGTTTTTGGCAGCGTTCCAATCCCCATCAGAAGGTTTAACCTTGGGATTCACATTCTTCATTGCCTTAGGTGAAGATACCTTCATTGGCTTAGAATGGTATTTATCCTTTGGTGTAACCTTCCGATTTTGCATATAATATGGTACGTAGGGACGATGTGTGCAGTTCCGAGCTATGTGACCAGCAATACAGCAATTGAAGCATGTTTGTCTCTTCATGTAGAAAGCATTCTGATAAGCTGGATTTGCTCTTGCAGACCCTGAAGGACAAACCGGTCCTCTTCGTGTTGGATGCGCCTGCACATGACTTTCAGACGAAGACGAATTTGGGTGCATATATTTGCTGTTTGCAGAACTCTTGTTGCTATGAGCACCATTCTTCGTCTTTTCTCCCTGATTGGATCTTTCATTCACCTTGTCACGAGCCTTATGAGGATTATTGCTGCCTTGTCCTTGATGAGCCGAGTTCTTATACCCTCGATTTTGATCTGCTCGTTTTGGCTCCTTTTGCGTGTTGTGAACCGGCTCACAAACATCAGCACACAAGTGAGTGTTGGCATTTTGTTGCACTTTTGGATGATGAACACAATTTCTAGCAATGTGTCCAGGAATTCCACAGTTGAAACATGTCTGTCGTTTCAATGTATGGAGATTCTGAGAGTTAGCAGCATTAGCTGTTTTGATGGGTCTAGATGACCGAGCTTGCGTTGCTTGTGTTCCATGTGCCTTTTTTGAGTTCTTCTGTACCTGTTTATCAGAACTAGCACAAGCATGAGATGTAGACGGATGATGAGATTCATCATTCTCACTTTTATCATGATCATTTTGAAAAACCGGTGTTTCAGGTTTATCTTTATTTTTAGAAACATTTTTCGGAGACTGTTCATTTATTTCAACTCCTTTTTCTTCTTTAATAGATTCAGATTCAGTTTTAATTTTAGAACAAGTTGAAATTTCATCAACACATGTTTCGTCAACACATGTATCATGTGAATCCGATTTAGGTTTGCTTTCATCCACGGTTTCCAATGGGGTCCCACTAGATTCAACATTAGGGACGTCCACTGAGACCGATTCAGAAGATGAATCAGGACATTCTTGATTTTCTTGAGAAGAAGTTTCAGTGGTTTCACTGAATGTATCCTGAGGGACCTCACCTGTAACACAATCATCAACTGAAGAGTTAGAAACATCACAATCACAATCATTAACTGAAGAAAATTCATCACCAGACTTATTGTTCAAAGTTTCACCACAAACATTATCAGTTTTGCCCAAAACATCAGGCACACAAGACGAAACATAAGTAGAGAAAGACGCAAACAAAGACCGACCAAAAGCAATATCAGATTCAGTTTGTTCAAAATAATTTTCAGAAATATTAGTATGAACAACTGGTTCACTCCCAAGAACATCTTCACATTTTACTTCAGATACTTTATCTGCACATGAAGACGAAATGTTAGGATCAATAGAGCCTTTAGAAACAAAATTTATTTGAGCAGACTTCTTTTTCCCATTTGGTTTGTCATTTAATGATGACTTATTGTTTTTGGGACCATAAGTCATTCTACTCTCATTCATCATCTCCTCCTCAGTCATAGGTAAATAAGTATAATTGTCATTATAAGGAGGAGGAGCCTGATTAAAACCCAAACCACGCCCTTTATTTTCCTTGTATGCGAGCTGTTGATCACACAAGTTTTTGACCAATTTGCTGGAAGAATCAAATTTCTTAATATTAAGCTCATTTATTTGATATCTATCTCTGATATCTTCCAGTTCCTTAGTCACAGTGCACAGTTTCTCCTGAACATATAAGAGTTGACTGGATTTCAAACTTACATCATCCTTGAGTTTGACGATGTCTTTTCGCTGAGCTTCAATCTTTTCTTTATAAAGTTTTTCGTTTTTTGATAAAGTAAAGTTTTTATTTTTGATGTCGTTGTAGTCTTGAATCAACTCAGCGTTGTGTAACCGATATGCCTCACTTCTTTCTCTACACTCAGGAGTGCAAAAGACAGAAAGTATCTCTTCACGATCACGAGTAACTTCTTGAGCCAGGGGTTTGTTAAACATAAATACTGAAGCAGCAGATGTGTTGCCTTGAGTAGATTGCTTGTCAGCATTGTCATATGATTTGATGAGTGAAATTAGCTCATCTGACTTCATTTTGTAACAGTTGCTATCGGTTGTCACTAATATCTGATTAACATTGCGAAACCAACTACAGTTCGCCTGATCTGGAATCCCTTTTATAGCATCCAGAAGCTTTCTGTTGCTCATGCGAGTAGACACCACCATCTCTGCCTTCTCCATTTTAGAGAGCAGTTCAGCAAACCGGCCTGTAAGTGCTTCAATAGATTCACCATATAAGTATCTGAATCCTTCGAGTTCTTGCTCAAGCACCTCTCTCTTAGAAGACATTTTTAAGATGTGATCCCCCCCAAAAAAATTGTGATCTCCGAAAGTGTGATCCCCTGAAAATGTGCGCTTTTAACTATTTCCTCAACACAAGCCCAAAGCGAGAACCTGTGTACTCGCTAACTCAAACCCTTTGCAAGCGAACGAACCTGCTTTCAGAACTACACCTCGAAACCTGTCAAAACTTTTCACAACCAAACAAATTCACCCTTTTTTTTTTAAGTTACTTTACTAAAATTAATAAATATAAAGGTTTATTATTATTAACTATTATTATTATTATAAATAATGATAAGGTAATGTTGACGTTATGATTAATAATTATTATATTATAATCCAAGTCAATCGAACACCCGTCTTCTTCCTCGTTTAAAGACAAACGAAAACGAAACCCTAATTACACTTTCAGGCGCCACTACCAATGTTGAACGGTGATGAGGATGGTGGCGGTTTGGTCGGAGGTGGACGGAGAAAATGGTGGTAGTTGTCTTGTTCGTTGCAGATGGGTAATGGCAAAGGTGGTTCACGAAGATGGCACGGTGATTGGAAGATTGTCGAAGAAAACGATGACGGTGATTTGATGAGTGATGATGCGAGACGGGAATCAATGGAGAAGATAAAGGAGTACGACAGGTGATGAAGAACAACGATGATGGAAACGTGATGATGTCAAGATGAACAGTGATCGGAGTTGCAGGTTTTCAGCGGAGGACGGAAGTCGACAAAGACGATGATGAACGATGGTGTTGCAGGTTTCCGGCAATGATTATCGAACAAAAAGATGACAGAACGACAGCCGGAGAAGATGATGATTACCGCTGAAACTCGAAATCACTAAACTCAAAACCTCGAAAAGATAGGACTCGAGACCGTGAAAAGATGGGACTCGAGACCGTGATATGATGTTGATGAGTCGAGACCACTGAGTCGAAACCGTGAAAGGCGGTTGCGAGTCGGAACCGAGGTTGCGACTCGAGATCGTTTGGGAAGAAGAGTCGAGACCGTGAGGTGATGAGTCGAGACCTTGAAACCGTGAAGAGTCGAGACCTCTTGTGAGTCGAGACCTTGAAAGCGGTTGCGAGTCGAGACCTCAAAATAGATGACTCGAGACCTCAATATGGAAACCAGATTGACTCGAGACTGCGATGATGATGAGTCGAGACTATGAAAGTTGATGAGTCGAAACGGTTGAAGTTGAAACCGAGACCTCTGTTTCCTTAAAAAAGGAGTCGAGACTAGTTGTAACGAATGACTCGAGACCTGTGAAGGATGATGAGTCGAGACCTCTATTTCCTTTCCCTGTTGTAGCTCGCAACCTCAATATGATTTTGAAACAAGATCAGGTCAACCAAACAACTTTTGAAAATATCTTTTAGAAGCAATTTTTTTTTCGGAAACTGTTGGAAATTAATCAAAGATTTAAAATCTTATCAAAATTAGAAAAAATTTCCAAATCAGTTTTAAAAAAATAATCCTTTAACACAAAAAAAGAATAATCAAAACACCAAAATATGGATAGTTTTCAATTGAATCCCGATGAACACTTCAAGAACACGAAGAACGCGATGAACAAAAATCCAAAAAAAAACGAAAATCTTGAATCTTTGATATCACACCGAGCCTAGAAACAGGTTCTAATGGCTCTGATACCACTTGTAAGTCCCGTGAAACGGATCTTTCAATGATATCAAACAACACCAAGTTTGTGCGGAATCCAAACTTGATGTGATTCAAGAATAAACACGAAAAATATAAAAATACGAAGAACACAATACCGAATCACTTTCAAACTTGCACACGTTCTATTACTTGAATAAGCAAAACGTCTGGTACAAGTGTCCTACACCACCATCGAATCACCTCTCTCTAAACTCTAGAATTTTGTAACAATGAGGTTCAAACCCTAAAACAAGTTAAAAACTTGTTTATATACTAACTCAAGCCCAATCCCCTACATGGGCTCCCCTTGGGCCTGCTTGACCCACATAGCCTAAAGCTTGGCTCATGTGACCTATAAAGGTCCACAACCTAATATAAACTAACCCAGTAAAGCCCAGTTCGTAACCATAACCCGTTATGTTAATTTGATGCGCCAGTCTCACACTTTAGGGCCTAACAACAAACGTCAGAAATTGATCACAAACAAAGAAGGACAAATAGAAAGAACCAATCTGATAAGTCTGATGATAAATCTGATATTTATCATGAGAATCTGGTGAAATCTGTTCATCAGAAATCTGGAAATCAAGTTAACAGATTTCTGACAAGTTATTCATCAGAAAATCTGTTGAACCAACTTGTCTAAAAGATAAGGCTCTGCCACCATAGTAAAGTAGCAAGTTAACCTTGGATGGATTCAATGAATATGCAAAAAATTATGCAGACAAGTGCATGAATAAACAAATGTTTATTCATGTCAAACATTCTCTATAAATAGAGAATCCAACACCGAAGGGAGAATGAGTTAAGCCAAGCATTCATTACATACAACAAAAACTCCATTGTCCTTCATTATAGAATTCATAAACTATTCGTTTGTATTAGCCAATAACCTCATAACCACCTTGTAAACCTTGTTTCAAAGTGATATACCCTTCAAAATTCTGTAGTTTTGTTTCTTGAAAGGTTGATTTATATTTCCGCACATTATTTTGATATTTGTTGAAATCACTTGCCAAATTTAGTTAAAGAGCATTGTTATTTGGGACCAATAATTGGTATCAGAGTAGATTGAATAAACTATTTTCAAACAATCAATTTCTCAATGTTTTCTTTTAAGCTTTTCTCAAAACTAAATATGGAAAACTTTCAAAGATAGAACAATGCTTTCAATATTGGGTCTATGTCAAAGCCTCTGACCTTGGTTAGAGAGAATACCCCTAGTGTAAAATCAGGATGATCAACTTGCTATATGGACATGACTGAGCTCTGTTTCAATCCATTGAGAGTGGCCCACATATACCCAGTGTTGAAATCACGTTACAGGATTTGTTTCACAACACATGGTATTTAAAGTTTTGTTTTATTTCATTAATAGATTACAATTGTGACACCTGTGCCTCTGCGACCATCAAAAAAATACCAAATTTATGAAATATTGTGTTTCATAGTTGGGATTTGTAAAAAGACGTGTATTGTTTGCACATATCAATTCATGTTCGATTTCAAGCTTTAAATCGTTTTCTGGAAGGTTATACGCGCACTGATGCGTAAATATAACCAATTTAATGCAATGAACACTCCAGAATAGTGAAATAGGCTTAACATACCTTAAATAACCTTTACATAACTTAGAAATAAGTTTTGGAGGGTTTGGTGTGGTTAATCAAGTTTATTCGCTTACAGGGACTAATTTCGACAAACTGCGAAAGTATGCCGATTTGTACTGTAACGAACATTCCGGAACTTGATCATAAGTTAAATATACCCTAAATATCCTTTACATAGCTTAGAAATAGGCTTTGAGGTGTTTGGTGCGCAAAAATAAACTTTCTTGATCAATAGGGACTAAAGCGTCAAAAAGTGCATAAGTTTGCATTTTCGTGCATATCTTACGTTCTGAATACATCCGGACATCCAAAAATTTATGTAATCATTAAAATATTTTATTTTAGTGATTGGATTGATAAAAATCCATTCGTCGCGTAATTTGGACTGTTTTTCGCGTTCGTTCGTGTTTCGTCGTAATTAACCGAATAACGCAACCGTACGGTCAAACGAACCGACATCCGAGATATTTTTGAGCATGTTTCTTGTTCCCCATACTTTAACTTCATTTTAGAGCCTTGAAATGGGATTAACGGGGCTTAAACGTGTCAAAAATGCATCAAACCCCATGTTTTGCACATTCAGGGCACAAAATTGACAATCTGCCATAGTTATCTTAGGAAGGGACCAAAATGGAAAATCTGATTTTCTGCTTGTTCCAGCTGTTCCCCTCATTTGCACATGGTTTATAACTTACTATGGGCTATTTTTAAGGTGCCCATGGTTTTGCAAAACCATGGGTGCATGTGTACGGTCGAGATTTAAGCTCGGTTTTCGACGAACGATCCTAACGGTCCTAGAAATCCTATAAATACCCATGCTCCTCATTGTTGCAACTCACACAATCTGATCTATTTGCTCTAAGTTGGGGCTTAGCACCTCATACCTGAGCAAGTTGGATCTAGATTTCCATTCTTGGACCTTTTGTAAGTCCTCTTTCGTTCTTTTACGCGTTTTTAGCATGAAAGTCAAACTTTGTTTGACTTTCTACATTGACCAGTTTTTGGTCAACACGAAGTTCGTTTGAACTTCATAACGTGAGCGTAATCACGATGGTTTTAGTCTCTTATGACTATACCTACTGATTACCACGTTATCTAGGCATAGTGACGAGTCGTAGTTTCGGCCAAAATACGTATTCTTGCGTATTTTGTAACCAAACTACTTTTAGGTATCAAAACCGTTTGTTTTGATACCAAACCTATTTTCAAACCTCGTTAAATATGTTTTAACATGTTTAGCTCGTCACTTTAGGTTTAGTGCTTATGTAGGGTCGTAAGGTAAGCGGTCTAAACAACCGCTTATACTTTCGAACCCGACCCATTTGGTCGATCATTAGGATCCGACCAAACACATTAGGTGACCATAGTTGCATAGGGAATAACCTTCTGAGGTTATACCTTATGGTCACTTCGTTTAAGTAGTTGTATGATAGGTAGTTTATATGCCTTAGGTAAATGACCAAAATGCCCTTTTTGGCGCATAAATTTATTTTAAGCATATGTAACATAATTTTTGATATCTAAACTGATTAGACAATAATATTAGACATATTAAGGCATATAATACTTGTCATAGGACTAGTTAGGCGTTCTGAACGCGTTTTACGCGAACGACGCGTTAAAGTGGCGTAAGCTACCTAAACGGGTCATAATGGGTCGTAAGTACTTAGGTTAGGTTTCATTTTAGTATGTAGGATTTGTTAAACCATATTACATGAGTTCCTATACTCATTTGGTTTACGAAACCTCATTCTATCCGATCTTCCGATTTAGGCTCGTTTATTTACATAATTACCTATATTAGGTGCCGTTTGATTCCGTGATCCCTCTCGCTTTGCTTGGTTGTTATTCAAGACTTCTAAGCAATCTCAAGTGAGAACATAGTCCCCTCTTTTACTATTTTTCAACTGTTTTTGGGTGAAACACATGTGCCTACTTGTTACTTTCATGTTTTCCATGTTTTCATATCATATACTTGCTATGTTCATTAGTACACTATTAGTACATATTTCATTATGTTTTGCTATGTATGTTCACATAACATGCTAGCACAATTGTTTTATGTTTTGAACCATTTGTAATCGTTGGATGTATGTGAACCATTTGTAATCATTGGATGTATGTGAACCATTTGTAATCGTTAGATTTATGTGAACCGTTCGTAACCATTTGATTTATGTGAACCATTTGTAACTGTTTGAACCATTGGGTTAAGGAAGTGATTAGGTAACGGGGCGGGTGTAATGTGTTAAAAGCATGGTGGATACGCCGCTGGTACGTCCTATATATAAGTGCTTTTAACACATTATATATCGTTGTGTTATCTAGATCACTTGGGTAAACGATTTTGAAACAATGTCACACAATTATGTTTTCTGAATAATATAAACCATACGAGTCTTATTAACGAGTTTCTACGAGATGTTTTACGATTTGGTTTACTAAAACAAAATGTTTTGGAGTTAATAATCATGGCTACGGGATTTTATAAATCATATCCAACTTGATTTGAGTTGGTTAATTATGTCGCAATACTATACTTTTCAAAATAAGGTTTTTAAATAAGTATTGCAACATGTAAAACGAGCCATGAATCTGACACTCACATAAAACCTATGTAATCGCTGGCATTTTTATGCTGACGTATTTTCACATGTGTTTCAGGTACCATAGTCGATGATATTTGATGATGATATTGATGCATGCTCACATAGGAACGGACGAGGCCTTAGCGACTTAATAACAATAAAAGTCTATTTGTTCATGTTTTGTTTCTAATTCCAATGTAATGTAATACATTTAATTAAATAAAACGAAATTGTTTAATCCATGGTTGTGAAACAATGATTCTGTTACAACACTCCTCGACATTTCCGCCACGTTTTGTTGTTTTACGTGGTCGGGGTGTGACAGAAAAGTTGGTATCAGAGCTCATGGTTAAAGGGAATTAGGTTATTAGTAATGCTTTGACCTAGTCTATAACCTTCCTAGGACCCTAACGTGAATTTACTTGCGTTTAGTCATAAAAAAATATCGTTGCCTATCTTTAGGCAACAACCACAATAAGAACACAAATTTCGAATCTGCTTTGAAAACTAATCATCTGTTCTAGGATGATTTATTATAAGGTTTTGAACCTTCAAAAGTTTTCAAACTCTCGTCAAAGTTTGGGGCTAAATAATTTGAACACGTGCAAACTGGAAGGGTGGATGCCTGTACCATGAGCTTTCTGTCTAAGGCTACAGTGTTCGTACAAATCCGCAGTATCGGACCAGTCACTCTTACCTGGGAACTCTTGGGGTGAGTGTCCACTTATAAGCGAGCATGTCTTCGCGATACATTATGAGGACCTATTTACATTGTGTGTCGCTTGTTTACTTCGTGGTTCAAACAAATGACCGTCACCCATGATTTTTGGTTGGTAATTGTAACATCCTAATCTTACCCAATGCCATTTCATTTGTTTTCTCTCTTGTTTCCCCTTTTTAGAATGCCTCCACGACGCGAAAATCAGGTACCTATTGAAGAGCTGGCAGCTGTCATTACGCAGCAAATGACTGCTGCAATCCCGAACATCGTTGCTCAATGTAACCAAGCTCTCAACAACAATAATGCCCCCTGCAACTTCAAATAGTTCAACTCGGCTAAGCCATCAAAGTTTTCTGGGTCTCAAGCTGCACTTCTTGTAGGTCCCCTATTCGTATGGATCTTCAACAGAATTGTCAATCCAATCAAGAGTGCGGAATCCTCTTGATCAGAATAAGCAGAAAACGTGTAGAAGAACAGAAAACCAAGACACTTTCAAACCAGGTTTACTATTGATTATCAATTAAACTGAATTACAATCAACCTAAACCCTAACAACTCTCAATTTCGTCCAAGCTGTTATGCTCTCACGAAATTGCTCTCACACAATGTTCTGGCTGATTAACCTAAACCCTAAAGCCTAACCTTGTTTATATAACACAAGGTTTGCTACTTGGGCCAATGTTAAACATCATGGACTGCGAATTGGACAGGCCCAATTTGCCCCACATCCCCATAAGTATGGGTTTGGTTAGCCCAAACATTATAACTAACTATTACAAAGCTAAACCCGCTAACTGTTTATCGTTTAACTAATTACAAGATATCCAAAGACCAAATCTAAGCTGTTGTCACAAACATGCACCAACAAACTCCCCCTTGACAATAGCTTCATAAAATAACTTTGTCTTCAGTCATCTTGCAATCTTCATGTATTCTTGCACTGTCTTTGGTCTTTGGATAGCTTCAGCTTCAATAGCTTCTGTCAGCAACAGACTCCCCCTTAGCTGATGCATCCAATCACCAAATCTTCAAAAACTTTAGCGTTTGAGTAAACTCCAGTTCAGCATTTGTATAGCAATCTTCAAACTCTTCAACTTTGTCAGCAATATAGAAAGGAGGTTCTACCATGCATCCAATCAAACTCTCATCTTCACAGCAACTCAGCAACTTTAACTTCTCAGCAACACAGCAACTTCTCAGCAACACACTGCTTCAATCTGTTTACTATAAAACAAACATCTCGAGAAACCATAAGAATTTTTCAACATAAGTTAAACAAATTATTATTATTCAAGAGATAGTTAAACTGTATCACAGAATAAGCATTTTCAACTTCATCACCAACACGCAAAACTTTTAATCACACACTCTATAACCCGCATGATTTAAAATTTTGAACTCACTTTCCAACACCGTCTCCCCCTATCAGTAACAATTCCTCCAAGAATAACAGTTTTCCGTACATTAAGAATTTTAAACAGAAAAAGACACTATTTTTGTATTTTTATATTTTCTGAAAGCAAATAAATACGAAAAGCAATAAACACTCTATTTTTGTGAGAATCACTGGTAAGAAGATCATATCAACAAAATCAAACTGTTTCACACTATTAGATAATTCTTTATTTAATTGTTCGTGAAAAGCAGTTCAAGACGATTACCAGTATGTTTGTCCACTTAAACAAAATGCATGAACATTTCAACTACCATTGCCATATGATACGTTAAGGTAATTTTATTACTGAAATACTAGTGTGTCCCACTTCAGGATATACCCCCACGATCAAGGTATGCACAAAGATTCATCGTAGTAGGTGAGTATACTGATGTCATCCTTTAAGATATCCTGACAATGTCTAGGTCTGCATATAATCTGTTTTATCATGTTTTGATTGCTTAACAATAAACACCCAAATAAATACTAATCAAATCCTGGAAATATAAACAACACACTCTATCATGCAAGTATCTTCCCTACCACATATTTCACAAGTCCAATCCAGATTTCTGAAATCTTAACTGGGAATAGGTTGAGAAGAGAACAGAATAGATCTTGAGGAGAGATGGTATAATATACAGATCAAATGAGTTTTCTCAGTTTGATATAGGTTTATTGGGTTTCTTTTGGGCACTTGAGGGCCTCTTTCGGGTGTATTAGATCTACAGCGCGACAACGTACAGCTAGGTCAGCATGTATCTGGATGCAGCAGAAGCTGTCGTTGCCTAGCACCTCCAGGTCAGCATATATCTGGATGCAGCAGAGGAGGTACACGACTTTTTTCAGAGAAGATTTCAGAATCAGATCAAAATTGTGTGTATCGGGACAACATACAGACATTCAAATAGAAATGAGCTAATTCCAAGTGACTTTCTTTCCTGGGGTCATGTACAATTTTAGTTCTGAACAGAAAGACAGCCAAGATATCCCCAGATGAAATAACAGTATAAAGACCCAAAACTTCAGATTTTGGCAATCTATCAACGCAAGATTTAAGGTCATTAAACCATACACCACTGATGTGTTCCCCACTCATACACATTTCATTTATGTTTATATCACATTGGTAAGTTGATTATTTCATGCTTTTTGCCTACTGGTACATCATATGATGAAGCTGTTATCACACTTAAGCAATTTAATTTCAGTTTCAGTGTGACAGTCTAACTAGCTGATGTACTATCATTTCTTCTTTTTCACATAGTGATAACTCATTTTTTATTTTTCATTTTTTTGATGTTTTTGATTTTTCGTTTTTTTTTATTTTTGATTTTTAAGAAAATAATAAAATATTTACAAAAATTCTTATGAAAAACCAGTTATTCAGGATTCCTCATCCCGTTGAGTTCAACTAAATGTTCAAAGCGAGCCCTGTCAAAAGCTTTAGTATAAAGATCTGCCAGGTTATCTAGTGTGTCAACTCAGCACTTTGAACTTCAACTTAAATCAATTAATATGTATATCAACAATCTCACATCCCCCTTCACGTGCCTAGAGCAGCCACTATCAACATAAGTTGATAATCCTCCTTAGGAGCTCCTGCACACACCAACCAAGAAATTAGTTAGATTGGGGGACCCAAGCCTTAATGGTCTTGGGTCGTCCAAATTCACCAACCACTGGAACATCCATCCAATATCCATTACTCCTAACTGGAGTCTTGGATCTCAGACCTGTTGATGGAATTTGATTTTGATTTCCACTAGGTCTATGGTCCTGAGGGTTCCTATACGTATTTGGACTATTTGACCTTTGGAAATTTTGATTTGGATATCTTGAATTTTGATTCCAAGAAGCATTATTGTTGTAATTTCTAAAGCCATTGTTATAAAAAGTTCGACCACCATTATTTTGGTATCGATTTTGATATTGACCTTGACTTCTGAAATTATTAGCATTATAATTGTTCATTCTTGGTGAACTGCTTCTAGGTCTCTCAAATCTGCCTGGTGGAGATCTAGGCTGAAATCTTGGTTGATTTCTTTGAAAACGAGGAACTTGTGGAGTTCCTTTTCCAGCCTTATCTACACCAATAGCAACATTCTCCGGTTGCTTAGGAGCAGATTTCTTTGGAGAATTTGAGCATTTCTCCTCACTATCACCTTCCTTCACTGGTAATTTCCCTCTCTGTTTTTTACTAAGTTGTGCTTCACTCTTTTTGTTAGGACAGCAGCTAGCTACATGTCCCTTGATGTGACATTTGAAGCACGATTTCTTTTTCGAAGACTTCTTAGCTGGAGTCTCTGAGGTAGATCCCTTATCAGATGGTGATGATCCCTTAGATGAACCTTGTTTAGTTTGCTTGATTTCAGATATTTCTATGCTCTTATTTTTTGCAAACTCTACATTCGATTCATTTTCAATAACAACAGTTTCGTTTTTCATATCACTACCTTGAACAAAATTAATCTTTTTGACAAAAGCTTGATTTTTATTCTTAGGCGGTGAATTTTTCTTTTTCAAAGGTTCCCTGTTATTGTTTTCCTTAGCCTCATCACTATCAGATCCATCACCTTGACTTGATGTGGATGCGAAACTACTAGGTGTAGATGCCATAAAGTCTGCTAGCTCATCTTCACTAGGCAGGAATGAATAGTTATGACTAAGAGGAGGTGGAACTTCATTAAAGCCCTGGAAGCCCACACTGGTCTTGTCATTACTCTTCTTTAACCCACCCATCATGTGTTTCATTACAAAAGACGAATCTCTGAATTGACTCAATTTCTTTTCAAGTTCAACAATTTTAAGTTGTGCAACTGACAACTCATTGCATTTTTCAGAAATCTCTTTTGTTTTCTCAGCCATCATGTCATGAGCTAAGTCTATGACTTGAAGTTTTTCATTCAATTTGCAAGTTAA
Source organism: Helianthus tuberosus (assembly GCA_030545235.1). Classification (NCBI taxonomy): domain Eukaryota; kingdom Viridiplantae; phylum Streptophyta; class Magnoliopsida; order Asterales; family Asteraceae; genus Helianthus; species Helianthus tuberosus. The sequence continues at coordinate 104,996,169 of CM060451.1, read as the reverse complement.
AGCTTCAATTTCAGCTTCATAACCTCCTATCTTCTTCAAGTATGTAGATTCATTTCTTTTAGCAAAAAAGTTTGCTTCTTTTATGTTAGACATCTCACTTACCAGACTTTGGTTTTGTGTTGACAACTTGTCAACCTCACCCTGTAGTTCACGACATCTCAAACACACAGAAATAGATTGTACCTCTTTCTCATGAACTTCTGAGTTTTCATCAGCAACAACCTGTTCAGCTTCACTCTCTTTACCTACTTCAGCATCCACTTTTGCTTCAGCATTGTTCACTTCAGATTCAGCATCACTCACACTAGTTTCAGCCTCATCAACTGGCACTATCTCTGCCATGAATGCCTGAGTGGCACTCTCATTCCCCTGATATCGCTTTTGTAATGCATCCCACATATCCTTTGAATTAGTGTACTTGTTGAAGGTATGCTTGATGCTATCAGGTAAGGACATTTTAATTGCAGCCAATGCTCTCTTTTCAGCGTCATACTTCCTTTTATCTTCTTCTTGCATGTTCACATAGTCTATTCGACGTGATCTGCCCTCAAAATCGTGTGTTGGGTTTGTGTACCCATCTTCAATACAGATCCACATGCGTGCATCCTGAGATTCAATGAAGGATTTGAAGTTGTCCTTCCATGTAAGATAATTCTCCACCTTCATCATCTTAGGTGCTTTCAAATTCATCATGTTTGACATTTTAACGTAACAGACTGTTAAAACCGTACAAAAGATCTCCGAAAACAGTGGTTACCAAATTACACCTTTAGAATCGTCTCGAAAAGACAAATCCAATGATATATAATGTCGAAAACCGTATTCGGGATTTTCCAGAGTTTTATCAATTCCTATTTGCAAAACAGTCCAAACGGTCCAAACGGTTCTGTCAAACGAGCTACGGATCAATTCCTATTTGCAAAACAGTCAAATTTTATCGACGCTTGCCAACCAAGATTCCACCACTTTAATTATGCTGATAATTTCGCTGGTACTGGTAATTTCGCTGGTACTGTTAATTTCGCTGGTACTGTTACTTAATTATGCTAGTCTATTTCGCTGACAGATTAAATTTGCTGACAAGTTCGCTGAACAATTTCGCTATTACGACGACCAGTAAAGTCGCCGAACACCGTGGTAATTTCGCTGTGGACAATTACACGGTTACCAAAGTCGCCTTTGGATTTTAATTTCGCCAACAACTTCGTAGATCAGTTAAAATCGCTAGCACAGTTAATTTCACTGGTCTTTAAGTTTGGAAATTCAATCTTTTCTGAATTTTGCAGATTTTATCCTGATTTCGTATCAATTTCCTGCAAGATCAAACAAGCAAATCAGCAACTTTTGAAAAAAAATGATGAACTTAATGAAGAACACGAAGAACAATCTTTGAATCTTCAAGCCTTTTCAGCCAAAATTCTTCAAGAATCAGCCAAACCTGCAACCAAAAACACTAATACAGCAAAATTAAATATGCAAACAGATCAAACACTTCAAAAATTCCGAAAAGCAGCCACCAATATTTCGAAACCCTAGGTCTTAAAAACTTAATTTTCGAAAATTTCCAAAACAACCCGAAAATCAGCCCTTTTCTGCAGCAACAATTCTGAACCGAGCTTTCAAGAGCCTAATGCTCTAATACCAATTGTAGGTCCCCTATTCGTATGGATCTTCAACAGAATTGTCAATCCAATCAAGAGTGCGGAATCCTCTTGATCAGAATAAGCAGAAAACGTGTAGAAGAACAGAAAACCAAGACACTTTCAAACCAGGTTTACTATTGATTATCAATCAAACTGAATTACAATTAACCTAAACCCTAACAACTCTCAATTTCGTCCAAGCTGTTATGCTCTCACGAAATTGCTCTCACACAATGTTCTGGCTGATTAACCTAAACCCTAAAGCCTAACCTTGTTTATATAACACAAGGTTTGCTACTTGGGCCAAGGTTAAACATCATGGACTGCGAATTGGACAGGCCCAATTCGCCCCACATCCCCATAAGTATGGGTTTGGTTAGCCCAAACATTATAACTAACTATTACAAAGCTAAACCCGCTAAGTGTTTATCGTTTAACTAATTACAAGATATCCAAAGACCAAATCTAAGCTGTTGTCACAAACATGCACCAACACTTCTGCAATGGTTCGAGAGTCTAGAGAGCACCTTCAGGCATGTTCAATGCCGAAATGAGCGAAAGGTAGAATTCGCATCTAGTGTCTTTGAGAAACGAGCTTTGACATGGTGGAATGGTGTGATGAGAGATAGGGGTGCCGATGTGGCACTGGCTCAAACGTGGGAAGAGCTTCGAGCTCTGATGATGAAGGAATTATGTCCTCGTCACGAGATCAGGGCCTTGGAAAGGGAATTCGACGATCTTAAGCAAGATAGCGGTAAGCATCGAGCCTACACGGATCGTTATGAGGAGTTAAGTCTGTTATGCCCGAATATGGTTACGCCTTTGGATAAGGCAATCGAAAAGTACATTGATGGCCTTCCTGACCCAGTACAAGACATTGTGACTGGTAGTAACCCCACTACGGTTAGGCAGGCCATTGAGCTATCTGCTACCTTGACAGAATCTCAAATCAGGAAAGGTAAACTTTTCCGAAAAGGTGATAAGAAACCAATCGAGGAATCGAAACCCAAAGATGAGCAGACTGAATCCTCCAAGAAGTCAAGGAAGCGAAAAGCTTCCCAGAACTTCGCTGTGGTTGCTCACAATGATCAAGCTGCCCCCAACCAACCAGCTCAACCCCCTGCTATGAAGCCATACAACGGAACTGCACCCTTGTGCAACCAATGTAACCTTCATCATCATGCTAGTGTGAAGTGCCGCAAATGCCAAATTTGTGGACTTATAGGTCACACAGCAAGAGTTTTCCGAGCTGAAGTTGCACCAAATCAAGCTGAAAACAATCCTGCTCAAGCTCGTTTTCCACCAGGTTCTTGCTACAACTGTGGCGAGATGGGTTATTTCCGAAGAAATTGACCAAAGCTTGCTAATGCAAATCCAGCACAGGGATGAGGATCTGACCGACTAGAAGACAACACCGTTTAGAAATAATCACGTCTTATGTATTATTTTCTTTTGTTGTCGAGGTCCATGAAACAGTTGTTATCGTTGTTTATAAATAAATCTTTTATTTACATTGCAATGTATTTATGTGGTTGCATGTATAAACAACATATCCCCTACAATACCAACAATCAGAGAATCGTATTCCTTGAAGAACAGACTACCCCCAAAATTCTTCCATTTTATGATCTCTTGCGTTTTCCACGAAAATCCTAAGTACCCGTTTCTTCCAAAGAAACGAAGTACAAGGTGCAAGTTACAACTCTGGACGAATACCTAAAGTACCACTATAAATCCTTAATAGGGTACCTAAGGGTATTTCCGTAAATCCTAAAATTGTTGTGTACCTTAATTCGAATATTACGTTTCTTTGAAAAACAAAATCAAATTTTTGGAAGATCATCCTATCTTCATAGATAGATTCTTGAAAATGATTAAAGTGCCAAATGAAATCCACGGATTGGATTCCTGGTGTGCTTTAAATATCCATGTCCAAAGATAACAAATTAAAGGTCGAATTAAACAATTATGTGATTATGTGCTTATGTGTTCCCTTTTATGTTTTTGTGTGATCCAAGTTTTTGCTATCCAAATCCTCATAGAATCTTCCATATCTTCGTATAAGGGATTCATAGTAGGATATCAAAGGTACTACCTTAAATCCTTAATGGGCTTCTATGTAATAGTAAAGACCCTTGGATTATAATGTACTATTCCATAATTAGACCCCTTGAGTGGTCTAGTTAAACAAATTGATCCAAAAATCTGGTTAGGAATATCATGTGATGATATAGCTGAAAAGACTCCTTGGTGGTCTAATTAAAGAGATCATTTGTCGATCTAATTAAAAGGACCCTATGATAGTCTAGTCACACTCATCACATGTTTGATTTTCTTCCCCTTCACATTACAAAACAAACTGTGCGGACTGTGCAAGGAATTACGTAATTATGGATGCATACATAATTATGGAATTCAGTGCACAGAAACCACAACAAGTTTTGTCATGTGTCTAGAGTTGACTCAGTTCATTTCTGTTTCTAAAGAATACCCTTTGAGGAAAATGACTCATTCCGTTCATTTTCGTTTCTGAAGAATATCCATCGAGGGAAATGAATATCCCTGATTTTTCTTTTTCCTTCATTTCCGTTTCTGAAGAATACCCATTGAGGAAAATGACTCATTCCGTTCATTTTTGTTTCTGAAGAATATCCATCGAGGGAAATGAATATTCTTGATTTTTCCTTCATTTCCGTTTCTGAAGAATACCCATTGAGGAAAATGACTCATTCCGTTCATTTTCGTTTTTGAAGAATATCCATCGAGGGAAATGAATATTCTTGATTTTTCCTTTATTTCCGTTTCTGAAGAATACCCATTGAGGAAAATGACTCATTTCGTTCATTTTCGTTTCTAAAGAATATCCATCGAGGGAAATGAATATTCTTGATTATTCGTTCATTTTCATTTCTGAAGAATACCCATCGAGGAAAATGACTCATTCCATTCATTTTCGTTTCTGAAGAATATCCATCGAGGGAAATGAATATTCTTGATTATTCATTCATTTTCGTTTCTGAAGAATACCCATTGAGGAAAATGACTCATTCCGTTCATTTTCGTTTCTGAAGAATATCCATCGAGGGAAATGAATATCCTTGATTTTTCCTTCATTTTCATATTTAAAGATTGTCCGTTGAGATAAATGACAGGATTATGCCTTGCATAATATTTGATGGGTTATTCTATGTAAATAGATAAACACCCTAGATTCCATGCAAGGCAATTATTTAACACAATGTCACAGACAGACTCCTACGAATAAATTTCAGGACGAAATTTCCTAAAGTAGGGGGGACTGTGACACCTGTGCCTCTGCGACCATCAAACAAATACCAAATTTATGAAATATTGTGTTTCATAATTGGGATTTGTAAAAATACATGTATTGTTTGCACATATCAATTCATGTTCGATTTCAAGCTCTAAATCGTTTTCTGGAAGGTTATACGCGCACTGATGCGTAAATATAACCAGTTTAATGCAACGAACACTCCGGAACAGTTACATAGGCTTAACATACCTTAAATAACCTTTACATAACTTAGAAATAAGTTTTGGAGGGTTTGGTATGCCGAAATCAAGTTTATTCGATCACAGGGACTAATTTCGACAAACTGTAAAAGTATGCCGATTTGTACTGTGACGAGCATTCCGGAACTTGATCATAACTTAAACATGCCCTAAATATCCTTTACATAGCTTATAAATAGGCTTTGAGGTGTTTGGTGCGCTAAAATAAACTTTCTTGATCAATAGGGACTAAAAGCGTCAAAAAGTGCATAAGTTTGCATTTTCGCGCATATCTTACGTTCTGAATATATCCGGGGATCGAAAAATTTATGTAATCATTAAAATATTTTATTTTAGTGATTGGCATGATAAAATTCCATTCATCGCGTAATTTGGATCGTTTTTCGCGTCCGTTCGTATTTCGTCGTAATTAACTGAACAACGCAACCGTATGACCAAACGAACCGACATTCAAGATGTTTTTGAGCATATTTCATGTTACCTATACTTTAACTTCATTTTAGAGCCTTGAAATGGGGTTAACGGGGTTTAAACGCATCGAAAATGGCTCAAAAGTGTTGCAGGGACCAAACCTGTCAATTATTGAAACTTTCTGGGAGCTGGCACATGGTGGCGCTGCGCCACCACTATATGTATTTTCCGTGGCGTGACGCCACGGCCTCATCTGGGCAGAAAACTCATTTTCAGCAATTTTCAGCAACCGACTTGAAGTTCAGGGTCCTTTTTGTAACTTTCTCAGTACCGTTTGATGGTTTTGGGGCACCCCTAGTATTCCAAAACCATGTGCCTTATGTGTAAGGTCCAGATCAAAGCTCAATTATCGAGGAACGATCCTAACGGTTCTTCACTTTCTATAAATACCCACCATCTTCATCACCTTCATTCACACCTTTGATCTCAATTTCATTCTCTAAGTTGAAGCTCTCCTTGTGAAGCTTCATACTTGAGAATTTTTTAGTTCAAATCTTCAAGCTTGGACCTTTTGTAAGTGTTCTTTCATTCTTTTATGCGTTTTAAAGCACGAAAGTCAAACAGTGTTTGACTTTCTGCTTTGACCAGTCAATGGTCAACACGAAGTTCGGTTGAACTTCGCAACGTGAGTGTAATCACGATGGTTATAGTCCCTTATGACTATACTTACTTATTACCACGTTGATTAGGTGTAGTGACGAGTCATAGTTTCGGTCAAAATGAGTATTTATGTGTATTTTGCAACCAAACTATTCTTGGGTATCAAAACCGTTTGTTTTGATATCAAACTTGTTTTCAAACCTTGTTAAACATGTTTTAACATGTTTAACTCGTCACTTTTAAATTAGTGCTTGTATAGGGACGTAAGATAAGCGGTCTAAACAACCGCTTAGACTTTCAAACCCGACCCGTTTGGTCGATCTTTAGGATCCGACCAAGCATGTTTAGTGACCATAGTTGTATAGGGAATAACCTTCCGAGGTTATACCTTATGGTCACTTCGCTTAGTTAGTTGTATGATAGGTAAATTATATGCCTTAGGTAAAATGACCAAAATGCCCTTTTCATGCATAATTTATATTTAAGCATATGTAACTTAAACTTTTGTCACTTAACTGATTTTGCAACATATTTAAACATGTTTAGGCATATAATACTTGTTATAGGACTAGTTAGGCGTTCCGAGCGCGTTTTACGCAAACGACGCGTTAAAGTAGCGTAAGCTACCTAAACGAGTCGTAATGGGTCGTAAGCACTTAGGTTAGGTTTCTTTTTAGTATGTAGGCTTTGTTAAACCATGTCATATGAGTTCCAATACTCATATGGTTTACGAAACCTCATCCTATCCGATCTTCCGATTTAGGTCTGGTTTATTAACATAGTTACCTATATTAGGTGCCGTTTGTTTCCGTGATCCCTCTAGCATTGCTTGGTTGTTATCCAAAGACTTCTAAGCATCCTCAAGTGAGTACATAGTTCCCCTATTTTACTGTTTTCAAATGTTTTGGGGTGATACACATGTCCCTACTTGTTACTTTCGTGCTTTTCATGTTTTATATCATATGCTTATTATGTTCATTAGTACACATATAGTACATGATTTCATTATGTTTTGCTATGTATGTTCACTTAGCATGCTAGCACATCGATTTCTATATATTACGTTTTGTTGCATATGTTCATCCAGCATATGGACACATTGTTTTACATATTGAACTGTTTGAACCGTTGGATTTAATTGATTTATGTGAACCGTTTGAAACTGATTGATTATGTGAACTGTTTGAAACTGATTGATTTATGTGAACCGTTGAAACCATTTGAGTTATGTGAACCGTTTGAATCCATTTGAACCGTTGGGTTAGGGAAGTGACTAGGTAACGGGACGAGTGTAATGTGATAAAAGCATGGTGGATACGCCGCTGGTACTTCCTATATATAAGTGCTTTTAACACATTATATATCATTGCATTATCTAGATCACTCGGGCAAAGGTTATAAAAACAAAGTTATATTACAAGGTTTTTCTAACAATATAAACCATTCGAGTTTTATTACAAAAACAAATTACGATTGGGTTTACAAAACAAATGTTTTGAGTTAAGATTCATGGCATCGAGATTTTAAAAATTATAACTACAATGTTTTGACTTGGTTATTTCAATTTACATTACAATCATTTTACAAAACTTGGTTTTCTAATTATCAATTTACAGAGGTGTTCAAGTTATTTTCAAAATATAAACGAGCCATGAATCTGACACTCACATAAAACCTATGTACTCGCCGGCATTTTTATGCTGACGTATTTTCACATGTGTTTCAGGTACCATAGTTGGTGATGTTTGATGATGATATTGATGCATGCTCACATAGGAACGGACGAGGCCTTAGTGACTTAATAACAATGAAAGTCTATTTGTTCATGTTTTGTTTCTAATTTCAATGCAATGTAATACATTTAATTCAATAAAACAGAATTTCAATCCATGTGTTATGAAACAATGATTCTGTTACAACACTCCCTGACGTTTCCGCCGCGATTTGTTATTTTACGCGGTCGGGGTGTGACAGAAAAGTTGGTATCAGAGCTCATGGTTATAGGGAATTAGGTTATTAGTAATGCTTTGACCTAGTCTATAACCTTCCTAGGACCCTAACGCGAGTTTACTTGTGTTTTGATTTTAAAACAATACCGTCACTTATCCTTAGGTGACAACCACAACAAGAACACAAATTTCGAATCTGCTTTGAAAACTAATCATCTGTTCTAGGATGATTTATTATAAGGTTTTGAACCTTCAAAGTTTTCAAAATCCCGTCAAGGTTTGGGTCTTATTAATGTGAACACGTGCAATCTGGAAGGGTGGATGCTTGTATCCTGAGTTTTCTGTCTAAGGCTAGAGTGTTTGTACAAATCCACATAATCGGACTAGTCACTCTTACCTGGGAACTCTTGGGGTGAGTGTCCACTTATAGGCTAAAGCATGTCTTCGCGATACATTATGAGGACCTATTTGCTTTGATTCAGCTTTTGTGTGTCGTTTGTTTGCTTCGTGGTTCGAACAAATGACCATCACCCATGCCTTTTGGTCGAAAATTGTAACATCCTTACCCAATGCCATTTCACTTGTTTTCTCTCATGCTTCCTCTTTTAGAATGCCTCCTCGACGCAACAATCAGATACCTAATGAAGAACTGGCAGCTATCATTACGCAGCAAATGGCTGCTGCGCTCCCAAACATCATTGCTCAATGTAACCTAGCCCTCAACTACAATAATGCCCCATGCAACTTCAAGACATTCAACTCAGCTCAGCCATCAAAGTTTTCTGGGTCTCAAGGAGCGACTGCACTTCTGCAATGGTTCGAGAGTCTAGAGAACACCTTCAGGCAAGTTCAGTGTCCAATCGAGCGAAAGGTAGAGTTCGCATCTAGTGTTTTTGAGAAACGAGCTTTAACATGGTGGAATGGTGTGATGAGAGAAAGGGGTGCCGAGGTAGCACTGGCTCAAACCTGGGAAGAGTTTCGAGCTCTAATGATGAGGGAATTATGTCCTCGTCATGAGATTAGGGCACTGGAAAGGGAATTCGATGATCTTAAGCAAGATAGCGGTGAGCATCGAGCCTACACGGGCCGTTATGAGGAGTTAAGTCTGTTATGCCCGAACATGGTTACGCCTTTGGATAAGGCAATCGAAAAGTACATTGATGGCCTCCCTTACTCAGTACAAGACATTGTGACTGATAGCAACCCCATTACAGTTAGGCAGGCCATTGAGCTATCCGCTACCTTGACTGAATCTCAGATCAGGAAAGGTAAACTTTTTCGAAAGGGTGATAAGAAACCAATCAAGGAATCGAAACCAAAGGATGAGCAGACTGAATCCCCCAAGAAGTCCTAGAAGCGAAAGGCTTCTCAGAACTTCGTCGTGGTTACCCACAATGATCAAGCTGTCCCCAACCAACCAGCTCAACCCCTTGCTAGGAAGCCATACAACGGAACTGCACCCTTGTGCAACCAATGTAGCCTTCATCATCATGCTAGTGTGAAGTGCCGCAAAATGCCAAAATTGTGGACTTATAGGGCATACAACAAGAGTTTGCCCAGCTCCAGCTGCACCAAATCAAGCTGGCAACAATCCTGCTCAAGCTCATTTTCCACCGGGGTCTTGTTTCAACTGTGGCGAGATGGGCCATTTTCGAAGTAATTGCCCAAAGCTTGCTAATGCAAATCCAGCGCAGGGATGAGCATCTGACCGACGGGAAGACAACGTTGTTTAGAAATTAATCAAGCCTTATGTGTTATTTTCTTTTGTTGTCATGATCTGTGAAACAGTTGTTGTTGTTGTTTATAAATAAATCTTTTATTTACATTGCAATGTGCTTGCGTGGTTGCATGTATAAACAACATATCCCCTACAATACCGACAATCAAGGAACCGTATTCCTTGTAGAATAGACTACTCCTAAAAAATTCTTCCATCTTATTCTTGCGATTTCCACAAAAATCCTAAGTACCATTTCTTCCAAGGAAATGGAGTACAAGGCGCAAGTTACAACTCTGGTCGAATACCCAAAGTACCACTATAAATCCTTAATAGGATACCTAAGGGTACTTCCGTAAGTCCTTAAATGTTGTGTACCTTAATTCGAATGTTATGATTCCTTGTAATAAAAAATCAAATTTTTGGAAGATCATCCTACCTTTTCAGATAGATTCTTGAGGACGTTGAAGTCCATCGACTGGGTTCCTGGTATACCTTGAATACCCATGTTCAATTTGATAACAAGTTAATAACAATTAATAACAAACTGATAACAAATTAATAACCAAGAAAACAATTATGTGCTTATGTGTTTATATGTTAACCCAATCAAAGTTGTCTCAAGCTTGTTCAAATTCTATCCCTTTCACATTATAAAACAAACTGTGCGAACTGTGCAAGAAATTACGTAATTATGGATGCATACATAATTATGGAATTTAGTGCACAGAAACCACAACAAGTTTTGTCATGTATCTAAAGTTATTCTATTCATTCCCATTTCTGATGAAGCAACCGTTGAAAATGACTCCGTCCGTTCATTTTCATTTCTGAAGAATGTCCGTTGAGGGAAATGAATATCCTTTTGGTTATTCTATTCATTCCCATTTCTGATGAAGCAACCGTTGAAAATGACTCCATCCGCTCATTTTCTTTTCTGAAGAATATCCGTTAAGGGAAATGAATATCCGTTGATTATTCTTTCATTTCCATTTCTGAAGAATACCCATTGAAGAAAATGATTATCCGTTCATTTTCATTTTTGTTTCTGAAGAATATCCGTTAAGGGAAATGAATATCCGATGATTATTCCTTCATTCCCATTTCTGAAGAATACCCGTTGAAGAAAATGATTATCCGTTCATTTTCATTTTCGTTTCTGAAGAATGTCCGTTGAGGGAAATGAATATCCTTTTGATTATTCCTTCATTCCCATTTTTTAAGAATACCCGTTGAAGAAAATGATTATCCGTTCATTTTCATTTTCGTTTCTGAAGAACAACCGTTAAGGGAAATGAATATCCATTGATTATTCCTTCATTCCCATTTCTGAAGAATGCCCGTTCAAGAAAATGATTATCCGTTCATTTTCATTTTCGTTTCTGAAGAATGTCCGTTGAGGGAAATGAATATCCTTTTGATTATTCCTTCATTTCCATTTCTGAAGAACCCGATGAGGAAAATGACCCTGTCCGTTCATTTTCGCTTCTGAAGAATATCTGTTGAGGGAAATGATAGGATTATGCCTTGCATATCTTTGATGGTTATTTAACACAAAGTCACAGACAGACTCCTACGAATAAATTTCGGGACGAAATTTCCTAAAGTAGGGAAGACTGTGACACCTGTGCCTCTGCAACCATCAAACAAATACCAAATCAATGAAATATTGTGTTTCATACTTGGGATTTGTATAAATATGTGTATCATGTGCACATATCAATTCATGTTCGATTTCGAGCTTTAAATCGCTTTCTGGAAGGTTAAACGCGAGCTGATGCGTAAATATAACCAGTTTAATGCAACAAACACTCCGGAACAATGAAATAGGCCTAACATACCTTAAATAACCTTTACATAACTTAGAAATAAGTTTTGGAGGGTTTGGTATGCCGAAATCAAGTTTATTCGATCACAGGGACTAATTTCGACAAACTGCAAAAGTATGCCGATTTGTACTGTGACGAGCATTCCGGAACTTGACCATAAGTTAAACATGCCCTAAATATCCTTTACATAGCATATAAATAGGCTTTGAGGTGTTTGGTGCGCAAAAATAAACTTTCTTGATCAATAGGGACTAAAAGCGTCAAAAAGTGCATAAGTTTGCATTTTCGCGCATATCTTACGTTCTGCATATATCCAGGCATCCAAAAATTTATGCAGTCATTAAAATATTTTATTTTAGTGATTTGCATGATAAAATTCGATTCATAGCGTAATTTTGATCGTTTTTCGCGTCCGTTCGTATTTCGTCGTAATTAACTGAACAACGCAACCGTACGACCAAACGAACCGACATTCGAGATGTTTTTGGGCATATTTCATGTTCCCTATACTTTAACTTCATTTTAGAGCCTTGAAATGGGGTTAGCGGAGTTTAAACGCATCGAAAATGGCTCAAAAGTGTTGCAGGGAGCAAACCTGTCAATTATTGAAACTTTCTGGGAGCTGGCACATGGTGGCGCTCCGCCACCACTATATGTCTTTGCTGTGGCGTGACGCCATGGCCTCATCTGGGCAGAAAACTCATTTTCAGCAACTTTCAGCAATTTTCAGCAACCGACTTGAAGTTCAGGGTCCTTTTTGTAACTTTCTCAATACCGTTTATGGTTTTAGGGCACCCCTAGTATTCCAAAACCATGTGCCTTATGTGTAAGGTCCAGATCGAAGCTTAATTATCGAGGAACGATCCTAACGGTTCTTCACTTTCTATAAATACCCACCATCTTCATCACCTTCATTCACACCTTTGATCTCAATTTCATTCTCTAAGTTGAAGCTCTCCTTGTGAAGCTTCATACCTGAAATTTTTGAGTTCAAATCTTCAAGCTTGGACCTTTTGTAAGTGTTCTTTCATTCTTTTATGCATTTTCAAGCACGAAAGTCAAACAGTGTTTGACTTTCTGCTTTGACCAGTCAATGGTCAACACGAAGTTCGGTTGAACTTCGCAACGTGAGCGTAATCACGATGGTTATAGTCCCTAATGACTATACCACGTTGATTAGGTGTAATGACGAGTCATAGTTTCGGTCAAAATGCGTATTTATGCGTATTTTGCAACCAAAACGATTCTTGGGTATCAAAACCGTTTGTTTTGATATCAAACTTGTTTTCAAACCTTGTTAAACATGTTTTAACATGTTTAACTCGTCACTTTTAGATTAGTGCTTGTATAGGGTCGTAAGATAAGTGGTCTAAACAACCACTTAGACTTTCGAACCCGACCCGTTTGGTCGATCTTTAGGATCCGACCAAGCATGTTTAGTGACCATAGTTGTATAGGGAATAACCTTCCGAGGTTATACCTTATGGTCACTTCGCTTAGTTAGTTGTATGATAGGTAATTTATATGCCTTAGGTAAAATGACCAAAATGCCCTTTTCATGCATAATTTATATTTAAGCATATGTAACTTAAACTTTTATCACTTAACTGATTTTGCAACATATTTAAACATGTTTAGGCATATAATACTTGTCATAGGACTAGTTAGGCGTTCCGAGCGCGTTTTACGCAAACGACGCGTTAAAGTAGCGTAAGCTACCTAAACGAGTCGTAATGGGTCGTAAGCACTTAGGTTAGGTTTCTTTTTAGTATGTAGGCTTTGTTAAACCATGTCATATGAGTTCCAATACTCATATGGTTTACGAAACCTCATCCTATCCGATCTTCCGATTTAGGTCCGGTTTAATAACATAGTTACCTATATTAGGTGCCGTTTGTTTCCGTGATCCCTCTAGCATTGCTTGGTTGTTATCCAAAGACTTCTAAGCATCCTCAAGTGAGTACATAGTTCCCCTATTTTACTGTTTTCAAATGTTTTGGGGTGATACACATGTGCCTACTTGTTACTTTCGTGCTTTTCATGTTTTATATCATATGCTTGTTATGTTCATTAGTACACATATAGTACATGATTTCATTATGTTTTGCTATGTATGTTCACTTAGCATGCTAGCACATCGATTTTTATATATTACATTTTGTTGCATATGTTCATCCAACATATGGACACATTGTTTTACATATTGAACTGTTTGAACCGTTGAATTTGATTGATTTATGTGAACCGTTTGAAACTGATTGATTATGTGAACCGTTTGAAACTGATTGATTTATGTGAACCATTGAAACCGTTTGAGTTATGTGAACCATTTGAATCTGTTTGAACCGTTGCGTTAGGGAAGTGACTAGGTAACGGGGCGAGTGTAATGTGATAAAAGCATGGTGGATACGTCGCTGGTACTTCCTATATATAAGTGCTTTTAACACATTATATATCGTTGTGTTATCTAGATCACTTGGGCAAAGGTTATCAAAACAAAGTTATATTACAAGTTTTTTCTAACAATATAAACCATTCGAGTTTTATTACAAAAACAATTTATGATTTGGGTTTACAAAACAAATGTTTTGAGTTAAGATTCATGGCATTGAGATTTTATAAATTATAACTACACTGTTTTGACTTGGTTATTTCAATTTACATTATAAACATTTTACAAAACTTGGTTTTCTAATTATCAATTTACAAAGGTGTTCAAGTTATTTTCAAAATATAAACGAGCCATGAATCTGACACTCACATAAAACCTATGTACTCGCCGGCATTTTTATGCTGACGTATTTTCACATGTGTTTTAGGTACCATAGTTGGTGATGTTTGATGATGATATTGATGCATGCTCACATAGGAACGGACGAGGCCTTAGTGACTTAAATACAATGAAAGTCTATTTGTTCACGTTTTGTTTCTAATTTCAATGCAATGTAATACATTTAATTCAATAAAACAGAATTTCAATCCATGTGTTATGAAACAATGATTCTGTTACAACACTCCCCGACGTTTCCGCCATGATTTGTTGTTTTACGCGGTCGGGGTGTGACATGTATTCATATTGCAATACCTAATCCGACTTCGAGAGTCGACGAGTATGAACCTTGAAATCAAAAAGTGTTTGATATTGCAATATATTTAACCAACTTTACAAGTTGGTATAAGTAAATGAAAACCTTGTAACCACAAATCTTGCCAAAAACATTTCTTTTGTAAAACCGAGTAATAAATCAATTTAAAAGAAAACATTATATGGTTTATATCTATAAGTGAAAATCACTGCGTGACTTGTTTAAAACCATTTGTCCAAGTGATTTAGATAACATTACGATATGTAATACAATAAAAACATTATATATAGGAAGTACCAGCGACGTATCCACCATGCTTTTATCATATTACACATGTCTTGTTGTCTAAATCACTTACCATAAACCAATCGTCTAATCATCCGTGTTATAAACCAATCATCCGTGTAATAAACCAATTGTCCGTGTTATAAACCAATTGTCCGTGTTATAAACCAATCATCCGTGTTATGTGTAAACAAATCGTCCGTGTTTTAATTGTGAAAATTGTTGTCGTTCTTTAATGAATACATTCAAACCTGTGTTGACTAGACCACCAAAGGGCCTCTTTAACTAGAGCACCAAAGGGTCTCTTTAAATTGAAAAACAAACCACCAAAGGGTTTATTAATCATAAACAGTTTATGTCGCTCCCCAAACCTCCACTGTAACAACCCGACTTTTCGAATCGTTACCTGTTTATTTTCGCTTCATCTTGTAACCAACTTGAATCCCGGGATTCGATATAAACAATGGGTTATGTTAAACTAAACACTTTTTCATCACACCGCACCGCTATACGCTTAAACGCTATATATTCGCAACACAAATTATAGAGAATTATTCAATTTAAATTGTCATGTGTGTTTGTTTGGTTATCATACGCCTCTGGCTACGTTTATCATGACTAACACGCTTTACAATCGCAAACGCTGTTATCGGTAGTAGTAATGTTATGTGTGTTCTTATGTGTGCCTTACTTGTGTGTGCTTATTATGTGTATTGTTACTCGCAAACGCTATCGCAACGCAAACTCAACGCTACTCACACAACTCGATTTATCAATCTAAAACGCAACGCAACTCGAAACTTAGTGCCATACTAAAATACTTAAGGTACCAATACTATCTAACGCAACAAAATGCATTAAACGAACATCCAACACGCAAAATGAGGAAAAGGTTACACAAAACAACACCTTTGTTCGAAGCTAGGAAGCTTTGTACGAAGGCAATACGAAGGCAACATGTTCAAACCAAGGCCCTTGTGCGAACCCACCAACTCTATAAATACCCAAGCCCCTCCTCATTCATTCTCACTTGCTGATTTTGAGCCGAAACTCTGCCAAATTGTTGTCTGACCATTTTCAAGTAAGATTTAACAGTTTTCTTCAATTATACAACGTTTTCCACTTCGATTTTCACAAGAATCACTATGTTTTTATCTAAATTCTTCTATTTCTACATAAAAACAATCAAATTTTCACTTAACTTTTTATTTTCTTCATAAATTCCTGCTTTTCACAGGAACCTTCATCTTTTTCAATAAAACTTATTCTTTCACCGCTAATCTATACTTAACCGGGTGTATTAGGACTAGCTACGACTTCCCAAGATAGAAATTAGTTGACTTCACACTCACCAAGTGTTGGATCTGGGTGAAGACTCTTTAAAACCTTTTGAACTTGATTTTTACACCAAACCGCACCAAAAACGGCATATATTTCATTCACTGAACAGTGGAACGAGGTAATGTCGAACCCGGCTTGAGTTGGACTCAGAAACACATCCGATTCAGGCGAAAACACAGCATCAAATGCCAAAAACAGCCACATTTGTGAAGTGGACCGTTCTATGCAAAACCAGCTTCGTACGAGGGACATGGCCTCGTACGAAGGCACTGCCGTGGTACGAAGGCTCTGGTTTTACACAACACAGCCCAATTTCCAATCGTGACACAATCAAAGACCTCTCCGACTCTAAGCTCAATCAATAGCTTAAGGTTGGAGGGATGAACACTCGATTTTCCGAAGACGACGCGAAGACACTCGATTTTGGACAATGGAAGCAGCACGAGTATGAAGACCCACCTTCGTACGAAGGGCCCCTTCGTAGGAAGGCAACAGCTTCGTACGAAGCTTTTGTTCTCCCACCAACACTTCGATTTCCGACCGTTTCAGCACTTTGGAGGACTTATGCTTCTGTTCCCGTATACAGGCTGACCCGTCGCTCCCTTCAATCCACTGAGGATCGTGTTTATTGACTATTACACGTTCTGTGAGTATACTCGAACCCATTTTTGTTTAACGCACTTTTGGGTGTTACATACGTTCTGTATCAAAACACGACACACAACGCATACACTTTATAAACGCTAACCGCTCCCGCATGGTATACGTGATTTGTTGAATGCTTGTTACTATGCTCATACAGTGTTACACTAGACCTCCTCTAGCAACGATAGTACTATGGTTTGGACTCAGCACCTGTGTGACAAGGGTTGCTAGGGATCACATTACTTTACTTCACGTGTTCGCTTCGGTGAACATGTGTCACACACACTCTACATCGCAGTCTCGTGGTTAGGTGGTATCATTGTTGATAGTTACATGCTTCGCCCATTACGTGTTACATGCTGGTTATGCGTAAATGCTTTTATTACTATTATCTATGCAAAACTTGTGTACTCACCTTCACCTTATGTATTGACTTTTATTTTAACGTATGTGACAGGTTGATGGTCTGTTTGCTGCAATGGATTTAGGAAGTCTAGAAACCCGCAATAAAATCTAGGTTGTCGAACTCGTTTTGTTTTTGAGAACTCGCTATCTGTAATAACTATTTGTCGAATATTTGATTGTTGGTATGGGATAATGAATCTTTAAAAATATTGGTAATGGATAGTTGTTATGGATTCTCTTGAGCAATTTGGTTCGCCTAGTGCCGCGCCCCGATGATTCCGCCATCGGTTGGGGTGTGACAGATTGGTATAAGAGCCAAAACTATAGGGAATTAGGTCGAGTCGTTTAGAATTGACCTAGTCGTTCCAACCTGCAATAACCACCTTCGTACGAACCCACTCACTTCAGCCTCGTACGAAGGGGAAACCTTTCCTAAGGTTTCAACACTACTTGCCTTTCCTAAGGCTAACACAATACACACATTTCGAAAACGCTCGCATAACACAACCGAGTGATTGGGCCGAGATTAGGTGTGAAAACCAAGAACTCTCAATAAGATCACTCACTCTACGCGTATTTTTACTCTCAGCACGAGACTCTCCTTTGAGTTAGGATTGACATCCATATCTCGACGAGAATCTCCATTTCTATCTCGTGGTTGTCTAACCACACTCAGGAACAAAGTCGTTAAGTTAGGGGTGAAACCCGCATCTTAATGACATGTTCCACTCCCTACTTTGATTTTACAAATCTCAGAAAAGTCTTGACTGTTTCAATGACTTGAGCCACATAGTAACTGGAAAGATGAGTGCCGCCCGCCGAATTCCGGTGAGAGCATAGTCTATTAGGCCAAAGCGTGTACTCGAACTCGTTGTGAATAATCAAATCACTTTGGGTAGTCAATGTCTAACACCGAAGGCACTCTATTTTATTTCTAGCCTGCAATCGCCGATTTTTTTTACGCATCATCGATTTTATTACGATTTTGTGTTTTAGATTGCGATAGCTGAACTCTACACTGATGGTTTCGATTTAACGCTTCTCACTTCGCAAAACGCGCACAACTCGCCCAACCCCTTAATCTAAAACGCTAACTAATCGCGAACAAACCAAGAAGTCTCGTACGCTATGCTTCTCGCTATGCTACTCGCTACTGCTCGCAACTCTCGAACGCGTTACGCAGCCTTGAAAAATAGGTGAATACGTGCAAAATATGTAGGTGAATACGTGCAAAATATGTGTTTATGTGGATTATGTGCTCATACCTGCTTACGTGCATACGTGCTTATGTGGAATATGTGCCTGTGTGACTATGTGATATATGCCTACGTGTTCCTGAGCTTTACATAATAATAATAATAATAATAATAATAATAATAATAATAATAATAATAATAATAATAATAGTAATAGTAATAATAATAATAATAATAATAAAAAGGGTTGGGAAACGCTAAACTTTTTAAAACGAAACCCCAATGTAATCGAATCTCGTCTAATCCCTTTGGGATAATGTCTGTTGCAGAACCTACACTCGACAATGTCTTTATTCGGTTCTCACACTCACCGACATGTTCAGGGGAACAAGGCTGATAAGCGAATCGTTTCACTCGTGGCCAAGGAAATGGCCAAGGCCATACCTCAGATTATCAGTGAAATCAATGAAGTCAACAGTAAATCTTCTATTGAATCAAAGAGTGACGCACCTAAAGCTCCCTTTTGCTTCAAACAATCCAAAGCCTGCGGTCCTGCAAACTTCACTGGCGAGGATGAACCCAGCGCAATGTTTCAGTGGTTCGACTCAATCGAGGTCACCTTCAGGCAAAGCGGATGCCCAGAGAACCTCCGCACTTTGTATGCTATAGGAGTCTTCCAGTCCAGGACGCTAGATTGGTGGACCGCCGAGCGCAACAGGCGTGGTAACGATGCAGCTTATGGCCTCTCATGGGCGGAGCTCCGGGAGCTCATGATGAAGGAGTTCTCTCCTCCTCAAGAAGTCCAGAAGCTGGAAAATGAATTCTGGCACATCAAGCAGGAAGGAGGTGACAACGCTGGTCTCACCGCTTGAAATTATAACTTCAAAGCTTCATAACTTTTGATCTACATGTCTGTTTTGAGCGATTCTTTTTCCTACGCTTTCGTAATTTAATTCTCCATCTTATGGAGTTAAAACCTGTTATTCAACTACTTCAAAAATTCAAATTTCAAGCTCTCGGCTTGAAATTCCTTTTTAAACACTTTTGACCCATTTCATAATTCATTAAACCAACATGTTTGTTATACCAAAATTCTTATGAACATCATATTTCAGTTGTTTCCTATGACACGAGATTCAAATCACAGGTTATTCGGCATCATTAACCCGTCTATGATTATGCGCTTATTTTGACCCATTAAGGGTATATAAGCGCTTTAACACACAAACCATGCTCAAACATTTCTAGCATTATATTTTCATATTACTTGTATAATGAACCTCCACCACAACTATCCTTATGGTGGGTAATGAATATCAATTGTTTATTCCGAATTTACCCCCTTTCGGTTGTTATTTTACGACAAGAAGCTATTTTGAGGCATTTGATCCGGAAAGGATTTATGCCTATGCTTCAACGCTTAACTAACTTTACCTATCATAATACATGTTTATAAATGACTCTTAAGGGTCGTTTATCCGATTTACCCATCAAGGGAATTTTGGTCAGTTTTAGTCCCTCTTTTACGACGAAAGACCTTTACTACTTATTTGACCAAAATCGCATCCTTAACTAACAACATATTTATGCTTACCTGGCTCAGGTCAACTTATTGACCCGTTTCAATACCTTGTCTTCATTTATTTGCTATTCCATAGCATCGCTAATTCACAAGCCGTTTATTCCTGCGAGCACAAGACTCGACTTACACTTTTTTGACGTTAATTGTCAAATGGTATCAATATTACCATTTGATCCATTTTACTCTTTTTTATTAGTTTGGGCTTACTTATAAAGTAGCCGTTCGAAAGCTCCTTTTATCTTAGTCTTTTCGTGACTAATTTACCGTTCCACCCCGTTTTACCATTACTATGGTTTTTAACATTTGTTTTTGGTTCCGACCCGTATCACTTCGCGTCGGAAACCAAATTTTGAATATTATCTCTATTGTATTTATAACTAATAGAATAGATAAGTATTCCACAAAAAGGTGTAAGTTTCACTTACCTTGCATCCATGCCACGCTTTTCTTTCCGTACTTTCTCCGTTTGACCCGCTTCATCCACAAGCTTCCACCTAGCTTGTTAGGCGTCAAACTATCATCATATTTTGTAAGATGGTTAGTTTAGTCATTGTTAATCATGACTATTCCATCTTACGTATTTTCTATCAAAATTAACATTCTATCTTATTAATGGTCGGTTTGACTTTTAAAAAGTCAATTGCCTATTAGTATATAAAATGCAAATTCAAGATTATCAACTAGTTTTGGCATTTCCCAAATCACCTGGTAGGCGTTCTTTTAAGCCACCGTTTAACAAATCTTTTAACCAGTTCCATATATTTCCAATACTTCAACTAGTTCAAGTGATTACTAAATCTAACTTTTTTATTCATTTTCACAAGAACTAAGGGTTCCCCTCTATTAGCGAGACCCATTTTATCATACTATTTAGCATTCATCTGAACGCCTAATAAAATCAAGTTCTTCATATGAACAAGTATATGACACAATTTCATACATCTATTTACATGAATGAAAATTACCAAGTTTTATCATAACATACTATAACCCATTTCAATCATGTATGAACAAGTACTTAATCATGTAATTTGTTCAAGCACCTTGTTTCTACTATCAACTATGATGATTTTAAACACAAACTTATCATCATCTTCACTATTAAATCAAAACCCACTTAGCACATGTATGGGTAAACATCAAATTTCTATTTTTCAACACTAGTTCATCAAATTATTAACTAGGGTTGCTCCTAAACATAGATTTCATCACAACAACACTCATAGATTCATCATCCATTCCCGAATTTTGATTATGAGTGTTCATCATAATTTCAAGACATCACTAAATTACAAAATTTGACATATCTTACGATCCCCTTGACTTGGTGATCATTTATATGTGTTCATGCATTGATTTGGGGCTTGATTTGAGCTCCAATTGGAAGATTTTGTTGAGTTAGGGTTTCACCCCCTTTCTCCTGCTCTTGGTCGATCGACCACACACACCCATGTGTATGTTTTTGTATTATTTTTTATAAGGTTTTAATTAAACATCTTTCCAATTGCCCACTTTTAGTCCCTCAAGTTTAAGGGTTTTATAAATGGGTTAGTTATTACAAGTTCCTTCATTGTTTTAAGGCATATATTTAACTAGGTTGATATCCCTAGTTAGTTGGTGGGTTTTGGGGAAGTTATAACCCGTGTTATTTTAAGTCCCGTTAACTCGGGCCTCTCGTAACTTTATTTTCTCATAAACATTCTTTCACCTCTTTTTATTTAACATTAGATTTATTTATTTAAAAATCCTAATATTCACTGGGTAAATTTTACCACTAATGGTACTTTACCCGTCTTTTAGTATTAACGTGGTTTGATTACCAAACCCGTTTTTGAGGTGTTGCAAGTCTACCCCCCTTAAAGAGGTTTCGTCCCCAAAACCTTTCTCGCGTACTTTATTATTCAGATTATCTGGACCTTAGTTTCGATATTCACTTTAGCATTGCTCGCATTTAATAATCTTACCAAAAAGTGTGGTAATGTGTTTTGGCTTTTAAGCGTATGCGCCTTTCGGGTATAAGGCCACGTGGGCCGTTACTTTCAGCTGGTATCTTTTTATCTTTATCGATTGTTTATTTTGGCGGTTAGACTTGTTAGTCACCGATACCTTATACCCCATTGCTCGGGTATATTCACCTCGCCCTTCCGAGGCTTAACTAAGTTTATGATCTCTTATCCTGTGACTCACGTTACAACGTGGTCACATTCTATATTACTTTTTTTCTTGATCGTGAACGTGTCCCGTCACGTTTAAGTTTATCTCAACTTTTCTTTATCATGCTTCTTCTTTTCGAATGTATCGCCTTGCACCTATCGGCGTTAAGACCTGTATCCTTCGATATTAATCTCTTCCGAATTTGTCTCAAAATATTCATATTTGTTAAAACGTTATTTCTTACTTAAAACTGAATTTTAGCTTAACGTTCTTCTTTTTAACTTATGTCAACTTCTCACATCAAGGAAATTGACAACTAATAATTCATTCTCTTCCCGTTCTCGTTTTATACGGGGAATCTTAACCGATTCCCTCGTTTTATGCTATTGACCCGTAGGTTCTTTCACTTAGCCTTATAGTATTTTTTTAGATTTTTCACCTTTTTAAGGTGAGACCCTACTATTCATTTCTTTCTATTTATGACCCAAGGGTCTTCTTGGTCCTGTAGACCTTATCACTACGTTTAATCCCGTAGGTTATGATGATCCCATAGATCATCTTTTATTCACATCTATATTCAAATGTATATTTATACATATATAGCTTCAAGGCATCCCTTGTTAGGTTTGGAATCACTTATTTTTGCTTTTGAACTTTAGTTGACCTTGACCGTAGTCTAAGGTTTCATTTATTTACTCTCGGACTAATCTTCCAACTTTATGAATCCTTACGTCATTTACTCATCAATTTGTTCTATACTTACCGTTTCCCGGTTCGTACTTATACTTCTTTACAACCCATTACCCGGGTTCTTTATCTTAATGTTTTTATCGTTCTTGTTTCGTTAGTATGCGTTTTTCCCTTTCTACACTATCCCATAACCTTTTATACAGATTTGTTAATATCTCGCGCTTTCATTTATTCGGTTCGCGCTTACTTACGTTATTAAGCGTTATTCTTAATTTAGCTCGTTTGACTTGTTCGTGTAAAATTTCATCACTTGTGAACGTCAAACTTCGTTCTTTATTCGACCCGTTCGACTTTAAAATAGTTGAACGTAGTTATCAAAATTTATGTTTGCATATTCTCATCGTCTTTTAGTCATGACTCATATTCCGAGTCTTTTGACTTTCTATTTCGCGTTCCCGTCTCTTGGTTTACGTATTCTTTCCAAATCTTACCCATTCATCGGGTATCTATACCGTAATCATTTTCAAGTAACCATTCTTATATGGTTTTAGACGTTATTTTAATTTATTTGGTCATCTTAGCGAGATCCATCGCTTTTGTTCAGTCAAGACCTTTATTCTTCATTTAACTCGTTTGACTTGTCCATGTGAATTTCACCACTTATGACAGTCAAACTTTAATCCCTATGCCTTAGCATTCTCATTAGTTGGTTTGTATTTTCATTTACTTCGATCTTTGTCCCTTCTCTCGGGCTCGTCATTCTAACGTAATACGCTTCCGTCATCCGACTTGCGTTTACATTTACTATCAAACATCTTATTTATTTGATTCATTTGGGTACCATTTAAGTTAGTCCCATTCACCCCGTCCTTACTACATCGGATGTAAATGTGTCCGCTACAAGAAGTGCATGGTATCATATGCCACTACTTACTTGGCCAGAGTAAGCGATCAGCACATGATACACATAACCTTTTTATAGTTTTCACATCACACCCTATGTAAGTAACGCCTCTATTTATTTCATATCTCTGATTTCATTTAGTAAAATTTATTTAATTGCAAAACAACAATCATTAGTTTTACTAGTTTTACATTTGAACATATAAAAATGTTTTTCTTTTATATCAACTATTATATAATCACATTCGTTAATGTGATCGCTACTTTTCTCAATAGCATTATATTGAGAGTTTTCCACTTGGATAATTACCCCCCGTCCAAGTTTCCATATGAACTAATCCTATTATTTCTTTGTTATTCATCATCGTGAATAACACATGTTTCTATTAAACTTCTCTTAGAAACATCATCCTGAATAGATATCCTATTCAGGTTTTATCAGATATATGCAACCGTTATCCCCTCTACGTGTTTGTTGCATATTACTACTTATGCGATTAAATTTAAAAGCGTGCACCTGGTAATGCTAGCCCTAACGGGCTTCTCTTGCCGTTAACTTTGTTCGTGATCATCACGCGATTTAGGTCCTCAATGAGTATGCTCAGCTTGTCATACCTCGGACTATTCCACCGTCATATCCACAATTCGTTCAACTCTCATCATCTTCAGATGCGAGTGTCCTTCAACTAGACATTTACAAAAGTTACTAGTTTCGACATTAATAAATGCTCGTATTGTAATACAAGGCTTTTTTACTGTACGTGTCAACGCATGTAATTTCGTTAACTATATCTATCATTTATCGAATTGATTGGTGTAACGTGTATCACACGATAACCCTACGTGTTGTTCTCAACCCTTTAATCATTCTAAACCATTAACATACTTGTACTTACCGGATTTGCGATCAAGCCTTGAACCAAACACACTTTACTCTTTAACTGGGAAGCTCTGATTACCAACTTGTAACACCCTTACTATTATAAAAGGGTTTTAGTACTAACAAATAGGTTTAATTATGCACTTATGAATACACGTACATATAAAATACGGGTTTACTGAAAAACTTTTACAGTTTATAAGTTTTACAACATAATGTAATTGAGTTCGTCGTTTAAAAGTTACGACGAAACGCCATGCGGAAGCTTGTATCTTGGTCGTGTTCGGTTCTTCGTTGAGCTTGATTTTCATCCGGGAACCCTTGACATTTACCTATGATCAAAACCAACTAAAAAGTTAGTTTTGATAACTTATAAACGAGTTTAAACGAGACCGGAGTTCAAAATAAACAAAATTCAAACAATTTCGGAATTTGGGGGCGTCGCCGTATGCTAAGGGGCGTCGCACGACGCCACGTTCCATTTTTGGCAGAATGTTGCAGCTTTGCTGCTGCATTTGCCCAGCTCCGTTTTCGATCGAAATTCTAACTTCAAAGCTTCATAACTTTTGATCTAGATGTCCGTTTTGCGCGATTCTTTTTCCTATGCGTTCGTAATTTAATTCTCCATCTTATGGAGTTAAAACCTGTTATTCAACTACTTCAAAAATTCATTTCAAGCTCTCGGCTTGAAATTCCTTTTTAAACACTTTTGACTCGTTTCATAATTCATTAAACCGACATATTTGTTATACCAAAATTCTTATGAACATCATATTTCAGTTGTTTCCTATGACACGAGATTCAAATCACGGGTTATTCAACATCATTAAACCGTCTATGATTATGCGCTTATTTTGACCCGTTAAGGGTATATAAGCGCTTTTACACACAAACCACGCTCAAACATTTCTAGCATTATATTTTCATATTACTTTTCTAATGAACTTCCACCACAACTATCCTTATGGTGGGTAATGAATATCAATTGTTTATTCCGAATTTACCCCCTTTCGGTTGTTATTTTACGACAAGAAGCTATTTTGAGGCATTTGATCCAGAAAGGATTTATGCCTATGCTTCAACGCTTAACTAACTTTACCTTATCATAATACATGTTTCTAAACGACTCTTAAGGGTCGTTTATCCGATTTACCCATCAAGGGTGTTTTGGTCAGTTTTAGTCCCTCTTTTACAACGAAGGACCTTTACTACTTATTTGACCAAAATCGCATGCTTAACTAACTTATTTATGCATACCTGGCTCGGGTAAACTTATTGACCCGTTTCAATACCTTGTATTCATTTATTTGCTATTCCATAGCATCGCTAATTCACAAGCCATTTATTCCTGCGAGCACAAGACTCGACATACAGTTTTTAGACGTTAATTGTCAAATGGTATCAATATTACCATTTGATCCATTTTACTCTTTTTTTATTAGTTTAGGCTTACTTATAAAGTAGCCGTTCGAAAGCTCATTTTATCTTAGTCTTTTCATGACTAATTTACCGTTCCACTCCGTTTTACCATTACTATGGTTTTTAACATTTGTTTTTAGTTCCGACCCGTATCACTTAGCGTCGGAAACCAAATTTTGAATATTATCTCTATTGTATTTATAACTTATAGAATAGATACGTATTCCACAAAAAGGTGTAAGTTTCACTTACCTTGCATCAATGCCACGCTTTTCTTTCCGTACTTGCTCCTTTTGACCCGCTTCATCCACAAGCTTCCACCTAGCTTGTTAGGCGTCAAACTATCATCATATTTCGTAAGATGGTTAGTTTAGTCATTGTCAATCATGACTATTCCATCTTACGTATTTTCTATCAAAATTATCATTTGATCTTATTAATGGTCGGTTTGACTTTTAAAAAGTCAATTGCCTATTAGTATATAAAATGCACATTCAAGATTATCAACTAGTTTTGGCATTTCCCAAATCACCCGGTAGGCGTTCTTTTAAGCCACCGTTTAACAAATCTTTTAACCCGATTCCATATATTTCCAATACTTCAACTAGTTCAAGTGATTACTAAATCTAACTTATTTATTCATTTTCACAAAAACTAAGGGTTCCCCTCTATTAGTGAGACCCATTTCATCATTATTTAGCATTCATCCGAACGCCTAATAAAATCAAGTTCTTCATATGAACAAGTATATGACACAATTTCATACATCTATTTACATGAATCAAAATTACCAAATTTTATCATAACATACTATAACCCATTTCAATCATGTATGAACAAGTACTTAATCATGTAATTTGTTCAAGCACCTTGTTTCTACTATCAACTATGATGATTTTAAACACAAACTTATCATCATCTTCACTATTAAATCCAAACCCACTTAGCACATGTATGGGTAAACATCAAATTTCTATTTTTCAACATTAGTTCATCAAATTGTTAACTAGGGTTGCTCCTAAACATAGATTTCATCACAAGAACACTCATAGATTCATCATCCATTCCCGAATTTTGATTATGAGTGTTCATCATAATTTCAAGACATCACCAAATTACAAAATTTGACATACCTTACGATCCCCTTGACTTGGTGATCATTTATATGTGTTCATGCATTGATTTGGGGGTTGATTTGAGCTCCAATTGGAAGATTTTGTTGAGTTAGGGTTTCACCCCCTTTCTCCTGCTCCTGGTCGATCGACCACACACACCCATGTGTGTGTTTTTGTATTGTTTTTTATAAGCTTTTAATTAAAAATCTTTCCAATTTCCCACTTTTAGTCCCTCAAGTTTAAGGGTTTTATAAATGGGTTAGTTATTACAAGTTCCTTCATTGTTTTAAGGCATATATTTAACTAGGTTGATATCCCTAGTTACTTGGTGGGTTTCGGGGAAGTTATAACCCGTGTTATTTTAAGTCCCGTTAACTCTGGCCTCTCGTAACTTTATTTTCTCATAAACATTCTTTCACCCATTTTTATTTAACATTAGATTTATTTATTTAAAAATCCTAATATTCACCGGGTAAATTTTACCACTAATGGTACTTTACCCGTCTTTTAGTATTAATGTGGTTTGATTACCAAACCCGTTTTCGGGGTGTTACAAACAATCACGTCTTCCCAATCGATCTCATTCCTGTGCAGCTTGGTAGTTTCGATGTCATAGTAGGCATGGATTTTCTTCGCGAAAATCGTGCCGAAGTCGTTTGTTTCGAAAAGATGCTTCGTTTCTCCCTCTCAAACGGCGATCATATATGTGTTTATGGCGAAGTATCCTCGAAAGAATTGAAACTAACGTCGTGCATTCAAGCAAGCAAGTATCTCCGCAAGGAGTGCTTGGCTTTCTTAGCCCACAATGTAGTAGCGGGGGAGGAAAAGAAGCCGATGGAAAAGGTACTTGTGGTTTGTGATTTTCCTAAGTCTTTCCTGATGATTTACCTGGTCTACCCCCTACCCGAGATATCGAATTTCGTATCGACCTCATTCCTGGAGCTAACCCTGTTGCTAAAGCTCCTTATTTCCTCGCACCGTTCGAAATGCGTGAACTTTCTAGCTAACTCTAGGAGTTACTTGATAAAGGCTTTATACGCCCTAGCACATCTCCTTCGGGCGCGCCTGTCCTTTTCGTGAGAAAGAAGGATGGATCGTTCCGAATGTGCATCGATTATAGGGAACTCAACGAGCTTACTATCAAGAATACTATCCCTTACCCTGAATCGACGACTTATTTGACCAACTGCAAGGCGCTACCTATTTCTCTAAGATCGACCTACGTTCTGGTTATCACCAGTTGCGTATTCAGGAGCAAGACATTTCAAAAACCGCTTTCCATACCCGTTATGGCCATTACGAATTCGTGGTCATGCCTTTCGGTCTCACAAACGCACCCGCGGTCTTCATGGATTTAATGAACCGTGTGTATAAACCCTTCCTTGATCGTTTCGTTATTGTGTTTATAGATGACCTCCTTATCTACTCGAATTCGAGAGCCGAACATGCTCAACATCTTCGTTTAGTTCTCGAGCTTCTCCAGGGAAATCAGCCTAAGCCAATTTCTCCAAGTGTGAATTTTGGCTTGAGGAGGTCCAATTTCTCGGTCATATTGTTAACAGTCAAGGAATTCACGTCGACCCCACGAAAATAGAAGCTGTAAGAAGTTGGATTACGCTGAAGAACCCTTCCGAAATCCGTTCATTTCTTGGATTGGCGGGTTATTACCGCCGATTCATCACCGATTTCTCTAAAGTCGCCGTATCGCTCACTGCTTTAACCTAGAAGGACAAACCTTTTGTTTGGGGTCCCAAACAGGAGGAGGCCTTCCAAGCCCTCAAGTTTATGCTCTGCAACACTCTCGTCCTTACACTTCCCGACGGAAACGATGATTTCTTTGTTTATTGCAATGCCTCTAACCTCGGTCTTGGTCATGTTCTTATGCAACGAGACAAGGTTATCGCGTATGCGTCTCGACAACTCAAGGTCCACAAGAAGAACTACACAACCCACGATCTCAAACTTGGTGCAGTTGTTTTTGCGTTGAAGATTTGGCGGCACTACCTTTACAGTACCAAGTGTACGGTCTTCACCGACCATAAGAGCCTACAACACATCTTAAACCAGAAAGAACTAAACATGCGCCAACGCAAATAGGTCGAACTTCCCAATGACTATGATTGTCAGATACGCTACCATCCAGGCAAGGCAAACGTCGTAGCCGCTGCCCTCAGTCGAGGAAGCTATGTGTATAGCGTTCGCGACGTTCAAGCCCAACACAAGCTCGAAACCCTCATCCGCGACGCGCAGCACACATGCTTCGTTGAGAATACCTTGAAATAGGAAATGAAGAAGTGTGGTACCGAAAACCAATTGGTAGGCAAATTGAATGGTATTTATTACTATCTCGATCTCATTTGGATCCCTAGTCGCAATAACCTTCGAGAGATATTACTGACTGAAGCCCACAAATCTCGATATTCCATTCACCCCAGTGCCGAAAAATGTACCAAGACCTTCATTCTAGGTATTGGTGGCCGGGAATGAAGAAGGATATCGCTCTCTATGTTTCGAAATGCCTAATTTGCTCGAAAGTTAAGGCTGAACATCAACGACCCTCTGACTTACTCGAACAACTCGAGATCCCGATGTGGAAATGGGAGAGTATTGCCATGGACTTCATTACGAAATTCCCTTGCACTCATTCAGGTCACGATAGCATTTAGGTTATCGTGGACCGTCTTATGAAATCCACCCATTTCCTACCAATACGAGAAGACTTCAAGGTAGAACGATTAGCACGAATCTATACCGACGAAGTCATTTGTCGACACGGGACTCCTCATGACATCATCTCTGACTGCGATGGTCATATTACCTCGCATTTCTGGGAGACATTCCAAGCCGCTCCCGGTACTACTCTTAATCTCATTACCGCATTTCATCCCCAGACCGACGGTCAGACTGAGCGCACGATCCGCACCCTTGAAGACATGCTTCGTTCGTGCGTTATAGATTTCGGTAGTAATTGGGATTCGCGTTTACCTTTAGTAGAATTCTCGTACAATAACAGTTATCATGCTAATATTCAAATGGCACCCTTTGAGGCATTGTATGATAGAAAATGTCGATCGCCTATTGTATGGCACGAGATCGGGGACGCACAGATTACCGGTCCTGAGTTGATACAAGAAACGACAGACAAAATCTACCAAATAAGGGACAATCTCCTGAAAGCTCGAAGTCGTCAAAAGAGCTACGCCGATAAACGCCGTAAGCCCCTTGAGTTTGAAGTTGGTGATCACGTACTCCTAAAGCTTTCACCTTGGAAGGGGGTAATCCGATTGGGCAAGAAAGGAAAGCTAGCGCCACGATACGTGGGTCCCTTTAAAATTCTAGAAAGAATTGGCAAAGTAGCCTACCGACTCGAATTACCAGTGGAACTTAGCAACGTACATCCGACTTTCCACGTCTCAAACCTAAAGAAGCTCCTGACCGAAGGAAATCTTGACGAACCTCTCGAAGACTTGCAAGTAAACGAGACCCTGCACTTTGTGGAAAATCCTGTGGAAATCATGGATCGAGTGACCAAGAAACTTCGACGCTCACGCATTCCCATAGTGAAGGTTCGTTGGGAAGGCAAATGTGGTGCCGAGTTCACTTAGGAACTCGGAAGTGATATGAAGGCTAAATATCCGCAGCTCTTTGTTATGCCTGCTCCTTAATTTCGGGATGAAATTTCCTAAAGTGGGGGAGGCTGTAACAACCTGACTTTTCGGATCGTTACCTGTTTGTTTTCGCTTCATCTTGTAACCAACTTGAATCCGGGGATTCGATGTAAACAATGGGTTATGTTAAACTAAATACTTTTTCATCACACCGAACCGCTATACGCTTAAACGGTATATATTCGCAACGCTTACGCAAATCGAATTACAGATAATTATGCTATTTAAATTGCCGTGTTTGTTTGTTTGGTTATCATACGCCTCCGCCTACGCTTATCATGACTAACACGCTTTACAATCGCAAAAGCTGTTATCAGTAGTAGTAATGTTATGTGTGTTCTCATGTGTGCCTTACTTGTGTGTGCTTATTATGTGTATTGCTACTCACAAACGCTATCGCAACGCAAACTCAACGCTACTCGCACAACTCGATTTATCACTCTAAAACGCAACACAACTCGAAACTTAGTACTATACTAAAGTACTTAAGGTACCAATACTATCTAACGCAACAAAACACATTAAACGAACATACAACACGCGAAACGAGGAAAAGGTTGCACAAAACAACACCTTTGTTCGAAGCTAGGCAGCTTCGTACGAAGGCATCCTGTTCGAACCGAGGCCCTTGTGGGAACCCACCAACTCTATAAATACCCAAGCCCATCCTCATTCATTCTCACTTGTTGATTTTGAGACAAAACTCTGCCAAATTGTTGTCCGACCATTTTCAAGTAAGATTTATCAGTTTTCTTCAATTATACAATGTTTTCCACTTTGATTTTCACAAGAATCACTACGTTTTTATCTAAATTCTTCTGTTTTTACATAAAAACAATCAACTTTTCACTTAACTTTTTCATTTCTTCATACTGCTTTTCACAGGAACCTTTTATCTTTTTCATTAAAACTTCTTCTTTCACCTCTAATCTACACTTAACCGGGTGTATTGGGACTAGCTGCGGCTTCCTAAGTTAGATATCAGTTGACTTCACACTCACCAAGTGTTGGATCTGGGTGAAGACTCTTTAAAACCTTTTGAACTTGATTTTTACACCAAACCGCACCAAAAAACGGCATGTATTTCGTTCACTGAACAGTGGAACGAGGTAATGTCGAATCCAGCTTGAGTTAGACTAAGAAACACATCCGATTCAGGTGAAAACACAACACCGAATGCCAAAAACAACCACGTTTATGAACTGGACTGTTCTGTGCGAAGCCAGCTTTGTATGAAGGCACTACCTTCGTACGAAGGGACATGGCCTTGTACGAAGGCACTGCCCTCGTACTCCCTTCGTACGAAGGCTCTAGTTTTACACAACACAACACAACCCAATTTCCAATCGTGACACAATCAAAGACCTCTCCGACTCTAAGCTTAATCAATAGCTTAAGGTTGGAGGGATGAACACTCGATTTTCTGAAGACGACGCGAAGACACTCGATTTTGGATAACGGAAGCAGCACGAGTACGAAGACCCACCTTCATACGAAAGGCCCCTTCGTACGAAGGCAACAGCTTCGTACGAAGCTTCTATTCTCCCACCAACACTTCGATTTCTGACCGTTTCAGCACTTTGGAGGACTTATGCTTCTGTTCCCTTATACAGGCTGACCGCTGACCCGGCACTCCCTTCAATCCACTGAGGATCGTGTTTCTTGACTAGTACACGTTCTGTGAGTATACTCGAAACACGACACACAACGCAAACACTTTATAAACGACACACAACGCAAACACTTTATAAACGCTAACCGCTCCTGCATGCTATACGTGATTTGTTGAATGCTTGTTACTATGCTCATACAGTGTTACACTAGACCGCCTCTAGCAACGATAGTACTATAGTTTGGACTCAGCACCTGTGTAACAAGGGTTTCTATGGATCACATTACTTTACTTCACGTGTTCGCTTCAGTGAACATGTGACGCGCACACTCTACATCGCAGTCTCGTGGTTAGTTGGTATCATTGTTGATAGTTACATCCTTCGCCCGTTACGTGTTACATGCTGGTTATGCGTAAACGCTTTTATTACTATTATCTATGCAAAACTTGTGTACTCACCTTTACTTTATGTATTGACTTTTATTTTAACGTATGTGACAGGTTGAAGGTCTGTTTGCTGCAATGGATTTAGGAAGTCCAGAAACCCGCAATAAAATCTAGGTTGTCAGACTCGTTTTGTTTTTGAGAACTCGCTGTCTGTAATTACTATTTTTCGAATATTTGATCGTTGGTATAGGACAATGAATCTTTAAAAATATTGGTAATGGATAGTTGTTATAGATTCTCTTAAGCAATCTGGTTCGCCTAGTGTCGTGCCCCGATGATTCCGCCATCGGTTGGGGTGTGACATCCACCAAATCCAGTGGACAATCTGGTAATGGGATTGTCAGTCTTGTGGTACCATAACATACTACTGGTCGGCTCGGCCAAAGATAATGAATGTCATTCGTGTTATGGATAACGCACCAACAAGTTGTTCACATTATTGAAATCTTATTGATTTATATAAACCATAGACTTTGTTTTGAAAACTTGAAATCGGTTTAGCACATATGAGTCACCCCAAAACATTTAGAAAACATAAAAGACGAGAGCTATGTACTCACTTAGGATTATGTATGTGTCCTTGATCAATGGAATAAACAAAGCTCAAGTGTGACCTAGTGTGTCGGATAACTATGTTAGTGTGTCGAGCCTTTAATCGTAGGATTTGATAGAATGAAGTCTTATAAACCAAGCGAGTGTTGGGACTTATATGATATGGTTTAATTAACTTA
The DNA here is from genome assembly GCA_030545235.1 of Helianthus tuberosus. NCBI lineage: Eukaryota > Viridiplantae > Streptophyta > Magnoliopsida > Asterales > Asteraceae > Helianthus > Helianthus tuberosus. The sequence goes on along the minus strand of CM060451.1, from coordinate 104,962,267 downwards.
AAATTCTGATTTGAAAGGGATCCTAAGTGCTTTTGACCTATTATGACTCGTTAAAGTGGTTTACGCAACGTTAACGGGTTACAAGCGTAATTACAAGATCTGATGGTCAATTATGTCCTATGATGAGTCTTACATGCCAAAACAAGTTTGATTATGTTATAACATCAGTTTAGATGTCAAAACTTTGGTCTTATATGATTAAAACCAATTTATGCGCAAAAAGGGCGTTTTGGTCAATTTAAAAGAACATAAAAGCGACTCATCATATAACTAACCAAACCGTATGACCATAAGGTATAACCTCAGAGGGTTATTCACTATACAACTATGGTCATAAAAATACGCTTAGTCGAATCCTAAGATTGACCAAACGAGTCAGATTCAAAAGTCAAAATGGTGGTCAAACCGCTTAACTTACGACTAAAATAAAAGCACTAAACTAGAAATGACGAGTTAGACATGTTGGAACATGTCTAATTAAGTTATAAAACTGATTTGGTGTCAAAACTTTGAGTTTTAAAACCCGAAAACAGTTTCATCGTAAACTGCACTTATGCACATTTTTTACTTTTAATTAATAAAACTTTGACTCGTCACTTCGCCTAGTAAATGTGGTAATCAGAAGGTGCAATTGCAAGGGATTATAACCTTCGTGACTACGATCACGTTGCAAAGTTCAATTGAACTTTGACTTGACCAAAAATGGACAGAACTGAAAGTCAAACTGTTTGACTTTTAGCTCAAAATAACTAAAATAAATGAAATAGACTAGGAGTGAGCACTTACTTGTGTTGAGGAACACTTAAGAACTCAGTAGGAGGCTTCCAATGACTAGAAACAAGCTCCAATAGAGTGGGAGAAGAGAATGAGAAAATGAGCAAGTTAGAAGTGAAATGTTCTTGGCTATTTATAGTGTTCAAAAGCTCCGAAGATCATTCAAAGTGTCCCTTGAAGTGTCATGATCTAAGGAAGGTGGTAACACATGTCCAAAGGAGGCAAAAACCTGGAAAATTCGCGAGCTTGGGGACCAAGGCATGAAACAAGAAGATGCCAGAAAGTTGCTGTGTTGGGCACCCCATACGGACCGTATGGGGGTGCTCTCTACGGTCCGCAAGGCTTGGCTGGGGGCCAAGTTTTGCTTTTTGGTAGATTTGGCCCCAGGACTTGTATTGTCGCGTTTTGTCGCTTTTAACCCCCTTTAACCTAATATTTAGGTTATATAAAGGTATTAAGGCATGTGTAACTTGGTTTTTGTCCAGAAATGTTGTGGATATCATTTCGTTCGATCGTACGGTTACGCATTTCGCAAATAAAGTATAAGACTTTATCGAACATGAAAATGATCGAAATTGTGCAATGATAGAAATTGTGCTTTCTTACCAATAAAATACAAGTTTTTATTGAGTACAAAAATGTTCGGAATCATATAATGATTAAAAATGTATAGATGTCACAGTCTCCCCTACTTTAGGAAATTTCGTCTTGAAATTTAATTAGAGGAAACTTGTGAGAAAAGATGCGGGTATTTCGCCTTCATTTGATCCTCTCGTTCCCAGGTAAATTCTGGGCCATGTTTGGATTCCCAGCGAACTTTAACAATTGGTATACGTTTATGCTTGAGTTTCTTGACTTCACGGTCCAATATATCCACGGGTTTCTCGACAAAGTGCATAGTGTCATCGACACGAATTTAATCAAGAGGAATGTGGAGGTTCTCGTCGGCTAAGCACTTTTTCAAATTGGATACGTGGAATGTTGGGTGAACATTCCCAATTTCTGGAGGTAGCTCAAGTTTGTAGGCTACCTTTCCGATCCTCTTAACGATCTTGAATAGTCCCACATATCAAGGTGCAAGTTTTCCTTTCTTCCCAAATCTAATCACACCCTTCCAAGGGGATACCTTGAGAAGGACGTGATCTCCAACTTGGAATGATAAGGGCTTGTGTCGTTTGTCTGCATAACTCTTTTGACGGCTTCTAGCTGTCAAAAGGTTATCGCGAATTTTCTTGACTTTGTCTGTTATTTCCATAATAAGTTCAGGTCCAGTGAGCTGAGCTTCACCGACTTCATTCTAACAGATAGGTGAACGACATTTTCGACCGTATAGAGCTTTGAAAGGTGCCATGTTGATGCTGGTGTGATAACTATTGCTGTAGAAGAATTCGATCAATGGTAGATGCGAATCCCAACTACCACCAAAGTCAATCACACAGGCTCTAAGCATATCTTACAGTGTTTGAATCGTCCTTTCGGATTGTCCATCCATTTGAGGATGATAAGCAATGCTCAAATTTAGTTTGGTTCCCATGGCAGATTGCATGGTCTTCCAAAAATGAGATGAGAATCGAGCATCACAGTCTGATATGATGTTCAAAGGAACACCATGACAAGATACTATCTCATTAACTTAGATCTTGGCAAGTTTGTTAGCAGATAAATCCTCTCGGATTGGCAAAAAGTGTGCTGACTTTGTTAGACGATCAATGACTACCCAAATGGCATCATGACCTTTAGAAGTGCGCGGTAGTTTAGTGATGAGATCCATCGCAATGTTCTACCACTTCCATACTAGTATTTCTGGTTGTTCAAGTAAACCAGATGGACACTGATGTTTTGTCTTGACTTTAAGACAAGTTAGGCATTTAGACACTTACACGGCTATGTCTTTCTTCATACCCGACCACCAATACTGGGTACGAAGATCCTTGTACATTTTGTCTGCACCAGGATGGATTGAATAACGAGACTTGTGAGCCTCGTTCATCAACAAGGTGTGGAGATTATCCTGGTTTAAAACCCACAAATTGTTCATGAAAGAGAGTAATCCATTTTCTTTTGTTTCAAGCTGAAGTTCGAGACTATGTGGCAGCTCACTTTTCAACAACCTTTGGGTTACACATGTACGTTGTGCTTGGAAGATACGTGTCTGGATATCAGATTGAACTCGAATACAATGTAGCTTGACACGTTCCTTACGACTAAGTGCATCGGCTACGACATTCGCCTTACCAGGATGGTAGCGAATCTCGCAGTCGTAGTCGTTCAGGAGTTCGACCCAGCGTCGTTGTCTCATGTTTAGCTCCTTTTGATTGAATATGTGTTGGAGACTTTTGTGGTCTGTGGAAACCACACATTTCATACCATAGAGGTAGTGTCTCCAAATTTTGAGAGCAAAAACTACAACACCTAACTCAAGATCATGAGTTGTGTAGTTTTTCTCATGGATTTTCAATTGTCTCGATGTGTACGCTATGACTTTGTCTCATTGCATGAGAACACAGCCAAGGCCTAGATTCGTTGTGTCACAATAGACAACAAAATCGTCGTTGCCATCGGGTAAGGATAAAATAGGAGTGTTGCAAAGCTTTTATTTCAGGGTTTGAAAGGCTTCCTCTTATTTGGATCCCCACTGAAAAGGTTTATTCTTTTGAGTCAAAGCAGTGAGGGGAACTGCGATCTTTGAGAGGTTCGCGTATCACCCGCAAATGGATGGTCAATCTGAAAGGACCATTCAAACACTTGTGGATATGTTAAGAGCATGTGTTATGGACTTTGGGGGAAATTGGGATGAACATTTGCCGTTAGTGGAATTCTCGTATAACAATAGCTACCAAAGTAGCATACAAATGGCGTCGTATGAAATGTTATATGGAAGAAAATGTAGAACCCCTATTTGTTGCGGAGAAGTGGGACAACGAGAACTCGCTCCCAAAGATGTAGTAGCGATTACTAATGAAAAGATCGATCTGGTACGGGCTTGATTAAAAGCGGAGCAAAATCGATAGAAGTCCTATACAGACAAAAGAATGTGTCCTATTGAATTCCAAGTGAGGAACCAAGTATTGTTGAAAGTGTCCCCATGGAAAGGTATAATCCGATTCCATAAACGACGAAAGTTAGGTCCTCGATATATCGGACCGTTCAAAATTTTAGCTCGTATTGGAAAGGTAGCTTATCGGTTAGAATTACCCCCTACATTAGATGGTATCCACAACACCTTTCATGTTTCACAATTACGGAAGTGCCTTGCGGATGAAACGGCTCACATACCCTTTGAAGACCTTGAGGTGGATGAAAGAATGAATTATATCGAAAGACCGGTAGCTATAAAAGATTCCAAAGTAAAGACCCTTCGCAATAAAGAAATTAAGCAAGTGTTAGTGCAATGGCAACACCGGAAGGGATCAGATCTCACTTGGGAACCAGAGGATGAAATGAGAAGATTCTACCCATCTTTATTCGGTACGTAATCAGGTTTCAGGGACGAAACCTTTCTTAAGGGGGTGGACTTGTAACGCCCCAAAATTTAATTATTTTGCATTTATATATATATATATATTGCTATAGTATGCTACTAGAAATAACTAGGAGTGTGAACCTAGTTAGAATGTAAATTAGAACTTTTAACTAAAAAGAATAAGTGTTTGGCTATTTAAAAATAAGTGTTCATACTTGAGGGGTCAAATGTGAAAAGAATGAAAGTTAATTATATAAAACAAATAAAAAACACACCACACACACATAGAGTGTGTGTGGGTGTCGCCAGGAGCAAGAACAGAAGAGGGGAAAACCCTCATCTTCACAAAATCAAGAAACTGAAGGATAATCTTGGATTAAATCACTGCATGAACACATAGAATCGTTCATCTAAGCTAATCTAACAAAAGGTAAGTTGAATTTTGTGATTTGATGAACTTTCATAAGTGGGTTATAATCGAACAGTGAAATTGAATGAAGTTAAGTATGAATATTTGATAGAATCATTATATAAAAGCTGAATTATACATGAATTTTAATGTTCTTTATGATTAGAAGTGAAAACCCACTTAAAGTAGGGATGTTATGATATGTAATGAGGAATTCTTGTGTAAATTAGTACAGGGTCATGTATGATGATGTTCATAATGATAACTTGTTAGTTGGAATTGAATTAGATGGAAGGATATATGAAAATTCGATGAATTCGATGTTCTTGTTAATCTTGATATGATTTAGTAAAAATTATGCATATGATACTTGTACATTATGCTTTGAAAATGATATGCACACCAAGTGTTTGTTAAAATGCTTGAATGAAATGATCATATGTTATTACAATGTTAAATGGTTAGAATTGGGAGTTATTAGTTGCTAAGTTGATTATGTTAAGAACGGAATGAAAATAATGATATGAGATTAAAGTAAGTGATTTTGGATTGTAGGAGTTAAGGAAGAAGGTTCAAGTCGTTCCGGATCGCAAACAAACAACGACAAAGGTAAGTCCTTTTGCTTATGAATCTTAGTAATATGTAATGCCTACGTTATGTTATCATTCTAGATTTAGAAACTTGTAAATGCTCAATGAGTTTATGAAAAGTCCGTGTTATGATTATGAGTCAAACAAGTAGAAATGTTATATGTAAAATTTGGAGAATTTGATGTTAAATCGTACATGAAGTAATGAAAGAACTTGACAATGAATTTCGTTAGAAAGTGTATTTGAAAGAATGCTTTGAAGTGATTATCATCACGTTTGAATGAAGGTTTGAATTCTAAGATCGATTGTCTTTATATAACTAATTGCGTGTTATGAATGTAGGTAAATCATCTTGATAGGCCGCGCCATGTTGGAACGGACACACCGACTTGCACGCTTCCGCTATGATATTGGACTAAATGGGTCAAAACTTTTTGATGGAATATTCCATGTTATGTTTTAGCCTTTTGTAAATACTTATCTTTAAAAAGGATTTAGAACTCTTGTCATCTATGTTTATGTTGTTTCTTTGGATTTTGGATGTTAATTTTTATGAAATGTTAACTTGTTTTGTTTAAGTCAAGGTTTATTGTGGATTTTATAAGTTTGTATGTTTGACCCATTTCGTTTTCATGGTTTAAGTTCCTATATTTTTAATAAGAAATTCTAGTCCTTACATGATTACACTCAGAGGGAGGGTGGATCAGGAGAACAGAAAGATGAAGAATCAGCTGGAATCTTCACAGAGGCTGTCCCACTAAACTCTGTTCTGGCTGATATACCAAAAGTCATTATGCAAGTAAATTATAAAATCTATCTATACTATATAATATAAAAAACATATGAGACACAAGAGATTGCTCATAAAATAGAAGATATAGCTTTCGGAGGTACTAAGAATGTTGTAGAGAATGTGAATGTTGGTGAAAATGTTGAAGGTACTGCTGAAAACATTGAAGGTGTAGAAAGTTCTAGTTCGAGTGATATTGCTTTAACACAAATAGCATCGAAAATAGGTGATCCTATGGCAAAATGGCGTAAAAAGAAAGATAAAGCATCAAAGAAACGAAAGAATAATGATGAAGATGACGCAAATTACGAACCATCTGGTGCTGAAGTCCAGAAGACAAAGAAAGGGAGAATAAAGCATATGTAAAAAATAATAGATTCTCCAGCACCGAAACGGGTACGAAAGAGTACAGTGAAAGCTGTTTGCTGTGTTCGAAAGCAAGATGGGTACAAGTGTTCAAGCCGAGTTCGATCAAATAGAGATCCGAAGAGCTGAGGCTCGTAGGATTGAACGTGAAAGAAAAGCGGCAGAAGAAACAACAACAGCAGCCAAAGATAAAGGAAAGCGAATCGTCGATTATGATAGTGATGATGACAGCGACGAAGATGAAGAGGAGGATGATGTTTTTAATGATTTGAATGATTCAACTAACTACCCAAAAGATGATAAAGATGATGACGATGATGATGATGATCAGAGCGGTAGTAGTGGTAATCTTCAGTAAAGTATTCTGGTGGGAGTCAAGTGATAGATTACATGAATGATAGCCAGAATGAGGAGAGAGAGGATGATCACACTCAGGGGGAGTGTGGATCAGGAGAACAGAAAGATGAAGAATCATCTGGAATCTTCACAGAGGCTGTCCCACTAAACTCTGTTCCGGCTGATATACCAAAAGTCATTATGTAAGTAAATTATAAAATCTATCAATACTATATAACATAAAAACATATGAGACACGTGTCATTCATTTGAGTTATCTACATTTTATTTTTCTCATCTCTCTCTTCTGCTTAATTATGAAGACTTAATTTTGTTAGTTAATTCAATTATTTAAATAAACTTATATATATTGAACATTATAAAGAAGCAACATCTTTATGCATACATGTGTTGTAAGTTTGGCTTAGGGTGTTTTAAAAAAATGAAATTTTCCTTTTTTAACCCTAAAGTTTTAATCTTCGACAATTTAAGTTTAAAGTTTTAATCTTTGTTTTCTTTTTAACCCTAAAGTTTTAATCTTTGACGATTTAAGTTTAAAGTTTTAATCTTTGGTAATTTAACCCCTTTGATTAATTTGATTTTTCACTTCTAATTCAAAAGTTTTCATCTTATACAATTTAACCACTTTGATTTTTTTTTACTTATGTGTTGTAATCTTGGCTTTGGGGGTTTCTCAAAGAAAAAATGGTTATCATATAATTGTTGTAACCTTGGTTTTGGGGGTTTTTTTTTTAAATGATTTTTTTTTTTACTTTTCACCCAAAAGTATTTCATAAATTACTTTTAACTCAAAACTATTTGTTTTTTTTTTTACTTTTAACACAAAACTTTTATCTTTTGCAATCTATTCTCACAGTTTTTTATACTTTCAACTTTGGTCCTTTATAGTTTTCATTTTTCACAAATTTTTTTTGCTTTATGCTTCGTTTTAAATTTTGTGACTTAAGACATCGCAACGTACGTCTTTGGTTTAACGTTTTTACGTTTCGTTCTAAATTTGCGAGTTAACACGACGCAACGTGCGTGCGTGGGTGAACGTTTTACATCGTCTATTTTTTCCCGTTTGACAAGTTCAACATAATTTTTAAAAAGTCTAAGTTATTACCCTGTTTAGAGAAATAATTTTTAAAATTTAACTTAACAATATTTATAACTGTCATACCAATGTTCATTTTTATATTCATTTACATTATATTTTATTCTATTAGTATAATACACGAGTTTATTCGCATATAGTTTTTTTAAAATATATTTTTTATTACTAGCTATATAACATTACATTTATCAACATGTGTCGGGTTTATTCGCATATAATTTTTCTTTAAAATATAACTTTACCCTGGTAACGTAATATAGATATGATATTATTAACTATATAACATTACATCTACCAACACATTTTCAGCTTGATTAGCATATAATTTTTTTAAAATATAACTTCACCCTAGTAACGTAATATAGACATGAAAATGCTGAATAGCATATCCAAAGGAATGGGTACCACGTGCATATTAATTCATAGTCAAACAAAAGATTCGAAGATCAAAGGTAAATAAAAAATGCAACCAAATAATACATTAAATAAAAAATAATAATAAAATGAAGAATAGTCAAACAAAAGATTCGAAGATCAAAAGTAAATAAAAAATGCAACCAAATAATACATTAAATAAAAAATAATAATAATAAAATGAAGATAACACATACATTATATATTAATTAGTTCGGCACGATTGTTCTCTATGTGTCTCTTTAATCAAAGGGAGCAAGAGCCATGAACACCCAAAATGAAACCGATAGCGATGCAATGCTAAGAGGCCAGGCACAAATATTGCACTACATATACGGTGCTCTTGATGGCATGGCTATAAGATGTTGTGTAGAACTCCACATTGCAGACATAATAAATAATCACGGACGCCCTACAACCTTGTCTGAAATCTCAACTGCCATTAATTCCCCATCAATAAACGTTGACGGGCTCAGACGGCTCATGACGTTCTTAGTCAACCGAAAGGTGTTCGATGAGATGGTTGAGTCAGAAGAGGGCGAGCGCGAAACACTTTACTCGCTAAACTACTGTTCAAAGTGGTTGTTACGTGACACCAATGTGACATTAGCACCATTGGTTATGATGCGGACGGACCCAGTAACTAATTTGCCTCTCCACGTCCTGAGTCGATCGATCAAAGAAGGTGGGACGGCTTTTAAAGTGGCTCATGGGAAAGGGTTGTTTGATTTTTGTTCACTTAACTCGGAGTTTAATAGGGTTTTCAACGAGGCTATGGCGTGCACTGCGACAATCACCACAAATGCGGTTATTTCACATTATAAGGATGCCTTTCTTGGCTCGAAAGGAAGCGTGGTGGATGTCGGGGGTGGTACTGGGATTGCAATATCGGAGATTGTGAAGGCGTATCCGCATCTTAAAGGGATCAATTTTGATTTATCACATGTTATTTCTACTGCATCAAAGTATGATGGGATTACACATGTTGCTGGGGACATGTTCAAGTCTATCCCTCCTGCGGAAACTATATTTATGAAGGTAAACCTCTCTTCATGAAGTTATGTGATTTCTTTTGCATATGTTAATATAAAAGTGTTAATATTACAAAAGATCAATATGTTCTCTTTGTGAAAACTCTCTCAGACAGGGGATGATTTGGTACTGGGAACCGGTACGGGTACCGAACTTCCTGTACCGAATTTTAACAGGTACCCATTTTTTGGCATTTTTGGTATCGGTACCGGAAAAATACCAAATTTTACCTTCAAATACCGGTACCATAGGGTCCCGTACCGAATATTTCGGTACCGCTACCCAGTTTTGACGAATTTCGGTACCGGTACCACGCTCATCCTTACTCTCAGCATCATTTTGTTAGGAAAAATTTATGAAAATTGTCGAAACCAATTTTTTATATTCGGCTATGTGTTATTTTTTTTTTTTTTTTTGGAAAGTGTGAATTATTCGCGAATGTCGGGAGCTTTAGCATACGTTGTCTTAACCGGGTCCGCGCTAGAGAGCCCACTCGCACAATAGATCCCCAATTTAAGCCTCTCAATGAAAAACCCCTATCACATAAACTCGAACTTGAGACCTGAAGAAGAAATCTCACTCAAGCCCACCATAAGTAGAACTACCCGTGGCCACCACTAGACCAGTAATATCAATCTCCTTTTTCCACTTTTTTTTATATATTTATAATTAATAATTAATTTGAGAGTTGTAAAAGTGGATGATGATGGATGGAGATCCCGTCATCATGCGATACAAGACTAGGGATGGGGTGTGGTGTTTTCCTCCTCCTGCGATTTTTTTTACAGTAGTGACTTGCAATTATTTTTTAAAAAACAATTACCTAAGTATACACATCTTAAACAAGTTTATTTACAGATATTAATATACTAAAACTAGTTCTGTGACTTTTTCATTAAATTTTTACTATTTAGAATATAACAAAATTAAGTTAAAAGGTATTTCGTGAGAAAGAAGTATATTATTTTGTTGTGATATTAACCTTTTGGGAATGATTTTTTTGGTTTTTTGAGAATGATTTTTTGGTTTCGTAACAAAATTAGGTTAAAAGGTATTTTCGTGAGAAAGAAGTATATTATTTTGTTGTGATATTAACCTTTTGAGAATGATTTTTTTGGTTTCGTAAAAAAAAAGAATTCTTAGTTATTCGAATATTTGGAGGGCTAGAATCGGTAATTACTAATTAACAATGAATACAATATTCTTTGAAATATTTTTAAAATTTTCATTCAATATATTAATTTAATTTTTTATGTAAAGTTTAGTATTTTAAGAATATAAAATTCACAATCTTACTTATTCTTTTAGTATATTTTGATAAAAAAAAATGTTTTCTTTTAATTAGACACTAGTTTTCTATAAAACTTGTATCGAAATATAATACTATTATTTATATCATATTTTTTAACGGCCAACAAAATAAAAGTCGGGACCTAGGGTAACCCAGTGGTAAAACACGAGCTCATATGCCCGCGACAACAAAGAATGTTGGGTAGCCCAAACCCATCTCCCGAATGCAAACTGCCTTAAACCCATTTAAAATCAGATTCGAACTTGAGACTTATGGCTTAGCCTCAAAGGGTAGCTCAAACCCACTAACTCCAGTTTCGAAGAAAACCCGTCGCCCGAAAACACACTACAGTAAAACCGGTTGAAATCATATTCAAGTTTGAGATATATGGCCTGAGCCCTAAATTTTCAGTTCTCTCCAATGGCAATTGAACCATAGCTCAATTGGCATATCTTTTTCTAAAGTATTAGTTTTCTAAAGCATTTCTTGTTTCACTAATGACATTCAACATACAAAATGTTTATAGGAACTAATGATTTTAACAAGTTAGATCAATTTAACTCATGTAATACATGAATGTCTAATCTAATAAAAATTATATGTAGAGAAATGTAACTTTGAGAAATATGAATTTACTATTTAAGAAATATGTTTACTCATATTCATCGTGAATTCAACTTTTCGCTGCTATTAACGAGGAACCAACCATTTTTACTAAACTAATGATATATACTAGCTTTACAAATTACAAGTGAGATTTTATAAAACTTGTATCAAAATGTTGAAAAAATAGGGAGAATTGCATTTATCCCATTAAAAACTTTATTAGTTCTGTATTTATTTAATTCAAAACCAAATTGCATATATCCTCTCCATTAATGATACATAAATCAAATTTACCCATTTTGGTGTATTTTATTAAATACATACTAGGTTATAACCCCATATATTATACGGGTTGAATAAATATAAATTTATATACTAAGTAATAAAAAATGACATCTTTAAAACTTTTGTATTGCACGAATAAACATGGATTTGATAAATATAATGTAATCGGTTAAGACAAATACTCATCAAGATATGGTTTTGAAAAAAATAAACTTTGATACACTATTTACTTATTATAACATTTTACTTTGTTTTTTATTTATTTATTAATAGGTTAGAAACGTTTCTTTTATTTTTTCCGCCTAATAATAAATATTTTATATTTTATTATCCAACCACGTGTTACACATCTATTAATTTTTTTAAACTATTTCTTTTATTTAACTCCAGTAGTACACGTGGTTGGAATGGATCAATGAAATATTAAATATTAAATATTACATCTATTAATTTTTTTAAACTATTTCTTTTATTTAACTCCAGTAGTACACGTGGTTGGAATGGATCAATGAAATATTAAATATTAAATATTTATTATTAAACGGAAACAATAAAAGAAATAGTTAAAGAAATAAAATATTAAAGAAATTAGAGATAAGAGAAAACACAAAATAAAATATTATAAAACTTAAAAAATATAGAAATATCTTTTTATTCAAAGGTTGCATAAACTAAAGTTAAGTTTATTTCATTTACATAAGCGAAATATTATGTATGGATTTTTGTTTGACTTTTAAATGACTTATAAATATTATCTAAACCCCTATCTGATTATAAAAATAGTTAAATTCAAATTTTAAGTGATTTATTAGTAGATAATGAAAAATTATCACTTAGGCGGGAAAATTTCATGGGGATCACCTCATAGAACTCCACATGTTCATCATTTGATTTACTTTATTATATAGTATAGATTATAAACTTCACTAATTGCATATTTATATAACTCAAAACCAAATTGCATATATCTCCTCCATTTACATAAATAGTAAGTTGGCCCGCGCGATGCGGCTGGTGCCATAAGCCTCATTTGAAGAACGTTATCTAACCCGACGTACTTTAAACACCGATAATATTTGGACACTATTATTATTAGGAATATTATAACTATGTAAATATTTAGTAATTAAATACTTAAGTATTTAAATAAAATACTTTTAATTTAATTAGTATTTACTTATAAAATTATAAATAATATATATTTATAGGTATATTATTATTATTATTATTGTTGTTGTTGTTGTTGTTGTTATGTAAATATTTAGTAATTATATAGTTAATACTTAATTTAAATAGTATTTAATTAAAAAAAATAAAAATAGTAAATGCAAATTTAAACATTAGTTTTAATCTTTAAATAATCTAATGTGTATTAAATAATGTATTAATTAAGAAAAATTTATTAAATAGAGGCAAATTATGAACTATTGTATAAAAGACTTGTAACTTATGCTTCAAACTTTTTAACACGCGTCATATAAAGATGTGAAAATTACATCTTTATCCCAAAGACATCTTTTATTTAGTAATAAATATAGATATATCAAATTTACTCATTTTGATTTATTTTTCTAAATATAAATTTACAATAAACTATTTTACACTTGATTATTGTAAAACCTTTTTTAAGGTAAAGACACCCCCCTCACAAAGATCTACTTAAATCTGAATATTTTCATATTTACACATTTTAACTAGTTTTTTTGTTGTATATTGTAATTTCCTTTTATGTTTTTTTTTTCCTTTTTATGTTTTGCTAATAACTTGATCTTTTCTGCGTTTTTACTAAGAACATACAGCCTAGATTCGAAAGTGTGGAAATCACATCCAAAATATCTAAGAACATAAATAGATTAATCAACCAAGCCTTTTTCATGACAAAAGGCAATATAATAAGAACTACCGAAAATCTAACAGGAAGCCGTCATCAACCTACTATCACACTTATAAAGGCTCTAAACTCCAAGATCATACCGAGAATAATATCTTAATCGAAGTTGACCAATGATGAGACCTTTTAAGGAAAAAAAAAAAAAAAAAAAAAACCTCTGGAACCGTACACTTTCCACGATACCGAAAAACTAGAATGCATCGCCACTCATTTCGTTTAGCGACACCCACTTGAATCCGCCTTCTCAACCATACACCGCCAACGATCTTAGCCATGTTCGAGAAATACCCGTCCGTCCATTTTCTATTACACTACTAAGTCATTTCACCCAACCTTGCTGAAAAACCCCTAAAAAAGCTTATAAGAGCATTCACACCGGAGCATCAATCTTCATCTATATAAAGACATTTTTTTCTCTAAATTTTGTTAATTTTTCAAAAACATCTCACACCCGGTTTTCTGCCTCAATTTATTTTTTACTTACAAACACTTGTTTTATTATGTTATCTCTTTCCTACACAATTATAATAAAAATATAAAGGATTAAACATAAACCTTTAAATAAAAAAATGTACTTTACTTTCTATATATATTTTTTTCTATTATAAAGATTCCAACTAGTGTGATTCCCTTCGCGCTACGTGGCGGAAATCCGGTTGGTATCGGTTTAGTTCGTTACGGTACTGACACTCAATATAGGAACCAAAAAAGTTAAGTCATCTTTTACATTAATAGAAAACCCTTAAAATGAACATCGGTTCCTGCTTCGATAGTAGCGATACAGATACTGATGTTCGGTAAGAATCAGTTAAGTTCGTTACAGTACCGACGCTCATAGCCTACGACACCAAAAAGAACTCTATATTGAATGCAAACCTGCGTATTCAATCAAAATACACATATGCATATTCAGTTTTTTTAGCTTTAAAAAGTTACTAAACGCAAGCTATTACAAAAAAAATCGAATTCAATAATAAATCAAATAAACACAAATACCTAAAAATTATTACTTAGTGTTCATCATACTTCTAAACTAACATATAAAGTTATAGTTATTATTAGTTAATTAATTACCTAAGTAATGAGTGTATATAATCTTTTGATGGTTAGTTAAAATTGAAAACCGTAATCATATTATGTATCAATAATATCAGTAGTATTACCTAATTAATTACTAATCACATTATGTATTAGGTTTTTTTTTTTTTTTTTTTTTTTTGAAATGTCAACTTTCTTATGGTAGGCCACCACACCCTCTAAATTGGAGAGCCCCGTTGCCCCATGCTAGCCAAACTATTTTGTCTTAACCTGACTCACACTGGCTTCAAAGTTTGGATTGAGTGTTCTCCCGGGGAACCATACCCCCAAGAGCCACTTGACAAACGTTGTGCTACCACAAAAGCTGAATACTCAAGCCTGACTTAACATATGGTAGGACGAAAACCTGAGTGGACTCAGATATAAATTATTATTATTGTTATTATTATTATTATAGGGGGAATGATCCACTAAAAAATGGATTTTGCCTAAGTAGACTAAGAAATATTTTAATGATAACATGTGGCACTCCTAACAAGTAGGAATGAATGGCATTTTGGTCCTTATAAATAGGAGTGAAAATGACACGTGGCATCCCTTTTGTTTTTTAAAAATACAATAAAAAATCTAGTACAAAAAAATCTAACACAAAAAATCTAGTACAAAAAAATATAGCACAAAAATGTAGTATGAAAAAATATAGCACAAAAAATCTACTACAAAAAAATATAGCACGAAAAAATTCAGCAAAAAAATGTAGTACAAAAAAATCCAGCACAAAAAATTGAGAAAAAAAAATTAAGACAAAAAAATTAAGCACAAAAAATTTAGCACAAAAATATAGTACAAAAATCCAGCACAAAAAAAATGTTATACAACATGGAAATACAACACATTTTAGTGGGTTTTTTTAGTCTTCATATTTTATATAGCAATATGGTACTCAAATTAAAGATAAAAAGACGCTCGATTTTACGGTGAAATTTTTATGAAAAATAATGTCGTATAAAAAAGTTATGAACGTTTAAAAAATGAGGGTGAAATATGCATGTGTCTTCCATGTGGAGAGAGAAAGTCCATAAATAAGATTTTCCCAAGATACCCTTGTACTCCTCCCTTCTCCTACACTTTCATCTTAACCATTGATTTGAAAAATGAATGGTTAAGATTCTTTCTCATCCTACTTAGTTAAAATAAACTTTTTATTTGATCTTACTATCTTATTAGACCATGTGTAGTGGTAAATTGTTATAATGCCCCCACCATGGGGCATTATCTGACACGTGTCATCCCAGTCAGCATGGGGCATTATAGCATAAAGTGGTGTAGTGGGGCATTATTCCAATAACGCCCATGCAATCATTTCCCAATTATTTTTTTTAAACTTTAAATACTTCATTAAATAAAAAAAATACAATACTAGAAATAAAAAAATTAAAATACGATTAAATAAAAAAAAATACAATACTAGAAATAAAAAAATTAAAATCCGATGAAATTAAAAAAAAAAAAAAACTAGTTTTCATCTTCGCTTTCTTCACCCTCGCCAACCTCGTCTTCCTCGTTCTCCGTTTCTTCCTCTCCCTCAGGTGGTACATACCGAACCGACCATGCGTGGTGTACCAAATCAACCATTAACTGGGAATGGTACGGTTCGTAACGCAACTCTCGTGCATTATTCACTCTTTCTTCCATTGACGCCTGTGGATGCTCCTCTTGAACGGCTTCTGGCACATAATTCTGGCATATCGCCTTTCCTTCGTCTTACAAAAAAGAGTGAATAATGCGCGAGAGTTGCGTTACGAACCGTACCATTCCCAGTTAATGGTTGATTTGGTACACCACGCATGGTCGGTTCGGTATGTACCACCTGAGGGAGAGGAAGAAACGGAGAACGAGGAAGACGAGGTTGGCGAGGGTGAAGAAAGCGAAGATGAAAACTAGTTTTTTTTTTTTTTTAATTTCATCGGATTTTAATTTTTTTTATTTCTAGTATTGTATTTTTTTTATTTAATCGGATTTTAATTTTTTTATTTCTAGTATTGTATTTTTTTTATTTAATGAAGTATTTAAAGTTTAAAAATAATAATTGGGAAATGATTGCATGGGCGTTATTGGAATAATGCCCCACTACACCACTTTATGCTATAATGCCCCATGCTGACTGGGATGACACGTGTCAGATAATGCCCATGGTGGGGGCATTATAACAATTTACCACTACACATGGTCTAATAAGATAGTAAGATCAAATAAAAAGTTTATTTTAACTAAGTAGGATGAGAATGAATCTTAACCATTCATTTTTCAAATCAATGGTTAAGATGAAAGTGTAGAAGAATGGAGGAGTACAAGGGTATCTTGGGAAAATCCTATTTATGGACTCTCTCTCCACATGGAAGACACATGCAAATTTCACCCTCATTTTTTAAACGTTCATAACTTTTTTATACGACATTATTTTTTCATAAAAATTTCACCGTAAAATCGAGCGTCTTTTTAACTTTAATTTGAGTACCATTTTGCTATATAAAATATGAAGACTAAAAAAACCCACTAAAATGTGTTGTATTTCCATGTTGTATAACATTTTTTTGTGCTGGATTTTTGTACTATATTTTTGTGCTAAATTTTTTTCGTCAACCAGACAGGACCAAAACGCAGCCAAAGCTCGGCGTTTTGGTCCGGTCAACAGACCCGTTAGTCTTTGTCTGGTTAAACAGACCAAAACGCTACGTTTTGATCACAGTTCGACACTACAAGATGTGCAAATAAGGAAAAAAACACCTTTTTGGGGTGAGTATTAGTTTGGGCCTTTTATTCAAGAGAGGTCCAACGTGAATGCTCCAAAGGAGATGATACCCAAGTCAATTTTGTCATTATGTGAATTTTTATTCAAATGGGGATATATTTTCTTTTAAGTAATAGTTTATATGCTAAATAATAGTTTTATAAAGACAAAAGTATTTTTGAGAAAATTGGATTTACTTTACTAATTGCGAATTCCATTTTTCGCTGCTAGCTATTAAATACGAAACAACCACTTATACAGAGTATTTATTTTGTAGGAGAGGAATCATCAGAAAACGCATTTTAATGAAAAAAACTAAAAACCTCTAGCAAAAGCACGTTACGGACCGTAAATAATACTGCTTGCGAACTGCAAGGCTAAAAACGGTGTGCTACACAAGTGTAATACATAATATCTTACACATGATATAGTACATTTTTTCCAAAATTTTGATTTTTCGTACAATGCATATATGCAGTATATCCAATAAATAAAGAATTTGGAAAAAAAATATTCTATTATATATTATGTATTACACATGTGTAATATATAAAACGCCCTTACGGGACGTAAACACTTTTCCATGCGATCTGCTACTGAATTTTTTTAGTTTTCTCATTTGTAAAATGTTTTCTTATGCTCATCTTCCCTTTTTTTGTAATACCTATTACTTTTACAAATAAAAAAATCAATTTATTTATGATGATACGAAAGTATTTACCAGCCTTTTCATATCAATTAGTGGATTTTGCATGATTGGAGCGATGACGATTGTATTAAGATACTTCAAAATTGTCAAAAAGCAATACCAAAGGAAACGGGGAAGCTTGTTATCGTGGAGATTGTTCAACAACCTATAGCACATGATATTTTCGACGACATACGTCTTACATATGATCTAGTAATGTTTTCCCACTTTTCGGGTGGAAGAGAACGAACCGAAAGGGAATGGAAGAAACTACTTAATGAAGGAGGCTTTACACGTTACAATATTATCAAAATTCCTGCTCTTCAGTCGATTATCGAGGTGTTTCCATAATCGAATATGATGTAGGGTTTTTTTTTAAATGACTTCCTAAGTTAATTCTGCTTGCTCAAAGTTATATAATATGGTGGTTTTGTAACATTTAATGTATGATCCTGGATAGTTGAGTTATGTTTAATTTTATTTTGAGTCCGGCCTACTTGATAAATAATACGGTTTTGATTATTATCATTTTAATCTTCAAATAAAGAAATCAAATAATTGTTGTCGAATTTTATATTAATTTGGTACTTATGATAAGAACAAAACAATACACAAAACCTAAATAATATGCATAACACTCTACCCACACCCCAAAAAAGGGGAATAAGGAACTCAGTGACATATCACATACCTCAAAAGTTAAATTGCAAAAATGGGAGGTAGATATTTACTCACTATTTTGTGTTTGATATAGTGCCGGCTAAGGCCAAGTATTTTGAGACTTGGTCTTTAGGCCTCAAAATTAATAGGGTCTCCAATTTAATAAAAAAATTATAATAATATCTGGGCTCTGAATTTATCTTTACACATACAAAAAAATTTCGCCAACAATAAACCTTTTAGTTTATTTTGTTGGTCCCAAGTCCAGGTAAAGAAGGGTTTTTTTTTTCCTCAAATAGTGTTTTTTTTTTTTTGGAAAAAGGCATCGAGTTTTTAATTTGCTTTAGACCACCAAAATGGTTGAGCCGACTCTGGTTTGATCTATTAAAATATCGCACCAAAGCCGGTTTGGTTATTATTCTTAACCAAAGTCATCGATTAGTCTATTTTATTAACCAATCGGTTTTCAGTTAATCAATTCGGTTTATTTGGTTATGTGACAACTCGCATAAAATCCTATTACGCTTCGTTTTTACTTTGTAACTACGTGTACGTTGGTGTTTTATTATATTTGAATAGTTATGAGCTTGGCAACGTGTTATGTGAATGTTTTATGTATGTGTTATAATTTAAAGTCTAGTCGCACAATAAAACCGAACCGGGCCGCACACCTCCTTTGCAAACTATTGAGATCCTTTCTCCTTCTTGTTGGATCACTCTCGGCCCAAACTACACCAACCCAACCCGCCACCCCTTCACCCCTTCCCTTCTCGGCCCACAAGCCCAAATCGCCCCCAACCCCTCCCTTGTTTCATTATACGTATTTGTTGCATGATGGAAGTTTAAAAAAAATAAAAACAAACCCTAGGCTTCTCCTTGTGTGCGACGGCTGAAGACGCATGCAGCCCCCACCCCTCGCAAATCCCTTCTTGATCGCATCTCTTTCTCTCTAGTTCTTCCTCCTTCTCAAGGTTAGTGTTTCAGTTATTTTCGGGTTGTGATTCTTACAATACATGGCTGTGTTTTTATCTTTGTTGCAATTCTTGGTGTTAAAATGAATGATTGTAAGTTAGAATTTTGCTAGAAATCATGTTTAGATGGTATTCTGACCGTATAAGTGGTTGATGATTAACTAGGGTTTTTATTGTGGATTGAAACTTGTTGTATGGTGAAAGTATGTAATGATCATGTATGATTTATTGTGAACTATATTGGCTATGATTATGTTTATTATAATGATATTGATGTGTTATGATTATAAGGTGTGTCTAGGGTTCATGAGAATCAAGAATGATACGTAGATATGCTTAAACGTATGTAAGTTGTCTAGGGTTTAATGTGATTAATGATCTTGAATGGTGTTGGGTAGAATCTTGTTGTTTTAATGTCATAGGTGACATATAGGGATGATAATCTGCTGTAAATAATCATCATGGGTCGTTGGATGCACTATTTCTTCGGTTGGGGAGGTCGGATAACGACTAGAGCTGAAACAGAATCTGTCTAGGATTCTGCAGCCAACTTCAATTGGCTGTAAACGGGTCGTTTTATATCGAAAAACTGATTTTCTGAAGTCTAAATCATACGTTTTCGAAAAACACTTCAAATGGCGCTGGAATCACATTTTTCTGAGGTCGTTTGCTATTTTTAAAGAGCCATTTTACACAGCAGCAAAAACTGCGTTTTTTCTGCAGAAATTTCATGTTACGCTTTTTGTTAAAACCTGTAAACTATATAGAGTTAGGCTGTGATTTTCGTACAGTAGCTGGGCACGGATGTTGCCAAAAATCTCCCACTGGAATTTTGCCATTCAGACAGACGATGAATTTTAAATAAATTTTTCCGTTGACTGCAGTCAGAAAGCGACGAATCTGACTGCAGCCTATTAGATGATTTTTAATAAATAATTGGTAATGATTTGGGTCTTGATATTTTTACACAAGGTGACGTGGATCACTTAGAACGTTCTGTAAATTATTTAGACTTTTTGGAATAAGACAACTATTTTATAAAAATATCCAAAAAAGCCCAATTCTGGACGTTAAAGCTGAAACGTAATAAGTTGTTATATGCGTATCTAAATGTTGTTTATGCTATATGAGAATGAGAAAACTTGTTTAATGTCGACTAAAGTGTTATGTGAATTATTGTGTGCTTTGATCACCAGTAATTATATGTGGAATAGGTATAAGTACGTAAATTGTCAAAGTGAGTGCATGGTGCGTGTTAGATACATGTAGGAGCTTTGTGCGTTACTTGAACACACTAATAAACTAAATGGTAATCGTAATAGGACGTGATTGACCTACCTTGACTCCTAACCATTTTAAGAGACCAACCAAGCAATCGAAGGTGAATTCACACATCTCTTCAAAGCATGGGATTCCAAGTGGTTTGGGAATGGGTTAAACAACAACTATCCCCCTTGGGTGGGATGCAACCTGCGTATTCTCCTTGGGTAGAATACGTATCTCCGCCCTCCTTGGGAAGGGCGACAACCGTTATAATACATGTCTTAAGCATACTAGACAACAACTCTATCTAAGTCCCCCATATTTTATATCGACTTAATCTTCGGGCCAATGGCGAACGGGTTATTAGTTAAATAGGGCTATTAGGTTTGACAAGCCTCACACCGTGCCGCAGATGACGGGTGATGTGTGCAAAATGCAACATATAAATTACATCAATTGAGGCATAAAACTAACCCTTTTTTAGTACTAATGTTGGAAAAAGTGTGCTTTTGTCTTCCTTTTGTATTTTCAGGATTAAATGAGCTCAAATTAACAAAAGAAGCAAAAAGGCAGCTAAATCTAACATAAATACAAGAAAAGGAACAAACGTGGCATGCCCGACCTCCCCGAAAGCATCTTCCCAAGCAAAACAAGAGAACAGAAGGCTGAACACGCCCCGTGCTCAGTGAACACGGGGGTATGCCCAAGTGTCAGCATAAAAGACAAAGTTGTAGAAGCTTCCATCGCCCACCACGTGGCCGTGCTCAGCGTACACGTGGCCGTGGTCAACTATAAGATTCGCAGAATCTAGGCAAATCTTGATAGTACAGATACGCTTCTGCACACGGGGTCGTGCCCAGCGAACACGGGGGCGTGGTCAACTAATGCAGACAAACTGCAATTAATGAAGACAGAGAAGAGGATGGACACGGGGCCATGCCCGAGCTTCTGTTCAGCCTATAAATAGGAGTGCTTGGCTCAAGCTCAAACCATCCCTTGGCACACCACCTCTCTCACACTTCACCCACCACCCACCACCTCCATAACACCATCATCCATTGTCCATCATAGAGTGTGGGAGTCGTCTCGGGATCCAAGATTGATCGTAAGAGTTCTTGACAATCAAGGCCATGTTTGCCTAAGTCTCTTACATCACTTGGTGAAGACAAAGTGTCTAGTGTAATACTTTTTATTTTTAATCTTTTCGCACTTTTTACTTGGTTATGTATTAATGACTTTAATAACTAGTTTCTTATGTTGAAGGTGATTCTTCCTTATCGTTTGTTCGTGGTGTCTTGGCATTATTTTACTGTCTATATAAAATAAAAGATTTTCACCATTCATATCTCCACGGTCTATATGGAGGTATGTTGGCTACCTGGTCGGGGGTTAAGGGAACGGTTTGGTAAGAGTCTTGCCTTGTTTAGTGTATAGATCCTGCAAGGACCTGGGTCAAATTTAGTAGGACCTCCTTCAATACCCACCGGTATTGGATGGCGGGGGTCCAAAATCTTTGACCCCCTCATATGTAAACTACTATTAATACTTTAACCCGACTACTTAGGACTGTATCCCTGCTGACTCAGACTACTTAGCCGAGGGTAACGTCACCTTCAAAAGAGGGGCTTACCACAATACGCATTAATAACTTAATTAATTATCTTTCAATAATCCGACCCTTTAGGATTGTATCCTTGCTGACTCAAACTACTGGGTTGAGGGTAACGTCACATTCAAAAGAGGGGCCTACTACAATAACTAAGATAATCTCTTAAAAAGTGCAAAAGTGCAGAAATAATCAAAGGTTACACTAAACACGAGTCGGAGCCAAGTGATTCATCTTGTCTATCTGTTTTTACTTTTATTTTATTTTTCAGCATTTTAGTTAATTTTTATTTTTCTAGTTTAAAACCTTTTTCTAACTTTTGATTTGATTAGACGTTGAGGATAAACCGGTACTAAAAGCTATTGTGTCCTTGGACGACCTCGGTATCTTGCCAACACTATACTACGCTCACGATGGGTGCACTTGCCCATATGTGTGTTTAGTGTTAGTAAATATCGTGTTTTATAAATTTAAAACTTGGCTAAAAAGTGTTAAAAAGGGCTTAATATATACATTAAAAACTAATAACACTCACGCACATCAAGTTTTTGGCGCCGTTGCCGGGGATACAAGGATTTTAAGAAAGCTTAAAATCGACGGCCTAATTAGTTTTTCAAAACCTTTTTAAAACGCGCGCACATTTTTCTGCATTTTAGTTTAGTTTTGCATTTACAGTAGGTTGAACACGGGCCGTGCTCACTGAACACGGGGCCGTGCTGCACATTTTTCACAAAACACCCAGTAACAGAAACTGAACACGGGGTCGTGCTCACTGAACACGCCCCCGTGCTCAACGAAATCAGTAACTTTAATTAAAATGCCCAGATACAGAATCTGAACACGGGGCCGTGTCCACTGAACACGGGGCCGTGTCCAGCCTCTGTTTTCGTTTTTTTTTTCTGATCTCGAGACTTGGTTGTGGTCTGCTGAGTGATTCTTTTGGATCAATACTCAGGAGGTTACAACTACACCTATGAGGAGGATGATTATAGGAGTAACTATTGTACTAATTGTGGTGACCCGCACTCGGTTCAATATTGTAACTTATATCAACCGTCCACTTCATACACCTACTATGAGGAGCCCAGGTACGAGCCATCAACTTCATACACATCCTATGAAGACCAAAGGTATGAACCTTCTCCCTCATACTCATATTTTGATGAACCAAGGTATGAGCCTTCATACTCATACTTTGAGGAACCAAGATATGAGCCACCACCTTCATATGCTTATTATGAGGAACCATGGCGTGAACAACCCATCTCGTATGAGTACTATGAAGAACAAAATTACGACCCTTATCCATCATATGCTTACAATGAAGAACAATGGTGTGAACCATCTACTTCATATGGGTATTATGAGGAACAAAGGACCGAACAACCGGATTCAAGCTTTGAAAATCCCGATCCTTTTTCTATAACCGAAGTGACCGATAGTGTAACACCCCGTGTTTTCACGAGTGAAAGTCAAAGTCAAGGTCAAAGTCAATGACCGATTTCGCGCGACGTGACTCGTAGAATTGTTTCTATTATATTTAGATTATGTGGAGTAAGTGTCGTTCATTACAATAATCGAATCATGCTAACCGTATTTCAATCGATCCACGACTGTGAATGATAGGAAGTAACAATGCGATAAAGTTAATCAAGCTATGTTAATCGAATCGATATTGAACCGTAACTCGAACTGTGTATTTTACTTGTTGTTTAAACGCGTGTGTGTGCCTTACGTGTTACCTGTGCATGTTTATTTTATGTTATGTTGTGATAATCAAGCGAACTCAATCGAACTCGAAGTCTAGCTCGAATGTAAACGAACCCGAACCCGAATTCCGAGTCGAACCATATAAGAAGTAGTTGGGACTGAAAGTAATTTGACTAGGAAACCCTATCGAATCGCTCGCAAATCGAAACCGAATCAACATCGCACCAAACTCACCAAGGCAGGCGGCATCCGCACAGATGGCCAATCCGCACGGATTGCCAGTCCGCACGGATTGCCAGTCCGCGCGGATAGCCTACCCAGGTGCGTGCCATGCGCACGGTTCACCCTTTCCCTTTTTGGCATCCTATAAATACACGGGTCACTCTCCACTTTTTCCACTTTTGGCAAGTGACGTCCGAACCACACGCATTCTTCACCTTTTCTCAGATTTCTCTCAATCCAGGTAAGATCTTGCACTAATTCTTGTACATCTTTGATCACTACACAATTCTACACATTTCCATCTTTCAAATCTTCACTTTTAACCATGAAATCATCCGGATTTGAGGTATTCTCGGGTGATGTCATCATGAAGTTCATAAGAACTTCAAGCTTGACCTCATTCCACCCAGAATATCTCAGATCTAAACGATTTCCACAAGATTTCACAATAACTTCATATAGATCTAAACTTTTTTAAGGATAAGAGAGTTGAAAGAAATAAACCTAAGTTCTCTCCTCCTTTTTCCCTTAAAACCGGTACGAATCTGGTCGGTTCTAGTGTTCTACTCGTTAACAGTGATTCACTAGTTCTAGATCTGAAATCCTACCCACAGACAACTGATTTCGGGGTCAACCGGAATGACTGTTCTGAGTCGCCGATAGGCCGAGTTAGGGTGGTTCCCGACCGGACTAATCACGCGGGTGAGAATACAACTCCAAGTGGTTGCCACGTAATCAGAACGTCTTGATAAACGACAAGAGAAACCAAGTGTAGACGAACGGGACAATCAGACCAGTTGTCCGCACGGACTAGCTGTCCACACGGACAAACTGTGCGCACGGATTACCATCCGCACGCACAGGTCATACGTACGGGTTGTCACCCGCACGGACTACCCTTGGGACCCACTTTCCAAACAAGGTTTGAGTATCGACGAACGAGCAATCCGGACGGACGACCTCTGAATGGATTACTCTTCGGATCATGAGATACTAAGGCCTTAAAATGAAAATCAAACAATGTTCATCCGCACGGTCAAGTCGTACGCACGGACAGGCTATCCGGACAGATTGTCTCTGCCCGCGCGCACAGGCTGCCCGCACGGACTACCATACGCACGGATTGCCGTCCGCGCGACCGGCTTGAAAGGTAGAAACACTTATGTGTTTTCTAAATGCTACAACGAAAACTCCAAAGCACAAGCCATCATACACAAACACATCTTAGGAAGAAACAATCCACTTGAACATTTATCCTCGCAAACAACTTATCCGGATGGATCACCACCCGCACGCATCACCATCCGCACGGATAGGTCATGCGCACGGATGACTTCTACTCACGGATAACTGATCCGCACGATTAGTCATCCTACCCACTCTCACTCGTACTGTTTTACGCGCCACTTATCGTTACGTTATCAAATCTATTCAGGCTAACCGTACTCGCTGTAAAGCACTCCCTTCAATCCACAATCACTGTGAGTATACTCGAACCTTTTTTGCTTTAGCACTTGTGGGTGTTACATACGTTACAACTATTCAAACTACAACTATCACACTACTCAAGCTATTTTAACGCTTAACCATTAATGCATGTTATACGTGGCTTATGAATGCTTGTTTGTTATGTTTACACATGGAATGCTGTCTACCTGCCTTAGCAACGATAGTACTATAGTTTGGACTCAGCACCCGTTCACACGGGGGGTTGTTAAGGATCTTTTACTTGCATGGATTACAGTGGTAATCGTGTATTGCGAACTGCCTCGGCAGTCAACCCGCAGTCACTGGTATCGATGGATCTATGTCGATAACTAACGTGCTTCATTTCACTATGTGTACGTGCTGGTTATGCGTAAACGAATTCGAACTCTATATGCTATTATCAAACTTGTATGCTCACCTTTACATTTTATGTATTGACATTATTTTAACGTATGTGACAAGTGCTTAGGATGCACATGTGGTAGGAAATGGAAGCTAGAATAAAGCTTTAGAGCCCAACAAATAGTTGTCTGTAGATAACTTATTAGGGGTCTCTAGAAGCAGATAAACAATTGCTACTTATTTAAATCTGAGTTGTCGGAACATAGTATTTGTTTTGATGTTGTCTGTAATAACTTGTTTGACTATTTATGTTACGGTATGGGACGTAATGTTTTACTTAAATGGTAATGATAGTTGTTATGGAAACTTCTGGACAATCTGTTTCGCTCAGTGCCGCGCCCCGATGATTCCGCCATCGGTTGGGGTGTGACAGATTGGTATCAGAGCCATAACTATAGGGAATTAGGCAAGACTCGACCTAGTCCGGGTCGAAGTCTTAGAGACCTAGACTATAGTTAAGAACCAACAGACCAACTCACGCGTATGCGTAAACTCACCACTATCACTCACTCTTTTCTATCATTGCACTCGAATTTTCAAGTTGTGAACAGGTAATAAGGCCGAGAATAGGTGTGAAAACCGCAAACTCTCGACTAAAGTTGCCTAATCAACTTGCGTTTTAGCTACAAACGAGGAGAATCATACCAAATCAGGAGTGAAATCCATATTTTGATGAATAATCTCCTCAATTTTTATCAAAAACAAGGACGGAAGTTGCAAGCTAGGGGTGAAACCCTAACCTTGACGACTCGTCCCGCTTTTATACAAAAACTCCCACCAAAGTTCGATGGACTCCAACGATCTAAAGACACAATATAACCAATGGGAATTGCGCCAATGCCCGAGAATCAAGGCAAGGGCATAGTCCTGGAGGTCATTGTGCAGGATCCTTGCGAATAGTCGAGCTACTTTGGTTAGTCGAAGTCTATTAGCCACAGACAATCTACCTTCAAATTATCGATCTTTATGAAAATTTTATGCATTTTCTGTTATTTGTTAACGTTTTGAGGAACTATTGATTTCAACTCAACACTATTGCTTCTGCTAAAACACAAAACCCACACAACTCATCGCTAGCGAATCGACAATAGAGGCAATCAGAATGCTTGTATGCTCGTAGGCACTTTTAGTGATACGTGATTCTTACTGTTATGCTTACAAGTTTAGGAATATTGTGATTATGTGCTCTATGTGTTTATGTGATTTTGTGCAATTCTGTGGTTTTGTGACTAAATGTGTTTACATGGTACGTGTTACTGAGCTTTAGTAGTAGTAGACGTGTGAGGTGAGATTCGAATACATGTGTTGAGTTCCATGGCGATGTCTATTGCAGAGAATGTCGTCTGGATCCCGTCATCCACTCTCTCGCCAAGAAAAGAAAGACAAATGTCTTGCTTCCATCGTCGCGAAAGCTGTAGCAAAGGCAGTGCGCGATGCCTATGAGAACGCCAGCAAATCATCCGAGGAATCGAGGACTGAAGGTCCTAGAGCTGTCGCAAGACCTTTCAGTTTCAAACAATTCAAGTCATGTGGGCCGAAAGAATTCACAGGCGAAGGAGGTCCTACTGCTCTATTCCACTGGTTTGACTCTATCGAGGTTACTCTGCGACAAAGTGGTTGCCCTGATGACCTTCGAACTCTGAACGCTACCGGCGTCTTTCAGTCCCGTGCTTTGGACTGGTGGACGGCCGAGAGGAACAAGAGAGGGAATGATGCAGCTTACGGTTTATCGTGGGAATAGCTCAAAGAAGTCATGCTGGAGGAATTCTGCCCTCCTCACGAGCGTCAAAAGTTTGAGGATGAATTTTGGCACATACATCAGAAGGATGGAGACAATGCTAGCCTTACTGCTCGCTTCAAACAGCTCAGCATTATCTGTCCTGACCAGGTCAAGACTCCTGAGATGACCATCAAGAAGTACATCCGAGCCATGCCCGACTGCGTCGCTGATTTCGTGCAAGCGGCTAAGACTGCCACGATCGAAGAAACCTATCTGCTGGCCGCTGAAATCAATGACAAAAGGGTCAAGGCTGGAGTGTGGGATAAGACCTCCAAGCATCTGCATCAAGCTACCGCTACCGCACCAACTGCTGAACCTACCTCGTCAAGCAACAAGCGAAAGAACAAGAGAAAGAACAGCTCCACCAACAAGAACTGTGCGATTACTGCTGCACCGATCCAAGCTGTACCTGCTCAACAGCGTCAAGTAGTGGCGCCTGTGGCCAATGCACCGCCTGCAAAACGTGCATATACTGGACCACACCCACTCTGCCCTACTTGCACCTATCATCACCCGACTGCTATTCAATGCCGCTTCTGTGCTCATTGCAACGTTTACGGCCACTTTACTGCCAACTGCCGTATTCGTCAAGCTCCCGCCAATCAAGCTCTACTCGCTGCCCCACAGGGTCAACAAGCTCCTCCGGCACCCGCGGTCAAAGCCAGAGCATGCTTCACGTGTGGCGACCTGAATCACTTCGCCAACATGTGCCCAAACAGGGTAGTGAAACAAGAACCGCAACAGCAGCAGCAACAGCAGCAACAAAAACAACAGGCAGCACGCGCCAGAACTTTCAATCTCAATGTGCGTCAAGCCCAGGCCGACAACAACGTGGTCAATGGTACGTTCCTTGTGAATGGTATTTATGCTTCATGTTTGTTTGATACTGGAGCCGATAATTGCTTTGTGTCACTCGAATTTGAGAACCTCCTTAGTCGTAAACGTTCCCGACTCTCCTCTGCATTCGATGTTGAAGTCGCTACCGGAAGAACCGTCGCTGTAAACTCTGTTATTCGTGAGTGCACTCTCGAGCTCAACAATCACATCTTCTCGATCGATCTCATTCCAATGCAACTAGGAAGCTTTGATGTCATAGTAGGCATGGACTTTCTTCGCGAAAACCATGCCGAAGTTGTGTGCTT
The DNA here is from genome assembly GCA_030545235.1 of Helianthus tuberosus. Classification (NCBI taxonomy): domain Eukaryota; kingdom Viridiplantae; phylum Streptophyta; class Magnoliopsida; order Asterales; family Asteraceae; genus Helianthus; species Helianthus tuberosus. The sequence continues at coordinate 104,933,142 of CM060451.1, read as the reverse complement.
CGATAAAATGATTCGTTTTTCGCTCACAAACGGTGATTCATTGTGCGTCTATGGTGATACTACTTCGAAGGGTCTCAAGCTTATGTCATGCCTACAAGCTAGCAAGTATCTCCGCAAGGAATACAGGGCTTTCTTGGCTCATGTCGTAGCAGCGGAGAAGGAAAAGAAAGAGAAGAAGAAAGTGAAAGACGTCCCAGTGGTTCGAGAATTTCCTCAAGTCTTTCCAGAGGATCTTCCCGGACTACCTCCGAAGCGCGATATTGATTTTCGCATCGATCTCATTCCTGGAGCTAATCCTATCGCCAGAGCTCCTTATCGACTCGCGCCGTCCGAAATGCGCGAACTCTCAACCCAACTCCAGGAATTGCTTGAAAAAGACTTTATTCGCCCGAGCACCTCTCCTTGGGGCGCACCAGTCCTTTTCGTCAAAAAGAAGGACGGGTCGTTCCGGATGTGCATCGACTACCGGGAATTGAATAAGTTGACTATCAAGAACCGCTATCCTCTGCCTCGAATCGACGATTTGTTTGATCAGCTACAAGGCGCTACGTGTTTCTCGAAGATCGATCTACGTTCAGGTTATCATCAGCTGCGTATACAAGAGGAGGATATACCCAAAAACCGCGTTTCGCACTCGTTACGGCCATTACGAATTCGTTGTCATGCCTTTTGGCCTAACCAATGCACCAGCAGTTTTCATGGACCTGATGAATCGAGTGTGTAAACCATATCTCGACCGTTTCGTCATCGTGTTCATCGACGATGTCTTGATCTATTCCAAAACGAGAGCCGAACACGCGCAACATCTACGTTTGGTTCTCGAGTTACTCCAGGGGAACCAACTCTACGCCAAATTCTCCAAGTGCGAGTTTTGGTTGGGGGAGGATCAGTTTCTGGGTCACCTCGTAAATAGTCAGGGTATTCACGTCGATCCTGCGAAGATTGAAGCCGTTAAGAGCTGGGTTACGCCTAAGAATCCGACTGAAGTCCGCTCCTTTCTCGGGCTAGCGGGCTATTATCGACGATTCATCGAAGGATTCTCGAAGATTGCTGTACCACTCACCTCTCTCACTCATAAGGACCAGCCTTTTGTCTGGGGAACCAAACAAGAGTCTGCCTTTCGAACCCTCAAACACATGCTTTGCAATGCTCCTGTTCTCACACTACCCGACGGAAACGATAATTTCATTGTCTACTGTGATGCTTCCAACCTTGGTCTCGGTTGTGTCTTAATGCAACGAGACAAGGTCATAGCTTACGCATCTCGTCAGCTCAAAATCCACGAGAAGAACTATACAACCCACGATCTCGAGCTAGGCGCAGTTGTTTTTGCATTAAAGATTTGGCGACACTACCTGTATGGTACCAAGTGTACGATCTTCACCGATCACAAGAGCCTACAACACATCTTTAATCAGAGGGAACTAAATATGCGTCAACGCCGATGGGTAGAACTTCTCAACGATTACGACTGTCAGATTCGTTATCACCCAGGCAAGGCAAATGTTGTTGCCGACGCACTTAGCAGACGGAGTTATCTGCTTAGCACTCGAAATGTTCAAGCCCAGCACAACCTCGAAGCTCTTATTCGCGACGCCCAGCATGCGTGTTTCAACGAGCGCACCTTGAAGAAAGAAAGAATCTACCACGATGGAGCCCAGCTTGTGAGCAAATCGAACGGGATATTCCACTTCTTAGACAAAATCTGGATTCCCAAGCGAACAAACCTGCGACAGATTATCATGGATGAAGCCCACAAATCCCGATACTCCATCCATCCTGGTGCTGACAAAATGTACCATGACCTTCGATATAGGTACTGGTGGCCGGGTATGAAACGGGATATCGCTCTCTATGTCGGAAAATGCCTAACCTGAGCTAGAATCAAGGCTGAACATCAAAGACCCTCTGGCTTGCTCGAACAACCTCCAATCCCCATGTGGAAGTGGGAAAGCATAGCTATGGATTTCGTAACCAAGCTTCCAACCACGTCATCAGGTCACGACAGCATTTGGGTTGTTATTGACCATTTGACTAAATCAGCTCACTTTCTGCCAATACGAGAAGACTACAAGGTAGAACGATTGGCCCGAATCTACACCGACGAGATCATTTGTCGACATGGGACGCCTCGTGACATCATCTCTGATCGTGATGCTCGGTTTACTTCACGATTGTGGGAAACATTTCAAACGGAACTCGGTATAACGCTTAATCTAAGTACTGCGTTCCACCCACAAACCGACGGTCAGACCGAAAGAACGATTCGTACGCTTGAAGACATGCTCCGTTCGTGTGTTCTAGACTTCGGTGGTAATTGGGATAGACACCTTCCGTTAGTCGAATTCTCGTATAACAACAGCTACCAGGCTAGCATCCAGATGGCACCTTTCGAGGCCTTATACGGAAGAAGATGTCGATCGCCTATTGTGTGGCACGAGATCGGTCACTCGCAACTAACCGGTCCGGAGTTGCTACAAGAGACGACAGACAAAATTTTCCAAATTCGAGACAACTTAGCGAAAGCTCGGGATAGACAGAAAGTTCTCGCCGATAAAAAGCGCAAGCACCGTGAATATGGCGTTGGTGACTACGTACTCCTAAAGGTATCACCTTGGAAGGGTGTAGTCCGATTCGGCAAGAAGGGGAAACTCTCGCCTCGATATGTTGGGCCTTTTAAGATTCTTGAAAGGATCGGAAAAGTCGCCTACAGACTCGAATTACTGGAGGAACTTAGCAATGTCCATCCGACTTTCCATGTGTCAAACCTCCGAAAATGCATCGCCGACCATGACTTACATGTTCCTCTAGATGATCTGCAAGTAAACGAAACATTACACTTCGTGGAAAAGCCTGTCGAGATCATGGATCGCCAAACCAAAGAACTCAGGCGCTCGCGCATTCCTATTGTGAAAGTCCGATGGGAAGGCAAACGAGGCGCAGAGTTCACTTGGGAACTCGAAAGTGACATGAAGGCAAAGTATCCACAGTTGTTTAACGAATGAGTAATGTCAGATTAAGAAAGGCAAGGTGGCATACTTGTAAATCAGGGCTAGAGAGAGAAAGTAGAGAGAAAAAGGAAAAACGTGATTCTCGGACTTGTACACGACATCATAGTCAATAGAATCACGATTATTGTATACGTTTAATTTATCGATTTTTAGAGGAAAACGCGATGAATAAGAAAGATGAAGAACTTTGACAAATCTGAGCAATCGATCTCCTGCTCAGATACCATTTGTAGAATCGGTTTTGGCTCCGTACGATTACGTTTAGTCACACGCGTACACGGATTTTCGCACGTTAAACGTGTTGTTGCGTGAACGAATCGGAGATAAATCCGGACCTACAATAATCAAGGTTTTGAAAATGAAAAATTGGAAATTGAAAAACGGCTTCGAGTTGAAATCTAAAACTTTATAGGCTTTTAGATCTCTGAAAATTATCAATTTTTAACCGTAAAATCTTGTTTAATTTGACGACTTTCAATAATCCGAACGAAGGACTCTCACATGTGATCCACGGTTAGTTACGGCTTCCAGCTTAATTTCGGGACGAAATTCCCTAAACAAAGGGAGGCTATAACACCCTGTGTTTTCACGAGTGAAAGTCAAAGTCAAGGTCAAAGTCAACGACCGATTTCGCGCGACGTGACTCGTAGAATTGTTTCTATTATATTTAGATTATGTGGAGTAAGTTTCGTTCATTACAATAATCGAATCATGCTAACCGTATTTCAATCGATCCACGACTGTGAATGATAGGAAGTAACAATGCGATAAAGTTAATCAAGCTATGCTAATCGAATCGATATCGAACCGTAACTCGAACTGTGTATTTTACTTGTTGTTTAAACGTGTGTGCCTTACGTGTTACCTGTGCATGTTTATTTTATGTTATGTTGTGATAATCAAGCGAACTCAATCGAACTCGAAGTCTAGCTCGAATGTAAACGAACCCGAACCCGAATTCCGAGTCGAACCATATAAGAAGTAGTTGGGACTGAAAGTAATTTGACTAGGAAACCCTATCGAATCGCTCGCAAATCGAAACCGAATCAACATCGCACCAAACTCACCAAGGCAGGCGGCATCCGCACGGATGGCCAATCCGCACGGATTGCCAATCCGCACGGATTGCCAGTCCGCACGGATGACCAGTCCGCGCGGATAGCCTACCCGGGTGCGTGCCATGCGCACGGTTCACCCTTTCCCTTTTTGGCATCCTATAAATACACGGGTCACTCTCCACTTTTTCCACTTTTGGCAAGTGACGTCCGAACCACACGCATTCTTCACCTTTTCTCAGATTTCTCTCAATCCAGGTAAGATCTTGCACTAATTCTTGTACATCTTTAATCACTACATAATTCTACACATTTCCATCTTTCAAATCTTCACTTTTAACCATGAAATCATCCGGATTTGAGGTATTCTCGGGTGATGTCATCATGAAGTTCATAAGAACTTCAAGCTTGACCTCATTCCACCCAGAATATCTCAGATCTAAACGATTTCCACAAGATTTCACAATAACTTCATCTAGATCTAAACTTTTCTAAGGATAAGAGAGTTGAAAGAAATAAACCTAAGTTCTCTCCTCCTTTTTCCCTTAAAACCGGTACGAATCTGGTCGGTTCTAGTGTTCTACTCGTTAATAGTGATTCACTAGTTCTAGATCTGAAATCCTACCCACAGACAACTGATTTCGGGGTCAACCAGAATGACTGTTCTGAGTCGCCGATAGGCCGAGTTAGGGTGGTTCCCGACCGGACTAATCACGCGGGTGAGAATACAACTCCAAGTGGTTGCCACGTAATCAGAACGTCTCGATAAACGACAACAGAAACCAAGTGTAGACGAACGGGACAATCAGACCAGTTGTCCGCACGGACCAGCTGTCCGCACGGACTAGCTGTCCGCATGGATAAACTGTGCGCATGGATTACCATCCGCACGCACAGGTCATACGTACGGGTTGTCACCCGCACGGACTACCCTTGGGACCCACTTTCCAAACAAGGTTTGAGTATCGACGAACGAGCAATCCGGACGGACGACCTCTGAATGGATTACTCTTCGGATCATGAGATACTAAGGCCTTAAAATGAAAATCAAACAATGTTCATCCGCACGGTCAAGTCGTACGCACGGACAGGCTATCCGGACGGATTGTCTCTGCCCGCGCGCACAGGCTGCCCGCACGGACTACCATACGCACGGACTGCCGTCCGCGCGACCGGCTTGAAAGGTAGAAACACTTATGTGTTTTCTAAATGCTACAACGAAAATTCCAAAGCACAAGCCATCATACACAAACACATCTTAGGAAGAAACAATCCACTTGAACATTTATCCTCGCAAATAACTTATCCGTACGGATAGGTCACCCGCACGCACAACTAATCCGCACGGGTTATCACCCGCACGGACAGTTGCACGCACGGATAACTTATCCGGATGGATCACCACCCGCACGCATCACCATCCGCACGGATAGGTCATGCGCACGGATGACTTCTACTCACGGCTAACTGATCCGCACGATCAGTCATCCTACCCACTCTCACTCGTACTGTTTTACACGCCACTTATCGTTACGTTATCAAATCTATTCAGGCTAATCGTACTCGCTGTAAAGCGCTCCCTTCAATCCACAATCACTGTGAGTATACTCGAACCCTTTTTGCTTTAGCACTTTTGGGTGTTACATACGTTACAACTATTCAAACTACAACTATCACACTACTCAAGCTATTTTAATGCTTAACCATTAATGCATGTTATACGTGGCTTATGAATGCTTGTTTGTTATGTTTACACATGGAATGCTGTCTACCTGCCTTAGCAACGATAATACTATAGTTTGGACTCAGCACCCGTTCACACGGGGGTTGTTAAGGATCTTTTACTTGCATGGATTACAGTGGTAATCGTGTATTGCGAACTGCCTCGGCAGTCACTGGTATCGATGGATCTATGTCGATAACTAACGTGCTTCATTTCACTATGTGTACGTGCTGGTTATGCGTAAACGAATTCGAACTCTATATGCTATTATCAAACTTGTATGCTCACCTTTACATTTTATGTATTGACATTATTTTAACGTATGTGACAGGTGCTTAGGATGCACATGTGGTAGGAAATGGAAGCTAGAATAAAGCTTTAGAGCCCAACAAATAGTTGTCTGTAGATAACTTATTAGGGGTCTCTAGAAGCAGATAAACAATTGCTACTTATTTAAATCTGAGTTGTCGGAACAGAGTATTTGTTTTGATGTTGTCTGTAATAACTTGTTTGACTATTTATGTTACGGTATGGGACGTAATGTTTTACTTAAATGGTAATGATAGTTGTTATGGAAACTTCTGGACAATCTGTTTCGCTCAGTGCCGCGCCCCGATGATTCCGCCATCGTTTGGGGTGTGACAGATAGGATATTAGAACACCTTAGAGTTATCGATCGCTATATAAAAGAATCTCGCGCAAGGGAAGAGGAGTCCCGCGCAAGAGAAGAATTAAATAAAGAAGAGATAACTGAAAGTGTAAAAATGGAAGAACAAATAAGTGAAAAACCGACACATGAGTTAAACAACGAAAAAGGTGAGTCCGACAACGTTAAAATTCAAGAAGAGTCTAATTTTGAAGAAATTAATCTCTTGTCACCTTCTTTTGAAAATCATTGTTTAGTTCCCACTCATGCTAAGTTTTTAAAAGAGTTAAACACTAACACTAAAATTGACGAAACGGTAAGTGTTAAGTTAACTAATGATCAAACCTCGCTAATAAAAGAAGATCCATTTGAAATTAACATTACACCGGTTCCATGTTTCTTTCAAAATTCGTTTATTAGTAATGTCACGATTGATAAAGATCTTTGTGTTAACATAATGCCTAACTACATTTTCGAAAAATTAAGTATTAGTGATTTTTCTCCACTTCAAATACCCATTTTTCTATCTAATCGGAGAATAATAAAATCAATCGGTGTAGTTGAGGATGTCTTGGTTCAAACAAATCAAATGGTAATCCCAACCGACTTTGTCATCCTCGATGACGCTCCTCTGGTGTTGGGACGCCCCTTTGTAAAAACTCATGAAGCTTTGAAAAACCGGAAGTTCAACAAACTACCTCTTCAATTAGGGGCATTTAAAAAGAGTGTCGATCTTGAGCGGTCAATGAAATATCCATTCGGTAATAACGACCCCCTAATTGAAGATGAAGATGAACCACCCGATACAAGTGAAAAGTTTGACCACTTTGTTGAAGAAGAGGTCGCCATAGAACAAACTTTTAAAGTTATTGATCAAAATGAGCAACCAAATAAGGAGTCTCCTAAAGACCCACCTCTTGAGCTCAAAGAACTTCCAAATGGTTTGGAATATGCTTTTCTAGACAAAGATGGTAAATTACCTGTAATTATTTCGTCTAAATTAGATAGTTTAGAAAAAGAAAAATTAATTAGTCTTTTGAAAAAACACAAAAATGCGATCGCTTGGAAGCTTGTAGATATTAAAGGAATAAGTCCTTCCATGTGCACGCACAAAATTTTAATGAATGATGACTACAAATCGGTAATACAACCACAACGTCGAGTAAATCCAAATGTTCAAGAAGTGGTTAAAAACGAAGTCATCAAATTACTTGACGCCGGACTTATTTATCCTATCTCCGATAGTCCTTAGGTAAGTCCCGTCCAAGTAGTTCCAAAGAAAGGAGGTATGACGGTAATAACTAATGAAAAGAATGAATTAATACCAACGAGAACCATCACAGGATGGAGAGTATGTATATATTATAGACGATTAAATGAAGCAACAAGAAAAGATCACTTTCCTTTACCCTTCATTGATCAAATGTTAGAGAGATTATCCGGTCATAAATTTTACTGTTTCTTGGATGGTTTTTCAGGTTACTTTCAAATCCCGATAGCACTCGAAGACCAAGAAAAGACAACCTTCACATGTCCCTATGGAACTTTTGCTTATCGACGCATGTCGTTTGGTCTATGTAATGCCCCCGCAACATTCCAACGTTGCATGGTAGCCATCTTCCATGACATGATAGAAAAGACAATGGAAGTCTTTATGGATGACTTTTCTATCTTTGGAGATTCATATGACCAATGCCTCGATAACCTTGAACGAATGCTATCCCGATGTGAGGAAACTAACCTCGCCCTTAATTGGGAAAAATGCCATTTCATGGTAACTGAGGGAATAGTACTCGGTCATAAAATCTCAAACGAAGGAATGGAGGTTGATCGAGCTAAAATAGACACCATTTCTCGATTACCACCCCCATCCTCCGTTAGAGCTATCAGAAATTTTCTAGGGAATGCCGGATTCTATAGGCGGTTTATCAAAGACTTTTCTAAAATTTCTAGGCCTCTAACAAAATTACTTGAAAAATATGCCCCTTTCATCTTTGACAAGGATTGCAACCAAGCATTTCTAACCCTAAAGGAAATGTTAGTCAATGTACCTACTATCATGATAGCGCCTGATTGGAAATTTCCTTTCGAAATCATGTGTGATGCAAGTGACTTTGCAGTTGGAGCTGTCTTGGGACAAAGAAAAGAAAAGCATTTCAACCCAATTTATTATGCTAGTAAAACACTTAACGATGCACAAGAAAATTACAAAACAACTGAAAAAGAATTGCTAGCTGTGGTATTCGCTTTTGATAAATTTCGTTCTTATCTTGTTCTTTCTAAAACTATAGTCTATACAGATCATGCAGCCATTCGATATCTCTTCAAAAAGCAGGACGCAAAACCACGTTTGATTCGGTGGATTCTACTCCTCCAAGAATTTGATATTGAAATCAAAGACAAAAGAGGAGCAGAAAACACCGCAGTAGATCATCTTTCACGCTTAGAAGACCCAGCTTTGGAGGCGACCATGGACGAGCAAATCAACGAAAAATTTCCAACTGAGTCCCTAGAAATGGTGGAATACAAGGAAGAACCATGGTACGCCGACTATGCTAACTACCTAGCTAGCGGTATAGTCGCAAAAGGTTGGCCACATCATCAAAGAAAAAAATTATTTGCTAATGTGAAACATTAGTTTTGGGAAGATCCATATCTTTTCAAAATATGTGCTGACCAACTCATCCGACGATGCGTACATGGTAGCGAAGCACGAAGAATTCTCCGCCATTGTCATGAAGGTCCATACGTAGGACATCATGGTGCCGCTAGTACCGCACGAAAGGTATTTGATTCAGGATTTTATTGGCCAACCATTTACAAAGACGCCCAAAGTCTTGTCAAGACATGTGATGCTTGCCAAAGAACATGTAATGTTTCTTCCAAAAACGAAATGCCACAAAATGGCATCCTTGTTTGTGAAATTTTTTATGTGTGGGGACTCGACTTTATGGGACCTTTCCCACCGTCAAAAGGAAACAAATATAGACTTGTGGCAGTAGATTACTTGTCTAAATGGGCCGAGGTTGAGGCACTTCCAACAAATGATGGAAGAGTCGTGGTAAGATTTCTGAAAAAATTATTCTCTCGTTTCGGAACACCTAAAGCATTAATAAGTGATAGAGGTACCCATTTTTGCAATCATCAACTTGAAAGAATATTTACAAGATATGGGGTCTATCACCGGGTCTCAACAACATATCACCCTCAAACAAACGGACAAGCCAAAGTGACTAATAGAGGTTTAAAACGAATACTCGAAAAAACCGTAGGGTTAAATAAAAAAGAATGGGCAGATAAATTAGATGATGCTTTATGGGCTTTTCGAACTGCTTATAAAACAACAATAGGTACAACCCCATATAAGCTCGTCTATGGAAAAAGTTGTCACTTACCAGTAGAAATTGCACACAAAGCCTACTGGGCAATTAAAAATGTAAACTTAGATTTAGAATTTGCTGGTAAAAATCGATTTTGTCAATTAAATGAATTAGACGAACTTAGGAATTATGCATACTCAAACTCAGAAATTTATAAGGAAAGAATGAAAAACTTGCATGACAAACACATTAAACCTAGTGAATTTCGAGTAGGAGATCAAGTACTTTTGTTTAATTCACGACTACGACTATTTCCTGGAAAATTAAAATCTAGGTGGTCAGAACCTTTTTCCATCACCCATATTTTCCCTCACGGTGCAGTAGAAATTAAATCTCGGAATGGACCTCCATTCAAAGTCAATGGCCAACGGCTGAAACTCTATCAAGGATTTATTGAGAATGAAGAGGAGGAGATCTCGCTTCAAACGGTCGATGAATAAAGGCAACAACATCATACCTGGTGTAACACCCCGAAAATGGGTTTGGTAATTAACCCATGTTAATACTAAAAGGCGGGTAAAATACCGTCAGTGGTAAAAGTAACCCGGTGAATATTAGGATTTTAAATAAATAAACCTAATATTAAATAAAAGTAGAATAAGGCTTTGGAGGAAATAAAGTTTATAGAAGGCCCGACCTAACGGGACTTAAAATAAACTTAGTCATAAATATTCCTGAAACCGCTAAGTTAACTAGGAATATTAAACCTAGTTAATAAGTGAGAATATTGTTGAAAATAAGTAGGTTGTGGCCTACTTAATAACGAACCAAACACGAGGGGTTAAAGTAGGATAACTAGAAAAGTTATTAAACTAAACAAAACACAAACACACACACACACACATGTGTGTTCTGGATCAATCTCAGGAAAGCTCCCATGGAGCTCAACCCTAAACTTCAACAAAACCCTCAAATTGGAGGATCAAACAAGGGTCAAATTCGGATTTGAACACATAGAAACGGTCACCAAGTCAAGGGGATCGTAAGGTATGTCGAATTTCTAACAATCTTGAAGTTGTAAAAATTGGATAATCATCCTAATCGCGAATTAGGCATGGATTAGAGAAGCCATGGCTAGATTAGTGATGTATATTTGCTTAGGAACAAAACCCTAAGTGAAAATCATACATAACATGCTATGGATTGAATGATTGAATGATTTACCACATTAGGTTAAGTGGGTTTTAATCATATAATGAATTTGATGATATGATTGTGATTAGGATCATCATGCATGTTAGTAATCGGGAAATACTTAAACAATTTGCAAGTTTGAGTATTGATCATAAGTGATAGTGGTGAATTTTGATGTTAATCTTGGTAAAAATGACTAGTTATGAACTAGTTAGCAAATGTGTAGAATTATGCCCACTAGGTGTTTGTTAAAATGCCTAAATGAGAATTATAGTGTTGAAATTCGAGTGAAACACGTAATTGGCTAACTTGACTAATTACACGAGATATGGGATAAGATGGTTTCTAATCATAATGTTGGTTTGCCTTGATTGTGCACGTTATATGAGTAAGGTAGTTGATTTTAGAAAATCAAACTAACCAATGATGAAGTCGAATAAGAGCTTCGACATAAAAATCCGTAAGATGAAATAGTCGTAAATGATTATGACTAACTTAACCGTCTTACAATTACAATGATAGTTTGACGCTTGGCAAGCTAGGCGAAAGCTTGGGGAAGGAAGCGGGTCAAACGAATCATGAATGAAGGAAAAAGCATAATTCGGATGCAAGGTAAGTATATCTTACACTAGTCATATATTTATAATATTCTTTCGTCGTATTAATTACGAAAAATAAAAATACCTAATTGAGATATGATGTTCCGACGTGTGGTCGTACTGAACAAGATAATCAAATATGACAAGAAAACATAGTGATGGCTAAAAATGAGTTAAACCGGTAATTCGATCATATTATGACGAATGAAGCATGTACTTTTAATGGTTATCATATAAGTTAAATCATAATAACCATTAAGGGCAAAATAGTAATTTTGACAATTTGACAATGGTAATTGATCATTTAGACCAAACGGGTCAAAAGGTGAAATTATCACCCTTTGACAATATCGACTAATGGGTTGTCAAGTTGCATGATTTTAGGAAATAAATAGCACATGGATGCTTACATCGCTATCACTTAGTAGCAACTAAGGAAAGGTATTGAAACGGGTCAATATATTGATCCGAGCCAGGTAGGTATAATAATACAACTCACCATGTAGAATTTGGAGTTTTATAACAGTTAGACAAGGTTAAAATAATTTATTTGGTTATCTTTTAGGTAAGCGAATAAATTGACTTATGATTATGGTGTTTTAGAAACATATTGGTTTCTAAACAAGAATATGGTTAAAAGGTCGGACTTTGGGGTTCAAACAAGCACTAATAGTCCTTCGTCGTAAAAGAATGACAAAAATCGACCAAAATGCCCATGTAGGCTAAATGGAACAAACGACCCTTAGAGGTTGTTTGGAAACGAGTTTTATGACTAGGTAAATACTTAGAATAAGTATAGAAGTTGAAAGATGTGATATGTTAGTCACATAGCTCTATTTGAGTCTTGCCGTAAAATAGCAATCCGGAGGGTAAAACTCGGAACATATAGATATACACATTGAAATCCACACACATATAGTTGTAGTGGAAGATTTCTTGATAAGAAATGTAGGAATAAGATGCTAGAAAAGAAGGAAAATGATTTCAAGTTTTAAAGTGCTTAAATACCCTTAACGGTCAAAATAAGCATACGAGCGAAAACGGGTTTAATTTGTGTAATAAACCTATGATTAGAACCTAATATGGTATATAACATTTATTTGAAGAAGTGTATGAAATATAGGAATCAAATAAATACGTTTGTTTGATGAAATATATAATCGGGTCAATATTTGATATAAAGGGTAATAAGCCGAAGACTTAAAAGTCTTAAATTTTGTTAAGCCGAATGTCGGTTTTTAACTCCATATGATGGAGAATCAAATTACAATCACGTAGGAAGAAACGGTAGGTCAAACGGATAAGCGGTTTGAAAGATACGAAAGATTTCGTGTCAAATTACGGCAAAATGGAAATGCTGAATGCAGGGGCCACCGTAAATTACGGTGTCCACCGTAATTTACGGTGGAGATGAAAATGTTACGGTAATCCTCTTCTGATTTACGGTAGAAGAATAAAGTTTCAGGGGCTACCGTAAATTACGGTACCCACCGTAATTTACGGTGGGCTCAGTACAAAAATGTATTTTTTTCAAGTTTAGCTTCCCGGACTCGTTTAGACATATTTTAATCTCCGTATGACTAAAGCATTTCATGTTTATGAAATGTAGGTACATTTTGGATGCCGAAAGACGATCAAGCTCAACGAAGAACCGAACACGATAAAGATACACGCTTCCGCACTTTGCCACGTTGTAGATTTTAAACAACATATTTGATCAAGTTATGTAGAATAACTAATGATTGGTAAAAGTTTTAATAAACCCGTATTTCTAATGTATATACAATCTTAATTACATGATTGTTTTTCGTAAAATATACGTTAAACCTTGAATAATGAGAACGGCTGTTACAAGTTGGTATCAGAGCCTTGGTTTAAGAGATTCAAGTATGGCGGGGAAAACCATGCTTGGACTTAAACCTTACGCTCTTGATAAAGATTAGTGTTCGGTTCGAGGCTTGATCGCAATTCCGGTAAGTACATGTATGTTAATAAGTTTAAGCACGCTAAAGCGTTGTAAACAACACATAAGACTATCGTATGACACACGATACCTAAACTAAATGATGAATACAGTCGACGAAATTGCGCGCGTTGACGCGTATAATAGAAAAGCCTTGTATTACGATACGGGCATTTAGTAAAGTTGATATTACTAACTTTTGTGAATGTCTTGATTGAAGAACACTTGCATTCAAAGATGACAAGAGTTGAACAAATTAAGGATATGATAGAGGAGCGGTCCGAAGTATGACAAGAGGAGCATACTCATCAAGGACCTAAATTACGAGACGATCGTGAACAAAGTTAACGACATAAAAAGCCCGTTAGGGCAAGCACTTACAGGTGCGTATTTTAAGTTATTACGTGAATAGTAATATGCAACAAATACGCAGAGGTTGAAAGTTGCATATGTAGATTAAAAACTTGGAAAGGCCCGAATAGAAAATCTATCCGGGATATTGTTTCCAATAGAAACCAAATAGAGGCGTTACTTACATAGGGCGTGGTGTGAAAACTATAAAAAGGTCGTGTATGTCATGTGTTAACCGCTTACTCTGGCCAAGTAAGTAGTGACATATGATACCATGAGTTTCTTATAGCGGACACATTTACATCCGATGTAGTGAGGACGGGGTGAACGGGACTAATTAAAAAGTACCCAAATGAATCAGATAAGCAAAATATTTGATAATAATGTAAACGCACAACCGAGTGACGGAAGCGTATTACATTAGGACAACGAGCCCGAGTGAAGGGACAAACAAGCATGTAAAATGATTTAGACAAGTATTGGGAGGGAGTGTACTTACACTCGAACCCAGAAAACGCAAGCATGTAAAATGATTTAGACAAGTATTGGGAGGGAGTGTACTTACACTCGAACCCAGAAAACGCAAGCATGTAAAATGATTTAGACAAGTATTGGGAGGGAGTGTACTTACACTCGAACCCAGAAAACGCAAGCATGTAAAATGATTTAGACAAGTATTGGGAGGGAGTGTACTTACACTCGAACCCAGAAAACGCAAGCATGTAAAATGAGTTAGACAAGTATTGGGAGGGAGTGCACTTACACTCGAACCCAGAAAACGCAAACATGTAAAATGATTTAGACAAGCATTGGGAGGTAGTGTACTTACACTCGAACCCGGAAAATGCGAATATGTCTCTTAACGGGTCGTTTTTGTAAAACGTCAAACGTAAGGACAAAGTCAGAAAATTTCGCCGGAAATAAACAAATGAAGCCTTAGACTACGGTCAAGGTCAACTAAAGCTCATAAGCGAAAATATACGATTTTAAACATAGCAAGACATGCTTTGAAGCTATATATATATATATACATTTGAATGTAGATACAAATAAAAGATGATTTACGGGATCATCATAACCTACGGGATTAAACACAGTGTTAAGGTCTACGGGACCAGAATGACCCTTGGGTCACGAAAAGAAAAGGAAATAAACCTTAGTGTTTTCAGTAAAAAGGGGGTGAAGACCTAAGGAAATAGCCTACGAGGCTACGTGAAAGAACCTACGGGTTACTTAACAAAGCGAGAGAACCAGTTGAAAATCCCCGCATAAAACTAAGACTGTAAAAGAATAAATTACAGACTGTCAATGTCCTGTTACGAAAAATTGACGAAAGATAAAGAGAAGATCCTAAACTAAAACCTTGGTTTTAGTAAGAAATAACGTTTTTACGAATGAGAATCCTGATAGGAAAAATTGAATATTAAGCATGAAAGGTTCAAGTCTTGACACCGATAGGCGCAAGACGTTATAATCAAAAGTGATATTTCGGAAAGGAAATTTTGATATAAATTAAACATGATGTAACACGATCACGGTCAAGAAATGTAATGTGAAGTAGAATCACATTATAACCAAGCAAGCGGTAAAAAGTAACTGGACTAATAAGTCTAAGAAGTGAGACCGGTCAAGGTCATTTAAATAAATTTGGTTTGCTTGTAAGTGGTAGGTTCGATATGATTGAACCGAATAAATAAATTTGAAGACAAAAGAAATTGCTGCTAAAAGTGAAAAGATTTCACTAAAGGACTTTAAACGAGTCAAAATTTCGGATTCATAAGGAATTCGATAGTATATGAAAGCGATAGATATCGCTAAGTTGACTAAACTAGTGGAAATAACGAGATTACGTTATTTTAAGTTGCACTAAGTCATATGAGATACGTAGACAATTAGTGACCAAAAAGATGTTACCATGCTTATCTGGTAATACTAATAATTGGTTAAAAGTATAAGTAATGTTTAAATGAAATCTCGGATCAAATACATTGAGTTTAAACTCAATGAATTATGTAAGAAAAGGTTTCGAGGACGAAACCTCTTTAAGGGGGGTAGACTTGTAACACCCCGAAAATGGGTTTGGTAATTAACCCATGTTAATACTAAAAGGCGGGTAAAATACCGTCAGTGGTAAAAGTAACCCGGTGAATATTAGGATTTTAAATAAATAAACCTAATATTAAATAAAAGTAGAATAAGGCTTTGGAGGAAATAAAGTTTATAGAAGGCCCGACCTAACGAGACTTAAAATAAACTTAGTCATAAATATTCCTGAAACCGCTAAGTTAACTAGGAATATTAAACCTAGTTAATAAGTGAGAATATTGTTGAAAATAAGTAGGTTGTGGCCTACTTAATAACGAACCAAACACGAGGGGTTAAAGTGGGATAACTAGAAAAGTTATTAAACTAAACAAAACACAAACACACACACACATGTGTGTTCTGGATCGATCTCAGGAAAGCTCCCATGGAGCTCAACCCTAAACTTCAACAAAACTCTCAAATTGGAGGATCAAACAAGGGTCAAATTCGGATTTGAACACATAGAAACGGTCACTAAGTCAAGGGGATCGTAAGGTATGTCGAATTTCTAACAATCTTGAAGTTGTAAAAATTGGATAATCATCCTAATCGCGAATTAGGCATGGATTAGAGAAGCCATGGCTAGATTAGTGATGTATATTTGCTTAGGAACAAAACCCTAAGTGAAAATCATACATAACATGCTATGGATTGAATGATTGAATGATTTACCACATTAGGTTAAGTGGGTTTTAATCATATAATGAATTTGATGATATGATTGTGATTAGGATCATCATGCATGTTAGTAATCGGGAAATACTTAAACAATTTGCAAGTTTGAGTATTGATCATAAGTGATAGTGGTGAATTTTGATGTTAATCTTGGTAAAAATGACTAGTTATGAACTAGTTAGCAAATGTGTAGAATTATGCCCACTAGGTGTTTGTTAAAATACCTAAATGAGAATTATAGTGTTGAAATTCGAGTGAAACACGTAATTGGCTAACTTGACTAATTACACGAGATATGGGATAAGATGGTTTCTAATCATAATGTTGGTTTGCCTTGATTGTGCATGTTATATGAGTAAGGTAGTTGATTTTAGAAAATCAAACTAACCAATGATGAAGTCGAATAAGAGCTTCGACATAAAAATCCGTAAGATGAAATAGTCGTAAATGATTATGACTAACTTAACCGTCTTACAATTACAATGATAGTTTGACGCTTGGCAAGCTAGGCGAAAGCTTGGGGAAGGAAGCGGGTCAAACGAATCATGAATGAAGGAAAAAGCATAATTCGGATGCAAGGTAAGTATATCTTACACTAGTCATATATTTATAATATTCTTTCGTCGTATTAGTTACGAAAAATAAAAATACCTAATTGAGATATGATGTTCCGACGTGTGGTCGTACTGAACAAGATAATCAAATATGACAAGAAAACATAGTGATGGCTAAAAATGAGTTAAACCGGTAATTCGATCATATTATGACGAATGAAGCATGTACTTTTAATGGTTATCATATAAGTTAAATCATAATAACCATTAAGGGCAAAATAGTAATTTTGACAATTTGACAATGGTAATTGATCATTTAGACCAAACGGGTCAAAAGGTGAAATTATCACCCTTTGACAATATCGACTAATGGGTTGTCAAGTTGCATGATTTTAGGAAATAAATAGCACATGGATGCTTACATCGCTATCACTTAGTAGCAACTAAGGAAAGGTATTGAAACGGGTCAATATATTGATCCGAGCCAGGTATGTATAATAATACAACTCACCATGTAGAATTTGGAGTTTTATAACAGTTAGACAAGGTTAAAATAATTTATTTGGTTATCTTTTAGGTAAGCGAATAAATTGACTTATGATTATGGTGTTTTAGAAACATATTGGTTTCTAAACAAGAATATGGTTAAAAGGTCGGACTTTGGGGTTCAAACAAGCACTAATAGTCCTTCGTCGTAAAAGAATGACAAAAATCGACCAAAATGCCCATGTAGGCTAAATGGAACAAACGACCCTTAGAGGTTGTTTGGAAACGAGTTTTATGACTAGGTAAATACTTAGAATAAGTATAGAAGTTGAAAGATGTGATATGTTAGTCACATAGCTCTATTTGAGTCTTGCCGTAAAATAGCAATCCGGAGGGTAAAACTCGGAACATATAGATATACACATTGAAATCCACACACATATAGTTGTAGTGGAAGATTTCTTGATAAGAAATGTAGGAATAAGATGCTAGAAAAGAAGGAAAATGATTTCAAGTTTTAAAGTGCTTAAATACCCTTAACGGTCAAAATAAGCATACGAGCGAAAACGGGTTTAATTTGTGTAATAAACCTATGATTAGAACCTAATATGGTATATAACATTTATTTGAAGAAGTGTATGAAATATAGGAATCAAATAAATACGTTTGTTTGATGAAATATATAATCGGGTCAATATTTGATATAAAGGGTAATAAGCCGAAGACTTAAAAGTCTTAAATTTTGTTAAGCCGAATGTCGGTTTTTAACTCCATATGATGGAGAATCAAATTACAATCACGTAGGAAGAAACGGTAGGTCAAACGGATAAGCGGTTTGAAAGATACGAAAGATTTCGTGTCAAATTACGGCAAAATGGAAATGCTGAATGCAGGGGCCACCGTAAATTACGGTGTCCACCGTAATTTATGGTGGAGATGAAAATGTTACGGTAATCCTCTTCTGATTTACGGTAGAAGAATAAAGTTTCAGGGGCTACCGTAAATTACGGTACCCACCGTAATTTACGGTGGGCTCAGTACAAAAATGTATTTTTTTCAAGTTTAGCTTCCCGGACTCGTTTAGACATATTTTAATCTCCGTATGACTAAAGCATTTCATGTTTATGAAATGTAGGTACATTTTGGATGCCGAAAGACGATCAAGCTCAACGAAGAACCGAACACGATAAAGATACACGCTTCCGCACTTTGCCACGTTGTAGATTTTAAACAACATATTTGATCAAGTTATGTAGAATAACTAATGATTGGTAAAAGTTTTAATAAACCCGTATTTCTAATGTATATACAATCTTAATTACATGATTGTTTTTCGTAAAATATACGTTAAACCTTGAATAATGAGAACGGCTGTTACACCTGGTAAGTTACGAATCAACGGGATGACATCTTAATCGGTAAGTCTTCTAACCAAGTTTTGGGAAAACTATGGCACTCACACGAGCACTAAAAAAAATTCAAAACTTTTGCTCGGCACGAGGCCGTGTCCGCTGGACACGGGGCCGTGTCCGCGCAACTGTCGGGATAAACCCCCTTTTTCATAACAGTTACTTCATTCCACACGCCCCGTTTCCCCAAAATTGCTCTGGTTCAAGGCGATTTTCCGCAGAATTTCAACGTCTCCTATCGTTCTAACAACATCAAGGTATGATTCTATCACTATTATTAGTTAGATTAAGCATTTGCATGTAGTTAAAACTTCAAAAAAATTTGGGGAAAAATCTAGGGTTCTTGAACTTCATCCGGATCGAACCTCAAATTTTTGCTTAAATATGTTAGCATTTAGTTAGATTAGTGTTTTAGAAAGTAAATCCACTTGTATTGTTCAAAGATTCGCCTGATTTCTCCCCAAAACCCTAAACCCTTGTTTTTGAACCGAAAAAGATAAAATTGAATGGGTAAACGGGTTGTTTTGGGAAAAACGGCACTTGGGGTTTCATTTTCGGGAGAAACCACACCTATTGGACCAAAAATTTTCAAGTTTTCGAAACCGGGTCGAAAAATGATGTTTTTGAGTAACAGACACCTGGACACGGGGCCGTGTCCGCTGAACACGGGGCCGTGTCCAGCTCGCTGTTTGCAGTTTTTTTCCGAAAATTCTACTGTTTCATGCTAACTTTTGGTGTGTTCTTTCAGATGTCAAGGAAATTCACGAGGTTCAACGCAAATGAGCTCGATGCTAGGGCTAGATTCGAAGTACTTCAAACAAGACCGGAAGAATACCCAAGACAAGCGTGCATGGATTTGTTAGCATTGGTGAACCAACTTGACCGCTTCAACAACCTAGTCACAGGACCACTAAGAGTCACCCTGACCACTAGACTGCGCTCAGTCCACGAGTGCACTATGGAATTCTATAGCACCTTCACATTCAATTCAAGGTGCGACCCATTTGACAACGATGGGGTAGCATTACGATGTGGTGGAACTAGGTACTCGATTTCAATGGCACAATTTGGGTCGATCATTGGGTTGTATACGGAAGAGGACGCGGGTAATGAAGAAAACACCGGAGGGGTGCGAGAGTTGGATGAGAACGAACGCCAAGCCGCATGGGCTCAGATTGGTGAAGGGCACTACAACCCGAGCAGCACTAAGAGCACTAAGCTGAGGGACCCACTTTACCATTACATTCATAGAGTCCTCGCTTACTCTCTTAGCCAAAGGCATGATAGCAGTGGCGTTGTGGGGTTGAGAGATTTGGTGGTCCTTCATTGTATTCATACCCGCAGGCACCTAGATGTTCCGTACCTCCTGCTCCGTAACATGCATCTAAACCGACTTGCTACTTCACCAACCCCTATCTTCTTCGGGGGGTGGATATACCGTCTCTTCAAGCAGTTCACGAACATACCTAGATCCTTTGAGAGGAGTCCATGGTCAGGAAGAGTGGATGTACACATCTGCCGCTCCATGAACTTAATTTATGAGGCTGAAGACGGGTCGGTTAGCTTCCAAAGGATGTAGGGGCATGCATGGAACCCGCAAGAGGCACTTGTCCTTCACGCTCCACAACATCATCAGTATCAGTACCAGCCCCACGGTGATCCGGGCCAGTCCTCCTCACAAGGAGGTGGTTTTCCTAATTTCCAAAGTTTACATGATTTGTTGCAGGAAAACCTCATGTACACCAGGAACACCTATAATATGGCGAGCAACACGTACAACCGGGTTGGAGCAATCGAAAGAAATATATCCGATATCCAAGATGATATTGGAAATATCCGGGAGTACATTGCGGGGCATGATGGAGGAGATGAGGATGATGAGGACGAGGACATGGACTAGGCGGGAGGAGCGGAGGCAGAATCGGTTGGTTGGTGATCTCACAGGTTAACCCCCTTTTATCTTGAACAATTTCCGGCCTGCGTGCCGTGTGTTGAACAATTTACTTTCCTTTAACTCTTTTTATTTTCTGCATTTCTTTTTTCTTTTTAACTGTGTGACGTGGATGTTGAACTTGGTAATTTAGGATGTTTGCTATGGTTTGGTGTAGTGTTTATTGCTAAAATAGGTACATAAGAGGCTTAGAACACTAAACATTAGTGCTACTAAAGCCGGGACAGGAAAACTAGAGCCAGAAACCTGTTTTTCACCTTTGCAGATTGTCTACACGGGGCCCTGTCCAGCCAACACGCCCCCGTGCCCACTTCCCCAGACCTGCTGTTTGTCTAAATCTGCAGACTTTTGCCAGACACGGGGTCGTGCCCAGTGGACACGCCCCCGTGTCCACTTTCTATAAGTTTTCGTTACGGGCACCTGAACACGGGGTTGTGTTCATCGAACACGGGGCCGTGTCCAGACGCCCAGTAACACAAATTTTTGCTTTTTAACACCCTTTTACACATTCAATCAAACTAAAAACATATTTTTGGGACACATTGAGGACAATGTGTAATCTAAGTGTGGGGGGATGCTAAAATCTTGAATCTTGCAACTCCTAAATACAAGCCTTACACAAAACTCTATTGGAACCGCTAAACACCCCAAATTTTTTCCAAAATTTTCATTTTTTTCAAAAATTTTCATTTTTTTTACTTGTCTAGGTTTAACTTAGGAAATTCAAGTTCTAAAAAGGTTATATTTTTACAAATTTACAACCGATAGCGTCGTGATAAAAAGAACCAACATAAGAAAATTATGAAATGGCATGACAAGCTTAGTTAAAATTTAATTATATATACTTGATCACATAAAAACCCATTCCCACAAAAGTGAGTTTTGAGCCTTTATTGAGCATACAAATACATATCATTAAACTAAATGTTCATCTTTCGTTTCTTGTGTGAATAGCCGCTTGGTTCTTACAACTCTAGAACTTGCCACGACGATACATTCCCGGTCCTTACCAACTTAAACCTAAGTAAGTAAATGATGGAGGCATTAGGACTAACCCTTTTTTTATTTCTACACCATTATTTTTCTTTTTTTTACCACTTACCCAAAATCCCCCTAGTTAACCCCTTTGAGCCTAAACCTTTTCATTTCTTAACCCAAACCAAACACCCTTTCACCCACCAAAACCTTTTTATTTTTAACCCTTTGTTTTAGTAACAAGCTCGGTTTGTCGTATGACTTTGAATATATATATATATATATATATATGTTGAGGATGAAGCAAAAGAAAATAAACAAGCAAGTTCATCAAAAAAATAACTTTGCTTGAATCATGGCTTCATCAAAATAAAAATTGCAAAAATAAAAAGTCTTACGAAAACCGACGCTTTTTACGCTTTTCGCCCTTTTCTACAAACCACTAACCCAACCACCTACCTTTAACCCAAGCCTAACCCTTCACCCAAAAAGTCCTCTTGATATTTACAAAGGTGTATAGTTAAAAAGGAGGAGGATTGATTTCTTGGCAAGCCTATGGTAGGAGTAAGTTCCATGCCGCTCTCGAGTGATTCACTAAAATACATCTTCGGCCGAGTGTTGAGTGATCCCCGTGAGGTATGTGAACTTGTATATAAATAGAATTTTAAAGAGACATGTTATGCCCTAATAAGTAATTTATCTTATGAAAAGTTTTAAATAAATCATGACGAATAGGATTGTAAATAAATAAAAATAAAACTTAATAAAGAATCTTGGAAATCCCGACACTCTATGACAAGCCCAAAAAAACCTTCTCTTCTACCCATTCCATTTGGGAGTGCAAAGCCATATTATAAAGTGTTTTGCTTGAGGACAAGCAAAGATTCAAGTGTGGGGGTATTTGATGTGTGCAAAATGCAACATATAAATTACATCAATTGATGCATAAAACTAACCCTTTTTTAGTACTAATGTTGGAAAAAGTGTGCTTTTGTCTTCCTTTTGTATTTTCAGGATTAAATGAGCTCAAATTAAAAAAGAAGCAAAAAGGCAGCTAAATCTAACATAAATACAAGAAAAGGAACAAACGTGGCATGCCCGACCTCCCCGAAAGCATCTTCCCAAGCAAAACAAGAGAACAGAAGGCTGAACACGCCCCGTGCTCAGTGAACACGGGGGCGTGCCCAAGTGTCAGCATAAAAGAAAAAGTTGTAGAAGCTTCCATCGCCCACCACGGGGCCGTGCTCAGCGGACACGGGGCCGTGGTCAACTATAAGATTCGCAGAATCCAGGCAAATCTTGATAGTACAGATACGCTTCGGCACACGGGGTCGTGCCCAGCGAACACGGGGGCGTGGTCAACTAATGCAGACAAACTGCAATTAATGAAGACAGAGAAGAGGATGGACACGGGGCCGTGCCCGAGCTTCTGTTCAGCCTATAAATAGGAGTGCTTGGCTCAAGCTCAAACCATCCCTTGGCACACCATCTCTCTCACACTTCACCCACCACCCACCACCACCATAACACCATCATCCACCACCATCATCCATTGTCCATCATAGAGTGTGTGAGTCATCTCGGGATCCAAGATTGATCGTAAGAGTTCTTGACAATCAAGGCCATGTTTGCCTAAGTCTTTTACATCACTTGGTGAAGACAAAGTGTCTAGTGTAATACTTTTTATTTTTAATCTTTTCGCACTTTTTACTTGGTTATGTATTAATGACTTTAATAACTAGTTTCTTATGTTGAAGGTGATTCTTCCTTATCATTTGTCCATGGTGTCTTGGCATTATTTTACTGTCTATATAAAGTAAAAGATTTTCACCATTCATATCTCCACGGTCTATATGGAGGTATGTTGGCTACCTGGTCGGGGGTTAAGGGAACGGTTTGGTAAGAGTCTTGCCTTGTTCAGTGTATAGATCCTGCAAGGACCTGGGTCAAATTTAGTAGGACCTCCTTCAATACCCACCGGTATTGGATGGCGGGGGTCCAAACTCTTTGACCCCCTCATATGTAAACTACTATTAATACTTTAACCCGGCTACTTAGGACTGTATCCCTGCTGACTCAGACTACTTAGCCGAGGGTAACGTCACCTTTAAAAGAGGGGCCTACCACAATACGCATTAATAACTTAATTAATTATCTTTCAATAATCCGACCCTTTAGGATTGTATCCTTGCTTACTCAAACTACTGGGTTGAGGGTAACGTCACCTTCAAAAGAGGGGCCTACTACAATAACTAAGATAATCTCTTAAAAAGTGCAAAAGTGCGGAAATAATCAAAGGTTACACTAAACACGAGTCGGAGCCAAGTGATTCATCTTGTCTATCTGTTTTTACTTTTATTTTATTTTTCAGCATTTTAGTTAATTTTTATTTTTCAAGTTTAAAACCTTTTTCTAACTTTTGATTTGATTAGACGTTGAGGATAAACCGGTACTAAAAGCTCTTGTGTCCTTGGGCGACCTCGGTATCTTGCCAACACTATACTACGCTCACGATGGGTGCACTTGCCCATATGTGTGTTTAGTGTTAGTAAATATCGTGTTTTATAAATTTAAAACTTGGCTAAAAAGTGTTAAAAGGGGCTTAATACATACATTAAAAACTAATAACACTCACGCACATCAACGGGCGTGGACTAATATACTAGGGCACTTAGTCAATGATGATAGACATTGACTCGGGGCACTCAACATAACTTAAGTTAGTAGTCGATATGGTAACGGGCCTAGTGGTTTAAAACAGTGGGGTAGCTCCCCATGGCATGTTTTTATAAAGAACAAGAAACTTAATAACTTATGGCTTTTTTGGAACAACATTAAAACAAACAATCAACTGTGAACTCGCCAACTTTTTGTTGACCCGCTACTGCATACTTTGCAGGTCGTTAGGTACATGGCCGGAGCTTGCACGAGTAGTGGACGTTATGGCTAGGAATCAACTATTGGATTCCTAACATTAAACTTTATGCTTTTAAACTATTAATGGGTTTTAGACTTTATGCTTCCGCCAACATTGAAACTTGGTTTTGGACTTTGGTTTTGTGAACACTAAACGTTTTGTTTGCGATGGTTTTACTTTACTTTACTTAATATTCAGTATGATTGGTGGTATGATCCTGGTCAGTCACACGCCTCGCGGTAATACTCCGCTTGTGGATTTTGGGGGTGTGAAAGATTGGTATCAGAGCCATTGGTTATAGTGAACTTGGTTTTAAAAAGGGGGAAATCTTTTTGACAAAACCAGACTATAACCCGCTTAGTGCTCAACGATCCACAACGACGCTTCGCTCCACGTGCAAGGTTCAACACATTAGGTGGTATGATTTATGTTTATATTGCCTACTTGCTAGATTACTTTTGCATGGTGTGCTGTTTATGGTATGATTAGTTAGGATAGTAGCATGTTGTCTATTAGCCCTAATGCGTTCTTTATGACACCCAACTGTTTACTTGAAACTTGACAAGTAGTGATCAAATTATTTTCCTGTTTTCTCCTCACCCCACTACGACAACTGTTTTATGTGTTCTATCTATTCATACGATTGTCTCGACATGACTTCGCCGTTACAGCTAGAATTTAGATATGACCCTCCATACATTCGGTTTACACGTCGACATTCACGTTGACCATAACCGGCCCAAACGAACTCGGATTTAGGAGAACAATATACCCACGCGTCCATGTCAACAAACCCCATCATCTTTACTAGTTGTCATCACCAGAAACAAAGCAGTCACAGTTACACTTGTTTGTCATTGTACAACTTGAAACCCTATAATCCAAACTCTGTTTTGGACCAATGATATACTCACGTGACCATGATGCAACGAACTTTCCTTTCGTGTCGTTGCCACCATCTACCATTACTGGAACTGCCTCTGGAGAACGGGATAGTATGAGAAATTCTTCGGTTAGTTGTTGGATTTTTGTTTTCGCTCAATTCTTCGTATGAACATCACCAACCTCATGTTTCTTCAATCCCCAACCGATATAATGAAACGCTAACAACCATACCGTAATTTCCACTGATCACAAGGTTACCCCCATTACCCTGTTGAGTGGTTATTTTTTATTCTAACTTGATTTACACCTTCGTATACCCAACTTAACCAATTGATGCCTCTTAATGATGGGATAGTCTCCGGGACATTCAAGGACAGAGATACGGATTACTCAACTACAGATGGACACGATGTTCTACACATTTACCTTATCCCCTTACACTATAAAAGTCGCATTTTGATTCTGCGATAGTTTATCTTAATAATGTGAAAACTTTCCACCAGCCTGTGTACCGACCTATGCTTGTTGATTAATGCAATGTCTAGTTTCTACCATTGACTGAGACAAAACCATCATTCATGTACCATAGTGACACTACATCCTCGCTTCTCCATGCAGAGACACTAACATGAACTCACCCTAGTTTAGTGGATTTGGAAGGCTCGAGTTTCGATCATTGGGGATCACTTCTTAACCCTGAGGATAGTAATGGGTTGTTGATATGATCATACCCTCTTGAACATGTTTTCGCGTCCCTTCTTTGAAACCCCTTGATTACACAGGCATATTTCAGATTCATTCACATGACCTAAGGAAACTCCTCCGAATTTGGTTGCTTACCGACACGATAAATCGCAGACTCATCTAAGTTCATGGATCAAGGTGAATTATTCCTCCTTCGCGTGTGGGCGAGCCTGACAACTTTGACGGAAGTTTCAGTGAACCTTAACACTACCAACTCGTACAATAACCATTCATCTATGGTAAATTCTTGTTATGATTGATATATCCACGTGACATCTCTATTTGACAAACGGTGTTCATTATTTTAACCTTATACAACTTGCGTATGACCAGCTATACCCTCGACATCAGGTAAACCCCTGCTACGGATTCTTAAATGCTTACGCATCGATTGCGACTTCCCTTTTTGCATGTTTCCACATCCATTCACGATATACTTCTCGAATCCTATGATCCTTATCCTAACAACAATCTTTGCGAACACTCGCTTGGATGAGTTACTCTCTACGAATGTTACTCGAGGAGCATTGGGCCATAAATATCACGGATATGAAGATATCACGCACACTGTCCTTAGAACCTGACATTACCGATATAGGTTCCCAGTCACGACATTCGAATTTAGCCTACCTTGACGGATATGTCACTTGATTTCTTCGACGACATCCGAATCTACTCCAAGAACTAGTAGAACGATACCTACGCCTTACCATGGAGCTCCTACAACACAAACAACCTTATGTTAAGTTTTCAATGTGTGACTTTTGACGTCACGAAGCCCGTTTTTCTTGATCGTATGCAAACCCTCGCAGCTCTAACTCGAAAGATTGTTCAGGAATACACGTTTCAATAGTTGAAGGTGAAACTTTGTAGCGCACCCATTCCCTCATTACCAGAAGGCATAGACGATTATGTTGTTTATTGTGGCGCATCTATCCAAGGACTTGGTTGTGTGTTGATGTAACGTGAGCAAGTCATCGCTGACGTATCACACCAATTCAAGGTTTACGAAAAGAACTACACTACCCACGATTTGGAGTTGGGAGCAGTAGTGTTTGCACTCAAGATATGGAGACATTACTTGTACGGTACCAAGTGCACCATCTACACCGATCACAAGAGTCTCGAGCATATCTTCGATCAGAAGGAGTTGAACATGCGACAGCGTCGATGGGTCAAACTCCTAAACGACTATGAGTGCGCAATCAAGTATCATCCACGTAAGGCCAATGTTATGGCCGATGCCCTCACTCGTAAGGAAACCAAACCTAAACGTGTACATGCGTTGCAACTTACAATTCACTCGAGTCTTCCTACCCAGATTTGTGACGCTCAGATTGAAGCACTGAAGGAAGAAAACCTCAAAGCTGAGTCCCTGCGGGGCATGGAAAAGAAACTTGTACGCAAGGAAGACGATACCTATTACTTCATGGAACGTATTTGTGTTCCGTCCAATGAAAACTTACGAGAGCTAGTGAAGGATGAAGCACACAAATCTCGTTACTCGGTGCACCCTGGTTCTGACAAGATGTACCAAGATCTCAAGATTCTATACTGGTGGCCCCACATGAAAGCTAACATAGCGACCTATGTTAGTAAATGCTTGACCTGTGCTAGGGTTAAGGTTGAATACCAGAAGCCATCAGGACTACTCCAACAACCAGAGATCCAAACGTGGAAATGGGAGCAAATTTCCATGGATTTCTCACTTGCTTACCTAGATCTCAAGCGAGGAAACGACACCATCTGGGTGATCGTGGATCAACTAACCAAGTCTGCACACGTTCTGGCAATCAAGGAAACTGACAAGTTTTCTACACTCGCAGACATCTATCTGAAGGAGGTAGTCGCCAGGCACGGAGTGCCAACTTCCATCATTTCTGATCGAGACCCACGCTTTGCATCTGATTTGTGGCAGGCGATGCACAAATCATTTGGCTCACGTCTAGACATGAGCACAGCTTATCACTCTCAGACGGATGGCAGACTAAACGCACCAGCCAGACTCTAGAAGACATGCTTCGAGCATGTGTTATCGACTTTGGTAACGGCTGGGAAAGACACATGCCTTTAGTGGAGTTTTCATACAACAATAGTTACCACACCAGCATCAAGGCTGCTCCGTTCGAGGCTTTATATGGGCAGAAATGCCGATCACCTCTATGCTGGGCAGAAGTTGGCGATAGCCAAATCATTGGCCCAGTACTCGTTATCGACACAACAGAAAAGATTGCCCAGATCAGTCAACGAATGGCGGCAGCTCGTGACCATCAGAAAAGCTACGCTGATAAGCGTAGGAAACCTCTCGAGTTCCAGGTTGAGGATCGAGTGCTACTTAAAGTCTCACCATGGAAAGGTGTGGTTCGCTTTGGCAAACGGGGCAAGCTTAATCCGCGAGATGTCGGACCCTTTAAGATCACTGAGAAAATTGGCAAAGTGGCATACAGACTAAATTTTCCAGAAGAACTCAGTGGCGTTCACAACGTCTTTCACGTGTCGAATCTAAAGAAGTGTCTGTCAGATGAGACCCTCATTGTTCCTTTCAACGAACTCACGACGACCAGTTACGCTTCGTCGAGGAACCGGTGGAAATTATGGATCGGGAAGCCAAAACTCTCTAACGAACCAAGATACCTATTGTTCGAGTTCGTTGGAACTCCCGTCGTGGCCTAGAGTTCACTTGGGAGCGAGAGGACCAGATGAAACGCAGGTACCCCCAGTTGTTTAAGAAAGGTGAGTC
Source organism: Helianthus tuberosus (assembly GCA_030545235.1). Taxonomy (NCBI): domain Eukaryota; kingdom Viridiplantae; phylum Streptophyta; class Magnoliopsida; order Asterales; family Asteraceae; genus Helianthus; species Helianthus tuberosus. The sequence continues at coordinate 104,903,859 of CM060451.1, read as the reverse complement.
CAGTACTGAAGCTACTTCAGAATTTCAGGAAGAAATTCCAAACCAACGCAAGTACCCCCAGTTGTTTAAGAAAGATGAAATGCGGAGAACCTTGGAGGCTTAACTCAAGAGCTCATAATTTACTGAAGTGTTTTCATGCTAATCAAAAGTTTAACATGCATTTGTAACTTAGGCACAACAGAACGTAATCATAAACGCAGATGACTTTTTCATTAAATAACTGAAATAGGCGCGTGGCCAATATATATAGAAGGTTGTTACATGTAGCATTTGCGCAGTTGTTGTACGTTCCATGTGTGTGGGATGATGTGGCCATCTAAAGTGCGCAGTTTGTACGCCCCTTTTCCTAGAACCTGATGAACTAAGTATGGGCCTTCCCATTTTGGTGCTAGTTTTCCAGGGCGCTCGACGTTAGAGGCTTCGTTATCCCAGAACACATATTCCCCTTGAGTGTACATACAAATGCGCACCCTCGCATTGTAGTATCGCTCCAATTGGGTCTTATACTTGGCCTCTTTGATGTGCGTGATCTCGCGCCTTTCTTCGAGTAGGTCCAAGTCTAAGCGGCGCTCCGCCTCGTTATCAATCTTGTTGACTACTGATGAGCGCGGCGAGGGGAGGCCTATTTCTGTTGGGATAATCGCCTCCAAACCGTAAACAAGGCTGAAGGGGGTCTCGCTATTGCTTGTTTTTGGCATGGTACGATGCACCCACAAGATGCTAGGGAGCTCATCGACCCAGCCTCGTCTTTTTGTGCCCAGGCGGGCCTTTATCCCTTCAACTATGCTTTTGTTCACACTCTCCACTTTACCGTTGCCTTGGGGGTGCGCAACGGAAGAGAAGGTGTGCTCAATGTTTAGCTCCTTCATCCATTTTTGAAGATCTTTGGAGCCAAAATTGGTGCCATTATCAGTCACTATTTTGAGTGGGAGGCCAAATCTGCAAATGCTATGCTCCCAAATGAATTTTCACACTATCATTGCTGAGGTTGAAGCGAGGGCATTTGTGTCACACCCCAACCGATGACGGAAACATCGGGGCGCGTCACTGAGCGAAACAGATTGTCCAGGAGAAATCCATAACAACTAATATTACCGGATATTTATCATTATGTCCCATACCATAATATATCAGATAAAAGCAGTTATTACAGACATTGTTTTCTCAAAGACATATCAAATGTTCCGACAACTCAGATTTTATTTAATTTGTTTCTAGACTCCATCCTAGCTCGATTCCAAGAAAGCAAGCAATATCCTATCATTCAAACACCTGTCACATATGTTAAAATAGAGGTCAATACACAGAGTGTAAAGGTGAGCATACAAGTTTAATAGTAATAATAGAGTTTGAAAGCGTTTACGCATAACCAGCATATAACATGCATAATGTGAAGCTAGTAGGTTATCGACAATGAAATATGCACAGACAAGACTGCGAGTTGTAGAATGCGCAACACATATCACCACTGTGGCACGTGAAGAGGTAACCTTAACAACCCCTGTCCACGACAGGTGCTGAGTCCAAACTATAGTACTATCGTTGCTAAGGCGTCAGGCAACAATCACTGTGTTAACATAACATAGAAGCATTCATCGAGTAACACGTATCATGCCATAACGGTCAGCGTATAAATAGTGTTTGCGTTGTGTGATCGGTTGTGATTTAGAATAAGTAACGTATGTAACACCCAAAAGTGCGTAAAGCAAAAAAGGATCGAGAATACTCACAGCGATGGTAGTTAATGGATTGAAGGGAGTGCTAGAGTGATTAGCCTGAACAAGTAACCATAGCATAAGCGAAAGAACGGTGCGGTAAATGGTGAAAAGTGGCAAAGGGACGAAAGGTTATCCGATCGGATGACAATCCGAACGGATGGTCATTCGATCGAATGACAATCCGTTCAGATGGCCATTCGGGCGGATTGGCATTTTTCTGAGATGGATGGCTTTGAAGTTTTCGTTGTAGCATTTGGAAAACAGAGAAGTATTTCTACCTTTCAGGTCATTCGATCAAACGGTCGTTCGATCGGGTGGCGATCCGATCGGTAGTACACTTTGTGAGAACAAGTTCACAGCAAGATTGTCATTCGATCGGATGGTCTTCCGATCGGATGGCAGTCCATCAGAAACTGATGATCCTTGAAAATTGTAAAAAGTTTAAGTGTTGAAGTCCAAGTGCAATCCGATCGGATCGTCGTTCGATTGGTTGGCAATCTGATCGGATGGCAATCCAATCGGACGGCAATCCGTCCCGATGATCTAATCGTTTTGAACTTGTTGATTTTGATAGGTTTTGCGGTTTTCTTGAGATGGTATGACTACGTACTAAACAATGGAATCTTGTCAAGTCCCAAGTCGTCCGATGGAATAGGAATCACCCAAATCAGACTCGTCTGCTGTTCTTTGACGGTTGTTCTTGCTTAATCCGAAATCGATCGTCTCATTGATAGGAATCAGATCTGGAACCGACACTTCACTAGGAAACGAGTACAAGGCCTGAACTAGCTCCGATTCTATCGGTTTTGAGTGCATTGAGTGTAAAAGAGTTGAAAGAAAGTTAGAAACCATCCTTCAATCCTTTTAATCATGAAAATGTTTAGATCCAGATGAAAATAGTGTTGAATCATGTGGAAATCATGTAGATCTGGGTTGTTCTTGGTGGAATAATGCTCAACTCTAAAGTTCATAAGAACTCCATGATGACATCATCCTAAAACACCTCAAATCCGTTGATTTCACGGTTAAAAGTTAAGATTCAAAAGTGAAAAAGATGAAGAAGTGCGTGTAGATCATAGAAGTACAATATTTGAGTTGAAAACTTACAAGAATCATGAGAAATCGAGGGAAAAGTGGCCTGGAACGCTTGGTCGCACGAGAGAGAGCTGTCACATCACTTTGGTGATGTGACAGGGGTATTTATAGGGTTTCCAAAAGAGGAAAGTGCACACGGAAATGGATCGGATGGCCATCCGATCGGATGGCCATCTGATCGGATGGTCATCCGTTCGGATGACCATTCGATCGAACGGTCATTCGATCGACTGGCTCCAGCGAGTTGCGTTTTTGATGTTTCGTTTTGCGTGCTGAGCTTTGCGATGCGTTTCGAGCGAACGATGCGATAGTGTTACTCATTAGTTACACAAATAGCCTAACTACTATATCTAACATACAATCACTATAAATAACTTGCGTTTAGCGTTTGCGATTAGATTGCGATGTGATAGGGTTGTGATTTCGATTGCGATTAATCACATCAACATAAACATAACATGCACAAGTAACACATAATAGCACACACATATAAAACAATATCCAGAACACATAATTCGAGTTGCGATAGCGATAGCGATAAATTGATTAGCGATAAAACATGCGATTAACCTCGCTTTGTAATAGATACTCCACATAATACAACTAAAGTAAATAAATAATAGAATTTGATTACAAGTCAAAAAGTACAATTTAATAGTCAAGTAAGGAGTGACAGGTCGCAATTAGCAATCTTTTCTTCATTTGAGTTTGACTTTGACTTTGACTCGTACTTTGACTTTCCAAAAAGCGGGTTGTTACAGCCTCCCCTACTTTAGAAAATTTTGTCCCGAAATTTAAGAAGTAGGCGTAACAAACAGTTGCGGGTACTTCGCCTTCATGTCACTTTCGAGTTCCCAGGTGAACTCGGCGCCGCGTTTGCCTTCCCAGCGAACCTTCACAATGGGAATGCGTGAGCGTCTGAGCACCTTGGTTTCTCATCCCATGATCTCAACAGGCTTTTCCATGAAGTGTAATGTTTCGTCCACTTGTAAATCCTCGAGAGGGACATGTAATTCCTGTTCAGCTAGACACTTTCTGAGGTTCGAAACATGGAAAGTCGGGTGGACATTTGTCGCAACCCCCGCCCCCTATCTGTCCCGGGAACGGGTGGCCGCGAGACCAGTTTTGGTGGTATCATTATTTATCAATTTGGCAGCGGAAATTTCATCAGGACCATAGTTAGGAAATGTTTATCAGAGTAAAACCACCATATTTTATATTAATAAATACATGGGTAAAACCCAAGTTTCTTATTACAACATCTTTAGAGGGATAAACCCTATTTATTGAATTTAAAACATCGTCTTTTAGGTAACTTTTATAGCCACATTTTTTCCAAGCCGCCAGTGCTCTCCAGCTGGCTTTCTTCTAATTTGGGTTTTACATTATGTCACCTGAAACGCGTTTTAAAAACATTTGTCAGTGGGAAATACTGGTGAGTGAATCCCAGTTTAATCAAGAAGAGTTTTATCCATTAATAGTATTGAGAGCAATCACATTGTTTATTTCTACACAATTACTCATTTAGTATTGTCAATCCCGACTGGTGGGTCATATTACACATTGGCTAACTCGTTGTCTAATGGTAACGTGTTCCACATTTTGTATACAAAACCCCAACATACCGGCAGTAATTGAAGAACTACAAAGACTCAATCACAGCTTAATCACATTGTAAAACATTTAAGGTTTTGTAAAAACAATTTACAAAAAGGAGATTACTCACATTGCTGACTTAGGTTTCTTCTAAGGTTTCCTGGAGATTATCTTTAAATTACACAATGCACACGCGTTAGTATAATAACCCTTTATATTTACATTAGTTATACCCTCCCCGAGACGGCATTCCAACGACTACGTCGGGCAAAACCCTGACAGCCGTTACGGAACCCTGGATCGATCGGGCAGCGTATCTAATACGTAACCGGGGTTATAATACTTACATCGGGGCAGAACTTCGTTAATTAGGGGGATATAATACCCGAGTATAGTGCCTACTATAGAGTAATTCGAGAGAGAGAAAAGAGATTGAGCGACGAAAACTGAAATCCCGAGCTCCCACTTTATAGGGCCTGAAATCGAGTTTTACGCGGCCCGCGTAAAGTGTAACAAGGGGCTACGTGGCCCGCGAGGATCCCTAGGGTAGGCCCTAGCTCGTCCGAGTCAGCCCTAGCTTCGACACGCTACACGACACGTGGCAGCACCGGGTGCGGCCCTGACTCCCTACTGTCGCGGCCCACGTAAGCTCAAGGGGTGGATTACGCGCCCCGCGAGAGACCTATTTTTCTTGTTTTTAATTTATTTTTAATGGTATTTCATATTTTGGGCTCGGTTTTCACATACGGGGTATATTTAGAGGCATATAGGGGTATTTTAAAATATATTAGGGCGTCGAAAATATTCAGGAGGGTTGTTATATCCTCCCCACCTTGTTTTAGAGCTCGTCCTCGAGGTCTACTGGACCAGGTGTGGGTATTTCCTTTGCATTTCTGATTCAAGCTCCCATGTGTATTCTGGTCCTCTTTTGGAGTTCCACTTCACTTTGACTAGAACTAGTCTTTTGTGCTTGAGGTTCTTATCTTCCTGTTTTCAATTTGTAGAGGCTTTTCTACAAAATTTAACTATTCATTTACCTCTATATCCTTAAGAGGCACTACTAGCGATTCATCAGCTAAGCATTTCTTGAGATTAGATACATGAAATACATCATGTATTCCTGCCATTTCCTCTGGCAGTTGTAGTTGATAGGCTACAGGTCCTATTCTTCTAATAATCTCAAAAGGTCCAACATACCTGGGGCTTAGCTTTCCCCTTTTGATGAATCTTACCACTCCTTTCCAGGGAGAGACTTTCAATAACACTTTATCTCCTACTTGAAATTCCAGTGGATTTCGTCGGTTATCAGCATAACTCTTTACGTGCTGCTTTCAGTCGTTCCTTGACTTGAATGATCTTGTCTGTTGTTTCTTGTACTATCTCGGGTCCAGATAGTTGCTTTTCTCCAATTTCTGCCCAATAGACCGGCGTTCGGCACTTTCGTCCATAAAGTGCTTCGAATGGTGCAGCATTGATACTTGTGTGATAACTGTTATTGTAAGAAAATTCTATCAATGGTAAGTGATCATCCCAATTACCTCCGAAATCAATTACACAAGCTCTAAGCATATCTTCCATTGTCTGAATTGTCCTTTCGCTTTGTCCGTCCGTTTGAGGATGATAAGCGGTGCTTAGATTCAACTTGGTTCCCATTGCTTTTTGGAAGCTTGTCCAAAAATAAGAGGTAAAACGACTATCTCTGTCAGAAACAATTGATAGAGGAATTCCATGTAATGAAACTATTTCATTTACATATAATTTAGCTAACTGTTCCATACTGAAAGTTTCTTTCATTGGTAGGAAATGGGCTGACTTGGTTAGCATGTCTACAATCACCTAGATTGTATCATTACCTTTCCTTGTTTTGGGTAATTTGGTAACAAAATCCATTGTTATCGTTTCCCATTTCCATACAGGCATTTCTAACTGTTGCAATAAACCGGAGGGTTTCCGATGTTCAACTTTAACTTGTGAACAAGTTAAACACTTTGAAACATATGCTGCTATATCCTTTTTCATTCCTATCCATCAGAAATTCTTTCTTAAGTCTTTATACATCTTAGCACTTCCAGGATGCATCGTATACTTAGACTTATGGGCTTCTTCTAATATACGGTGACGTAGGTTTCATAATTTAGGTATCCACATTCTTTTCTTATGAAATCTCCAAATTCCATATGTTCCTTGTTCTAATTCCTTAATCATTCCTTTCAATTTTTCAGTATCATCCTTGATTACTGATTCTTGTGCTTTTCTAATCTGATCATTTAAATCTATTTGCAGATTTAACTTAAGAGAACGTACTCTTTTTGGCTTTTCATGACACTTTCGACTTAAAGCATCAGCAACTACATTTGTTTTTCCTGCATGATACTGGATATGACAATCAAAATCACTAAGTATCTCCATCCAGCGTCTTTGTCTCATATTTAATTCCTTTTTCCCAAAAACATACCTTAAACTCTTATGGTCGGTGAATATGGTAAATTTACTACCGTAAAGGTAATGTCTCCAAATTTTAAGGGCAAAAATTATAGCTCCTAACTCTAGATCATGGGTTGAATAATTCTCTTCATGATTCTTAAGTTGTCTAGAGGCGTAAGCTATAACCTTTTGACGTTGCATTAACACACATCCATAACCTAACTTGGAAGCGTCACAATAGATTACAAAATCTTTAGTTCCTTCTGGTAACGCTAGTATGGGTGCGTGGGTTAATCTTTGCTTAAGAATTCTAAATGCTTCTTCTTGTTTTGGTCCCCATTCAAACTTAATGGATTTACAGGTTAATTTAGTTAAGGGAATGGCTATTCTAGAAAAATCTCGAATGAATCTTCTATAATAACCAGCTAATCCTAAGAAACTTCTAACCTCGGTTGGTGACTCAGGGGTTTTCCATTTGGTAATCGCCTCGATCTTGGTGGAATCTACATGAATTCCTTCATGATTGACTAGATGTCCAAGAAATTGTACATGTTCTAACCAAAACTCACATTTTGAAAACTTAGCATAAAGCTTTTCTTTTCTTAGTAAACTTAGAAGAGCGTGCAAATGCTTTGCATGATCTTCCTTGCTTTTGGAATAAATAAGAATATCATCTATAAAGACAATTATGAATTTATCCAAATATGGCTTACATATTCGGTTCATCATGTCCATAAATGCCGTTGGGGCATTGGTTAAACCAAATGGCATGACAGTAAATTCATAATGGCCATACCTTGTTCTGAAAGCGGTCTTAGGAATATCCTCTTCCTGTACCTTTAATTGATGATATCCTGACCTTAAATCGATTTTAGAGAAAAATCGTGCTCCTTGCAATTGATCAAAATGATCATCTATTCTTGGTAATGGATACCGATTCTTAATCGTGACTTTGTTCAATTCACAGTAGTCAATGCACATACGAATTGATCCGTCCTTCTTGTTAACGAATAATATCGGTGCTCCCTATGGCGATGAGCTTGGCTGTATGAATCCCTTCTCCAATAATTCATCTAACTGTTTCTTCAGTTCCTGCATTTCTACGGGTGCCAATCAGTAAGGTGCTTTGGCAATTGGTGCAGTTCCGGGTATCAAATGGATTCTGAATTCAACTTCTCTATCTGGAGGTTGCCCTGGTTGCTCTTCTGGAAATACATCTGAAAACTGGGATACTACTGGAATATCCTTTAATCCTTTTCCTTTAGTGTTAGTGATTATAGAAATCAAATACACTAATGATCCTTTCCTTATATAACTTGCTGTTTTCATCACAGAGATGAATTTTGTGGATTTAGAGAACTTATTTCCTTTAATTGTGATCTTTTCACCTCTTGGTGAATTTACTTGAATTGACTTTTGATCACATAAAATACTGGCTTTATTGGCTATTAACAAATCCATTCCTAACACAACATCAAATCCTGCCAGATTCATGGGGTAAAGGTTTGCAATAAATTTCTGATTTAAAATTTTTATTCTTGCTCCCTGCAAGATTTCAGAAATCTTAATGGTTTCCCCATTTGCTGTCTCTACTAGACATTCTTGTGGGAGTTTAGTTAATGATTGATTAAGAAGTTTGCAAAATGAAGTATTAATAAAACTTTGGTTCGCACCATAGTCAAATAATACTTTAGCAAAAACATCATTAACTAAAAACGTACCAGTGATCACATCCGGGATCATCTTTGTTTCTTCTACAGTCAGAACAAATGCTCTAGCATTTTTAGTATTCTTGGTATTCGCGGCTGGAGCTAACTTTGGAAAGTTAGGCTTGATATGACCTTGTTCTCCGCAGTTGTAGCATATCCTGTTGTTAGGTTTCTTCCTGCAGTCTTCCTCCTTGTGTCCAGATATTTTTCAAAAGTTATAGTATATGGAGCATCTTCCTTAATGCTTCCTTTTGCAATACTTACAGTAGGGTGCAGAGGTAGAACCTACATTTCTCCCACGGTTAGAATTTCCATAACGGAATTCTTGAGTAAGCTTCTGGGTTAGGTTCCTCCTTTGATCCTCCTCTCGTGTACGGACTAATTCATTTGTCAAGGTGTTAGCTAGTTCTACAACTTCTTCTATGGTTTGAGGTCTAGCTGCCTTGACTACATGTCTAATCTCTCCAATTAATCCTCAGATGTAACGGGAGATTAAAACTAGTTCAGGTGAAGCAAGGGTTGGTACTATTCTAGCATATTCAAAGAATAATGTGGTATAACCCTTACTATCTATTCCAATCATCCTAAGATTTAGGAATTTGTTTGCTATCTGTTCTTTCTCATTAGGAGGGTAGAATTTCCTTTCTACCATGTTTTTAAACTCCTCCCATCCCATATTATAAGTTCTATCACTTCCCCTTGACTGGAGGATAGTGTTCCACCATTCTAGTGTTGAATTCTTAAACAGGTTGGAAGCAAACATTATCTTATCCTCTTCAGCACATTTACTTATTCTTAAGACTGCCTCAGTCTTTTCTATCCAGCGTAGAGATGCAACGACCCCTTCATTGCTCGAGAATTCCATTGGTTTACAAGACCAGAATCCTTTATAAGAACAACCGTAAGACACGGTTCTCCTTCTTTTGGGAATAGGCATTTGAAGTACGGGTCCATTGTTTATGCTGTTTTCAGGTTCAGAGGGTCGCTTACTATCATGTTTACTTTTATTTTCCGCTTCCTTAACTGTTTTGATAATATATGGCATTGCATTTATTATCCCTTGTGCCACTATATGCTGCATGGCACTGTTATCCACTTGGTTTCCGTTATTGTTGTTCGGGTTCTCATTAACCAAGTTAATGTTACTCTGGTTATCGTTATTCTGGTTTTCCTGATTTACCTTGTCGTCCATCTGGATTTTAAACATTTACTAAATATTAATATCACAAAATAATTAACAATTCGAGTAACAACCACACAACACACATATTAACCAAAAGCGTCGAGCATTGCGACTTTACTCTTTCTATTATAGTATGCGTCAAATATACACTAATACTAGAAATTAAAAGTTACAATACAATACTACTATGCATCGCTAACCACAAAGTGGTCTATACTACAATATTTATTATTATTATTACACATATATATTATATATTTTTTTCATACAAACATATTATATATTATTATATTGTTATTATTATTATCAACTCCACCGTCTCCTTACTGGTCAGGATTCATCCAGTAATCCATATTGTGCTCGTCGTACTTCCAGATGAGTCGCTATCCTACCAGCCTCATCCTCTCACTACTCTCCAAGATCTCTTCTCTGAAAGTTCGGAGCTCAAGCACATTATCTGCACTCATTGGGGGTGCAGGTGCTGGTACTGGGTCCGGGTACTGGGGCATGGGATTCTCCTGAGGGTACGGATTCCCTAAGATCTCCTTAATGTATTCATCGTTATCGTAGTAGTAGGGATCTAGAGGGTCTAGACCTGGATAGGCTGCTAAGTTCAGCATGGGTTCGTCATTTAGGTGGTAGCGCGGCACATAATCCCTATGATCATCGAACCATGGATCATAATCCGGGTCTAAGGGATTAGGGGCTGGTGTCCTAGGTATCTCCTCAGGGTTGAAATCATGCATTTCTACTTGATTTTCAGGGTTATTCTCTATCTCCATCGACTGAGTGGGGAACAAAGGTAAGGGTTGTGGGGCTACTAATTGTTCCAGGTTTAGGTCAGCAGCTGTTGTTGATAGGATATGGAAATTAGCTAGGCTTCTATTAAGCATATCCTGTGTATGGGCATCTGACTCTCGCTTAGCGGCTACTAGGACTCTTTGCTGTTGCAAATTTCGCATTCTTTTCCTACGCTCAAATGCTCCCTTACTGAATCATCCTCTCTTTTTCTGAGGGAATGGCTCTTCAGACTGAGCCTTAAAGACAAACATCCCTTCTTCATTATCAGCGGCATACCTAGAGAGGCCAGGCTGTGAAGAGGTACCTTCACTCCTAGGTGAATCGGACAACTGACGATACGCGTCAGAGGGTCCTTGATCACTCATACTGTAAACTAACAAATAGTCAAATAACACACAACAATAAAATACAGATATGCACGTATTAATTTCCTAACAATTTGAATAATATTGGTGTCAGCAGAACACTTCTGTGGCTGAATCAGTGGCTTAGCTCTGATACCACCTTATGTCGCAACCCCCGCCCCCTATCTGTCCTGGGAACGGGCGGCCGCGAGACCAGTTTTGGTGGTATCATTATTTATCAATTTGGCAGCGGAAATTTCATCAGGACCGTAGTTAGGAAATGTTTATCAGAGTAAAACCACCATATTTTATATTAATAAACACATGGGTAAAACCCAAGTTTCTTATTACAACATGTTTATAGGGATAAACCCTATTTTATTGAATTTAAAACATCGTCTTTTAGGTAACTTTTATAGCCACATTTTTCCAAGCCGTCAGTGCTCTCCAGCTGGCTTTCTTCTAATTTGGCTTTTACATTTTGTTACCTGAACGCGTTTTAAAAACCTTTGTCAGTGGGAAATACTGGTGAGTGAATCCCAGTTTAATCAAGAAGAGTTTTATCCATTAACAGTATTGAGAGCAATCACATTGTTTATTTCTACACAATTACTCATTCAGTATTGTCAATCCTGACTGGTGGGTCATATTACACATTGGCTAACTCGTTGTCTAATGGTAACGTGTTCCACATTTTGTATACAAAACCCCAACATACCGGCAGTAATTGAAGAACTACAAAGACTCAATTACTGCTTAATCACATTGTAAAACATTTAAGGTTTTGTAAAAATAATTTACAAAAAGGAGATTACTCACATTGCTGACTTAGGTTTCTTCTAAGGTTCCCTGGAGATTATCTATAATTTACACAATGCACACGCGTTAGTATAATAACCCTTTATATTTACATTAGTTATACCCTCCCCAAGACGGCATTCCAACGACTACGTCGAGCAGAACCCTGACAGCCGTTACGGAACCCTGGATCGATCGGGCAGTGTATCTAATACGTAACTAGGGTTATGATACTTACATCGAGGCAGAACTTTGTTAATTAGGGGGATATAATACCCACGTATAGTGCCTACTATATAGTAATTCGAGAGAGAGAAAAGAGATTGAGCGACGAAAACTGAAATCCCGAGCTCCCACTTTATAGGTCCTGAAATCGAGTTTTACGCGGCCCGCGTAAAGTGTAGCAAGGGGCTACGCGGCCCGCGAGGATCCCTAGGGTAGGCCCTAGCTCGTCCGAGTCAGCCTTAGCTTCGACACGCTACACGACACGTGACAGCATTGGGTGCGGCCCTGACTCCCTGCTGTCGCGGCCTGCGTAAGCTCAAGGGGTGGCTTACGTGCCCCGCGAGAGACCTATTTTTCTTGTTTTTAATTTATTTTTAATGGTATTTCATATTTGGGGCTCGGTTTTCACATACGGGGTATATTTAGAGACATATAGGGGTATTTTAAAATATATTAGGGCGTCGAAAATATTCAGGAGGGTTGTTATAACATTACTAAGTTCCTCCGGTAGTTCGAGTCCGTAGGCCACTTTACCAATCCTTTCCAGAATTTTAAAGGGTCCAACATATCGAGGCGTGAGCTTTCCTTTCTTGTCGAATCTGATCACCCCCTTCCAAGGTGCAACCTTTAGGAGCACGTGATCGCCAACGTCAAATTTAAGGGGCTTGCGGCGTCTATTGGCGTAACTTTTCTAACGACTCCGAGCTTTCAACAGATTGTCTCGAATTTGGAGGATTTTGTCAGTCGTTTCTTGCAACAGCTCAGGACCGGTAATTTGCGCGTCTCCAATCTCGTGCCATACAATAGGCGATCGACATTTCCTTCCGTATAATGCCTCAAATGGTGCCATTTGGATGCTAGAGTGATAACTGTTATTATACGAGAATTCGACTAAAGGTAAGTGCGCGTCCCAATTACGACCGAAGTCTATGTAACACGAGCGAAGCATGTCTTCAAGGGTACGAATCGTTCTTTCAGTCTGACCGTCGGTTTGGGGATGGAAAACGGTACTTAGATTAAGAGTAGTACCGAGAGCAGATTGAAACGTTTCCCAAAGACGCGAGGTAAACCGACCATCGCGGTTAGAGATGATGTCACGAGGTGTCCCGTGTCGACAGATGATTTCATCGGTGTAGATTCGGGCCAATTTTTCTACCTTATAGTATTCTCGTATTGGCAGAAAGTGAGCGGATTTAGTCAAACGGTCAACGACAACCCAAATGTTGTCGTGACCCGATGGCGTGCGCGGAAGTTTCGTTATAAAGTCCATAGCTATACTTCCCCATTTCCACATAGGGATCTCGGGTTGGACAAGTAAGCCAAAGGGGCGTTGATGTTCAGCCTTGAATTTCGAGCACGTCAGGCACTTCGAAACATAGATAGCGATATCCTTTTTCATGCCCGGCCACCAGTACTTGTAGCGCATGTCCTGGTACATCTTGTCAGCACCGGGATGAATAGAATACCGAGATTTGTGAGCCTCGTTCATCAGAGTTTGTCGCAAATTGGTACGCTTGGGAATCCAAATTTGGTCTAAGTAATGAAAGATACCATTCGATTTATTCACAAATTGAGCGCCATCGTTCAGAATTCTTTCCTTCTTCAAAGTACGTTCAGTAAAACAAGCATGTTGGGCGTCGCGGATAAGAACTTCGAGATTATGCTGGGCTTGGATATTACGAACGTTATGCAAATAGCTTCGTAGACTGAGAGCATCGACGACGACGTTTGCTTTGCCTGGATGGTAACGAATCTCACAGTCATAATCGTTGAGGAGTTCTACCCACCTGCGTTGGCGCATATTCAGTTCTTTCTGGTCTAAGATGTGTTGTAGGCTCCTATGATCGGTAAAGATCGTACACTTGGTACCATAAAGATAGTGTCGCCAAATCTTTAACGCAAAAACAGTTGCACCTAGCTCGTGGTTGTGTCTGGTGTATTTCTTCTCGTGGATCCTGAGCTATCGAGAAGCGTACGCGATAACCTTGTCTCGTTGCATGAGAACACAACCAAGACCAAGGTTAAAGGCATCGCAGTAGACTACGAAATTGTCGTTTCCGTCGGGTAGTGAGAGCACGGGAGCATGGTAAAGCATCGCTTTGAGGGTTTGAAAGGCCTCCTTTTGTTTAGTTCAGGCCTCCTTTTGTTTAGTTCCCCAAACAAAAGGTTTGTCCTTATGCGTAAGCGAGGTAAGCGGTACAACGATTTTAGAAAAAGCTTGGATGAATCGGCGATAATACCCTGCTAGTCCGAGAAATGAACAGACTTCAGACGGGTTCTTGGGCGTAATCCAACTCTTAACAGCTTCGATCTTCGCGGGTTCGACGTGAATACCTTGACTATTGACGATGTGACCCAGGAATTGGACCTCCTCAAGCCAGAATTCGCACTTGGTGAACTTGGCATAGAGATGGTTTCCCTGAAGTAACTCAAGAACCAAACGTAGATGTTGCGAGTGTTCGGCTTTTGACTTGGAATAGATCAGGATATCATCGATAAACACGATGACGAAGTGGTCGAGAAAGGGTTTACATACTCGATTCATTAGATCCATGAAGACTGCGGGAGCGTTGGTCAAACTAAAAGGTATAACAACAAACTCGTAATGATCGTATCTGGTTCGAAAAGCGGTTTTGGGTATATCTTCCTCTTGAATACATAACTGGTGATAGCCTGAGCGTAGATCGATCTTCGAGAAACATGTAGCACCTTGTAACTGATCAAACAAATTATCGATTCGCGGCAAGGGATAGCGATTCTTGATAGTCAGCTTATTCAACTCCCTATAGTCGATGCACATCCGGAACGATCCATCCTTCTTTTTGACGAAAAGGACAGGCGCGCCCCAAGGAGAGGTGCTAGGGCGAATGAAGCCTTTATCAAGTAGTTCCTGGAGCTGACTCGAGAGTTCACGCATTTCAGATGGAGCGAGATGATAAGGCGTTTTAGGAACAGGGTTTGCTCCAGGAATGAGGTCGATTCGGAAATCGATATCACGAGTGGGAGGTAAACTGGGTAGATCGTCAGGAAAAACGTTAGGGAATTCACACACAACGGGAACATCTTTCACTAGAGTCTTTCCTTCCTTTTCATCCACTACTACAATGTTAGCCAAGAAAGCTCTGTATTCCTTGCGGAGATACTTGTTTGCTTGGACACACGACATGAGTTTGAGACCTTTCGAAGAAGTTTCGCCATACACGCAAAGTTGATCACCATTAGCGAGCGAGAAACGAATCATCTTATCGAAGCAAACAACTTCAGCACGATTCTCACGAAGAAAATCCATGCCTACTATGACGTCAAAACTACCGAGCTGCATCGGAATAAGGTCGATAGGGAAGACGTGATTGTTGAGTTCAAGCGTACAATCATGTAGAGCAGAATTGACAGCGACGGTTCTTCCGGTGGCAACTTCAACATCGAACGTCGAGGGTAGATGGGCGTGCTTACGATTTCGGAGCTTTTCGAATTCAAACTACACAAAACAGTTATCTGCTCCAGTATCAAATAAACACGAAGCATATATACCATTCACAAGGAATGTACCATTAACCACATTGTTGTCTGCTTGAGCCTGGCGGGCGTTGATGTTGAAAGCACGTCCGCGGGCTGCTGGCTGTTGCTGCTGCTGAGGCTGCTGCTGTTGACGTTGTTGCGGCTGCTGCTGCTGCTGGGGCTCTTGATTCACTACTCTGTTTGGGCACATGTTTGCGAAGTGGTTGGGATTACCACATGCGAAGCAAGATCTAGCGTGAGCTGCGGGTGCAGGAGCTGCTTGATGGCCCTGGGGAGCAGGAATGAGAGCTTGTGGTGAAGGAGCTTGACCTTGAATTGGAGCTAGAGCTTGACGTGGACATGTACGGCAGTTTGCTGTGAAGTGGGCGTACATGTTGCAATGAACGCAGAAACGGCATCCGATACCAACCGGGTGATGATAGGTATAAGTAGGGCAGAGCGGGTGTGGCCTAGTGTATGCACGCTTGGCAGGCGGTGCATTGATCACAGGAGCCGCTACTTGGCGGTGTTCCGGTTGCGGTTGGGCAGGTACTGTTTAGAGCGGGGCAGTAGTAACTGCACAGTTCTTGTTGCTAGAACTGCTGTTGTTCTTTCTCTTGTGACGTGACAACTTTAATAACTGCGGTGCGGTGGTGGTTTCAGCGGTAGGAGCAGCGGTGCTTTGATGAAGACTTTTGGCAGCTTTATCGAAATAACCAGCCCTGACTCGCTTATCGTTAATCTCAGCGGCGAGCAGGTAGGTTTCCTCAATTGTTGTCATCTTTGCAGCCTGAACAAAGTTTGCAACGTAATCCGGAAGACCACGGATATACATCTTGATCGTAATCTCTAGGGTAGTAACCTGACCAGGGCAGATGATACTCAACTGCTTGAAGCGAGCAGTTAAACCAGCGTTATCTCCACCATCTTGCTTAATGTGCCAGAATTCATCCTCGAGCTTTTGGAGTTCATGGGGAGGGGCAGAACTCTTGCATCATGATGTTCTTCAACTCGTTCCACGACAATTCAAAAGCTGCATCGTTCCCTCGTTTGTTTCTCTCAGCCATCCACCAATCAAGAGCGCGAGATTGGAAGACGCCGGTAGCGTTAACAGTGTGTAGGTTTTCCAGACAGCCACTCTGGCGCAGGGTGACTTCGATTGAATCAAACCATTGAAACATGGCCGTAGGCCCATCTTCGCCAGTAAATTCTTTTGGACCGCAGGCTTTGAACTGCTTGAAGCTAAAAGCGGCTTTAGGAGTATCAGTCCTCGACTCCTCCGAGGACTTGCTAGCATTCTCATTCAGCTCACTGAGGATTTGTGGGATGACTTTCGCCATTTGCTTAGAGACGAGAGCAGCGATTCGTTTGTCATCATGGTTTCGGCGAGCAGTTCGGGAATGAAGTGATCCAAATGACGACATGGTCTGCAACAGACATCGCCATAGGACTCAAACACAAGTTTTTATTAACCCTAGTATAGATTCTCGTTCTGCTCTAAGCTACTTCATAAAAAGCTCAGGAACACATCAATTCACAAAATCACGCAGGCACATAAACACAGAAGCACATAAGCACAGAAGCACGTATTTCACGTAAGTTCAGTAGCACATAAACACATAACTCCCCTAAGCACATATTTTGCACGTATTCACCTATCCTTCATAGCAGTTTATAGCGATTAAGTATAGCGATTGCGAGTAAATACCAGCGATATGTTTGCGTTTTGAGATAAATGTGTAGTGCGAGTTGTGCGGGTTGATCAAAGCGAATAGCGAAAAGCGAGTAAATCACCAAAAATCGAAACACATAACGCATAAAACCACATAGAATTCACATAAAAGCAATAAATCTCAGAGTTAGCGGCGGTAAATCTAGAATCATAACTCATAAAACCGAGGATAGATTGTCTCGGCTAGATAGACGTTGACTACCCAATGTGATTCGACTATTCACAAGGACCTTAAGCGCACACTTTGGCCTTCTAGATTGTGCTCTTGCCTCGATTCGGGCGATCAGCACGCATCCTTCCAGTTACTGCGTGTCTCAAGTCGTTGGAGTCCGTCGAGACTTTAGTGAGAGTCTTGTAAATCGCAATAGAGAGTAGGGCGAGTCATCAAGGTTCGGGTTTCACCCCTGACTTAACGACCACATCCCTGTTTGTGTGATAGAATCACGAGATGGATTAGGAGAATCGCGTTGAAGTATAGATTTCACTCCTAATTCAACGCGAATTCTCTTGTTTATAGTAAAAATAGCGTGTCGAACGAGGAATTTGGTCGAGAGTTTGCGGTTTTCACACCTAGTCTCAACCAGATCATTCGTTTGTGTGTGTTACCAGCCTTAGGAAAGACTGATCTCGCGCGGAACTGTAGTATGCGATGTTCGCGCAGAGGTGTAGTGTACAGCGTGTTTAAACGAGAAATAGCAGGTAAGCTTGCGCAAAACCCATACTGGGTATGCACAAGTCGGTCCGTTGGTACTTAGACTATAGACTAGGTCGTTTCTAAGACATCGACCCGGACTAGGTCGAGTCTTGCCTAATTCCCTATAGTTATGGCTTTGATACCAATCTGTCACACCCCAACCGATGACGGAAACATCGGGGCGCAACACTGAGCGAAACAGATTGTCCAGGAGAAATCCATAACAACTAATATTAGCGGATATTTATCATTATGTCCCATACCATAATATATCAAATAAAAGCAGTTATTACAGACATTGTTTTCTCAAAGACAGATCAAATGTTCCGACCACTCAGATTTTATTTAATTTGTTTCTAGACTCTATCCTTGCTCGATTCCAAGAGAGCAAGCAATATCCTAGCATTCAAACACCTGTCACATACGTTAAAATAGAGGTCAATACAAAGAGTGTAAAGGTGAGCATACAAGTTTAATAGTAATAATATAGTTCGAAAGCGTTTACGCATAACCAGCATGTAACACGCATAATGTGAAGCTAATAGGTTATCGACAATGAAATATGCACAGACAAAACTGGGAGTTGTAGAATGCGCAACACATATCACCACTGTGACACGTGAAGAGGTAACCTTAACAACCCCTGTCCACGACAGGTGTTGAGTCCAAACTATAATACTATCGTTGCTAAGGCGTCAGGCAACAATCACTGTGTTAACATAACATACAAGCATTCATCGAGTAACACGTATCATGCAATAACGGTTAGCGTATAAATAGTGTTTGCGCTGTGTCATCGATTGTGGTTTAGAATAAGTAACGTATGTAACACCCAAAAGTGCATAAAGCAAAAAGGGATCGAGTATACTCACAGCGATGGCAGTTAATGCATTGAAGGGATCGCTAAAGTGATTAGCCTGAACAGTTAACGATAGCATAAGCGAAAGAATGGTACGGTAAACGGTGAAAGGTGGCAAAGGGACGAATGGTCATCCGAACGGATGGTCATTCGATCAAATGACAATCCGTTTGGATGATGGCCATTCGGGCGGATTAGCATTCGTCTGAGATGGATGGCTTTGAAGTTTTCGTTGTAGCATTTGGAAAACAGAGAAGTATCTCCACCTTTCAGGTCGTTCAATTGAACGGTCGTTCGATCGGGTGGCGATCCGATCGGTAGTACACTTTGTGAGAACAAGTTCACAGCAGGATTGTCATTCGAT
Source organism: Helianthus tuberosus (assembly GCA_030545235.1). Classification (NCBI taxonomy): domain Eukaryota; kingdom Viridiplantae; phylum Streptophyta; class Magnoliopsida; order Asterales; family Asteraceae; genus Helianthus; species Helianthus tuberosus. The sequence goes on along the minus strand of CM060451.1, from coordinate 104,884,819 downwards.
CGGATGGTCTTCCGATCGGATGGCAGTCCATTAGAAACTGATGATCCTTGAAAATTGCAAAAAGTTTAAGTGTTGAAGTCCAAGTGCAATCCGATCGGATCGTCGTTCGATCGGTTGGCAATCCGGTCGGATGGCAATCCGATCGGACGGCAATCCGTCCCGACGATCTAATTTTTTTGAACTTGTTGATTTTGATAAGTTTTGCGGTTTGCTTGAGACAATATGACTATGTACTAAACAATGGAATCTCGTCAAGTCCCAAGTCGTCCGATCGAATAGGAATCACCCAAATCCGACCCGTCCACTGTTCTTTGACAGATGTTCTTGCTTAATCCGAAATCGGTCGTCTCGTTGATAGGAATCAGATCTGGAACCGACACTTCACTAGGAAATGAGTAGAAGGCCTGAACTAGCTCCGATTCTATCGGTTTTGAGTGCATTGAGTGTAAAAGAGTTGAAAGAAAGTTAGAAACCATCCTTCAATCCTTTTAATCATGAAAATGTTTAGATCCAGATGAAAATAGTGTTGAATCATGTGGAAATCATGTAGATCTGGGTTGTTCTTGGTGGAATAATGCTCAACTCTGAAGTTCATAAGAACTCCATGATGACATCATCCTAAAACACCTCAAATCCGTTGATTTCACGGTTAAAAGTTAAGATTCAAAGGTGAAAAAGATGAAGAAGTGCGTGTAGATCATAGAAGTACAAGATTTGAGTTAAAAACTTACAAGAATCGTGAGAAATCGAGGGAAAGGTGGGCTGGAACGCTTGGTCGCATGAGAGAGAGCAGTCACATCACTTTGGTGATGTGACATGGGTATTTATAGGGTTTCCAAAAGAGGAAAGTGCACATGGAAACGGATCGGATGGCACATCGATCGGATGGCCATTCGATCGGATGGTCATCCATTCGGATGGCCATTCGATCGAGCGGTCATTCGATAGACTGGCTCCGGCGAGTTGCGTTTCGATGTTTCGTTTTGCGTGCTGAGCGTTGTGATGCGTTTCGAGTGAATGATGCGATAGTGTTAGTCATTAGTTACACAAATAGCCTAACTACTATATCTAACATACAATCACTATAAATAACTTGCGTTTAGCGTTTGCGATTAGATTGCGATGCGATAGAGTTGCGACTTCGATTGTGATTAATCACCTCAACATAAACATAACTTGCACAAGTAACACATAATAGCACACATACGTAAAACAATATCCAGAACACATAATTCGAGTTGCGATGCGATAGCGATAAATTGATTAGCGATAAAACATGCGATTAACCTCGCTTTGTAATAGATACTCCACATAATACAAGTAAAGTAAATAAATAATAGAATTCGATTACAAGTCAAAAAGTACGATTTAATAGTCAAGTAAGGAGTGACAGGTCGCAATTAGCAATCTTTTCTTCCTTTGACTTTGACTCGTACTTTGACTTTCCAAAAAGCGGGTTGTTACAGCCTCCCCTACTTTAGAAAATTTCGTCCCGAAATTTAAGAAGTAGGCGTAGTAAACAGTTGCGGGTACTTCGCCTTCATGTCACTTTCGAGTTCCCAGGTGAACTCGGCACCGTGTTTGCCTTCCCAGCGAACCTTCACAATGGGAATGCGCGAGCGTCTGAGCACCTTGGTTTCTCGTCCCATGATCTCGACAGGCTTTTCCACGAAGTGTAATGTTTCGTCCACTTGTAAATCCTCGAGAGGGACATGTAATTCCTGTTCGGCTAGACGCTTTCTGAGGTTCGAAACATGGAAATTCGGGTGGACATTACTAAGTTTTCTGAAAGAATTCCCTCTTGCAGATATTGAATGATAGGGGTTATCCACGAAGGTGGCCCTATCTCAATGACATTGACCTGGTGCAACAGTACTGATGGGTTTTTCAAGACTTCAATCCTTACGTCCTTGGCGAGGTGCTGAAATGCTATTGAGGCTAGCTTACTTAGCGTGTCAGCGAGCTTGTTTTCTGATCGGTTGATGTGAACAACCTTGTACGATTTGAATCTTTGGAGCAGCTCTCTTGCTTGTTCCAAGTATAAAGCCATTACCTCGCCTTTTGCATCGTATAAACCATTGATTTGACTCTCAATTAGCAGAGAGTCAACATGCGCTTGTAAGTTTTGTGCTCCCATCTTGATGGCCAGGCGCAAGCCTGCCAAGAACGCTTCGTACTCTACTTCATTGTTTGTATTCTTGAAATCCAACTTGATAGCATTGGTGAACTCATGCTTTTCTGGGCTTACTAGGCGCAAACCTGCTCTTGCGTCGTCTTCATTTGAAGCCCCATAGGTGAATAACAACCACAATTCATCCGATGTGTTCTGTGCGGGGGTATCCACTACTGCACATTCTTTGATCTTATCTTCCGGAACTTAAGTGATGAAATCTGCTAACACTTGGCCTTTGATAGCTGGACGCGGCCTATATAAGATGTTATGGCCCCCCAGTTCAATTGCCCATTTCGCCAAACGACCTGATGTTTCTTGCTTTTGCAAGATTGTGACAATGTGAAAGTTGGTGAGTACAGTGATTGCATGCCCAGTGAAATACCTGTGCAGCCTTCTAGATGCGTGTAGCAGCGCGAGAACCAGCTTTTCCATTGTCGAATAGCGCGTTTCCAGATCAGTGAGCACCCTACTAACATAATAAAGTGGAGTTTGAACTCCATCTCTCTCCACTAGCAATACTGACCCCAATTGCCTTGTCCGAAGCGGACAAGTACAAAATGAGGGGTTCCTTTTCAAATGGTGTTGTTAAAGTAGGGAGCTTGATCAAGCATTCTTTCATCTGCTGGAAGGCTGCTTCTGTTTCCGCTGTCCATTTAAATTCTTACCTTTTCACGTAATTGCGCAATATCCTGATGAAAGGGTAAGATTTTTCCGCGTGTTTTGATAGAAAACGATTGAGCACGGCTAGGCGACCAGCTTATCTTTGCATTTCTTTGATTGTGCGCAACAACGAAATTCTCTTGATTGCTTGGACTTTCTCTGGGTTGACTTTAAAACCACCGTTTGTTACCACGAAACCCAGAAACTTGCCTTCCTCCATTCCAAAAGAACATTTGCTCGGATTGAGCTTCATGTTCACCCTGCGTAGAGAATTGAACATTTTCTCGATGTCTTTCAGCATTTGGTCCTCCTCGGGACTCTTGATCACACGATCATCAATGTAAACCTCGATATGCTTTTCGATGTCATCTCCGAATGTTTTGTCCATTAACCGCTGGTAATTTGCGCCAGCATTCTTGAGCCCGAAGGGCATCTTGGTATATCAGAAAATACCGATGTCGGTGCGGAAAGCAGTCTTATCTTCATCTTCCAGCTTCATCTGGACTTGGTGATAACCTTTGTAACAATCTAAGAAACATTTCCACCTGAATGGCGCGAGAGAGTCTATTTTCTTATCGATCTCGGGAAATGAGTAATAGTCTTTGGGACATGCCTTATTGAGATATGTGTAGTCAACACACATGTGTCATCCACCTGTAGACTTCTAGACCATTACAGGGTTTGCGACCCAACTCTGGTAGCGCACCTCCCGCAATATTCCTGCCTTGAGCAGCTCACAAACTTGTTCACTCGTAGCCTTTGTCTTGTCTGTCCCTAGGCTGCGCTTCCTCTGGACTTTAGGCTCGACAGATGGATAAGTGTTCAAACAATGTTCAGTGATGTTGCACGGGACGCCCGTCATGTCAGACGGTGTCCAGGCGAATATATCCATGTTTCTGAACAACTGTTGTTTGAGGTGCGTCCTGTTACTTAGTGAAATTGCATGGCTGATCGTCACCGTTTGTTCTGGTAGTTACGATTCAAGACCCATTTCTCTGGTTCAGTTGGTGAGACCTTACTTGCTTTAACCAGGTGAGTATCCTCTGTCGCTATCACTTCCTTCTTTGAATAAATAATCGCCATCCCCGTTTCAGTTGGGAAACCAATAGCTGAATGGGGCGTGGAGGTTACCATGTTCATCTCTCCTTGAGTTTCTCTTCCGATCAGAACGTCGTGTCTTGACTTTAGTGTCATTACCATGAAGTTGACGTTCATTGTTCTTGAGTACTTCCCGTCAGATAGCGTGATTGGGAAGCTAATCTGACCTAGCGGGAAAACTGTTTCGTTGCAGAATCCGAATAGAGGATAGTCAATTGGCTCGAGACGCGCTTTGTCTTCAGGGTCGAACTGATTGAAGCATTGTTCATAGATTATGTCGGCCGTGCTTCCTGGATCGATGAAGACATACTCTGTTTCATAATGGCCTATGATGCCAGTAATGACAACAGGGTGCGTGGTCCCCCGCGCACTACTGGGAAAATGACTTGCTGCTCCTGCCAAGTTGGTTCAAACGGACACTTGCCCTTGCTTCTTGCGCTGTGTCTCGGTCCATTAACCATGTGAGTTTCCAAACACCTGACTTTCTTCTGTCCTCCATCATCATTCCTTTGGATTTGACGTGTTTCCTTGCGCACGTTCTTGCCTAGATGGCTCAACTTGCCGCTTTTCAAGGCCTTATCGATCTCTTGCCTCAAGCTGATACAGTCATCCGTAAGATGGCCCGTATCTTTGTGGAAGTCGCAGTACAAGTTAGGGTCTTGCCCCTTCTTGTTTGTCATTGGTTTCGGTGCCTTAAAATCATAGTTCTCTGTCATGAGCACCTCCTTAGGTGTTTTAATGAGCGGAGTCCAATGTTTTTCTCATTTTTCATTCTTGATGGCTTTCCGGTAGCCAATTCGATCAATTGTATCTCGCGCATCTTCTTTGAAGCTAGGCCTCTCTTCATAACCGCTGGACTGGCCTGCCTTCCAGCCAGGGTTTCTGTTTTTGTTGCGCCTGCCATTGTCGCGCGAGTTGCCTCTTGAAAAACGATCTTCATAATAAGAATTCTTACCACCTGCCAATGATTCTTCTGTCTGTGCAACGATCTTTGCTGCTGCCATGAGTTTGTCCCATTCTTTAGGCATGTCGTCTTTGCCTGTGATGGTTCTGATCAGACTGTCACAACGGATGACCTTTTTGAAGTGGGCGCGCATCAAATCTTCACTAAGACCGCCAATCTCCAAACACTCTTTGTTGAAACGAGTGATAAAATCTTCTAACCCCTCATTCTCCCTTCGCCAGATGTTTGTGACTTCGGACGTATCGCGCTAATAGCGTCTCTGCTGGCTGAAGTGTGTTACGAATTGGTCTCTAAAATCGATCCACGATTTGATTCTCCCAGATGGGAGGCTGTTGAACCATGCGCGAGCAGCTCCCGTGAAAGTTAGGACGAATAGATGGCACCACATTGGAATGGTCCATTGTCCCAATACACCAACACTTGTGAAGAGTCGCACATGATCATCAGGGTCAGTGAGACCGTTGAACTTTCCCATGATTTGTGGCAGCTTTGCTTTTTCCAGCGGAGCTAGGCCGATGCTCTGGATAAACTTCGAATGTTCGGCGGCTTCTGCGGGTCTATAGACCAGACTAAAATCATGCGCTGCTGCTTCATTGTAGACGGTGCGTGGTCTTGGTCTATAAAACTCATGATTTTTTTGCAAGCGGTTGAAAACTGAAGAACCTTCGTCTTCTTGCCAAGTAGGATCATCCTCATCCGTGTTATCCCATTCGTTGTTTATGTTGTGCGGCCCCAGCTGGCTGTGCAACGGACGCCTGTGTTGCGTATTGGACGGATGATCATAGTAACTGCCTATCTCCTAATACGTATCGCGCGTGTCATGCACGCTTGGTCTTCTCAGGGGAGGAGGTCTGTTGAACTGGCCTTGTACGTTATGCTGAGGAGGTGTTTGGCGCACCCCCTGTGTTGGTGTAGGGGTGTCACCAGAGATGGTTCCGCTTGCAGTATTGTTTGTTGTGTGCTTAACGACTTGTAAGTAACGTTTATAGTAGCAATCTGTTTGGCATACCAGGAAGCTAGGGTTTCACCTTTTGGTAAACCTAATAACGCCAAACTGTTTGGAGGAGTTGGGTTTGACGGACCAGCAGTATTACTCATTGGGGTAGCCGTTTGAGTGATGCGAGTGATACTCGCACGGGGTCCCCCAGTGTTTGTTGCATCGCCCTCGGCTAACTCGTCAATGGGAAGGGGTTGGACGTGCGAGTTGTCCTCTCCCATACCCACTTGAGAGTGTGTACTGAAACCGAAATCCGGTATTCCCTGACCAGCCATGATTGAGAGAACAGAAAAAAAAAAAAAAAAAAAAGCTCAGAAAAAGAAGATGAGATGATTGTAAAAATCGGTGGGCGCCAATGACGAAACACGGAACTAATTTTAGGTTTATTAGTTGGGTTTATGTTTCAACCATAAGGGTTAATCTTCTTAATCCTTCCTGAGCTAAGCTATGATCCTTCCTGCAAAACAACCAACACCCCGTTAAGCTCGTTAAGAGGGGAATATGGGGGTTACCCTCTTAACCACTATCTGGCGTGAGAATAAGTACTTGTTTTGAGGAAATAATGTGTGTTAAGAGTGAGAGAGTAGAGAGCAGAATGGTTTAACCTGTGTATGAAGGTCCCTATTTATAACCGGGATAGTGTAGAAGGAGATGGGCTGATGGGCCTTGGGCCTGGAGGCGACAACAAGAAATATCTTTTTTGTCTCTTCTATGACGACCCTTAGTGTTTGTAGAAGATCTTCGGTGCTGGCGCACCTTGATTGGAGCCACGTGTCCCGGTTGTCGTCCTTGTTGTCTCTCTGACATCAGCAGGTGAGTGGAGATCATGGGGCAGTTGTCGCCGCCCCATGATTGGTGCCACGTAGGCGTCCTTGTGTACTTTTTGTCTCCAGCACGATCGTTGATCGTGAGCACGATAAGATACAGCCTGTTGGACGCGGATTGGCTTATTCCTCTGGCACTCGTACCTTTCGTGCTTCCTGTAATGAACTTGCGCCGCTACCCTTGCACGGCCTTTGCGTTTGTCCAATCAGCCGGCGCAAGGTCTAGGGATCGAGGGCTTTCATTCAGGACACTAAGTGTAGAATCTGAGCTTTATCCTTGCTTGGACCTCGCACGCGGCTTAGTCTGTGCCTAAGTAGTCCGTGCGGGATCTGTAGGTTAATCAGATTGATGCATTAGGAGTATGGTCCTGCGCACGACCTGATTGGTCTGCGCGGCTTTTTGGGACCATACCCAAAGAGTGTTTTTTTTGGCCGTGGGAGGGCATGCTCGGTCACGATGGACAGATGTTTGATGTTTACATGTCCAGGTACAACTATTTTTCAAATGCCAACAAGGAAATTAATAAATCTATATGTGGCAAGACTTTAAACCATTACCTTGATTCTGATCGACCTTCGTTAATTCTCTAAAGTTATCATAGAACACCATGATATGTACATAGTTAAGCCTTTTTATCACATTCATTAGCTCCTTATCTAATATATACACAAAACCCACAACCCCATAAGCTTTTCGATACGTCTAACTCGACGTTAAAGACACACAGGAGAAAAACGAACTAAAACCTACTCCCTGAACCCTCTCTTTCTGTATCTCACTCTCTCACACACAAGCTCTTATGCTAGCTCGAATCTTTGAAAAGTTGCATTACATGGTCATCAACATTGATGGCATCTCATGAAATAGTTAAAATCATGGTGTTGTACATTCAACTGCTTTAGCCAGCAACCTGCCACATTCAAAAGCGAAACAAGCTTTTCTTGATCCTTGCCATTCCCACCCGAGATCCACACATCCCCTTGCATCTTGTAAGTGGCCATTCCAAATGCACGCAGACGGATTCCTACCTCTTCTTTGTTCTTTTTTGACGCGTCATTCTGATATTCGTTGTCTGTGTCGTCTGCATCTAGATTCACAAGCATTTTGTAAGCTTTTATATACAGATACTTTCTAAATAACAACAAAAACAAAAGACAGGTGTCAAAGAATACACACCTTGAAATGATGATGAAAGGGTATGGTAAGTGAGGAAACATGTGGACAAGTCCTTTATGGTCCTCCCCATTGGAATGTGATATATTGGGTACCTAGAGTATACGTACCAAACCAAAATATATTACACGTATACCGGTAAATAAATGAGTATTATCCATCAGTAATTACTACATGAGTAAACCACATACCATGCAACTGCCATCCAACTAGCGGGCGAAAGATCGACGCTTCTTAAGGACATCAATCCGGCGTATTTTTGAGAGAACATACAAATCTACAAGGAAAATTATAATGTATAAGAAAAGAACAAAACAAAGGTAAAGTATATGTCAAAAGTGTGTATGTATATCACATATGCACACTTTTGACATATACACATATATGTATGACTGGGCTCGTCGTTTGATGTACGAAAAGTAGGAAATTTATAATGTATAAGAAAAGAACAAAACAAAGGTATATATCAAAAGTGTGTATGTATACCATATATGCACACTTTTGACATATACACATATATGTATGACTGCACTCGTCGTTTGATGAACGAAAAGTGTGTACCTTGTCCAAGAGAGGAACTCTTTCGTAAGGAGCTGATCTTTCAAAGTATTGAAAATAAAGGTAACCGAGGCGGTCATTAAAATGCAAAGGGCTATCTTGGTCGAATACACCTTCATCTGATGAGCACCCATCCCACCTCGATAGCTTCTCGCTCTCGCTGTCATCGCTGAAGGAATCACTAAATGAATCCCTTGTTTCTGAATCAGTCTCTTCCCTGCAAACAAAAATAAAGTCCCAATTACAAGTCTAATATTATATTATAGTGAGATATAAATTTCATCATAGAAGTTCTCTCTATGCATTTTATATTAAGTAATTAGAAACATATTATCATCTACAATATTACATAAGAAAAATGTGTTTGAAGCGTCGTTTTTTATTATTATCATTATCATTATCATTATTATGAAAAATTACAAGTTTTGTCCTTTATCTTAATACCACTTATCAGGCGTTGTCCTTTTTAACGAATTTTGACAAGTTTTGCCCTTTTACAAAGAATTTTGTTGCACGTTTTGTCCTTTAGGGTTAACCCAGTTAGATTTTCTTGTTAAATCTTGTCACCTAAGGGTATTTTAGTCTTTTTACCCATTTATTTAAAATTATTTAAAAGAATAAAACAAAATATTTTAGGGTTGACTCTTGAAATAAATGGGTAAAAAGACTAAAATACCCTTGGGTGACAAGATTTAACAAGAAAATCTAACTAGGTTAAGCCTAAAGGACAAAATGTGCAACAAAATTCCTTGTAAAGGGCAAAACTGGTCAAAATTCGTTAAAAATGACACCGCCTGATAAGTTGTGTTAAGATAAAGGACAAAACTTGTAATTTTTCTTTATTATTATTATTATTTTATTGTTATTATTATTTTTTTTTTGAAGTTATAATCATCGGATAAGTATTTGATGTTGTCAATTTATAGTCATTTAAATAGTTTTTTTTTTTTTAATAAACAAATGGATTGGGTAAAATGAGAAACATCTTCAATTGTGAGTAATGGAATATATTAGGGAAATATCATTTATGTATTTTAGGATATTATTTGTAATTCATTGTAATTATCTCTTCCCATAATATTGGGATTGTATTGTGTATTTATATGGTTGTTTAATGAGAATTAAGGCAAGCATTGAATCATAATCTTCTACATGGTATCAGAGCCAAGGAAACCCTAGCATCCTCCTCTCCTTTCTTCGTCCACTTCACCCTGCCAATCCTTTACCTCCACCCTTTCCACCTCGGACAGGGTGACATTACTTTACCCCCACCCTTTCCACCTTTCAAACTTAAAAATGTATTGTATGCACCTAACCTAGTGAAAAATCTAATATATGTCCGTCGTTTTACCACTGATAACCAATTATCCATAGAATTTGACCCTTATGGTTTTACTGTGAAGGATCTCCAGACCAAGAAACCTATCCTACGGTGCAATAGCTCGGGGGATCTCTACACTATCAGCCCGTCCAACATCACCAACCTTACCACCGCTTCTACCTTTGCAGCTATTTCCCAAGACATATGGCACCAACGGCTTGGCCACCCTGGACCAGCTATTTTGCGAACTTTGAAAACTTCTAAACATATTAAATGTGGTGTTTTAGACAATAAAGTTTGTTCTTCATGTATTTTTGGCAAACATACTCGCCTTCCTTTTGCTACATCTATTACTACTACCTTTATGCCTTTTGATCTTGTGCACAGTGATGTTTGGACCTCTCCCGTTATTAGTAACGGGGGTCATCGGTACTATGTGTTGTTTTTAGATGATTACACCAACTTCCTATGGACATACCCCATTGCCCATAAATCCGATGTTTTTTCCATGTTTACTAAACTTACCACCTTTGTTCAAACCCAATTTGGTGCTAAAATAAAACAATTACAATGTGACAATGGCCGTGAATATGCTAATCATCAATTTCACACCTTTTGTACCCAAAACGGAATGCACTTTCGCTTTTCCTGTCCACACACTTCATCACAAAACGGAAAAGCGGAGCGGAAAATTCGTACCATAAATAACCTTATTCGCACACTACTAGCCCACTCGTCCATGCCAAACACATACTGGCCACATGCCCTTGAAACAGCCACCTACCTACTAAATATCATACCCACCAAATTACATCAATTTCAAACACCCACCCAACGCCTTTACAAATGTCTACCCACTTATGACCACCTACGAGTCTTTGGTTGCATGTGTTAACCACTAATACCCCACACCACCATTAACAAACTGGAATTCCGCTCCGCCCCATGTGCTTTCCTTGGTTATCCACCCAACCATAGGGGTTACAAGTGCCTTGACCTTAAAACCCACAAAATCACAATTAACCGACACGTTCTGTTCGATGAAACAATATTCCCATTTGCTACCAAAGCCACACCTAAACTCCAAAATTACACCTTTTTGGATGACCCCATCCATCCAAGCCTACTGTTACCCGCCCCCTCAACCGCCGCCCAGCCCAACTATACCCCAGCCCAATACCACCACACATCCCACACGATACCTCCTCCTCACAGCCCACCTATACCTCAGCCTACCCCTCCAACCCAACCTCCCACTACCACATCAGCCCAAGACTCACCCCAACCACCCATCCCTTCGGCCCAACACCAAACGACCCCTCCCACTTCACCGGCCCAACCCAGTCCGCACTTTACTTCATCTGACCCACCAATCTCATCACCGATCCAGCCCAGCCCGATTCCCACACCACCGCCTCCATCCCCCACTCGCACAATACGGACTCGTTCGATGTCCGTTATCATTAAACCCAAACACATTTTTAACCTTTCCAACACCACCATTTCTCCTATACCAAAAACACCACTTGAAGCCCTGTCCAAACCGGAATGGTATAATGCTATGACTAACGAGTTTAATGCTTTAATTAAAAACAAGACTTGGGAACTTGTCCCGAGGCAGGCTAACATGCAGGTGATTCGTAGTATGTGGCTTTTTCGTCACAAATACAGGTCGGATGGTACTTTGGAACGATACAAGGCCCGTTTGGTATGTGATGGTCGTACTCAAGAGGTAGGTGTGGATTGTGGTGAAACATTCAGTCCGTTTGTCAAACCCGCAACTATTCGCACGGTCTTGACATTAGCGCTCTCACAGTCGTGGTCCATCAATCAACTGGACGTTACAAATGCTTTTTTACATGGTCATTTATCCGAAACCGTTTACATGTACCAACCTATGGGTTTTCGGCACCGAGATTATCCAGATCATGTCTGTCTACTAAAGAAGTCCCTATACGGGCTTAAGCAAGCTCCTCGGGCGTGGTATCAACGATTCACAGACTTTGTTCTCTCTATTGGGTTCATCCAAAGCAGGTGTGACAACTCGCTATTTTCATATCATAAAGGGGATGATGTTGCCTACCTACTCATTTATGTGGACGACATTATCCTCACCAGTTCGTTTGACACTCTTCGCTCGCATCTTATCACTAGCCTCGCGGCTGAATTTGCTATGAAAGATCTTGGGCCTCTCACCTACTTTTTGGGCATTCAGGTTTCCCAGAATGCTGACACAATGTTTTTGTCTCAGCAATCATACGCCTTGGATATAGTTTCTCACGCTGGCATGTCTACGTGTAACTCAGTTGCAACTCCGGTGGATACGAAGCCGAAGCTTAGTGCCGCTGCCAGCCCACCGTTTGCCGATCCTACTCTTTACCGGAGTCTAGCTGGTGCTCTCCAGTATCTTACGTTCACCAGACCCGACATTAGCTATGCCATTCAACAGATATGTATGCACATGCATGACCCTAAAACTGACCATTGGAATGCACTCAAACGTATTATCCGCTACATCAAGGGAACCGCAGATCATGGCTTAACACTTTCGGCCTCTACGGATCTTTCTCTACGAGCATACACCGATGAAGATTGGGTAGGCTGCCCAGACACTCGTCGTTCCATCTCCGGTTACTGTGTATACATGGGGCCAAATCTGTTATCCTGGTCTTCTAAACGGCAGTCTACCATCTCTCGTTCAAGTGCAGAGGCCGAATATCAGGCAGTTGCAAATGTCGTTGCCGAGGTTTGTTGGATACGCAACCTTCTTCTTGAGCTTCGCCGCCCGGTCAAGTCGGCTACTCTCATCTATTGTGATAACATCAGTGCCATTTATTTGTCTAGTAACCCGGTACATCGCCAGCACACCAAGCACATTGAGTTGGATATCCATTTTGTTCGTGAACATGTTCAGCGCGGCACGATTCGAATTTTACACACTCCCACCAGGTTTCAAATTGCTGACACCTTCACCAAAGGCTTGCCACGTATACTATTTGAAGATTTTCGATCCAGTCTCAACATTCGGCCACCTCCCGCTTCGACTGCGGGGGTGTAATGGAATATATTAGGGAAATATCATTTATGTATTTTAGGATATTATTTGTAATTCATTGTAATTATCTCTTCGCATAATATTGGGATTGTATTGTGTATTTATATGGTTGTTTAATGAGAATCAAGGCAAGCATTGAACCATAATCTTCTACAGTGTGAACCCAAAGAACAAGGCTAATAAATAGTTTTTTTTTTTTCAAAAAGAAAATCACAATCTTTTTAAAAAAAGAAATAACTTTTTCAGGAAAAAAATTGTTTGCTTAAATTTACATTACGCAAAACAAATTTACATGTGTGTAAATGTCGACGCCAGATGCTACAGCAAATGTTTTTTACAGAAGTGTAAATGACGAATAAATGTCGACTCGACAAGTTTTTATTATTAATTTTTTACAGATGTGTTAGTTAGATTTTTATCTACGTTTGTGCAAAAAAACTGGTAGAAAAACTCACACGGGAAGCAGGAGTTCCATCGGTGGTCCACAAGTTCTCACAACATAAGGTCGTTTCTAACTGAACCGGAGTACATATACATATATATTTCAATACATAACCCACTTTAAGTCTTTAACTAAATATACGTATAAGATCCACAATCACTTGTAAATATAGTTTTAACTATAATACATAAGACATAACCTCTCTTTTCATTCCGTCTGGTCCACAAGTGTTTATTAAATTTTCTACTTTAAATCGGTTTTGTATTAGAAAATGTTACTAATTTTTTATTTGGTAGGAAGATTTTGAAGGTGGTAATTTGTTTTCTATCAACCATATTTATATTTTCGTTTTAATAATATCATAAATACAACTAAAGTCGTAAAACTTAAAGAATATAACATTCACAAATCCAAAAACACACTTTGACAACTTCTACTAGATACAATTAATATACAAAGGAATCATGTAGGAAATATAATTTAAAATACCAAATTCATTACATGAACTTTTTCTTTCTATTTATAGCATTAAATGCTTAGCTTTAATAATTTTAAACTTGAAAGCTTAATTTTATAGTTTCTTTATTCAAATTTAAAAATACTTTATTATTAAATTTATTGATCAAAGAGTAAACTGCCATTTTGGTCCCTGTGGTTTGGCCAATTTTGCCATTTTAGTCCAAATCTCAAACTTTTTACATCTGGGTCCCTGTGGTTTGCATTTTGTTGTCATTTTAGTCCAAAATTCAAAAACCCCATTTTTTTGACTGTTACAACCTCCTATTTTGTCCTTTAGTGCAGGGGCATTTTGGTCCATGTTAATTTATTATAACATTTCAATAATTAATAACATCATCTTCAAGAACATCATCAAACTTCATCATCAAAACCCAGAAAATCCAAAAAATCAAGAACATCATCTTCAAGAAAATCAAGAACCCAGAACAAAACCAGAAACCATCACAAAAATCAAAATACAGACAACAACAAATCAAAACAAAAACCGATTTGTAAAAAGAAACGAGGCTCAGATCTGTATCTTCAAGAACATCATCAAACATCATCATCAAAACCCAGAAAATCCAGAAAATCAAGAACATCATCTTCAAGAAAATCAAAAACCGATTTGTAAAAAGAAACGAGGCTCCAACAACAAATCAAAACCGCCATGGCTGCAAACAGAGGTTGCAAGCGCACTTGCCCTCCTCCGATTCTGCCACGCCAAGCTGCGGAAAATCTCAAATGTTGACCCAATTTTGACTCGGATTAGGTGAAATCATCACAGCCTCGTGGTGAATAAAAGGACTGGGTTCAAGTTTTGATCATCATGTTTGTTACAAAGTCACACATCATCATCCATCATCTCGATCCCTTAAAACTAACAAAATCACAGATCATCATCCATCACAAAATCACAGATCATCATCCGTCTCCCCTCCACCACCGTACACCCTCCACCACCGTCTCCCCTCCACCACCGTCTCTGACCACACTGTAATATCCATCCTAACCATTCAAATCTCTCGTTTTTAAATAAAAAAAAAAACAGATTATTTACCTGGTTTTCAACAATACTTTTGCTACACCATCGTAGATCGAACATAGAAGGTTCCAGATCTGCTAAACTTCCGGCGGTTTAGGGTTTCAGTATCGGCTTTGATGGTGACAGCGGTGGTGGCGCTTTAGAGTTTCAGTGGTGGAGTTCACGGTGGTGGTGGTGGTGGTGGAGTTCACGAAGTGTCGGCTGCCACCGGAGAAGAGAGAGAGAGAGAGAAGGGGGAGGAGGTGGCGGTGGTGGGAAGGGGGAGGAGGTGGCGGTGGTGGTGGTGCTATAGAGAGAGAGAAGAGAGAGAGGGAAGAGGTGGCGGTTGTGGTGCTACAGAGAGAGAGAAGAGATAGAGAGAGAGAGAGAGAGAGAGAGAGAACTGATTATGATCATCAGCATCCCCAACATCATCATCCTCAATATATATTATTGCTAAAAAAAACTAAAACAAATGAAATTTAAAAAATGACCAAAATGCCCCTGCACTAAAGGACAAAATAGGAGGTTGTAACAGTCAAAAAATGGGGTTTTTGAATTTTGGACTAAAATGGCAACAAAATGCAAACCACTGAAACCCCAATGTAAAAAGTTTGAGATTTGAACTAAAATGACAAAACTGGCCAAACCACAGGGACCAAAATGGCAGTTTACTCTTGATCAAAAGATAACAGAATGAAGATACTTTATATTATAATAACATTTATTGTTTGAGTCGGCCGGAAAAGTAAACAACTAAAAAGGAATATGCTTTCCACCTACAATCACATTATCCGTATAACTTAAATAAAGATAAAATCAGTAGATCGAGCAAATACAATCATTGCATATCTGGTCCTAAATAATAACTTAATTCCATTTACACCCCAGCATTAAATTTTGTTTGCAAAACTACCTCAAAATTGTTTGCTTCCAAAAACTTTGTACCTTCGAAAAATAAAACTATATAAACATTTATATGCAGTGTTTATAATCACAAAAGTAGCAAATTATATACCGTATTTTCAACTTATAATTAATTTCATTAATAATCATCTACAATATTTTATTGATGTTATGTAAAAACCATGTTTTAATTGGTTTTCCTTTACTAATAATCAATCGTCACTTTTAATAAACAAAAAGTAAAAAAAAAAACATCTCTCGGACGTAAAAAGACAGAATTCTTTTTTCATTCTTATGGTAGTTGCATATAAAAAAATGTTTAAAAAAGTTAATTCTAGCGTGTGGATTTATGGTAGTTGAATATAAAAAAAATAAAAAATCTTTAAAAAAATTAATTCTAGCGTGTGGATTTATGGTAGTTGCATATAAAAAAAATCTTTAAAAAATTAATTCTAGCGTGTGGATTAGCATCCAAATCAATAAAAAAAGAAAAAAAAAAACAAATAAAAATAATAATAAAAATAGTAAATGATGCAATAACTAACTAATTGATATTTATTGTTGAATATTTGTGGGATTAATTGCTAAAAACTCCAATACCTCAAATAGTTCAAAGTAGAACTGCTGGTAAAGATTTGAATGGCAGATAAGTAGGGAACATAATACTGAACAATCATTTCATCTTCTTCTCCGATATTCACCGGCACACCGGCACCGTAAGCACTCCACTCATCAAACCGGTTCCAAACATCACTCAACGTGAAGAACTCAACTTCCTCTGTTTCAAACGGATGCCACAGCCGGTTAAGCTTCATAACCTCACTCTGCATCAAAATTCATCTCAATTTCACAACAAATCAACACATGGGTATTAAAGTTTTGTACCTTGGGGAGGGATCGGGATGGTAGAACAGGGGTTGTTGAGTCGATGAACGATTCGAGGTTTGATGGTTGCATTTGATGTTATTGTTGTTGGAGAAATATGTGTTGTGTTGTGTTGGGGACAAAGATTGAGGTGAGGATTGGAAAGTTAAGAAGGGCCAAAGAGGAAGGAGACAAAAGGAGGAAGTTAATGAAGGGGGTGGGGAAGCAGATGGGAAGAAAAGAAGCTGTTTGAATTTATGGTGGACAAGAGAGAATAAGATAGCGGTCCAATGTAAATATGATAGACTCATGTTTTGTAAGTTGCATAGATCTATCATATATGTATGAGTGACATGTGTTTCTCTCTGTGTCTCTCTCTTTCTATATATACTACGACATTGACCCGCCGCGCGTTGCGGTGGCGTTGAAAGTTAAAGTAACTCGAATTTATACCGTATATTTGATCCAGGTTGAAAAATATTCCGTCACCGTTGAATGAAATACTATTATATTTGACTCGACTCGCTTTCGCACAAAATAAGGATAAAAACGTATTATATTTGACTATATTCGTTTCAGGAAAAGTTTATGTCAAACGTTAGTCGTTTCCATTGAAACACGAATTTAAACCGACAGGTACGCTAAAACTGCCATACGTCGCGTGCTACGGCTGCGACACCTTAGTTGTTTATAGTTTGTGGTACGTTATGTGGTGTGTTAATCATAGAAAAACACGTGTCTCGGTGTATCTGATCTATCTCAGTGTAACATATATAAGTATTGCGGTTACAATGTACGATGATGACATTAACGTGTAATGCCCGCACGTGAAATTACGCGTATTTACATTGTTACACACGGTATGTTTGTGATATTAACGTCATTTGACATAGATTAAAAAAAAAGAGAATGTCTCCGCCGTTGCGGTGTAAAGTTGTAATAGTAACTTAGACAACAATGTAAAATTGTAAAAGTTATTTAGACATTTAGGCATAGATAAAAAAAGCATATTAACGTGTGACACGCTATGGTGTAAAGTCGTAAAAGCAATTCAAGTAAAATAAGACGCCAAGTTATTAAGAAGAAAGGTTGACGGATACCAAGTTTTATTTTTAAGATAAGTAAACAAATATTAAATTATATGTAAATAATTAAGAAAATGAAATTTAAACATTTGAAAAGGGAAAAAAAAGTAACTGGGAGAAAGAAAATCTGAACTCCGTTTAATGGAAAAGAGAAGGAGGAGTCGAACTCATGACCCCTTCTTTAGCTTGAGACACAACAACCACCAGACCAAAGTACAATCTGTTTTACTATAGCTCAAACAACGTATGTATATAAAAGTAAAGGCGGTGGCTGTGATGTGACAGCCACCGACTTTTTGTTTTAAGATAGTATACAATATATAGGGTAGGATTGAACATTAAGTTAGAGTAAACTGTGTGAACTATAATCTGATCCACTAAATGTTCGGATCTTAAAAATGTTAAGCACGACAGTTTTGTAATTATTTATATATAAAAAATAAATAAAAAAGGTATAAAAGTAAATTGTTAACTACTTCTCTCTTCAATTAAATAATTAATTACATTCTCTTATTTTTTTCTCTCACCAATTAACTAATTTTTTAATTTCTAAAAAATATAACCATTGTATAATATATTGTTTCATCTATAACATGATTAAAAACATTGTAGAAGTGAATGTACATATATGTATTATACGTATTCACAATTTAAAAACGTATGTACATATATGTACATTAACAAATATTGTTCCATCCGATCATATTCTTTAAGCCGATTTGTAATATGCACATATGCACATGCATAATATACTTCTAAAAAAGAAGCTAATGATATGGTTGTTCAACATGGTACATATGTGTATAACAAGTACGGGAGATGATTGTTCGGCATTGTACATATGTGTACATAACATTCTCAACACGTATATACATATAGGTACATTAAAAAGTCAAATTCTTAACACGTATGTACACATATGTACATTATCATGTTGGAAATTTTGCGAAAATAGCATTTTTCACAAATATAGGAAAATGATTTTTTCCTATTTTGGACTAGAAATAAATATAATAAAATGAGCGGGTTTTATATATTTATTTGTGGGCTTGTGTTCTATATTGGAAGAGCTTCGCAACGAACTAAACCACGTCCAAAACGGAGCTAAGATGAATGGGATATCGATGCTCAAAGTTTGGTGTTTGAAACTTAAATGCTGAAAAAAGTGGGAAAGTGACACCTTGTCCCACATCGAATGAGAGATGAAACTTAAAGGGGTATTTAAGTGGGAACTCTCCATCCTTATTGTTTCATGGAAGCACTCACTAGTATACTCGCGAAGGGTGCGGAGCACCCTAACTCGCACTCGCACACGCGCGCGCGCGTGGCGTGGGCGATGAGGCGCAATGTGGCGCTTTGATGGCGCCCTTTGAACTTCGCATCGCCGCTTGAGAGCCGCCTTTGTATTTTTGACCACATGCGTGTGGTGGAGCACAGGGGCTGCAAGGACCAAGTGGCTAGAGACGTGGCAAGCAGGCATGTGACCCAGATGGGTCCGCGCGGGGTTGTGCATGACGTGGCAGTCATGCGCATCCGCGCGCGAGTACACGTGGCATGGTGGCGCGCCCTCGCGCATGGAAGATGGGCACTGAGGTGTCGTGCACGGCGCACCAAAGTGAGCCAAAACGGCGCGACTGTGTGGCGTGCACGTAGAGGCTTGCAGGTGACGTGGCGCACGCGCACAGGTGCGCATGAGATTGAGCCAGTGGGGCGCACGCGCGCATGGCAGTGAGCCAAGTGGACGCATCGCGCATGAGGGTGCAGATCTGCGCGCGCGTGCACAGAAGCTTCCAGCTGCAATTAATGTCAGTGCAGTTACATTCAACATTCGAAACTGACGAAGTCAATGCTTTTGACTGCGAATTTAATGACGAATTAAAGTGCATTAAAGACGTTTAATGCAGTTTAATTCTCCCATTAATTTCGTTTTTCAGTTTCGACTTGGACCTGCAGTATAAATTGGAGGAGCCTACTGCAGCAAAGACACACCGAATTAACACAGCTCTTACAATCTTCTCTCACTGAATTTTCTTCTTCTTCAAGCTTCAGGTACACCTTCGGGTTGGAGTTAAGACCGGCAGTGCAACTGCTTGCGGCTGTTGTATCCTGGAAACAAACGTGTTCTCCTGGGAGACACGAAATTTGTTTTAAGGGACCCGTGTCTAACATGATCCTCAACCAAGAACAGTGTTTCTGTTCGTTCTCTTGTTCTTGTTATTTCAATTTTGAAGTTGTAATTGTATTGTATTTTATTTCATTTCTTATTTGTTCCTGTAATACAAGTTAATAAAAGTATTTTATTTATTTTTACACGAATGGATTCCTACAATCTTAAAACAAATTTTAAAACACCGTTCGTGTAGAATCACAAACTTCTCTGCAGTGAATTTAATTTTTTTTTCTCACAGCAGGTTGTGTTTTAAAAAGTTTTTTCTCTGTTTTGATTCAAAGTTGCGCCTTTGACAAAACAGAACTCTATTTCTACTCCTTCTGTCGCTGAGTTCTGAAAATCTCCTGCTGCAGTCTTCAAAGTTGGACTTAGAAGCTACACAGCTGAATTTTTTAACTCTTAATAATAATAAAGTAGCGTCTTTATTATTTTGAAAACAGAATTTAACTTGTTTTCTTGGAATTTTTTCAGAATGTCGACTGAAAATGTGAACACGAGCAACACCAATGTTGTTGTTGGTACCCCTGCCAACACTGTGGGAGTGTCCACAGTGGCGAATCATGCTGAACGACCCGAGAAGTTCTCGGGTCTCCACTTCAAAAGGTGGCAGCAGAAAATGTTTTTCTATCTGACCACCATGAACCTTGCGAGGTTCTTAACGGAGACCGCTCCCCAACCTGAGGAAGGGGAGACCAACGCTCAGGCTCTGAGCGCGGTAGAGGCGTGGAAGCACTCAGACTTTATATGTCGAGGCTACGTACTCAACGGTCTCTCAGATGCACTATATAATGTGTACTATAGTATCAAGACTTCCAAAGAATTATGGGAGTCTTTGGAGAAAAAGTACAAAACGGAGGATGCGGGAACAAAGAAATTTGTTGTCGCCCATTTCTTGGACTACAAAATGGTTGATAACAAGACTGTTATGAACCAAGTCCAAGAGTTACAGATTATACTTCATGACATCCACGCTGAGGGTATGGTACTCAGCGAGACGTTTCAAGTGGCAGCCATGATCGAAAAATTACCTTCTGCTTGGTTGGACTTTAAGAATTATCTTAAACACAAGCGAAAGGAAATGTCGGTGGAGGAACTTGTTGTTCGTCTTCGTATAGAAGAGGACAACAGGGTGGCCCAAAAAGGCACCATTTTGCAAGCTTCGGCTAAGGCAAACATGGTGGAAGTTGGGGAGTCCTCAAAGGGCAAGAAAGGCAAGGGTAAAAAGGACAACAAAGGGAAAGCAAAGGTTAACAACCTTGGACCTAAAAAGGGGGCTGTGAAAAAGAAGCCTGCGCCTTTCCAAGGTACTTGTTACAACTGTAACGAGACGGGGCACCGTGCTAACCAATGCAAGAAACCTAAGCGTGAGCATGCTCACATGGTTGGTGAGGATGGTATGCCTCTGATTGCAATGATAACCGAGGAAGCGGCTATGATTGAAGAAGTCAACGCGATGGGTGAAAACCCAAAAGGATGGTTCGTTGACACGGGTGCAACCCGCCATGTTTGTGGAGCCAAGGCTCTTTTCTCTACATTCAAGGAAGCGTCGGGTGAAGAAAAGCTTTATATGGGAAATAAAGCTACCGCAAGCATCAAGGGGGAAGGCACGGTCGTCTTGAAGATGACTTTGGGCAAGGAGCTTACCTTGACAAATGGAATCTCATGTCGGGATGGATGCTCAACAAGTTTGGATTTTGTCTAGTGTTTGAATCGGACAATTTTGTCTTGTCTAGACATGGAACTTTTATCGGAAAGGGCTATGCCTTAAATGGAATGTTCAAAATGAATGTAATGGTTGTTAACCAAAACAAGAAAATGAATGAAAATTCTACTTCTACTTACATGATTGAGTCTTCTAATGTTTGGCATGGTAGACTAGGGCATGTAAATTTTAATTCATTACGACGTTTAATTAAATTAAACTTGATACCAACATTCCATGTCGAGTCCGATCACAAATGCGAGACTTGTGTCGAATCCAAACTTACGAGATCATCGTTTAAATCGGTTGAACGAATAACCGAACCCCTTGATTTAATTCATACCGATGTGTGTGATTTAAAAGCGGTTCCCTCGCGTGGCGGAAACAAGTACTTGATCACGTTTATTGATGATTGTACGAAATATTGCTATGTGTATTTACTTAAGAGTAAAGACGAAGCAATAGAAAAGTTTATCTTGTACAAAAATGAAGTTGAGAATCAACTTAAAAAGAAGATAAAAGCTTTGAGAAGCGATCGAGGAGGTGAATATGCTGCACCTTTCGCGGATTTATGCGCAAAAAGTGGCATTGTACATGAGTGTACACCTCCTTATTCTCCACAATCAAATGGCGTTGCGGAACGAAAGAACCGCACATTGAAAGAAATGATGAACGCCATGTTGATAAGCTCGGGAGTGAACCGAGAAATGTGGGGGGACGCCATTCTCTCAGCAAACTATCTTTTGAACAAGATACCTTTGAAAAATAGGGACGAAACTCCATATGAGTTATGGAGAAAAAGGAAGCCTTCGTACAAATACTTGAAAGTGTGGGGGTGCCTAGCTAAGGTGATTGTACCACCTCCTAAGGCTCTTAGGATAGGACCCAAAACTGTTGATTGCATTTTCATTGGATATGCACATCAAAGTAGTGCACATCGTTTTCTTGTACATGAGTCCAAGAATCCCGATGTACACAAACACACTATCATAGAGGCAAATCCTAACGTCGTCTCATATTTTGAGAATGTGTTTCCTATGTTAGGACAAACACATGCGACTTCATCAAGAGCGGTTGATGAAGCAGGTCCAAGTTCGTCTATATGGTTAGATGAAGCAGGACCAAGTTCATCTACGCGATTAGATGAAAGACATGAACGACTCGAGGTCGAGGAGGGTGAGCTTAGATGAAGTAAACGACAATGGGTTGAAAAATCCTTTGGTCCAGACTTCATGAGCTATATGGTTGAGGGTGAGCCCAATACCTACCGCGAAGCGGTTACCTCTGCTGAAGGACCTCAATGGCAAGAAGCAATTAAGAATGAAATTGATTCTATATTGCAAAATCATACTTGGGAGTTAGTAGATCTTCCACCTAGTTGTAAACCACTTGGATATCGTTGGATATTCAAAAGGAAGATGAAAGCTGACGGAAGTATTGATAAATACAAGGCAAGGTTAGTGATCAAAGGATTTAGACAAAAGGAGGGTCTAGATTACTTTGATACTTACTCGCCTGTAACGCGAATAACCTCTATATGATTGGTTCTTGCAATTGCGGCTCTAAGAAATTTGGAAGTTCACCAAATGGATGTAAAGACCGCATTTCTAAATGGCGATTTAGAAGAAGAAATTTACATGGAACAACCTGAGGGTTTTTCCGCCCCTGGAAACAAGGGTAAAGTATGTAAATTGGTCAAGTCTTTGTATGGCTTGAAGCAAGCTCCAAAACAATGGCACCAAAAGTTTGATCATGTCATGATTGACAATGGTTTCAAAATAAATGAGTGCGACAAGTGTGTTTATTTTAAAGACACACCAAGAGGTTATGTGATTCTATGTCTTTATGTAGATGATATGCTTATCATTGGGAGTGATGATAAGATGATCAACTCAACGAAAGACATGTTGAAAGCGAGGTTTGACATGAAAGACATGGGTCTCGCGGATGTGATTCTTGGAGTAAAAATCACTAGAACCAAAAATGGTCTTGTGCTGAGTCAATCTCACTACGTGGAAAAGATCCTTGGGAAATTCAATTCGGACAATACGAGTATAGCTCGAACTCCAATTGATAATACCCAACGCCTAAGGAAGAATAGAGGCGAGAGTGTTTCTCAGTTAGAGTACTCAAGGATCATTGGTAGTCTCATGTATCTAATGACATGTACTAGACCCGACTTAGCATATGCTGTGAGCAGGCTAAGTAGATACACCAGTAATCCGAGCGAGGATCATTGGAAAGCTATCACGAGGGTGCTTAGATACATAAGATACACGAGAGACTATGGATTACATTATACCCGTGATCCAGCAGTGATCGAAGGATACACTGATGCGAATTGGATATAAAGGATCACAGATCCACAAGTGGTTACGTGTTTACACTTGCTGGCGCAGCTATAGCTTGGAAGTCTTCCAAGCAAACGGTTATAGCTAGATCCACGATGGAATCCGAATTCGTCGCTTTATATAAAAGCCGGGAAGAGGCGGAGTGGCTACGTCAATTTGTGGAAGATATTCCAAGATGGCCAAAGCCGTTGACGGCGATTTGCATACATTGTGACAATCAATCAGCGCTTATTAGAGCACAAAGCAAGATGTACAATGGCAGATCAAGGCACATTCGACGTAGACACAACACGGTATGACAACTTATCTCAACGGGTGTTATCTCGGTTGACTATGTGAGGTAAAAGGAGAACATTACGGACCCGTTAACAAAAGGCTTAAGCACAGATAAGCTGTATAGGTTGTCAAGAGGAATGGGACTAAAGCCCATAGATGAAGGGAATATGAGGGAAACCTAACCTAGTTGACTGGAGATCCCAAGATCTAGGTTCAATAGGCAAACTTAATCATAAACCCAAAGGGAGTCACTGTGGGGGGTGCCCCAAAATTCAGAAAGGGAGTTGTATACTTCCTAGTCCATTCCAATCAGTGACATGAAGTAAGGTTAAGCATGTTGAGGTTAAGGATTTTGAGGAAATACAAATGAACCATGATGCTTTTAATGATTCAGAGGAATCACCTATGTTAGAGAGAAGTGGGGTCGCTTCGAATGGATTTGTGGGGAGGCGCAAATCCTAGAGCTCTCGCAGAACCAGGAACGTGTTCCATGACCATAAACGGACACAACCATGAGGTCTTAACTCGACTAGGGAGAGTAATTGTGTGAATGTATATTATCGCCTACATAAATGGGGGATTGTTCAAAGACACCGCGTCTACAAGACCCTAGGAGGCTAAGTATGCTTCACAAAAGGAGGTTCACAGGTTACACCTACCTATCTTGCAATACTCAACTGTTGAACGTGTATCGTTGAAACTTGATAGATCGATTTCTATTCATGTGGGGGATTGTTGGAAATTTTGTGAAAATAGCATTTTTCACAAATATAGGAAAATGATTTTTTCCTATTTTGGACTAGAAATAAATATAATAAAATGAGCAGGTTTTATATATTTATTTGTGGGTTTGTGTTCTATATTGGAAGAGCTTCGCAACGAACTAAACCACGTCCAAAACGGAGTTAAGATGAATGAGATATCGATGCTCAAAGTTTGGTGTTTGAAACTTAAATGCTGAAAAAAGTGGGAAAGTGGCACCTTGTCCCACATCGGATGAGAGATGAAACTTAAAGGGGTATTTAAGTGGGAACTCTCCATCCTTATTGTTTCATGGAAGCACTCACTAGTGTACTCGCGAAGGGTGCGAAGCACCCTAACTCGCACACGCACACGCGCGCGCGTGGCGTGGGCGATGAGGCGCAATGTGGTGCTTTGATGGCGCCCTTTGCACTTCGCATCGCCGCTTGAGAGCCGCCTTTGTATTTTTGACCACATGCGTGTGGTGGAGCACAGGGGCTGCAAGGACCAAGTGGCTAGAGACGTGGCAAGCAGGCATGTGACCCAGATGGGTCCGCGCGGGGTTGTGCATGACGTGACAGTCATGCGCATCCGCGCGCGAGTACACGTGGCATGGTGGCGCGCCCTCGCGCATGGAGCATGGGCACTGAGGTGTCGTGCGCGGCGCACCAAAGTGAGCCAAAACGGCGCGACTGTGTGGCGTGCACGTAGAGGCTTGCAGGTGACATGGCACACGCGCACAGGTGCGCATGAGATTGAGCCAGTGGGGCGCACGCGCGCATGGCAGTGAGCCAAGTGGACGCATCGCGCATGAGGGTGCAGATTTGCGCGCGCGTGCACAGAAGCTTCCAGCTGCAGTTAATGTCAGTGCAGTTACATTCAGCATTCGAAACTGACGAAGTCAATGCTTTTGACTGCGAATTTAATGACGAATTAAAGTGCATTAAAGACGTTTAATGCAGTTTAATTCTCCCATTAATTTCATTTTTTAGTTTCGACTTGGACCTGCAGTATAAATAGGAGGAGCCTACTGCAGCAAAGACACACCGAATTAACACAGCTCTTACAATCTTCTCTCACTGGATTTTCTTCTTCAAGCTTCAGGTACACCTTCGGGTTGGAGTTAAGACCGGTAGTGCAACTGCTTGCGGCTGTTGTATCCTGGAAACGAACGTGTTTTCCTGGAAGACACGAAATTTGTTTTAAGG
Organism: Helianthus tuberosus; assembly: GCA_030545235.1. Lineage (NCBI taxonomy): Eukaryota > Viridiplantae > Streptophyta > Magnoliopsida > Asterales > Asteraceae > Helianthus > Helianthus tuberosus. The sequence goes on along the minus strand of CM060451.1, from coordinate 104,858,728 downwards.
GACCCGTGTCAAACACGATCCTCAGCCAAGAACAGTGTTTCTGTTCGTTCTCTTGTTCTTGTTATTTCAATTTTTCAGTTGTAATTGTATTGTACTAATTTCATTTCTGATTTGTTCCTGTAATACAAGTTAATAAAAGTATTTTATTTATTTTTACACGAACGGATTCCTACATATCATACCTATGTTCAGAACATGTGTACATTATCACACAAGATTCATGATGAGTACATGAAGAATAATAATGGATATGAAATTGTAAAAAAAAAAGTTCAATATTTAATCCAAAAATAAAAAAATATGTAATCAAATGTTCTGTAAATAATCCATTCTTGCATGAATATGCAATTAAAAAAATCCATTATTTTGAATTAAGAAAGATGATGAAGATAATTATGCAATTTAAGAAAACTAACAAAATTAAAAGTGTAACTGAAATTCAATGATTAAAATAAAGATTTAAAATTAATTTATTGTATAATTACAATCCTACCCTTAACAACTAAAAAAAGAAATCAATGGTCCTGATTAGTTCACACAGTTCAATATGCAGATGTTGTTCACAAATGAATCTAATCCTATATATATATATATATATATATTTATTTATTTATAGAAACGGGATCAGGAGAAAACGGCAAAAAGTGTGAGAACGGTGAGAACGCATCCTGGCCGAACACGTGGCGTGGGGCTTGATCAGGGACCGAGGGGTTTTTTTGTCTTTTTAGTATTCTTCTCCTTTTATATATATATATATGTATATATATAGAAACGGGATCAGGAGAAAACGGCAAAAAGTGTGAGAACGGTGAGAACGCATCCTGGCCGAACACGTGGCGTGGGGCTTGATCAGGGACCGAGGGTTTTTTTTGTCTTTTTAGTATTCTTCTCCTTTCACGGTTTTCGCGTTTGAGAAGCTTCTTTATTTTTTGCATGCAAGATAATTTTGGCGTTTTGTAGATTTATTAATTATTTGGCGTTTATTGTTTTTTTCTCAGATTTCTTCTCTTTTGAGGTAATTCTTTTTGTGTCACATAGTTAATATTTTTTGCGTTATGGTTTTTTCCATGTTTTTTTTGGCGTTTTGTATCTTTTTGTTAATAATTCATTACCATACATTAATATTTCATAAAATTACAATAAGTCAAATGTGACAACCCACACCAAACCAGGTATCCGTACGACTTAATTAATAATTAATTACTGCTTAATTGCTGTGCTTACTTGAACTTGTGGATAAACTGCTGCTTGAATACTGATACATGTACTTACTTGCATCATACTTTGCTTGCTGTCACTCCATGTTTTGCTTACAGCACCTTTGTGACAACCTCAATGCACCAAAAACACAGTAGCACAATGAACGGATAACCTATTAAACGTGCTGTCATAACTAGCACCAAGCAGGTACTGCCTCTAAGGCCTGTAAGAGCCTGAGATAGTTTGCTACACTAGTGGTGAGTGTAGGGATGTAAGGGTTGTAGAACTGCGTCACTAGGAATGAGATTACAGTGACCGGATGTGCCTAAAACGTACTTTAAGTACAAAATTCAACACTTTAACATAAAAATTCAGCATTAAGCTACCTAATAGAGTGCCAAAACATGATAAAATTATTACTAGACACTTTCCAAAGTGTCGGGAATAAGTTGTGTCACTAAAAATAATAATAACGACACTTTAAAGCTTTGTTAAGCACTTTAACGGATTACTATCCAACCGAACAACCGGATTATACCCGGAACATAAAATTATTGCCATATACATTGTTTATTAGGGTCCCTGAATACCCTAACACCCGTCATAATGCACGACACGCTAGTAACCGAGTTAATCTCTAACTTAACTTAACTAATAGCTAACTAATCGTTGGAAACTAACTAAGAACCCCCCCTCCAACGAATTCGGTCCCCTTGGGGGACACTCATGTCCTTTTTTATTATAATAATCACTAGTGTCTAATATCTATAAGACACATAATCCTTTGGATAATGATCCTATCTTTTGCCTATAAGTTCATGACATAACACACTAACACTTCACCACAACTCACAACACTTGAGCACAACTTTCTCCCTCTCTATAAACTCTCGGCCGAACACCCCCTATATCATCCATCCATCTTTCGATTTTGATCTTCTCATTCCAAGAGCATACAAGTGTTGAGGATCACATACGAGGAGGCTTGGTGCATTCGGAACGCGAAGGACCTCACCCTATTGCTTTTATCCACTCATTTTGCGACTAGAATCTTCCCTAGCCTCGAGCTAGTAGTAAGTTACTATAATCACACTCTTGATCTATTTTAAAGTGGTTAAAAAGAACTTTGTCGGTTAAAATCTATGAACATACAAGATGATATGTTAAAAGTCTACTAAAAATGCTAAAAATGTTGGATAAAAGCTTGATTGTTGTGTAAATCTTGTAAGATTTGTTTTGTGTGATTATTTAGTGCCGATCTATGTTGTGGTAGCTCGGATCATCGTTTAACCCGGATTGGTCATGATCATGGATCATGACATAGAGCTTGTTTAAGTATAACAAGGGTTAAGTGATGAAACTCTACCACACACTAAACATGAACTTGTGTAAAATCGACTTTACTTACGAAATAGTGTCTAAAACTAGTAGATCTACGGATCTACAAGCGGTATTTTCAAAGGACCACGTGTCAAGGAAATCTTATTTTCTAAAACCGGATCTTTCATAAACAAGAATGATTTTAGCAAACACACAAGTGTGTAAATACTTGTGTAACACTAAGTTTCGACAAAGAACTAGTTTTGTCAAATTTTACAAGAAGTTGTAAAGATAGAATTTCTTTAAAAACGAGACTTTTACGAAACCGGAAGGATTTATATAAAGATACACTAAAAGTAAGGAGCTTTACTACATACTTTTGGAAAAAGTACAAGTTCATGTAATTTTTGCGATTTATATATATATTGACTAGTTGATGCTTTGAGCATTGTTTTGATTGAATGAGAAAATTGTTGATTTGAATTTTAAAAGAAAATGATACGCTTAAAAGCGTGGCCACCTCCAGTTACAGAGGAAACTCTGGCGAAATTTTTCCAAAAACCTAACACTTAGAAATATTTTCACCACAAGTGTTAGAAATGCATTTTGACTTGTTTTCAAATTATAGATTTCGCCACGACTTATTTACAAAATACCGGAGGTGGGATTTCACAAATGAAACGTGATAAATATATGTATTTAGTATATATACTTTTCATAAGCGTCACTTGTAAAATGTTTATGATTATTTTGTGAAATATACAAATATTATTTTTAGGGTAAAAATAATATTACCAAATGTTGATGATTATATTTTGAAGTAAGAAATAAAATATATTAAGTGAGACTTAATAATATATTTCGAAGTTTACGAACGCACATGTATTAAATCCCCCATCCGTGGGAAGGAAAATAATTACCAAGTATTTACAAAAATATAAACACGAAATAGTTGTCTAACTATTTCCCAAAAACTTAAACCTTAAGCCCAGGGCACGGCCGTCCGTCTAATAGACTTAGTACGTGTAGGTCGTCGCACAGCTGCTTGATCAGGAGATATACTTGGTAGAGACGCACCACTGTGAGTTCATGTCCCCCTTTTCTCTTAACTGTTTTCAGTTTTCTAAACTGCGGGGGTGAAATACATGTTACTATGATTACGAATATTTCTTACATGGTATGGTTAGCGTAAGGAGGGTTATTATTTAGATCATGTGAGTGGGTAGGCGGAAACTTGAGGCCATTAATCCTCAGGGTAGGACCGAGGGGCAGGAGCGGTAGATCTATCTGGGTGTAGCGAGCCCAGCCCCAGGCCCAAACAGTACGGACCTCGGGGTGACTTTGTACCCAACGCATAAATCTGCTAGGTTTGAGTCTTCCTACTTGCACTTCACACATATCAATGGCCTTGCAAACCATTGGTGATCTCTTTTTCCTTATTTGCTACATACCAGGATTTTTATACTTACAAAGGTTTATTTACTCACTTACACATGAACTCGCTCAACATTATTGTTGATTTTTCAACTTACATGTATTTCAGGGAATTAAAGATCTGGCGCGGTATGTTGTGTTTTCCCGCTGCATATGGGTTCCGAGGTCATCCTGGTTTAGGAAATGTGACTTTTTCCTGGACGAGTCACAAATCTTAAACTGCGTTTTATTCATGTTGATGTTTATGTCTTTCAAAACAATGTTTTATGTTATGGTGTTGTAGTCCATAAGGCAATGTTATGTTACTTTGGTTTTAAAACTTAAATCTATGGATGATCTTGCATGGTTTTTATTTCATATAGCTTGTTATGGTTAAGCTATGGTATTAAGAAGTCACACCAAATTAACCACGCTTCCGCAAAGCCAGGGTGTGACAGCTTGGTATCAGAGCTCTGATCATAGCGAACTAGGATTCCTTCTCGAGTCTAGACTATGATCACTAGGGCTCTCACGAAAACATTTTTACACTGCATACCACTTAAGTCCAAATCCAAAACGTTTTTATAATCAAATGTTGAGCACATTTTATTTATTATTTATAGGCTCAGTCTGGAAAGGCTGAGGCTCGGTCTGGGAGGCCGAGGCTCGGTCTGGGAGACCGAGGTAGTTGGCTAGTGGGACTAGGAAGAGCAGTCTGAGAAGCTGGGAGAATAGGCTAGTGGGACTAGGAAGGGCAGTCTGAGAGGCTGGGAGAATTTGGCTAGTGGGACTAGGAAGAGCAGTCTGAGAGGCTGGGAGAATTTGGCTAGTGGGACTAGGAAGAGCAGTCTGAGAGGCTGGGAGGCTAGTGGGACTTGGAGAATTATTTGATTGCTTACTTGGTGACTAATGTGTTTATCTGATTGTATGATTGATTATTTGTACATATTTGTGTTTGTGTTACAGACACCATGGACTCGCCCGGCACAGGTGATTCGGACACCACAGGCCCTAGACCCATAGTATCAGACGACTTAGAGTCTTCAGAGCACGAGGTCCACATATCGGATGTTACCAGCACAGATGAGGACGACTTTCAGCCCTTTGCGCTGCCCGACGCTGTCGATGAGCCCGCTGATGGTCCTTTTGCTGGGTACCTACCACTCGTAGAGGTCCCTGCTCCCATACCTTTGGCCTCTTATCCTGCTTACGATATGCTCCTCGACGCCGACGTTGACGACGACGTCGATCAGTTTGATGATGAGCCCCTGGAGGACGATGTTGAGGGCGAGGCCCTTCTAGCTGACGGTGGTCTTTTGTTACTCGCAGATGCTCCAGCTGAGGAGTCACCTGCACACTCACCCGCTCCAGACTCCTTCGAGTCTGTGGCCTCCGCACCGTCACACACTCGGAGCGCACAACACTATTCACACGGTTCAGATCCTGACAGGGCATCATCTGCTGCCTCTGCTCCTAGATTTGCTTTCGATCACGACCTCGATGAGGATTCAGACCCTGTTTTTCCCCCTGGATTTGACCCGGACCAGGAGATAGAGTTCATCCACTTGGATCAGCCTATGGTTGACCCAGTAGACCTGGTTGACCCTGCATTCGCTGATCATGCAGATTTTGATATAGAGTTCGTTGATCCCGAGCCTGCCATGGCCCTTGAGCCAGTAGCTGCTCCTGACCCAGTGCTTGAGCATGACCCTGCTCATGCTGGCATACCTATTGATCCTGTGATTGCTGACCTACCCATTGGTGATCACCCTGCTGATGCACCACTACTGGAGGGTGACCATATTATTGCTGCTGATCATGTTGATCCCCCACTTATCGTTGATATACCTGCTGACCCTCTTGTTGCACCCCATCTTGACCCTATGCCTGTACAGTTTGATCGAGCACTTTTTGAGGCACAGATTGACCCACGAGATGAGCACGCCCAGCATGGGTGGATTCCTGCGATTGATGAGCTTCCACCTATTCCTCCTCATACCACCGATGCACGTCACGTTGATTTCTCTTTTTCATTTGCACAGTACACACCTCCAGCTCGACCTGGAGAGGGTTCCTCGGCTCGTCCCTTTGGACATGTGCCGACATATATTCCAGTTATGCCACAGTCTTCATCTGCTATTCCCCCTGTACCACCATTCTTTGTGCCACCTTTTGATCCAGCCAGCGAGCCGTTTCTCTGGACGTCACCTTCTGTTATGCCATCGACCGATCCCTACCATCCTTTCCATATGGGGTATACTATTGAGGACGTTCTGATGTCGTTTGTTGTCCAGCAGGAGGCACTCACACGGCGTATTCAGGAGCTTGAGAGAGCTCAGCCGCCGCCATGCCAGTGTCAGGGTCAGACCCACCCTGCTTCTTCGCAGCACCCTCGACCATTGTTACCTGACTTTGCTGCACGCCTTTTGGCACTTGAGCAGCAGGTTGCTTCTTGGTTGCGTACCCAGAGAGCCATGGAGGAGGACTGGCTCCATTTGCGACGTTTGTTCTACACCCATTTTCCCCCTCCTCCACCCCCATCAGTTTAGGGCATCCTCAGTACAGCATGGGTAGACGCTGGTGAGAAGACGGCGATTGTTTTGACTGCACAACATTTTTGGAGACTGCATTTTGATTCTGACTTTTGTTGATCATGTATATGGATGTATTGACACTGGTTTGATATTCTTTTGGACTAGGGTGATGTAGCCCTTAGTCGATGATGATGTATGACACTATTATGTACCTATACACTTACTATGTGGTCTCGATATATGGAAACCGCAGTATTCTCATCATATGTGATGTTTTGATTGATTATTTATGTTTTATAACATGGGATGTTGTGTGATTGATATGATTATAACATGAGATGTTATGTACTATTACTATCATAATAAAGCGTACGTATTATAACATGGGATCTTTATTATGGTCTGACCGACGTGAACCCATCTTTTAGAAGATGCCGCCTAGACGTCAAACGCCGATGCCTACCAATGAGGCAGAACTCCAACAAGTTATCGCTGCTGCCATCGCGCAATACGCCGCCTCGCAAGGAGGACCCAGCGGAAGCAGCTCAAACAACAATGGCAACAACAATCCACCTCATGGTAATACTAGGTCATTAAGACATACCATGATCTAATTGGATATCTCTTGCAAGGATGCTAATGCCATTCATATGTTGTAACGTATGTGCAGGGTGCACCTACAAGCAGTTTTTAGACTGCAAGCCTGTCAACTTTGATGGCACCGGAGGTGCTGTCGCTTTTGTTCGATGGGCCGAGAAGACTGAATCTGTTCTCCGCATGAGCAGATGTGCACCAAACCAGCAAGTCACCTACATTTTTGGGCTATTTCTGGATGGAGCCCTATCTTGGTGGAATTTGCAAGTACAGACACTTGGTGAAGCTGCTGCCTACGCACTAACATGGACCGAACTGAAGGAACTAATGCGCAAAAAGTATTGTTCTCGTGCTGAAATCCAAAGATTGGAAACTGAGTTCTGGCATTTGAAGATGGAAGGTCCGAAGATCGCGGAATATGTTCAGAGGTTTCATGACCTGTCGCATGTGGTACCCTATATGGTCACTCCAGAATTCAAGCAGATTGAACGCTTCATTTGGGGATTAGCTCCACAAATCATAAGCATGGTGACCTCCTCCAAGCCTGCAACAATTACTGAGGCAATCGATTTGAGCGTAGCTCTCACTAAGGAGGCTATCCGCCTGAACAAGTTTGGTGAGATCGAGACAAAGAAGAAAGAGACTCACGTCGAGTCATCCAGAGGTAACAAATGAAAGTTCTCGAACTTTAAACAAGGCATTAGTGGTGTTGTTAAGAAAGGAGAACCAAACGCGCCAGCTCAGGTTACAGCTGGTGGTGGAAAGAAAGGAAAGGGATATATGGGCACCCAGCCCAAGTGCAACACCTGCCAGCGTCACCATTCTGGCCGATGTGGTTTGAAGGTATGTGAAGCGTGTGGGAAACCTGGCCACTTGAAGGATTCTTGTTGGGCCACTGTTGGTCAGGGAGGCCAAGGAGGATTTGGAAACTGAAACAATAATCGGGGTGGAATTGGAAATCGCCCACAAGGAAACAATGGAGGTAATGGGAATCGAGGCAACAATGTGAATCAAGCAGGCACTGTGAATCATAACCAAAGGAATAACCAAGCTAGAAATGGAGGTGGAAACGGGCAAAGACCTGGATGCTTTAACTGCGGTGATATCGGGCACTTTAAGAGGAACTGCCCAGAGTTGAACCATGCCCGTGGAAGAGTGTTCCATATCGAAGCGAGGGAAGCGCGCCAGGACCCCAATGTCGTTACTGGTACGTTCCCTGTAAACCAACGCTATGCATCCGTTTTATTTGATACTGGTGCCGACTATAGCTTCGTATCATTAGAATTTAAGAATATGCTTGGTTTAGCCGCTAGTAAGTTAGATATTCCCTACTCAATCGAATTGGCTAATGGGAAGTTAGTAGAAGCCAATGAAGTGATCAGAGGTTGTGCAATCGAGTTGGGAGGACGTGAGTTTACTTTGGATCTACTACCAGTCCAGCTGGGGAGCTTTGACGTAGTAGTAGGAATGGATTGGTTATCAAGCAACAAGGCAGAAATTGTTTGTCACGAAAAGGTCGTTCGTATCCCGACCGAAGATGGCAAAACAATCGTGATACATGGCGAAAAGCGCGATACGCCGTTAAGAATTATCAGCTGCCTCAAAGCGCGAAAGTGTTTAGAGAAGGGATGTGCTGCATTCCTGGCACACATTGTAGACAAGAAAGCTGCAGAACCAAAGATCGAAGACATCCCTGTCGTGAGGGAGTATCCGGAAGTCTTCCCAGAGGACTTGCCTGGACTGCCGCCTCAGAGGCAAGTGGAGTTTCACATCGATTTAGTCCCAGGCGCCGCGCCTGTGGCTAAGGCACCTTATAGACTTGCCCCGTCTGAGATGCAAGAATTGTCGACACAACTTCAAGAGTTGTTAGACAAGGGATTTATCCGACCAAGCTTCTCGCCTTGGGGAGCTCCGGTCCTGTTTGTCAAAAAGAAGGATGGTAGTTTTCGAATGTGCATAGACTACCGGGAGCTGAACAAGCTGACGATCAAGAATAGATATCCTCTGCCAAGAATTGATGATCTGTTTGATCAACTGCAAGGCTCAAGCTTTTACTCAAAGATCGATTTGTGATCTGGATACCATCAGTTAAGGATACAAGAGGAGAGTATCCCGAAGACAGCCTTCAGAACTCGTTATGGACACTACGAGTTCCTTGTTATGCCGTTTGGATTGACAAACGCACCTGCAGTCTTTATGGATTTGATGAATAGAGTTTGCAAGCCGTACTTGGAAAAGTTCGTGATTGTGTTTATCGATGACATCTTGATTTATTCAAGGACAAAGGCTGAGCACGAACAGCATCTAAGAGCTATTTTGGAGCTGCCGAAGAAAGAACAACTGTATGCCAAATTCTCAAAGTGCGAATTTTGGCTACGTGAAGTCCAATTTCTTGGACATGTGGTAAATGGAGATGGAATCCATGTGGATCCAACCAAGATCGAAGCGATCAAGAATTGGGAAACGCCAAAAACGCCAACCGAGATTCGACAATTCTTGGGTTTGGCTGGCTACTATCGAAGGTTCATTGAGGATTTTTCGAAGATCGCTCAACCATTGACGCTCCTCACCCAGAAAGATAAGAAGTTTGATTGGGGAATCAAACAGGAAGAAGCGTTTCAGCTGTTGAAGGATAAGCTCTGCAATGCGCCAATCCTAGCACTACCGGAAGGTACTGACGATTTCGTGGTATACTGTGACGCCTCGCGTCAAGGATTGGGTTACGTGTTGATGCAACACCAGAAGGTTATTGCTTACGCATCACGTCAGTTGAAGGTACATGAGAAGAACTATACCACGCACGATTTGGAGCTAGGCGCAGTGATATTTGCTTTAAACATCTGGAGACACTACCTATATGGTACGAAATGTACAATTTTTACAGATCATAAGAGCCTACAACACATATTCAACCAGAAGGAGTTGAATATGAGACAAAGACGATGGGTTGAGTTGTTAAATGATTACGATTGCGAGATAAAGTATCATCCAGGGAAGGCTAATGTGGTTGCCGACGCCCTAAGTCGAAAAGAGAGGATCAAGCCCATAAGGGTTAGGGCTTTAGAAATGATTATCCAAACCGATCTTTCCTTGCGTATTCGTGCCGCGCAGAAAGAAGCTCTTAAGGAAAGAAATCTTGAAGAAGAATATCTCCGTGGGATGGAGAAGCTATTGGTGCCAAACGAGGAAGGAACGTTATGTTTTGAGAAAAGGATTTGGGTTCCTCTGTTTGGTGGTTTAAGGAAAGTTTTTTTTTTGATGAAGCTCACAAATCGCGGTACTCTATCCATCCAGGAGCGGATAAGATGTACCAAGATCTCAAGGATTACTATTGGTGGCCTAGGATGAAGGGTGATGTTGCTGTTTATGTGAGCAAGTGTCTAACGTGCGCTAAGGTGAAAGCGGAATACCAGAAGCCTTCAGGACTTCTGCAACAACCTGAGATTCCCAAATGGAAATGGGAACAAATCTCCATGGATTTTATTACAAAGTTGCCAAGAACGCCAAGAGGCCATGACACTATCTGGGTGATAGTTGACTGCCTAACAAAGTCCGCACACTTTCTGCCAATCAAAGAGAAGGATAACATCAGCAAACTGGCAGAAATATACATGAGAGAGATCGTCGCACGTCATGGAGTGCCTCTCTCGATCATCTCTGATAGAGACGGAAGGTTTGTGTCAAGGATATGGCAATCCTTCCAAGAAGCTTTTGGCTCACAATTAAATCTGAGCACTGTTTTTCACCCTCAGACCGACGGTCAAAGCGAGCAGACTATTCAGACCTTGGAAGATATGCTGAGAGCATGTGTTATGGATTTGGGCGGTAGCTGGGATAAGCATTTGCCACTGGTCGAATTTTCATACAACAACAGCTACCACACCAGTATTGGAGTCGCGCCATTCGAAGCTCTTTACGGACGCAAGTGCCGATCACCCCTATGCTGGGCTGACGCAGGTGATAGGCAGCTTGTTGGTCCCGAAATCGTCCAAGAGACGACAGACAAGATTGCGCAGATTCGAAAACGCATCGAAGCAGCTCGCGAGAGACAGAAAGCCTATGCAGATCCAAACCGGAAGCATTTGGAATTCCAAGTTGGAGATATGGTTTTATTGAAAGTATCACCCTGGAAGGGTGTGGCACGCTTCGGAAAGCGTGGGAAGTTGAATCCGCGTTACATTGGCCCTTTCAGAATTTTGGAAAGAATAGGGCTAGTAGCATACAAGCTGGACTTACCTGCCGAGCTGAATGGAGTTCACGATACATTTCATGTATCCAACCTGAAGAAAAGTCCAACTCAAGATACCATTGCCATTCCCACCGACGAGATTCACGTTGACGACACGCTCCATTTCGTTGAAGAACCTGTGGAGGTTACGGATTGGAAAGTAAACAAGACCCGCCGGAGCAGTGTCAAGCTCGTCAAGGTTCGTTGGAATGCCAGACATGGTCCTGAATACACTTGGGAGCGTGAGGACCGGATGAAAGAGAAATACCCCCACCTATTTCCTAAGAACCCTGCATCTACAAGCAGAACTTAAAATTTCGGGACGAAATTTTTCTAACGGGGGGAGAATGTGACAACCCACACCAAACCAGGTATCCGTACGACTTAATTAATAATTAATTACTGCTTAATTGATGTGCTTACTTGAACTTGTGGATAAACTGCTACTTGAATACTGATACATGTACTTACTTGCATCATACTTTGCTTGCTGTCACTCCATGTTTTGCTTACAGCACCTTTGTGACAACCTCGATGCACCAAAAGCACAGTAGCACAATGAACGGATAACCTATTAAACGTGCTGTCATAACTAGCACCAGGCAGGTACTGCCTCTAAGGCCTGTAAGAGCCTGAGATAGTTTGCTACACTAGTGGTGAGTGTAGGGATGTAAGGGTTGTAGAACTGCGTCACTAGGAATGAGATTACAGTGACCGGATGTGCCTAAAACGTATTTTAAGTACAAAATTCAGCACTTTAACATAAAAATTCAGCATTAAGCTACCTAATAGAGTGCCAAAACATGAGAAAAATATTACTAGACACTTTCCAAAGTGTCGGGAATAAGTTGTGTAACTAAAAATAATAATAACGACACTTTAAAGCTTTGTTAAGCACTTTAACGGATCACTATCCAACCGAACAACCGGATTATACCCGGAACATAAAATTATTGCCATATACATTGTTTATTTTTTTCTGAGCCAGTTAGGGTCCCTGAATACCCTAACACCCGTCATAATGCACGACACGCTAGTAACCGAGTTAATCTCTAACTTAACTTAACTAATAGCTAACTAATCGTTGGAAACTAACTAAGAACCCCCCCCCCCTCCAACGAATTCGGTCCCCTTGGGGGACACTCATGTCCTATTTTGATTATAATAATCACTAGTGTCTAATATCTATTAGACACATAGTCCTTTGGATAATGATCCTATCTTTTGCCTATAAGTTCATGACATAACACACTAACACTTCACCACAACTCACAACACTTGAGCACAACTCTCTCCCTCTCTATAAACTCTCGGCCGAACACCCCCTATATCATCCATCCATCTTTCGATTTTGATCTTCTCATTCCAAGAGCATACAAGTGTTGAGGATCACATACGAGGAGGCTTGGTGCATTCGGAACGCGAAGGACCTCACCCTATTGCTTTTATCCACTCATTTTGCGACTAGAATCTTCCCTAGCCTCGAGCTAGTAGTAAGTTACTATAATCACACTCTTGATCTATTTTAAAGTGGTTAAAAAGAACTTTGTCGGTTAAAATCTATGAACATACAAGATGATATGTTAAAAGTCTACTAAAAATGCTAAAAATGTTGGATAAAAGCTTGATTGTTGTGTAAATCTTGTAAGATTTGTTTTGTGTGATTATTTAGTGCCGATCTATGTTGTGGTAGCTCGGATCATCGTTTAACCCGGATTGGTCATGATCATGGATCATGACATAGAGCTTGTTTAAGTATAACAAGGGTTAAGTGATGAAACTCTACCACACACTAAACATGAACTTGTGTAAAATCGACTTTACTTACGAAATAGTGTCTAAAACTAGTAGATCTACGGATCTACAAGCGGTATTTTCAAAGGACCACGTGTCAAGGAAATCTTATTTTCTAAAACCGGATCTTTCATAAACAAGAATGATTTTAGCAAACACACAAGTGTGTAAATACTTGTGTAACACTAAGTTTCGACAAAGAACTAGTTTTGTCAAATTTTACAAGAAGTTGTAAAGATGGAATTTCTTTAAAAACGAGACTTTTACGAAACCGGAAGGATTTATATAAAGATACACTAAAAGTAAGGAGCTTTACTACATACTTTTGGAAAAACTACAAGTTCATGTAATTTTTGCGATTTATATATATATTGACTAGTTGATGCTTTGAGCATTGTTTTGATTGAATGAGAAAATTGTTGATTTGAATTTTTAAAGAAAATGATACGCTTAAAAGCGTGGCCACCTCCAGTTACAGAGAAAACTCTGGCGAAATTTTTCCAAAAACCTAACACTTAGAAATATTTTCACCACAAGTGTTAGAAATGCATTTTGACTTGTTTTCAAATTATAGATTTCGCCACGACTTATTTACAAAATACCGGAGGTGGGATTTCACAAATGAAACGTGATAAATATATGTATTTAGTATATATACTTTTCATAAGCGTCACTTGTAAAATGTTTATGATTATTTTGTGAAATATACAAATATTATTTTTAGGGTAAAAATAATATTACCAAATGTTGATGATTATATTTTGAAGTAAGAAATAAAATATATTAAGTGAGACTTAATAATATATTTCGAAGTTTACGAACGCACATGTATTAAATCCCCCATCCGTGGGAAGGAAAATAATTACCAAGTATTTACAAAAATATAAACACGAAATAGTTGTCTAACTATTTCCCAAAAACTTAAACCTTAAGCCCAGGGCACGGCCGTCCGTCTAATAGACTTAGTACGTGTAGGTCGTCGCACAGCTGCTTGATCAGGAGATATACTTGGTAGAGACGCACCACTGTGAGTTCATGTCCCCCTTTTCTCTTAACTGTTTTCAGTTTTCTAAACTGCGGGGGTGAAATACATGTTACTATGATTACGAATATTTCTTACATGGTATGGTTAGCGTAAGGAGGGTTATTATTTAGATCATGTGAGTGGGTAGGCGGAAACTTGAGGCCATTAATCCTCAGGGTAGGACCGAGGGGCAGGAGCGGTAGATCTATCTGGGTGTAGCGAGCCCAGCCCCAGGCCCAAACAGTACGGACCTCGGGGTGACTTTGTACCCAACGCATAAATCTGCTAGGTTTGAGTCTTCCTACTTGCACTTCACACATATCAATGGCCTTGCAAACCATTGGTGATCTCTTTTTCCTTATTTGCTACATACCGGGATTTTTATACTTACAAAGGTTTATTTACTCACTTACACATGAACTCACTCAACATTATTGTTGATTTTTCAACTTACATGTATTTCAGGGAATTAAAGATCTGGCGCGGTATGTTGTGTTTTCCCGCTGCATATGGGTTCCGAGGTCATCCTGGTTTAGGAAATTTGACTTTTTCCTGGACGAGTCACAAATCTTAAACTGCGTTTTATTCATGTTGATGTTTATGTCTTTCAAAACAATGTTTTATGTTATGGTGTTGTAGTCCCTAAGGCAATGTTATGTTACTTTGGTTTTAAAACTTAAATCTATGGATGATCTTGCATGGTTTTTATTTCATATAGCTTGTTATGGTTAAGCTATGGTATTAAGAAGTCACACCAAATTAACCACGCTTCCGCAAAGCCAGGGTGTGACATCAAAAATCAAAATAATCTAATAGTCTTCCGTAGGTGGGATTACATCGGAGATATACCTATCACTTTGTTCTTCACTTTCTTCAGATTCTTCATCATCAAATTTCATTTTTGCGTATAACGCCATTAGCTCGTCTCTTCTTTGCTGCAGCCTATTCAAGAATATTACTGCATCATTGGATTTTGGATTGTTTGAAGGTGTTAAATCACAGAGTTGTTCAATGATATATAGCAACCCTGTCTTCAACATTTCTTTCATTGGTCTTGAATATTGCACCTCGTTTTCATAAGTTACTTCAAGTGTTCCTTCTTCCTCATGCAATACCCAACTCTTAAGTTTTGGTATTTGTGTATCTTCAATATCATCATCATCATCTTCATTATCTTCTGCTGGAAACTTTCTCTCCAGTCTTCTTATTACAGTTCTTGTTCTTTCACAATCGTTGTCTCTTGGAACCCCAAGGGCCAGGATATCCTTTTGAATTTTTTCATTCATTCCCATCATGGCTTTTATTGTTCTTACCTTAACCCTTCTCCTATCAGCGAACTTTATGATGAATCTTTTTTCTTTCCTTTCAAACATCCATGCAATAAATGTCACACCCTGGCTTTTGCGGAAGCGTGGGTTTATTTGGTGTGACTTCTTAATACAATAGCAACAATCATAACAACGCTATATGATAAAAACACAAGATATTCATCCATTCATTAAGTTTAATAATACCACAACATCATTGTTTGAAAATGTCGACAACTAAGATAAGTTACAAACCATACATGTTTTAAACGTGTTCATAAGACACAACAAAAGACTTTAAATAAAACGTGGTTTAAAGACATGTAACCCATACAAGTAAGGGTTACACCTCCTAAACCTACTACCCTGGATGACATCTTTTATTCAACGCAGCTAAACATATGCATACTCCGCCAGATCCGCTAGTTTCCTGAAATACATATAGTTTGAAAAATCAACAAAACTTGAGCGAGTTCATGTGTAAGTGAGTATGTATAAACCTTTGTAATGTGTCTGTATGTATGAAAGTCCCTGGTATGTAGCAATTAAGCAAAAAGAGATCACCAATGGGTTGCAAAACCACTGGTATGTGTGAAACGGTGCAGGAAGTACTCAAACCTAGCAAATTTGTACCGGGCCTCCGGCTGTAAGACACAGTCACCACTATGGGCCGCCCCGGCCTCATGGGTGTGGGCTCGCTACACCCAAATAGATCTATCACTCATGTCCCTCGGTCCTACGATGAGGATTAATGGCCTTAAGTGTTATACCCACCTTTCACATGATCTAAGTAGTAAACCCTCCTTAAGAAAACCATACCATGTATAAAAGTGTCTGTAATAATTGTAACATGTATTCCACCCCCGAAGTATAAAACTGAAAACAGTTAAAAGAAAAGGGGGACATGAACTCACAGTAGTGCGTCTCCTGAATCGTATCGTCAACTCAAACTTGGTCCGCTAAGCGACAACCTACAACGTACTATTGTCTATTAGAGGAACGGGCCGTGCCTTGCTTTTGTATTTATGGGTTTGAGTTACGTTACTTTGATTTTATTCCAAGTTGTAACTTCTTGTTAAAATAATAATAATTATTTTAACTTAAGTTTTGTTTTTAGGATTTAGGAATAATAGTTAGGCAACTATTTCGTATCCATACTCCCCAAGTATTTTATATGTGCATTTCCTTCCCAAGGATGGGGGTATTTATACATGTCTATTTGTAGTTTCAAAAAAAAAAAAAAATTTTAAGTCCCACTTAGAAAAAATATATTTAACTCATTTGTCCAAAAATAACGTATTTCCAAAATATATGTATTTTTTCCAAAAATAATATATTTTTACTTCTTTATTTTCCAAAATAATATTTTACCAAAATATATGTGTAAGAGTATTTTATGGAATATTTTATAAGTTATGTCTTAACGTTCGGTTTCTTGATACCGAGTGTGTAACTTAAATATTCTATTCCCTGATATTTTTGGTATTATTTTGGAGTTGTACTTTCCATGGTATTTGTTAAGTTATATTATTTTACCCTAAAATAATGTAACTAGTTCACAAAATATATACAAATATTCGCACAAGTGTCTTAGTGTAAAACATATATTCTAAATATATATTTATCCGTTTTTATTTATAAAATCGTCCTCCGATACTTTGTATTTTTGTGGCAAAACCCATGGCGAAGTTTATATTCGAAATACAAGTTGTAAAATATATTTGTAACATTTGTTAGAAAAATATTTTCTAAGTGTTGGAATTTTAGAAAATTTCGCCAGAGTTTCCTTTGTAAACGGAGATGTCCATGCTTATTAGCATATCATTTTCTTTTCAAAAATTCATTCAATCAATCAACAACAAATTATTAAACAACATTACACTAACCAAGTGCAAAGACAATGCACTTTACATAATAACATGAACTTGGTTTTTCGTAAAAACGCGTAGTAACTTAGTGGGGGGTTTAGTGGGTTTAGTTACCCTCCGAAGTGTGTTTACTTTTGTTAAAACCTTATTCTTAAAGATTTTAAGTCTTTACAACTTGTAAACTAGTTTTGCAAAAATGTGTGTTTATTGGATCTTCTTACTTTTAAAAGTATTTCCGCACTTGTCTTGTTACTAAAAATAGTGTATGTTTAATAAAAATCATAATCTTTCAAGAACCATCTTCTATTCTTAGTTTATTTAGGAAAACCATTTGTAAACCTTGGATCCATATGATCACCAACTTACTTTATTTACTAATTTTTTTTCAAGAAACCATCTTATTATCAAGTTCATGCTTAAACATGGGGGTGATTCTTTTATGTAAATCACTAATCACCTCCTACTTGTTAACTTAAGTTTTTAATCTTACTTTAACAAGTTCCACCATGATGTTTAACATCATATCACTAGTAATCATCAATAATACAAAACAACATCATACTTAACATTACTTCTTCATTTTAACAATATTTCATCATCAAGTTAGTTTATGTTCAAGTCTTGTGTTCATGATCATTTAATGTTCATAGGATTTCATCATACAATAACTATTAACCACCATAAAAAGGGAATAAATAAGGATTCAAGAGACTTACTACTAGCTTTTAAGCTAGGGAAGATCAAGAAAAGAAATGAGGTGGTTACTAGCAAACAAGGTCCTTGATGATCCGAAAGCTCCTAGCTCCTTTGTATGGTCTTTATCACCCTTGTATGCAAGTAAAATGGAAGAAGGTTGAATGAAAATGGTGTTGGTGGTGTGGTATGGGGTCGGCCGAACAAGAGGGAGGAAGGAGGGAGTGAGGTGTGTTGAGTATTGAAGTGATGAATGGATGGTAGTCTTGTGGTTATATAGAAAATCTTTCCAACATGTTATTATCCTTTAGGTCTAATGTTTCATTAGTACACTACACACATATTAAACAATTCAAGAAATACAAGGGTGGGGTGCCACCCTTGTAACCGTATGGTAGGGGGGGGGGGGGTTCTAGTTGGGTTTCAACTAAGGTGGTTAGTTCATGGTTGGAATGTAAGTGAACTAGTTAAGTGTTAATGTGTTATGTAATAATATAGTGTGTTATGATGTTCGGGGACCATGACTAGCTTAGTAAAAGTGAAACAATGTGTTTAACGATATTTTTGTGTTCCGGGTAATGTCCGGTTGTTCGGTTGGGTACCACTCCATTAAAGTGCTAAGTTATGTCGTAAAGTGTCCTTTATGAACCTTTTAGTGACACTTTCAATTCCCGACACTTAGGAAAGTATACAGGACCATTTTGCCATATTTTTGCAAGTGACTAGCACGTTTAAATGCTGAATTTTGTTATTAAGTGCATAATTTTGCACTTAAAGTGGGTTTTAGGTACTTTCTGGCACCTAAACTATCACCTAGTGACGCAGTTTTATGGTCCTTACCTTCCTACACTCCCTATTAGTGTAGTACCTTTTTTTCGGCTCTTATTGGGCCTCAATATATTGTCTGTCTATGTGTTGGCATTGTCAACATGTTTCTGAGTTATCCGCTCACTGTGCTTTGTGCATCAAGTTTGTCACTAAAGTTTGTGTGTAACAAATGGAGTGACAGTATGAAATGTGATGCATATGTATGTATGATGCAAAAATCATAAAGCAGTTTATTCAGCAGTTGTAATCAAGCACAGTCATTGAGCACCAATTTAATATTAATTAATTGTACGGATACCTGAAATTTTGAGGGTTGTCACATTCTCCCCCTGTTAGAGAAATTTCGTCCCGAAATTTTAGCTCTGCTACTAGATGCCGAGGTCTTGGGGAATAAATGTGGGTACTTGGCTTTCATATGATCCTCATGCTCCCACGTGAATTCTGGCCTGTGTCGTGCATTCCATCGGACTTTGACGAGTTTGACACTACTCCGGCGTGTCTTGTTAACCTTCCAATCAGTAACCTCGACAGGTTCTTCAGTAAAGTGGAGTGTGTCGTCAATATGAAATTCGTCGGCAGGAATGACAACTGTTTCTTGAGTTGGACTCTTTTTCAAATTAGATACATGAAATGTATCATGAACGCCATTAAGTTCAGCAGGTAAGTCCAATTTGTATGCTACAAGCCCAATCTTTTGCAGGATTCTGAATGGACCAATGTATCGCGGATTCAACTTTCCACGCTTCCCAAAGCGTGCCACACCCTTCCAGGGTGAAACCTTCAACAAAACCATATCACCAACCTCAAATTCCAGAGGTTTCCTTCTTAGGTCCGCATAACTCTTTTGTTGATCACGAGCCGCTTTGATGCGCTCTCGGATCTGTGCAATCTTGTCTGTCGTTTCCTGGACCAATTCCGGACCAACTAGTTCTCTATCACCCGCATCAGCCCAACAAATCGGAGATCGACATTTGGGTCCATAGAGAGCTTCGAACGGTGCAGCTTGAATGCTTGCATGGTAACTGTTGTTGTATGAAAATTCAACCAATTGTAGGTGAGTGTCCCAACTCCCACCTAAATCCATTACGCAAGCTCGCAACATGTTTTCTAATGTTTGAATCGTTCGTTCGCTCTGTCCGTCTGTCTGCGGATGAAATGCAGTACTTAGATTCAGCTGAGAACCAAATGCTTCTTGGAAGGATTGCCAAATCCTTGTCACGAAGCGTCCATCTCTATCAGAGATAATTGAGAGAGGCACTCCATGTCGTGCAACAATCTCCCTCATGTATATTTCAGCAAGTTTACTCGTGTTGTCTTTTTCCTTGATTGGAAAAAAGTGCGCATACTTTGTTAGACGGTCTACTATTACCCAAATCGTATCGTGGCCCTTGGGCGTCCTTGGCAATTTCGTTATGAAGTCCATAGATATCTGTTCCCATTTCCATTAGGGTATTTTAGGTTGCTGCAAGAGACCTGAAGGCTTTTGGTATTCAACCTTTACCTTGGCGCAAGTTAAACATTTGCCAACATATATCGCAACATCGCTTTTCATCCTTGGCCACCAATAGAAATCCTTATGATCTTGGTACATCTTATCCGCTCCCGGATGAATCAAGTACCGTGACTTGTGAGCTTCATCAAAAATAACATTTCTCAAACCACCAAACAAAGGAACCCAAATTCGTTTCATGAAACACAACGTTCCTTCCCCGTTCGGTACCAACTGCTTCTCCATCCCATGGAGATACTCATTCTCAACATTCCTTTCCTTGAGAGCTTCTCTCTGCGCAGCACGAATGCGCAATGAGAGATCCGTCTGAATAATCATTTCCAAAGCTTGAACCCTTATAGGCTTGATTCTTTCCTTTCGACTTAGGGCATCGGCGACCACATTCGCCTTCCCTGGGTGATTCTTGATCTCGCAATCATAATCGTTCAATATTTCTACCCAGCGTCTTTGTCTCATGTTAAGCTCTTTTTGATCAAATATGTGCTGCAGGCTCTTGTGATCAGTGAAGATTGTACATCGCATGCCGTATAAGTAATGTCGCCAGATTTTCAATGCAAACACCACCGCGCCCAATTCCAAATCATGCGTGGTGTAATTTTTCTCGTGGACTTTCAACTGGCGAGATGCATATGCTATAACCTTTTGTCTTTGCATCAGCACGCAGCCTAAACCTTGACGCGAGGCGTCGCAAAATACCACGAAGTCGTCAGTGCCTTCGGGTCGAGATAAGATCGGTGCGTCATAGAGCTTGTTTTTCAACAGTTGAAATGTTTCTTCTTGTTTGTCTCCCCAATCAAACTTCTTGTCTTTCTGAGTGAGAGTGGTTAAAGGTTGAGCGATTTTTGAGAAATCCTCAATGAACCTTCGATAATAACCAGCCAAACCTAGAAACTGTCGAATCTCGGTTGGTGTCTTAGGAGTCTCCCCGTTCTTGATTGCCTCGATCTTTGTGGGATCCACATGAATTCCATTTTCGTTAACCACGTGACCAAGAAACTGAACTTCACGCAGCCAGAACTCACACTTCGAGAACTTAGCGTATAACTTCTCCTTTTTAAGTAGCTCTAGAATAGCTCTTAAGTGCTGTTCGTGCTCGTCCTTCGTCTTTGAGTAGATCAGAATGTCATCAATGAACACAATCACAAACTTATCGAGGTACGGCTTACAAACTCTGTTCATCAAGTCCATGAATACTGCTGGCGCGTTTGTCAAACCAAACGGCATGACCAGGAACTCGTAATGTCCATAGCGAGTCCTAAAAGCAGTCTTTGGAACACTTTCCTCTTGTATCCTCAACTGGTGATATCCCGATCGAAGGTCGATCTTTGAGTAAAGACTTGAACCTTGTAACTGATCGAACATGTCATCAATTCTTGGCAAAGGATATCTGTTCTTGATAGTCAGCTTATTCAGCTCCCGGTAGTCGATACACATGCGAAAACTACCATATTTCTTCTTAACAAACAAAACTGGAGCTCTCCAAGGCGAGAAGCTTGGTCTGATAAATCCCTTGTCTAGCAACTCCTGAAGTTGCGTCGACAACTCCTGCATTTCCGAAAGCGCAAGTCTATAGGGTGCCTTAGCCACTGGCGCGGCACCTGGAACCAAGTCAATGTGAAACTCGACTTGTCGCTGTGGCGGCAATCCTGGTAAGTCTTCTGGAAAGACTTCAGGATACTCTTTTACGACTGGAATATCTTCTAGCTTCGGTTCAGCTGCTTCTTTATCCACGATGTGTGCCAAGAAGGCAACACATCCCTTCTTCAAACATTTTCTAGCCTTCAAGCAACTAATGATCCTCAGAGGCGTATCGCGCTTCTCTCCATGTACCACAATCGTTTCTTCGTCCGCCAATGGGATGCGAATGGTTTTCTCATGACATACAATTTCGGCTTTGTTGCTTGACAACCAATTCATCCCTACTACCACGTCGAAGCTTCCCAACTCGACTGGCAGTAGATCCAGTGTAAACTCGTGTTCTCCCAACTCTATCATGCAACCTCTGATAATTTCATTTGTTTCAACTAGCTTTTCATTAGCCAGTTCAATTGAGTATGGGATGTCTAATTTACTAGCAGTTAACCCAAGCTTTTTCTTAAATTCTAGCGATACAAAACTATAGTCGGCACCAGTATCAAATAGCACAGATGCAAAGCGTTGATTAATAGGGAACGTACCAGTGACAACATTCGGGTCCTGGCGTGCTTCCCTTGCTCCAATGTTGAATACCCTTCCACGAGCTTGATTAAGTTTTGGGCATTCGCGCTTGAAGTGCCCGATGTCTCCGCAGTTGAAACATCCCGGTCCTAGACCGTTACCATTTCCACCTTGAGCATTGTTTGCTCCCCGGTTCCCAGCTTGGTTCCCAACATTCCCCCGATTACCTTTTCTGCCGTGGCGGTTCCCATTTCCGTTACCACTGCGATTGTTGTTACCAAAACCCCTTTGACCATTGTTACCACGACCAGCACCTGTACCAACCCAGCATGTATTCTTCGAATGGCCCTCCTTACCACAAGACTCGCATTTCCTTAACCTGCACTGACCAGAATGATGGTACAGGCATATGTCACATTTGGGCAAAGCGCCCATGTATCCCTTTCCCTTGATTTCAGCACCAGTTTTAGCTTCAACTGGAAGGTTCACCTCCTTCTTCCTGCTGGTGCTGCTGGTGCCCTGTTTAAAGATGGAGAACTTTCTTTTGTTCTTGCCAGATGACTCCACATGAGTCTCCTTCTTTTTCTGATCAGCATTTGAAAACTTATTTAGCCTGATGGCTTCTTCAGTTAAGGACACGCTCAGGTCGATGGCTTCAGTAATGGTTGCAGGCTTTGAAGAGGTTACCATGCTCATAATCTGGGGTGCTAACCCCCAGATGAAACGCTCCATGCGTTTGAATTCAGGCGTAACCATGTAAGGTACCACATGGGACAAATCATGAAACCTCTGAACATACTCGGCGATTTTCGGGCCGTCCATTTTAAGATTCCAGAATTCCGTTTCCAGCTTTTGTATTTCGGCCCGTGAACAGTATTTCTTCCTCATGAGCTCCTTCAGCTCAGTCCATTTTAATGCATATGCCGCCGCTTCTCCCAAGGTCTGTACTTGCAAATTCCACCATGATAAAGCACCATCAAGAAAGAGCCCTGAGATGTATGTAACTTGCTGTTCAGGAGCACACTTGCTCATCCTTAAAATAAAATCCATCTTTTCTGCCCATCTGACAAATGCAACAGCGCCTCCAGTGCCGTCGTAGTTTAAGGGCTTACAGTCAAGAAATTGTTTGTAGGTGCAGCCTGTACATGCGATAACATTTACAGAAGGTGTTAGCGGATGTGTAAGAAATACCCAAATGTGTTGTAATGTGTCTCAAGGGACTTGGATATTACCATTTGGTGGGTTGTTGTTGTTGTTTGAGGTATTCCTGCTGGATTCTGCGTGGGAGGCCTCATACTGTGCTATCGCTGAGGCAATTCGCTCCTGGAGTTCCGCCTCAGTAGTAGGCAGGCGTGTGTCTCGTCGTGGAGGCATCTTCTAAAAGATGATCATATTGGTCAGGTCATAGTAAGTATAGTAAATATGCATATATAATAACACCCACCAACCTCATAAGACATAACATCCCATGTTATAATATAAATCAAATAATTCAACAAAGCATGTAGTGAGAACGTTGTCATTGAGCTTTCATTAATCATGACCACAATATAGTTTTACATGTTTCACAGTACATCATACATCAAAATAAGATCATAGGGTTACATCACCCCAAAATACAAGTAAGTCTACACAAATCATATACAAAAACGTGGTCTTCCAAAAGTCTTCATATGTTGGCCCAATTGCGACTCTCTCACCAAAACGATCTACCTGCACCAAACCAAAAAATATAGCTACACTGATGGTGGAGGAGGAGGGAAGAAAATCAAACGGCGCAAGCGCACCCAATCATCCTCAAGTGCATGGATAATGCGCAGCAAGTAAGCAATCTGCTGCTCAGGTGTGAGGAAGCGAACATCAGAATCAGGGGGTAGTGGAAGAGGAGCTGGTGGTGTAGCAAAAGGAGACTGACAATGACAAGGACACGGAGTCCTCTCTAGCTCATGGACTCGACAGCTCAAAGCATCCTGCTGTATCTGCAGGGATGTAAGTATGTCATATGTGGTATATCCAACATGGTAAGGATGATAGGGGTCTGACAGAGGCATGATATTGGGCGAAGACCATAGAAATGGCTCGCCTAAGGGTGCAAAGGTGATGTAGTGCGAGGAAGCTGAGACATGAATGGAACAGCTGTCGACATA
The DNA here is from genome assembly GCA_030545235.1 of Helianthus tuberosus. Lineage (NCBI taxonomy): Eukaryota > Viridiplantae > Streptophyta > Magnoliopsida > Asterales > Asteraceae > Helianthus > Helianthus tuberosus. The sequence continues at coordinate 104,834,111 of CM060451.1, read as the reverse complement.
GGCGGGACAAAAGCAGGCTGCTGCCTCGAAGATCCCTCCCCAGGACGGGGTGGAGGAATGTCCTGGAGAAAAGTGAGAGGAAGGTCGGTGCGATGAATATCAGATATGCGTAGGTGCAACTGGGGAACATCGAGAGGTGCAAAAATAGGTGCAACAGGGGGTGTAACAGGTACAACAAAAGGAGGATAATCATCATCCTTGATCCACCCGTTACGGGTGTCGGCATATCTCGGATCAATATGTGTGGCGAAAGGTGCACGGTCAACAAACGCCGGCACAGGACCAGGCAGAGGTGCATCAGCAACAGGAACATCCACCACTGGTGGTGCAACAATGGGGATATCAACAATGGGTGGTGCAATGGCTGGTGCATCCACAACAGGCGGTGCAACGACTGGAGCATCATCAAGAACAGGGTCGTGCACAAGTACAGGGTCATGAGCAATAACAGGCTCTGGTGCTATGACAGGCTCAGGGTCAGTAAAGGCTATATCGAGGTCGGCAGGCACATCAAGAAGCTGATCAATAGGAACCACTGGTGCCTCCAAGGGCTGGTCATCAGGAATAAACTCGATCTCATGATCGGGATCAAAATCAGGAGGAAAAACTGGATCAAACTCATCCTCGAACTCAGGATCAAACTCAAACTCGTGAGGTGAACCAGGTGCAGCTGACATGGCTGTATCGGAGTCGGAGTCAGTAGGATATCGACGTAATCCGACAGCATGCAAAGTGGAAGATGATACTGACTCAAAAGAATCAGTACCAGGCTAATCAGACAAAGTCTCCTCAGCGGGAGCCTCAACGGGTGGTAAAACAACAGCATCCGCAACCGGAACCTCAACCAAAGGAATGGCAACATCATCAGCAATCGGGGTCCCACCCTCATGGTCGTCCTCAGGGGGACCCTCGTAAAGATCGATGTCGTCATCAGACACAACATCGAGTGGCAGATCCCCAGCAGGAACTGCAGCAAGGGGAACCGGAGCAGGGATCTCAGCAAGAGGTAGATCCCCGACTAGAATACCATCAGCGAGCTGAACATCGTCTCCGTGATCCGGCAAAGCAAAAGGCTGGAAATCGTCATCGTCCGTACTAGTGGTATCCGATGTATAGACCTCATCCTCAGAGACAATCTCGTCGTCTGACACAATCGCCATAGGATCCAATGTGTCTGACACTCCGGTATCCGAAGAGGATGGCATGGTGTCTGTAACACAACCACACATATGCACATATATCAACATGTAGTCAAATAAGCATGTAAGTCACAATCAATGTAAGAAAGTAATCATCCTAGTCTTCCCCAGACTATCCTCCCAAGTCTCTCAGACTAAACTCCCTGGTCTCTAAGATCAACCTCCCAGTCTCTAAGACTAAATCCCTGGTCTCTAAGACCAACCTCCCAGTCTCTAAAACTAAATTCCTGGTCTCTAAGACCAACCTCCCAGTCTCTAAGACTAAATCCTCCCTTAGCCTCTAGGACTGATCCTCCCTCAGCCTCTAGGACTGTTCCTCCCTCAGCCTCTAGGACTATTCCTCCCTCAGCCTCTAGGACTGATCCTCCCTCAGCCTCTAGGACTGAATTATAAATATACCCTTTTGAAATGTGTATTTGTGCCTTTTGTTTGTAAAAATGTTTGTACCATGGATCTGGACGTATAGTGTATGCAATGTAAAAATGTTTGAAACCATTTTCGTGAGAGCCCTGATGATCATAGTCTAGACTCGAGAAGGAATCCTAGTTCGCCATGAACCTGGCTCTGATACCAAGCTGTCACACCCTGGCTTTTGCGGAAGCGTGGGTTTATTTGGTGTGACTTCTTAATACCATAGCAACAATCATAACAACGCTATATGATAAAAACATAAGATGTTCATCCATTCATTAAGTTTAATAATACCACAACATCATTGTTTGAAAATGTCGACAACTAAGATAAGTTACAAACCATACATGTTTTAAACGTGTTCATAAGACACAACAAAAGACTTTAAATAAAACGTGGTTTAAAGACATGTAACCCGTCCAGGTAAGGGTTACACCTCCTAAACCTACTACCCTGGATGACATCTTTTATTCAACGCAGCTAAACATATGCATACTCCGCCAGATCCGCTAGTTTCCTGAAATACATGTAGTTTGAAAAATCAACAAAAGTTGAGCGAGTTCATGTGTAAGTGAGTATGTATAAACCTTTGTAATATGTCTGTATGTATGAAAGTCCCTGGTATGTAGCAATTAAGGAAAAAGAGATCACCAATGGGTTGCAAAGCCACTGGTATGTGTGAAACGGTGCAGGAAGTACTCAAACCTAGCAAATTTGTACCGGGCCTCCGGCTGTAAGACACAGTCACCACTATGGGCCACCCCGGCCTCATGGGTGTGGGCTCGATACACCTAAATAGATCTATCACTCATGTCCCTCGGTCCTACGATGAGGATTAATGGCCTTAAGTGTTATACCCACCGTTCACATGATCTAAGTAGTAAACCCTCCTTAAGCAAACCATACCATGTATAAAAGTGTCTGTAATAATTGTAACATGTATTCCACCCCCGAAGTATAAAACTGAAAACAGTTAAAAGAAAAGGGGGACATGAACTCACAGTAGTGCGTCTCCTGAATCGTATCGTCAACTCAAACTTCGTCCTCTACGCGACAACCTACAACGTACTACTGTCTATTAGACGAACGGGCCGTGCCTTGCTTTTGTATTTACGGGTTTGAGTTACGTTACTTTGATTTTATTCCAAGTTGTAACTTCTTGTTAAAATAATAATAATTATTTTAACTTAAGTTTTGTTTTTAGGGTTTAGGAATAATAGTTAGGCAACTATTTCGTATCCATACTCCCAAATATTTTATATGCGCATTTCCTTCCCAAGGATGGGGGTATTTATACATGTCTATTTGTAGTTTCAAAAAAATATATTTTAAGTCCCACTTAGAAAAAATATATTTAACTCATTTGTCCAAAAATAACGTATTTCCAAAATATATGTATTTTTCCCCAAAATAATATATTTTTACTTCTTTATTTTCCAAAATAATATTTTACCAAAATATATGTGTAAGAGTATTTTCTGGAATATTTTATAAGTTATGTCTTAACGTTCGGTTTCTTGATACCGAGTGTGTAACTTAAATATTATATTCCCTGATTTTTTGGTATTATTTTGGAGTTGTACTTTCCATGGTATTTGTTAAGTTATATTATTTTACCCTAAAATAATGTAACTAGTTCACAAAATATATACAAATATTCGCACAAGTGTCTTAGTGTAAAACATATATTCTAAATATATATTTATCCGTTTTTATTTATAAAATCGTCC